>CM074726.1:68883203-70209876 GCA_037306005.1 Rhinophrynus dorsalis | reverse complement strand
CACATGTTCCCCGTCTTGGGGTCCCAGCCCCCTCTTAGCCATGAAAACTGTGTCCTTGTAAGTCCTCGGAATATGTAGATGAGTTGTATCCAGATGTTCCCCTCTTCTTCTGGGGGATGATATAGACGCAGTCACCATGTAACACTGCCGATAGTTCTTACAGTCTCCAAATCAATATGGACGTTTCAGCGTTTCCCGCTCGACACACGGTTCAAGCAATAAAATGGAAAGAGAAGCTCATGGAAACCACAGGGGGCGTGGGGCGGGACTCAGTGGAGTGCAACAAACACCCAGCATGTCTTCACAAGCCTCACTGCTCACTTCCATTCCCTTAATCAATTTTATTGCTCTTTGCTGTACTCTCTCCAGTTCTAGAGTATCCTTTTTCAGAACTGGTACCCAAAACTGTAGTGCATATGACAGGTGAGGACTTACCTGTGATTTGTATAGTGGCAAAATTATGATATCCACTCTTGCTTCAATACCTCATTTTATGCAAGACAGGACTTTGGTCACTGCATCCAAGTTTGTAGTTTATAAGGATTCCCATGTCTTTCTCTAGCAATAAGTCCCCTAAAATGATTCCATTAACCCTTTGAGTACCAGAGGGGTATGCAGTGAAGTGCCCCTATGGCACTTAAAGGGTTAAGTTCATAAGTAGCATTGGAATTGTTTCCTCCCAAATGCATAACATTACACTTTCCCACATTAAACTACTTATTCCATTTGTTTGCCCAATCTGACATTTTATGTAAATCCCACTGAAGAGAACAAATATCCTGTTCTGAAACTATTACCCGGCATAATTTAGTGTTATCTGCAGATATTGATATTTTGCTTTCTATTTCCAGGTCATTTATAAACATGTTAAAAAACAGTTGACCAAGTACTGAACCCTGAGGTACTCCACTATCATCTTTAACTGTACTGGGGAATCTGACATTTACAACAACACACTGTTCCCTATCCTTCAACCAGTTCTCTATCTGATTACAAAGGTTATCCCCTATCCCCAATTTCCTTATTTTATACCACAGCCTCTTGTGTGGGACTCTATCAAATGCTTTTGCAAAATCTAGAAATACTACTTCTACTCCTTTACAATTATCTAGGTTGCTAATTACTTCTTCATAGAAGCTCGAAAGATTAGCTTAGCACAATCTATTCCTCATAAAACCATGTTGAATTCTACTAATATTCTTATTTTCTGCTGTGTAATCCTGAATATAATCCCTTATTATCGCTTCTAGCAGTTTTCCCACTTCAGAGGTTAAACCCACAGGTCTATAATTCCCATGTTCTGTTTTAGTTCCCTTCCTTACTTTCTGTGAAGAAGTGTTAAGTTTTCAGACACTCAGACACGGATGGTTTAGTAAAATGCAATTTTATTAAACAAAGAATAAGTACTGTAGTACATGCAGAACAGTAGATAATGTTAATGCTATACAAGTCACAAATACAAGAACAAAAGCGTAGTCAGTAAAGTACTCCCGTAGTAACCCAGGATATGGACTAATACAGCAGCAGGGTGTAAGAGGACCGGTGCGTCCATCCAGGCGACCGTCCTCCTCGTTGCTCCCTCTGGCGGCTCCTGCCACATCTGAACCAGGCGTGCGTCTCAGGGAATCCCTGATGATATCGCGACCTGGTTCTTAAAGGGACAAGCACACATTATGCTCCACCTCTAGGGGTGGAGCAATGTGATTAAAAACTGCCTGGACACCACTTCAGTTGCCCGTTTGTGGTGTTCCAGTGCAGTTGCTACTTGAGCTCTGTGTGCGATTAGGTTTGGCTGACTATCCGTTCTGGTGTTGACCTGTGGCTCTGTCCGACTACCCGCTCTGTGTATGACCACTTGGCCTGTCTGACATCCAATCTGGTGCGAACCTATGGCTCTAGTTGACCAAGCCTTCAGTATTTGCTCCTTGTGTCTGACCACCTTGACATAGCCTGGGATTGTCAACTGCGCAACTAGCATACAAACGCTCCAGGGGATAACCTAGGATTGTCTTTGGTGGCTTGACATACTTCCTCTAGCCGTTGAACCTCTGCGGCCTGCAGGTGTGGACCTGTGGCGCAGCTGGTTTTACTGGTACATGGTGTGTCTAGGTGCGAACCTGCTTATCCTTCGTGTGCATTGGGTCACTGGATCCATTGTCTGTACAGGTGCGTACCTGTAGTGTGGCCTCAGGTGTGGACCTGAGTCGCCCCTTCCTCTGCTGCTGAATTCCATCAATACCATAGTACCTGTTTCATCCATCCTGAAGTCCTCTCTTGACCTGTATGCTGTGCTGATTTCATTGTCCTGTCTTATCGTTAAATAAAGATTGTGTTACCTAAGTACTGGTCCATTCTCCTTATTGTATCCGTGATAGTACTAGTGGGCCATGTCTATGGACGGTACTGGTAACCCTTCTGTTCAACACCTACTAAACAGGGTGGAGGCTCAGGAGCAGCGTATGGATCAGATCATGATGGCTTTGCAAACACTGTTGAACCGCACGGCTCATCTTGACCGTCCTGTTGAACAACCGGTGGCCTCCCCTGCTAGTATGGCACCGGCAGTGCATGCTTCCTTTGATGCAGGCGGGATCAAGGTCTTTTTCTGTCGAGCACCGCTTCCGGAGGGGTATGGAGGAGACCCATCGCTGTGTCGCGGGTTCCTAAATCAGTTGGGCATCTATATGGAGATGGTACCGCAAGCGTTCCCTAATGAGCGCAGTAAATTCGGATTATTGGTCTCACTGTTGTCGGGCAAGGCTTTGGTATGGGCTAATCCTCTTTGGGAGAACGATAATCCCATTATTCACGATTTTGTTGAGCTTGTGTCGGCATTCAAACGAGTGTTTGATGTACCTGCTCACTCTGCCTCTGCTGCTAAAAATCTCATGACTATCCACCAGGGCAGTCGTACAGTGGCCGAGTATGCGATCGAGTTTCGCACATTGGCAGCAGAGGTAGGCTGGAGCAATGAGGCACTGGTAGCTTCCTTCTCGCAGGGCTTGAGCGATATCATCAAGGATGAGATTGCGGCCAGAGAATTACCCTCGGACTTAGATCAATTGATCTAATTTACCATAATGATTGACACCCGTATCAGGGAGAGACCCTCCTTTAAGGAAAGTACACGGAGGTCTCTGGCACGATTGGCTCCGAATTTCAGTTGCCCACCCATTCCTCCCTCTCCTCTCATGCCTCCTGGGTCAGAGCAAGGAGGGGGGGAACCCATGCATTTGGGGTTCACCTGGCTATCCGCGTATCTCAGAAGGGAGGGACTTTGCCTTTATTGCGGCAAAGCTGGACATTTGTTGCGTACTTGTCCCACACGTCCGGGAAACGGGTGCACCTAGTGTCACGTAGGGGACAGACTCTAGGTGGAGTTTCACAGTCCCCAGGAGATTTGCGGGAGAAGCCTACTCTGGAAGTTATCCTTTATTGGGTGAATCATTCTATCTCTACCCCAGCTTTAATAGACACTGGAGCTGCGGGCCATTTCATTAATGCCGGTTTTGCGGAAAAACATGCAATTCCTTTAGTACCTCGGGCTTCTCCATTGTCCATTGAGGCTATTGACGGGCGACCTCTACAACCGTCTCAGGTTACTCATGAGACTGTTCCGGTAAACCTGATGGTTGGAGCCCTTCATCATGAGGTACTTAAATTCCAGGTCATAAGCTCTCCTCATTTTGCAGTCATCCTGGGTTTCCTGTGGCTTCTAAAACATAATCCCAGTATGAACTGGCACAGTTGTGACATTTTGTCCTGGTCTCCGTATTGTACAGAGTCTTGCTTGACTCGTCCTATTAAAGTTTTGGGCATGACCTCCTCCTCCTCCTCTCCCCCCTCCACCTTACCCGAGGAGTACCATGTATTCCGTGACGTATTTAACAAGGTACAGGGTACCACCTTACCCCCTCATAGGCCGTACGATTGCTCAATTGATCTGGTGCCAGAGGCTCTTCCTCCTAAGGGTTGTGTATACCCCCTCTCCATGGCAGAGAACCAGGCTATGGAGGAGTATGTATCTGATGCTCTCACCAGAGGGATTATTCGGAGGTCTTCGTCCCCTGCGGGGACAGGGTTTTTCTTTGTGAAAAAGAAGGATGGCAAATTGAGGCCATGTATTGATTTTTGAGGTCTTAACAAGCTCATGGTCAAGAACGCGTACCCAATACCTTTGATCACGGAGCTGTTTGACAGATTAAGAGGCTCTACGGTCTTTACTAAGCTAGACCTGCGGGCAGCCTATAATTTGGTGCGTATCCGTGAAGGCGATGAGTGGAAGACAGTATTCAACACCAGGAGTGGCCATTATGAATACTTGGTAATGCTCTTTGGCCTATGTAATGCTCCTGCTGTCTTCCAGGAGTTCATTAATGATGTTCTGAGGGACTTATTGTTGACTTGTGTGGTTGTATACTTGGATGATATCCTCATCCACTCTGCTACTTTGGAACAACACCATCTGGATGTTGCGAAGGTGTTGTCTCTTTTGAGGGCCAAAAATATTTTCTGTAAATTAGAAAAGTGCTAATTTCACCAGTCACAATTAACTTTTCTAGGCTATGTGATCTCCTCGTCTGGGTTGGCTATGGATCCCGAAAAGCTTTCGGCTGTACTACAATGGCCCCTTCCTTCGGGACTTAAGGCTATCAAGCGTTTCCTGGGGTTTGCCAATTACTACAGGAAATTTATAAGTCAGTTTTCCATGATTGTCAAACCCCTTACTGACATGACGCACAAGGGTGCTAACGTTTCCGTATGGTCCCCAAAGGCTTTACAAGCTTTTGAACGCATTAAGGCTGCTTTTGCCGCTGCACCTGTGCAGCAGCATCTGAATCCGAAATTGCCACTTACTTTGGAGGTTGACGCGTCTGAGTTGGGAGTAGGCGCCCTCCTGTCTCAGCGGTCTTCTCCAGAAGCTCCACTTATGCCTTGTGGCTTCTTTTCCCGCAAACTATCTAAGGCTGAGATTCTGTATGACATTGGGGATCGAGAGCTACTAGCCATTATCTTGGCCCTGCGTGAATGGCGGCATCTGCTCAAGGGTACTTCGGTACCTATTCTTATTCTCACCGACCACAAGAACTTGACGTACCTTTCCGAGGCTAAACGCCTGTCTCCTAGACAGGCTAGGTGGGCTTTGTCCCGTCAGTTTGGGGCCTTATCGAAAGAGGATTGCGATCCTACACCCGTGATTCCTCGGGACCGCATCCTTGCTACGATTCGTACCAGCATTACATCCCCGTTGGGGACGGAGATATTGGCTGCTCAAGGGACTGCCCCAGTCGGGAAACCACAGGGGAGATGCTTTGTGCCTAAGGGCTTAATGGCAAAATTACTAGAGACCTATCACTCCTCAAAGGCTGCTGGACACATTGGTAGAGATCAGTTGCTCTGGTTGGTATCCAGAATATTTTGGTGGCCTAGTATCCATACTGATGTCTCGGAATTTGCAGCAGCGTGTCAGACTTGTGCTACTACCAAGACTCCTAGGCACCTTCCTGTGGGCCTCCTTCTTCCTGTACCTAAAGGGGAACGTCCATGGTCACACATTTCCATTGATTTTATGGTGGAATTACCTGTGTCCGAGGGCTGTACGGTTATTCTGATGATTGTAGACCGGTTTTTGAAATTAGCCCACTTTGTACCCCTCAAAGAATTGCCAACCGCTCAGCAAATGGCTAAGATATTTGCCAAGGAGGTATTTCGGCTCCTTGGGGTGCCTACAGTCATTGTGTCGGATAGAGGTAGCCAGTTTGTGTCTCGATTTTGGAGAGCATTTTGTGCGCAATTGGGTATCCAGCTCTCCTTCTCCTCCGCTTATCACCCCCAGTCGAATGGTGCGGCCAAGAGAGCCAACCAGACCTTGGAACAGTTTTTGCGTTGCTATATTTTGGACCATCACGATGACTGGACGAGCCTGTTACCCTGGGCGGAGTTTGCCCGGAATTGTGCCATGAACTCCTCTACACAGACATCTCCATTCATGATTAACTATGGCTTCCAGCCTTCTATGCTTCCCGAGTCATTTGTGGAACAGAACATTCCAGCTCTAGAGGAGCATTTAAGGGAACTACGTTCCACATGGGTACAAGTTCAGAGAACCCTGCAACGGTCCACTCAGCAGCAAAAGAGGCAGGCTGATCGTAGACGACTTCCAGCACCAGTGTTTCAGGTGGGGGAGAGAGTCTGGTTATCCATATAAAACATGAATCTACAAGTACCATGTAGAAAATTGGCTCCTCGATTTGTGGGCCCCTTCCGTGTCTTACGACGGATTAATCCTGTCGCTTATGCCCTGGAACTACCGACCAATATAAGAATTCATAATGTATTTCACGTCTCCCTATTGAAACCCTTGGTTTGCAACAGGTATACCTCTGTCCGGGCACGTCCGGCTCCCGTAAGAGTTGCAGATCACGAGGAATATGAAGTACAAAGCATTCTCGACTCTCTTTGGGTACAGGGTCAATTACAATATCTTGTACACTGGAAAGAGTATGGACCCGAAGAACGTTCGTGGGTCTCATCCTGATATGCATGCTCCTGTTCTCATAAGGAGATTTCACTCTCGTTTTCCTTCTAAACCTCGACCACCCCCGCAGGGGGAGGTACTGTAAGCGCCGCTTACCTTCCGACGCTCGTGTAGCTGCCGGGTTGTGCGGCTCACGGGGAAAGAGGACCGGTGCGCTCTGGCGTCCATCCAGGTGACCATCCTCCTCGTTGCGCCCTCTGGCGGCTCCTGCCTCATCTGAACCAGGCGCGTGTCTCAGGGAATCCCTGATGACGGTGCGACCTGGTTCTTAAAGGGACAAGCACACATTATGCTCCACCTCTAGGGGTGGAGCAATATGATTAAAAACTGCCTGGACACCACTTCAGTTGCCTGTTCATGGTGTTCCAGTGCAGTTGCTACTTGGGCTCTGTGTGCGATTAGGTTTGGCTGACTATCCGTTCTGGTGTTGACCTGTGGCTCTGTCCGACTACCCGCTCTGTGTATGACCCATTGGCCTGCCTGACATCCAATCTGGTGCAAACCTGCGGCTCTAGTTGGTAAACCTTACTGTGTATGACCCCTGGCTTGGCTGACTATCCATTCTGGTGTTGACCTGTGGCTCTGTCTGACTACCTGCTCTATGTATGACCCCTTGGCCTGTCTGACATCCAATCTGGTGCAAACCTGTGGCCCTAGTTGACCAAGCCTTCCGTATTTGCTCCTTGTGTCTGACCACCTTGACATAGCCTGGGATTGTCAACTGCGCAACCAGCATACAAATGATCCAGGGGATAACCTAGGATTGTCTTTGGTGGCTTGACGTACTTCCTCTAGCCGTTGAACCTCTGCGGCCTCCAGGTGTGGACCTGTGGCACAGCTGGTTTTACTGGTACATGGTCTGTCCAGGTGCAAACCTGCTTATCCTCCGTGTGCATTGGGTCGCTGGATCCGTTTGTACAGGTGCGTACCTGTAGTGTGGCCTCAGGTGCGGACCTGAGTTTCCCTTCCTCTGCTGCTGAATTCCATCAGTACCATAGTACCTGTTTGATCCATCCTGAAGTCCTCTCTTGACCTGTATGCTGTGCTGATTTCATTGTCCTGTCTTATCGTTAAATAAAGATTGTGTTGCTAAAGTACTGGTCCATTCCCCTTATTGTATCAGTGACACAGGGAGAATCTGGTCCTGAAACTGATAGTACCACCAGGTGTAGCAGGAACGTAGACCCACTACTGGGGCTAGCAGGCCCTGGTCGTGAGGAGGAGCCCCGACAGCAGTCTCCCTAGAACTTTCGGGAGTACGACAGGAGTAGGCAATACGGGAAAGGCTACAAGATCCCTAGAGTGATAGGGAGGTCAGCAAGAAGCTGAGGCAACAGAATCCGTAGAACGCTAGGGAGGTCCACAGGACTGACTGGAACTGAGGCAGCAGAACATCTAGGACTCTAGGTGTGTAGTGATACTGACAGTAAGTGACCAGGCAACCAGACTCCTAGTACGCTAGGTTGTAAAGCGATACTGACAGTAAAATGGCAAGGCAACCGAACCCCTAGCACGCTAGGTGTTAAGCGATACTGACAGTAATATGGCAAGGCAACCGAATCCCTAGTACGCTAGCTGGTAAAGTGATACTGACAGTAAATGGCAAGGCAACCAAACTCCTAGTATGATAGGTGGTAAAGCGATACTGACAGCAAATGGTGAGGCAACAGAACCAACCGAAGGTACTAAGGCCACCAGCTCGTGACTGGAGTCACTTTACCCACGCACCAGCCCATGGACGGGCAATGTACGCTTCAGACCCCAGACAGGCCCTAAGGCCGCACAGACAGAGACTAACGAGGCGCACAAGGAGCAACAGCCAACCTTGTCGTGATGGAATGACAAGCTGTGCTGGGACAAGCATAACACCAGTGCGGGTACACCGGGAGGAGAGACACACCGTGTTGGACAGGCACTGTCCGAGCAGGGCAAGCAAATAGCCGAGTAGGAACTCGGAACAGGAAAGGCAGCCAAGCTGGGTGGATACACAGAGCAGGATAGTCAGCCAGGCTGGGTCGGTTCACAGAGCAGGAGAGTCAGCTAAGCCGGGTCGGTACACAGAGCAGGATAGTCAGCCAAGCAGAGGTCGGTACACAGAGCAGGATAGCCAGCCAAGCCGGGTCGGTACACGGAGCAGGATAGTCAGCCAAGCCGGGTCACAACAGAAGTCAGGTGCTGGCGATCGAACAGGAATGTAGTCAGTCAAGCCGGGTCATACACAGGATACCAGGAACCACAGGAACAAACACTAGATACTGGAACACCACGAAATGGTGCAGCCATAATGACAGCACTTAGAATATAAAGGCAATCAGTAGGAGGAGTCACCATTGATCACCAATAAGAATGCTGTAAGGAAACAACCAGGAAGTAGCAATGTCGCAACCAGAGGAATCATAGGCACCGTGATAGTACCCCCCCTCAATGACCCTTTCCCCATGGAGTAGGGCCCGGCTTCTGGGGAAACTTAGCATGGAATCTGTGCAACAATGCAGGAGCATAAAGATCATTCAAGGGAACCCAAGAGCGCTCTTCGGGACCATAGCCCTTCCAACGTACCAAGTACTGGAGATGCCCCCAAACTCTCCGGGAGTCAAGAATACTTTGTACTTCGTATTCATCTTGGCCCTGAACTTGGATGGGTCCGGGGATGATAGGAGTGGTAGTATAACGATTGCAAATCAATGGTTTTAATAGTGAAACATGGAATACGTTATGGATCCGCATGCTAGCCAGGAGATCCAAAGCATAGGAAACCGAGTTGACTTTACGGAGTACCCTAAAGGGGCCCACAAATCTGGGAGCCAACTTATTGAATGGAACTTGGAAATGGAGGTTTTTCAAGGACAGCCATACCCTATCCCCCACCTGGAACGATGGTGCAGATAATCTCCTACGATTGTCATGCCGCTGATGGTGCTGAAAGGAATCACCAAAAGTCCTCTGCACTTGTGCCCATGTGGAGCGGAGCTGCTGTATATGCTCATCCAGAGCCGGAATTTGCTGTGTCTGAAAATAATCTGGGAGCAGACTGTAATGGTTTTCAGTACACTCAGAGAAAGGCAATTTGGTAAAACACAGTTTTATTGAATTAGCAGAATAAAGTAACCCTCACTGGTCCAGTAATAGTACAAACAGAACTGACACAGGGCAGTTTACTAAAACACAATAGCCCACACGGGTCCAGTATACATATATCACAAGTAGTAAATATACTGACACAGGTCGGGAACAGTTCATGTGATTCAGTGAGACACAAATGGTTAATGCTATTAGGCCAGGAGACTGTGAGGCCCTAATAGCGAGGCCCAGGAAGCACTCAAATGCTGATAAGTGCCAATATAGCGACTAGCCCAGGAAGGTTGAATGAGGCCCTGGAGGGATCTGCTCCTGTGTTTCAACCCAGCCTGGCTGACGTTCCTGCTCCTGTGTACTGACCCGGACCGGCTGATGTTCCTGCTCCTGTGTACTGACCCGGACCGGCTGACGTTCCTGCTCCTGTGGTTTGACCCGGCCTGGCTGACGTTCCTGTTCCTATGCACTGACCCGGCTTGATCTAAGTTCCTGCTTCCTTGTCCTTGTCGCCTCGGCGACATTCTTACATCCGGTTACCATTGGCTTGTCCTCTGCTACTGCTCCGGCAGGTTGCCAAGTGTTGTCTCAGTTACTGCTTATCACGGTGCCCGTGATTGGTGCTATCCTGTGTCTATCACTTGCTAGGAGTTCCTCATTGGCTGTCTGCTAATAGCCCACCTCACACAGCCTTTTTAAACCCAGTCTGGGCACTCCCAGGTTGCCCTTTCGTGGTGTTTCTGACATTACTTGTCCTGACCTGCTTGTCAGCCTCTTGGGCCTGAGGTACCTGTGTTCCAGTGATCCAGTGTTCCGGTGTTCCGGTGTTCCTGTGTGCCAGTGTTCCAGTACTTCCACTGTTGATCGTTCCTGAGTTCCTGAGTCTCCTGCCTGCTTTCCTCTCCAGCCGGCTCCGATTACTTTCCGTGGCTCCAGCAGTTCCGGTCATCTGTCAGTGCAGTGGTGCTTGCTCCTGTGGATCCTCCGCTTGATCTCAGGGCTCTCGCTCGATCCACTGTCGCTGAGGCGACATTGTTCTTATTTCGCTCCGGCAATTTACTACTGTTGGTCCCAGTGTACGGACGCTGGTTCGCTCCATTAAACCTGGTGACGCTTATTACTGTTGGTCCCAGCGTGCGGACGCTGGTTAGCTCCATTAACCTGGTGGCGTATATTACTGTTGGTCCCAGCGTGCGGACGCTGGTTTACTCCATTAAACCTGGTGGCGCTAGTTACTGTTGGTCCCAGCGTGCGGACGCTGGTTTACTCCATTAAACCTGGTGGCATTTGTTACTGTTGGTCCCAGCGTACGGACGCTGGTTTACTCCTTTATACCTGGTGACTCATATTACTGTTGGTCCCAGCGTGCGGACGCTGGTTTACTCCATTAACCTGTTGACTCATATTACTGTTGGTCCCAGCGTGCGGACGCTGGTTGCTCCATTAAGCCTGGTGGCTCATACTACTGTTGGTCCCAGCATGCGGACGCTGGTTTGCTCCTTGAATATTCAGATACTGAGTTCAGGTTGCTGTCCAATTTCTTATGCAGTTGTCTTGTATTCTCTGGCAAGAGACTTCTGCTAAGCGAGACCATTGATCTATTCCACTCTACTGTCATAGTCATCTGACAGCATGGTCTCCTCTCTTGGGCTGCCCTGCCTGGTATTGGTAAGGCCGGTAGAACCTACTTACGTTACCATCTTTTAGGTTGCCTTACCCGGTATAGGCAGGGCCGGTAGAGCCTACTATCAGTGTTCCTTCAGTCTGCTCTGCCCGGTATTGGTAAGGCCGGTAAAACCTGTTCTTGCTGCCACCTTAAGGTTGCCTTACCCGGTATTGGCAGGGCCGGTAGAGCCTACACTCAGTACTCCTTTGGGCTGCCTTGCCCAGTATTGGTAAGGCCGGTAGAACCGGTGCGTTCATCTCACAGTTACATTACCCGGTATAGGCAAGGCCGGTAGAGCCTATTGCTATATTGCATCTGTCCCTTGGGTTGCCTTGCCCAGTATTGTTGGCAAGGCCGGTAGAACCTATTCTCGTTGTCATTTATTGTTGTATTGTCATATATGTTGATACCCTATGGGGATTGCCTTAACTTTTCAATAAAGTTACGTCTTTACCAAACCTTAAGTCTGAGAGTCTTCAAATACCGTGACAGTACGAAAGGGCCATGACCTCAGACACTAAGAGTGACGGTAACACACAGAATATCCATTGGAGGATGGATATGCATGAGCAACGTTTGGATCAGCTGGCGGTTGCTATCCAAACTATTCTTGAACGCACGGTACTTGCTGATAAGTCCGGTTCTAGCCTGGTGGTCTCACCAATCCAGACACCAGAGAATGAGTCTAGGCCCTCAGGGGCCGCAGTCAAAGGGTTAACGGCTTCTGCACCCTTGCCGCTGAGATATGACGGTGACCTTAAGCTATGCAGAGGGTTTATCAATCAACTTGAAATATTTATGGAATTGACAGCACACGCATTTCCTAGTGATCGCAGCAAGGTTGGGTTCATGATATCCCTGCTGACCGGTAGAGCATTGTCGTGGGCTAACCCACTGTGGGAAAACGCTAAACCTTGCAGTAAAAATTTCTGTGATTTTGTGCAATCCTTTCGGAGAGTATTCGAGCCTCCTGGTAGAACCACCTCTGCTGCTAAATGCCTTATGGAGATACAACAGGGCAGGCGCGCGGTAGTTGATTATGACATTGAATTCTGCGCCTTGGCAGCAGAGGTAGGATGGAATAACGAGGCTCTGTTGGCAGCATTTCCCCAAGGCTTGAGTGACCAGATTAAAGACGAGATTGCAGCAAAAGATTTACCTACTGACCTAGATGATTATATTGAATATGTTATTCTAATTGACTCCAGAATATGTGAGAGATTAACCGCCAGAGAGCGATGTATACGGTTAAAAAATAATGGGTCCAGTAGCATATTTTGCCCACCCAACCCTCCCTTGGCATCCAAACCTAGTGAACCAATACAGGAACCAGGTGAACATATGCAGGTGGGTTTCACTAGGTTAACCAAGGAGCAGAGAAGGTATCTCAAAATATAGGGACTATGTTTGTATTGCGGTAAAAATGGGCACCTGTTAAGATCTTGTCCGGTACGACCGGGAAACGAACACACCTAGGGTACTTTGGGGGACAGGCCCTAGGTGGTGTCCAATCGTCCCCAGTGATGGGCGCACTTAAACCCAACATACAGGTGGTATTATCGTGGGCACAACGCTCAGTTGAGGTTTTGGCCCTGGTTGATTCTGGTGCAGCTGGGTATTTTATGGACAATACCTTTGCTGAATTGCATGGGGTACCACGCATTCAGAGAGAAACCCCTCTTGCTATTGAAGCGATTGATGACAGACCTTTGGAACCCTCCAGGTTACTTTTGAAACTATGCCATTGTCCATGACTATTGGGGCTCTCCACAAAGAAGAGCAGCAGTTTCAATTAATTAACTCTCCTCACCATGCCGTGATTTTGGGCTTTCCTTGGTTACAGTTGCATAACCCACAATTCGACTGGCAGAAATGTGAGATTTCTGCTTGGTCTCAGTTCTGTATGGATAAGTGCGTTACCCATCCTGTTAAGGTCTTGTGCACCTCCCCTTCACTACCTGATGTCTACCAGCAGTTTAGCGATGTTTTCAGTAAGGGAGAGGCTGGCGCCTTACCTCAGCACAGACCATACGATTGTCGTATAGAACTAAGTCCTGGAGCAGTACCACCGAGGGGACTCACTTACCCATTGTCTAGTGAGGAGAACCAAGCTATGGAGGAATACATAGCTGATGCCCTGAGTAGAGGGATCATAAGGAAATCTACTTCTCCGGCTGGGGCCAGGTTCTTTTTTGTTAAGAAAAATGTGGCGAACTGCGACCATGCATAGACTACCGTGGGCTGAGTAAGCTGATGGCAAAGAATGCTTACACGATACCACTCATCACCGAGCTTTTTGATAGACTTAAGGGTTCTTCAATTTTCACCAAATTGGACCTACGGGCGGCCTACAATTTGATACGTATCAGAGCCGGTGATGAGTGGAAAACTGCCTTTAATACGAGATCTGGGCATTATGAATACCTAGTCATGCCATTTGGTCTATGTAATGCTCCTGCAGTATTTCAAGAACTGATCAATGACGTCCGTAGAGATATGTTACAATCATGTGTCGTAGTCTACCTTGACGATATACTTATCCACTCCAAAGACTTGTCACAACACATTAAGGATGTGTCTGAAGTATTGCGGCGCTTACGCAAAAATAGATTATTCTGTAAAGTGGAGAAATGCGAGTTCCACAAAGCCAGTGTACCGTTCCTGGGATTTATAATTGGCAAAGACGGCATTGCCATGGATAAAGAGAAATTGACGGCAGTCTTACAGTGGCCTAAACTTAAGAGTCTTAAAGCCATCCAACGATTTCTGGGCTTCACCAGTTATTATAGGAAGTTTATTAAGAACTTCTCTTCTATAGTGAAACCCCTGTCTGACCTCACGCATAAGGGCGCTAACCCATCTCTCTGGCCGGTGGCTGCCGAGGAGGCCTTTGAGAAATTGAAGGTAGCCTTTGCTAAAGCTCCTGTGTTATCCCACCCCAATCCACTACTTCCGTTTACGTTAGAGGTTGATGCCTCAGATATTGGGGTTGGGGCAGTACTTTCTCAACGACAGGTCAAAGGTGGCACACTCAGACCCTGTGGGTTCTTTTCTAAGAAATTGACCGGAGCTCAAAGTCATTATGAGATTGGTGATAGAGAATTGCTGACCATTATCCTTGCTCTCAAAGAATGGCGTAATTTACTTGAAGGCACAAAAAATCCCATTTTGATTCTGACTGATCACAAGAATCTCACTTATCTCTCTGAGGCCAAGAGATTGTCATCTCGCCAGGCCAGATGGGCATTGTTTCTATCCCAATTCAATTTCATTGTATCATATTTGCCGGGATCAAAAAATGTTAGGGCTGATGCTCTGTCTAGACAATTTGAGGAGGAGGTTGACAGAGTAGAAGCACCAGCACCTATCATCCAACCTGATCGAATATTGGCCACCATACATACTAGTATCACTTCACCACTAGGGGAAGAGATTTTGGCTTCTCAAGCCTCTGCTCCCCATGAAACTCCAGCGGGCAAATGTTTTGTTGCTGAAACATTCCGTACTCGATTACTTGAAACCTACCACTCCTCTAAGGCTGCGGGACATATTGGTAGAGATCAGTTGTTTTGGTCCCTCTCTCAGTTATTCTGGTGGCCTTCTTTGAGAGCAGATTGTGCCAATTTTACGAATGCCTGTGCTACCTGCGCTCGTGCCAAAACCCCTAGACATCTCCCGATGGGCTTGCTTCAGCCGGTGCCTAATGGTGAACGCCCTTGGTGTCATGTCTCTATCGATTTTATGGGAGAATTGCCCAGGTCTAGAGGGTATTCCTTCATATTGATGGTGGTAGACAGGTTTTCTAAAATGGCTCACTTCGTACCTCTCCGTGGCCTTCCTTCGGCTAAAGAACTGGCAATGGTATTTGCTCGAGAGGTGTTTCGGTTGCATGGAGTACCCAGGGTACTGGTGTCCGACAGGGGGAGCCAGTTTGTGTCCAGATTCTGGAGGGCATTTTGCGAACAGATGGGCATACAGCTATCATTCTCCTCTGCATATCATCCCCAGACTAATGGGGCCACTGAGTGGGCCAATCAAGGTTTGGAACAGTTTCTGCGCTGTTTTCTGACTGACCATCATGATAATTGGGCCGACTTGTTGCCTTGGGCAGAGTTCGCCAGGAACTGTGCGGTTAATTCCTCTTCCGGGAGCTCTCCGTTTCTGATCAATTATGGGTTCCAACCATGTCTGCTCCCGGATTCCTTTCAGACACAGCAGATTCCAGCTCTGGATGAGCATATCGAGCAACTCCATTCCACATGGGCACAAGTTCAGAGGGCACTGGGCCAGTCGTTTCAGCGTCATCAGCTTCATGCTAATCGCAGAAGGCTTCCAGCAGTCTCCTTCCAAGTTGGGGATAGAGTATGGCTGTCTTCTAAGAATCTGAAGCTCAAGGTCCCATCTAATAAGCTGGCACCTCGGTTTATTGGTCCTTACAGAAGTATTTGAAAAATTAACCGTTACACTACTACACCTGTGATGCCAGGTCCCGTTGAAGTTGAAGGGCAGGAGGAATATGAAGTACAAAGTATTACTGATTCCCGTAGGCTTAGAGGAGGGGTACAGTACTTGGTGCATTGGAAAGGTTATGGTCCTGAGGATCGATCTTGGGTAGATAGTAAGGACCTTCATGCACCCAAGTTACTACAAATTTTTCATACCAAGTACCCTCAGAAGCCCAGACCCTACTCTAGGAGAGGGGGTGTTTGAAAGGGGGGTACTATCATAGTGCCCGTGATTGGTGCTATCCTGTGTCTATCACTTGCTGGGAGTTCCTCATTGGCTGTCTGCTAATAGCCCACCTCACACAGCCTTTTCAAACCCAGTCTGGGCACTCCCAGGTTGCCCTTTCGTGGTGTTTCTGACATTACTTGTCCTGACCTGCTTGTCAGCCTCTTGGGCCTGAGGTACCTGTGTTCCAGTGATCCAGTGTTCCAGTGTTCCTGTGTGCCAGTGTTCCAGTACTTCGACTGTTGATCGTTCCTGAGTTCCTGAGTCTCCTGCCTGCTTTCCTCTCCAGCCGGTTCCGGTTACTTTCCGTGGCTCCAGCAGTTCCGGCCATCTGTCAGTGCAGCGGTGCTTGCTCCTGTGGATCCTCCGCTTGATCTCAGGGCTCTCCCTCGATCCACTGTCGCTGAGGCGACATTGCTCTTATTTCGCTCCGGCAATTTACTACTGTTGGTCCCAGTGTGCGGACGCTGGTTAACTTCATTAAATCTGGTGGCGCATAATACTGTTGGTCCCAGCGTGCGGACGCTGGTTCGCTCCATCAAACCTGGTGGCGCTTATTACTGTTGGTCCCAGCGTGCGGACGCTGGTTAGCTCCATTATCCTGGTGGCGCATAATACTGTTGGTCTCAGCGTGCGGACGCTGGTTCACTCCATTAAACCTGGTGGCGCTTATTACTGTTGGTCCCAGCGTGCGGACGCTGGCTAGCTCCATTAACCTGGTGGCGTATATTACTGTTGGTCCCAGCGTGCGGACGCTGGTTTACTCCATTAAACCTGGTGGTGCTAGTTACTGTTGGTCCCAGCGTGCGGATGCTGGTTTACTCCATTAAACCTGGTGGCATTTGTTACTGTTGGTCCCAGGGTGCGGACGCTGGTTTACTCCATTATACCTGGTGACTCATATTACTGTTGGTCCCAGTGTGCGGACGCTGGTTTAGTCCATTAACCTGTTGACTCATATTACTGTTGGTCCCAGCGTGCGGACGCTGGTTGCTCCATTAAGCCTGGTGGCTCATACTACTGTTGGTCCCAGCGTGCGGACGCTGGTTAGCTCCATTAACCTGGTGGCGTATATTACTGTTGGTCCCAGCGTGCGGACGCTGGTTTACTCCATTAAACCTGGTGGCATTTGTTACTGTCGGTCCCAGCGTGCGGACGCTGGTTTACTCCATTATACCTGGTGACTCATATTACTGTTGGTCCCAGCGTGCGGACGCTGGTTTACTCCATTATCCTGTTGACTCATATTACTGTTGGTCCCAGCGTGCAGACGCTGGTTGCTCCATTAAGCCTGGTGGCTCATACTACTGTTGGTCCCAGCGTGCGGACGCTGGTTTGCTCCTTGACTATTCAGATACTGAGTTCAGGTTGCTGTCCAATTTCTTATGCAGTTGTCTTGTATTCTCTGGCAAGAGACTTCTGCTAAGCGAGACCACTGATCCTATTCCACTCTACTGTCATAGTCATCTGACAGCCAGGTCTCCTCTCTTGGGCTGCCCTGCCCGTTATTGGTAAGGCCGGTAGAACCTACTTACGTTACCATCTTTTAGGTTGCCTTACCCGGTATAGGCAGGGCCGGTAGAGCCTACTATCAGTGTTCCTTCAGGCTGCCCTGACCGGTATTGGTAAGGCCGGTAAAACCTGTTCTTCCTGCCACCTTAAGGTTTCCTTACCCGGTATTGGCAGGGCCGGTAGAGCCTACACTCAGTACTCCTTTGGGCTGCCTTGCCCAGTATTGGTAAGGCCGGTAGAACCGGTAAGTTCATCTCACGGTTACCTTACCCGGTATAGGCAAGGCCTGTAGAGCCTATTGCTATATTGCATCTGCCACTTGGGTTGCCTTGCCCGGTATTGTTGGCAAGGCCTGTAGAACCTATTCTCATTGTCATTTATTGTTGTATTGTCATTTATGTTGATACCGTATGGGGATTGCCTTAACTTTTCAATAAAGTTAAGTTTTTACCAAACCTTAAGTCTGAGAGTCTTCAAATACCGTGACACTGCTCTGGCAGAGCGCCTCTGGCTGAGTCCTCCGTTACTGTCATACTGGTTGCAAGTGAGGGCCTCCGTGATTGCTCCGGTAAAGTGCCATTGGCTTGTCCTCCGCTACTGCTCCGGCAGGTTGCCAAGTGTCGTCTCAGTTACTGCTCCGGCAAAGTGCCTCTGGCCTAATCCTCCGTTACTGTCATACCGGTTGCAAGTGTTGCCTCCGTGATTGCTCCGGTAAAGTTCAGTTGGCTTGTCCTCTGCTACTGCTCCGGCAGGTTGTCAATCGTTGTCTCAGTTACTGCTCCGGCAGAGTGCCTCCGGCTGAGTCCTCCATTACTGTCATACCGGTTGCAAGTGTGCCTCCGTGATTGCTCCGGTAGTGCTCATTCTATCTCAGTTTGGTTGGCAGTTCACGTATGTTTCCTGACCTTGGCTTGTTAAAGTATCTATCCAGTACCTTCACACATGGGACTGTTTACCTTCATTGATGAACTTTATCTCCTGCAGTGCCGGAATCCTGGGAACCTACTTCTCTTGCCTGACCTGTGTCAGTATATACTGTCTATACATTCATGTTATGCTGGACCTGTGTGGGCATTGAATAAATTACCTGTCGTGTGTCTGTACTATACTGTTGTATACTACAGGACCTGTGAGGGTTCTTACTGTATTGTTCTATTCAATAAAACTGTGTTTTTATCCTAACCACTGTGTCTGTGAGTCAAACAAACCGTTACACCTGTATATACACACACTGCGACCCACGGTAACGGTACCGGAAAATTATGTTGATAAGCCAGGCTTGATGGCAACTGCCGGGTGACAGAGACGACTGAGGCGCCCAAGAGACCAACCTCAATATGGTGGATTGACAGGCCAGCGTATGTAGTGCCAATAGTAAAGCTCCTACCCGGGTGAGTACCAGAAGGCCCTGGTAACGGGCGCTTGTCTGTTAAACAGTAAACAGGAGCGGAGACTAACTGAGGCGCCCAGGAGACCAACCCCAGTGACAACTGATAACAAGCCAAGCGTATAGGGTGCACGAGCTTAGCATAACCCTGGGTATGGAGCAAGGAGGCAGCAAGGCACTAATGGGTTGCAGTCACGGAACGGTAATGCAGTACACGAGGCAACCAACTGGGCCAGTACGCTCAAGGCAGAGCACAGTAGTAACTCACTACCAGACACAGTAGTACAACGGACTGGAGGCACAGGAGCAGGAACGGAAGCCACTAGGGTCAAAGCACAGACAGGAACGTCAGCCAGGCCGGGTCAGTATACTGAGCAGGAACGTCAGCCAATCCAAGTTGAACCATGGAGCACGAACGGCAGCAAGCACAAAGCAACGGAAACACCACGAAAGGGCCCTGAATTAGTGACAGAGCACAGTACTTAAAGACTACCACTGGGTGGAGCCATAACGCTTGGCCAATAAGAAAGCATCAGGCAACTAGTGTCAAAATGTCGCCAAAATACACGGGCACCGTGATACAGACAAGGTTGAAACCCATAATTGATCAAAAATGGAGAGCTCCTAGAAGATGAGTTAATTTCACAGTTCCTGGCACACTCCGCCCACGGCAACAAGTCGGCCCAGTTGTCGTGATGATCTGACACAAAACAGCGCAGAAATTGCTCCAATCACTGATTGGAACGTTCAGCGGCCCCATTGGTCTGGGGATGGTAGGCTGAGGAAAAGGACAACTGTATGCCCATCTGGTCACAAAATGCCCTCCAAAATCTGGATACAAATTGGCTCCCACAATAGGACACTAACACTCTGGGTACTCCATGAAGCCAGAATACCTCTTTCGCAAATATGATGGCCAGTTCCTTAGAGGAAGGTAGACCAGGAAGGGGAACAAAGTGTGCCATCTTAGAGAATCTATCAACCACCATCAGGATGAAGGAATACCTGTTAAACACCGGTAGCTCCCCTAGAAAATCAATTGAAACATGTGACCATGGGTGATCACCGTTGAGAACGGGCTGGAACAACTCAACTGGAAGGTGTCTCGGGGATTTGTCACGGGCGCACGTGGTACAAGCTGCTGTGAAGGCCGCACAATCTGATCACAAAGAAGGCCACCAAAACAACTGGGACAAAGACCATATCAGCTGATCGCGACCCACATGACTGGCTGCACGTGAGGCATGGTAGGTCTCAAGTAACTGAGTACGGTAGGGCTCCGCCACAAAACACTTGCCTACTAGTTTTTCCATAGGAGCATTGGCCTGGGTGGCCAGAATCTTTTCGCCCAAAGGCGATGTGATATTTGTACACAAAGTCGCCAGTAAACAGTCAGGGGGAATAATTGGCACCGGTACTTCATCTTTCTCAAGCTCAGGACCGAATTGTCTGGACAGGACATCAGCCCTGATATTCTTAGAACCGAGTAGGTATGATACAATGAAATTAAAGCGTGACAAGAACAATGCTCATCTGGCTTGTCGGGAGGAGAGTCTCTTGGCCTCCGATAGGTACATCAAATTTTTGTGATCTGTCAAGATCAACACAGGAGCCCTGGTACCTTGCAATAAATGTAGCCATTCCCGTAAGGCGAGAATGATTGCCAAGAGTACTCTATCCCCGATATCGTAGAGGCTCTGAGCTTTGGACATCTTTTTAGAAAAGAACCCACATGGCCTCGATATTTTCCCAGGACCATACCGCTGGGACAGGACTGCCCCTACCCCTGTCTCTGAGGCATCAACCTCCAGAGTGAAAGGTAACGTAGGGTCTTCGTGGGACAGTACTGGAGTCTTTGAGAATGCAGATTTCAGAGTCTCAAAAGCCTGCTCAGCTTCTACAGACCACTTAGAGGCATTAACCCCTTTGTGTGTGAGATCGGTCAAGGGTTTCACGATTCTGGAAAAGTCTCAGATAAACTTTCTATAATAATTTGCAAAGCCCAGGAAACGTTGAATGGTCATTGCAAAACTGCCGATAGTTTATTCTGGTCCATAGCAATGCCCTCTTTAGAGATCACAAAACCCAGAAACGGAACCACTGATCTGTGAAATTCACATTTTTCTAGTTTGCAGTACAGTTTGTGTTCACGTAATCTCTGTAATACTGCAACCACGTCTCTGCGGTGTTGTGCAATGTGGGAGGAGTGTATAAGTATATCGTCCAGATATACCACCACACAGGACTGCAACACATCCCTCAGGATATCATTAACAAACTCCTGGAATACTGCTGGAGCATTACATAACCCAAAGGGCATTACAAGATACTCGTAGTGACCTGAACGAGTATTAAAAGTGGATTTCCACTCTTCACCAGCCTTGATCCTGATTAGATTCTACGCTGCCCATAGGTCTAGTTTGGTGAAAATGGACGAGCCCTTCAAACGGTCAAACAGTTCTGTGATGAGTGGAATGGGATAAGCATTTTTAGACATTAGCTTATTCAGGCCCCAATTATCGATACATGGCCATAATGCACCATTTTTCTTTTTCACGAAAAATACGCCAGCCCCGTGGGTGATACCTCTTTCCAGAGCGTCCACAATATAGTCCTCCATGGCCTTGTTCTCTTTGCAAGACAACGGATATGTACAGCCCCGGGGAGGCACTGCACCAGGAGTAATAGCACAGTCATATGCTCGATGCTGTGGCAATGCGCTAGCCTCTCCTTTACTGAACACATCGCTGAATGGTTGGTATTCAGTGGGCATGGAAGGAGAGGTACACAGTAGTTTGGTAGGTTGCAATATACAGTACTCCATACAATAATCAGACCAAGCCATGATCTCACAGGAATGCCAATCCATTCTGGGATTATGCATGTGCAACCATGGGAACCCCAGAATGATTGCATGATGAGGAGACTGTATAATTTAGAAACATTGCGTCTCCCTATGAAGTGCTCCAATCTGTAAAGATAACAGTAACGTCTCCTGGGTAATATGTGCGGGTACTAGAGGTCTGCCATCGATGACCTTGATAGCCAAAGGAGATTCCTTTTCGACCAGCAGAATCTTGTGCAACTGAGTGAAAGACTTATCCATAAAGAATCCAGCCACGCCGGAATCAATCAAGGCAAAGGTTTCCACGGAAGTCTCGGCCCAAGAAACCACAACCCTGTAACAGTTTTATTTGACACTCAGACACAGTAGGTTAGATAAAACACAGTTTTATTGAATAAGCACAGAATAATAATAACCCTCGCGGGTCCAGTAATATATGTACACAATATAGTACTGACACAGGACAGGTTACAGTACTCAATACCCACACGGGTCCAGTATATGTATAAATCAGCAACAATAATATACTGACACAGGTCAGGTAAAGTTCGTGTGATACTCAATGAGACAGCAGTGAAAAGGTTACTATTAGATCAGGAAGGCTGACAGGCCCTAATAGCGAGAGGCCCTCAAGACTCTCACTCTGCAGAGAGTAATGGAATAGCGAGTAATGCCACAGGAGTATACGGAGGCCCAGGACAAGCTGTGGACTGCCGTAGCAGTAACGGAGGACTGCAACTGTATGCCTGGAGGAACACCCAACGGAGACTGCAATGACTGAAATCCGGTGGAAAATGGCACCTTCCCTGAAGGGGTTAACGAACGCTCAGACCAATGTCGACTGCCAGATAGCGAGAGCAGCCTCAGGCGCCCAGAGTAAGACCAACCTCAGCTTGCAGCAGTAAAAGGTCAAGCGTACCGTGGTGCAACCAGATGGATCTATCACACCGGAGTGTCGCCCGCACGACACAGTAAGTGACAGGTTTACCGTGACTAGATTGCCTGAGCGGCAACGAGGCAACAGAGGCACTGTCCGAGGACAGAGAGGACACCGGATGACAGCCCCAAACCGGATACAGGATGGGACCGCAGGCAGGCCCTGATACACAGACAATGTGCACCCAAACCAGTTCGACACACAGAACAAGAACTTCAGCCAGGCCAGGTCGTTACATAGAGCAGGAACGTCAGCCGGGCCGGGTCGGTACACAGAGCAGGAGCATGGATAGCAGTGTAGTCAGGCAGTCCGGGTCAGTACACAGAGATCACACGAATAACTGGAACAAGCACTGGCAACGGAAACACCACGAAAGGGCACCGGAGAAGTGACAAGGCCCGGTATTTAAGGACAAATACTGGGCGGAGCAAAGCCACATCAACCAATAAAAGGCAGCAGGAAGTAAAACTGATAGAATGTCGCCAGTAATAGCACGGGTACCGTGATAAACCCACACCGTGAGTTTATGGTAATCATTATCTGGGGACTGTTGTACTCCACCTAGGACCTGTCCCCTATGGGTATCTAGGTGCATGCATTTCCCAGCCTTACAGGACAGGTGCGCAAAAAGTGCCCGGCCTTTCCACAGTACAAGCACAGACCCTGTCTGCGCCTGTAGGACCGTTCCTCCCTGGATAATTTAGTAAACCCTAACTGCATAGATTCACTGCCATCCTCTTTGTGACCAGGGGGGGTAGAGAAGGAGACGTGAGTGGGAGTCCCAAGCCAAACGAGGGGTAATGGGAAAGTCGCTGCCTGCGGGCTTTCGCTGGGGTGCGCTCCCTATCGCTCGTATCAATCAGAATAGCAAGTTCAATTAACTTATCCAGATCGTCAGGTAAATCATGAGCTGCCGTCTCGTCCTTGATTCTATCGTCAAGCCCTTGTGAAAAGGCTGCCACCAAGGCTTTGTTATTCCAGTCTACCTCTGCTGCCAATGTACGGAATTCTATAGCGTAGTCTGCTACCGTACGTGGGCCCTGCTGAATCTCCATCAATCGTTTGGCAGCAGAGGTGGCTCTTCCTGGGACTTCAAATACTCTATGAAAAGCAAGCAGAAACTTGTCAAAGTTCTTAGTACAGGGTTTAGCCGTTTCCCACAGTGGGTTTGCCCAAGCCAGTGCCCTTCCGGTGAATAGGTATATCATGAACCCCACTTTGCTTCTGTAGCTCAGAAATGCATGTGATGCCAGTTCGAAAAAAATTTCTAGCTGATTTAAAAACCCACGACATAGTGTAGGTTCCCCATCGTATCTTAATGGCAACAGAGCGGTTGCGGACAACCCTCGATTCGTGGTTCCAAGATCCTGGGGATGAGCGCCCAGTATCATAACAGGGGGACCACCGGAGCTTGCACTGGTTTGTCAAGGTGTGCGGTACATTCTAATATGGTTTGTACGGCCAAGGATAACTGGTCCACACGTTGCTCATGTAAATCCATCCTCCAATGGATATTCTGTAAATTACCCTTACCAGTACTGTCTGATGTCATGGCCCTTTCGTACTGTTACGGTTTTCAGACACTCAGACACAGATGGTTTAGTAAAACGCAATTTTATTAAACTAAGAATAAGTACTGTAGATAATGTTAATGCAATACAAGTCACAAATACAAGAACAAAAGCGTAGTCAGTAAAGGTACTCCAGTAGTAACCTATGATCTGGACTAGTACAGCAGCAGGGAGAATCTGGTCCTGAAACCGAGAGTACCACAGGGTGTAGCAGGAACGTAGACCCACTACTGGGGCTAGCAGGCCCTGGTTGAGAGGAGGAACCCCGACAGCAGTCTCCCTAGAACGTTCGGGAGTACGACAGGAGGCAATACGGGAAAGGCTACAAGATCCCTTGAGTGCTAGAGAGGTCAGCAAGACTGACTGAAACTGAGGCAACAGAATCCCTAGAACGCTACGGAGATCAGCAGGACTGACTGGAACTGAGGCAGCAGAACACCTAGGACTCTAGATGTGTAGTGGTAATGACAGTAAGTGACCAGGCAACCCGCTAGGTGATAAAGTGATACTGACAGTAAAATGGCAAGGTAACCAAACCCCTAGCACGCTAGGTGGTAAGCGATACTGACAGTAATATGGCAAGGCAACCGAAACCCTAGTACGCTAGGTGGTAAAGTGATACTGACATTAAATGGCAAGGCAACCGAACCCCTAGTACGCTAGGTGGTAAAGAGATACTGACAGCAAATGGCGAGGTAACCGAACCATCCGAAGGAATTAAGGCCACCAGCTCGTGACCAGAGTCACTTTACCCACGCACCAGCCCACGGACAGGCAATGGATACTTCAGACCCCAGACAGGCCCTAAGGCCGCACAGACAGAGACTAACGAGGCACATAAGGAGCAACAGCCAACCTCGTAGTGATGGAACGACAAGCTGTGCTGGGTCAAGTGTAACACAGGTGTGGGTACACCGGGACGAGAGACACACTGTGTCGGACAGGCACTGTCGAAGCAGGGCAAGCAGATAGCTGAGTAGGAACTCAGAACAGGATAGGCAGCCAAGCCGGGTCGATACATAAAGCAGGATAGTCAGCCAGGCTGGGTCAGTACACAGAGCAGGAGAGTCAGCCAAGCCGGGTCAGTACACAGAGCAGGATAGTCAGCCAAGCCGGGTCGGTACATGGAGCAGGATAGTCAGCCAAGCTGGGTCACAACGGACGTCAGGTGCTGGCGATCGAACAGGAACGTAGTCAGTCAAGCCGGGTCATACACAGGATACCAGGAACCACAGGAACAAACGCTAGATACTGGAACACCACGAAAGGGCGTTGCCATAATGACAGCGCTTAGAATATGAAGGCAATCAGTAGGAGGAGTCAGCGTTGATCCCCAATAAGAATTCTGTAAGGAAACAACCAGGAAGTAGCAATGTCGCAACCAGTGGAAACACGGGCACTGTGATAAGATGATGCTGTCACCACATTGGGAAGAAGTGGGGGCTTATGATTTCCCATGATTTCCCATGACCAGTTATTATTAATTTTATTACACTCAACATCCCAGAGACATGTGGTGGGGAACAGTGATAGGGTCTTAAGACTCTAATTTCAGGTATCCACTTCTAATGTCCTAGGTAGAAGATCCTGGGGTTTCCTGATTCCATTTTTAAAATTTTTTATTCAAAAGTATATATAGACTGATGGTTGAATTGGAAGCCATTTCTGTACTTTCCGATATAGAGAGGTTAAAATATTGTAAGACAATCAAATATTAAGTTTATAATATTGATATTATAGGTCATGTCCTCTTTGTAGTGTATAATTCCACAACTGCATCCAGAGACAAGCTCAGACATTGTTACACTGAAGACATAATAGTTTTAGCTGAGACAATGTGTGGATATGACAGTGATGAGGGGACAGGAAGGTGACTAGAGGTGGGTTCCATTCCTCAGTGCTCCTGTCATTGTCATTTTTATTTTTTTTTTTGCTTTGCGTGTATGAGTAATTATAACAAAGGTTTAAAAAACGAGGTTAGGAGTGCACAAATATTTTAGCAAACTAGGCCTATAAAACAGAGGAAGCAAAAATAAAAATGAAACTGTATCTCTATACACAGCTACACCAGCATATAACAATAACCAAACCGGGGCACCCCTGCATTAGTTAAATGCAAAACACTGTCAACCTACAAGAGCACATAGACGAGAAATGTTAAAATACAAAAAAACCTTCTTGCAGTAGAGGAAAAGAGGAGCAGAATAAAAAAGTCCACAGTCCTAAAGGTTTAACAGGGGGTAGGTAGCTTTTAGTGGGTAATGCTGCTGGGCACCAAACTGAAAACTTAACTAGGGTGCCAAATTCCCTTATACCAGCTGTGACATGGAGGGTCTACTCCTTAACATGAGGTCTGAAGATCATGCATCAATTTATTTTTTTCCATCTCACCAAGGATTTGGTGAGAAGAAAAAGAAAGAACAAGTGATCTTACTCCTGACCATTGAAAATTCCTCTCTCTATCTCACCTCATTCTGGGTTAGAATAAAAAAAAATAATATGAATGGTTTCTATATTATTTTTTTTATTCTTACCCAGAATTAGGTGAGATGTAGAGAGGGACTTTCAATTTCTGTATATGGAGATTTTTTTTGATTAATATATTGTCAACTGACCCTGTAGTATTTTGCTTTTTACTGCTGCTTGTCCGGAATCAGGTGAGAAGTAGACGGGGAGCTAAGAATCCTTTGGACATGGTTTATTAATATGTGGTCTCAGAACACCATATTTTTAACCTTCTCTACTCCTTTGTGTTGGGGGGGGGGATGAAGAAAGATCAGTAGATTTCCCACAGGGTTATTTTTTGGCATCTCTGGTAGTTCTTATTATTTTTGAATCTATTAATTAATCCTTTATCATAGGTACTAGAATTCTTTTTGGCTGTAATACGATGCAGGCCCCATTGGTAAAGGAAATATAATTATTTGGTACAATGGAGTAAAGATGAGTGAAACTTTTCTGTGTATAATTTTTTTGTCTGAAAAAAGGCTGTGTCTCAAGCTCATACATATGTTGTAAAACAGCTGTTTAAAAAAGGGTTGCCTTACATTTAGACATCATTCACATATTCTCCCACTCCACGGCAGTAAGGTAGGGAGCCTCCTGCTTTTCACCTCCTGCTAGCTTTTCACTCTTTTGACATTTAGCTTTATCTCCCTCATCTCCCAGGCCTAAGGCCTACTTACCTTCCCTCTCCTTGTCCCGTTTCACTCCATTCCATCTCTTCAACCCACTCCCCTCCATTCCATCAACTCTGACCTGCTAACCACCCATCCATGTCCTTTGGGAGCTTTCCTTGGCCCACCCCTTTCCCTCTACTCCTTCCATCCAGCCAACCACCCACCTTTTATTCCCACCCCCTGCCGTCCCTTGCTCCTTTTGCTATGCTCCCCCATCCCTCCCTCACTATTTCCCTCTATGTCCCTCTTCAGTTTGTACAGAATCAGTCCGTATATATCCAAAATATTTTCCATAACCTCTTTGCATTAAAGTCAATGATAATATGATAGTTATCTCTCACTTGTAGAGTTTCCTTCATGTATCCTTGCTGTGCTAACTTAATAGTATAAAAAGAGGTGTCTGTTTAATGCATGTTAGTCTGTGCTTGCAGGGACTGATTTACATCCTAGGCACCCCTAGGCAAAGCACTGTAGGTTCCCTTAGCTCCTCCCATGGTCACACCCCTACTGCTTACATTACCCCGCTCCAGTCCCATCCACTATTTTCTGGCACAGGAAATACCCTAGGCCTATAACAAACAATAACAAAAACAAGCTTAACCTGGTGCTAGAGGCATCTCCAAAGCTTTGGTACCCAATGCATTAGAGGCCTCTCTAACAAACAATTAGTTAAATAATATTCTGTAAAGGAGTATAAAACTGGTGCAAGGACACTAAGATTGCCCTGTGAATGTAGCCAGCACAGATGAGGCTCCCCTCAAAATTATGACTCTAGGCAGTTGCCTTTTCTGCCTACTGGGAAATCTGTGAGCTTGAGAGGAAAGCTGATATTTTGACACTAGATATTTTAGACACAGATAGGCAAAGACAAGGAGCTGGAGTTGCTTGATTTAAGGAGAATTGGTGGTAGCTAGTTGTTTTCTGGACAGATGGGGTGTGGGAAGTATGGGTCGAAGGAAGAAAGGAGAATTAAAATATAAATAAAACCATTAAAACCATTTTGACTGATAGGTGACAGTGAAATTATCCTACCTGAACTGAGACTCAGCTGATACTGACCTATACTACACAGACAGACATATATGTCAAACATTCAAGATGTGACAAACAGACAATAAGTACAAGGAATAAAAAAAGTTTTTTATAATAGGCAATCCTACCTCTGTCCGCTGAATATTAAGAGTCTTTTAAGTCTGATCAATCAAGAACGGTCCTCTCAGGATGCTGCTTTTGATCGTGGTGTCCTCAGTAGTACCACAACACCCAGATGTGAATATGAAATAGAAGAAAAAACAAAGAGCAAACTCTAAGAGTAAACCATTTATATATACTGTATGAGTAGGTTCTCCCGCATGCACTAAGTGCACTCACCAGATTGTTTCTTGTTATATTGCCCCAAACAGATGTAGTCACCAGGCGTCCTGCTGTATAAATCTCTCCTGGTCGTTCCGACACGAATCAATCGAGATTATTAGTAGAGTTGTCTGCCCGCGGCTCTTTTAGAATTCAGATCTCAGTGTATCCAATCGTATCCATCAACTGAAGGTGGCACTGTTGTAATTGCCTGTACACTAGATGTAGGTCAAATGAGTACAGGGAAACCCCTCAATATTTTGCTACAATGACAAGGAGGAAAAACCTCTAAGTGCAGCACCACAGACGTGCATTCCCATATTAAGGACAAGATCTCAAAGGAAGTTACTAACTTCCAAGTCCTCATTAAGCCCATTAGGAGACAAACTATTTAATTTTAAAAGTAGTTAATTTAAAAATCCAGTAGGTATTTAATTTAAATTGGCCTATTGGATTTTTAAGTTAAATACTTTGTCTCCTAATGGGCTTAATGAGGACTTGGAAGTTAGTAACTTCCTTTGAGATCTTGTCCTCTTATCTCTATTTATATTAGTGATGCATTTTTCACATATACACATTTAAGTCTGAGTGTATTTCTATGTATTTATTACTATTATATTATCATTTTTAAGAATACAAATTGATTATATATATCTACCATGTTACACCAATTTTTGTTATTTAAGTAGAATGGACACATGGAAGGTTATAATTATTGTATATCTGTTATTACTGTGTATGATGTATTTTTGATCCATACTTCAGAATGTTCTTGGAAGCTCTAAGGGCTTATCCTGTTGTATATCTCTGATTCCAATACTTTTGGGTTTGAACCAGAGATTACTCATGAGCAATAGTGTTCTATTATATTTCTACATAATTATGTCATTATTTTTATGAAACAAATGTTTATTATAGGAATTTTTATTTTATTTTATTAGTTATTTACTGAAAAGCAAAAAGAGGCGTGAATGTTGGTAGAGCTCCAGTGGAGGCTTGGATTGAACGCTCAGTAGAGTCTCTATCTGGAATGGAGGTTTGAACATGGGCAGATGAACTGAGTCTCACATTGAGAAGAATCTGCAGACATCATCACTGGTGGATAAGTTGTCATGAGTGAATAAAAGGATTGTCATGCATTTATATTTTATCCCCTGATGAAGAGACGTGTACTAGCGAAATGCGTTGGAAAACAACTTTAATAAAATCATATTTTATATAAGTATTGTATCCTCCACAGTCTGATTTGTAGAAGGATTGTTCATTTGCACTGATATTGATTCTTTCATCTATCTGGTGAGTGTAATACATTGGGGCCTTAAAGGGATAGTAATGGCCAAAGATAACTTTATGTTTTATTGTAGATGTAAAAAAAAGAAATTATGTGCAGCAAATCCCATCTCTCAAACCTTTACAGTTTGACAGATATTTGGTGCTAAAGTTCCCCCCTCCCTCCCCTTCTCCTGACGTCAGCGATCTGCTGACAGCAGGAGATTCTGGCCCTGGGACCAGCCGGCGGCTCTTCAGCAGAGCCGAAATAGCGATCTTTAAAAATAATTACTTCACTGGAACGGTCTACAAAGTGTGCTTGGTTTGCTAGCACACTGTGTACTCTGTAATGGAAGCCTAAGTCCTTGGGCTGACATAAGCCATTATTCTGGGTCTCTCCCTCCTGGATGCGGCTACATGTGGGTAGCCTGGCCAGTGACGCAAGATGAAAGCTGGCTGGAACTCTGTAGCTGAATGCAGCAGGCTGGTAACTGTACTCCAAGAGCTGGGATCACAGTTACTAGAAGGCAGGCTGGAAGCATTCACTGGAAACAACTGGGACACAGGCAATCTGTCCCCTGTAAGGCTGGAACCTCAGAAACCTGAATAGGGGACAGAGGGGCCCCATTAAACCACTCAAACTAAGGACACTGAAACATCAGCTGCCTGAATAGGGGGCAAAGGGGCCCCTTTCTACCATCCAGAATAAAGACTCTGTACTCCTTCTTAGTTCAGCACAAGTGACTCAACTTTAGTTGGAAACACAACTTATTTATACAGTTTCAACTACATTAACTTGGGGCCAGTACAGAAGACATAATACAGTGGATACAATAGGTCACAGAACACAATGGGAGTATTCACAGGGATAATGTAATCACAACACCTCAACTACATTAACTTGGGGCCAGTACAGAAGACATAATACAATCACAATGGATACAATAGGTCACAGCAAATGATGAAGGCATAACACAATGGGAGTATTCACAGGAATAATGTAATCACAACACCTAATACAAAGAACCAACAACAGATGGCTCAGGGATACACAATAAGGCAGACATGATTACATTAATACACAAAGGGCTTGGGCTAGGGTAGGCAATAGCCAAAAAGGCTTGAGGGGCTGGAACGCACATTCTAGAGAAAATGTATTGCGCAGTCCCCTTGAACCCATGGCTACTCTGCAAATCGCTGATGCTCCCAAGCAAGGCATGCTGTGCAGTTAGTCCTTTGTTCATAGTTGCCTGCTAATAAAATGTTCCAAGTTCCCAATAGTCCGAAATAAGGGCTGACAGTCTGTATGCCCAGAGAAAGGGTTTTCAGTAACGCAGTGCAATATGTTACATACATCGTTCCAATTAAGTAGTTCTTCTTAAAGATCACTATTTCAGCTCTGCTGAAGAGCCTCCTCAAGTTGGCTGACTCAAATCTCCTTCTGTCAGCTTTACAGCTGACATCAGGAGAGACGGAACTTTAGCGGCGAATATCTCTCAAACTGTAAAGGTTTGAGAGATGGGATTTCCTGAACATAATTTGTTTCTTTTAAATCTACTTTTAAACCCTTTAACACGGGGAACGCAGCGTCTGTGGTACTGCACTTAGAGGTTTTTCCTCCTTGCCATTTTAGCAAAATATTGAGGGGCTTCCCTGTCCTCATTTGACCTACATCAAGTGTACCGGCAATTACAACAGTGCCACCTTCAGTTTGTGGAGACGATTGGATACATTGAGATGTGATTTCTAAAAGAGCCGCGGGCGTACAACTCTACTAATAATCTCGACTGATGCATGACGGAACGACCAGGAGAGATTTATACAACTGGATACCTGGTGACTACATCTGTTTGGGGCAATTTAACAAGAAATCATCTGGTGAGTGCACTTAGTGCAAGTGGGGTAACCTACTCATATATATATATATAAACGGTTTACTCCTAGCGTTTGCTCTTTGTTCTTTCTTCTATTTCAGACAATAAGTACAACTTGACATATTGTTATAAACATAATCACTAAAGCCTACATCCACATGGACAAGAACAAGAGGAACAAGCATATACTGTGGTGGTTTGGACTATGGTGCTGCATCTGCTGCTGTGCTTTATCATTTATTGCAAGCTGCTGATTCTAAAGCCCCATATCAGTACATCCAAAGCACTTAAAAAGGTGTTCATTGTTAGTAGAATTAACCCGATGAGTGCCAGTGCTGTAAAATAACCTCACTGACACTCACAAGGTTAATCGGACTAAGTTACAAAGCAACAGCACTTGAAAACAAACACTTACCATTAATCCTGATGCCCAGCGGGGTCTTCAGCACCTTGGTCAGCTACTTCTCCTCTCTTCTTTCTTTTTTCTCTCCACTCTGTCATTCCTGTGAAAAATGAAATAAAGACATATTAAATGATGTGGCCCCAAACATAACCCTGATATCTATGCATAGTTTAACCCCTTGAGTGCCGGGGGGTATGTTACGCATTGCAGAGAGTTAGTACCTTAGTACCCTTAGTACCTGACAGGCCGATGCCCATTCCACTATGAGGTAATTCTGAACAGAGACTGGGGCAGTCTCTATTCAAAAAAGTCTCACAGAACCTGCTTGAAGCTGATTGGCTGGGAGGTGCACAAGCACACATCCCAGGCAATAGCTGTGAGTCATTTTGAACAGAGACAATGCGTTGCGTACCCTTCTGGAACTCAGTTGGTTAAACTATACACAGACAGGTATAATGTAAAACAAAAAAGAAAAATAGGAGATGCCCCAATAGTGTAATTCAGTTTCAACTTTCAAGCAATAAAGATTAAAAACAGCAATTCTACTCACAGAGTATAGATGTCAGTCAGATGATACCACCAGATCTGACTGAAAAGGCATGTGGAGATCATTAGACCTGTCTCTGTTCTGGTAAGTGTTTTTTTTGCACAAAATCCTCTTCTTCAGCATACAGTGATAAGTGCCAAAGAAACATCAGAAGAAAGCAAGCTTATGGAAGCGTATCGTCTTATTAAAAAAATCATATTTATCACAAATAAAATATATCACTATTGAATTACAAAATATTAAAAGGCTCTTACGCGTTTCACAGCTAATATGCTGCTTTATCAAAGGTAATTAGCCCAAACAACAAAAGAAGAAAAACGCTCCCGCTGCTAATGATCTATATTTAAATACTAGCTTCAACCATAATTGATCTAAAATGAATGACCATCCTCTACACCGGAACATCTAATAGGTCCATTTTAGCCAACATTCACTGAGAAACACAAATCTGGTTAAATTTAAAACTAACTGTTTCTAAATATGATAAGAGGACAATCCATAATCTAAAAAACAGTCCATACATCCAACATGTAAGAATAAAAAGAATGAATTATATGTTGAAATTGAAAATACTCATTTCCACTCAAAAGGAAGCATAGCACCCCGTCCTATAATCCAATAATAATCAGACCTCTGGATGATGGGTTTCCAAAGGGGTAAAACACCGCTCTATAAAATAACCCAATGGTATGAACATTTAGCTATATGAGTAGAGATGGACACATTCAAAACAACTGCGTCTTCTAGGGAGGGTGCACATCTATTCTCATCCTACACCGATCCTCTAGTGACCAGATAGTCCAATGACTAGCACCAAAGAAAAGGGGAAGTAAGTTGTGTAAAATTAAATGAATACATACTCTAAACAATGAGATAAATAAGTGAATATATAAATAAATACATTTAAAAAAAAAGATAAAAAATGGAAACAAATAATAATCAAATTATTACTAAATAATACAATTCCAATATGGATATTTGGAATGTTATACTTAAATGAAATGATCGTCATACATACCCTCAAAAAGATATATAACTCCCATCCTCCAGATTAATATGGCCCATTGAACGGATAATATGCGACTACACTAAAAGTTCCTGGGATCAAAAACAGAAATCCCAATATAAAAAGTACTTAAGATATTAAACAGATCTACTGATCCTACCCACCGATACTCAGATGTCAGGGTTCTGTTTGGGAACACATCATTTAATATGTCTTTTTTTTTTCACAGGAATGATGGAATGGAGAGAGAGAAGAAATAAGTAGGAAGATAGAATATGAAGATTAGAAAAAGGAAGAAGGAAGATAGAAGAAGACGGACAGTAGATGACAGGTAAGTGTAACACAGATGAGCTAACAATTGGTGCTTGAAAGTATCTCAGGCACCAATCGTTAGCTTTTTTCCTTTGATGTTCCCATTATTCATGCTATTTCGCGTGAGTTTTGGGAACATATCACACAAAATGGACGTTTGGCCAAGAATCTTTTTCTGCGGCCTAATGTCCGTTGTGCTTTCAGCTGGTAGGACAATTGAATACCGACTGAGATATTTTAGTCTGTTGGTCGGTATACAATTTATCCCTACTGGCTCTTTTACCTCACACAATTGAGGCCATTGAGTCTCCACACCTGCTTCTGCCACAACCACCCCCACCCCCACCACTAGCGATGTTGTTAGAACAATAAAGATACACAGGTCTTCTATGTTCTGCCAGCTCACATTTAATGAGTCTTTAGAATTATGTCAAAAATACATAAAAGACCTACTACCATATTCTTTGTGCCAAAGTTGTACAATCAAGTGGTTAGTGTCATTGCCAAAGGCCTGTAAACATTATATGGCAAGCTTTGTTGACAATGTGAAATTATCCCCCCAAGATAAAAATCAAGTTCTGTTGCTGTCACCTTTCCCCTCCTCTGTTTCCAGCTAACAATTTTTCAGGGAGTATTTTGTTTCAAGGCTTATGTTGCTGTGGGTCTACTCAGCCTGCTAACAATTTTCTCTAGGTTATGTTGATCTATGCCTCAGTCTGCTAACAAAATTTTGAAGGCTTATGTTGCTGTAAGACCTAGTGGACTAACAACTGTTACTTTCAGTTGTAGATTTCTCAGCTTCAATACTCAGCAGCAGTATTGCAGCATTACTGCAGTGGGGATTCTCACTGGCATAGAAAGCATAGGTGGAAACTGGCAAAGATATTGTAGGAATTCCTTTGGTGGTAATTAAAGATTAAAATGTTAATCCTTTTTTTACCTATTGGGATTTCTGTGAAAAAAGAGAAAATTTGGGTTTTTTTTGTGAAAATTCCTACAACAAGAAAGTAGGATTTTCATCCACGCCTAAATATCAGCTGCTGTCTCCTAAATAACTATATAAGTTCCTCTTTTCCTAGAATCTTGCCACATTACCATCAGTTTCCCTCAAATATATTGTGTCATTTCTGTGCTTATCTTAGAACTGTCACATGTTTAAGACATCACCAGAATGATCAAGAAAGAGGAAATTAGTGATCAAAAAACCTTCCTTCTGAGAAAAAAAAAATTAAACAGCTTTCCTTTTTTAGATTTACAAGTATCCTGAATCTACACTTCTTCTCCCAAAAGACAAAAATAAATTCAGCTAAATATTTTTAATGGTTGGAAATGTTTACCTACTTCTTATTTCTATGTGTAGTCTGGGTTATTTCACAACAGATCTCACACACACACCCACAGTGCTATTTTTGTAGTATTTCACTTGATGTGAACTAGTTTGCTATCAGGAGTGATTTTCTAAAAATAAAGGTACCAAGTTGTCTAATTTTTGTTTTGTGTATTGCTGCTGGTAGCTGTTTTAAGGATAAAGGGGGTCTTGTAACTCAGTGGTTTTTGATGGCTAATCAGAAAACTGGCAGGCACCTGTAACAAGAAGGATTTGAAGTTGTTTCCTTACTAGGAGATTGCAGTGTGCTAGCAGCTTCTGTATCCATGTCTCTTGGTATACCAGTCAATGCTATTGGGGACATTGACTGATGAAGCAACTCGTTCCATACATTGTTAGAGGCAACTACAGCTGACCCTCTACCCCTGTGTCTTTCGTGGAGAAGGTCTCAAGGCCTGTCTTCCTGTCTCCTGCTTCTTTTCAGTGATACTAGAGGTTTCAGACTGTCTATGGACCTTCTGGTGTTGTCCACACTGCAGAATTATACTTTACCTGCCTCATATTACATTTTTGTTGCCAGTAGTTTTTTTTTCTTTGATCATTAAGGACACTGACATTCTCCAAAACATCCGTGATTAGCATATAGATGTGTGAAACTTTTCATCTCAAAGACAGACAGGCAAAAATGGAACTTCCCGCCAAGTGGGACATTTTTCAAGAAAAGAGCTAATTTTCCACTTTTTCCCTACCTAGCTCATTGCATTAAAATCAATGGTAATTTTACCACCACGTGACATGTTCCCCTTCTTTTCCCACAGGAATAGTATGAAAGGGGTGTCAGGTTCTCACAGCATGTCATTCTGTGTTTTTTAGCATGAGAGAAAACAGCAAACACAAGACAGGCAAATAAAGCAAAGTTGGAGTTTTGTGAGTCTTGTGGGCAGGCAATTTGTTATCTGTGTTTGGGGATTCTGATGGTACTTTGGGTCACTTTGGGTTGGGGATAGTGAAGGAATAAAGGAGGTGTACCCAAAATGTACCAAACTCTGATCATAACAGGCAGATATGATTTAAGCTCCTTCTTGACCTGGCCGTTATGTCTGTATTAAGGATGTCTGTCTACAGATGTGTGATGGGAGAAAGGGAGATTTACCCCAAATGCCCCAAAATCTTGTGTGACTGACTGGGGAGACACAGGCAGCTGTGATTTGCGTTCCTTCCTGATCTGGCTGTTATCTCTGTGTCAGGGATGTTTGGCTGTGTGTGAATGGAGCAAAGGAGATTTACCCCAAAAACATCAATATTTTGTGTGATTGAGAAGAAGAAGACACTTCTTCTGCCATGTACTACCAACCCACACTTACAGAGCTCTTGGGAAGGAGTCAAAAACATCCCAAAAACAATTCAGAAGTATGCCAGTGGAATGGAAAAGTTTCCAAAATGTTGGCAGTTGACATGCTGCCTTATTATTTTGTTGAAAATCAAAGTTTTCAAGAACTGATATCATGTGTTGCACCTTGCTGGCATATCCCAAGCTGCAGTTTTCAAGGACAGCTATGTGAGAATTGTGAGTGAGTAAGTGGTTAGTGTGGAAGGCAAAGGGTTTGAAACCTCCTACGGCAAGAAAATTCACCTAACAACAGAGATGTGGACAAGTGGGCAGAGTACAGACTATACAACTGTCATGGCTCATTGGGTTTCACTCCCACTAGTGGCCAACAATAGCTTGCAGCATCAGGTGACAGCCAGTGATCTTAACTCTGGTTCTGGCAATATTACTAAAAGACAGCAGACAGGGATATCCCATACCATCATCATCCCACAAAGCCAGAGATATGTTAAGTAAAGTAGAATAGGTGATAGAAGGAATGGCTTGGATGACACTCCTTGGAAGCTGGTTTTGTGTCTGCTGATAATGATTCAACATAATAGTTGCCTTGAATAGGTGATATGGTGCAATACCTCTCAGAATCTGTGAACCTCAGAGAAATGCTGAATATTGCCTGCAAAATTTTTGACCATTTTAGTCGCTCCTACAATGCTTGCAATGCATTCCATTCCATACAAGAGAATAGGGATGGGCGAAAATTTTCACCTCAAACTTGAAATCGGCGAAAAATGGCAGTTTCTATTTAGCGAAAAATTTCCCGTGTAAAGTGCAGTTTTTCCTGCTTTTTTCACCTAGCTCATTGTATTGAAATCAATGGGTAGAAACATTTTTCTCTACCACACAAAAGTTTTCTACAGCCATATAAAAGGGTGTCAGGCTCTCACAGCAGCCATTCTGCGTTTGTGAGAGGAGAGAGCAGCATGTTTTTGAACTAGAGAAGATAGGAAAATAAAGGAGAATTGAAGCTTAATTTTAGGGAATCATTTAGGTAGGACATTTATTCTCTGTAGTAGGGAAGTCTAGGAGCACAATGGGGAGAAGAGAGGAAGGAGGTTGACCCAAAATACCCCAAATTTGGTGTGACTGACTGGCAAGACACAGGCAGCTGGGATCCAAATTGCTTGCTGATTTTACTGTTATTGTCTCTGTGCTGGGGACTTCTGGGGAAAGAAGTTGTTGATTTTGTTTTTTAGTTATATATATTTTTGGGGGGACTAACTGTGATTAGATATGGTGGACAACTTAAAAAAAACAATTAAAGGAAACAAAAAAACCTAAATAATTAAACAAATAAATATATTAGACAGCTGACTGGGAGCTCTGTGACTGAGGCAGACTTGATAGACAGCAGACAACATTGATAATTTTATTGAAGGTCAAAGCAAGACATCACACTCATCAGTTGTGTACTGTAGATAGTAAAAACACACACTGTAGTTGAGTAATGTTTAGCAAATACACAAGCGAGTGGGGGAAAAGGTGTAGGAAGTACAGGGGCTCGGGGGAATAAAGTATTAGTGCAAAAACCGACTGCAGCAATCGTTGCTGCAGCATGTGCAATAAATGATGATGATCCCTCGCCTCCTGGGGTGGATGCAGTTTGTCAAGGTCCCACCAATCACACCATGCCAGTCCCCTACCACCACTACCATACACATCTGACACATTGTAGGTTGTACTTTATTTTTTTTTATTACTTGACATCATCATGAATATGTGCCAGTGTCACTTAAGCAGGAAGTAAGTGTTGTGGGCAAAAGTAAAAGGCACTCTACATTTTTCAAGGTATATGTTGCTGTAAGATTCACAACTTTGACTTCCTTCCAGCTACTTATTTCTCCACTACAGCCCCCAGAAGAAGTAGTAATATTGTGCTGGGAAATGTTGCACCATATTAAACAAAAGAAAAAAATGTGTTGGAATAGGGAAAAATATGTTGGAATAGGAGAAAATGTGTTAGAATATGCAAAACATGTGTTAGAATAGGAGAATAATGTGTTGGAATAGGCCAAAAATTTGCTGGAATAGGTGAAAAGGAGGAAAATTTTACATTGTAGAGAAAGAGAAAACGTTTGCGAAAAATCAGCCTTTTTAGCAAAAAGTCATGCAGGAAATTTTTCTCACTTTTTGCCCACCCATACAAGAGAGTAACAACCTGCCATATAACCAGCTGAAAATGGAGGTCCCTACCAAGTGGAATTCCACATTGTACATGCTATAGCATTTATATGAGCAGATTAAGGCCATTATCAAGTACACAATGTAAAACTGGAAGGCTTTGGAGGAATCGTCTTTGTCACCTGGGCGCTGGCAACTAATGTTTGATGTATGTGAGCTGCAGAAACATTTTGAGGAGGCCACCTTGCTGGTTAGTCGTGTGGGGGCAGAAATTAATGAGATTCTTGCACTGATATATTTACTGCGGAAAAAAAACTGAGGAGCATTGGTGACAAATCTTACAATACAAACAACAGAAACATGCACCAGCTAGTGAAGGACATGTTAGCATGTTTTGAGCAGGATTCTACCAATTGGAGTCAGGAAGGAATACATTTTTTCCCCCACTTGGGGCTAGATTGGAAATGACCCCTTCCTCTGGATCAACAGGAGTGTTTTTGGCATGGGATGGACATGATGGACGCATGTCTTTTTTCAGCCTCATCTACTGTCCTTTAATAGCAGAGGAATACATATTTGCTTCTTTGATGAATTTCTGCCAAAGCATGATTCATTTTTGACAAAAGAGTGACGGTCAGCAGCGTCTGTCTGGGAAAACAGATTCTGCCACAGAATATAAAGATATGATTATAGGACCAAAAAATGGTTGAAAGCATAGTGAAAAAGAACTCAACAAAGGGTTTAATCCATCAGCAACAACAACAACATCAACATCCCATTCTCAACATAATTCTGAATATGTCATTGTCATCGTAAAAAGAAATAAATGTGTCTCTGGTGGAAATCTAATGTTTGTGGCGTGGTGGTGGTTGTGGCATATCTCTATGGAACTTGCTCCCAGAGTATGGGTTGGTATCTAATGAACATCACATGTGAAGCTCCTAGGATTGGTCCCACTAAATGTGGGATGTTTTCAGCATACTTGCAGGATAGCTATGTTCTCGGCAGAAACAATGACCCGGTTGACAAATGGCAAGCAAAACTGTGTAGTCTGCATCATAATGTACTGCCATGGAAACCCTTACTTGAAAACGAGAAAAATCTCAATGTATTCTTCCTGGCAAAACATTTTTCAAAATAAAATTGCCACCAGCAAGCAGGCCTTCAGTACATCTGGTTAAGTTGTAAATGACTGTGAGATACATTTCTCAAGCAGCAGTGTTCATTTCTAAAAATGAACCAACTTCTAATACCACCTGAGTATCAGATAGTAGAAGTGGACAAAACTTTTTCAGCCATCCTTGAAAAATAACTGCAGCTTTGGATATCCCAGCAGGTTGCAACATATGGCTTCAGTTCTTTAAAGCCTCTGTTTTCAACAAAAGAAAAGGACAGCATGTCAACAGTCAACATTTTAGCAAGTTTACTATTCCATAGGCATACTTTTACATTATTTGTTTGTAGGTTTTGACTTCATTCTAAGAACATAGTAAATGTGGGATAGAAGTACATAGTAGAAGAACTTTATTGCTCTAATGACATTACTTTTAGGAGGTGGTGGGGGTGGTACCGGTATGTGTAGGTACTCTATGACTCTTGTAATTTCCAAAAACAAACTCAAGTCATACTCCTTTGCAGCAGGAGCAGAAAATGATGGCACACTCTCTAACACATCAATAGCACTTGTATTATGTACTCCAGAGCCCTGGGAATGTTTAGGAATATGCATGCTGCTGCTAGTTGTGCTACCTCTGACCTGTTGGTGTGTCTCCCAATCAGACCTGTGGTTGTGCTTCAGGTGGGAACTCATTGAGTAGGTGCCTAGTGTGAGACTGCTTCCCTCTGCTCACATACTTCCTGCACAGACAACACATAGCAACATGCTTAGCTTTTGGATTGTAGTTTCTCCATGTTATGAACTTCATATACTGTGGGGTTCTGAGATGCTGCTGCTACTATTGTGGCTAGATGATGCTGAAATTTCACTACTACTACTAGGTGTCACAGGTGCTGCACTTCCAAGAACAGCAGAGGCACTCATCAAAGCTAAGGCTTTAGATACTGATAACTCATGTTATTGCTGGTTGCTCAACACTATTAGTGTGTGTGGCTGAGTGGGACATGGCCTTGGAAGCAGTGATGATGACTAATAGGATGACTGTGTATTTTTGGCATCTTTGTTTTTACAGGGTCAGACTTTCTAATCGTTTTCTCAAACAGTTTATAGATAGGCACAGTGCTCCTTTTCAGTGGCAGAAGATTGAGCCTTTGCTTTCAGCTAACTTTCTGGCCATGTCATCATCTCTTTCATTCTCAATTTCATCTGTATCTGAAGACGAGGAGGATCCTGTAGGTATATGTTCTATATCCACATCATCATCATCATCAGTCATTAGGTAAACCTCCACATTGCATGCTGCTTCTTCCCCTTTACCTCTATATTCCTCTATTCTTTTATAGGGCTCAAAGTATTTTTTTTTTTTACTTTTCCCTTTGAGGAATTTTCACAACGTTCACTACTACTTTCAGGACAGGAATTTTTGTGCTTGTTTCTCTCACTGTCAGATGCAGCAGTTGTTGAGCTGCTACACCTTCTTGCACTATGCCATCAACACTAGAATGCAAATCTGTAAGGCGCAGGCTTGGGCCTGCAGGAGAGAGAGTGCTCGGGTGCATAGAGTAGGGAGCGAAGCTCGTGTGCATGGACTGCCTGAGATAATACCATGCAGAGACGGAGGTCTACCCAGGATCTGCAGGATGGAACCACCACAGACAGTACAAGCTCTCCTGCAGGAGAGAGTGAAGGCTAGGGTGCGAGGTATATAGAGCGTAGCTAGGGCACGGGGGCTATGAAAACATATGTAATCCTTTCACCCTATCCACATCCCTTGTGTGTTTGCTGGACATTACACAACTACTGTTTGCATTTTTACTGAAAAGTACACAATAGAACTGATTGTGTGTAATGACTAGGGATGGATCAATACAAAACATTCTCGTCTAGTATCAGTCTACTCAGACACAACTCACATCAGGGTCCCTGTCTCTGTCACATTTTTTTTTATTTTAATTAATGTATTTATTAATTTTAATCAACTGTCCCTCCTATCCCTATCACTTTCAACAAAAAACTAAAAAAACCACACTCCCTGTTCAACTGCTTCTTTCCCCAGACTCCCCTAGGACAGAGATAACAGCCAGAACAGGAAGAAACTTTTATCACACGGTGTCTTCACAGTCAGTCACACAGAAATTTGGGGTATTTTGGGTAATTCTCCTTTGCTCCCTTCCTACACCCCCAGACTCCCCTAGCACATAGATAACATCCAAATCAGGAAGGAATTTGGATCACAGCAGCCTGTGTTTACTTGGTCACATAAAATTTTGGGGTATTTGGGGTCAACATCCTTTGCTTTCTCCTCACACCCCCAGACTCCCATAGAACAGAAATAACAGCTAGATCAAGAAGAAACTTGAAACACGGCTGCCTGTGTCTTCCAGTTAGTCACACCAAATTTGGTAGTATTTTGGGTCAAACACCTTTCTCCCTACCTGTTCCCCAGTGTCCCCCAAACGCTCCTAAAACAGATAACAGATTTCCTGTTTAGAAGGCTCCCTAAACTAAGCTTCAACTCCACTGTATTAGCTTGTCTTCTCTAGCTCAAAAATGTGCTGCTCTCTCTTCCTCTCACAAACACAGAATGGCATCCTGTGAAAACCTGACACACTTATATGACTGTGGAAAAAGAAGAAAAACTTGCCATGTGGTTGGGAGAAATTCTGTCTTTCCATTGATTCCAATGCAATGAGCTAGGTGAAAAAAACAAACAAAAAAAAAACAAATAAACAACACTTTTCACACTTTTCGGCTTGGAAAAAATTGCCATTTTTCTACCGTTTCTCTTTTGAGGTGAAAACTTTCACCCATTCCTAGTTATTACCAATCGAACAATGCACAGTGTGCGAATGAAAACATTGTGAAATAGAGGATGGACTGGGAAGAGTAACAACTGCCACATCTGTTCTCATATAAAGCAGCAGCAGGAAAACTTGCAGCCAAACCTTGATGCTTAGGTCGGCCAAGTAAAACCACCTCCCAAGAAATCAAGTACTGCTGTCAATATGGCCTTTTTCCACTCTCCTAAGAACATTTTGGCCAAGAAGACTTAATGAAAATAATTAATTCTCTCTGCCACCAACTTAGCGTGTTTAACAGGATGGCATGTCTGCAAATGGTTCCTGATATCCTGCATTTGATTGCTTTCCAAGTGTGGTCAGTGTACCACGCAGTTTACAATGGGTGGACATGAAATGCCAGATCCTTACATATGCAGATTCGTTATTATCTGGTGAGGAAGGTAATGGAGGCAAAGCAGGTATGCCAGAGAGGAGGAAGAGGACTCTCAGGGTGCTGGGGTAGGGACAGTGGGTACATTTTCCTTCACCTGGACCCTAGCACAAGAAGACCATGATAATGCAGTTGTTATGCTCATCAGACATTACTATCCCTTTTTGCATTACTATCCATTTACAAGGACCCAAGAATTCCACCACTTTACCACAGTACACCAGTCTCTGTGTAGGTTCCATATAAGGCAGGAGTCAGGAATCCTGGAAATCTGCTTCCAATTTGAAGCATGCAATCACTTCATTTCCAGCCCAAAGAAAATGTAAATTAAATAAATAAATACATAAAAACTCTCAAACAATAAAACAATAGAGTATTACATAATAAAAAAAAACTAACCCCTTAATACTTAGTAATGGTGCTTGTTGCGGTGAATATCTTGTAACTTCCAAGCATCGCACTGTACACAAATATGTGCTTTTTTTTGGTCTTGTTGCGAATTAAAGACCAAATCCACAGTTGTTCTTCACAAAGGGATGAATTGTCATTCTCGTCCCTTTCCTCTAGACTCATGTGACATAGTCAACTTCCAGGACTAATTATACTGAATGTCCTGCAAATAAACATTGCATTCCACAGATATTTTTTCAACTCTCCAAGGAGGATGCAGCTGCCAAACCCATCCAAGAACAGTAAGTTTAATTGGGACCTCTTGGGGATAGAGACTGAAGTGCAGATCATAAAGTATGGCCTCAGCAAGGTACCCAAAACCATCAATCTATCATTAGTCACAGGAAAAAATGCTCGAAAGCAGAGAGCTGTCTGAATACCTGAGGCCAGTGGAATGCGAGAGTTAAAGGAAATCCTGCATACCTTAGCAACTGAGTAGCCCTTTCCTTTCTCTAGCAATGAATAAAAGTGAATTAGAGGCCATGTACAACAAAAAGAAAAGGCTAGAATGGATTTTATGTATTACACTTATAATCTGAGATTGTTTGATATTCCTTACTGCCTAAATAAATTAGATTCTGTATATAGCAAAATCTCTCTCTCTCTCCCTCTATATATATATATATATATATATATATATATATATATCCTATATAATAATTCGGTAAATCGTGTGTAACGCTGTGACATGCGCAGTACACACTGCTGTGTGTGCTGCAGTCATGCGCAGTAGAGACTGCCTGCGCCGCGGCTGATACAGAGCTGGGCGCACCGAAGGAGCGTCCAGCTCTGTATCAGCCGTGGCGCGTGCAGTCTCTACTCCTGTGACTGCCCCGTGACCCGGTGGCAATGGCACTGTGGCTGTTCAACTAGTATATATATATATATATATATATATATATATATATATATATATATATTAATAAAGAATAAATAATCCAAATGTTATTCTAATCTTAAGCTTCGGTATGAAATATTCATCTAATTTATTTCTCAAATAGAGAGCTTCATATGAAATATATATATATCTATACTATATTATAATTCGCTAAGGATGTTTGTCAGAAACCGTCATGCGCAGTAGAGAGAACAGACTGCCCGTGCCGTGGCTGATATGGAGCGGGGAACTCTGAATTCAGACCGGAGTCCTCTCTGCGCACCTTCCTGGGACCGTTTGGTCCCAGGAATGTGCGCAGAGAGGACTCCGGCCTGAATTCAGAGTGCCCCGCTCCATTACTGGGGTATGAGGAGAAGGTTAAACTTGATGGACTTTATTCAACCTAATTTACTATGTTACTATGTAATGTAGTTTGGAAGAGAATCGGGACAGGGGGGAATAGAGGAGGAAGAGGGGGAGCCCTTAAAGAGTATATATATATATATATATATATATATATATATATATATATATATCAGTGGTGAGGCTGAAGGTTAACCGATCAAGTGACAATGTGAAAAGTTTGGAAGAAGAGGGAGGAGTTAAGTAAGGCAGGAAATAAAGCGCCTAGGGTGATGAGACAACCATGGGTCCCAGATAGTCAGGAATTTGGGGACTATGTGAGAGGAGATGGCATGACACTTTTCCATTAAGATCAGTGAGTCCACTTTGGGCAGCCAAAAGAATATCGTTGGGGGTTTGGGTTGTTTCCAGAATATTGGAATCACACATTTGGAAGTAGTCAACAGCATCAGAGGGCTTGGGTTATTTCCAGAATAGAACTTGAATATCAAGAATATTTGAAGTTGAACTTGAATATGGTGGACCATTGTGACATATCCATAGAGATTGATAATTCTGATTCCCATACAGTCAGGAAATATGGTTTTATGTGTAAAGTCTTATGTATCAAAAATGTAGGAGACAGAATCTAATAGGTGGACAGGATAATCTAATTTAGAATGGGGGTGAGGTCTCTATCTAAACGGCCTCTCCAACGTTCTCTATGGAACCAATGTCTGATCTGAAATACAGTCCACCAGGGAGCGGGAGTGTCGGCAAATGTTCTGTTCAGGTGATCTTTGAAAAGAAAATCAGAGGTGAGAGTTAGAGCGTTAAGGGTGACTATTTCCTTCTGTATCCAGGGTATAAAGTGAGAGTGGTGTAGACTGAAGAGAGAAGGGAGTTGGGGCTAGAGAAAAGCTTGAGTTAACCACTTTCTGTGTCTGAAGACTGTGCTTCATAATGATATGATGACTGCAGGGTGAGAGGGCAGTCGGAGGGGAGGCCCATAGGAGCTGAAGAGGTGTAAAGGGCTCAAGTATGTGTAGGAGTGAGCCGGTCCATCTCTGTGAATGTCAGGAAGTCCCAAGCCTAGGTTTTTTATGAGACCAAACAAAAGAAAAGATGAGGGATAGGATAGTATTCAGTAATTGGTTTGGAACATGGATGGGAAAGAGTATTTAATACATATAGCACTTTAGGCAGAACCTAATTTTAAACAGGTTCATTCTACCGGACCAGGAAATAAATTTGGTGTTCTGGAGGTCTGTCACTATGAGTTTAGCAAGAAGGGAAAGGTTTAACTCTGGGATAGTGCAAAGATGCAGTGAAATGTGAATACCTAATTATAGGATGGAAATCCTCGTAATCTATGCTCACTTTGTAGACGCAAGGCAATAGATATATCTAGGTTGACATTAAGGACTTCAGATTTGTAGTAGTTGATCAGAGCCTGGGAAACCTGAGAATATGTCTCCAGGGTTTTGAGGGGTGGAGGGAGAGAGACAGCTGGATTAGAAATATAGAGAAGGACATTATCTGCAAAGGCTGCTACCTTATACCATTCATTACTGGACTTAACTCCTTGGATATTGGATTGTATCTGAGCAGGTTGAGAAGTGGTTCTGTAGAGAGGATAAATATTTGTGTGGACAAAGGGCATATCTAATTCCATGCTTGGTAGGAAAAGAATTAGATAGTGTACCATTCAGTAAGACTCTAGCCAATGGTTTAGAATATAGGCTCATAATCACTGGTCGCGCTGTCATCTGCGCTGCTGTTCTTGCCTGTCTTGTGACCTGCTCACACATACCCATTCTCTCAGAGTAGCGTGCCACACATCCGGGCTTTTGAGCCGGCACTTCATTCTATATCTCAGACTGCTGCACCTTTATCAAGCAGCCACTATGTGTCACAGTGCCTTACCTCGGCCTGCGCCATTTGGCAGGGAGCAGGGTTCCGGACTGACGCTCCGGTATCACTAGCCGCGTCCCTCTTTGCCGGCGTCCTGGTCATGTCTGATTCATTGTTACTGGCATCATGAATCAGGCACTTGCGTGGATGCCTGTTATAGGCCCAGCCTGGGGGACCTCCTTTATAAATCTCTCTGGGCCTGTGTATCATTACCCTTACGTTGTTGTTCAGTGCAGTTCTAGTTCCAATTGTTCCTGTATCCTGTGTATGACCCTGGCTTGTCTGACTATCCATTCTGGTGCTGACCTGTGGCTCTGTCTGACCATTCTCTCTGTACGCTCCATTTGTCTAAGACATCCAATCTGGTGCAGACCTGTGGCTCTGGCTGACTACCCGCTCCGTGTATGACCCTGGCTTGTCTGACTATCCATTCTGGTGCTGACTTGTGGCTCTGTCTGACCATTCTCTCTGTGCACTCCATTTGTCTTAGACATCCAATCTGGTGCAGACCTGTGGCTCTGGCTGACTACCCGCTCCGTGTATGACCCTGGCTTGTCTGACTATCCATTCTGGGGCTGACCTGGGGCTCTGTCCAAGTATCCTCCCAGCGTTACCTACTCCTAGTGGGAATCCTATCTGGTGCAGACCTATGGCTCTGGCTGACTACCCGATCCATGTATGAACCTGGCTTGTCTGACTATCCTAGCTGGTGCTGACCTGCGGTTCTGTCCGTTCCCCACAGAAATCCATCCTGGTGCAGACCTGGGGCTCTGGCAGACTCCGGCCTTATTGACTGAAGGCGTGAGTCAGTAGTCTCCATTGTTGCCATCCTTATTGGAGACAAGCTCTTCCTTACTGACTGCGGGCATGAGTCAGTAGTTTCCCTTGTTGTTACTTTATGGGAGACTGTAGGTTCTGTGTTGAGTTCCACCTATTACCCTGAGACTACCACCAGTAGGCTACGGCCTAGTCTCCAGCAGTTGTGGTTGACCTGTTGGCAGGCTCCTTTTTCTGATAGTCTCTAGCCTCTTCAGTCACCCTCTGCTTATAGTATCTTCATTATTTGCCTACTATTTATTATTGTAATAAAGGTGATTTTAACTATACCGTCTGACTCCTTGTCTTGTTTTGCTAACCATAACACTCTGGTTCTCAGGCGAACTTTCACAGTGTTCCCAGACTGAGTAGACTTATCCCTAAATGTTACTGCCAGCCAATATATTCTCCTAGTACATTGAACTCCTGTGTAGGACCCTTTGCTTGCCACTGACCATCCATATAGCCTGCTGATATCCTTAGTTATGCTGATCTTCTGTGTCTGACCCTCTGCTTGCCTCTGACCATCCATATAGCCTGCTGATATCCTTGCCTATGCTGAACTCCTGTGTATGACCTTTCTGCCTCTGACCATCCATATAGCCTGCTGATATCCTTGCCTATGCTGATCTTCTGTGTATGACCCTCTGCTTGCCTCTGACCATATCCTTGCCTATGCGTATCTTCTGTGTATGACCCTTTTCTTGTCAGTGACCATTCTTATTGCCTGCTGATATATCCCTTACTGACTTACCGTGTATTACCCTAGGCCTTTCCGAGACTTCTCTAGTCTGTTTCCCTAGGAGAGTTTACGCTATTACCTGTAGCTTTTGTACTCTTTCCTTGAACCCTACTCTGTGTACTCTAGCCTTCACTCTATCTACTATCTTTTTTCATGGATTTATAAAAAAAGATTTGTAAATCCATCAGGGCCAGGAGTTTTATAATTCACCAATCACTCTATCCTGACTTCCACCTCTTCTTTTGTTATAGATCTATTTAAATAACCTTTATGGTCCTCTGTTACCCTGGGGAGATTAGTATTAACTAGGTATTTTTTATCTCTACACCCTCATTCCTAACTGGAAGATTATATAGCTTTCTATAAAATGTATTAAATATTCCCCCAATGCTTTCAGGGGACATGAAAGTCCTACCATCCAAGATTAATTTATTAATTTTGTTATTTTATTATTTATTATTTTGTTATTCATTTTTGATAAGTGGAGTACCTCAGGGATCTGTCTTGGGTCCTTTTCTTTTTAATTTGTTTATTAATGACCTCCCAGAGGGCATAGGGAGCCATGTATCAGTGTTTGCCGATGACACAAAATTAAGTAAGGTAATAAAGTCCGAACTGGATGTGTCTTCATTACAAGAGGATTTGGACAAATTGAGTAACTGGGCAGGCAAATGGCAAATGAGATTCAACATAGACAAGTGTAAAGTTATGAATTTTGGGTATAATAATAAAAATGCAACATATAGTTTAAATGGTGTTTCTCTGGGGAAATCTACTAATGAAAAGGATTTGGGAGTAATGGTAGACAATAGACTTAGCAGTAGTATGCAGTGCCAGCTGGCAGCTTCAAAGGCCAGTAAGATATTGGCATGTATTAAAAGGGGTATTGACTCAAGGGAGGAAGATATTATTATGCCTCTATACAGGTCCATGGTATTACCCCACCTAAAATATGCTGTTCAATTCTGGGCGACCGTTCTGAAAAAGGACATTATGGAACTAGAAAGAGTGCAGAGGAGGGCTACAAAACTAGTAAGGGGAATGGAAAGTTTTAGTTATGAAGAAAGGCTAAAAAAGTTAAACTTGTACACACTAGACAAAACGGCGTCTTAGAGGGGATATGATAACACTATATAAATATGTACAGCGCCCATACAGAGGACTCTCCAAAGACCTGTTCATTAACAGAACAGTACAAAGGAAAAGGGGCCACCCGCTTAGACTTGAGGAAAGGAGATTTCATCTACAACAGCGGAAGGCTTTCTTTACAGTAAGGACAATAAAGGTATGGAATTCACTGCCTGAGGAGGTGGCGCTATCGAATACATTAGATGCCTTTAAAAAGCACCTGGATACCTATTTAAAAGAGCAGAACATAGAGGGCTATGTACGTTAGTATTGGGATTAATATTTAGTTAGGGCTTGTTGATCCAAGGAGAAATCTGATTGCCATTTGGAATCAAGAAGGAATTTTTCCCCCCATTCAAGGCAGAATTTGAAATTGCTGTATTGAAGGTTTTTTTGCCTTCTTTTGGATCAGCGATGGTAAATAGGAATAGGAAAAGGGTTGAACTAGATGGACGCAATTCTTTTTTCAACCTAAATTACTATGTTACTATGTTACTATGTTATTTGTCCTCTCTTTTTTCAGTTTCTCAGTGAGCATTTTATTTGCTGTATTATTTCGATAATAATATTTACATTTCAATCATTCCATATTTTTATTAACTCCTATTTTTTAAAAATGTATCTATTTCTTTAAAGCCTTATACTCTATCTGCTTTTCTACTGAAAAATCCTCTTTAATCAATGTTGATAAACTGTAAAACTGGATATAACGTTCGGAAAGTGTTGGGCCATTCATTTTCCTAAATATATTCTTCAATTTTATACATTGGCCTCTAATCGCAGCTTTAAGTGCACCAGACATTGACACAAGATGTCTCTTTTGGGGTATTCTCTTTAAAAGAAAATTCAGTTGCCTCAAAAAGCTCTTCCAAATTATCTCTACTATATAACAGAGAGTCCTTTAATGGCCAGCTTCGATTTCCAAAAAAAAACCCTCATGATCTGTCCATGAAATGGGTTTTATAAAGAACCTCCCAGATCCTCCTACCACTTTTGAATCCCCAATATCATATCAATTCTCAAGAAAGACTGATGGACCTTTGAAAAATGAATAAAATCAGCATCGTCTGGGTGCATCACTCTCCAAATATCATAGAACTCATATTTTTTAAAACGTCTATTTAAAGAGTTACATTTCCTTATAAATTTTTTATCAAATACTTTTCCCTCCAAAATTATCTAATCTGCAATTGAAATCACCAGCAGCAATCAGATTGCCTTCTCTAACTGTATCAACTCTCTCTAACAGCCTAGACATGAGACCCACAGGAAAATATTAGGAAGATAATACCAATGTGTAAATTTCCTCATCTATTTTCACAATATCACAAATCTACCTTCTAGATCTTCTTCCTATCTAATTTCTACATTTAAATCTTTTGAAAATATTACTACCACCCCTCTTTGTTTTTTACTTCTTTTGGAAAGTGCCTACTCCCCCACCGTATATCACCCTCGTTTCTCCAGTGGGTCTCCTGTAAAAAAACAGACATGAATTTGTTCTTTCCTCAAAAATTGGTACAATATTCCTCTTTTTCTTGGTGAGTTAAAACCTTGAACATTTATAGAAGCAAGTCTAATCTTCATACCTCCTAACTATTATCCAATACCACCCTTTATCCATCCCCCAGAGCCATGGAAACCATGCAAACATTTCATGCACACTATGCACAGGATTCTGTCACCTGTAGTTGCCGTTCCTTCCTCAGACAAATTCAAGGGGCAGGCAGCTGCAGCAGAGATCATTCATATTGGCAGACTAGTAGAGGTGGGTGGAACCTTTTGCCTCAAAAGCAAAATATCAGAAGTGCATTTTTCTGTTTTTGTTTCGGATTTTTTAACTGCAGTGAAATCAATGATAATAATGTATTTTTCCTCATGTAGAGAGTTTCCCAAATGTATTCTCATCATGCTTGAGTATAAAATGTGAGGTCAGTTTACTGCATGTTTTCAATCTGTGCTTGAGAGAGAGAGAGAGAGAGAGAGCGCGTGAAAGAAGCCACCACCAGTTGGCTGGTGCTAAGGGAGACTGGAGGTGAAATGGTCCTTCCTATCATACTTGGCTGGCTGAGCCTGAGACTCTACTGAGACTGTATGAAAGATACTATGAAAACAGATATACTGTAAATACAACATATGTTAACCCCTTAGTGACCGGCCGGCACTTAACAATGTTTTTTTTTTTCCTATTCTAGCGAATGACTTCCTGGACTTATCAGGTACGTCATCTGTCAGTAAGTGACATTTTTGCATGACGTACCTGGTAAGTCCATTGTCGCGATGTGGTTAAAACTTTAATTCAGTCTTAAATACACACACTCACTCCTGCATCAGCAAGAACAAGCATTCACTGAGGTGTGGTGGTGCTTCACCAGCTGCTGTGCACTTTATCCTTTACTGCAAGTTGCTGATTCTTATGCTAACAAATCTATCTGGTACTGTACTGTAAAAATAAACACTGTATTGCTTCTGAAAGAAACATAAAACGCTTGAAATGTTTACACTACCTACTAGTATGTAGCAGTAGAAAGGCAAGGTGGAAATGGAGTTGCTTGGTTTAAGAAGTGTAGGTTCTAGCCAGTTCTCTGAATGGCTGCAGGGATTGTGAGTGTGATTTGTAGACAGTGACACTGACAGGGATAATTTAGAAGAAAAAAGGAAATACATCAATAGCCTGTAATCATTCCAAAATCAGCTTCTAAGACCAACCACACCGATTCAAACTCACTATTATTTACTAAACAGTAGCAATGCTGTTCAACATCACTATTATTGCTTCTTCTCCTGTGCAAAGTACAGCTCCACTGACACCCACAGCTAGTACCATTGCAATGTCTAGCCTTAGTAGTAGTAGTAGTAGTAGTAGTAGTTGTACTGATAGTCCATCAGGAACCCCTCAGTCAATGGACTTTGCAGTATGGAGAAACTTCTCTTACAGCCCAAAAGCTAAACATCTTGCTATCTGGTGTCTCTGTAAAAAAAACGTGAACGGGGGGAAGCAAGATCACACCTAGAGACATCACTATTCAGATCCCACCTGAAGAAAAACTGCAGGTCTGATTGAGAGACACACCAGCAGCACATCAGAACTGTGATGACTAACAGCATAAGAAGCAGTTTTAAAGGTGCACAGGGCCAAAGAAGACATAGCAAGAGTGATGTAAAAATAGTTACAAATAGTTAAATGGATAAGGCAATGGCTGAGTAACAGGAGATAGAAAGTGGAAATCAATGGAGAATATTCAGATGAAAGGAGTGTTACTAGTGGGATACCTCAGGGATCTGTACTGGGGCCCATTCTTTTTAATATTTTTATTAGTGATATTGCAAAAGGTCTTCAAGGTAAGGTATGTCTTTCTGCAGATGATACAAAGATCTGCAATAGGGTAAACATTCCAGGGGAATAAGCCAAATCACAATGATTTAGGTAAATTAGAAGAATGGACAAGAGTGTGGCAGTTGCAGTTTAATGTTTATAAATGTAAAATAATGCGCTTGGGACATAAAAATCCAAAGGAAATACAGGGTACTGGGCTGTCAGAGACAACAGAGGAAAGGGATTTGGGAGTAATCATTTCTAATGACTTAAAGGTAGGCAGGCAGGCAGGCAATGTAATAAAGCTGTGGGAAATGCAAGCAGGGTGCTGGGTTATATAGCTAGGGGCATTGGTAGCAGAAAAAGGGAAGTGGTCATGCCACTCTACAGATCTCTAGTTAGACCTCACCTAGAGTATTGTGTGCAGTACTGGCAACCCCATCTCCAGAAGGATATAGATACTCTAGAGAAAATTCAGAGAAGGGCTAATAAAATGTTGACTGGTTTACAGGAATAAATATCAGGATATACTACAGGATTTGAACACGTATAGCTTGGAGGAGAGAAGAGAGGGGATATGATAGAAACATTCAAATACATGAAGGAATTCAACAAAGTGCAGAATGGAAGTACATTTCAAAGGAGTAAAAATGTTGCAATAACCTACCAGCAGAAGTGGTAGAAGTTAATACAGTGAGAGAATTTAAGCATGCATGGGATAGGCATAAGGCTGTCCTCAACATAAGAAAACAAACCAAAAGAATGTGCCGAGCGCAAGCGAGAAAAAGCAAAATGAAGTAGATGGTCAAAGGCATGTGTGGCCTCTCAGGTGCTGCTCAAGTCACGTTTTTTGCTCCCATGTGCCATTGCAGAGAGAAAATTTCCATACTCATATCAGTCCAGTCCTGAAATGTTAGGCAAATCCTCTCCGCACGAGAGAAACAGCACAACCCCAGACGTACATTTCGGTCTATATGGACCTCGTCAGTGGGATGCAGCTGATCCCCTCTAAGCACACAGAAGCAAGGGCCCATGCCTGGGATACCCTTACATTTAGGGAGACAACAAACCAAAAGAATGTGACAAGCGCACACCGAGAGAGAGCAAAATAAAGTAGTTTGCTCAAGGCATGTGTGGCCTCTCAGGTGCTGCTCAAGTCACGTTTTCCGCTCCCATGTGCCATTGCAGAGAGGAAATTTCCATATTCATATCAGTCTGGTCCCAACCACAGGCAGTCCAGCCCCGAAATGTCAGGCAAATCCTCTCAGACTCACATACGCAGAAACGTACATCTGTGGTTTTGCCATTTCTCTCGTGCGGAGGGGATTTGCCTGACATCTCGGAGCTGGACTGTCTGTGGGCGGGACCAGTCTGATATGGATATGGAGATTTCCTCTCTGCAATGGCACATGGGAGTGAAAAACGTGAGTTGTAGCACCATTGAGAGGCTACCATGCCTTAGAACAAGACACTTAATCTTGTTCGTGCTTGACGTGTGCTCCTCACAACTCTTTTTGTCTCCCTAAGTATAAGGGCATCCCAGGCATGGGCCCTTGCTTCCATGTGCTGTGAGGGAATTGGCTGCACCACAATGATGAGGCTCACATAGGCTGAAATATATGTCTGTGGTTTTGCTATTTCTCTTGTGCGTAGGGGATTTCCTTGATATTTTGGAGCTGGACTGTCTGTGGGTGGGACCAGTCAGATATGGAGGTTTCCTCTCTGCAATGGCACACAGGAGTGAAAAATGTGAGTTGTAGCACAATTGAGAGGCAACCATGCCTTAGAACAAGACACTTATTCTTGTTCGTGCTTGATGTGTGCTCCTCACAACTCTTTTTGTCTCACTATGTATAAGGGCATCCCAGGCATGGGCCCTTGCTTCCATATGCCTAGAGGGATTCGGCTGCACCACACCGACGAGGCTCACATAGGCCGAAACGTACATCTGTGGTTTTGCCGTTTCTCTCGTGCGGAGGGGATTTGCCTGACATTTCAGAGCTGGACTGTCTGTGGCGGGACCAGTCTGATATGGCTATGGATATGGAGATTTTCTCTCTGCAATGCAACATGGGAGTTACAAACGTGAGTTGTAGCACCATTGAGAGGCTCCCATGCCTTAGAACAAGACACTTAATCTTGTTCGTGCTTGATGTGTGCTCCTCACAACTCTTTTTGTCTCCCTAAGTATAAGGGCATCCCAGGCATGGGCCCTTGCTTCCATGTGCCTAGAGGGATTCGGCTGCACCACACTGACGAGGCTCACATAGGCCGAAACGTACGTCTGTGGTTTTGTCGTTTCTCTCGTGCGGAGGGGATTTGCCTGACATTTCGGAGCTGGACTGTCTGTGGGCGGGACCAGGCTGATATGGATATGGATATGGATATGGATATGGATATGGATATGGAGATTTCCTCTCTGCAGTGGCACATAGGAGTGAAAAACGTGAGTTGTAGCACCACTGAGAGGCTACCATGCCTTAGAACAAGACCCTCAATCTTATTCGTGCTTGATGTGTGCTCCTCACAACTCTTTTTGTCTCCCTAAGTATAAGGGCATCCCAGGCATGGGTCCTTGCTTCCATGTGCCTAGAGGGATTTGGCAGCACCACACCGACGAGACTCACATGGGCCGAAACGTACATCTGTGATTTTGCCGTTTCTCTCTTGCGGAGGGGATTTGCCTGACATTTCGGAGCTGGACTGTCTGTCTGGGACCAGTCGGATATGGATATGGAGATTTCCTCTCTGCAATGGCACATGGGAGTGAAAAACATGAGTTGTAGCACAATTGAGAGGCTACCATGCCTTCGAACAAGACACTTAATCTTGTTCGTGCTTGATGTGTGCTCATCACAACTCTTTTTGTTTCCCTAAGTATGAGGGCATCCCAGGCATGGGCCGTTGCTTCCATGTGCCTAGAGGGATTCGGCGGCACCACACTGACGAGGCTCACATAGGCCGAAACGTACGTCTGTGGTTTTGCCGTTTCTCTCGTGCAGAGGGGATTTGCCTGACATTTCGGAGCTGGACTGTCTGTGGACGGGACCAGGCTGGTATGGATATGGATATGGATATGGATATGGATATGGATATTTCCTCTCTGCAGTGGCACATGGGAGTGAAAAACGTGAGTTGTAGCACCATTGAGAGGCTACCATGCCTTAGAGCAAGACACTCAATCTTATTCATGCTTGATGTGTGCTCCTCACAACTCTTTTTGTCTCCCTAAGTATAAGGGCATCCCAGGCATGGGCCCTTGCTTCCATGTGCCTAGAGGGATTTGGCTGCCCCACACTGACGAGGCTCACATGGGCCGAAACATACGTCTGTGGTTTTGCCGTTTCTCTCGTGCGGAGGAGATTTGTCTGACATTTCAGAGCTGGACTGTCTGTGGGCAGGACCAGTCTGATATGCATATGGAGATTTCCTCTCTGCAATGGCACATGGGAGTAAAAAAACGTAAGTTTTAGCACCATTGAGAGGCTACCATGCCTTAGAACAAGACACTTAATCTTGTTCGTGCTTGATGTGTGCTCCTCACAACTCTTTTTGTCTCCCTAAGTGTAAGGGCATCCCAGGCATGGGCACTTGCTTCCATGTGCATAGAGGGATTTGGCTGCACCACACTGACGAGGCTCACATAGGCTGAAACGTACGCCTGTGGTTTTGCCGTTTCTCTCGTGCGGAGGGGATTTGCCTGGCATTTCGGAGCTGGACTGTCTGTGGGCGGGACCAGTCGGATATGGATATGGCTATGGATATGGAGATTTCCTCTCTGCAATGGCACATGGGAGTGAAAAACGTGAGTTGTAGCACCATTGAGAGGCAACCATGCCTTAGAACAAGACACTTAATCTTGTTCGTGCTTGATGTGTGCTTCTCACAACTCTTTTTGTCTCCCTAAGTATTAGGGCATCCCAGGCATGGGCCCTTGCTTCCATGTGCGTAGAGGGATTCAGCTGCACCACACTGACGAGGCTCACATAGGCCGAAATGTACTTCTGTGGTTTTGCCGTTTCTCTTATGCGGAGGGGCTTTGCCTGACATTTCGGAGCTGGACTGTCTGTGGGCGGGACCAGTCTGATATGGATATGGAGATTTCCTCTCTGCAATGGCACATGGGAGTGAAAAATGTAGTTGTAGCACCATTGAGAGGCTACCATGCCTTACAACAAGACACTTAAGCTTGTTCGTGCTTGATGTGTGCTCCTCACAACTCTTTTTGTCTCCCTTAAAGGGATAGTAATACTTAAAATGCAAAAAAAAATATGTTGTAGGGTTTATCCCCCTGAGTAAAACAAGAGTACTCCCACTGCTGAAAGGTGTTTCATTCAAAAGTTATTAATTTTCAAAGTTGAATTTTTTAGGTGCAATATCACAGTGGCCTGAAATTGTACAGTGGCGCTGTTGCTACACCATCCTATGGAGATTTATGGTCAATTGACCAGAGCTGTCCATAGGATCGTGTAGCAACAGCGCCACTGTACAATTTCAGGCCACTGTGATATTGCACCTAAAAAATTCAAGTTTGAAAATTAATAACTTTTGAATGAAACACCTTTCAGCAGTGGGAGTTCCCTTGTTTTACTCAGGGGAATAAACCCTACAACATATTTTTTTTTACATTTTAAGTATTACTATCCCTTTAACATAAGAAAAGACCAAGGACTAGTGATGAGCGAGCATGCTCGGCTGAAGCTCGGTTCGGCTCGAGCATCGCTCTGCTCGGCACATGGCGGTACTCGTACGAGTACCACATGTGCTCGCCCGCCATGTTCGGGTCTCCTCCCCGCACGTTTCGCAGCTGCTGCGCAGCCAATAAACGTGCGGGGAGGCTCTGACATCAGTGTAATGCCAGCAGCCATGTTGGCTGCTGGCATTACACTGATTGGCTGGCCAGAACCCGTGATCGGGTGTTGTATAGCACCCGACGCGCGAGTTCGGCTCATTCTTAGCCAGGGAGAGATGCGCTTAGGCAGGAAAGTCAGTGTAGGGAGAATAAAATTGTTGAAACTCTTTCAAGACCCAAAAGTCCTTTTTAGGACTGTTGTGTGTGGGGGCAGCATTTATATTTTGTTTGGGGGGGCACAATTTCCTTTTTTTTGTGGGGGGGATATTTGTAAGGTGACATATAATACTAGATGCACAGGAAGTCAGTGTAGGGAGAATAAAATTGTTGAAACTCTTTCAAGACCCAAAAGTCCTTTTTAGGACTGTTGTGTGTGGGGGCAGCATTTAATTTTTTTTGGGGGTGGCAGAATTTCTTTTTTTTTTGTGGGGGGGGACATGTTCTAAGGTGACATTGTACTAGGTGCACAGGGACAAATATTTCACAGTGCAGTGACAAGCTGACATATTCTGTTAGGTGCACAGGGCCAATGATTTTACAACGCAGCGACAAAAAGAGCCATTTTAAACGTGTGCCTAGCCATAGATTATTGTCACATTCTGTTTAGTGTGCAAATTCACAAATTAACGTCACATATTCCGTTCACTGTGCCTAGCCGCAGATTAGCGTCACATTCTGTTTCGTGTGCCTAGCCGCAGATTAGCGTCACATTCTGTTTCATGTGCCTAGCCGCAGATTAGCGTCACATATTGTTTAGTGTGCCTAGCCGCAGATTAACGTCACATATTGTTTAGTGTGCCTAGCCGCAGATTAGCGTCACATATTGTTTAGTGTGCCTAGCCGCAAATTAGCATCACATTCTGTTTCGTGTGCCTAGCCGCAGATTACCGGCATATATTCCGTTTAATATGAAGAAGGTGGGTAAAAAGGGACGGGGAAGTGGACGTGATCCTGATAGTTCATGGCGCGGGTCAGGACGCGTAGAAACTGTGCCTGGTGCCAGAGCACAAGAAAGAAAGATATCCACCATACCTAGCTTCATGTCTCAGTTTACAGGGCGTCGCAGGACATCACTCTCGAGGTCAGACCACTGCGAACAGGTGGTCGGTTGGATTTCAGCTGATACTGCTTCCAGTCGGTTAAGCACCACCCTGTCTTCCACCAAGTCCACTCTCACTAGCCAAGAGTCTGGTCAACATAATCCTCACCCTGATCATCCTTCCTCCCACCATAGAGGGTCTGGCCAAAGAAGTGATCCCACACTGGGATATAGTGAGGAGCTCTTCTCATCACCAATCCTTGATTTGAACCTCTCTCCAAGCACGCTTGCAGAGGAACATGAGATCTTGTGCCCTGATTCACAACCTCTAGAGGGTACCCAATCACAAGAAGATGACAGAGGGGAACGGCATTTAAGGTCAAAGGAAGTGGATGATGATGATGAGACACAGTTGCCATCAAATCAACCACAATTACTGTCTCAAGACCTTGATGAGGAGGATGATACACAGTTGTCAATGACTGAGGATGTGGTGGGATCAAGAAATGAGGAGGATGATCAGAGTGAGGAAGTGGAGGAGGACTTGGTGGACGATGAGGTCACTGACCCCACCTGGGAAGGTGGAAAGCCGAGCGATGATAGCAGTCCTGAGGGTGAGCCATCTGCAGCACCGCAACAGGCTGGAAGAGGCAGTGGTGTGGCTAAAGAAAGAAGGCGGACCGCACCAAACCGGCCCGCAAATGTTCCACGGAGCACCCCCTTGCGTAAATCTCCCTTGCCAAGGGCTAGGTGTTCCGCGGTATGGCGTTTTTTTAAGGAAAGTGCGGACGACAAAAGAATTGTAGTTTGCAACCTGTGCCACACCAGAATGAGCCGAGGCATGAACACTAGCAACCTCACCACCACCAGCATGATCCGACACATGGCATCCAAGCACCGTAATAAGTGGGAGGAACGCCCGGATCGCCAATCTGTGTCTGTAGGCCACACCACTGCCTCCTCTTCCCCTGTTTTCGGTGCCGGCCAATCGCCTGTCGAAGGCGCAGGCCCGCATACCTCCCGCCCTGCACCTGTACCATCTGAAGCACCATCAGCGACCACATCCACTTCCCTGTCCCAGCGCAGCGTCCAAATGTCGTTACCCCAGGCATTTGAGCGCAAGCGAAAATACCCAGCCACCCACCCACAGGCCATAGCACTAACCTCACACCTTTCCAAATTACTGGCCATCGAAATGCTGCCATTTAGGCTTGTGGACACTGAGTCCTTCCGCAGCCTGATGGCAGCAGCTGTCCCTCGGTACGCAGTCCCCAGCCGCCACTACTTTTCCCGGTGTGCCGTCCCCGCCTTACACCACCATGTGTTCCTTAACATCACCCGTGCCCTGACCAACGCAGTTACTGGGAAGGTCCACTTAACGACTGACACATGGACAAGTGCTTGTGGCCAGGGACGCTACATTTCCCTGACGGCACACTGGGTGAATGTCGTGGAGGCTGGGAGCGACTCGGACCCTGGGATGGCACAGGTGCTACCCACGCCGAGGATTGCGGGCCCTACCTCCATCAGGGTTTCCGCCAGCACCTACGTTATTGGCTCCTCCTCCTCCTCCTCCTCCTCCGTTTCCACCTCCGAATTCTCTGCGCGCAGCGCCACTCACCCATCAGCCGGTAGCTGGAAGCAGTGTAGCACTGCAGTGGGGAAGCGTCAACAGGCCGTGCTGAAGCTGCTACACGGTCGTCGCCTCTCCGTTCAACTTCCTCTAATCAGAAGTGAGGAGTGGGAATGGATGTCAGACCTCTGTGAGGTTTTACGCAATTTTGATGAATCGACACAGATGGTGACCAGGCACCCTCCCCTCATCAGAGCAGGGGGTGCCTGGTGTAGTGCTCGAGTCCTCCCATTGACTTCAATGGGGCTCGGGTGCTCGGCCGAGCACTCGAGCCTCCGGGGGCGCTCGGTCAGAGCACCCGAACACCCGAGCATTGGGGTGCTCGCTCATCACTAGTGAATGGGAATACAGAGTATTCCCATCATTGTAAATAACATATCTAAAGTGACTTTATGTTCACCCGGGGCTTTTCTCCAGTGGAGTGGAGAAGTCAGGGGAAATCCAGGCCTTGTTCATTTTTATAAGTGTCAACCTATCAGCATTTTCGGTGGAAAGGCGGATACGCTTATCTGTTATGATGCCACCAGCAGCACTAAATACCCGCTCAGACAGAACGCTGGCAGCAGGGCAGGCCAGCACCTCCAAGGCGTAGAGTGCCAGTTCATACCACGTGTCCAGCTTGGACACCCAGTAGTTGTAAGGCACAGAGGGATCATTGAGGACGCTGACACGGTCTGCTACGTACTCCTTCACCATCTTCCAAAACTTTTCCCTCCTTGTGACACTAGGCTGCGCATCAGGGTGAGGGTGCTGGCGGGGTGTCATGAAGGTGTCCCACGCCTTGGAGAGTGTTGCCCTGCCTTTGTCGGAACTGCTGTGTGCTCCCCTTTTCTCCCCTTCTCGGTTGGCCAAGGTAGCACGTACTCTGCCGCCAGCGTTGTCAGATGGAAAATTTTGGAGCAATTCTTCAACAAGAACCTTCTGGTATTGCACCATTTTGCTTGTCCTCTCCACCGGAGGAATGAGAGATGAGAAATTCTCTTTGTAGCGGGGGTCCAGAAGGGTGAACACCCAGTAATCCGTGTTGTCTAAAATGCGTATAACGCGTGGGTCACGGGAAAGGCAGCCTAACATAAAGTCAGCCATGTGTGCCAGAGTACCAACAGGCAAGATTTCGCTGTCCTCACCAGGAGGATGACTCTCAATCTCCTCATCCTCTTCCTCCTCTTCTGCCCACCCACGCTGAAGAGATGGAACTAAAGTTCCATGGCTACCCTCTGTAGCGGAGGCAACCGTGTCTTCCTCCTCTTCCTCCTCCTCCTCCGCCTCCTCCAATTGTCGCTGAGAAGACGAAGTGAGGGTGCTCTGGCTGTCACCTTGTGTAAGCTCTTCCTCCCGCATTTCCACCTCTTCCACATGCAAAGCGTCAGTTTTAATTGTGAGCAGCGAGCGTTTCAGTAGACACAGAAGTGGGATGGTTACACTGATAATAGCGTTATCGCCGCTCACCATCTGTGTCGATTCCTCAAAATTGCGTAAAACCTCACAGAGGTCTGACATCCATTCCCTCTCCTCACTTCTGATTACAGGAAGTTGAACGGAGAGGCGACGACCGTGTAACAGCTGGTACTCCACTACTGCCCTCTGCTGCTCACAAAGCCGGGCCAACATGTGGAAGGTGGAGTTCCAGCGCGTGCTCACGTCACACAGCAGCCGGTGAGCTGGCAATTGTAAGCGCTGCTGCAGCTTCAACAGGCCGGCTGAAGCTGTAGATGACTTACGGAAATGTGCACACACGCGGCGCACCTTCGTCAAGAGATCATGCACATTGGGGTAGGTTTTTAGAAATCGCTGAACCACTAAATTAAATACATGCGCTAGGCATGGTACGTGTGTGAGCTTGCCGAGCTCCAAAGCCGCCACCAAGTTACGCCCATTATCACACACAACCATTCCTGGTTGCAGGTTGAGTGGCGAGAGCCATTGCTCGGTCTGGTGACTAATCCCCTGCAACAGCTCTGAGGCCGTGTGCTGTTTGTCCCCAAGGCAGATCAGCTTCAGCACGGCCTGTTGACGCTTCCCCACTGCAGTGCTACACTGCTTCCAGCTACCGGCTGATGGGTGAGTGGCGCTGCGCGCAGAGAATTCGGAGGTGGAAACGGAGGAGGAGGAGCACCTGTGCCATCCCAGGGTCCGAGTCGCTCCCAGCCTCCACGACATTCACCCAGTGTGCCGTCAGGGAAATGTAGCGTCCCTGGCCACAAGCACTTGTCCATGTGTCAGTCGTTAAGTGGACCTTCCCAGTAACTGCGTTGGTCAGGGCACGGGTGATGTTACGGGACACATGGTGGTGTAAGGCGGGGACGGCACACCGGGAAAAGTAGTGGCGGCTGGGGACTGCGTACCGAGGGACAGCTGCTGCCATCAGGCTGCGGAAGGACTCAGTCTCCACAAGCCTAAATGGCAGCATTTCGATGGCCAGTAATTTGGAAAGGTGTGAGGTTAGTGCTATGGCCTGTGGGTGGGTGGCTGGGTATTTTCGCTTGCGCTCAAATGCCTGGGGTAACGACATTTGGACGCTGTGCTGGGACAGGGAAGTGGATGTGGTCGCTGATGGTGCTTCAGATGGTACAGGTGCAGGGCGGGAGGTATGCGGGCCTGCGCCTTCGACAGGCGATTGGCCGGCACCGAAAACAGGGGAAGAGGAGGCAGTGGTGTGGCCTGCAGACACAGATTGGCGATCCGGGCGTTCCTCCCACTTATTACGGTGCTTGGATGCCATGTGTCGCATCATGCTGGTGGTGGTGAGGTTTCTAGTGTTCATGCCTCGGCTCATTCTGGTGTTGCACAGGTTGCAAACTACAATTCTTTTGTCGTCCGCACTTTCCTTAAAAAAACGCCATACCGCGGAACACCTACCCCTTGGCAAGGGAGATTTACACAAGGGGGTGCTCCGTGGAACATTTGCGGGCCGGTTTGGTGCGGTCCGCCTTCTTTCTGTAGCCACACCACTGCCTCTTCCACCCTGTTGCGGTGCTGCAGATGGCTCACCCTCAGGACTGCTGTCATCGCTCGGCTCTACACCTTCCCAGGTGGGGTCAGTCACCTCATCGTCCACCAAGTCCTCCTCCACTTCCTCACTCTGATCATCCTCCTCATGTCTTGATCCCACCACATACTCAGTCATTGACAACTGTATATCATCCTCCTCATCAAGGTCTTGAGACAGTAATAGTGGTTGATTTAATGGCAACTGTGTCTCATCATCATCATCATCCACTTCCTTTGATCTTAAATGCCGTTCACCTCTGTCATCTTCTTGTGATTGGGTACCCTCTAGAGGTTGTGAATCAGGGCACAAGATGTCATGTTACTCTGCAAGCGTGCTTGGAGAGAGGTTCAAATTAAGGATTGGTGATGAGACGAGCTCCTCACTATATCCCAGTGTGGGATCACTTCTTTGGCCAGACCCTCTATGGTGGGAGGAAGGATGATCAGAGTGAGGATTATGTTGACCAGACTCTTGGCTACTGAGAGTGGACTTGGTGGAAGACAGGGTGGTGCTTAACCGACTGGAAGCAGTATCAGCTGACATCCAACCGACCACCTGTTCGCAGTGGTCGGACCTCGAGAGTGATGTCCTGCGACGCCCTGTAAACTGAGACATGAAGCTAGGTATGGTGGATGTCTTTCTGTCTTGTGCTCTGGCACCAGACGCAGTTTCTACGCGTCCTGACCCGCTCCCTGAACTATCAGGATCACGTCCACTTCCCCGTCCCTTTTTACCCGCCTTCTTCATATTACACGGAATATGTGCTGCAAATCTGCAACTTTGCACAGTAAACAGAATTTGCTTCTTAACTGCGGCTACGCACAGTGAATGGAATATGTGACTTTGATATTTTACAGTTTGAACACTTAACAGAATGTTCTCCTATTCTGAAACTTTGCACAGTAAACAGAATTTGCTTCTTAACTGCGGCTACGCACAGTGAATGGAATATGTGACTTTGATATTTTACAGTTTGAACACTTAACAGAATGTTCTCCTATTCTGAAACTTTGGACAGTAAACAGAATTTGCTTCTTAACTGCGGCTACGCACAGTGAATGGAATATGTGACTTTGATATTTTACAGTTTGAACACTTAACAGAATGTTCTCCTATTCTGAAACTTTGCACAGTAAACAGAATTTGCTTCTTAACTGCGGCTACGCACAGTGAATGGAATATGTGACTTTGATATTTTACAGTTTGAACACTTAACAGAATGTTTTCCTATTCTGAAACTTTGCACAGTAAACAGAATTTGCTTCTTAACTGCGGCTATGCACAGTGAATGGAATATGTGACTGATATTTTACAGTTTGAACACTTAACAGAATGTTTTCCTATTCTGAAACTTTGCACAGTAAACAGAATTTGCTTCTTAACTGCGGCTACGCACAGTGAATGGAATATGTGACTTTGATATTTTACAGTTTGAACACTTAACAGGATGTTTTCCTATTCTGAAACTTTGCACAGTAAACAGAATTTGCTTCTTAACTGCGGCTACGCACAGTGAATGGAATATGTGACTTTGATATTTTACAGTTTGAACACTTAACAGAATGTTTTCCTATTCTGAAACTTTGCACAGTAAACAGAATTTGCTTCTTAACTGCGGCTACGCACAGTGAATGGAATATGTGACTTTGATATTTTACAGTTTGAACACTTAACAGAATGTTCTCCTATTCTGAAACTTTGCACAGTAAACAGAATTTGCTTCTTAACTGCGGCTACGCACAGTGAATGGAATATGTGACTTTGATATTTTACAGTTTGAACACTTAACAGAATGTTTTCCTATTCTGAAACTTTGCACAGTAAACAGAATTTGCTTCTTAACTGCGGCTACGCACAGTGAATGGAATATGTGACTTTGATATTTTACAGTTTGAACACTTAACAGAATGTTCTCCTATTCTGAAACTTTGCACAGTAAACAGAATTTGCTTCTTAACTGCGGCTACGCACAGTGAATGGAATATGTGACTTTTGATATTTTACAGTTTGAACACTTAACAGAATGTTCTCCTATTCTGAAACTTTGCACAGTAAACAGAATGTGCTGCTAATCTGCAACTTTGCACACTAAACAGAATGTGCTCTAATCTGCAACTTTGCACACTAAAAAGAATGTGCTGCTAATCTGCAACTTTGCACACTGAACAGAATGTGCTCTAATCTGCAACTTAGCACACTAAACAGAATGTGCTGCTAATCTGCGGCTAGGCACAGTGAACGGAATATATGAAGATTTTTTTTTTTATATCTATGCCCCCCCACACAAAATAAACTGCTGCCCCCACACACAGTAGTCCTAAAAAGGACTTTTGGGTCTTTTTTTTTTTTTAAATAGCTTTTCTTCTCCCTACACTGACTTTCCCTTCCTATCCTCATCTCTCCCTGGCTAAGACTGAGCCGAACTCGCTGGTCAGGTGCTATACAGCACCCGATCACGGGTTCTGGCCAGCCAATCAGTGTAATGCCAGCAGCCAACATGGCTGCTGGCATTACACTGATGTCAGAGCCTCCCCGCACGTTTATTGGCTGCGCTGCAGCCGCGAAACGTGCGGGGAGGAGACCCAAACATGGCGGGCGAGCACATGCGGTACTCGTACGAGTACCGCCATGTGCCGAGCAGAGCGATGCTCGAGCCGAACTGAGCTTCGGCCGAGCATGCTCGCTCAACACTACCATTCACCCCTTCCACCCAAAAAACGGGTATATGGTTGACTCTTAATCTTCTCATCCTCCTCCTCCTCTTCCATATGCCCTGTGATATAATTTTTATATAGGGCCAGCTCACCAGCGGGCCCTGTGATATAATTTTTATATAGGGCCAGCTCACCAGCGGGCCCTGTTTGACAATTTTTGTATAGGTCAGCTCACCAGCGGGCCTTCTCATATAATGTTTTATTGGGTCAGCTCTCTAGCGGGCCCTCTCATATAATGTTTTATAGCGTCAGCTCACTAGCGGGCCTTCGCATATAATGTTTAGGATGGTCAGCTCCGCAGCAGACCCTCACCCATAATGTTTTAGATGGTCGGCTCAGCAGCAGACCCTCATTCCTAATGTTTTAGATGGTCAGCTTAGCGGCATGCCCTCGCCCCTAATGTTTTAGAGGGTCACCAGCAGGCCATTAATCCTAATTTTTCAAGGGTGTGTATGATGCCCTCCTTTATGTGTAATAAAGGGTGTATTGGAGTGACATTTCAGTCTAATTTTTGGCAGCCCTTTCACTTAGTGCATAGGCTTTATGAGTGTTGGACCACTACCTGAACTATTGTACCACAATGTGAATGAGGCTCTCCATTTTGTGATATACAGGTTGTATCGGAGTGCCTCAGGTCCTCCCATTGAATTAAATAGGGCTGGGGTGTTCGACAGAGCAGAAGGTAGTTCTTGGCTTCATCCACTAAGTCACTTCGTCACTTTTACTCAATGGATCAGACCCCACTGTTCCGACTATAAATTTTGGACTTAACAAGGGCAAACGGACATGTTGTAAAACCTGTGGTAGCTGCGGCCTCCGTTCCTGAATGCTGTACCTTACCCGGGCCATAACCACGTTGAACACCTGCTTTACGCTGCGCACGTTTCCCTCTTAATCATGGCCCCAGTTCCTAAAAATCGATGAAATTTTTTGCAGAATTTTCAGATGATATACAAGTAAATATACAGCAAATACTGTTTGGTAACAATTTTTCGCCTAAAATCGTTTTTATCTTCCTTTTTGTGTGTTTTACGGTCAGTCTGTAAAAATGGCGTACTACGGGCGAAACATCGTTCCCAGCAGCGACGCTGGAGTCCAAGATGCATCCAGACATCCTCCCTATGCTGTCCCTGAACCATTTCTGTGGTGTTTCCATCATTTTCTGACCTTTTCCTATGAACCAGGCACCCTCCCCTCATCAGAGCAGGGGGTGCCTGGTGTAATGCTCGAGTCCTCCCATTGACTTCAATGGGGCTCGGGTGCTCGGCCGAGCACTCGAGCCTCCGGGGGCGCTCGGCCAGAGCACCCGAACACCCGAGCATCGGGGTGCTCGATCATCACTACCAAGGACCAAAAAAGTTTTGATGTTTTTACAGTAGGAAAATGGTCAGACTAGATGGGCTGAATGGTTCTTTTCTGCCATCAAATTCTGTTTCTATATGATGTAAATGTCTCCGGACAAATTTTTTTTTTCATTCGTAGACTCCTCAATTCGGATCCGACCTGTTCGACTCGGACAAAAGTCGGTGACAGTCCGAATTTTTCAGTGACTTTAAAATACCTTTAAAAATACAATAAAAAATGAAAATGGGACCATTTCCAGGGTCTAAGTGAAGATGGTGGAACAGGGTAAGGTGGGCATTTAGCCTTATGGTACTATGGATGAAGTAGATGAAGTATGGCTGTAGATAAATTTGAAGGAAGAAAGGAGACTGAGGATGACTGGTGCAGGGCAGAATCAGGATTACTGGAATGCTGGAGATGTAGCCAGCAGCAAACTGCAGAACACTGGGTCAGGCACGACTCAGTAGAGGTACCGCAGACTTTTTTTTTCCAAGAGACTATATAACTAAGGATGACTGGTGCGAGGAGGACTCAGGATGACAGCAACACTGGAGGTGTAGCCAACAGCAAACTTTTTACAAGAGGTGAAAAACAATAGAGCCAGACTGAACAACCTGTATAGTGGGACAACAGTGTAGACTTTAAATTCCCCCCCGTGTCCCACCAAGTCAGGGGGTCCTCTGCCCAACCTACCATGGTTCTAGAGCTGGGTAAGCTGGAGCACTCAGCATATTATGATACTATGGTAATTTTTTCTTCTAATCTCCATCGAACCTGAGAGCAGGGTAACCCAGCTTTGGCAGGTTGACTTTTAAAAAAGTAATTTGCTCCATGAGCTGTGGGGGCCAATTGAGAGAGCTGGGGACTAAGTATATTTCCTGTTATGGAAGATACCCACTCACTCTGGACAGTGGTTGGGAGGCAAGAAAGCAGCTCCTGGGCTACCAGGGATAAAGTAAGCCACACAGCGCTCTTGTTATCCCAGAAAGTCAAGGGATCTGTACTTGGGGGCAAAGAAGTTTCCGCAAGGTAAGCCTTATCCTCAAACTCAGCACTTTTTCTGTTGATGGGCAGCTGTTTGTTTTGTCTGAAGCATAATCTGCCCATTGCCTCAGCATAAAAAGTAGCAGCTGCTCCACCGGAAGAAGGTGACATGCTACTGGCGCTGCTACTGATAGGTCCCATAAGACTACCACACTCCTCCAGCTCATCTGCGGAATCTTATACTGCCTCCTGTGACTGCTTCCTGTGTTTTCTTTGCCTCTCATGCACCCTCGCTATCAATTGTTCCCTCCAGGCAGTGACTGAATTGGGATCACAAACTGTGGCAAGCATTAACTTGGGACAATCGTCCATGCGCTCTTCCATGCGCTGAGTCAGTCCTTCTTCAGCCTTGTTAGAAGGGCAGCAACATCGGGAAGTATATTACCCTCAGCACCAGGCAAGCGTTCCCTATGGGCAAGAAAATCGTAAATTTTTAAAGAGAGGTGCGTGAAGAGGGGAATGACTTCTGCCAGGCTAGTGTTCTCTTTGCTTAAAATTTCCATCAAAGCATGGAAAGGTGTGAGGACTGTCACTACCTGTTCCATCAGGGCCGAGTCAGCCCTGCCCAGTGTTCTGTTACTACCAATGAAATGGTGACATGACATTGCGTGAATTGCATTTTTCTGCTCCAGGATACGCTCTAGCATATCTAAGGTAGAGTTCCACCTGGTCCCAACATCTTGTTTCAGGCAGTGCTTTGGGAGGTCTGCCTTTTTCTGTTCCTCCCTGAGGAGCTGGCTATCTTTGATTCTCCGATGGAAGTGGCCAGCAATTTGTCGGCATGACTCCAGAAGTGCTGGCAACCTTTCAGTGTTACTAGCATCCTCAAAAGCAGTCTTCACTACCAGATGCAGGAGATGTGCTGAACAGCGAACGCCCACAAATCTGCCATCCCGGAGAGCCTTTATCATGTTAGCTGTACCATCAGTAACCACAAACCCCATTTGCTCCTGTGTGCCTGCCTGCTCCCCTAACCACTGCGCCACCATGTTCTGCAGTTCTTTGCAAATGTTATCTGAGGTGTGCTGCTGATCCATTACCTCAGCATGGATGAGGAAAGAGTGGTGCCCTGCCTGCTTAGCTACTGCACCTGAACTTGTTGTCAGTAATGATGTGTCTTTAAACACACTGGGCTGCCACCAATGCGGTGTCAAGGACAGGAAGCCATGCTGGCCACTCGGAGCACTCCATAAGTCAGTGGTAAAGTGCACTGACTGGCCACCAGCCTTTCCTAGCAGGTCCTTCAAAAGCCCAACGCGTGACCGGTACAGTGAGGACACTATAGTTCTACTAAATGTGGTGCGGGATGGAATTTTATATCCGGGTGCGACAGCCTCCATAAGTTGCTGGAAGGGCTCCCCATCCACCAAATTAAAAGTAATACCCCCAATGGCTATGAGCTGTGCAATGAGGATTGTGTGTTTTTTTGGAACTGCTGTCTGCATATCCCCTTTGAATGAAACCCACCAAAATCTTCCAGTGTGGCCTGTATTGATTTTGGGATGGGCTGTGACTGTCTGCTCTTAGGACCAGATGTGGAATGATTCCCCTGCCCTTTCTCATGCCTACTGGTGGTGAGTGTGACACTGTTATATGCAGTAGTGCCACTTTCAGCACTAATCACTAATGCTGGCTGCCTGCCTATACCTAATGCTGACTGCCTTCCTACACAACAACTGGACACTCTCCATCTCCTTCTCTCTCTGAGCTCCAACAACACAATGAGAAAATGCAGGCTGTGTGCCTTGGTGTCTGTGTCATTAGTCCAACCCCCATCATGAAGCAAAGAAGTCAGTTGGAGTAGAGACAAAGCGGGAAAGAAGCGCATGAAACGAAGAAGCTAAGTGGACTAGAGACATGGAGGGAAAGTATGGAGGGAAAGTAATCGAGCGCGGGTAGTAGTCGACGAATTTCCAAAAGTTTCAACGACATTCAGACCAGGGCTAGTCGGATTAATATTTTTTTTGGCGAATGACCCTTGCCTGTCGGAGGGTCAGAATGTTGCCGAACCAAATCGCACAAGTCTAGTGGCTATGCTGGAAAGATTACCTGACACTGAATGTCAGTGAGCAACCAGTCTTTTCCACATGATCTGCATAGCAAAGCAGGAGAGAAGTTGTGATTTATTATCTATGGAAACAATGTTCTGCCCTTTAAACGTAATGTGTGTGCTACTGATTAGCCGGTATTTTAACAATTATTTTTATAGTTTCCCCATAGGATGGCCAAACAAGCCCAATGGGAACAGTGGTGTCAGCCACCCTTCTATGGCAACTGAAGCCCAGTGCTGTTATCGGCGAGGACAACCTGCCAAGCCATGACAAATGAAAAGTGTTGCACAAAGAGGGATGCTGCAGCTCTGTGTGTGCCACCTGTGAGCAACTCCAAAATGGCTGATGCCCGAAGACACCACTGCCTAAGGCTCACCTTACAAGTCTAAAGATGTTTTTATCCACACACCAGTGTGAACTTCTTAAAATAACATTGTGACATTTTTCCATTCCTTCAGCTTCTAGCAATGTATTTGGAAAAGTATAATTAGTTGTTCTCAGTGTTTTTTTGCTCAAGACACCCCTAACATGTAATCTTGAATTTTTGGGGAACCTCTAACATATTGTATGTCATTTTTCAAGGTGTAATGAAGGGCAGAAATAAATAATATATGTAGTTATTTCTGTGTCTCACAATCAGAATAATAAAACCAAGCAGTTTTTTCATTACAATTTCCATTAAAATACATTTGAAACTCAACCTTGTCAAAGTTTTTATAGAAAATAAGGGGCACCCAAACTGGATGTCTGTGACACCAAAGTGCAATGGCACCATGGTTGGGAACCATTGCTATACATAGCTGAAAGTTCAGGCTCGATGCAGCTAATGGAGGAAGACCTCAGTAGAAATGGACTGTGTTTCAAGAGGGTGAATGCATGTCAGGTTTTGAAGTCCCCACCAATTCAGTGCAATTGTCCCTAAGGGCAGGCCAATGCAAGACTATAAAGGCATAAGTTAGAGCTTCTAATATGAAGCAGTTGGCTAGACATACAATAAGGTAAAATGTATTAGATAAGACTTGCCTAAAATGGGGTGCATTGGTGTGGCAGGACAGCTGAAACATATTTTGTCCAAAAAGAACCTCAATCTGAAAAAAAAAATAGTTAATATGGGGGTGTTATGAGCTGTAATATATGATATACACAGATTCACATTTAAGCAATATGTATAAAGAAGTGCAGGATTGTCATTTTATATGTAAAAATGTGTTTTAATATATCACAAATACATAGTAACATGAATGAATGAATAAATATGTTTATTTATATAGCGTCAAAAGTGTACGCAGCGCTTTACAATTTCAGGGTTTAAACAATACAGGGTTAAAGGTGCTTTGTAGAGTGAAACATTGGGTGCGAGGTCCCTGCCCGAAAGCTTACAATCTAAAGTGGTAATGGGAGACATACAGAGTACATTAGGGTCAAGTGCTGAATACAGTGCTAGTTTTCATGATAATAGAGGACATCAGTAATGTAAATAATTTATGAAAGCATTCATTGTACAATATCAGTGCCTTCTAGCATGCTGTAATTTTATCCAAGAGGTGCATTTTCAAGTGAGATTTGAAGGTTATCAGAGAGGTGCAGTGGCGCAGGATGGATGGTAGAGCATTCCATGGATACGGAGCAATGAGAGAAAAAGGTTTGATACGTGACAGGGCAGTATAGACAAAAGGAGCTGAGAGAAGACAGTCATTGGCTGAACGTAAGTGGCGGGATGGGGTATAACGGGAGATCAGAGTGGAAATGTAAGAAGGAGTAGAGGAGAGAAGTGTCTTGAAAGAGAGAAGTAAGATTTTGTAAGATATCCGGAGTTTGATAGGCAGCCATTGGAGAGTTTTGAGGAGGAGTGGGGCAGGGACAAACCTAGGTGACAGAAGAGTAATTTGTGCTGCAGCATTCTCTATAGATTGAAGTGGTTGGAGATGGGAAGCAGGAATGCCAGACAGAAGAATGTTGCAATAGTCCATGCAGGAGAGGATGATTTCATGTATAAGAATTTTAGCTGTGGAGGAACAGAGGAAGGGACGGATTTTTGCAATGTTATGCAAAAGAAAGCGACAGGATTTAGTAATGGCATTAATATGAGAGGAAAATGAGAGAGAATTGTCAATTATCACCCCTAGACACCGTGCTTCTGATACTGGATTTATGGTAGTGCCATTTACAGTCACCTGGAAGGGCGCTACAGGGCCAGGTCTAGGTGGGATGAGGAGCAGCTCAGTTTTGGACATATTGAGTTTGAAGAGCCTATGAGCCATCCAGTCTGAGATAGCCTAGAGGCAATCTGTGACTTTAACCTGGAAATCAGAAGTGAGTTGAGGTACAGATAAGTAAATCTGGGTGTCATCTGCATAGAGGTGATATTTGAGACCAAATTAGTTAATAAGATCACCAAGTGTTATTGTGTAAAGAGAAAACAGAAGCGGTCCTAGAACAGAACCTTGAGGAACCCCAACAGAGAGTTGGATGGGGGAGGATGAAGAGGTGGCAGAGGAGACACTGAAGGATCTGTTAGATGGATAAGAGGAGAGCCAGTCCAGTGCTGTGTTGCGGATTCCTAAAGAGTGAAGAATGCGGAGGAGGAGTGCATGATCAACAGTATCAAAAGCTGCTGAGAGATCAAGCAGGATAAGAATTGAATAGTGACCTTGAGATTTGGCAATGTGAAGATCATTGACAACTCTTGTAAGAGCAGTTTCAGTGGAGTGAGCATTACGAAATCCAGATTGTAAAGGGTCGAGCAGGTTGTACTCATTCAGGAAGTCAAGCAGGCGTGAGTAGGCATTAACATGGTTGATGAGGCTGAAAAAATACATATGTCCATCAAGTCCAGCCCATGCCAAATCACCCCTGTTGATCCAGTGGAAGGCAAAAAACTAAACACAACATTGAAGCCATTTCCAATTAAGTCCCAAGTGGGTAAAAAAATTCCTTCAGATAGTTCCCTGTATCAACATCTTAGCTGCTTTGAAGCCAAGTATCATAATTCCCATTATTATTCTGTGATAGGTAGGCATTAGTGATGAGCGAGCACCCCAATGCTCGGGTGTTCGGGTGCTCTGACCGAGCACCCCCTGAGGCTCGAGTGCTCGGCCGAGCACCCGAGCCCCATTGAAGTCAATGGGAGGACTCGAGCATTACACCAGGCACCCCCTGCTCTGATGAGGGGAGGGTGCCTGGTCCATAGGAAAAGGGCAGAAAAGGATGGAAACACAACAGAAATGGTTCAGGGACAGCATAGGGAGGATGTCTGGATGCATCTTGGACTCCAACATCGCTGCTGGGAACGATCTTTCGCCCGTAGTACGCCATTTTTACAGACTGACCATAAAACACACAAAAAGGAAAATAAAAACGACTTTAGGCGAAAAATTGTTACCAAACAATATTTGCTGTATATTTACTTGTATATCATCTGCAAATTCTCCCAAAAATTTCCTCGATTTTTCTGAACTGAGGCCATGATTAAGAGGGAAACGTGCGCAGAGGCAAATTCTCCCAAAAATTTCCTTGATTTTCAGAACTGAGGCCATGATTAAGAGGGAAACGTGCGCAGAGGCAAATTCTCCCAAAAATTTCCTTGATTTTCAGAACTGAGGCCATGATTAAGAGGGAAACGTGCACAGAGGCAAATTCTCCCAAAAATTTCCTTGATTTTCAGAACTGAGGCCATGATTAAGAGGGAAACGTGCGCAGAGGCAAATTCTCCCAAAAATTTCCTTGATTTTCAGAACTGAGGCCATGATTAAGAGGGAAACGTGCGCAGAGGCAAATTCTCCCAAAAATTTCCTTGATTTTCAGAACTGAGGCCATGATTAAGAGGGAAACGTGCGCAGAGGCAAATTCTCCCAAAAATTTCCTTGATTTTCAGAACTGAGGCCATGATTAAGAGGGAAACGTGCGCAGAGGCAAATTCTCCCAAAAATTTCCTTGATTTTATTGAACTGAGGCCATGATTAAGAGGGAAACGTGCGCTGAGCTGACCATCTAAAACATTATGGGTAAGGGTCTGCTGCAGAGCTGACCATCCTAAACATTATATGCGAAGGCCCGCTAGTGAGCTGACGCTATAAAACATTATATGAGAGGGCCCGCTAGAGAGCTGACCCAATAAAACATTATATGAGAAGGCCCGCTGGTGAGCTGACCTATATAAAAATTGTCAAACAGGGCCCGCTGGTGAGCTGGCCCTATATAAAAATTATATCACAGGGCCCGCTGGTGAGCTGGCCCTATATAAAAATTATATCACAGGGCCCGCTGGTGAGCTGGCCCTATATAAAAATTATATCCCAGGGCATATGGAAGAGGAGGAGGAGGATGAGAAGATTAAGAGTCAACCATATACCCGTTTTTTGGGTGGAAGGGGTGAATGGGAATACAGAGTATTCCCATCATTGTAAATAACATATATAAAGTGAGTTTATGTTCCCCCGGGGCTTTCCTCCAGTGGAGTGGAGAAGTCAGGGGAAATCCAGGCCTTGTTCATTTTTATAAGTGTCAACCTATCAGCATTGTCGGTGGAAAGGCGGATACGCTTATCTGTTATGATGCCACCAGCAGCACTAAATACCCGCTCAGACAGAACGCTGGCGGCAGGGCAGGCCAGCACCTCCAAGGCGTAGAGTGCCAGTTCATACCACGTGTCCAGCTTGGACACCCAGTAGTTGTAAGGCACAGAGGGATCATTGAGGACGCTGACACGGTCTGCTACGTACTCCTTCACCATCTTCCAAAACTTTTCCCTCCTTGTGACACTAGGCTGCGCATCAGGGTGAGGGTGCTGGCGGGGTGTCATGAAGGTGTCCCACGCCTTGGAGAGTGTTGCCCTGCCTTTGTCGGAACTGCTGTGTGCTCCCCTTTTCTCCCCTTCTCGGTTGGCCAAGGTAGCACGTACTCTGCCGCCAGCGTTGTCAGATGGAAAATTTTGGAGCAATTTTTCAACAAGAACCTTCTGGTATTGCACCATTTTGCTTGTCCTCTCCACCGGAGGAATGAGAGATGAGAAATTCTCTTTGTAGCGGGGGTCCAGAAGGGTGAACACCCAGTAATCCGTGTTGCTTAAAATGCGTATAACGCGTGGGTCACGGGAAAGGCAGCCTAACATAAAGTCAGCCATGTGTGCCAGAGTACCAACAGTCAAGATTTCGCTGTCCTCACCAGGAGGATGACTCTCAATATCCTCATCCTCTTCCTCCTCTTCTGCCCACCCACGCTGAAGAGATGGAACTAAAGTTCCATGGCTACCCTCTGTAGCGGAGGCAACCGTGTCTTCCTCCTCCTCCTCCTCCTCCTCCTCCTCCGCCTCCTCCAATTGTCGCTGAGAAGACGAAGTGAGGGTGCTCTGGCTATCACCTTGTGTAAGCTCTTCCTCCCCCATTTCCACCTCTTCCACATGCAAAGCGTCGGTTTTAATTGTGAGCAGCGAGCGTTTCAGTAGACACAGAAGTGGGATGGTTACACTGATAATAGCGTTATCGCCGCTCACCATCTGTGTCGATTCCTCAAAATTGCGTAAAACCTAGCAGAGGTCTGACATCCATTCCCACTCCTCACTTCTGATTACAGGAAGTTGAACGGAGAGGCGACGACCGTGTAACAGCTGGTACTCCACTACTGCCCTCTGCTGCTCACAAAGCCGGGCCAACATGTGGAAGGTGGAGTTCCAGCGCGTGCTCACGTCACACAGCAGCCGGTGAGCTGGCAATTGTAAGCGCTGCTGCAGCTTCAACAGGCCGGCCGAAGCTGTAGATGACTTACGGAAATGTGCACACACGCGGCGCACCTTGGTCAAGAGATCATGCACATTGGGGTAGGTTTTTAGAAATCGCTGCACCACTAAATTAAATACATGCGCTAGGCATGGTACGTGTGTGAGCTTGCCGAGCTCCAAAGCCGCCACCAAGTTACGCCCATTATCACACACAACCATGCCTGGTTGCAGGTTGAGTGGCGAGAGCCACTGCTCGGTCTGGTGACTAATCCCCTGCAACAGCTCTGAGGCCGTGTGCTGTTTGTCCCCAAGGCAGATCAGCTTCAGCACGGCCTGTTGACGCTCCCCACTGCAGTGCTACACTGCTTCCAGCTACTGGCTGATGGGGGAGTGGCGCTGCGTGTAGAGAATTCGGAGGTGGAAACGGAGGAGGAGGAGCCAATAACGTAGGTGCTGGCGGAAACCCTGATGGAGGTAGGGCCCGCAATCCTCGGCGTGGGTAGCACCCGTGCCATCCCAGGGTCCGAGTCGCTCCCAGCCTCCACGACATTCACCCAGTGTGCCGTCAGGGAAATGTAGCGTCCCTGGCCACAAGCACTTGTCCATGTGTCAGTCGTTAAGTGGACCTTCCCAGTAACTGCGTTGGTCAGGGCACGGGTGATGTTACGGGACACATGGTGGTGTAATGCGGGGATGGCACACCGGGAAAAGTAGTGGCGGCTGGGGACCGCGTACCGAGGGACAGCTGCTGCCATCAGGCTGCGGAAGGACTCAGTGTCCACAAGCCTAAATGGCAGCATTTCGATGGCCAGTAATTTGGAAAGGTGTGAGGTTAGTGCTATGGCCTGTGGGTGGGTGGCTGGGTACTTTCTCTTGCGCTCAAATGCCTGGGGTAACGACATTTGGACGCTGCGCTGGGACAGGGAAGTGGATGTGGTCGCTGATGGTGCTTCAGATGGTACAGGTGCAGGGCGGGAGGTATGCGGGCCTGCGCCTTCGACAGGCGATTGGCCGGCACCGAAAACAGGGGAAGAGGAGGCAGTGGTGTGGCCTGCAGACACAGATGGGCGATCCAGGCGTTCCTCCCACTTACTACGGTGCTTGGATGCCATGTGTCGGATCATGCTGGTGGTGGTGAGGTTTCTAGTGTTCATGCCTCGGCTCATTCTGGTGTGGCACAGGTTGCAAACTACAATTCTTTTGTCGTCCGCACTTTCCTTAAAAAAACGCCATACCGCGGAACACCTACCCTTTGGCAAGGTAGATTTACGCAAGGGGGTGCTCCGTGGAACATTTGCGGGCCGGTTTGGTGCGGTCCGCCTTCTTTCTGTAGCCACACCACTGCCTCTTCCAGCCTGTTGCGGTGCTGCAGATGGCTCACCCTCAGGACTGCTGTCACCGCTCGGCTCTACACCTTCCCAGGTGGGGTCAGTCACCTCATCGTCCACCAAGTCCTCCTCCACTTCCTCACTCTGATCATCCTCCTCAAGTCTTGATCCCACCACATACTCAGTCATTGACAACTGTATAACATTCTCCTCAACAAGGTCTTGAGACGGAAATAGTGGTTGATTTAATGGCAACTGTGTCTCATCATCATCATCATCATCCACTACTTCCTTTGACCTTAAATGCCGTTCACATCTGTCATCTTCTTGTGATTGGGTAGCCTCTAGAGGTTGTGAATCAGGGCACAAGATGTCATGTTCCTCTGCAAGCGTGCTTGGAGAGAGGGTCAAATGAAGGATTGGTGATGAGACGAGCTCCTCACTATATCCCAGTGTGGGATCACTTCTTTGACCAGACCGTGTATGGTGGGAGGAAGGATGATCAGAGTGAGGATTATGTTGACCAGACTCTTGGCTACTGAGAGTGGACTTGGTGGAAGACAGGGTGGTGCTTAACCGACTGGAAGCAGTATCAGCTGTCATCCAACCGACCACCTGTTCGCAGTGGTCGGACCTCGAGAGTGATGTCCTGCGACGCCCTGTAAAATTAGACATGAAGCTAGGTATGGTGGATGTCTTTCTTTCTTGTGCTCTGGCACCAGGCACAGTTTCTCCGCGTCCTGACCCGCGCCCTGAACTATCAGGATCACGTCCACTTCCCCGTCCCTTTTTACCCGCCTTCTTCATCTTACACGGAATATGTGACTTTAATATTTGAGTTTGAAAACTTAACAGTATTTCTTACTATTCTGCAACTCTGCAGAGTACACAGAATAGGCTGCTAAACGGCGGTGACACACACTGAATGGAATATGTGACTTTAATATTTGAGTTTGAAAACTTAACAGTATTTCTTACTATTCTGCAACTGTGCAGAGTACACAGAATAGGCTGCTAAACGGCGGTGACACACACTGAATGGAATATGTGACTTTAATATTTGAGTTTGAAAACTTAACAGTATTTCTTCCTAGTCTGCAACTGTGCAGAGTACACAGAATAGGCTGCTAAACGGCGGTGACACACACTGAATGGAATATGTGACTTTAATATTTGAGTTTGAAAACTTAACAGTATTTCTTACTATTCTGCAACTGTGCAGAGTACACAGAATAGGCTGCTAAACGGCGGTGACACACACTGAATGGAATATGTGACTTTAATATTTGAGTTTGAAAACTTAACAGTATTTCTTACTATTCTGCAACTCTGCACACTACACAGAATGTGCTGCTAAACTGCGGCGAAGCACACTGAATGGAATATGTGACTTTGATTTTTTAGTTTGAAGACTTAACAGTATTTCTTCCTATTCTGCAACTCTGCACAGTACACAGAATGTGCTGCTACACTGCGGCGAAGCACACTGAATGGAATATGTGACTTTGATATTTTAGTTTGAAGACTTAACAGTATTTCTTCCTATTCTGCAACTCTGCACAGTACACAGAATGTGCTGCTAAACTGCGGCGAAGCACACTGAATGGAATATGTGACTTTGATATTTTAGTTTGAAGACTTAACAGTATTTCTTCCTATTCTGCAACTCTGCACAGTACACAGAATGTGCTGCTAAACTGCGGCGAAGCACACTGAATGGAATATGTGACTTTGATATTTTAGTTTGAAGACTTAACAGTATTTCTTCCTATTCTGCAACTCTGCACAGTACACAGAATGTGCTGCTAAACTGCGGCGACGCACACTGAATGGAATATGTGACTTTGATATTTTAGTTTGAAGACTTAACAGAATGTGCTCTAATCTGCAACTTTGCACACTAAACAGAATGTGCTCTAATCTGCAACTTTGCACACTAAACAGAATGTGCTCTAATCTGCAACTTTGCACACTAAACAGAATGTGCTCTAATCTGCAACTGTGCACACTAAACAGAATGTGCTCTAATCTGCAACTCTGCACACTAAACAGAATATTTTTTTTTTTTTTTTTTTGTTTTTTTCCCCCCACACAAAATAACCTGCTGCCCCCACACACAGTAGTCCTAAAAAGGACTTTTGGTTCTTTTTTATCACAATTTTGGTTTTTTTCCTCCCTACACTGCCTTTCCCTTCCTATCCTCAGCTCTCCCTGGCTAAGACTGAGCCGAACTCGATGGTCAGGTGCTATACAGCACCCGACCACGGGTTCTGGCCAGCCAATCAGTGTAATGCCAGCAGCCAACATGGCTGCTGGCATTACACCGATGTCAGAGCCTCCCTGCATGTTTATTGGCTGCGCAGCAGCCGCAAAACGTGCGGGGAGGAGACCCGAACATGGCGGGCGAGCACATGCGGTACTCGTACGAGTACCGCCATGTGCCGAGCAGAGCGATGCTCGAGCCGATCCGAGCATCGGCCGAGCATGCTCGCTCAACACTAGTAGGCATCCATACCTTTTTTGAAAGCAGTTACGATATCTGCAAGCACCTCATCCCAAGGAAAAAAAATTCCATAGATTTACCACCCCTTACTGTAAAAAAATCCCTGTTATGCTTTAATTGAAAGTACCTTTCCTCTAGTCTTAATAGATAACCTCTTGTTCTTAGCTCAGTTCTTTGAGTAAATAATGAATTGGAGAGTCTTTGTTTTGGCCTTGAATATATTTGTAAATGGTAATCATATCACCCCTTAGACTTCTATTCTCTAATGTAAACAACCCCAGTTTGGCTAGTCTCTCTTTATAATGCAGATCCTCAAATCCCTTTTTCAGTTTTGTTGCACATCTCTGCACCTTTTCCAGTTCAATAATGTATTTTTTAAGAACTAAGAACCAGTGCCCACAACTGTACTCCATATTCTAGATGTGGCCTTACCAAGGATTTATATAGAGGTAGAATAATATTAACATCCCATGCATCTAAGCCTCTTTTTATGCAGTCTAATACTTTATTTTATTCTTTCAGCAACTGAACAACTCTGTTTAATGCTGTGAAATATCTTGGCTTTCAGTACTCCTAAATCTCTCTAACGAGGATTCCCCAAGTTGTTTCCCATTTAGTGTGTATGTAGCATGTTTTTTTTACAGCCCAAATTCATAACCTTATACTTATCTACATTAAATGTCATCTGAAACTTTTCTGCCCATGCACTCAGTTTATCTAAATCAGTGATTCTCAACCAGGGTGCCGTGGCACTTTGGTGTGCCACGAACATCAACTTAGGGTTCCCCATGTTTTCTATGAAGACTAACAAAAATGGACTTTTAAATAAAGATTTATAGAAATTGTAATGCACAATATGTTTAGTTTTGTTATTAAGATTATAAGACCTAATAATAACTGTATATTTAAGTATTGTACCCTTCTTATGCCCTTGATAAAGTACATTAAATATGTTAGCTGTGCCCCTAATGTTCTAGATTGTGTGTTAGGGGTGCCCCGAACAAAAAAAGATTGAGAACCACTGATCTAAATCCTTCTGCAGAGAAAAAACATCCAGCTCTGTATTTGTCCACACAAACTTGTTTCCACTGAGTCACATAATGGCCATCATATTAATACCTAGCAACTGAGTGACTGTTTAATGCTGTGAAATATCTTGTCTATCAGTACTCATAAATCTCTCTAATGAGGATTCATTAGATGTGTCAATACTGACATATCACAGCTCTACATTAGTTATGTAATTTGTAGTAATTTAGCTTTTTTTATAGGTTTTATTAAAGCGCCCAGCCCTCCAGCACGTATCTCTAAAACATAGCCATCCCTGCCTGTGAAACAAAAAACAATGACACAATGGCTTCAATAGTGTGATATCACTAGGCAACAATGCAAATAAAATACATAGAAATTCTTTCATGTTTAGATGTGACTTTGAGCTTATGCTCTAAAGCAGATGTTCGGGCACACAGAGACTTCAAAAGGATAGTAATGTTTCATAATAAAAACAGCTCTAATTAATCATCATAGTATTTGGACTTTGGAGAGTGTTATTTCAATACTGTCAGAGTTATAGTTCAAGAGTAATTCAATGACAAAGTGTCCCCCTCCTGCCCCTTTTACTGATGTTACACTGCTCAGCCAGAGCAGAAGGGAGGTGCTTAGGTAGACTGCAGAGAGGAACAATCTTCAATTAAGATAAGGGAAAAAAGCTGAAAAGCTGGTCAAGGGGGGCAGGGCTTTCATTGTTCTTATAGAAAGAATATTGTCCCCTGCTGTTATCTGTCTGGTCTATGGACTGCATTCCACATCTGAGAAGAGATGGCTTACACTAGGTAAAAGGGGCAGGAGGGGGAAACTTTACTTGTGAATATCTCTCAAACCATAAAGGTTTGAGAGATAAGACTTATATCGTTCTTCATGTTTTTTTAATGGCTACAAAATAAAATAAAGATAAAACGAAGTATTACTATCCCTTTCACCCATCTTTGTTCGGTTTCTCCAGGATCTGCTTCCACTGAAATAGCTGGCAATAAATATGTTGTTCCTCTGTACTATGTAATGCTGCTATGTCAACTAAATGGCTCAACAGGCAAAAAAAAATATATATATTTTATTTGCATTGTTGCCCAGTGATAAGGCACTATTGGCTCACCCGTGTCTTTTTTGTTTTTCTATGAATATCATGCTCTGTTGGTGGAGTTTTGGGTGAGTAGCCAGAAGAATTATTTGGAGAGAGATCTATCTGTCTACAAAGGGGAGCTGTGAATAACCCCCTATGCGCTTCAGCTGGAATACATATACATGTTATTTCAGCATATTTTCTTGTGAGTAATGTTCCTTTGGTGATGTGGAGGTGATCATTATATCAGGGCTTAAAAGTTGAAGTCTTTTGCTACTAGCCAGACCTGAAAAGTGACTCGCCACTGCAAGCCATAACATACCCACCAGGGCTGAATTTCTACTCGCCAGGGCTAAATTTTCACTCGCCATTGGCTAGTGGCGAGTGGAAATTTTGAGCCCTGATTATATCATTTATTGAAGATACTGCACTGGGAACGCCTTATTTTCTTTCGTGTGTTTCAGCTGCCTGTGAAATAGGACAGTGCCAAATTTACCTAAATACTCATAAAAAATGAGAATATCTTTCACTGAAACATGTCAATGAATAACTGACTGTTTACTAGAACAAATACTACAAACAATAACATTGCGAAAAAGGAAATCCTGCAGATGGAAGAACATTTTAAACATTTCCATTGTTTCAGAACAAAATACATATAATCCATGTAATCTCCAGGGATAATACTCACTGATTACAACAACATAAAAATGTTCATTATAGTTTTTAGTCAAACTGTTAATGAGGTTGAAAGATGACATGGCCATCAAATCCAGCGTTTGCCACATCTCTTTTGTTAATTCTTTATGTACTCGAGGAGTATGTAACGTATTGCTTTAGAAATGTATTGTACAGCACTCTGGTCCTTAAAGGGTTTATCCAGAGGAAGACAAACAAGCTTCCCTACGGGACTATTTCCTATTTAACTGTTTGATTGTGAAAAAAAAAAAAACCTTCCTGACTGCAGAAGGCAATGTCATTTCTCCCTGGATCAACATCCAACCTGATTTAAAACCATAATTCTCTATATTGTTCTAAGCCGAAAATACTTCCAGTAGTTTTTAAGTATCTACAGTATATGAAATCTCATATATTTAGCCTTTAATGTAAAAAAAAAAAAATGTGGTGTAGCTAAATAAACCTTTAATCTTACTTGATGTCCCTTGTTTTTGCTCAGCTCTTAGAGTAAATAGTTCCTTAGAGTTATTTGTATTGCAAATAATTGTAATTTGTAAATAATATAAAGGACCCCAATATGGATAGTTTCTAAAATCTATCTATCTATCTATCTATCTATCTATCTATCTATCTATCTATCTATCTATCTATCTATCTGTCTATCTTCCCCTTTTTATAGATGATAGTATCCTATTGGCCCTTGCAGCAGCTGACTGACACTGTCACTGACAGTATTAAATGATATCATCATGTTCTAGTGTTCCCTCCTGAACATTTTTACATTTCTTAATTCAGTTGAAGGTTTTAATCAATCACCTATCTCGAGTCAATCCTGCAGCTTAAGTCATGGAGACATGCCTGATTTTTATTTTAGTAGACCTTCTTTGTGTAGTCTCTAATTTATTTATGTCCTTAAAGGAGTACTAACACATTTTAATAAAAAACCCTCACCTTACGATGCCCAGGAAATCATATTGGCCCCTTTGAATTTTGCTATTGTGCTTTTGTTCAAGAGGTAACTTATTCAATCAATCCTGATTGTCATATCCATGGAGACTGACATGAGAGTTGCTACAGGACCACATAACCCCAACCTTTGCACACTACATATGGTAATTTTAACCCTTTAAGGGTCAGAGGGGTGTGCAACTCATTGCCTTGGGGTAAGTAGGCTCAAGCCTGCTTCAGTGTAACTGCATCCATATAAATGACATCCAAGACTGACTGAAGACATTGTCTCTTGAACAAAACCATAAGGACAAATTCATAGGAGCCATCAAGATTTTTCCGTCATAACAAGGTAAGCGGGAGATTATTATTAAGAGGTGTTAGTTCTCTTTCAAGGTGATTTGATCTCTACAATTCTACACCATATTGTAGGTGGAGTCTAACTAATGATTTTCCAGTAATTCGAGACCCTTTTCTGCTGCAATTAGGGCCTGCTGCTAATTAGGGGTGGGCGAAAGGTCCCATCATGTTCCAATGAAAAAATCTGTGAAAACCATGTGGTTGTCAGTTTGGAGCTACCTAATCATCCCACTGCTTAAACAACTCAGGAGCAGCAGCAAGAACAGCAGTCTCAAATGCCAAAATTGTCCCCTGCTGTAGACTGCATTCCACATCTGAGAAGGTAAAAGGGGCGGGAGGGGAACTTTGCTTGTGAATATCTCTCAAACCATAAAGGTTTGAGAGATAAGACTTGCATCGTACTTCATGTTTTTTTAATGCCTACAAAATAAAATAAAGATAAAATAAAGTTAAAATGAAGTATTACTATCCCTTTAAAGGAAAACTATCAGCTAAATACAACCATAGTGATTTTAAAATCACATAATCACGTATATGTTGTATTAGACATTTTGAGTTATTTTGAATTATTTAAATGCATATATTAAACTGACTGAAGCATGTCGTGAAGGCACTTACCTCCCAAGTGTCCCTTTTTAGAAGGGACAGTCCCTCTGTACCTCTTTTCAACCCCGGTGTCCCTCTTTTTTAGGAGATCAGACTGTGTGGTATATATATAAGTGTATCACTCTAACTTATTTATTCAGGTACACAAAGAGAAGTCAGTAGGTTTGAAATTACCCAAAAATTATCAGTAATATCTGCCCACTAGCCACACCCCCAGCAATGCCATTTAAACCAAAAGTGTCCCTCTTTGGCAATTTGAAATGTCTGGAGATATGCAGCCCCATATTTTCTCTCTAACTCACTGATTAAGTGTCTTGCTCTAAGGCATGGTAGCCTCTCAATGGTGCTACAACTCACGTTTTTCACTCCCATGTGCCATTGCAGAGAGAAAATCTCCATATCCATATCCATATCCATATCCATATCCGACTGGTCCCGCCCACAGACAATCCAGCTCCGAAATGTCAGGCAAAACCACAGACATACATTTCGGCCTATGTGAGCCTCATCAGTGTGGTGCAGCCGAATCCCTCTAGGCACGTGGAAGCAAGGGCCCATGCCTGGGATGCCCTTATACTTAGGGAGACAAAAAGAGTTGTGAGGAGCACACATCAAGCACGAACAAGATTAAGTGTCTTGCTCTAAGGCATGGTAGCCTCTCAATGGTGCTACAACATGCCTAAGAACAAGACACTTTATCTTGTTTGTGCTCGATGGGTGCTCCTCACAAGTCTTTGAGCAACTCATTTAACCCTTAAAGGGATAGTAACACTTTGTTTTAACTTTATTTTATTTTGTAGGCATTAAAAAAACATGAAGAATGATATAAGTCTTATCTCTCAAACCTTTATGGTTTATGAGATATTCACAAGCAAAGTTCCCCTCCCCGCCCCTTTTACCTAGTGTAAGCAATCTCTTCTCAGATGTGAGTCTGGTTGTATGACAGTACAGATAACAGAAGGGGACAATTTTCTTTGTATGAAAACAATGAAAGCCCTTCCCCCCTTGACAAGTTTTTCAGCTTTTTCCATTATCTTAATTGAAGATTGTCCCTCTCTGCAGTCTACCTGGGCATCTCCCTTCTGATCTCATTGAACAGGGGGGGGATACTTTGTTTGTGAATATCTCTTAAACCATAAAGGTTTCAGAGATAAGACTTATATCATTCTTCATGTTTTTTTAATGCCTACAAAATTAAATAAAGTTAAAATGAAATATTACTATCCCTTTAAGGTGTTAAATGTCAGTGAGTGGTGATGTAACGTAGGGCAACGACAGGAAGTCCCTGCTCAGCATGCCTTAAAGCAGAACCTTCACCTGCTATAAAGTCACCCTGCAATAATTAAGCAGGTAGCGACTAGCTTTATAATAGACTAGCATTTTGGGACGGCGTTGCCCGTCATGTTATGCAGGGAATTTTTTTTTTTTTTAATAAATGTTATGATAGTGAAATATAGCTTTGGGTGTACGTGTCAGAAAGGTATACACAGTGATACACGGACACATGCAAACACACACATATACAGGGGCACATGCAGCGATAGAGAAGCATGCAACACACATACATATACATACACACATGCACTGACATACACAAACAGTGACACACATGTGCAAATCAGAATATACATACATACAGTGTGAGCAGTGTAAGTAACATACCTCCCAACATTTCATATGGCCAAAGAGGACACTTGTGTTTTCGGTGGTGTTACTGGGGGTGTGGCTGGTGGTGTATTTTAGAGAATTTTTAACCCTTTGAGTGCCAGGGGGTAAGCAATGCATTCCATACCCCTCTGGCATTGAAATGGTTAAGTTACTCTTTCTGTAAGTGAATGATTTAGAAGAAGATGAAAGTATTTTTTACACAGATTAATTTAACAGATATATACAGACGTTTATACCCACATTACTGTGGGTTTTATTGACGTGGAGCAATCTGATACACTGGTATATACACCACACAGTGTGATCTCCTAAATTAGGGTGCCCAGACCTCACCTTTAACCGGGGACAGATATGGAAAATGCATACTGCAGGGCTGCTTTGATTTCAGTGCAGTCTGAAATATGCCTGTTTTCTATGTGTCACCGGTTAAAGGTGAGGTTTAGGACTTAGGAATTTCCCTGCTAGAACACAAGTGTGCTGATCAGAGGCTCGGTCGTATTGATTAACTCACCTGTGCTCTTATAAGGAAATTCTAAAATCCTGGCCTGTTAATAGCCACTGAGAGCACAGGTAGAGAACCACTGCTATACAGTGCCAGACCATTGTAGAGAATTTTGAGTGCCAGGGGGTAAGCAACGCATTGCATCTCCTCTGGTACTGAAATGGTTAAATTACTCTTTCTGTAAGTGAATGAATTAGAAGAAGATGAAAGTATTTTTTACACAGACTAATTTAACAGATATGTACAGAATAGTGATGAGCGAGCACCCCAATGCTCGGGTGTTCGGGTGCTCTGACCGAGCACCCCCTGAGGCGCGAGTGCTCGGCCGAGCACCCGAGCCCCATTGAAGTCAATGGGAGGACTCGAGCATTACACCAGGCACCCCCTGCTCTGATGAGGGGAGGGTGCCTGGTCCATAGGAAAATGGCAGAAAAGGATGGAAACACCACAGAAATGGTTCAGGGACAGCATAGGGAGGATGTCTGGATGCATCTTGGACTCCAACATCGCTGCTGGGAACGATCTTTCGCCCGTAGTACGCCATTTTTACAGACTGACCATAAAACACACAAAAAGGAAAATAAAAACGACTTTAGGCGAAAAATTGTTACCAAACAATATTTGCTGTATATTTACTTGTATATCATCTGCAAATTCTCCCAAAAATTTCCTTGATTTTCGGAAGTGAGGCCATGATTAAGAGGGAAACGTGCGCAGAGGCAAATTCTCCCAAAAATTTCCTTGATTTTCAGAACTGAGGCCATGATTAAGAGGGAAACGTGCGCAGAGGCAAATTCTCCCAAAAATTTCCTTGATTTTCAGAACTGAGGCCATGATTAAGAGGGAAACGTGCGCTGAGCTGACCATCTAAAACATTATGGGTGAGGGTCTGCTGCAGAGCTGACCATCCTAAACATTATATGCGAAGGCCCGCTAATGAGCTGACGCTATAAAACATTATATGAGAGGGCCCGCTAGAGAGCTGACCCAATAAAACATTATATGAGAAGGCCCGCTGGTGAGCTGACCTATATAAAAATTGTCAGACAGGGCCCGCTGGTGAGCTGGCCCTATATAAAAATTATATCACAGGGCCCGCTGGTGAGCTGGCCCTATATAAAAATTATATCCCAGGGCATATGGAAGAGGAGGAGGAGGATGAGAAGATTAAGAGTCAACCATATACCCGTTTTTTGGGTGGAAGGGGTGAATGGGAATACAGAGTATTCACATCATTGTAAATAACATATATAAAGTGAGTTTATGTTCCCCCGGGGCTTTCCTCCAGTGGAGTGGAGAAGTCAGGGGAAATCCAGGCCTTGTTCATTTTTATAAGTGTCAACCTATCAGCATTGTCGGTGGAAAGGCGGATACGCTTATCTGTTATGATGCCACCAGCAGCACTAAATACCCGCTCAGACAGAACGCTGGCGGCAGGGCAGGCCAGCACCTCCAAGGCGTAGAGTGCCAGTTCATACCACGTGTCCAGCTTGGACACCCAGTAGTTGTAAGGCACAGAGGGATCATTGAGGACGCTGACACGGTCTGCTATGTACTCCTTCACCTTGTGACACTAGGCTGCGCATCAGGGTGAGGGTGCTGGCGGGGTGTCATGAAGGTGTCCCACGCCTTGGAGAGTGTTGCCCTGCCTTTGTCGGAACTGCTGTGTGCTCCCCTTTTCTCCCCTTCTCGGTTGGCCAAGGTAGCACGTACTCTGCCGCCAGCGTTGTCAGATGGAAAATTTTGGAGCAATTTTTCAACAAGAACCTTCTGGTATTGCACCATTTTGCTTGTCCTCTCCACCGGAGGAATGAGAGATGAGAAATTCTCTTTGTAGCGGGGGTCCAGAAGGGTGAACACCCAGTAATCCGTGTTGTTTAAAATGCGTATAACGCGTGGGTCACGGGAAAGGCAGCCTAACATAAAGTCAGCCATGTGTGCCAGAGTACCAACAGTCAAGATTTCGCTGTCCTCACCAGGAGGATGACTCTCAATATCCTCATCCTCTTCCTCCTCTTCTGCCCACCCACGCTGAAGAGATGGAACTAAAGTTCCATGGCTACCCTCTGTAGCGGAGGCAACCGTGTCTTCCTCCTCCTCCTCCTCCTCCTCCGCCTCCTCCAATTGTCGCTGAGAAGACGAAGTGAGGGTGCTCTGGCTATCACCTTGTGTAAGCTCTTCCTCCCCCATTTCCACCTCTTCCACATGCAAAGCGTCGGTTTTAATTGTGAGCAGCGAGCGTTTCAGTAGACACAGAAGTGGGATGGTTACACTGATAATAGCGTTATCGCCGCTCACCATCTGTGTCGATTCCTCAAAATTGCGTAAAACCTCGCAGAGGTCTGACATCCATTCCCACTCCTCACTTCTGATTACAGGAAGTTGAACGGAGAGGCGACGACCGTGTAACAGCTGGTACTCCACTACTGCCCTCTGCTGCTCACAAAGCCGGGCCAACATGTGGAAGGTGGAGTTCCAGCGCGTGCTCACGTCACACAGCAGCCGGTGAGCTGGCAATTGTAAGCGCTGCTGCAGCTTCAACAGGCCGGCCGAAGCTGTAGATGACTTACGGAAATGTGCACACACGCGGCGCACCTTGGTCAAGAGATCATGCACATTGGGGTAGGTTTTTAGAAATCGCTGCACCACTAAATTAAATACATGCGCTAGGCATGGTACGTGTGTGAGCTTGCCGAGCTCCAAAGCCGCCACCAAGTTACGCCCATTATCACACACAACCATGCCTGGTTGCAGGTTGAGTGGCGAGAGCCACTGCTCGGTCTGGTGATTAATCCCCTGCAACAGCTCTGAGGCCGTGTGCTGTTTGTCCCCAAGGCAGATCAGCTTCAGCACGGCCTGTTGACGCTTCCCCACTGCAGTGCTACACTGCTTCCAGCTACTGGCTGATGGGGGAGTGGCGCTGCGTGTAGAGAATTCGGAGGTGGAAACGGAGGAGGAGGAGCCAATAACGTAGGTGCTGGCGGAAACCCTGATGGAGGTAGGGCCCGCAATCCTCGGCGTGGGTAGCACCCGTGCCATCCCAGGGTCCGAGTCGCTCCCAGCCTCCACGACATTCACCCAGTGTGCCGTCAGGGAAATGTAGCGTCCCTGGCCACAAGCACTTGTCCATGTGTCAGTCGTTAAGTGGACCTTCCCAGTAACTGCGTTGGTCAGGGCACGGGTGATGTTACGGGACACATGGTGGTGTAATGCGGGGATGGCACACCGGGAAAAGTAGTGGCGGCTGGGGACCGCGTACCGAGGGACAGCTGCTGCCATCAGGCTGCGGAAGGACTCAGTGTCCACAAGCCTAAATGGCAGCATTTCGATGGCCAGTAATTTGGAAAGGTGTGAGGTTAGTGCTATGGCCTGTGGGTGGGTGGCTGGGTACTTTCTCTTGCGCTCAAATGCCTGGGGTAACGACATTTGGACGCTGCGCTGGGACAGGGAAGTGGATGTGGTCGCTGATGGTGCTTCAGATGGTACAGGTGCAGGGCGGGAGGTATGCGGGCCTGCGCCTTCGACAGGCGATTGGCCGGCACCGAAAACAGGGGAAGAGGAGGCAGTGGTGTGGCCTGCAGACACAGATGGGCGATCCAGGCTTTCCTCCCACTTACTACGGTGCTTGGATGCCATGTGTCGGATCATGCTGGTGGTGGTGAGGTTTCTAGTGTTCATGCCTCGGCTCATTCTGGTGTGGCACAGGTTGCAAACTACAATTCTTTTGTCGTCCGCACTTTCCTTAAAAAAACGCCATACCGCGGAACACCTACCCTTTGGCAAGGTAGATTTACGCAAGGGGGTGCTCCGTGGAACATTTGCAGGCCGGTTTGGTGCGGTCCGCCTTCTTTCTGTAGCCACACCACTGCCTCTTCCAGCCTGTTGCGGTGCTGCAGATGGCTCACCCTCAGGACTGCTGTCATCGCTCGGCTCTACACCTTCCCAGGTGGGGTCAGTCACCTCATCGTCCACCAAGTCCTCCTCCACTTCCTCACTCTGATCATCCTCCTCATGTCTTGATCCCACCACATACTCAGTCATTGACAACTGTATAACATTCTCCTCAACAAGGTCTTGAGACGGAAATAGTGGTTGATTTAATGGCAACTGTGTCTCATCATCATCATCATCATCCACTACTTCCTTTGACCTTAAATGCCGTTCACATCTGTCATCTTCTTGTGATTGGGTAGCCTCTAGAGGTTGTGAATCAGGGCACAAGATGTCATGTTCCTCTGCAAGCGTGCTTGGAGAGAGGGTCAAATGAAGGATTGGTGATGAGACGAGCTCCTCACTATATCCCAGTGTGGGATCACTTCTTTGACCAGACCGTGTATGGTGGGAGGAAGGATGATCAGAGTGAGGATTATGTTGACCAGACTCTTGGCTACTGAGAGTGGACTTGGTGGAAGACAGGGTGGTGCTTAACCGACTGGAAGCAGTATCAGCTGTCATCCAACCGACCACCTGTTCGCAGTGGTCGGACCTCGAGAGTGATGTCCTGCGACGCCCTGTAAAATTAGACATGAAGCTAGGTATGGTGGATGTCTTTCTTTCTTGTGCTCTGGCACCAGGCACAGTTTCTCCGCGTCCTGACCTGCGTCCTGAACTATCAGGATCACGTCCACTTCCCCGTCCCTTTTTACCCGCCTTCTTCATCTTACACGGAATATGTGACTTTAATATTTGAGTTTGAAAACTTAACAGTATTTCTTCCTAGTCTGCAACGGTGCAGAGTACACAGAATAGGCTGCTAAACGGCGGTGACACACACTGAATGGAATATGTGACTTTAATATTTGAGTTTGAAAACTTAACAGTATTTCTTCCTATTCTGCAACTGTGCAGAGTACACAGAATAGGCTGCTAAACGGCGGTGACACACACTGAATGGAATATGTGACTTTAATATTTGAGTTTGAAAACTTAACAGTATTTCTTCCTAGTCTGCAACGGTGCAGAGTACACAGAATATGCTGCTAAACTGCGGTGACACACACTGAATGGAATAAGTGACTTTAATATTTGAGTTTGAAAACTTAACAGTATTTCTTCCTAGTCTGCAACGGTGCAGAGTACACAGAATAGGCTGCTAAACGGCGGTGACACACACTGAATGGAATATGTGACTTTAATATTTGAGTTTGAAAACTTAACAGTATTTCTTCCTAGTCTGCAACGGTGCAGAGTACACAGAATAGGCTGCTAAACGGCGGTGACACACACTGAATGGAATATGTGACTTTAATATTTGAGTTTGAAAACTTAACAGTATTTCTTCCTAGTCTGCAACGGTGCAGAGTACACAGAATAGGCTGCTAAACTGCGGTGACACACACTGAATGGAATATGTGACTTTAATATTTGAGTTTGAAAACTTAACAGTATTTCTTCCTATTCTGCAACTGTGCAGAGTACACAGAATAGGCTGCTAAACTGCGGTGACGCACACTGAATGGAATATGTGACTTTAATATTTGAGTTTGAAAACTTAACAGTATTTCTTCCTATTCTGCAACTGTGCAGAGTACACAGAATAGGCTGCTAAACTGCGGTGACACACACTGGATGGAATATGTGACTTTAATATTTGAGTTTGAAAACTTAACAGTATTTCTTCCTATTCTGCAACTGTGCAGAGTACACAGAATAGGCTGCTAAACGGCGGTGACACACACTGAATGGAATATGTGACTTTAATATTTGAGTTTGAAAACCTAACAGTATTTCTTCCTAGTCTGCAACGGTGCAGAGTACACAGAAAAGGCTGCTAAACGGCGGTGACACACACTGAATGGAATAAGTGACTTTAATATTTGAGTTTGAAAACTTAACAGTATTTCTTCCTATTCTGCAACTGTGCAGAGTACACAGAATAGGCTGCTAAACGGCGGTGACACACACTGAATGGAATATGTGACTTTAATATTTGAGTTTGAAAACTTAACAGTATTTCTTCCTATTCTGCAACTGTGCAGAGTACACAGAATAGGCTGCTAAACGGCGGTGACACACACTGAATGGAATATGTGACTTTAATATTTGAGTTTGAAAACTTAACAGTATTTCTTCCTAGTCTGCAACGGTGCAGAGTACACAGAATAGGCTGCAAAACTGCGGTGACACACACTGAATGGAATATGTGACTTTAATATTTGAGTTTGAAAACTTAACAGTATTTCTTCCTAGTCTGCAACGGTGCAGAGTACACAGAATAGGCTGCTAAACTGCGGTGACACACACTGAATGGAATAAGTGACTTTAATATTTGAGTTTGAAAACTTAACAGTATTTCTTCCTAGTCTGCAACGGTGCAGAGTACACAGAATAGGCTGCTAAACGGCGGTGACACACACTGAATGGAATATGTGACTTTAATATTTGAGTTTGAAAACTTAACAGTATTTCTTCCTAGTCTGCAACGGTGCAGAGTACACAGAATAGGCTGCTAAACGGCGGTGACACACACTGAATGGAATAAGTGACTTTAATATTTGAGTTTGAAAACTTAACAGTATTTCTTCCTAGTCTGCAACGGTGCAGAGTACACAGAATAGGCTGCTAAACGGCGGTGACACACACTGAATGGAATAAGTGACTTTAATATTTGAGTTTGAAAACTTAACAGTATTTCTTCCTATTCTGCAACTGTGCAGAGTACACAGAATAGGCTGCTAAACGGCGGTGACACACACTGAATGGAATATGTGACTTTAATATTTGAGTTTGAAAACTTAACAGTATTTCTTCCTATTCTGCAACTGTGCAGAGTACACAGAATAGGCTGCTAAACGGCGGTGACACACACTGAATGGAATATGTGACTTTAATATTTGAGTTTGAAAACTTAACAGTATTTCTTCCTAGTCTGCAACGGTGCAGAGTACACAGAATAGGCTGCTAAACGGCGGTGACACACACTGAATGGAATATGTGACTTTAATATTTGAGTTTGAAAACTTAACAGTATTTCTTCCTAGTCTGCAACGGTGCAGAGTACACAGAATAGGCTGCTAAACGGCGGTGACACACACTGAATGGAATAAGTGACTTTAATATTTGAGTTTGAAAACTTAACAGTATTTCTTCCTATTCTGCAACTGTGCAGAGTACACAGAATAGGCTGCTAAACGGCGGTGACACACACTGAATGGAATATGTGACTTTAATATTTTAGTTTGAAGACTTAACAGTATTTCTTCCTATTCTGCAACTCTGCACAGTACACAGAATGTGCTGCTACACTGCGGCGAAGCACACTGAATGGAATATGTGACTTTGATATTTTAGTTTGAAGACTTAACAGTATTTCTTCCTATTCTGCAACTCTGCACAGTACACAGAATGTGCTGCTAAACTGCGGCGAAGCACACTGAATGGAATATGTGACTTTGATATTTTAGTTTGAAGACTTAACAGTATTTCTTCCTATTCTGCAACTCTGCACAGTACACAGAATGTGCTGCTAAACTGCGGCGAAGCACACTGAATGGAATATGTGACTTTGATATTTTAGTTTGAAGACTTAACAGTATTTCTTCCTATTCTGCAACTCTGCACAGTACACAGAATGTGCTGCTACACTGCGGCGAAGCACACTGAATGGAATATGTGACTTTAATATTTTAGTTTGAAGACTTAACAGTATTTCTTCCTATTCTGCAACTCTGCACAGTACACAGAATGTGCTGCTACACTGCGGCGAAGCACACTGAATGGAATATGTGACTTTGATATTTTAGTTTGAAGACTTAACAGTATTTCTTCCTATTCTGCAACTCTGCACAGTACACAGAATGTGCTGCTAAACTGCGGCGAAGCACACTGAATGGAATATGTGACTTTGATATTTTAGTTTGAAGACTTAACAGTATTTCTTCCTATTCTGCAACTCTGCACAGTACACAGAATGTGCTGCTAAACTGCGGCGAAGCACACTGAATGGAATATGTGACTTTGATATTTTAGTTTGAAGACTTAACAGTATTTCTTCCTATTCTGCAACTCTGCACAGTACACAGAATGTGCTGCTAAACTGCGGCGACGCACACTGAATGGAATATGTGACTTTGATATTTTAGTTTGAAGACTTAACAGAATGTGCTCTAATCTGCAACTTTGCACACTACACAGAATGTGCTCTAATCTGCAACTTTGCACACTAAACAGAATGTGCTCTAATCTGCAACTTTGCACACTAAACAGAATGTGCTCTAATCTGCAACTGTGCACACTAAACAGAATGTGCTCTAATCTGCAACTTTGCACACTAAACAGAATGTGCTCTAATCTGCAACTTTGCACACTAAACAGAATGTGCTCTAATCTGCAACTGTGCACACTAAACAGAATGTGCTCTAATCTGCAACTTTGCACACTAAACAGAATATATTTTTTTTTTTTTTTTTTTTTTCCCCCCACACAAAATAACCTGCTGCCCCCACACACAGTAGTCCTAAAAAGGACTTTTGGTTCTTTTTTTTCACAATTTTGGTTTTTTTCCTCCCTACACTGCCTTTCCCTTCCTATCCTCAGCTCTCCCTGGCTAAGACTGAGCCGAACTCGATGGTCAGGTGCTATACAGCACCCGACCACGGGTTCTGGCCAGCCAATCAGTGTAATGCCAGCAGCCAACATGGCTGCTGGCATTACACCGATGTCAGAGCCTTCCTGCACGTTTATTGGCTGCGCAGCAGCCGCAAAACGTGCGGGGAGGAGACCCGAACATGGCGGGCGAGCACATGCGGTACTCGTACGAGTACCGCCATGTGCCGAGCAGAGCGATGCTCGAGCCGATCCGAGCATCGGCCGAGCATGCTCGCTCAACACTAGTACAGAAGTTTATACCCACATTACTGTAGGTTTTCTTGATGTGGAGCAATCTGATACACTGATATATACACCACACAGTGTGATGTCCTAAATAGAGGAGCAGAGGGATTTGGGTCTCAAACAGGGACCGTCCCTCCTATACTGTATAGTGCCAGTCCTTATACACAGACTGTATACTATACAATGCCAGACCATATATAAATAGTTTGTCATACATGCTATACAGTGAGCTATGTACAGCATGGAGATGATTGCAGGAACTGACACCTCTACTTACAGACAGACTGACAAACAATCGGCTCTCTTTCTCTCTCTTTGTGCAATATATAAATACAGTCACAACCATGTTTCTGCCACTTACCAGCTCAGCTGCAGCCCTGCTCTGCTCTGCTTGATCATGTATCTGCCATTGTTCCACTTTCCCAGCTTCTCTGTAGCAAGTCAGCTCCCCACATCCTGCCTGCTGATTGTTTAGAAATCAGCTCACTTGTAGTAATTGGCAGGGCTGTACAGGCTCACAGACAGGGAATAAAGAAGCTGCATAATACAGATTGGACCATGGCCTTCCAGCTGTAGCTTGAACATAGTTCCCATCATCTTCAGCTGCTCAGCGTGCATGCGTGTGTGTGTGTGTCTCTGTATGAGTGTGTGTGTGTGTATGTGTCTGCCAGTGTGTGGGAGGCATTTGTGTGTGTCTGAGATGTAGGACTGAGTGGCAGCCATTTTTTTTCAGCCTTAGATAGTGGTGGGCGGGCTGGATAGTGGGTGCGGGCCAAAAATCACACCCCCATTGAATCACCCAATGGGAGCAGTAATCCTCTTTACTGCCGCCCCTGGGTGTGTTTTGCAAGGCACAAAGTCTTCTTTTATATATATATAGATATGTTACCTCTGAAATGTAGCTGATTATAAACAAATACTTTATTGTAGGAGACTGACGGGTAGGTTAGTGCAGTCTGCGTGCCTGCGCCATCAGTCCCTTCTGGTTACCATGTGGCACACTGAAGTGCTTCTCAGTGGAGACCAGGACTAACAGCCCAGGCGCGCAGACAAGATGTCTGCCCTAATGCCTGGCTTCCATTCTCCTACAATAAAGGATTTCTTTATAATCAGCTACATTTCAGAGGTAACATATCTATTATAAAGCTAGTCGCTACCAGCTTAATTATAGCGGGTGAAAGTTCCGCTTTAATTAAAATAAGCTATACATCTAGATATGTTTTATTTTCTCAATAAAAAATGACCAATGGAACACATACGTAATTTTTTATGTTCTTTCAAAATTGACCCACTTGTTTTAGGTAATAATGTTTCAAGAAGCATATAAATAAAAAGAGCATGCAGTTGCTCTTTTAAAACACTTTTCATTAGCCTATTTTAAACAATAAAAATATCACCACTTTAAATTACATTTCCACTGTTTATTAAGTCAAACATTTAGCATTCTACTTTCATAGCACAAAAAAAAATTAAAGCAGCAGATATTAAAAGAGTAAAAACAACATGAAATTGTCATTTAATCCTTTCAGTGACAGAGAGGTATCCAACACATGCTACCCCTATGGCATGCAAAGGGATAAAATATTAGTAATGTCATTTATATCCTGTACATTGTATTTAAAAATAACTGTCAATTTACATTATTTTATCTCCAAAAAAAAGTTAATTGTATATGCAGTATTAAAGGGATAGTAATACTTCGTTTAATCTTTATTTTATTTTTTAGGCATTAAAACATGAACGATATAAGTCTTATCTCTCAAACCTTTATGATTTAAGAGATATTCACAAGCAAAGTTTCCCCCTCCCGCCCCTTTTTCCTAGTGTAAGCCATCTCTTCTCAGATGTGGAATGCAGTCTATAGACCAGACAGATAACAGAAGGGGACAATCTTATTACTATGAAAACAATGAAAGCCCTGCCCCCCTTGACAAGCTTTTCAGGTTTTTCCCTTATCTTAATGGAAGATTGTCCCTCTCTGCAGTCTACCTGGGCACCTCCCTTCTGCTCTGGCTGAACATTGTGACATCAGTAAAAGGGGCGGGAGGGGGATACTTTGTCATTGAATTACTCTTGAACTACAACTCTGACAGAACTGAAATAACACTCTCCAAAGTCCAAATACTATGATGATTAATTAGAGCTGTTTTTATTATGAAACATTACTATACCTTTAACGAGGAACTTTCACCAGCAAGACACAGTGCGATAAATGATAATTATATTAGCGATATTCTCACACTTAATTTTATTTTCAATTATAATTGCTGCAGTAATGAAAAACATAACCTTTTTATGCAGGAAGGCAGTGGGGAAGAGTGCACACATCTTGTAGAGCTGGCATCTCTGCATCTGCGCTGTCCGTCCCCTTCTACTCCACGATTGGTGGGTTGAATTCCTTTGTACAATTATAACTGAAAATATAACTGTTTGAATATTGCTAATGTAATTATCATTTGCCGCGCTATGTCATGCTGATGAAAGTTCTGCTTTAATCCAATAAATAAACTTTAATAAATCACTCTATTATCTACTAGAGGTAGAGTGAGCAGGGGTTACCAAAGTGTTAACTTCATAATTTTAAAGTGGGACTAACACTTAATAATGGCATGGGTGATTTTGAAAGAAATGTAAAATCACCTATATTTATGTTAGCCATTCTTGATTAAAAACTATAGCCTACCCCTTAAGGACCCATGATGGTCCTGGCACGTCATGGATTTGTGAACCATAAGGACCCATGAAGTGCCAGAACCATCATGGATCTCAGGGCTCCTGGTCCTGGCACGACATGGATTTGTGAACCATAAGGACCCATGAAGTGCCAGAACAATCATGGATCTCAGGGCTCCTGTCCGGTAAGCCCTGAACCGGATCCGCAAATAAAATAAAAAAAAGATTTGTGGTCCTTAAGGGGTTAAAAGATATTTAGTTGCATTTATTTGTCAGTTTATGCAAATTAGGCAGTACTGGTTGGTCAGATACTGAAACTAAACTCTCCCTTCCAGCTGCTACATTTTAACAGAATGTTCTGTCTCCTGTGCATAAACTGACAAATAAATAAAGCTACCTATATCAAACTACAGAATTTTCTGTAGTTCTCAAGATATTAAATGTAGAAAGATCCCCCTTGCGTCCCTTCTGGCCACCTTCCACTGAATCTCTGTCTGGTCCATACAGATGCAGCAAGGGACAAACTTCATTAAGCAAAGGAAAATCCTGCCGTCCTTCGTCAACTCTTTTCCTTATACTTACTGAAGTTTGTCCCTCTCTGCATCTGTCTGGTCCCGGGACCAGACTGCAGATTCAGTGGGAGGCGGCCAGAAGAGGTGGGAGGGGATCTTTCTACATTTAATATCTTTTGAACTACAGGAAAGTAAATTGGTAAAAATAGCTCAATGTGTTACATTTACTATAAAGAAGACTCGGTGATCTACTTTATTGCTAAAATGACTATCTCTTTAACATCTCAGTTTGAATGCCCCACAAGTCTCTCCATCCAATTCCTTGAGTTTTGAGGATGTTGTCAAGTTATTTACATCCCTGGGAACTCTCCGGATTTGCCCTGGAGACTCCGGTTCTGACAGAGCTTTACCGGGTCTGAGGGGCAGAGGCAGATTCCTCCGGATGTGGGGAGTTTCTATTGAAACTCTGCCCACATCTGCTGTTTCTCCCAGTGTTCCTCCTTCCCCAGCCTTCTGTGTGTCACCTTTAAGCCCTGCCCCCCAACTCACGTCAAGCCCTGCCCTTTTTTGACGCGATTCACGTCATTATTGTCACCCCCTGCTGCACCAGAGGACTCCCCTCCAGGCAGACCTCAATTGGAAGTTCCCAGGTATGGTTATTTACATGTTTTTAAGATTGTGCTATAATAAAGTTGATTGCTGTTTTTACTTGGATTTTGCTATCAATTTGGATGTGTGAACTTTCTTGTGTTCAAAGTTACTTATTGTGTGGTCCACAGGGAAGCTCCAGTATCGCACCCATATCAGCAATTTATCCAGTTATTCCGGAAGGTTTATATATAACTGATTTGATATCTTTGTGCACCTCTGCAAGTTCATTTATTGAGTCCTTTGACTTTTAGGTGACAATGGCCCATATTATAAAAGTAAAGTGGAGTTATTCTGGAGTAAATCATCTGTACCATAGGGAACAAATAAAAACACCTGTTAAATTGGACTTTTAACCCCTTGAATGCTAGAGAAGTTTCAAGTGCACTGCAAACCTTTCTAGCATTCAAAAGGTTAACAAGCTCTATTCAAGTGCATGGGAATTTAGGAATTTTTATTTCTCCCCTTTGGAGCAGTTGGTTTTCTTCAAAATAATGTTTATAACTCTGGGCCTTAAAGGAGAAGTAGAGTCTGTTTGTATTCATGTGAAGTGTTGCCCTTCCTTAACCTCTTCTTAAAAATATGAAGAGATTAACATTTTGATTACTCCCTCCACCCATAGGCCAGCTACATTTTTTAATACAATGATATATATATATATATTTTTTTTTTTTATTATGGTACAATATATACAATGAAAAAATAAACATTTTTGTAACATCATAATATTCAAAATTTTCTAAAACTTCTAAAAGTTACAATATATACAAAGATACTCAGTATCATTGTACTGAACAACCACATTCATTGGTAACCCCTGAGAACCAGAAAGGTGTGCAGCATTGCTTGGCAATGCATTGCCCACTCCTCTGGTCCTGAAGGGGTTAAGAAAAGCATGTCATACATGCTGTCCGTGGACTGCATGCAGCCCTCTATCTACTTAAATCCAGCCCTCCATAACTTTTTAATGCCCTGTAGTTAATTAACCCTTTAAGTACCAGAGAAGAGTCTTAAAATGCATTGCACACTTCTGAGTCACTGAAGGGGTTAATCCATTGGACAGTAGTAGTCTCAATAACTTGGAAACCTCTCAAGAATCCTGTTGGTTAAGAGCCTCTTGCAATCACTTTCATACTTTTTTTTATCATTCACAATTCGTCTGCCCATCGTTGATGTTATTTCTTGCATGCTGAGCTCAAAGCAGAGACCGTGTGGATGTTCCCATAGGAAACAGCGAGCACCATATGTGTGGTGTTTGCTATTTGCATGGCTCACCATTCTTTCCTTTCACACTGTGGTGAGATGACCTTTAGTAAAGCTAACCAGGAAGAGATGAGAGTTCCTCCTCCCTAGTCCTTTCTGGGTGAGGAGCAAAGCAGATTAAAAGCAGGCTCATAAAGAGCAGGTCTTGTCTGTTTTCTCAATAGAAGGATCTTGTGTGTTGTACAGCCCTCTGTCCTCATGGAGTTAAATGTAAGGGGAGAATTTTGTAGCATTTACCTCAAATCCAGATATGCTTCATGAACTTCAAGTCCAAATATGCTCCTGTATATCTGATGCTCCCTCCAATGCCACATACATGTGACTACCAATGGGACAAGGCTGGGGTAGTGGACTGTGTATGTGCTGCTCTGTGACTTTTAATGTAGAGCGAAACAAAGATAGGGTATCTGATAGCAGATGTGTGGTTCTCTGACTAGCAGTGGAATAAGGCTGTGTATGTGTGTGGTTATGTGACTACCAGTGAACAGTGCAATAAGACTAGGGTGACAGTTTATGTATTGTTCTGTGATTAGCAGTGGCGCAGTGGAACAAAACTGGGTGCCAGACAGTGCATGTGTGGCTCTGTGACTACCAGTGAACATCAGCGCAAGGCTGGAGTGTCACATAGTGTATGTGTGGTTCTGTGACTACCAGTGGGACAGTGGAATAAAGACGAGTGTCAGTGTTTTTGTGATTCTGTGAATAAAAGGGTAGCGTTGAACAAGGCTGGGAAGTCAGTGTATGTGTGATACTACGACTAGCAGTGGAACAAGGCTGGGGAAGCAGACAGTGTGTTTGTGGTTCTGTGACATGGAGAGTGGAACAAGACTGGGGAGACAGACAGCAGATGTATGGTTCTATTACTACCAGTGGGACAATGGAACAAGACTGGGAAGCAAATAGTGTATGTGTGGTTCTGTGACTATCAGTGGAAACAGACTGGTATAATAGTCAATGTGTGGTTCTTTAATTACTAGTGCTGTCGGACAGTGGAATAAGGCTGTGTATGTGTGTGGTTATGTTACTACCAGTGAACAGTGCAATAAGACTAGGGTGACAGTTTATGTATTGTTCTGTGATTAGCAGTGGAGCAGTGGAACAAAACTGGGTGCCAGACAGTGCATGTGTGGCTCTGTGACTACCAGTGAACATCAGCGCAAGGCTGGAGTGTCACATAGTGTATGTGTGGTTCTGTGACTACCAGTGGGACAGTGGAATAAAGACGAGTGTCAGTGTTTTTGTGATTCTGTGAATAAAAGGGTAGCGTTGAACAAGGCTGGGAAGTCAGTGTATGTGTGATACTATGACTAGCAGAAGACAATGGAACAAGGCTGGGGAAGCAGACAGTGTGATGTATGGTTCTATGACTACCAGTGGGACAATGGAACAAGACTGGGAAGCAAATAGTGTATGTGTGGTTCTGTGACTATCAGTGGAAACTGGTATAATAGTCAATGCGTGGTTCTTTAATTACTAGTGCTGTTGGACAGTGGAATAAGGTGGGGTGCCAGTCTTTTGTGTATATATTTATTTGTAGCAGCCAATGTTGCAGTTGTTGTGTGTTCGGCCATCAACTGTACTTGAGTTTGACAAGTCTGGCTTAAGGTATAGATAATCAGTATAATTCTATTGTATGGCATGCAACAATTGATACTCAGCATCATTATTTTATATATAACAGGAATTTCCACTTTGATCTTTAGTATAAACAGGATGTGTTTCTTTCATTTTGAAATCACAACTTCTCCTTTCACAAATCTATGAGACAATCAAAAGAAAATTATTCACCATTGTGTCATAATAAGACAAAACATTCAACATGAAACTGTTTTTCCCCTATAACAAATCCCTGTAAGAGCTTACAAAATAAATAGAAATGCCAGTTTGCAGGAGGGTTGATGAACTTGTTCCCAATGCCAGTCCACCAGAGTCAGCCAATCAGGGCCCTTAAGTCACTTACACTTAAAGGGATAGACAAACCACCCAAATCTCTGCGCTAAATACAACACGTACAGTACTAAAAAGTAGGAATAAACATAAATAAAAAATACAAACAGTAAAACCTGATAGGGGCAGCAAAGTCCTAATAATCGTCCTCCTTTCTTGTTGCTGCTATGTTGTTATTGATCCCTGGTAACTGGATCCTCTCACCACATACAAAAAATACAAAAAGAACAAGCGCACACAAAATAAGTGCAGACTGTATATTCCTTCATATCGGACACCTTCACCGTGTGCAATATTCTTAGTTCCACCTCCTTCACCCTGGGAATCCCCCTCAATGGTGAGCTTAACAGATATACACTCACCTTTACCAGAGGCGAACCAGCCTCTTGGTGTGAGAGCCTTCAGTGTTGGTATTAAATCTCCGTCTCCTTCTCTCTGCCCGTCGTCACCTCCTTCAATTTCTCTCCACCGTCCACTTCTTCCTTTACTGGACTACTCCAATACTTAACTGCCCTCTAATTAGGACTCTCTGGGCCCGTATGGAATGAAGACTAAAGGGGCTCAGGACTCATAAGACAGATATATACTGAATAATACACTATTTATTTCAAAAAGATCTGCACAGATCCATACATTAAAAAACCACCATATATTTGCTAAGAAACAAAAAATAAAAAAATATATAATGATGATGATGAATCGCCCTATGCGTTTCACAGCCTCCCACTGCTTCTTCAGGGGCTTATTAAACATCAATGTTTAATAATCCCCTGAAGAAGCAGCGGGAGGCGGAGAAACACGTAGGGCGATTCATCATCATTATATATTCTTGTATTTTTTGTTTCTTAGCAAATATATGGTGGTTTTTTAATGTATGGATCTGTGCAGATCGTTTTAGAATAAATAGTGTATTATTCAGTATATATCTGTCTCATGAGTCCTGAGCCCCTTTAGTCTTCATTCCATATGGTCCCAGAGAGTCCTAATTAGAGGGCAGTTAAGTATTGGAGTAGTCCAGTAAAAGAAGAAGTGGAGAGACTTTGAAGGAGGTGACGACGGGCAGAGAGAAGGAGATGGAGATTTAATACCAACACTGGGGGTTATCCAGTGAAGGCTCTCACACCAAGAGGCTGGTTCGCCTCTGGTAAAGGTGAGTGTATATCTTTTAAGCTCACCATTGAAGGGGATTCCCAGGGTGAAGAAGGTGGAACCAAGAATATTGCACACGGTGAAGGTGTCTGATATGAAGGAATATACAGTCTGCACTTATTTTGTGTGCACTTAAAGGGATAGTAATGTCTCAGAAACATTTTTTTGCATGTAGTAGAAAATAAAAAGCTGGATTCAATGCAAAAAAACAGTATCTCTCAAACCGATATGGTTTGAGAGATACGTGCATTCAAAGTTTTACATTTCCTGTAAAGCTCTCAGCTGGAGATCCGTGTCGGCCGACACGGAGGATCTTCAGCAGAGCCGCAATCGTGTTTTTTAAAAAGAATGACTGCATTGGAATGGTCTACCAAGTATGCTTGCAAACCAGGAACACTTGGTAGACCACTATGGTTTGAGAGATATGTTTTTTTGCATTCAATCCAACTTTTTAATTTCTATTACATGCAAAAAAATGTTTCTGGGACATTACTATCCCTTTAATAAGTATTTTGAGGGTTAGCAGAGACTAGTTACATTTTCATGGCCTCCACAGTTTCTGGACCTGTCCCATCCACATCATCCAGCTAGTATGATAGTTATGCATTTCGCCTTGTATCTAATAAACAGGGTTGCAGCAACTGAAGAATATCAAGGACACGTTCATGGAATACTGGGTATTACTTTAAAGTGATAGTAATATTTCACAAAAAAAAGCAGCTTTTTTTCATAGTATTTGGTCCATGGAGAGTGTTATTTCAATACTGTCAGAGTTTTAGTTCAAGAATAATTGAATGATAAAGTACACACCTCACTCTCCTTTTACCTAGTGTAAACCGCATCCCCTCAGATGTGAAACCTGGTCTCTTGACCAGACAGGTCGCAGCATAAAGAAAACCCTGCCCCCCTCGAAAGGTTTTTCAGGTTTTTCCTTATGCTCACTGAAGATTGTCCCTTGCTGTGATCCATCCGGACAGTGTTGCTGCTTTAAGGTGAGAAGTGTTACATCAGTAAAAGGGGTGGGAGGGGGATACTTTATCATTCAATTACTTGGACAGTATTGAAATAATGCTTTGCATGGCCCAAATACTATGATGATTAATCAGAGCTGTGTTTTTTGGTGAAACATTACTATCCCTTTAAGCAAGTTAGCCTACTGAGTGAGTATTAATGGACTTCATAAGTCTCAGCTGGGCTAAGACTATGACTCATTGATAACTCAGTGCAGGGTCAGACAATATATAAATTACTAGCAATGTGGGACGGCGTTGCCCGTCAGGATATATAGGGAATTAATGCGCACACACACGGATGCAAGACAAACACACACAGAGACACATACGCAAATGCACACGCATTCACTGAGATGCATAAAGATCGACACAGTCATACATACATACATACATGCAATGCACAACATGCAGACACATAGCGTATGATACAGACATGCAACACACACAGTTAGGAACACACAGGCATACACAGAGACGCACATGCACACACAGAAGTGAGTCATAAGGGGGTGACGTATGTGTCATTGTAATGAGTTTGTGTTTGTACTTATGCCTCCACTGTGGCATTCATTCATAAAGTTGAAATGCATGTGGTAATTGCACATACTATGGTGGAAGGTGGATCATGCTGGCTCCCGGGGTGTGAGTGTGTGGCATTCATTCATGTAGTTGAAATGCATGTGGGAATTGCAAATACTATGGTAGAAGGTGGATCGTGCTGGCTCCCGGGGTGTGAGTGAGACTATGGTGGAAGGTGGATCGTGCTGGCTCCCGGGGTGTGAGTATGAGAGTGAGTGATTGCGTGAGTGTGTGTCATTGAATGAGAGAGTGTGAGGGTGTATGAGTGTGAGAGTGTGAGGGTGTATGAGTGTGAGGGTGTATGAGTGTGAGGGTGTGAGTGTGAGGGTGTGAGTGTGAGGGTGTGAGTGTGAGAGTGTGAGTGAGAGAGTGTGTGAGTGAGAGAGTGTGTGTGTGGGATTGAGTGTGAGTGTGTGAGTGAGAGAATGTGAGTGTGTGAATTATTGTGTGTATGACTGAGTATGTATGACTGTGTGTGAGTGTGTGTTTTTTGTCTGATGTGTTTGTGTCTGTGGTGTAGGAGCGAGTGGCAGCCATTTTGTTTTTTCAGTTACTTAGATGGTGGTGGGCGGGCTGGATAGTGGGGGAAGGCCAACTCCCTGCATGATTTAAATCACTCCCCCATTGAATCACCCAATGGGAGCAGTACCCCCTCCTTACTTAACCCTTTGCTTTGCAATGCGTTGTGTACCCCAGAGGCGTCGCTAGGGGTGGGCTAAAGGGGCTTAAGCCCCGAGTGTGTCAGTGGGCAGCCCCGAATGTCAGACAATCAGCAGACTCACTCCTACTGTTTATCCTGAGGCTGGCTGCCTGGCTGTTGCCCAGCAACTTGTGGGCATATATAGCTTGGAACAGCAGGCTGCTGCCTTACTCTGTTCTCAGCTTCAGCCCACAGCCATCCACTCCACACTGGCTGCTTTGCAATGAGGTCATCAACATGCACCTGAAGTACCAGAGGAGGCAGTGTGGAGCCCATGGCTCTACACTTAAACAGAAAGCAGAATGGGACAGAGCAGAAGAGAAGGTATGAGGGACAGTATAGATGGGGGAAATATATGGCTACCAGTGGCAGGTAAACAAGGCTGGTGGGTATCACATTGTATATGTGGGGAATTTGTGGGCTGGCTACCAGAGGGCAGGGGAACAAGGCTGGTGGGGTCACACAGTTTATGTAGGGAACCAGTGGCTACCAGTGGGTACTGGAATAAGGATGGTGGTAGTCATATAGTGTATGTGTATAATCTGTGGTTTTCAGTGGGCAGGATAATAAGGCTGGTGGGGTCCACAGTGTATGTGGGGAATCAGTGGCTACCAGTGGACAGGGTAATAAGGCTGGGGGAGGTCACATACTGTATGTAAGGAATATGTGGCTACCAGTGGGCAGGGGAGCAAGGCTAGGGGGGTTATATAGTGTATGTAGAGAATCTGTGGCTACCACTGGTTAGGGGAATAAGGTTGTTGGGGAGGGTCACATAATGTATGTATGGAATCTGTGGCTATCAGTGGGCAGGTGTAAAATGCAGTTGGGAATCACATAGTGTATGTGAGGAATCTGTGGATACCAGTGGGCAGGGGGGGCACACGCAGTGTATGTGGGGAATCTGTGGCTTCCAGTGGGCGGGAGAACAAGGCTGGTGGGGATGTACAATGTATGAGGGGAATTTGTGGCGACCAGTAGGCAGTTGTAGAAGACTGGTGGGGTAACACAGTGTATTTGGGGAATCTGGGCAGAGAAACATGGCTGTGGCTACCAGTGGCCAGTGGAACAAGGCTGTGGTATCATAAAGTTTATGTGCGTTGTTCTGTGGCTACCAGCAGCCAATGGAAAAATGCCTGCAATCAGACAGTGTATGATTGGCTACAGGTAACCAGTGGAACAATGATGGGGTATCACACAGTATATGTATGGTTCTATGGATACCAGTTGCCAGTAGAAGAAGACTGAGATATCAGTTCATGTGTGGGCCTGGTGCTACCAGTGGCAAAGCACTGGAGTATCAGACAGTGGATGTGTGGCTAACAGGGGCTAGAAGCGCAAGGTTATCAGGCAGCGTATGAGGGGTTCTACGGCTACCAGTGGGCAATGGAACAATGCTGGGTATAAGCATACCTCCCAAGTGTGGCTCTTCGAGCCCCAAATCCCTCTGTCCCTCTTTCACACCCTGGTGTCCCTCTTTTTAGGACATCAGACTGTGTGGTGGGTATATAAGTGTATCACATTGCTCCACAGCAATAAAACTCACATTAATGTTTGTTTAAACATCTTTATATTTGTTTATACATTATCTGTGTAAATAAAATACTTTGGTGTTGCTCTTGATAATTTATTCAGTTACATCAATGGCTCATATGTATTAAAGCAACCTGGTTTTATTCTGGAGTAAACCAACTGCACAATAGGGGACAAATAAAAGTTCTTAAAATCCACTGCACTTGAATAGAGTTTTTAACCTCTTGAATGCTAGAGATGTCTCCAATGCATTGCTTTGCAATGTATTGAAGACCAGCTAGCATTCAAGGAGTTAAAACCCCTATTTAATGTGACAGGAATATTGATTTGTTCCCTGTGGTACAGTTGGTTTATACCACAATAACTTCAGTTAGAACAAAAAACAATGGCAAGAGTTGAACATAAAATGGCTTACTTCTTAACTCTTTGCATTGCATTATATATAGATTAGTAAAATAAACATATATGTTGTGTAAGGATAACTCAATCCACACTATAGCGTTATCATCACTACCACTGGTGGCAGGCACTCTGTTGAATTTTGCTGTGGGCTCTAGCCCCAGATCATTTTGGAACCTAGAAACGCCCCTGGTGTACCCCTCTGGCACTCAAAGGGTTAAGTTGAGGTAACATAGCAATATAACACACGGTGGCTCTTCAGTTGAGGCAACATAGCAATATGCTGAGGGAACAAATAGAAAGTGGTGTTTGAGGCTTGCCCTCTGTAACATACAGCAAAGCATCTCTCTCCCTTTACGGAGAAAGGGCGGGAATCAGGAAGCAGGAAGTGGAGGAGTTGAAAACAGACAGTTAGTGAGGTGACTGAAGAGATGAAAAGTGTTAAATAAAAGAGTTGCTATTAAGTTTATCCCTGAGTTTGTATTTTATGGGAACATTACACCCTCGTACTGAAACAGAGTGTATGGAGGGTTACAATTATCCGTGGGAGGTGAAACAGTGTGTTTGTGGGGTCATGATCCTGAGTGAGTGTGTGTGTGGACCGGGAGAAGTTACTTCAGGAGCGAGTGGCAGTTATATTTTTTTGTCAGTTGGATAGTGATGGGCGGGCTGGAGGGGGCAGGCCACTCCCTGTATGATAAACATGCCCCCATTCAATCACCCAATGGGAGCAGTAAAGTCCCCATTCAATCACCCAATAGGAGTTGTGTCTCCTAATGAGACATAAATTATGTAATGAGGCGTTCTGTTCAATGTGTGTTTGTTTTCTGAGACATAAATTATGTTCTGTGTGTGAGGTACCATAAATTATGCAATGAGGCTTATTCTTTTATATATATAGGTACTAAAATAAAATGATGTTTAAGATTGCTTACCATCCAAAACTTTATCCAGATCAGCAATGAAATTTTCCAGCTCCTTTGTGTCACCAAGTTTTGCTAGAGGAATACAGGAAATGCTTATTGAATAGGATTCTTCCATGTAGGGGCAAAATAATCTAATGTCAATTACATATTTTAAGACAAATACCCCCAATTAAATATTGGAAATCATTATGTCCTATAAACATCTCTCCACAACTCTATGGAGGAGAGTATTCACAAATACATTTTAGATTTATTTATGATAAAATATATTTATCTATCTAGAGTACTAAATTAATTTTTTACTGTCAGATTGTGCCCCGTCATCCTCAGTGTACCGCCGAACGGTTCGCGCATGCGCGCTCGGAATACTCGGCTGCTTCCGGGTTTCCAGCTTCATGCTGCAGCATGACATCAGACGCACTCTTTCGCTTGCGTTTATTGTTTTTTTGGGGTTACTCATTGTTACTCCTGCATTCTCCAGCTCATCTCTTTTGCTGGTTCAAGTCATCTTCTTCCTGTACATATTAAATCAGCATCCTGCTACCCTCTGCGCTCCTCCTTGGCTCAAAGTAGTTTTCAGGTTGCTTACATTCATTCTTTACAGAATAACAGAGCCACTTTGAAAATGGAACTTGCTAAAGTGATGGAAGCTCTCAATTAGTGGTGGGCGAAACTTGTCGGCGTGTTCCCTCTGGAAATTTAGTGAACACCACGTTGTTATCTGCTTTTTCGCGAGAAAATCCGCTTTAAAACTAGCGGTTAAATTTTCGCATCATTCGCCCATTGGCCAAAATCTTTTGCCATTTTTTCAATAGTTAAAAAGTTTTTGCCCATTGATTTACATTGTTTTCTCACTTCCGCTATAAAAACGTGAGGGGCAGGTGGAGAAGATTTAATGGCCAACTTCTTCTTTTCTCCACGTAGACTGGGGGCTACTTATACTGCTGCTACTGCCTCAGGCACATCACTGGAGTCAGTCGTGGCGAGTGGAAGCTTCATCATCCATCTTCCATGTTACTGCTATTGTTGATCTCATTCCCTTTCAGCTGCCTAATCATCCTGCTGCTTAAACAACACAGCAGCAGCAGTATGAACAGCAGTTGCATCTCAGGAGGACATTTGACAGTGGCCACTGGCCAACATGACCTGCTGGCATTAGGCCAGTAGGGCATTTTTATGTTTTTTCTCAGGGCTTGTGTTTTGAAAAAAAAATGAATAAAAAAAAATAAAAAAAACTAGTCCTACAAATAAATAAAGAATTTTTGGGGGGTTTGTTTCTAACAAGCCAAACTCCTACAAATCAATGTTTCCTTTGGGCTTATGACAAACAAGCTTAAGTCCTACAAATCAATGTTTTTTCAGGGCTTGGGCTTCTAATAAGTCTAAGTCCTACAAAGGCCTCTAACAAACAAATCATCCTCTACAAAATACTCTATAAGTCAAGTATCAGTCCACCCCAGTGGTAGCTTATGTCAGGGGGTTCCTGTCACTGTCTCTTTAAATACAAATGTCTTATTTTATTTTATTAGTTTATTTTTTTATTAACTGTCCCCCCAATAGCAGTCAAAGCCCCTCAAAACAAATTCCCTGTTCAAATGATTCATTCATTCACCAACACAGACACCCTCCTTAGACCCCTTTATACCATGTCTTATGGTTTTTATTTTATTTAGGATTTCTTTTTTATTAAGTGCCCCCCAATCCCAGTAAACAACCCCCCAAAAATCATCCTCTGTTCAACTGATTCTTTCCCCACACCCCACCAACACCGACACCCTCGTGCCCCTTTTATACAATGCCTTTGGAAAATAAAATATTATTTGTAATGTGTTGTGTGTAACTTCTATGTTCCCATTGATTTCAATGGGCAAAAAAGCATAAAAAAGCTGAAAATCGGCACTTTACGCAGGAAATTTTTCTCCAAGCGGAAAGTGCCATTTTTCGCCGATTTCAGTTTGAGGCGTAAAGTTTGCCCATCCCTACTCTCAACACTTTGGGCAGCCGGATTACAGCACTGACGCAGTCAGTACAGGAACTGCAGGCGAATCAAAGCCTACTGCAACAACAACTACATGACCTGCAGCCGACAGCCTCTCCCCCTCCCGCCGCACCTGGTCCCAGTGGACCTTCTGGTCCTGTAACTGAGTTACAATCTCTCCCTGAACCCAGGGTGCCCTTGCCAGATCACTTTGATGGGGACTGGTCTCAATACAGGTCCTTCATCACTGCCTGCGAGTTGCTTTTCTTGTTAAACCCTCACACCTACGCAACTGACTTTATTCAAGTCCGTATTGCCATCACCCTTCTCATGGGAGAGTCTCAGGCTTGGGGACATCATTTATTGCAGACTAACAACCCTTTACTTAATTCCTGGGCTTCTTTTCAACACGAGATGGAGGCCCTTTTCGACGATCCTTTCAAGGTGGCTTCAGCCCAAAACTCCCTATGTAACCTTACTCAAGGGAGGAGACCAGCAGAGGACTATGTTACAGTTCCGCCTCCTGGCCAGTGATTCCCATTGGAACGAGGCAGCTTTGCTCGACCAGTTTCAGCATGAGCTGTCTGACTCCCTCAAAGATGAACTAGCTAGAATCAACCTACCCACAAGGTTGGAGGATTTGATTCATCTTGCCATTCCGATTGATCTGAGACTTAGAGATAGACGACGTGAACGTCTCGTATCCCACTTGGTTCTGGTACATCATCCTGCTTCTGCTCCAGTTACTTTGCCCAAGACTATCCCAACACCTCCTGAGGAACCAATGCAAGTAGGACCGCTTTCCAAGGCAGAGAGAGAACGTCGCCAGAATCTAGGACTTTGTTTTTATTGTGGAAGTACAACTCATCTCCTCAGAACCTGCCCAGTGCGTCCACAATCTCCCCTCAAGTAACTAAGTCGGTACCAACACAGCTCTTAGTGTTGCTTCCAACCCAGCCATTTCTAGTATATCCATTCCTGTTACCTTGCAGTGGAACAGTCGACAGAGTAAGACTACCTCCATGGTGGACTCAGGGGCCAGTGGATGGCTTTGTGAACCAGGAGTTCACCGTTTAGTTGGGTATCCCTCTGCAGAAAAAGACAACCCCTCACCATGCAGATGGCAGACCAAAGTCTGTTGCAGTCTGGCCCCATCCTACTGGAGACCATCCCTCTTGTGTGCCACACTTCTAACAGTCATAGAGAGAAAATCAATTTGGATGTATTGCCCTCTCTTCTATTCCCAATCATTCTTGGCTTTCCATGGTTGTGCAGGCACGATCCTCACATAACCTGGTCATACTCCACCATCAGTTTCCCATCACAATATTGCAGTATGCACCCATGTGATGACCCAGCAGTATTGTCCCTTCCTGGGACACCGACCCTGCCTTCTCAATACCAGTCGTTTGCCGTTGTGTTCGATGAGGTCCAAGCTGCCATTCTGCCTCCTCATCGACCTTATGACTGCCCGATAGACTTGCTTCCCAGGGCGGCCATTCCCTTTGGACGTATCTATCCTCTGTCCCGCCCAGAGGCTCAACACCTGAAGACATATATCACTGAAAACCTCCAACGGGGATTTATCTGCCCTTCCACCTCTCCCGCTGGCTCTGGCATCTTTTTTGTCCCTAAGAAGGATGGGGGGTTACGGCCCTGCATAGATTGCTGGGACTTGAATAAAATCACAATCAAAAAACGCTACCCACTCCCGCTCATTCCAGGGCTGAAGGAACGGATCTCTTCGGCTATCATTTTCACCAAGATTAATCTCAGAAGTGCCTACAACCTGGTGCGAGTGAGGGAGGGGGATGAGTGGAAGATGGCTTTCTGTACTCGATACGTTCATTTTGAGTATACTGTAATGTCCTTTGGTCTCTGTAATGCTCCTGCTACATTTCAACGTTTTGTTAATGACGTCTTCAGAGACCTTCTGGATCGTTTCCTTATCATCTACCTTGATAATATCTTGATCTACTCCACCTCCATTTCGGCTCACAGAAGACATGTGGCTATCATTTTATCTCAATTTCGGGAACATGGCTTCTACGCCATATTGGAGAAATGCATATTCGAGACTCAAGAGATTGAATTTCTAGGTTTCCAAATTACCCCAGGTTGTGTCAAGATGAGTCCCCAAAAGGTCTCTGCTGTACTACAATGGCCCAGACCTGTGGACAAGAAGGCTGTACAAAGGTTTATTGGCTTCGCCAATTTTTATAGAAATGTATTTGTAATTTCTCACACCTGATTGCACCTCTCACCAGAATAACCAAGAAAGAAGAACAGTTTTACTAGTCCGAGGAGGCAGAGCAAGCCTTTAACACCCTCAAGGCAGACTTCACTCAAGCCCCTATTCTTCGTCAGCCTGATCTGACTTTGCCCTTCTTTCTTGAGGTGGATGCTCCCAACATCACCACTGGAGCAGTCCTGTCACAAAACACCAGTCTCATTGGCTTACTACACCCAGTGACCTTTCACTCCAAACACCTGACCCCTGTGGAACAAAATTATGACATCAGTGATAGGGAATTACTGGCGATAAAACATGCTTTAGAGGAGTGGCATCATCTCTTGGAGGGCACTGAGATCCCAGTCACGGTCTTCACCGATCATCGCAACCTAGAATATTTAAGATCCGCACGTAGACTACGTACAAGGCAAGCATGCTGGACCATGTTCTTTTCCAGATTCCCATTCCTCATAACTTACAAACCAGGAACCAAGAATGGGAAGGCTGATGCCCTCTCCCATATGCATAGTCCTATGGAGTCCTCTGTTGAGTCCACAGACACTATACTTCAACTCCGTAATTTCCTAGCCATTACTAGTGCTATCTTAGACGACCTATGAAAGGCGACTAAACCACTACCCATACTAGTACAAAGGCACTCTCTCACCTTTAAAGAAGGGTTGCTCTACTACCTAGACCAGGTCTTTGTACCAGAATACTCACGCCTGGACATCCTATGTCACTTCCATGACATATCAACTGCAGGTCATGGTGGGATCACAAAGATGCTAGAAAACATGCAAAGGCATTTTTGGTGGCCCTCTCTATGTAATGACATTGAGAAATTTGTGACTTCATGTGACATGTGTCAGAGAGCGAAAAGCCAACACACAAAAGCTCCTGGACTTCTTCATCCCTTACCTACTCCCTCTGGCCCTTGGAGAGATGTGTCGGTTGACTTTATAGTGGGTCTCTCGTTGTCCGGCAAACATAACACCATTATGGTAGTGGTAGACCGCTACACAAAGATAGCGCATTTTGTACCCCTGACAGGTTTATCATCTGCTGTTCATACAGCTGAAGTGTTTCTCCACAAGATTTTCCGTCTACAGATTGTGGGATCCCATGTAGTCTCTGACCGTGGATCTCAATTCACCTCTAGATTCTGGAAAGCACTCTGTGCGAATTTAAAGCTCAAGTATAATCTATCCTCGGGAAATCACCCCCAGTCTAATAAACAGAGAGAACAAATAAGACCTTAGAGCAGTAAGTGCGATGCTTCTCTTCGCATCTCCAGTACAATTGGTCCCAATTACTCTCTCAAGCACAATTCGCTTACAATAATCAGTACCATTCTTTGCTGCCACTGGAGTCCATCCAAACACCCTACCAGATCTGCCTCCCTCTTCCACTGTGCCTGATGCTGATCAACGTGTCCTAGAACTCCAACAACTGCACAAGGAGTTAAGGGACATACTATTACAAACCCAATAGTCCTACAAGAAACAAGCCAACAAACATTGCATGCCAAGTCCCCTGTGTCATGTCGGATACAAGGTGTGGCTATCAACAGCCCATATCCGTCTATTCTGCCCTTCACACAAGCTTGGACCTTGCTTCTTGGGACTTTTCACCATATCAGGTGTCATCAATCCTTCTGCCTACCGCCTGGAGTTACCGGATTCTTTTAAGGTACATCCCACCTTCCACGTCTCACAGTTGAAGCCATGGATGCCCAGCCTATATCCAGATCATCATCCGTCCTGTCCTCCTCTGCTGCTTGTGGATAGGTCTCCGGAGTACGAGGTTCAGCGGATCTTAGACTCTTGAGGTTGTCGCGGCCGGCTGGAATACCTGGTCCACTGGCATGGTTATAGCCCAGAGGAACGCTCCTGGGCGCCCCTCTCCAACATCCATGCTCTGTCCTGTCTTTGGGAGTTCAGCGTCATCCAGACTGCCCGTCGCCTGCGTCCGTCTGGAGGCCGTCCATTCGGGGGGTTACCTGTCAGATCGCTCCCCGTCATCCTCAGTGAACTGCCAGACGGTTCGCGCATGCGCGCTTGGAATATTCAGTCGGTTCTGGGTTTCCAGCGTCATGCTTCGGCATGATGTCAGACGCACGCGAGGCCTTAAGAAGCTTGGCTGTCCAAGCCTCTGTGCTCTGTTATTGAGTTCCCCAGTGCATTCTCATGTGTATCTTTTTCATTGTTATTGCTTACCGTGTAGCAGACCTTGGCTTGTTTCCTGGATTCCGCTCCTTTGTCGCCTTCCTCGACCCCCGGCTTGTCTCCTGATTTCAGAACCGTCTCAGCCTGCCCTGACCGTCGCTTGTTTTTTGACTACTCCTTCACTTGCCCCTTTTGTACTGCATTTATTGTTTTTTTGGGGTTACTCATTGTTTCGCCTGCATTTCTCCAGCTCATCTCTTTTGCTGGTTCAAGTCATCTTCTTCCTAGACATATTAAATCAGCATCCTGCTACCCTCTGTGCTCCTCCTTGGCTCAGAGTAGTTTTCAGGTTGCTTACATTCATTCTTTACATTTATTAATAAAATTACAGTAATGCAAAGATAGGACTACTTTGGATGGTACAATTTTTACTTGGTATAACATTTTATAATTTAAGACACATTTTTGAAATATCAACTCTCTTCCCCAGGTAAAACAATACTGAATCACAAAGTTTGTGCAAAATAAAGCAGATTTGCAAAGTAAGATAACAATCTAGGATACAGTAGTTTGGGGAAAATATATGAAATAACCAGACAGAGCAAAAATATTGGCAGGGGTAAAGGAGGAGACAGCAAATTTGAGGGAGAAGGGAAAACTACAGAGGTGACAATGTTAATATAAATGTCCGGTATTGAGATAAATATCCAAAATCTATATTAAGTCCTTGCCCAAGAATTTTAAAGAAAATAATCATCCTCAGTCCAAATGTTTTTCTTGGATGCTTTTGCAATTCCCTTTAAAGATTTTGATTGAAAGGTTACTCATTGAGTGATATGGCTGTAAAGAATTAAGCTTTAATGTTCTTTTAATTTCCTTTTTCATGATATGCTATTGTGTGTCACATAGGTTCGTACAGTTTTGTAACTTTTGGCAACTTTCAGCAATGTAGCATCCTGTGTTACCTTTATATTGAATCATATTTACATATATACTACATTCTTGGATGTATAGCAGTATGATCCTATGATATTGAAAGCCCTTGTGGTGTGTCAGTGTGTTGCATTGCATGGTTTCGTCCCATTGTATGTAGGCTAAATTTCTGGTTGAGTTCTTTTGGTTGCCAGAATGCAATGATTGTAGGCTTTGGGAAGACTGCATCATCTGTCATTTTGGGTTGAATTCCTTTGAATATTTTTCACATTCCTTCCAGTACCGAATTAAATATTGCTATTTGCGACTATGCATGTGTTTTTTTCTTCTTATATTGTAGCAGGTGTTCCAGTGGAAATCTAAGCGCACAACTGATAGTTTTGATAATTGCCTTTGGCCTGCAAACCTTTTCTTTGAATAATTTAGCTGGGGTTTTAATAAACTTATTCTGTTCTTCAGGGTTATAACATATTCTGCGGTGTCCATATGACATTGCCTACACTGCATGCAATGGCATGGTGCCCCTTTGGGCTGACTACAATGGAATTTGCTGAAAGGACATGGAATAATAAATGTGGCAGTAAATCAGAACTCAATAAGAGAGATGAAAGGATGGTTCACAGGCATGAAAATGCTAGCGGGGGATAACAAGAAATATTTTTATTATATAGTGTATTGCTTTGCTGGTGGCATGTAATGGTGTTGCTCTGCTGGTCTCATGTAATACTTGATGAAATAGGTGGAGGGTGCATGACTAGGGTAAAAATCAGCCCTGGTATAAGGTAAAAAAAAAAAAAAAAAAATCTCTTTTTAAGGGATCACTATCATACAGTAACACAGTCTTTAAATGATAGTAGTATGTTTAACTCTCACCCTTGGTATGGGGTTCTGACTTGCTGATTGAGTGGTTCAGATTCTCCTCGCTGGTGCTAAGACTGCTTCCTTGAGAAGAGTTGCCACCTAATAGGGAAAAAAAATAAATTAGACTCTAGAGCTGTTGTGTTAGACTTAAAGGGATAGTAATACTTTGTTTTATCTTTATTTTATTTTGTAGGTATTAAAAAAACATGAAGAACAATATAAGTTTTATCTCTCAAACCTTTATGGTTTGAGAGATATTCACAAGCAAAGTTTCCCCTCCCACCCCCTTTTACCTAGTGTAAGCCATCTCTTCTCAGATGTGGAATCCAGTCAATAGACCAGACAAATAACTGCAGGGGACAATCTTCTTCCTATGAGTACAATGAAAGCTCTTCCCCCCTTGACAAGTTTTTCAGGTTTTTCCCTTATCTTATCTGCAGTCTACCTGGGCACCTCCTTTCTGATCTGGCTGAGCAGTGTTATATCAGTAAAAGGGGCGGGAGGAGGATACTTTGTCATTGAATTACTCTTGAACTACAACTCTGACAGAACTGAAATAACGCTCTCCAAAGTCCAAATACTATGATGATTAATTAGAGCTGCTTTTATTATGAAACATTACTATCCCTTTAAAAGTAGTTGAGCACTAAAGCTTGCTATATATATATATATATATATATATATATATATATATATATATAGCAACATGTGACGGCGTTGCCCGTCATTGTAGTAGGGTATGTGTTATGTAGCATTTTTTGTTTGAAATGTTGTAGGTGGCATGTTGGAGGTATTTTGTAAGATTTTTTGTGTTTGTTTGTATTGTACATTTCATTTAGCTGTATTGACTGATGATGTTTTTTTGTGTACTGTGTGAAGCAGAAAGAATCATATTGCACACATACATAGACACATACAGATACAGTGACATATACAGACATTGATCATACATATATACGTACATACATGAGTACACACACACATACAGATATTATTACGGTCCTGTAAATGCCAGAGGGGTAGGCAAGCATTGCTCATTGTGTTGCTTAATCCTCTGGCACTGAAAGGGTTAACCAGCTGTCCCAGTATGTAGCGAGAGTCATGGAGTCCACAGTCCCTGAAGTGGACTCTGTACATGCACACTCAGAGGCTGCCAGACAACCGCTGGCCCGGCTCCCTGGCCAGGAAGACACCTCCTGCTCCAGGCCTCGGCCAAAAGCATTACTAGGGACACAGCCCGGGCACTGAGAGTGGAAACTGAGGAGGGATGGTGTGTGTGGTTGGAGCAGGGATGGTGTGTGTTGTTGGAGCAGCTATAGTGCGGCATGTATATTTTTTGTGCCAGGATACTTACACAATGCAGGTGTGTGACAGCGGGCAGAGAGCGGCTGTGAAGAAGCTTGTGTTTAAGAGTGTGTACTACAGAGTGCATGGTCTGTCTCCAGCCCCTTAGCCACGGGTAATAGCCGCATCCAGCTGCTGCTTGTAGAGAGCTCCTTGAAGGGCCGCATGATTGGGCTGTTGTGGGGTGGAGTGTTGTGCTTCATGAAGGGGGGAACATGAAGGATTTGGTACTGGGCCTGCCTGCCTCCAAACTACATGAAGCAGCTGGGCTTCCTGCAGCAGAAGTACATTGTGCACCAGGAGCCGAAAGCATTGTTGTGTTGTGGATACCAGAAATGAAAGTACACTGGAGCCAATCCTGCCCTCTCTTTGTTGGATCAGCTTATTGTGTGCCTCAGGTTGTGGAGGGATCCTGGGGACTCTGTGTGTGTGGCTTTTGTGTGTGTGTGGCTTGTGTGTGTGTGTGTGGCTTGCATGTGTGTGTGTGTGTGTGTGTCTTGTGTGCGAGTCTGTGGTGTAGGATCGAGTGGCAGCCATTTTGTTTTTTCAGTCACTTGGATAGTGGTAGGCGGGCTGGATAGTGGGGGCAGGCCAACTCCCTGAATGATTTAAATCACTCCTCCATTGAATCACCCAATGGGAACAGTAACTCCTTACTTAAGCTGAGGTAACATAGCAATATAACACATAGTGGCTCTTCAGTTGAGGCAACGTAGCAATATGCTGAGGGATCAAATAGAATGTGGTGTTTGAGGCTTGCCCTCTGTAACATACAGCAAAGCACCTCTCTCCCTTTACGGAGAAAGGGCGGGAATCAGGAAGCAGGAAGTGGAGGAGTGACAGTTGAAAACAAACAGTGAGGTGCCTGAAGAGATGAAAACAGTTAACCCTTTTAGTGACAGAGGGGTAAGCAACGCATTGCAAAGCAATGTGTTCGTACTCCTCTGGCACTGAAAGGGTTAAATAAGAGTTGCTATTAAGTTTATCCCTGAGTTTGTATTTTATGGAAACATTACACCCTCGTACTGAAACAGAGTGTATGGAGGGTTACAATTATCTGTGGGAGGTGACATAGTGTGTATGGAGGGTTACAATTATCTGTAGGAGGTGACACAGTGTGTATGGAGGGTTACAGTTATCTGTGGGAGGTGACACAGTGTGTTTGTGGACCAGAAGTTACTGATATCCCCTACTTCAGGAGCAAGTGGCAGCTATATTTTTTTTTTGCCAGTTGGATAGTGGTGGGAGGGCTGGAGGGGGTGGGCTAACTCCCTGTATGATAAACACGCCCCCATTGAATCACCCAATGGGAGCAGTAATGTCCCCATTGAATCACCCAATGGGAGTTGTGTCTCCTAATGAGACATAAATTATGTAATGAGGCATTCTGTTCAAAGTGTGTTTGTTTTCTGAGGAGACATAAATTATGTTCTGTGTGTGAGGTACCATAAATTATGCAATGAGGCTTATTCTTTTATATATATATATATATATATATATATATATTATTATAGGATTCCAATATTGTTATTGATATCTGAGAGTACCACAGGTCTTACTTAAGAATAACATCCACAAATGAACAAAAAGAAAAAGATTAGTGTATTAACATGTCAGATCAGCAGCAAAATACCTGCTGTCATAGTAAGTAAAACATGTTATACCGAACTGGTCTCTATGGTGTATTATAACATGTTTTAATTACTATGACAGCAGGTATTTTGCTGCTGATCTGACATGTTAATACACTAATCTTTTTCTTTTTGTTCATTTGCAAAATCATGTATAGTCACTCAGTACTCAGAGATTCATGTTAGTATGTACATAGAGGGTATATGTACTGTGTTTATATATTAATATGTACCTTTCTATATTAACAGCAATTTCCCATGATTCAGTATTTATCAATATGTTATTCTATACACTGAGGTATGTGCAGTCATTAGAAGTCTAGAGGGAGTTAAATATACTATGCCATACACTATGTGGGGAATAGAGATATGGATGTGTACTACTTATTTATATAGCATCAAGGCTGTAAATAACTTTTGAATGCAACAGTGTTTAATGTTACTTCCTACTATGACATAAGCACAAGCTGCTTCACACTAACCACTGTGTACTCTCCCTCCAATACCAATATGACCACTGCTCATGCCATGCTCATGCCATGTGTGAGGACATGAGACCATTTCATGCTCCCTCCTCCTTCCATACTCTTCCTTGGGTGCTGTCTTTTCACTTTTCCTATTTCTCTACAGTTCAGTCGTACAAGAGCAGATGGGGAGAAAGGGACTGAATGCTCAGCTTGTGTAACAGTCTCCCTAATACAAAACTCAATTTCTATTGGAAGGTTTAGGCAGGCTTTATACAAAAGTTGCTTTCCCTCCTACACAGGGTATACTGGGGTAAATTCATGACGTTCAGCTTAGGAATTATAACTTTAAAAGTTGTAGTTTCCAACAGCTGAAGACTGAAAGATTGAATAGCCCTGCTGTATACTATGTGTCAAGGGAACCACCGGGCCCTTGGCTCCTGGAGGGGCCTGGAGGCCAGCCCCCTTCCTACAGACTCTGTGGACTGTTTTAACCAGTGTTACGACTATTGGAGTTAATATTGCTATGTAGAACGTTTGGACGTTATATTGACAAACAACTATGCCAAAAGGACTAAAAATAATAGCCTGCTTTCAGGGGACTGGGCAGAAAGGTGTTAATTATTTGAGTTTAACTAAAGTTACTTTCAATGTGTATTGTAGCCACTCAAGTCAGTGTATTGTGAACTGTACTGAGACCCCCTGCCGTGTGTTAATTCATTCAAGGCCTGAAGTCTTTGTGTCCACTGTCTGAGTTCAGCAACCCTTTTGTGTTTGAAATGTAATCAAGTCTGAATTATTGTATTTGCTAGACCATCTGCTACTGGTCCTTTGTCTTACATGTTGTGATTGAATTATGTCCCTATTGTATCTGGTGGGCCCATGTATTCCAATGTAAGGTTTGAGTATAAATATGTGTGGTTTGTTCCAATAAAGTCAGTTATTGCCTTAACCTACACTGGTGTTGTCTGGTGAGGTAAAGCTTGCTGTATGCAGAGTGTGTGTTGGTTACCCTGACACTAGTTTTGGGGTATATTGCGGTATGCTGTTGGATGTCCATCTGGCTCGTAGTGGAAGAAGTGACCATTGACGGGGACACCAAGGCTGGGTGCCCGCTGGTACTGTCACACTATGCATGGGTTAATCTGTTCCAACACAAAAACAGAAAGTCTGCACTGCATTATAATGAGATACATAATTAGCAGGTGTTTGGACATATGTTTGACATGTCTACTCCAAAGGGCTGCACATAAAATGAACCCAAATTATTACATCAAAATTCTTCAAGGTGACATTCTCATAGGTCTCCTGATATTCTTTATTGGGCAGCATATTTCCTTACTCTCTGATTCGCTGATGCCGCTGTCATAGGCTACCAGCTGTTGCCTTTTCAGGTCTTGTAACCATTCCTCAGAGTCACAGGGTCCCCTTGAGAAGTCCTGTATGGCAATGTCAAACTCCCTGAGGGTGAGAGCAAGGTCTTCACATATAGAAACTGAAAAAAAGAAGAAAGTAGAGTAAGGGAAATAGTCAGAATTTTGTGCAGAACACACCTGAGACACACATCAACTTTGCTTAAACAAGGGCTCTAGATGTCTACATAAAATATATATTTAAAAGTAGATCTTAGGCCTCCTGCACCAAAGGACAGCTTTTTTTTTACAGATGCTAACTTGGAATCGATTATATTTAAAAATATATCTCCCAATTTGCCTTTCAAGTGTTAGTATTCCTCCAAAGCAGGGGCATCCAAGGTTTTTAAATCATGGGCCATATGATCAGAAAGCCATAAGAGAGAGGGCTGGATAATTTTTTTTTATTGATAATGACGGTGAATTAAAGCCTGTCAGCTATTCAAAAGTATGGATTTATTTATTTATTTATTTATTTAAGTCAATGACAATACTGATATGTAACAGAAAGCTATTCTTGAACTCCATGACACTGGCAGGCAGGAAGTTAGGTCTTACATGTCTACTAGTTCATGTGTGCTAATTAATTAGATTAATTTTTTTTTTTTTTTTTTTTAAACTATGGATGGCCATAGTCAGACACAGCCTGCTAACAAGTTATCATGGCTTATATTACAGAAGAGCTTAGCCTGTTTACAATTTATTATATTACTTGCTATTATATTACTTGCAGGAATGTGACCCCCTGCCCCATCTTCTTCACCAGCTTATAATGGAGGCGCTAATCAGCCTGCTAACATTTTTTCAAGGCTTATGTTGTTGTAGGCCTTAGCCTGCTAACAATTTTTTCAAGGCTTATGTTGCTGTAGAACTCAGTTTGCTAACAACATTACACAGCAACATTGTTGATGAGGCTGTAAAAAGATATGCATCCATCAAGTTCAGCCTATGCCATGTCACTCCTGCTGATCCGAAGGAAAGAAAAAAAACTCAATGAAGCCATTTCCATTTAAGCCAAATGTGGGAAAATAATTCCTTTCTGACTCCTAATGGCAGTTGGATAACTCCTTGGATCAGCATCCTATCTTCTTTGAAACCATCGTTCTCAACATTGTTCAGAGTTAGAAAGGTATCCATTATTTTTTTTATCTCAGCTACAGTTTCTGCAAGTACAGTATAGTATCCCAAGGAAAAGAATTCTGTAACTTTGCTGCTCTTACTGTAAAACATTTGTGCTTTTGTTTTTAGTCAAAAGCACCTTTCCTCTAGTGTTAATGGGTGAACTCTTGTTTCTTGCTTAGCTCTTTAATAGTTCTTTAGGGAGATCTTTGACCTCAAATATATTTGTAAATGGTAATCATATCACCCTTTAGACATCCCTTTGCTAATTTAAACAAATCCAATTTGACTAGTCTCTCTCCATAACTCAGATCTTCCAGTACCTTTAAAACTTTTGCACATCTCTCTACTTTTTCTAGATCAATAATGTCTCTGGTACCCAAAACTGTACTCCATATTACAGGTGATGCCTAACCAAGGATCTAACCAAGGATCTATATAGAGATAGAGTTATGAATGAATAGGTTTATTTATACAGAGCCACGATTTTATGCAGCACTTTACAATTTATAGCTCAGCTGTAGAATCTGTTAAAGGGATAGTATTGCCATAAAATAACTAAAGCTAATCTTGCAGGTGGTATAACGTTAAACTAAATACCCCAAGTCCCATCTCTCAAACCTTTATGGTCTGAGAGATATTTGGGGTCAAAGTTCCCCCCTCCCGCCCCTTACCCTGATGTCAGCACTGAAGCTGAGTGCAGGGGAATCCGGTCCCGGGACCGTCTGAGGCTCTTCAGCAGAACCGCAATCACATTACTTAAATAGAAATCCTAAACTGTAATTGCCTACAAAGTGTGCTTGGTTTGATATGTATTTTTTATGTGTAAGAATTTCCACAAAAAAATTGGTAGATTGTTTTCTTCTGTGGAAAATTCCAAGAAAAAACAGTACTTTTCACAATCACTAACACAGACAAAAGGACCTTATTTTCAAAGAAAAGTTATGTAATTCTTCAACAAGTCAGCTGCATCATGGGGGATATAAACCCCCACTGACCCTGTGAATGCTAGAAAGCTCTAAGTAAGAGACCTCTCTAGCATTTATGGAATCCCAATTAAAGCCAATTGTATATCTCCCAAGTATTCCTCTTTAGTAGGGACAGTCCCTCTTTGAGACCCTGATCCCTCTGTTCCTCATTCCCACCCTGGTGCACAGCTTTTTAGGAGATCAGACTGTGTGGTGTGTACATAGGTGTATCACATCACTTCACAACAATAAAACTCACACTGATGTTTGTTTAGGCCTCAGTAGATAAGTCTGTGTAAATAAAATACTTTGTTCTAGTGCTAAATAACTTATTCACTTATATAAAGTGTTGTCAGTTTGTCATGAAGTAATCTAAACATTCTCTGTAATACCCAACCAACTAGTCACTCCACCAGCAAGAACCCCCCTAATTAGGGTTGCCACCTTTTCTACCAAAAAATACCGGCCATGGCATTCCGGCCAAAGACTTAACATTGGACAGAAGCCAATTTTTTACCGGCCTGCCGGTAAAATACCGGCTGGGTGGTAACCCTACCCCTAATACAAGTGTTCCTCTTTTACCACTTGATATGTTGGCATGTATGTTATGGGTATCTTTATTCCCACACCCCCATGGAGAAATACTTTTTCTCCAGAATGACTCCACTTTTCTTTTGAATGTAAGGCCAAAAGCTTCAGTTAGAGTCCGGATATATGGGTGTGGGGAGGAAACAATGTAAAGCCTTTATGATATACACACCGCACGCAGGTGGCAGGAAATGAGGAACTTGCTAGTTAGAGACAAGAAGGGCGTACAAAATAGAGTCTGTAAAGGAGGAGAGATATATAGGACAGGCAGGAGAAGTGTAGAGGGGACAGAAAAGGAAACAAAAAGATATTCACCCTTTAACTCTTTAAGTGCCAGATGGTATCCAACACATTGCAACACATTGTTGAATACCTATCTTTTAAGGGGTAAAGTGAAGAGAATGTCAGAAAAGTGAAGTAGAAGTGATACTGCATTAAAGGATATGGAAGTAAGAAAAGAGATAAAGGGCCTTAGTCACAAAGGAACATGGGAGCAACTGTAGGGCAAACCAACTGCACAATAGGGGAGAAATAAACAAAGCCCACTCAATTAAATGGTTAAACCCTTTGAGTGCCAGAGGGGTATCCGAAGCATTGCAATGCTTTGCAAACCCTTTGAATGCTAGAGAGGTGTCCAATACATTGAATCACAAGGCACTGGAGACCTCTTTAGCATTTGGGAGGTTAAAAGCCCCATTTAAAGTGACAATCAACCTTCGTTTTGACGTTTACATATTCTGCAAGTGCATAGTATGTAATGTCAGATTGCCTATAAGTCTAGTTTTTTTTATCATCTTTTACCCATTTTTATTCAACTTTTGTGTCCATGACAGTGTGCTAGCTGAATTTCTGTTTCCAGATAGCTCTGGTAGGGCCTGTGAAAAGCAGGGATAGTGATACAATGTAAGCACTATCCCTGCAGCAGAAAAGCCTTCCTCCAGGGACAATGTTCCATTGTATCTTTATGTGTGGTTTAACAGGCCCTGACAGGAGTTCTCTGGAAACATTAAACTGAGTTATCTCACTGTCAGGGACATAAGCGTGTAACACAATAGGTGAAGATGAAAAGCAAACAAATAAAAAGAAATGATGAATAAAAGTATAGGACATTTGACTTTACACATAATATATATTTGTAGAATATGCTGAAAAGGAATTTGACTGTCATTTTGAATCAATGGGGATTTGGGGAATTGTTATTCCTCCCCTGTGGTGCAGATGGTTTGCTCTAGAATTGCTCCACACAGAGGAGAGAGAAGTTGCAGGGCTTCTGCTCCTGGGAGGCGATGCACTAAAGGACAAAGCTATGGAGATATGTGTCTGCCGATGTATGGCGAGCACATCACTTTGTGGATAGAGACACACACATCGCCATATGCACTAAGAATTAGGGATGCAAGGGGAGGGGAAGAGACTGTGATCATTAGCAAGGTGTCAAAGTGCTGGGGAGGGGAGGGACGGAGCAGAGAAGATGCAGAGACTTCAGCAAAAATAACAGCAGCAGCCTCCCTCAACCCTTTGAGTGCCAGTGGGATAAGCAATGCATTGCAGAGCAATGCATTTCTCACCCTTCTGGCACACAAAGGGTTAAAAATGTAAACGGAAGTGTCATTTTTCAGGTTAAAAATGTAAAACTTATTTTTTATGCATAGTTCACTATGGTGACGATGCTAAAACCTTTGCTGAAATCAATATTATTGTGACCCTCCTGTGAGACTAAACCCCCTATATATACTGATATGTAATGGTGAAACGATTAATCAGCATTCTCCCATTCTCCTGCCTTTTGATACTTAACCCTTTGTATATGGCTATTACCTCATCAGTTATGGGCTACTACAGGAGGAGCTTTGGGTAAGACATAGGGGGAGATTCACTAAGTTGTGATAAAGAGGTGATAAAATGGAGATGATTTCTCCAGTTTATCACTTCTCCAACTCCTATATTATTCTATGGAGCCTGTGCACTAAGATTTCTAAAACTCTGGAGATCTTATTGAATAGGCTCCATAGATAACATAGGAACTAGAGAAGTGATAAACTGGAGAAGTCTTCTCTGCTTTATCACGGCTTAGTGGATATCCCCCATAATGTCTTATACCTTCAGTTGCGATATGATGTACCATTTTTTCCTTTCACATCTTTATGAAAGAGTATAATCGCTCCTATACTCTATTCAACACTGCCTTTATAATTTCCTTAATCACATCAGTGAATAGAACTGGGGTTATTAACCACGATCTAGGAAATTGTTCACATATTTATTTTTCTATGAAGCACTGTGATGCAGAGTGATGTTGCTTTCTCCGCTTTGATGCTTGAGGTTTGATTTACAGAGTGACTACTCACAGCTGGTTTATGCCTAACAGAATTAAGACTGATGACAGTCTCTTATCCTGTATCTTTTGCTGTTGCCAGACGAGGGACTATTCGGTCACAATACTTTAGTCTGGCTGACACTGGCTTAATAAGTGTGCATTCATCATCAACAAATTATCTTTCTCTTTTTTCTCTCAAATCTCCAGCGTTACTTCCAGTGTACATGTGTTTCCATTTCTGGGTAACTGACAGCTCACATTTGCATCAGCCAAACACTGCTGATTGAGCCACTGAATGGATCACTGCAGTGATTCAGTCTCCTGTGAACTATTTGCACTGCAGACCCAAAAGTCACTGCATCTTCAGTGGTTTCTGGGTGAGCAGCCCTGGAGATTAGAACATCACTACTAACTCTGCTTTGCAATGCATAGGCGATCCCTTCAGGGCTCAAGGGGTTAAAATCCTCATTAAGGCAATGAAGGAGGAAGTGCAGAAATCATCAAAACTTCAGGCAGATGTCTGCCAGGCAATGGGAGGGCAGAGATCACCATGTTCCGTTATTTCAGGCAAGTGTCTGCCAGGGCAATGGGAGCACAAATATTGCCATTTGCCATTGTTCCAGGAATGGTGTCTGCAGGGCAAAGGGAGCACAGAGATCACCATTTGTCATTGTTCTAGGAATGGTGTCTGCAGGGCAAAGGGAGCACAGAGATCACTATTTGCCATTGTTCCAGGAATGATGTCTGCAGGGCAAAGGGAGCACAGAGATCACTATTTGTCATTGTTCCAGGAATGATGTCTGCCAGGGCAGTGGGAGCGCAGAGATTGCCATTCACCATTGCTTCAGGTCTACACTAGTGGCATTAAGTGAAAAGGAAGAGGCACAGCTGGCTGCACAGGCTTTTGAAGTGCTTTATTCAAGAGAAATTGTGTGTACTTAATGTGTGGGGTGAAATCCACATCACAAGTATGTAGGGAGGTGGGAGACGTGTGGAGGATGAGAAAAAAGGAGTTCTTTGTGAGTTATAACAGGTGATTTCCATTACTTCGGTTGGAGATTTTGAGAAACAGTAGACCTGTTGGCTAAAACAGCTCCCTGGCCCTCGAACTCCCTGCTCCACTAGACTACGAATCTACCAGTTATTTTGTTCTCTTCTTCGTTGACTGTCGTACCCTTCTGATCCTGCTGATCTGTCACATCTCATCTCTGACCCTTCTCATCCCATGAGGATGTTGCTACCCCAGTAGGCTAGATGACACTGTACTCCTATGTCATTTAGTACCTGGGTCACTTAGCGGACCCAACTCTGGCTTAGTGATCTTGCCCAGTGTTGTCAGTTTTCCCGGCGCACTGTTTGTTGTAATTGTCACTCCAGTAAGGGTTTTATTTTTTTTGCCTTCCTCTGGAGCAACATGGGTGTTTTGGCATGGGCTGGACTTGATGGACATATGTTTTTTTTCAGCCTCGTCAACTATGTTACTATTTACCCTTTTCTATATTTTCAATAACACTTTGGAAAATAAAAAACAGAAATAAGTTTGCACAAACAAGTTTCTGTTCCTGGGAATGCAAAGTCAGAAACCAAAATGGGGAAAGAATAAAAGGATCTGGAATGTAAAAAAAGCAGTGGCCTTAGGAAGAGACAGTAATTATGAATCTGAAGCAGAGACAGATATTCGTGTGCCTCCCTCCTAATCTACCAGGGTCTGAATTCCAAACCTTGTGCACAACACCTTATACTGCATTGAAAGAGTGCATCAAATTTGGAGTTAATATCATAGTGGTGAAACAGATTTCCAGTGTGCTGGAAATATGGCTACTACCCCCTCACTGTGTATCAAAAATACCAAGAAAAAGAACAAGAACAGAAAGTACCTGGTAACCGTTTTTGCATCCCCATCTGCATTTTAGTGGATTTCCTCCAAATGAATTGGCTGCCACAGGGGCTGTCTGTATGTCTGCTGAAGATGAGGCTGTCATGGATCCTGTTGGGAGAACCTTGTATGCATTGTAATGCACTAGATGAACTGTGGATACTTTAGATTGTGCAGGAGGAACTGTGCAGAGAAACTGTGGTTGATATACAATGCTCTGGAAGCACTGTGGATACTGTGCAATGTATTGGTTTTTTCCATGTAGAGTGTCCGCCTAGCAGGATGAATTGACTTTCCGCAAAGAACTGTCCACTGGACCACATGCGGAATTTCTGACTCAGACTGCAGATTCTCAGAATAAATTTCCTAGACAGCACCCTAAAACCTGTTCTAAGGAAGGACAAAATTGTTCTAGTTCAGAAATGCTGTTGGATCCAACAGAATTACTGTCCAGTGGGAGACAAGGAACCAGTACATTGGTTCCTACCCCTGCAATGTTTGTTCTGTCTAAAACTTTGGGAGCAGAGACAATCCACTCAGAGTGGTAAAGCCCAGCCCCCAGGGTAAAGTTGAACAGGCTAGTGCCTTTCCTGGTCATGGCACTAACTAATCTCAAGGAGTTTAAAAAGCCATATAATCTTATTGACTTTATCACTGTTGAGGTTCATCTAGTCCATCCATCTTCCAGTATTGGGTCATGTGGAGGTAATAATGTGTTGTAGGGGGTTCTGACCCCTCTTTTCCTCTTGCAACCCCTTCTCTTCTTATTACTACTGCTCTTGGGGCCTCTGTTAGAGCTGTCAGTAGTGGAGGAATGTTAAGGATACTCCCAGGGTTTCTGTCCCTTCTGTTCCTGTTTCTGCCTCTGGGACTACCCATAATGTCCCCATTAGGCCCAGAAGTAGTGGCATTATTATCCTTTATTTATATAGAGACAACTTATTTAAAAGAGATATTACTAGAAAGAAATGTCATCACCAGTAGGAAAGTATCATGAGTTATAGCACCTTGGTATGTGCAGGTGCCTAGTGGAGAATGAACATATACACAGAGAAGAACATAACCACTATAAATGGCACACTAAATAACTTCCTATGTATTCATTACTACATAAGATCTCAGGACAACATATAAAACAATGATCCTTTATTAGTGATAAAATAAAACCAAAGAGGAAAGGGAAAAGCAAAAGAAAATAAAAACAGAGTGGGAAAGTGATAGTGTGTATTATTAAACAACTTTTATGTTCAGTCGGCTGTAGTCCTAAGAGGATCCCGAAGGGGTTACAAAACACCTTGTAGGTTCAGTTGGTTGAAGTCAAGTAACACAAAGTATGAATATTGGAACACATTGGTGATATCTGCAACATTAGAGATAAATCAGTAGCCAGACATGTGTGCACTCATCACACAGATGACACCTCTGCAGTCAAATTCAAAGTGATACAACGCTTAACACCTACTATCAGAAGGGGATATCTTGATCTCAAACTACTAAGATTTGAATCCCAATGGATCTACAGGTTAGGTACCAGATACCCTCATGGCTTAAATGAGGGATTTACCTTCAGCCCTTTCATAAAGGAGTGATTACCTCTGCAACAACCTTATGATCTCATCTTTCAGCCCTTTCATATAGGAAAGATTACCCCTGTGCCATCCTTATCATCTCATCCTCCTGGCCAAACCATTAGGCAGCCAGCATGTACATACAGAATGTACTCAGGAGGTCTCTAGGTATTGCTGGATACTAGAGGGTTAATCCTGACCTTACGGTCTTCTTAGACTAACGTAAAATCCACTACAGACCTGTGAACATTATTTAGATACCAATTAAAATCATCCCACACAACAAGAAATCCTACTAATACTGCTATATGTCCCCTATCAGAGTGATGTAGATTGCTTGATCTCTACAGGATAATCTAGTGTCAAACATTCCCATGATGCACATGACGATGCTACTCTCCATCATATTTAACATCATCATCGATTGTGACTAAACCATCACAATGTCTAAGATTATCTCTGAGTTAAATTCATGATGTTCCCAAGTTAACCATGAACATTCAGGATAGTATCCCTCAGGGGAAGTACAGTTGTCCAGTCACACTGCAGTACGTATCGGATTTTTTCTCCGGTACACATAAAATATGTTTTCAGTTTCATCTTTATTGATTTCCATTCCACTTTTTAATATATCCTCTAGAAGGTAGTGGTTTATACACCTCAGTTTGAGTGCTACTATAATAAAAAAAATAGCCTACACTTGAGCTATGTAAGAAATGCTACGTAGGAAGCGTGGATAGATGACGCTAGAATGACGTCAGCAACACCAGCCCACATCAGCGAGGTCTATACTATAAATACAGGAGAACTACCAGATAGGGCCATACCACCAGGAGGCATGTGGGCAATTATTTACTAGTTTTATACTTACTAATTGCTATTAAGCATTTAAATCCGGCAACATGGTTGGCAATAATGTTTTAGGGCTAGAAGGTGGTGTGTATGCAAACAGCCATGAGTTGTAGCGACAGGGAACAACTGTCTTTCTGTTCCGTGCTTGGTTCAATTTGAGAAAAATTTCTTTAGATATTTACTATGTTGCAGTGCATTAATTGCTGCAAGATGCATGTGAGACCTTGAGCAATAGAGACGCTTGTTTTACTCAATCAATACTGTATCACCTCAGATATAATTTGTTTAGTTGTATTTATCAACTACCCTAGATAGAGGGTGATAGCGCTAGTATTCTCTCAGCAAAGAGGACTAGTGATGAGCGAGCATGCTCGGCCGGAGCTCGGTTCGGCTCGGGCATCGTTCTGCTCGGCACATGGCGGTACTCGTACGAGTACCGCATGTGCTCGCCCGCCATGTTCGGGTCTCCTCCCCGCACGTTTCGCGGCTGCTGCGCAGCCAATAAACGTGCAGGGAGGCTCTGACATCAGTGTAATGCCAGCAGCCATGTTGGCTGCTGGCATTACACTGATTGGCTGGCCAGAACCCGTGATCGGGTGCTGTATAGCACCTGACCATCGAGTTCGGCTCAGTCTTAGCCAGGGAGAGATGAGGATAGGAAGGGAAAGTCAGTGTAGGGAGAAGAAAAGTGTTGTTGAAAAAAAAAAAAAGACCCAAAAGTCCTTTTTAGGACTACTGTGTGTGGGGGCAGCAGTTTATTTTGTTTGGGGGGGCAGAGATTTAAAAAAAAAAAAAACGTCACATATTCCGTTCACTGTGCCTAGCCGCAGATTAGTAGCATATTCTGTTTAGTGTGCAAAGTTGCAGATTAGCAGCACATTCTGTTTAGTGTGCAAAGTTGCAGATTAGCAGCACATTCTTTTTAGTGTGCAAAGTTGCAGATTAGCAGCACATTCTGTTTAGTGTGCAAAGTTGCAGATTAGCAGCACATTCTGTTCAGTGTGCAAAGTTGCAGATTAGCAGCACATTCTTTTTAGTGTGCAAAGTTTCAGATTAGCAGCACATTCTGTTTAGTGTGCAAAGTTTCAGATTAGCAGAACATTCTGTTTAGTGTGCAAAGTTGCAGATAAGCAGCACATTCTGTTTAGTGTGCAAAGTTTCAGATTAGCAGAGCATTCTGTTTAGTGTGCAAAGTGTAAAATATCAAAGTCACATATTCCATTCACTGTGTCTAGCCGCAGATAAGCAGCACATTCTGTTTAGTGTGCAAAGTTGCAGATTAGGAGAACATTCTGTTTAGTGTGCAAAGTGTAAAATATCAAAGTCACATATTCCATTCACTGTGCCTAGCCGCAGACAAGCAGCACATTCTGTTTTGTGTGCAAAGTTGCAGATTAGGAGAACATTCTGTTTACTGTGCAAAGTGTAAAATATCAAAGTCACATATTCCATTCACTGTGCCGAGCCGCAGATAAGCAGCACATTCTGTTTAGTGTGCAAAGTTTCAGATTAGCAGAACATTCTGTTTAGTGTGCAAAGTGTAAAATATAAAAGTCACATATTCCATTCACTGTGCCGAGCCGCAGATAAGCAGCACATTCTGTTTAGTGTGCAAAGTTGCAGATTAGGAGAACATTCTGTTTAGTGTGCAAAGTGTAAAATATCAAAGTCACATATTCCATTCACTGTGTCTAGCCGCAGATAAGCAGCACATTCTGTTTAGTGTGCAAAGTTGCAGATTAGGAGAACATTCTGTTTACTGTGCAAAGTGTAAAATATCAAAGTCACATATTCCATTCACTGTGCCGAGCCGCAGATAAGCAGCACATTCTGTTTAGTTTGCAAAGTTGCAGATTTGCAGCACATATTCCGTGTAATATGAAGAAGGCGGGTAAAAAGGGATGGGGAAGTGGACGTGATCCTGATAGTTCAGGGCGCGGGTCAGGACGCGTAGAAACTGTGCCTGGTGCCAGAGCACAAGAAAGAAAGACATCCACCATACCTAGCTTCATGTCTCAGTTTACAGGGCGTCGCAGGACATCACTCTCGAGGTCAGACCACTGCGAACAGGTGGTCGGTTGGATTTCAGCTGATACTGCTTCCAGTCGGTTAAGCACCACCCTGTCTTCCACCAAGTCCACTCTCAGTAGCCAAGAGTCTGGTCAACATAATCCTCACCCTGATCATCCTTCCTCCCACCATAGAGGGTCTGGTCAAAGAAGTGATCCCACACTGGGATATAGTGAGGAGCTCGTCTCATCACCAATCCTTAATTTGAACCTCTGTCCAAGCACGCTTGCAGAGGAACATGACATCTTGTGCCCTGATTCACAACCTCTAGAGGGTACCCAATCACAAGAAGATGACAGAGGGGAACGGCATTTAAGGTCAAAGGAAGTGGATGATGATGATGATGAGACACAGTTGCCATCAAATCAACCACTTTTACTGTCTCAAGACCTTGATGAGGAGGATGATATACAGTTGTCAATGACTGAGTATGTGGTGGGATCAAGACATGAGGAGGATGATCAGAGTGAGGAAGTGGAGGAGGACTTGGTGGACGATGAGGTGACTGACCCCACCTGGGAAGGTGGAGAGCCGAGCGATGACAGCAGTCCTGAGGGTGAGCCATCTGCAGCACCGCAACAGGCTGGAAGAGGCAGTGGTGTGGCTACAGAAAGAAGGCGGACCGCACCAAACCGGCCTGCAAATGTTCCACGGAGCACCCCCTTGCGTAAATCTTCCTTGCCAAGGGGTAGGTGTTCCGCGGTATGGCGTTTTTTTAAGGAAAGTGCGGACGACAAAAGAATTGTAGTTTGCAACCTGTGCCACACCAGAATGAGCCGAGGCATGAACACTAGAAACCTCACCACCACCAGCATGATCCGACACATGGCATCCAAGGACCGTAATAAGTGGGAGGAACGCCCGGATCGCCAATCTGTGTCTGCAGGCCACACCACTGCCTCCTCTTCCCCTGTTTTCGGTGCCGGCCAATCGCCTGTCGAAGGCGCAGGCCCGCATACCTCCCGCCCTGCACCTGTACCATCTGAAGCACCATCAGCGACCACATCCACTTCCCTGTCCCAGTGCAGCGTCCAAATGTCGTTACCCCAGGCATTTGAGCGCAAGCGAAAATACCCAGCCACCCACCCACAGGCCATAGCACTAACCTCACACCTTTCCAAATTACTGGCCATCGAAATGCTGCCATTTAGGCTTGTGGAGACTGAGTCCTTCCGCAGCCTGATGGCAGCAGCTGTCCCTCGGTACGCAGTCTCCAGCCGCCACTACTTTTCCCGGTGTGCCGTCCCCGCCTTACACCACCATGTGTCCCGTAACATCACCCGTGCCCTGACCAACGCAGTTACTGGGAAGGTCCACTTAACGACTGACACATGGACAAGTGCTTGTGGCCAGGGACGCTACATTTCCCTGACGGCACACTGGGTGAATGTCGTGGAGGCTGGGAGCGACTCGGACCCTGGGATGGCACAGGTGCTACCCACGCCGAGGATTGCGGGCCCTACCTCCATCAGGGTTTCCGCCAGCACCTACGTTATTGGCTCCTCCTCCTCCGTTTCCACCTCCGAATTCTCTGCGCGCAGCGCCACTCACCCATCAGCCGGTAGCTGGAAGCAGTGTAGCACTGCAGTGGGGAAGCGTCAACAGGCCGTGCTGAAGCTGATCTGCCTTGGGGACAAACAGCACACGGCCTCAGAGCTGTTGCAGGGGATTAGTCACCAGACCGAGCAGTGGCTCTCGCCACTCAACCTGCAACCAGGCATGGTTGTGTGTGATAATGGGCGTAACTTGGTGGCGGCTTTGGAGCTCGGCAAGCTCACACACGTACCATGCCTAGCGCATGTATTTAATTTAGTGGTTCAGCGATTTCTAAAAACCTACCCCAATTTGCATGATCTCTTGACGAAGGTGCGCCGCGTGTGTGCACATTTCCGTAAGTCATCTACAGCTTCAGCCGGCCTGTTGAAGCTGCAGCAGCGCTTACATTGCCAGCTCACCGGCTGCTGTGTGACGTGAGCATTCGCTGGAACTCCACCTTCCACATGTTGGCCCGGCTTTGTGAGCAGCAGAGGGCAGTAGTGGAGTACCAGCTGTTACACGGTCGTCGCCTCTCCGTTCAACTTCCTCTAATCAGAAGTAAGGAGTGGGAATGGATGTCAGACCTCTGTGAGGTTTTACGCAATTTTGAGGAATCGACACAGATGGTGAGCGGCGATAACGCTATTATCAGTGTAACCATCCCACTTCTGTGTCTACTGAAACGCTCGCTGCTCACAATTAAAACCGACGCTTTGCATGTGGAAGAGGTGGAAATGGGGGAGGAAGAGCTTACACAAGGTGATAGCCAGAGCACCCTCACTTCGTCTTCTCAGCGACAATTGGAGGAGGAGGCGGAGGTGGAGGAGGAGGAGGAAGACACGGTTGCTTCCGCTACAGAGGGTAGCCATGGAACTTTAGTTCCATCTCTTCAGCGTGGGTGGGCAGAAGAGGAGGAAGAGGATGAGGAGATTGAGAGTCATCCTCCTGGTGAGGACAGTGAAATCTTGCCTGTTGGTACTCTGGCACACATGGCTGACTTTATGTTAGGCTGCCTTTCCCGTGACCCACGCGTTATACGCATTTTAGACAACACGGATTACTGGGTGTTCACCCTTCTGGACCCCCGCTACAAAGAGAATTTCTCATCTCTCATTCCTCCGATGGAGAGGACAAGCAAAATGGTGCAATACCAGAAGGTTCTTGTCGAAAAATTGCTCCAAAATTTTCCATCTGACAACGCTGGCGGCAGAGTACGTGCTACCTTGGCCAACCGAGAAGGGGAGAAAAGGGGAGCACACAGCAGTTCCGACAAAGGCAGGGCAACACTCTCCAAGGCGTGGGACACCTTCATGACACCCCGCCAGCACCCTCACCCTGATGCGCAGCTTAGTGTCACAAGGAGGGAAAAGTTTTGGAAGATGGTGAAGGAGTACGTAGCAGACCGTGTCAGCGTCCTCAATGATCCCTCTGTGCCTTACAACTACTGGGTGTCCAAGCTGGACACGTGGTATGAACTGGCACTCTACGCCTTGGAGGTGCTGGCCTGCCCTGCCGCCAGCGTTCTGTCTGAGCGGGTATTTAGTGCTGCTGGTGGCATCATAACAGATAAGCGTATCCGCCTTTCCACCGAAAATGCTGATAGGTTGACACTTATAAAAATGAACAAGGCCTGGATTTCCCCTGACTTCTCCACTCCACTGGAGGAAAGCCCCGGGGGAACATAAAGTCACTTTATATATGTTATTTACAATGATGGGAATACTCTGTATTCCCATTCACCCCTTCCACCCAAAAAATGGGTATATGGTTGACTCTCTTCCATATACCCTGGGATATAATTTTTATATAGGGCCAGCTCACCAGCGAGCCCTGTGATATAATTTTTATATAGGGCCAGCTCACCAGCAGGCGCTGTTTGACAATTTTTGTATAGGTCAGCTCACCAGCGGGCCTTCTCATATAATGTTTTATTGGGTCAGCTCTCTAGCGGGCCCTCTCATATAATGTTTTATAGCGTCAGCTCACTAGCGGGCCTTCGCATATAATGTTTAGGATGGTCAGCTCCGCAGCAGACCCTCACCCATAATGTTTTAGATGGTCGGCTCAGCGCACGTTTCCCTCTTAATCATGGCCCCAGTTCAGAAAAATCGAGGAAATTTTTGGGAGAATTTGCCTCTGCGCACGTTTCCCTCTTAATCATGGCCCCAGTTCAGAAAAATCGAGGAAATTTTTGGGAGAATTTGCCTCTGCGCACGTTTCCCTCTTAATCATGGCCCCAGTTCAGAAAAATCGAGGAAATTTTTTGCAGAATTTGCAGATGATATACAAGTAAATATACAGCAAATACTGTTTGGTAACAATTTTTCGCCTAAAGTCGTTTTTATCTTCCTTTTTGTGTGTTTTACGGTCAGTCTGTAAAAATGGCGTACTACGGGCGAAACATCGTTCCCAGCAGTGACGTTGAAGTCCAAGATGCATCCAGACATCCTCCCTATGCTGTCCCTGAACCATTTCTGTGGTGTTTCCATCATTTTCTGCCCTTTTCCTATGGACCAGGCACCCTCCCCTCATCAGAGCAGGGGGTGCCTGGTGTAATGCTCGAGTCCTCCCATTGACTTCAATGGGGCTCGGGTGCTCGGCCGAGCACTCGAGGCTCCGGGGGCGCTCGGTCAGAGCACCTGAACACCCGAGCATTGGGGTGCTCGATCATCACTAAAGAGGACAGAGACTCGCTGTAACTATGAGAAAGGCTTATAGGCTTGAAAGAAAGAAAAATATACTAGACAGAAACTAATACTACTAGAGCTATAACGCTAGTGATCTGGTACATATTTACATGCATGGGTATATAGAGAAATAATCGATTAATTACACACACACAAAGGAATTGTGAAGAATTGTCTGCAAATTTTTGTATTACCCGATAGCCTCTTCAGTAAGCCATTTACATGCACAGCGCTATCTATCTGCATGCAAATTGGAGGTTATACTCTAAACCATTACAAACACCCACTTTCCTTAGAAACAGCCACACTGCAATACCAGAGACTAATTTGCAAGGACTTTGATGTTTATCTTACTGCCCTCACCAATTACCTTCCTGGGGTATATTGTCTTTTATGTGATTCCCAATTCATTAAGGGAGCAATCTCAACCACTTTGTTTTTTTAGATACCATATAATAACAATAAAAGTTAAGTATTAATGACCAATAGCTACCATATAACTGAAGAGGTACATGACTTTGAACGGGTCTCTATGGCAGGCTCTAGACAAATTGTTACCTCACTAGAAAAGGTTCTTTTCATACTAGATGCTACTTTTTCTTCTTTTTTGCATACATTTTGTGACCTGTGAAGCCAGTATCTTACTTGAATACACATTACATGAGATCCCCAGCTTTAGCCTATTTTTAGAAAATGTTATGGACGTTTGTCTGATGAACATATGTTTTAAGAGGGGTCCGTAAATTTAGGAATATTATCTGGTTTTCTTTCCAAGGGAAGCACTATGTTCAGAGGAATATCAGTGATCGTGGATATCCACGTGAAGAATGTTCTGGCAAAGTGGAGACTATAGACCACTTTCTACTTGAGGTTTAAAAAAGGGGTTTGAGTGCCTTAGGAATACCTTTCCTCCCAGGTATGAGTTACTCTGAGTGGGTTTATGGGAATTTTCAAAGGTATGGGTGTTTTGATTTGAGCAACGTTTTTTAGATAATGCAGTATCTCATTATTTCACATGAATGGCATGATGTCAGGTTACTGTTAGACAAAAAGTCCTTCCCTGTCAGGTGGTGGTGCATGATATTTTGGGTGAAGTATGTAAATTTCTGGATCTTGAAACATGTTCAACATCAAAGGCTCAGGGTTGTATTTACATCTCAGGAGCCTGTAGGCACAGAAATTTGAAGCCCCCCCCCCCCCCCATGGGCCATCTGCACTGGATACCTCCACAATGCTCCTAATCTCCACGTTGCCCCCCCATCATCTCCATATTGCACTCACATTGCCCCCATCATTGCCACATTGCCCTCACATTGCCCCCATCAGCTCCATATTGCCCTCACATTGCCCCCATCAGCTCCATATTGCCCCATCAGCTCCACACTGCCCCCCTTCAGTTCCATGTTGCCCTCACAATGCCCTCCATCAGCTCCACATTGCCCTCACAATGCCCCCCATCAGCTCCATATAATATTGCCCCTCTTCAGCTCCATATTAACCTCACAATGCCCCCCATCAGCTCCATATTGCCCCATCAGCTCCACATTGCCCTCACAATGCCCCCCATCAGCTCCACATTGCCCCCCACCCCATCAGCTCCAACTTGCCCCCCCATTGGCTCCAACTAGCCCCCCATTAGCTCCACATTGCCCTCTATCGGCTCCAACTTGCCCCCCATTAACTCCACATTGCCCTCTATCGGCTCCAACTTGCCCCCCATTAGCTCCACATTGCCCTCACATTGCCTCCCCCGTTGTCCGTTTCCTACCTCCGTGGTAGGAGATCTGTATGTGCCTCCTTTGGCACAGTCTTGCATCTGATGGAGCTCCCGCGCGGTCTCCTATTTAGGAATGCAGAGTGCTGGGAGATGATGTCATCTCCCAGCGCTCTGCATTCCTAAAGAGGCAACGAGGGAGCTCCATCAGGTACAAGACTGGGGGGGCGGGTAATGTGAGTGGGTGCCGCCGGTAATGTGAGTTGGCGTGCGCCTGTAGGCAGGTGCCTACTTTGCCTAATGGCAATTCCGGCCCTGCAAAGGCTAATTGTGTATCTTTATGGAGAAATATCAAGACTAATCCACCCTGAGTTCTCTGCCTCACGTCTTTCTGAGGTGAAGCTTTCTATTTTTTATGCACTCCTTGAGATTTTGAGTTATTTTTTGGATTTTTATGCAAAGGTTGAAACATGTTTAACATCAAGGGCTAATTGTCTATCTTTATGGAGAAATATCAAGACTAATCCACCCTGAGTTCTCTGCCTCACGTCTTGCTGAGGTGAAGCTTTCTATTTTTTATGCACTCCTTGAGATTCTGAGTTATTTTTTGGATTTTTATAGAAAGGTTCACATAGTTTTAAGTGAGTGATCCGCCTTTTAGTCTTTCATCCTTCTTGTTTTATGTTTGTATTGTTTTTCTGATTTTGTATTTCTGAGTCTTGAAATAAAAGAATCAGAATTAAAGTTAAAAGAAGACAAACATTGAAGAATGCTAGCCCCTAAAAATGTAATTGACCATCTCCTGGAAAAATGTGTTAGTTTAACTTAGAAGCCTAAAATCTTATTCTAAACCTGTATTTTAGACATTCTTATATAGACACCATTTGGTTAATTTTTGAAGGATCATTGCTGAAAAGCAATACTTTACAGAAACTTTGGGTGATTCAAGGAGAAATTCTGATTGACTTTTTGAGTAAAAAAGGAAATTTTTGAGGTATAATTTGAAATTCTTTTTTTTTTTGAGCAGCTATCAGGGTTAATAGATGGTGTATATGTGAAAGGTTGAACTTGATGAACATGGGTTTTTTCCAGCCACAATAATGATGTAACTTATGTATTCTTAGGAATAAGAAGGATGAGAAAAGTCATAATTTTGATGACTGTGGTTTCTTTTGTGTGAGTCAGTCTTGTACAGTTGTAGCTTGAAATGGAAAGCAAAGATGTCAGATAATTTAGGGAAGGAATAAGCTGCAGAATGTGATTTGCAACAGGATAGAGGCTACGTGATGATAAAGCGAGCAAAGGAAACAGTTGTGAAAATTTTTTAAAGGGTAACTATGCCTTAGGAATAAGTGTCTCAGAAGGACTTGTTTATATATGTGCCATTCAAACAGTAGTCAATTATATGCATATTGTAGGGTTAGTCAACCCTGTTCCTCAAGGGCTACCATCAGTGTATGTTTCAGGATATCCATGTTTCATCACAGTTGGCTTATCAGTGACGCAGTCACTTTAATTGGTCTACCTGTGACCCAGCTGGGATATTGTGAAAACATGCACTGTTGGTTGGCTACCCTCCGTATATAGATTTTTGTTTTTGATCTCCGTTGTAGCCTTTTACTAGTTTATTTCAGTTAGCAAACAAATACATTTAATTAACCTTAGTGAGGCATTCCGAACTTTTGAAGCCCATTGTTGTGAGATGGTGTGACTGCAAAGAAGACTTAAACAGATATAGTTACATTACAAAAAGTATACAAATACATACGCCTGACTGCAGTATGAAAGACACATAGTTATGTAAGTGAAGTAAATTATCCCTTTAAGACTAGAAGCTTATTGTTCATAATTCATTGTGCACACCTCTGGTCCTTTAAGGGTCATGCACTCTACCCGCTTCAGTTTGAAAAAACAGCCAGCAACTGCCATGTCTACCTCCACTGACATAGCATCCAAAACTGACTGAATATGTTATCTCTTGAAAATTCATAAGGACCATTAGGATTTTCTGACCATAGGTAAGTGTCAAGGCGTTATTTCTATGAGATGTTATTTTTGCTTTAAGATTACAACTCACAACCCTAAGGTGAGAGACAGCAAGCAATAGGAGGTAAAGGGTTAAGGAGCTGGGATGGAAAAGCATCAGGCTGGCAAATTAATGAGGTTGATGCAATGGGGAAGTGTTTCTGGTGATGTGTGATGATCACTTCGGCATGGAGACTACAACACACTTCACCATATGCACTAAGAATTATCTATGCAAATGGAGGGGAGATACCACGGGACTTTTTTTTTTTTTGACTGATTCCTTCTAGGATAGCAGAGCATCGTGCAGCAGTGCTTCCATTCCAGAATTCCATGATGTGCCAGGACCACCAGCCCTCGCTTAACCCTATGAGTGCCAGAGGGGTGTTAAATGCACTGCAGAGCAATGTGTTGGACACCTCTCTGCCATTCTTAACCCCTTGAGTGTCATAGAGATGTGCAGCTCATTGCTCTGCAATGTATTGCACAACCTTGTGGCACTGAAAGGGTTATAACATAAACGTATGCTGCCCCGTTTCACACATCATACACTGAAAACCCAGCAAAGCTGCTGTTACATGTAATTGCTTCCCTGCTGGTTCATAGACTATCCACCAATCAGCTGATATATGTATGTAGAAGATTCACAAGGCACTCCAAACAGATATGGCGAAGTTGGGACAGTATAGTACATGTGGTGAACAGCCATATTAAAATATAAATGCATCCACATGAATACAACAATGGCTCATTAAGCTACATTTCAATATGCAAATAATCCACTGTAGAAGAAGATATTGCAAAAGTGTACACTTGCCAAAGGCATAACGAAAGCATGGTGATGTCAATATAGTTGTGGAATGTGATAAGGCATTTTATTGCATATGATGAGATGTAATCTGTGCAAATATACCACAATATTGCCAGCCTGCACCCTTATTAATGGGATAGTAATACTTGAAAATAATTGTATTTTATATCGTAGCCCTTAAAAAAACATGAAAAATTATATGTCTTATCTCTTATCTTTGAAAAGAACTACTTAATTGGAACTGTGTACAAAGTGTGCCTTGCTTGAAAGCACACTTTGTAGACCATTCCAATTAAGAAATTCTTTTTAAAGATGGTGATATCAGCACTTCTGGAGAGGCACAGCCGTCCCGGGACCGGATTCCAAATCTGAAGGGTGGAGCAATTACGTCACTCCAGGGGAAACTTTACTTCTGAATATCTCCCAAACCATAAAGGTTTGGGAGATAAGACTTATATCATTTTTTGTTTTTTTAAGGGCTACAATATAAAAGAAACTTATTTTCAAGTATTACTATCCCTTTAAATCTCAGGGCATATCCCCCTTGGACAGAGACATTGTTATAGCAGTAAAAACACTCTGGGCCATAAGTGCAAAAGAAAAGTTTAATGATCGTGTGATGATCCGAGTGATGTAACCCTTTGAGTGCCAAAGAGGTATCCAACGCATTGCAACGATATATCTCTGGCACTCAAGGGGTTAAATCAGTCATTAAACACCTTCACCGACACGAAGTTCTCCAAAGCATTGAGTTCTGCTTAGCAATCTAGGGATTAAATGATCAATTTAAATCATCTGGAATATGGGATTAGTTTTCATAATTTGTCTGTGATACGGCTGGGTTGCCCTAGAATTATTTCACATTTACTTGTACATGTGGCCTTTTGAGTAGATAAAGGAGGCATGTGGGATGTGTTGTGCATTGGTATTAGCATTCTGTGCTATATCATGATGCAGAGCACTTATTAATACTCTGATAAGGTGCATGCTGTTCTTAAAGTGGACCTGTCACCTTAAAATATGTTGAGATAATTTAAATAGAATTAAAAACTGCTTTACGTTCATTTCTAATAGCACAGTGAGTAATACGTACGGCCTCAAACATAACAAATTATCTCACTGTGCAGAATATTAAAATAAAGTGCCACACTGTGCCATCAAAACATGAAGATGAATTTCTCCAAAACAAATTACTTTACAGACAAATGACTATTATAGCATATAGGCAGATATTAATTCTTTATAAAACAAACTAAATTTGTATTAGCTCAACAGGTCCACTTTAATAATATTGGTGTATGCCAAGAATGGGCAACCTGAGCTGCTGTTGGACTACACTTCTCATGATCATAGATAACCTTTCACTCTCAACAGCTTCTATCATTCCAAACCAGCCGATGGACTGTCAGGGATGATGGGAGTTGTAGTCACCAACACCTGGAGAGCCTAAGGTTGCCTACCCGTCATCCATACCATGCGCTATATAACAAAGTGAGTAATTTGTATAGAGTAAAAATAAACACACTGCTGCGTATATCAATACTAAGTATTGTAAAATCTCACGTATAATACTTACAATTTCACCCTTTTTCACCTTAGGTGAAGTGTGTGTGTGTGGTGGTTGTATTATACATGTGGAAAAAAAAAAAAAAAAAAAAAAAAAAATATATATATATATATATATATATATCTCATTGTGTCTGCTCCCCTCCTCCCTCCCTACCACATCAATATGCTCCCACTCTCCCCTCTTTATACTACCCCCCTCTGAGGCACATGGGATATCTGTGCAGTGGACGGTATGTTTGTATTTGTTGCCCCTTTCCCGCATAGCCCTGTGAGGACCTGTGTTAATCTGAATGTACACAAGTCCTCACTTTGGGTATGCAGAATGTGGGCAGCAAATGCAGGCATACCGTCCACTGCACAGATGTCCCAGATGCCTCCAGAGGGGGTGAGTAGAGGGAGGAGAAGGTGAGAGCCTATTGAGGTGGATGGAGGGAGGGAAGCAGACAAAACACTCATTTTTTTTGGTTAGTAGTGGGAGTGAAAACAAGGATTTGTATTATACATAGGCACTTTTGTTTTCCCCTAAGATCTTGGGTATAATTTTCACTTGCATATTATACACAGGCGTGTATTATACCCTAGATTCTATAGTTCCTGTACACTGACAATAAACACTTCATTATACAGTGAGTATGTGGTGGTATATAATGATAAGACATCATATTTATCATGACAAAATAATCCTATATTTTATAATATTTGCCACATGATTATACTTCATATATTATTTTAACCCTTTGAGTGCCAGAGGGGTACACAACGCCTTGCAAAGCAGTGTGTTGCGTACCCCTCTGGCACTCAAAGGGTTAATAACGATAACATAGTATGGCTACAAAATTCTCAAGTATATAATTAAATGTAACACACATACCAACACATAAATCTTCCCCCTTCCAACAAAATCGAAAGTTTCTTCCCTACTGCTTTTCCATGCAGAACCACATTAAATCCAATGTACTAAGAAGTGGAACAATTCTGGGGTAAACCAACTGCACCATAGGGAACAGATAAAAATGAACACTGATTTAAATGGGAAGCTACCCCTTGAATGCTGAAGGTCTCCAGTGCTTTGCAAAGCAATGTGTTGGATACCTCTAGCATTCAAGGGGTTAAGTGCTCCATTTAAATCTATGGGATTTTTCTGAACCTTTATTTGCCTCCTATAGTATAATTGGTTTGCTCCAGTTCTAATAATGTATATTCCAGGATTTATAATGATCATTTATAACAATAATATTAATTATAATAAAACTATATGAAAGTCATACCTTTTCTGTCCATGACTTGTTGTGTCCTGTGTTACAGTGTCTGAGTGCTCTGCATATACTGCACTAATACATGCTATATACAGCTAGAGAGTTTTATTGTCAGACCTTTCCTTCCTACTGATCACAAACAGACCAATCAAAGAAAGGAATGAGCTGTGCTGGAAACAGTGTGGGCAGGGCATTTGTGGTTTATGAATGGAAGAATATTTTAGTAAAAATAACTCATGGAGAAAATACGCTTCTCAAAAAAGTATGTACACAGATATTGACACTGATGTACTAAGGAGAACTTGAGCAATTTGGGGGCATGGAAGCTGTCCATATGTGACAAAGATAGAGAAATTGTTTATGAACCAAGTTGACCTACTGTGTTCACCATATGATGGCATTATGTTTAGGCGATGTGTAAGAACAGTCTAGCGCATATACTTACCATGATGAAATACATGCTTATAATAATATCAAATTATTTTACCATGAAGGACACATTGAGATTGTATCTCATTTTCCAGTATGTCCTGGGTATCAGGAATATTTAGCCCATGACTCACTCAGCTAACAAAGACTGTAAGCTTCCTGTAACAAACCCTGCATAGAATGGAACCTAAGCAGGTAAATGCAGAGAGCTACTTGCTCTATAATGATACTGAGCAAACCCAGAGCAAAACACCAGATTAGTGTAGGAACCCATAGGCAGACAGAGCAGGCAAACCCCACATAAAGGAGAGTGTACAATAAACAAACCCCAGTATAGGAGAATGGTACCCTGTGTAACCGGCAACATGATGGTCAGGGAGTCCAAGTTTAATACATGTACACAGCAGCGAGGTACCAAGGGAGAAGACAGGAGAATGGTCAGGTCACAAGCCAGGGTCAAACACCAGTCCAGCAGCAAGGTATCCAGGAAGCAGACAGAAGAGTAGTCAGGTCACAATCCAGTGTCAGGCAGGCAGATTAGGTTCAGTAGAAAGGAGGACAGGCAGGGTCAAGAGCTTCACAAAAGGCACAAAGACTGCAAAGGGATCTTAATCTGAAAGCACCAGCCTGCAGTAAAACTGGTGCTTTAAGAGAGAGTTGAGATGATGGCACATAGACGACCAGAATGTGAGGAGGAGGAAGTGCCTGCATTATTAACCCTAACCCCCACACCAGAGCGCTGCAGAGGGAGCAGACCCATGCAACACTGACACTGGGGTATATAAACTATTACCCAATTTAATGGTACTCATTTTATCTACCTCAGAAGAATGAAAGGCTGAGTTGACCCTGCTAGGACTAGAACCTGCGACCCTGAGGTACATTAACCAACTGAGCCATCTCACCAGCTCCGAATACACTAACGGGGCACCTGGATGCTTGATGACTTCCCAACTGTCCTCTATTTGCCCCTTGAATTCTTATATTGCCCCATATCATGTACTGATTTCTAATGTCTTTCCAGACTTTCACAACTAAAAACCAAGCAGAAAGACATGTTTGCATGCAACCACTGCAGTAGTAAAGTGATGTTTCACTTTATCAGTTTCCACTAGGAATAGTTGAAAACGTGAATGAAATATGGTCTGTGGGACAAATTTGGACCAAGTTAATCAGGCTCTCATGTCTATCTGTTCACATAGAAAAACATAATTTCTAGCTCTCCAGGAAGAGTGATACATTTTATCATAAATTACAACACTTATACAATGTATCACAGTGCAGAGACATAACTGATAGAAACTTGGAAACATAGAATTTGACGGCAGATAAGAACAATATGGGCCATCTAGTTTCCCCATTTTTACTACTGTAAAAACCTCAAACCTTATTTGGTCCTTGGTCTTGTCTTATGTTTCAGCTTAACCTTATGTCTGTAGCTTAAGAAAGAAAAATTCAGTAGCGCCAGAGTTCCAGGCAGATAAACTTCCAGAGTGTGCGCCAGATAATGGCAAGGCTGCGACCTCTGTGCCCAGCCTAGAAAAGACCTTCCCAAGTCCATATAGCACAAAAGAAAACATAGGCCGCACCATGAGGTGATAAAATTAAAACATAGACTCTCATTTCACTCACAACCTCTGCTTACTCATGGTTCACGCAAAATACGCTGATGAATCTGGAGTATATTCCTACACCTCAGAGGTCGTGAGTGAATTGAGGGTCTATTATTTGAATAAACTTTGTGATTTTACCACTGGATTGATATAGCCTCAGAGTGCAGCCTATTTTTTAATTTGTAACCTTATGCCTATCCCATGCATAATTACATTCCCTCACTGTATTAACCTCTACCACTTCTGTTGCTAAGCTATTTCACTTATATTCCACTCTCTTAGTGAAGTAAAACTTTTTTTATATTACATGTAAACCTCTGTCCCTGTAGTTTTAGATTATGACCTCTTGTCTAACATTTCTACTGTTTTGAAATATACTTCCTTCCTGCACTTACTTTGCTGTATCCCTTTTTGTATTTGACTGCTTCTATTATAATCCCTCTCTCTGTTCTCTCCTCCAAGCTACACATGTTCAGATCCTTTAGTCTATCCTGATAATTGATATCCTGTAAACCATTCACCATTTTAGCAGCCCTTCCCTGAATTATCTCTAGAGTATCAAAATCCTTCTGGAGATGGGGTCTACAGTACAGCACACAATACTCTAGGTGAGGTAGCCCGTTTAAATATGGAAGGCAGCCAATGGAAGGGCGGGGGGAGGGGCTCGCCTGGGAGCCGTGCGGCATAGGAGAAGCCAGTCCTGCAAGCCTGAGGTTTAAGTTGTGTATCTGGAGCATTAACCAACTGAACTTTCTCGGCTCACTGGGGTGAAATGCACTCATGTGTGATAAAGAGGTGATAAAGTAGAGATAACTGTTCCAGTATGATAAACGCTCCAGTTCCTAATGTTATTCTATAGACCTTAGTGTAAAGGCTTCATAGAATAACAGAGTAATAGAAGACATTATCTCCAATTTATCACACCTTAGTGCATCTCTGCCCTGGTCTGTAGATGCCAGAATCTTCCCTGCTACCTTTTTGTTAAAGGGATAGCAATGTTTCACAAAAACAGCAGCTCCAATTAATCTTCATAATATTAGAGCCATAGAGAGTGTTATTTCAATACTGTCAGAGTTGTAGTTCTAGAGTAATTGAATGATAAAGTATCCCCCTCCCTCCCCTTTTAACTAGTGTAAGCCACCTCCCCTCAGATGTGGAATCTGGTCTTGAGACCAGACAGCTCACAGCAAGGGACAATCTTCTTATTGTGAGAACAATGAAAACCCTGCCTCCCTTGACAGATTTTTCATGTTTTTCCCGTATGCTGTCACCTTCTATCTTTGCGGCTCACTCCGTCGCAGCCAACTCTTCCTCTTTCTCATGTTGGGTTGCCTTTTTGGGCCCGTTTGTGTCTGGCCGTGCATGTGCAGGATGCTGCTGCTTCCTCCTCAGCGTCTGCTCCTGCGTCCGGATCTGCTCCCTATTTGGTAGATTCTCTCCAACCTGGCATGGCTCCCAGACAAGCCCTTCTCTTGGCCTCTTCTCATTGGTACTTTCTTGTATTTAAATGGGCAACCCCAGGCTATGGGTGCCCATTCTACGGGCTCCGTTGAGTTTTACCTTGCTAGTTGTCTCCTGCTGTTTCATCTGTATTCAGACCTTGGCCTGTTTGATTATCCCTTTTGCCTTCCACATTGTCCTGATTGATATCTGTTGCTGACCACTGGCTATCCTCCTCACCATGGCTTTGTCTCCTGTACCTGGCTCCTGACCGCTGGCTATCCTCCTGATCACTGTTTTTTCTCCTGTACCTGGCTCCTGACTATTGGCTACTCATCTGACCTTGGAATCTCTGACGCCCTCGGCACTGAACCCCTGCTAGTCTGACCGCATCCTGTTTGAATCCATACCTCTTCCTCTAGACCTGTCTTTTGCTTGCCTCCAGCTTGTTCCATCAGCCTGGTTTTCAGCGGTTCCCAGTGTACTCACATGCTATTTGCACCCCAGCTCAACTGGAGTGGAACAATCTGGTTTCACGACCAGCACTTTTATACAGCCTAGGTTGCAGCAAGAGAGTACCTGGCACTCCGCCACCGATCCCCAGCCCCGCTCCCTATCTACGTTCCCAAGCTACTGAACCAGTGTTGGCACCACACCTATGAGTGGTAACAATGCTAATTGAAGATTGTCCATCTTTGAGATCCACCTGTATACCGCCTTGCAGCTCTGAGCTGAGCAGTGTTACATCAGTAAAAAGGGTGGGAGGGGGGATACTTTATCATTCAATTACTCTTGAACTACAACTCTGACAGTATTGATAGCAATGTGATCGGGGGGCATGGGAATTTCTGCACCAGGGCCTGGTGGCTTCTAGTTATGCCTCTGATGCCTGTCTTCATCTTCTTGAGCCTGCTAGTGCTACTTTTTGCTCCTTTACTATATTTGCCACTTCTGCCGAGTAGGACACTGGTACCTTAGTCTTTTACCCTAAATGCTCTGCTTCCTTTAATAAAACACCTTTCAGTTAATCCTATTTTACCTGGACTCCATCTAAAGATCTCCAGGCTGTTTTTGACTGACCTAAAAAAAAACAAACAAACAAAAAAAAACTATATATATATATATATATATATATATATATATAATTTGTATAAACGAAAATGTAATTCTAAACTGCCTTTGTATCACGTAAGCCCAAAGACCAGCAGATACAGAGTTGAGATATTGATACTTTATTTTTTGAAAAGATATCTTTCCTGCAGCTCTGTGAAAGGTGACTTCCCTGGCACATTAACGGTTAAAACTCACATCGCGCCTCAGAGCGTTATGGGAGCATTGTGGGAAGGCTGTTGCTAACTGCTGCTGGACCGGAGCAGTTAGTTTCAGCCAATCTGGGTATTTTCCACACACGCGATCACTGATACATAGACTCACATGTGCTAAGCAACCATATGACAGAGACAATGTTCATAAAAACTGCCTATGCCACTACTCTCTGTCTCCCTCATCCTCATAGACTGTAAGGAAGAGAGAAACAGAGAATAACAGTGAAATATTGTGTCCAACATTTTTTTTTTAATTTCAGTTTAAAAAAAGTCCATTTACCCCTCTTATCACTGTGATTCACTGTGATCGTGTGCTTCAGATCAGCATTTGCTGATCTGTGTTCTTTTTTTGTCCCACTTTTTTACATTTTTTAGATTCAAATTAATTGATTAATTAGTAGTATAGTTGGGATGGGTAGGTATTGTTAAATGAGATAGGATTAGGGTTGACGTGGGTTAGGGTAAGGTTTAGGGTTAGGTTTAACAATAAATAAATAAATAAAAAATACTATTTATACAGGATTATTGACAGTTTGCGCCTTTTTGTCTGCAATTTAATTTTTAGTTAGTTCTGCAGCTTGGGTGGGGAATTAGGTAGAATTAGGCTTTAGGTAGATTGTTATTTCAAAAGATAAATACAAAAAATGACACAGGTAAATAAGTTAAGTAGGTTAGAAAGTGTGGGTGGATAGTTATTTAGTAGAAATTAGGGATTAAGTTGTTTAGGGTAGGTAATAATGCAGTGGGTATTTACTGCCTTAGAGGCATCTGCTTTTTTGGTGTCAGATGCTGAAGCCAACAAATCTGCATCGGATTTTGATGCAGCCCAGTTTAGTGACAAGTCTAGTGATAATTCTAGTGATCACTGGGCATCCTGTTAAAAAGAGCCGTACTGCTCTAAGTACTACTCCAAGTACTACCTCTGACACTAACCTATGGAATGGGTACCATCAGTTGTTTTTTGTTCTGAAATTCCTGCATTCACAGCCAACCCAGGAATTAAAGTGGATGTCTCAGGTTTTACCCCAGTCCAGTTTTTGCATTTATGTTTGTGGGAAGATATTTTGTGATATATTGTTTCCCAAACTAAGTATGCAGCCCAATATCTTCCTGCCAATCTTTCTTCTTACATTGTAAGGCAACCCCACATATAGAGGGTTTAAAAAGTTGATAGCCCTAAAAATGGCAATGGGGATAATTAAAAACCTAGCATTTAGTCATATTGGAGCACAAATCCCATCTCTGCTACCTCTATTTCCTCCCAAACTATGGCCAGGGATAGATATGAAAGACTCCTGTGCTTCAGACATTTCAGTGACAACAACCAGTGCCTGCCAAAAAAAAAATCAACATGACAGACTGTTTCAAATCCACCCCCAAATAATTTACTTACGGGCCAAGTGTGCAGATATATACATTCCCCATAAAAATATCTGCATTTATGAATTCCTGATTAAATACAAGGGAAGTCTGGGATTTAAGCAGTATATCCCCTCCAAGACTCCAGGTTAGGAGTAAAATTCTACAAACTTTGTGAGAGTGTTATAGGATATACTCATGCTTTCTGAGTACATGAGGGCAAGGACTGCCACTTTGATCTGCCTGGTTCCCAGTCTTTGTTAGTTTGGGATCTCAATAACCCCTTAATTAATAAAGGGTACCATTTATAAGTTGATAATTTTTACACCAGCCCCCTGTTATTATAGTTACATTTGTGTTTGGACACAACGGCCTGTGGCACAGTTATAAAAAACTGTAACGATTTCCCCAAACAAATTATAGATACCCGCTGAAATGGGGGTGTCTTCAGGTTTGCACCAAAGGAGCTATTGGCAGCTAAATTTAAGGACAGAAAAGATGTGTACATGCTAAGCACCATCCATGATGAAGCACTGTATCAGTCTCAGTCCTTTACAAAGCTCAGGTACTTAGAAAACCACTCTGAATCAAAGAGTAAAACAAGAACATGGGGGATGGATTTAGGTGATTAGTTTATGCATTATGAGGAAAAGTAGGGCTTGGTATAAAATGGTTGCCATTTATATGATGCAGATTGCCATTCATAATTCATCTTTAATGTTTAAAATGACTAACCACCTCTTGAAAATGAACATTTTTGCAGTACGAGTTCCAGTTAATTATGAGTAATTTATTTCAACATGCACCTAGAACTACAACAGTGTTTGGAAAACTGAGAACTGGTGCAGCACACTTTTCTTTGAAAATTGCCCCAACCCAAAAAAATGGTGCTTAGTATGCAACAACCCACAACCTGGGCTCTGCACTGGAAACTGTTTTAAGCAGTATCACATAGCTGCAATGCAGTAGTGTTGTAACAGCTACCATTTCATTATGTGGCCAATTTTTCCCCTGCAACCAAATATTTTTTGGACAAGAAATCCATCAAAAACACATTTTTTTTTCTTACTGCAGCTTTTGAAATGGATTTGGATTGATGGTAAAGCAACTGTATAAGAAGTGTCAAAATGTACCTAGAATGAAAATTCCATGTCTGTAAATGGAAAAGAGCATGTTCCAAATTTGGTACAGTAGCTTCGCCAAAACCTGTCAACAGGGCTGGCCCTAACATGGGTCCCGGTGGGTCCATGGACCCAGGCGGCACTTTGACAGGGGAAGCAATTTGCCGCCCAAAACTTCCCCAAGGTATGTTATTTTGTGCGCCAGCCGCAGCAGCCAAGTCTGTGTCCCATGTCACCCCCCACACACAGGGACAAAGAGTTTTGTCAGGGCTGCACTGCCTGTACATAAGTCAGTGTCACACTGTCAGCTGCCGCCCGGGAGGCCTGCTGCATTAGTAACACATACATAGTCAGTCTAGACATGATAATGATCTGATGACACGCTGACAATGATTCATGACACCTCACTCTGACACGCAGGCACCGGAGTGTGCTGCCTGTGCCTCACAGACAACCCATACTCACCGTTGCCAGCCTGTAACCAGCCAATAAGAGGAGCATATTTGCTCACTCACAGACTGGTCCATCCTCATTGGTTGGTTGGTTGGGGTGCATACTGTGCAACGTGTAGTAAGTACTGTGTGAGACAGCTGGGAGTCGTTGGCAGTTTGGAGCAAACTGCACTGTATGTGTGTGCCGGTGGCTGCGTAGTGCATCTGTGGCTGGCTGTGTGACTTACTCAGAGTCCGACTACCATTTTTCTGACTGAGCTGAAACTGTGAGTAGGAGTTGTTTCCCTCATGTTCCTATTTTCTTCCAGTTCCATTCTTTCCCAACCTGAGACCTCATTTTTGAGAATGTAATCAGCTATGCTTAAGACTAGCAAATGCACATAGTCTAATATTAATCACAGAATTTGGTCATTGTTCAAGTTCAGATTTTAGCTCTACTGGTTCTTTTCCAGTGGTGTATTGTTTGTTTTTTTTACTGGATGCTCAGACTTTTGCTCAAGGGGTGTCTCATATCTCTAATTTTAGAGCTTCTAACCCCCTTGTGATTTTAATTTGGTTCTGGGACATCTCCTATGCAGTGACTGACTGTGGTGGTCTCCATTTGGTGACATTCCTTTTTTAATCATTTGTTTGGTCTGTCAGGTGGAGGAGTCACATGCATTATCGTGCAAATCTCAATTATTGAGTTTTTCCATTCAGATAAGGTGGTCTTTTGGACTTGCTTTGTGTTTTATTTTCATGATATAAAATAATGTATGTGTGAGTGTTTTGGTGGGCGTGGTTGGAGGGGGCAGCATTTCATTGTTGAACCCAGGCAGCACAAAGTCTTGGGCCGGCACTGCCTGTCAAACCTATGTTTGTGGGGCATTGCCACACTCAGAAGATGTAGCTGAACACTAACCAATGCATTTTTTTAAATTGTAATATAATTGTGAAAAACTCTGAACAGGTTTTGGGAGTGATTGATGGTAAACTGGCTGAATAAGTGTCAAAATGCACCTAGAATGAAACCTAGGGTTGTCTACTTTTCAAAAACATATACTTTTGGGGAAATAATTTGAATTTGAGCACTGCTAAACTGCCTCAAAGGAGACATGGCACCAGTAAAGCAAACTGAAAATTCCATGTCTGAAAATGGAAATGATCAAGTTCCAAATTAGGTACAGTAGCTTCGCCAAAACCTGACAAACCAATTCATGTGGGGAGTTTCCATACTCAGAAGGTGCAATTGAACACTATTAAAGTTTTGTTTTTTACATCTGCCAATATCCTGTGCTTGAAATCAATAGCAACATTGTAGTGTTAGTGTGAAAAATGTAAAAAACAAAGTATTACAATTTTGGTACATACTTGTGGAAAAATAGTTCCATGAAAAGCTCCAGAAATTCTACTGATGAATTACCCTATGCTGTCTTCTTTTTAGAAACATATACTTTTGTGGGGCATTTTTGGGTTCTGGCACCGTTAACTAAGCTATGATCCTCACATGCCAAATTCTGAAAAATTACAAAATTGAAAACAATGATGCTCATCTTGTAATAGTTACCATGTAAGACTGAAAAATCCTAGGCATATGGGGTACTCCCACATTTAGGACAAGTATATTAATATATTTGGGGGAAGGGTTTTATCAGATGCACTAATAGTGTACAAATGATGACAGGAAAAGCTGTGAAAAATTATGTATTTTTTCTTTTTCTGTCCAGCCCATGCAAAATCACCTGTTGATCCAGAGGAAGGCACAAAAAAAACCCAGCCCATGCCAAATCACCCACTGATCCAGAGGAAGGCAAAAAAAATCAAAAACCAACAACAACCATCCACTGAATCCAGAATTAGAGGGAAAATACCTTGAACAATGACATGCTAAATTGTCCAAAATTGCTCTTGTCCCTTAGTGTAAAAAAAGCCCTTGTCACTAAGGGGTTAAGCCTTCAGTGCAGCACAGAATTTAGGGATATATTCAATTGAAGGTGATAACTTTATCACTGGTTTTAGCTACAATTTTCCCCAAAGACTTCAACAGGAGTTTGTGGCATCAAACAAGTATTAATATTTATCACCTGCAATGGAATTCAGCCTTAAATCCCCATCCCCATGATAAACCCCTTCACAGTGTTTGTACGTCATGCATTCCTAAGTCACTGTGTCTGATATCACGTGTAATCAGCTCATTTGGGAAAGCGCAATGTCCTTGAGCTATACAGTAACTCCTAGCCAGGTGTGCAAAAATGTGTCTGGAGTCATATGCAGAATGTCTCTTAGCACATGCACAGTGTTCTTTCTTAGAAACATGGAAGTTGACGGCAGATAAGAACCATTTGGCCCATCTAGTCTGCCCATTTTCCTACTGTAAAAAACCTGAAACCTTTTTTGGTCCTTGGTCTTTTCTTATGTTAAGGAGAGAATTATGCCTATCCCATGCATGCTTAAATAATCTCACTGTATTAACTTCTACCACTTTTGCAGGTAGGATGGTCTACTTATCTACTACCCTCTCAGTGAAGTAAAACTTTCTTACATTAAGTCTAAACATGTGTCCCTCTAGTTTTATAGACTATGGCTTCTTGTCCTAACATTTTTACTCCTTTGAAACGTACTTCCATCCTGAACTTTGTTGAATCCCTTCATGTATTTGAATGTTTCTATCATATATCCTCTCTCTCTTCTCTCCTCCAAGCTATACATGTTCAGATCTTTTAATCTATCCTGATATGTCTTTTCCTGTAAATGAGTCACCATTTTATTAGCCCTTCTCTGAATTTTCTCTAGAGTATCTATATCCTTCTGGAGATGGGGTCTCCAATACTGTACACAATACTATAAGTGAGGTCTAACTAGAGATCTTTAGAGTGGAATGACCACTTCCCTTTTTCTGCTACTAATGCCCCAAGCTATACAACCCAGCACCCTGCTTGCATTCCCTGCTGCTTTATTACATTACCTGCCTACCTTTAAGTCATTAGAAATAATTACTCCTAAATCCCTTTCCTCTGTTGTCTCTGACAGCAAAGTATTCTTGATGTCAACAGTATTTTTGATGTCAACATGTTTTACAAGGAACATGGTTGTGCATCTCCATGAAAACCATTGATGCGTATACAAGAAAAGAAAATAATACAGATCAACTGGTAGTGGATACTTTGACACCTTTAATTTTGCCAACAGCAAGATAGTTAATGCGGCCATCAACACCCTGAAGCAAAAGCACACCAGTTTTGTTCTCAATCTACCAGCTGAAAATGAGTTCCCCTCTGCTTACTGAGTCAGAATTGGCTCCTGTTACAGGAAGCTTATGAAAAAAAAAATGTGACTGACAGCAATTTAGAAGACTATTTGATTCAAAAAGACATGTAAGTTCAGTTTTTACAAAGTACCCAAGGCACATAAAGAACCTAACAATGGTTGCAGGGACTCATTCTGTCTTTTAACCTTTTGTTGATATGATACTACAATCAACTGGTTCTTACAAATTCATCTTAACAAAATATACTACTAACTTCCTGAACAAATTACAAGGCATGAAATACTCTAGGGGTGACCTTTTATTGATGACTTTGGATTTGCAAAATTTATACACTGCAAACCCCCATACTGAAGTCATATATATTGTTAAAAAGAATCTAAAGATGGGCTACTACCTACAAGATCTGTTGATTTTTCCATAGCACTTCTGCATATTATCCTTAGAACTGCTTCTTTTACAATTTACGACATAGCTATTGGGGCTAAAATGGCACCAACATAAACAGGATCTGAAAACCTGCATGTGTATTATAATCTTTTTCAGCAATTTAGGTCATAGTCCAAAGTTAAAGATGCTGATAGCAAGGTTGAATAACCATAACCATAACCAAACTGAAGCCTGCCCATCTTTCTTACTTCTTTTGCTGGCTTTGCTTGCTCCTAACATGGGGAAAATTGGTGGCCTCATTCAGCATAGTTTATGAGCACTGCAGGCTACAGCTTCATTCCGGGGACCATTAATTGTCCCGGTGGGGAATGAACCGGGATGCAGGACTGAGCCATAAATTAAGGGACTGTCCCGGGCATTCCGGGACATGTGGTCACCCTATCGCTGCCTGCTAGCCTGCCTTACTACGAAGAGGTAATAAATGATGTAAAAAAAAAAAATGATGTTAAAAAAAAAAAATCCCCAAAACGTTTTCAGAAAAAGAAATTACCCCCCCACACACACTAGACTTAACCCTTTGTGTGCCAGAGAGGATTCCAATTCACAAGCACTCAGGGGGTTATGAAGATAATTTTATCAATACTATGTTTTTACTAAGTTTTAAAGGGATAGTAATACCTGAAATGTAAAAAATATATGTTGTAGGCTTTATCCCCCTGAGTAAAACAAGAGTTCTCCCACTGCTGTAAGTTGTTTAATTCAAAAGTTATTAATTTTCAAAGTTGTATTTTTTAGGTGCAATATCACAGTGGCCTGAAATTGTACAGTGACGCTGTTGCTACACGATCCTATGGACAGCTCTGGTCCCGGGACCATAAATCTCCATAGGATGGTGTAGCAACAGCGCCACTGTAAAATTTCAGGCCACTGTGATACAATCACATTAAAAATCACATTTTGAATAAATGACATACAAAATGAATGTCACCACCTGCCACAATTCATGCCTCCGCTTCACCTGCCAATAACTTGTGGACTGCTGTCTCTCTGTATTGCACCTCCTCTTAACCATGCTCCCACTAGCTATGCTCAGACAAATCTAGAGGCGTAGGCTGGCTCCTGTGGGTTTTATGCAGCCGCACAAGCTACAGCAAAATGCGCGGCTGCATTTGATTATGTGCGCAGTGTGTCCTTACACAATGAGGAAGTCCCATCCGGCCAGACGGAGAGCAATGGGAAGTGTAGGTAGTAGCACGCAGGCGCAGCAGTGGGTCACATGGGGCGGCCCAGGCAGCGCAGGTACTACAAGCCGACTGGAACAGGAAAATTTTGTATTGCACAACAGCACTTCCGCTGTCACACGCGAGCATGATTATGCCATCACATTATAAAGTGGGCTGAACGATGGGCAAGACAGGGCCATTGCCAGACGCCCCTGAAAATCGGGCGCCCTAGGCAAGTGCCTTGTCTGCCTATTGACAAATCCGGGGCTGGGGGGATAGTCACATATAGAGAACATACACTCTGACACACTGATACGCATATAGAGAAGCACACACATACTTACACACTGATATCCTTACAGAGACTCACACACTGACACACATATACATATAGGTAACACATACTGACACACTAATATACATACAGGAAACGCATACTGATACACACATACAGACACACACATACAGAGAACACACACAAACTAACACTTATACACATACAGGGAACACACAAACACACTGATGCTTAAACACATACAGGGCGGTGCATAAAGGGGTAAGACACAAGGAGTGGAGCCAAGGGGCAGCTAAATTAGGTTTTGCCTAGGGTGGCAAAAATCCTTGCACCAGCCCTGCCCATGCATGCCAATAGCAATCACAAGTTCAGGAAATTGACCCACAGTGTAAAAGGAAGAGAATCAGGTGAGGTCACAACCAAACCAATAGTCAGAACATATTATGCACTTCCAGAATACATACAATTACAAAGGTGGATGCTTGTCCCTTTAATAGCCACTTGCGGAATTCTTCTTATTGTGGAACTTTTAATTAATTTTTGGAAAGGTTCAAATATCGGGAATGTTTGCAGCTAATTTATAAGGTACTACATTTATATATATATATATATATATATATATATATGTACTATGATGTAGGATATTTTAGAAGAAACCAGACTATATACTGTAAAGATGTAAAAGGGGTCCCTGTACAGACTACTAAGCAGATAGTTTAAATAATTGGGTGATTATATAAAGAGTGGGGTAGGGTTTCTTAAAAGAGAATAATATAAATGGAAATTTGGAAAGCTTTATCCGAAACCTTAAATGTTAGTATTCTAAAGATCTCAATCTTTTTGAAAATATAAGAAATGTATGTATCACAGGAGTTCCATCTAGTGGTAGAAAAGAAATTTAGAATTATTATAGATAGTTTTGAAAATAACAAACATTTTAATTCAAACAATATATCATGGGTTGAATAACCACCAAGGATTAAAATAATAATAAAAAAGAAATCTGCGTTAAAAATAAACAAACGAAGAAAAAAAAAAAGGACTGCTTCCCATACCGGGAGTCGAACCCGGGCCGCCTGGGTGAAAACCAGGAATCCTAACCGCTAGACCATATGGGAGGTCATACTCTAACGTCAATTTTAAGCAGTGAAAAGGATGTGTCGCTTTCGTGAAGTTTATTTCATTCTTATAATTAGGAGTTTGCAACACATCACTTTGCTATGAGATGCACACCACTCTGGTCCTCAAGAAGTTACATTTGAATCATAACTGGCTAACGTGATACGTTTTTTAAAATATGTTAAGATCATAAAGAAAAGTATACAATAGAGAAAATTAAACATTTAGGCCTGATATAAGGACAAGCTGTATTTTTCCCTTTAATTAACACACTGCTTCACTGTGCTATGCAGCATCCAATGAGTTGGGCAAAGACGCCATCAAGCTCTACAGCACTACATTTCCCATCATCCCTAGCCAGCCTTCTAGCTGGCGAAGACTAAAATCCCATATTCCTTACAGCTGTAGTGCCTCAATCTGCCCATTATTGTATTGATTTTACTTCAGCAGTGGGTAACCTGCATCTCCCTAGCTGTCGTTAGATTACTCAACATTCATTATTCTCGTATGTTTAGACAAGAGCTGTTCTCCCTTTTGCCATATATCCTTACTGAACTACAATTCCCAGTGTAACATTTGGGTAGTCTCAACCTCCCAGCAGCCAATGCTTTCATTGGTATGCGTACACATGCGCTTTAAGCTATGTGAAACAGCCCGCGGAAGCGTCAGCTCTGCATAAGCATGTGCATTGTGGTCATAGGGTTATTAAGACGTAATAGTTCCACGCAATTTACACACGTCAAATCCAACCCGCGTCTAATTCACTACATTGCAAAATATGTTTGTTAACTATTCAGCACTCGACGAGTTAAGATCATTGCGCATGCGCAAACTGACTGCTTCCGCTTCTTTCATGTGACGAGTCATGTGATTTACACACCATCCGGGTCTTGAAGAGAAGAGTGAAGCTGGGGTAATTGGACGATGCTGGATATTGGGCAGTGTGGGGCGAATCCTCATAATAATAATTTAGGTTGAATTGTACAGGGGAATGTTATAGAAAGTGTTGAGTAGCATATTATAGGTTCAAAATGGCAATTATTGGGGTGGTTTACTCATATAATGCCAGTCTCAGAGGAGTGTCTGTGATCCTTTGGTCCTGTGGCACTCAAAAGATTATTGCTTCGTGTAGGATATGGGAGAACGGGTATGCCATTTTATGTTTAGAGGAATAATTGTGGCAAAAATTAGAACATTGCTGTTCATAGAGCGAATGTTTCTTCTTTTTGTAGTGTTTTATTTGGGGGTTAACCCTTTAAGAACCTAAGGGGAGTTCGGAGTATTGTTGGGTAATGTGTAGTTCACCTCCTATCCTTTAATGGGTTAAGCTACATTCAACCAGTTAAGCTCAATGGGCAGTATGTATAAAATGGAGTAGTGCAATTCAGGGGTAAATCAGATTCACAATAGGATGGCCACACAACACAATCAGCAAATTGAGCTTTTTAACACCTTCAATGTTTGGAACCCTCTCTAGCATTTAAGGGGTTAAAAGGTTCATTTGAACAAACAATAATTTTTATTTGTACCCTACTGAGAAGTTGCTGGGATCCAGAATTGAACTGTTCAACTTTTATACATGGAGCTCAATGTGCTGTTTGGCTACTGGGCGCTGAGACTATTTGTCCATGGGAGAGTTTAGGTCTCACAATTTAAAATGTAATGAGGTGACTGTGATAATCTGGGCATGTTCAGAAGTGACTGGTGAGAAGTTGATGTTTTGTTGAGAAGGTGGGTATAGAAAGAAATGTAGTTTGTAATTTTACAGATAATTGGAATGAAAAAATGGATACTGAATGCCAGATACTTTATGGAGTGGTAACATAAGTTATTGTCACCTCCTTTTATAAACTGAGACACTGATGCCACTTAAACTAACTCCTCGTAATAATAACCACCCAACACACAATTACTGTACTATGGCCAGAAAATCCTAATGGCCCCTATAAATTTTCCCTTTGTGAATTTGTTCAAGAGAACATATATATAATGATTTTGATCAGTCCTGGATGTCATTTGGATGGTGGCAGACATGACCGTTGCACACAGTTTATTAATTTTTTTATTCTTCAAAATGACGCAGAGTGCACAAGCCTATTATTCCTTTAAGGACAGGACAAACTGTGTTTTCCACTTCCATAAACATGACATCCAAGACTGATTGACAATGTTATCCCTTGTACAAAGGCACAAGAGCAAAATTGATACGGGTTATTAGCACTTTCTGGACATATTGAGGTAAGTGGGGTGTTCCTATTAGGTAGTGGTAGTGCTGTAGTCTTTCTTATTAAGAAAAAAAAGTGATATCACCTCCTAATAATAATGTTACATACCTTACTAATGGCACTATAAGTTTCGCCCTTGTGCTTTTGTTTGAGACTTGACATCTTCAGTCAGTCCTGGATGTCCTGTACATGGAGGCGGGCATGACTGTTGCTAGCAGGACCATAGAACCTTAAACTCTGCTCATATCACATAGTACTCTTAGGTAGGCTCATGAATATACCCTGCTTAATTATGAAAAAAAACAAATAACCAATCTGGCAGCAACTGTCATGTCTGCCTCCAGGGCCCTGACATCTGGGACTGAATGAAGATGTCATCCCTTTAACCGAGGCATAAGGGCAAAATTCATAGGATCCATCAGGATTTTCTGCCCATAGTAAGGTAAGTGACGCATTATTATTAATGGGTGCTCTCTTTCAAGTGAAGCTACAGTACATCTTAGTAGAAAATGTTGCTTAGTCAAGAATTATGTTCCCTAACTTTGCATGTCATTTTCTTCTAAACGGTACATAATGTGAGCATCTTACACAAGGGTGCCTCCATATTTTTCCTGATTTAATGCATTTACTTGAACACACTGTTCCCCCACTGCGAGTTACCAGGTAAACCATTTTTCTCTTCCGAATGGGATAAAATATCCTGCACCAGAGGGCCAGGCACTTAAAGTGGAACTGTCACCTTAAAACCTCCTACAATATTGTTTGTTGTATTGTTTTATTCATTAAAAATGGTTTTCAAGCTATTGGCAATATCTGTCTGACACAGACAAGCACAAGTGGTTTCCCCTAGTTCACCTGATCAGCCCTCTGTGTGCTCCCCTCCCTCCCCTTTACAGCCATGCAGTGTTAACCTTTTGCAGTCCATGTATGTGTGCAATACATAGTGATGTAGTAAAGCATTTCACATGTCTTTGGCACTCAAAGGATTCAATGTATTAGCAATCTGTCCAGTGGAAGAGGGTTTCACCTTCTCTAAATATGTCATTATCCAGGTCTGTCACTGTCGGGGGGGCGTATCCCAAGCCACTACTCTCAAGGGGCTCAAAACACACATGAGCCCCACGCACAATTATAACTGACCAGCAGCCTAAGAGTTTCCAGTATCCAGGGTGCAATATATCTGATCTTCAGTACTGACCAGCAGCCTGGGAGTCTCCAATAATAAGCATTCAGAGCACATTGTATGTGATCTCCAGCACTAACTTACATTTCTAGTGTTCAGCATCTTGGCAGCATTTCATCTGATCTTGTAAAGACCTGCAGAGAGAGATTTCCAGCATTCAGAATCTAGGGCAAAAATATATCTGATTTGCAGCACAAATATACAGCCTGGGAGATACCATTATTCTTCATCTAGGGCTCTATACATCTGATCTCCAAAAACTGGCATACGGTCTGAAATTATATATTTGGGACCCCCTATTATTGTATTCTCATACTGGAATCCATCCTTCAGCCTTTAGGTTATCATATCTAGGTGCCTTCACTACTGCACCTCTCAATGCTGTGACACTCATCCTGTTCATGGCCCCAGATCAGCTGAGGTCAGACATCTGGCTTTGCAGGCAGCACCTCTAACTTGGTTGGTAGCTGCAACAAGAGTGTGATAGGTAGTGACTTCTCTTTCTAGTGTCACCCTCTAGCAACTTACAGTAGTGAGGGGAATTACTTATTTTACCTACTTTCAGGGAACCTAACTTCTCTATGGGAAATCAAAGAATGATTTCAGGGATTTAGGGTGCAAGCTTAAGGCAAGGACCTCTAAGGTAGTATTTTCTGAAATACTACCTGTGCCATGCGCCAGTGCAGGTAGGCAGAGGGAGCTCAGGGAGCTTAATGCATGGCTCAAGCAATGGTGTAGGAAGGAGGGTTTTGGGTTTTTAGAACACTGGGCAGACTTTGCTCTTGGGTACAATCTATATGGAAGAGATGGATTGCACCTAAATGGTAGAGGAGCCTCTGTGTTAGGGGAGAGAATGCTAGGAAGCTTGGAGGAGCTTTTAAACTAGGAAAGGGGGGGGTGGGTATAGATAGCAAAAATGGGGTAGATAGAGCAGATAGGAACTGGGTCCAAGTAACTGACCAGGGGGGTGGAGAAAGGGTGGGGAGAAATTTAGTCAGTAGGGAGGAACTCCTAGTAAATGAAGGTGAAGAAAAAAGGCATGTAGGGATTAATATATGTAAAGACTTCAAAATCAATTGTATGCTAGCAAATGCAAGAAGTATGGTAGATAAAATAGGAGAACTAGAATTGCTGGCGGTTAATGAGCAATTGGACATAATTGGAATAACAGAAACATGGTGTAACGATGCACATGACTGGACTGTAAATATAGAGGGCTATTCCCTGTTTAGAAGAGACAGAATTAATAGAAAAGGTGGAGGTGTGTGTTTATATTTGAAAACAGAGCTAAATCCAGTTTTGCGAGGTGATATTAGTGAGGAAACTGGCCAAACTGTGGAGTCCATGTGGGTAGAAATCGAGACTAAATGTGGTGTGAATGGTAAAAAAAAGTTGTTGGTGGGCATATGCTACAAACCACCAAATATAGATGACAATGATGAGGCCCAACTGCTATTGCAAATGAGGAAAGCTGCCCAGTTTGGGCATACTATAATTATGGGAGATTTTAATTATCCAGATATCAACTGGAAAAATGAGACCTGTCAGAGTGCTAAGGGTAGCAGGTTTTTGAACACGCTTCATGAAAGCTACATGTCACAAATGGTGGGAGCGCCGACAAGAAATAACAATGTATTGGACCTAGTGATCACTAATAACACAGAAATGGTATCCAATATTAAGGTAAGAGAACATTTGGGAAACAGTGATCACAACATGGTTACATTTGAGATCTGTCTGGCAAAGCAAAAATGTATAGGTTCAACCAAAACTCTTAATTTTAAAAAAGCAAACTTCAAATTGTTAAGGGCCTCAATGCAACACATAGACTGGGATATGTTATTTAAAGGCAAAAATACTGAGGAAAAATGGTCAGAATTCAAATTTAGGTTGCAGAAATGTACCCAACTGTATATACCAATGGGGAACAAGTGCAAAAGAAGTAAGTCACAGCCAATGTGGTTAACTGCACATGTAAAGAAGGAAATGGCAAGGAAAAAAAAAGCATTCAAATTATTTAAGTCAGAAGGAACTGAACAATCTTTCTTAAAATACAGGGAGAGCAACAAAGATTGCAAAAAGGCAATTAGGGTAGCAAAAATAGATAATGAAACTCGAATTGCAAGGGAAAGCAAGACTAATCCAAAAAAGTTTTTTAAATATATAAATAGCAAAAAACTTAAGAGGGAGTGCATTGGACCATTCAAAAATGAGATGGGTGAGTTGGTTAGTGAGGATAAGGAAAAGGCTGATGTTTTAAACACTTTCTTTGCATCAGTATATACAAGGGAGCAAGGAATGGTAGAAGAGCCTCCGCAAGTATCAAATAAAACAATACAATTAATAGATATTGGGTTAACTCAAGGAGATGTCATGGGAAGACTGAACAAAATTAAGACCGACAAAGCACCGGGTCCTGATGGTATACATCCAAGGGTTCTTCAGGAACTCAGTGCAGTGTTAGCAAAACCCCTATATTTACTCTTTAAAGATTCTATTACCACAGGCTCAGTGCCACAGGATTGGCGAAGAGCTAACATAGTGCCTCTATTTAAGAAGGGAACTAAAACAGAACCTGGGAATTATAGACCAGTGAGTTTGACCTCTGTAGTGGGAAAACTATTAGAAGGCATAATAAGGGACTATATTCAGGATTACAACACAAAAAATAAGATCATTAGCACGAATCAACATGGTTTTATGAAGAATAGGTCATGCCAAACTAATCTTTTCAGCTTCTATGAGGAGGTAAGCAGCAACCTTGACAATGGCAAGGCAGTAGATGTAGTATATCTAGACTTTGCAAAGGCATTTGATACAGTACCACACAGAAGGCTGGTGTATAAAATAAGGAAATTGGGGCTAGGAGATAACCTTTGCAATTGGATACAAAACTGGTTGAAGGATAGGGAACAGTGTGTGGTTGTAAATGGAAAATTCTCCAGTATAGTTAAAGTGGAGAGTGGAGTACCTCAGGGTTCAGTATTGGGTCCGCTGCTTTTTAACATGTTTATAAATGACCTGGAAATAGATATAGAAAGCAAAATATCAATATTTGCAGATGATACTAAATTATGCAAAGTCATTAATTCAGAACAGGATATTTTCTCTCTACAGAGGGACTTACAAAATGTCAAACTGGGCAAACGTGGAATATGAAGTTTAATGTGGGGAAGTGTAAAGTCATGCATTTGGGAGGAAACAATCCCAAGGCTACTTATAAACTTAATGGAATAATTTTAGGTGACTCGTTGCTAGAAAAAGACCTGGGTATCCTTGTCAACTACAAACTTGGAAACAGTGACCAGTGTCAAACAGCAGTAGCAAAGGCAAACAAAGTCCTGTCTTGCATAAAAAGAGGTATTGAAGCAAGAGTGGATAACATTATTTTGCCATTATACAAATCATTGGTAAGACCTCACCTTGAGTATGCAGTGCAATTTTGGGCACCGGTTCTGAAAAAGGATATACTAGAACTGGAGAGGGTACAGCGGAGAGCAACAAAATTAATTAAGGGAATGGAGGACTTGACATATGAGGAACGACTAGACAAACTTGGCTTATTTACTCTAAAGAAAAGACGACTAAGAGGAGACCTTATCACATTGTACAAGTATATGAGAGGTCAATACAAGGATCTCTGCGGTGAGCTATTTATTCCAAGGCCTGCTCAGGTGACCAGGGGACACCTCTTGAGATTAGAGGAAAGGAGGTTTAAACTTCAGCAGAGGAAGGGTTTTTTTACGGTAAGGTCTGTCAAATTGTGGAATTCATTGCCCAGGGAGGTAGTTATGGCAGATACAATGGACACATTTAAGAGAAGATTAGATACATTTCTTTCAAAAGGGAACATACAGAGTTATACTGTTTATCAGTAGGCAGATCAGGAAGGTCTGATAAAGACTAATTTAATTGGTAGCAGGAAAGCTATAAAATTCTTAGTTACTGAGGTATGAAGCGAAGGTTGAACTTGATGGACTTGTGTCTTTTTTCAACCTAATTTACTATGTTACTATGTTACCTTCATTAGTCTTGTCTGCCATTCTTGAATTTCAACCAGAAATATAACAATTCTTTCTGCAGCGCTATTTATCATTCAGGAGATAAAAAAAAAAAAAAAAAAGCAGACTCAACTTCTACATCGACAGTCGCTTCATGGCTAAAGTGGACCATGAAACAGGCTTATAGTTTAAGATCAAGCCAGCTTACAGATAAATCTCTTTCTCCATTGGGGCATCCTGCAGTTCTTGACCTACTTTCACGGCAACTTGATTTTCTTTCTTTGCTGAATATAAAATGCGGCGTAGGAGTAAAATAGGCAAAGGAAAGGGTAGCGTTTCAACTCAGAGGCTATTAAGTTTATCTCCTGGCCTCCTGGTTGAGGGTACTGTACCCCATGGTCCCTGTGTCACCCAGTGGTCTAAGAGAAAATGATTTATCAGTAAGTTAAACAAACAAAAAAAAATCACTGTTTTATGACTTGTTAGCCCTGTGGATCTCTAAACTCCAAGCCATTTGTGGCTAGATTTTACAATTTAGCTTTTTAAAGGGAGTTATACACAAGTATTCCTTGGGTATAATTCCCTTCAAAAAGCTAAATTGTTAAAGTGGCATTTAATTTGACATAAGAACTTGCGGTCTTTAAAGTAGCCACTAGATATATAGAACAGCTGCACTCACAGAAGCTTATAACCAATTATAGTTTGGTGCACGTCCCCTAAAGATAAGGTAATCAAAAAGTGTACTCAGCCTAGGACATTCCAAGCGTCGTAACGGAACAGCACTCAAGAAGAAGTAGAAAGTGAATTTATCAATTTATTGATAAATTCACTTTCTACTTCTTCTTGAGTGCTGTTCCGTTACGACGCTTGGAATGTCCTAGGCTGAGTACACTTTTTGATTTTATTTATATATATATATATATATATATATATATATATATATATATATATATATATATATATATATATATATATATATAATAACGCACACGCATGCACTAAGATGCATAAAGAGCGACACAGTCATACACACATACATGCAATGCACAACATGCAGACACATAGAGTGTGATACAGACATGCAACACACACAGTGAGGAACACACAGAGAGACACACACACAGAAGTGAGTCATAAGGGGGTGACTTATGTGTCATTGTAATGAGTTTGTGTTTGTACTTATGCCTCCACTGTGGCATTCATTCATATAGATATGTAGATAGCTATCTTATATTTATAATTAAGTTTAGAGATGACAGGTTACCATTATACCTGTCTTGTGGTTCATCTGATTACTTTGTGCCGAAGTGAAAGAATTGCGCAGATTGAGATTGCCGGTTGGTATTATACCAATCCTACGGTCCATTCGATTACTCTGTGCAAAGTGATAGAATTGCGCTGATTGAAATTTAAGAGTTTGCTAAGTACAGTATATAAGAGTGTGACAAGATACTTGGGGTACGCAGCTATCTTACATTCTTGGTTATAGACGGTAGGATAGCCTGGGTTAACCCGGTAATTCATCAGCTCATCCTGTTTTAATGGGATCGTATCTATTCCGATGGAGACTTTAAGGTTAACTGTATTATCGTGTTTGGGCTGATTTTGGGGTTTTCCTATTAGCTTTTTAAGACACCCCAGCATGTCTCACGCTTATGTATTTATTGCCACTGTTTAGATATAACTTTTCTATCACATATAGGCTTTAGTCTATTTTAGTATGTCCTCTTTTTTTATTTACATTGAATGGTGTTTTGGAAGTAAATGTACATCGTTCTTAACCTCTTGTTTGCTATCTAGTAGTGATTTATGAGTAATGCGGGAGATTATTTGTTGCGGGCATTTAAATGCGATATAGTTTTTGAGATAATATCATTTATGATATGCTGACATTGACCGTTGAGATCTAACGTCAGAATTTATCTGACCAATGTCTAATTGGAGGTGGAACCTTGTTCATTTTAAAAGTGACCGCGAAATGGTGTTCGGGTTTCTTTTGTTTGCACTGACTTTGATAAAGCTTTGATGCGAAACGCGCGTCAGTCTTGATTTTAGATAATTTTTTTGTTTTTGTTTTTACAAATCTTTTTTGTCTTTTGCAATAGGGAATCTTTATCCTTTTTGCATGTATCTTCTATGCATTCACGTTGGGAATCCTTCATTAGCCTTGTATAGTTTGAGAATATTAGATACATTTTTCTAGTTGGTAACCCTTGGCAAACCGGATTATGCCCCGGTAACATTTCAGTTAGGGTACAGACTTTAGATATCTTCGAGAGAGGGTATTCTTCCGTACATTTATACTCTAACATGTAATGTGAGTTACACATAGGATCGAATAGATAGTCTTTCATGGCAATCCGGAATGTGCCCCGGTAACATTTTAGTTAGGGTACAGATTTCAATATCGGATAATTCGTTTGATATTGTATAGTTCTCAACAGAAATATATGGATCCATCCTTATTTAGTGTATAGATGTTTTAACATATGATGGAATTAAAGGTTATGTTTTGTATAGTTTCCTAGGGATGCACCCTCACACCCTTCTTCGATATTATTGGAAGAGTGCTAGTTTTGCAGGTGTCTTTTTCTATATTCTTTCTACTATATTGTACCTGTAGCACCACCACCACTTATCGATTTAGGTGTTTTGAATTTTGGGATGCACTAAGATATGCATGAATAAGAGTGCACTGGTTTCCTGTTTTTATTTTTGATTCATTCATATAGTTGAAATGCATGTGGTAATTGCACATACTATGGTGGAAGGTGGATCATGCTGGCTTCCAGGGTGTGAGTGTGTGTGTGTGTGAGTGAGTGGCATTCATTCATGTAGTTGAAATGCAGGTGGTAATTGCACATACTATGGTAGAAGTTTTATCATGCTGGCTCTCGGGGTGTGAGTGAGTCTGTGGTGGAAGGTGGATTGTGCTGGCTCCTGGAGTGTGAGTGAGTGCGTGTGAGTGCGAGAGTGGGTGATTGCATGTGAGTGTGTTAGTGAATGAGAGTGTGTGAGTGAGAGGGTGTATGAGAGTGAATGTGAGTGTGTGAATTATTGTGAGTGTGTGTATGATTGAGTGTGTATGTGTTTTTTGTCTGATGTGTTTGTGTCTGCGGTGTAGAAGCGAGTGGCAGCCATTTTGTTTTTTCAGTTACTTGGAGACTGGTGGGCAGGCTGGATAGTGGGGGCAGGCCAACTCACTGCATGATTTAAATCACTCCCCCATTGAATCACCCAATGGGAGCAGTAAATCCTCCTTACTTAACCCTTTGAGTGCCAGAGGGTACGCAACGCATTGCTTTGCAATGCGTTGCATACCCCTCTGGCACTCAAAGGGTTCCGTTGAGGTAACATAGCAATATAACACATGGTGGCTCTTCAGTTGAGGCAGCGTAGCAATATGCCGAGGGAACAAACAGAAAGTGGTGTTTGAGGCTTGTCCTCTGTAACATACAGCAAAGCATCTCTCTCCCTTTAAGAAGAAAGGGTGGGAATCAGGAAGTAGAGGAGTGACAGCTGAAAACAGACAGTTAGTGAGGTTGACTGAAGAGTTGAAAATAGTTAAATAAAAGAGCTGCTACTAAGTTTATCCCTGAGTTTGTATTTTATGGTAACATTACACCCTTGTACTGAAACAGAGTGCATGGAGGGTTACAGTTATCTGTGGGAGGTGAAACTGTGTGTTTGTTGGATCATGATCCTGAGTGAGAGTGGACCAGGAGAAGTTACTGATATCCCCTACTTCAGGAGCGAGTGGCAGCTATATTTTTTTTGTCAGTTGGATAGTGGTGTGCGGGCCAGCTCCCTGTATGATAAACATGCCCCCATTGAATCACCCAGTGGAGCAGTAAAGTCCCCACTGAATCACCCAATAGGAGTTGTCTCCTAATGAGACTTAAATTATGTAATGAGGCATTCTGTTCAATGTGTGTTTGTTTTCTGAGGTTACATAAATTATGTTCTGTGTGTGAGGTACCATAAATTATGCAATGAGGCTTATTCTTTTATATACATAGATACATTTTATAAATTTGCATGTGATATCTCTTGCTTATTGCCAATTGTTTCAGTTTACAATCTAATGCAGACTAGTTATCCTTACAAATCATTATTGTCCATTGAAGCCTACTGTGTGTTGTGAAGTAGTGTGATCTAGAGATCACCATATACAAGAAAGAGCAGATATAATTTAAATATTGATAGGCTATAGGCATTTTTTGACTGGGAAAAACAACTGAAGTATTAACATCACAATTGATAATTATTTCATGTGATAATATCCTTTATGTCAGCGAGTCGGAGCACATGAATGGGAATGTTTTTTATGGATATCCCTGATTAAGAGAGAAATTCTCTCACTCAGTTCATTGATCACCCTCGTGAATGCCCAATCGTGTAAAACACAGGGCTGACAGTTAAAGGGGATATATACTGAGTATCTAAGTGTAGGAGTTGACCTCGTTGAATGAGCAGTAGCCATGGTAATCCGCCCAACACTTGCTCACTTGGTGACGTGTTTGTGTGTGAGCACTTTGATGTGTCCCGACTGCTGACTGAGTTGTAGATAGTGGGCATACCTAAATTGCTCACAAAAGGAAAGATGTCCATGTAAGTGAACACTGGGTCCAGTTACCATGAATACTGACTCCTCTACCCATTCACTGGAGAAGAGTCTGACATCATGGAAATTAAAAACTAATGAGTATTACAGTTTAGATGAAATGTTACAGGAAAAAATTTCTTCCCTGAGAGGGTGGTAAATAAGTGACATAGAATACCAGTAGAAACATGGGATAGGCATAAGACAAGACAAAGGACCAAATAAGGTTTGAGGTTTTTACAGTAGGAAAAAATGGGCAGACTAGATGGACTGAATGGTTCTTATCTGCCGTCAAATTCAATATTTCTAGTGTGTGTCTGATATTTAGTCATGCTTTTTAATACTTTATAATGCATTTCAACTAGAAAGCGTTACACTCATGGGTCCCGATCCCTGAATCCATTTAGCAAAAAAAAAACAAAAAAAAAAAAAACTCCATGGTCCTTAACTGCCTGCAACGTGGGTGGGGTTAAAACTACAACTTACTGGTTTTCCCTGTGGACTTTTTCTCCAGACACAGCCTTATGTTATAACTGTATAGAGAATCTCTGCCTGAGGACACGAGGGTTAGGTGTAACTCTGCCAAATACTTATGATGAAGTAAAGACAGGGAGCATTTAATGTCATGGGGCAGCAACAACAATTCAATCAATGGTGCTGTTAAGGGGGTGGTACAGACAAAGCTCTGAACAATATCCACAATGCCTATGGACCTAGCATGGTGAGGTGGTGTCTTATCTGTGGTATCCCAATTCTTGTCATCTTTTTCTTGCAGCATATTCTTTGTGTGATGCCCAGTTCCGCCATGAAGAAAAAAGTAAGTATTTGTGTTTATAATTATGTATCATTTTAGCTTGTTAAGTGTGTTGTATTATACAGCTCTTGTCAATCACATTAAATACTGCTTAATTTTCTGGCAGGTTCTGCTTATGGGGAAGAGTGGGTCTGGGAAAACCAGCATGAGATCCATCATTTTTGCAAACTACATTGCAAGGGACACTCGTCGGCTGGGGGCAACTAGTAAGAACAGAATATTGTTTAACGTGGAAGCTTGAACAGCATAACACAATGAACAACTTGCTTCATGTATATTCACTTGTTTTGCAGTTGATGTTGAGCACTCTCATGTTCGGTTCTTGGGAAATCTCGTACTGAACTTATGGGACTGTGGTGGGTAAGTAACAGATTAATGTGTGTATGATCACTGTTTTTACCTGTGGTGGAAGAGAGAGTCTACATGTCCTATAGTTTTTTCCTTCTTAACAATGGTTACTGTAATTGGTGGTCTATAGTTTTTTCACCTGTGACAGCCCCAACTCTCTACACTTACAGTCAAGATACGTTCATGGAGAATTACTTCACCAGCCAACGTGATAACATCTTCCGTAATGTGGAGGTCCTTATATATGTATTTGATGTGGAGAGTAGGGAACTGGAGAAGGACATGCATTACTACCAGTCTTGCCTGGAAGCCATCCTCCAAAACTCTCCTGATGCCAAAGTATTTTGTCTGGTGCACAAGATGGACCTCGTGCAGGAGGACCAAAGAGACCTGGTTAGTGGAAATAGGTGGTGTGGGAGGGGTGATGTCTGCAAAAATCAGGACTTCTAAGTAGTGTCTAAACCTTGTATAGACCGTATAATCTCCCATGTAGGCTTGTGGATGGAGGCTTCTGGAAACTGCTGAAAATCTTCAAGCTCAGTCATGAATAAATGGTAGTTGATCACATTTTTTTGTAACCATTTGCTTGCCAGGATTGTTTGCAGTGCATTGCTCTGCAATTTGTTGCATACCCCTCTGGCATTCAAAAGGTTAATTTTCCCTGTTACCATGTTTTTGTTAACTTGGAACTTTTCAGCTCAGAATTCAACAGTTCTAGAGATAATGCTCCATATTGTCTTAAAGTGTTAGTATTGTCTGAAAAAAAACTTTTTTTGCATTTAGAAGAGCTTAAAAAGCTGATCTAAATGCAAAAAAACGTATCTTTCAAACCGCTATGGTTTAAGAGATACGGGCGTTTAAAGTTTGATTTCTCCTACTGACAGCTGTAAAGCTGTCAGCAGGAGATCTGTGTCGGTCGACACGCTGGTGCTTGAGAAGTGCCGGGATCTCGTTACTTACACGGAATCCCTTCATTGGAATGGTTTAAAACATGTGCCTAGTGTTCAGACACACATTTTAGACCATTCCAACGAAGGGATTCTGTGTAAGTAACGAGATCCCGGCACTTCTCAAGCGCCAGCGTGTCGACCGACACGGATCTCCTGCTGACAGCTTTACAGCTGTCAGTAGGAGAAATCAAACTTTAAACGCCCGTATCTCTTAAACCATAGCGGTTCGAGAGATACTTTTTTTTGCGTTTAGATCTGCTTTTTAAGCTCTTCTAAATGCAAAAAAGTTTTTTTTAGACATTACTAACACTTTAATAGTTGTGTGTTTGTAAGGCTTGCTACACATGGGTGACTATTTTGCCATATGTTAGAGCAACAAAAAGGTTTCCACTGAAAATTATTACAGCTGTAAAGTCATCCGTGTGACCTACCATGTAAACCGCAATATCTAATTTGTGCAATTAGTTGCTATGGTTTAAGAGATACGGGCGTTTAAAGTTTGATTTCTCCTACTGACAGCTGTAAAGCTGTCAGCAGGAGATCCGTGTCGGTCGACACGCTGGCGCTTGAGAAGTGCCGGGATCTCGTTACTTACACAGAATCCCTTCGTTGGAATGGTCTAAAATGTGTGTCTGAACACTAGGCACATGTTTTAAACCATTCCAATGAAGGGATTCCGTGTAAGTAACGAGATCCCGGCACTTCTCAAGCACCAGCGTGTCGACCGACACGGATCTCCTGCTGACAGCTTTACAGCTGTCAGTAGGAGAAATCAAACTTTAAACGCCCGTATCTCTTAAACCATAGCGGTTCGAGAGATACTTTTTTTTGCGTTTAGATCTGCTTTTTAAGCTCTTCTAAATGCAAAAAAGTTTTTTTTAGACATTACTAACACTTTAATAGTTGTGTGTTTGTAAGGCTTGCTACACATGGGTGACTATTTTGCCATATGTTAGAGCAACAAAAAGGTTTCCACTGAAAATTATTACAGCTGTAAAGTCATCCGTGTGACCTACCATGTAAACCGCAATATCTAATTTGTGCAATTAGTTGCAATAAAGTTGCTGTAACAAAATCTCCCTTTTGAACTAGGTTTGAGCTACAAGAGACTCTAGTTCTTAATGTTATCCTACAGGTTTTTGTCTTAGATGATGATATTTCATGTGTAATGTTTGTGCCTTGGTGACTTTCCTTTCTCTATTCCTGTGTCTCAACAGATTTTTAAGGAAAGAGAGGAGGATCTGAGGCGCTTGTCCAGGCCTTTAGACTGTGCTTGTTTTAGGACCTCTATTTGGGACGAGACTTTGTACAAGGTATTTTTGGTGCTGAACTAATAATCCCTAGAATACATATCTTTTCTACATAGAAAGTACACACATGGTCTAAGTGTTCTTCTGGCAGTGCAGTGTTCGCAAGATCACTCTTTTTAAACCTTAAAGCAGTGATGTCAAGATATAAAATTAAGATTGATTATTCATTATACGTTTTTATTATGAATGGTACCTTATGTAAATGTACGTATCGTTGTAATTTTATTTTAAAGGGATAGTAATCGTTTCAAGGAAATTTAATACTGTAGATAGTAAAAAAATAAATGAATTGAGCCCAGTCCTATCTCTAAAGCCTTTATGGTTTGAGAGAGATAAGAGTACAAAGTTCCCTCCCCTTGCACAGACGTCACGCTCTAGCTTACAGCAGGAGATCCAGGTCAGCAGACCATCCTGCAGCTCTTCAGCAGAGCTGAAATAGCGCGATATAGAAATAAATACTTCATTCGAACAGTCTACAAAATGCGTCTGGTTTCCAACAGCACTTTGTAGACCATTCAAATTAAATATTTATTTCAATGTCACGCTATTTTGGCTCTGCTGAAGAGCCGCAGGACGGTTTGCAGACCGTGATCTCCTGCTGTAAGCTAGAGCATGATGTCCATGCAAGGGGGAGGGAAGGGGGAACTTCGTAATCTTATCTCTCAAACCTTCATGGGCTCAATTTAATTTTTTTTTTTTTTTTTTTTTAACTATCTACAGTATTACATTTCCTTAAAATGATCTATTACTATCCTGTTTTCCCTACGTCATACAGTCTCCCCTCAGATCAGAAAGACAGTCCGGATGGATTGAGCGAGGGACAATACTGTGTCGGCTTAAGAAAAACTCTGCTTCCCTCCGTCAAGGGGGGCAGGGTTTTCCTTATACTGAGAGGCACAATGTTGGCCTTCGTTATCTGTCTGGTCAAGCGAACAGTTTGTAGATCTGAGAAGACTCTGCGTGACAGGGAAAAGGGGTGGGAGGAGGAAGCTTTAAAAGAAAATGATAAGAACAATACAACGAAATGGACATTTACAAAGATAACGCTCGTTATATAAAAAAAAAAAAGTATAATGAATAATCAATTTTAACTTTATATCCTGACATTACTATCTTTTTAAAAACGCTATCTCCACAGGCTCAGTGCCACAAGGTTGGCATATAGCCATTGTGGTGCCTATATTTAGGAAGGGAACTAAAACAGAACTTGGGAATTATAGACCTGTGAGTTTAACCTTGGTAGTGGAGAAATTGCTTGAAGAGAATATAAAGGAGGATAATCAGGATTACAGTGTGAAAAATAAAATAGATCTGGCCAAACTAATCTGTTGAGTTTCTGCACTGTTAGTTAGAAGCAACCTAGATAATGGTAAAGCAGTAGATATTGTTTATGTAGACTTTGCAAAGGCATTTTATACAAAGCTACAAAGGAAATGTGGTCTAGAGAAGGGGTAGCCAACCCTGTTCCTCAAGTGCTACCCACAGTGCATGTTTTTAGGATATCCCAGCTTGAGCACAGCAATATGTAACTCTTTATTATAAACTCTCCTGGACATAGTTGAAAACGAGAGAAATTTCAGTGTTTTCTTTCTGGTAAAACATTTTCTAAATAAAAATAGGAAAAGAAAACCAAGTATTGTCTTGCATAAAAAGGGGGTATTGAAAAAACGAGATAACCAGTTCTGAGAAATTGATGTGTCATGTTACACGAATCCCGCTGCAGTGGAAACAGTATTGGCAACGCAGCAGAGATTGCATTGTGCAGCCCCTGTGAGAAGGCTTAACCCCTTAATGACCCTTGACGGTCATAGCACGTCAAGGGCCATTCTGACTGAACGACCCGTGACATACTATGACCATCTTGGAATTCTGTGCTCTCTCTCTCCCCCCCCCCTCCCCCGCGCGGCTGCACGCCATTCGGGGAGTCCCGATGCGGAAGTACGGAAAAAAAATGCTCCGTGGTCCTTAACTGACCGCACTGCACCGATCGGCAGGTCGTTAAGGGGTTAAGTCATTTTGAATTTCAAAAATTGATGACATTAACTGCTGTGTTCTCTGAAACCCAGTGATTGATAAATTTAGTGGGCAGGTTAATATTATGGGACATACCAGCCACAAGTGGCATTTTAGACTACAAGTCTTGGGGTCACCACTTAACAAGGAGACTATGTTTTTAGTATCTCCCCCCCCCGAGTGTGGCTGTTCAGGTCTGAGCATTGGGGCTGCATGATGTAGACCCTTCTTACTCTTTTCCCATTAAATCAGGCTTAATATGACATGACATTCGTTTGTAACAAGTCATTTGTCTTAAAGGGATAGTAATACTTCATTTTAACTTTATTTTATTTTGTAGGCATTAAAAAAAAACATGAAGAATGATATAAGTCTTATCTCTCAAACCTTTATGGTTTAAGAGATATTCACAAGCAAAGTTTCCCCCTCCCGCCCCTTTTACCTAGTGTAAGCTTTCTCTTCTCAGATGTGGAATGCAGTCCATACAACAGACAGATAACAAAAGGGGACACTCTTATTCCTATAAAAACAATGAAAGCCCTGCCCCCCCTTGACAAGCTTTTCAGGTTTTTCCCTTATCTTAATCAAAGATTGTCCCTCTCTGCGTTATATCTGGGCACCTCCGTTCTGCTTTGGCTGAGCAGTGTTACATCAGTAAAAGGGGCAGGAGGGGGACACTTTGTCATTGAATAACTCTTGAACTACAACTCTGACAGAATTGAAAAAACACTCTCCAAAGTCCAAATACTATGATGATTAATTAGATCTGTTTTTATTATGAAACATTACTATCCCTTTAAGGCAGTTTAACAGATTCTTTCAACCTTTTTGAACTGCATTCTGCTATATCTGTCTTTCTGCTCAGGCATGGTCCAGTATAGTCTATCAGCTCATCCCCAATGTGCAACAACTGGAATCCAACTTGAGAAACTTTGCTCAGATCATTGAAGCTGATGAGGTGTTGCTGTTTGAGAGGGCAACTTTCTTGGTAAGAGAGGTGTTCAGAATGTTTTGAGATTAGTTATGTAGACCTCTGAATAGCATCTGTTTATTAGAGGGGGTCTTGTGTAATTTTTAAAGTGTATCTGTCGCAGGTCATCTCACACTACCAATGCAGAGAACAGAGGGATATTCACAGATTTGAGAAGATCAGCAATATAATCAAACAGTTCAAACTGAGTTGCAGGTGAGTGAAGGAGGACGTGTCCTGAGATGGCTATCTTTTGATGCTGATGTAGTAAGAAGTGGAGCAATTCTGAGGCAAACCAAACACACCATAGGGGGCACATTTAAATTTCCATTGATTTAAATTAGGCTTTTAACCCACTGAATGCTGAAATCTGTAACATTAAAAGTCCCATTTACATCCATGGCAATTTTTATTTGCCCCCTATGGTGCAGCTGCTGTACTCCATAATTTATTCAGTTCTTACCAGTTAGCCTTTGTCTCTTGTTTCTCTCCTATGTGTGGTGTTCCTTCATTTTCTGCTGTGTGTGACCTTTTGTTTCTTTCCTTGTCACAGTAAGTTGGCTGCCTCTTTTCAAAGTATGGAAGTTCGAAATTCCAATTTTGCTGCTTTTATTGATATTTTTACTTCAAACACCTACGTGATGGTTGTGATGTCGGATCCTTCAATCCGTGAGTCCATACAAGTTGCATTCAATCGTTTATACTCCTTCATGTTAACCATAACCTCCTTCCTTTAAAGTGGGCATGTCATCTTGGATTCACAACTGCCTCTTTGTGATGTTAACCAAAATTCCAGTAGATGTATAGTTTACAAAATACTCACACTTTTATTTCTCAGAAAAGTGAAAGTGAAAATGTCCTGGTACTGCACAGAGCTTCATTAGCATATGAAACAACACTGTCACTGGTACCGCATGGGTACCACAATTAGTGTACATCAGCATATTGTGACACGTATGAATATGTCCTTACCTGTACATTTGCTGGTCTTTTAGCTAACTTGACTCATAGGCAGTTTTTGATGCAGTTTTCAAATATGTAAATTTGAATTAAACGGATAGTAATGTCATGAGATAAAGTTGTTTTTGATTAGTGTAAAAGCCTGTGTACACAGGCCAAGGTCCGGTGAGGTAAAGAGGCCATCCTGCTCTGCGTACTGCCGCCTCCTCACTGGCGGTGCACGCGATGCAGTCATGCACATTAGAGACTGCCCGAAGCATTCTGTGCGTTCAGGCAGTCTCTACTGCTCATGACTGCATTGGACAAACGTTCTGGGCTTTTATATTATAGGATACTTTTATATAATGCACGGGACCATTTTAAATGTCCATATTGTTGTAGTCATCTTGTCATTTTAGTTTAAAGTTCCCCCCTCCCCTTTACCTTACATCACTCAGTCTCCTCAGATCTGAAAGCAGGTCTGGACGGATCACAACAAGGGACAATATTGTGTCAGCATAAGGAAAACCCTGCTTCCCTTCGTCAAGGGTAGGGCAGGGTTTTCCTTATACTGACACACACAATATTGTCCCTGAATGCGATCATCCGGTCAAGCGACCAGCTTTCTGATCTCAGGGAACAAGAATGACGTAGTATAAAACAAGGGCGGCAGGTGGAAATTTTAACTAAAATTACAAGAAGACTGCAAGGATATGGACATTTACAACGGTACTGTGCATTGTTAAAAAATGTAAATCGAAAATAACTTTATCTCATGACATTACTATCTCTTTAAGGTGAAGTGTCCACTTGAAGACCATTCCCTTACTTGGCATTTGTATCTTCATAAGATGTTAAGGAATGAAAAGTGCAGAGTTTTTTGTCCGTGTATGTTCTATCTAAGTGTAGTATATTTAATGTTTTTTGGGGTAACAGTATCTCAGAGGTTCCTTCCCCTCTTAGCCGTGAATTATGTCCTCCTTCACATTGGCTTCCCCAATCCCAAATAAATCCCTGAATTGCTGTTAATATAGGGGTTATGTGAGTGCACTTTGAGATTTGTTTGGATTTTGTATTGCATCATGAAATATATTATCCTTATGTTTTCTCTTTGTTTATTCTGTTTGTGCAGTGTTTATTCCTTAACCCCTTAAGGACCAGCGGTCCCTGGTGTGTAGTCCTTTAAGGACCAGATAGATAAGTTTGATGTGACGGATCATGTGTACCGGCACGCCAAATGGGGGACTGAAAGAGATCGCTTCTGTCTTGGAGCGATGAATTTCAGTCCCCGCTATTACAGCACTCCTGCAGGAGCACTGTGAGTAAAAGGTACATGACTTGCCAGGACCATCACAGGTCCTTAAGCGCCAGACATCGGTCACAGTCCTGGCATGTCAGTGGGCACGAAGGGGTTAAAGGGACAGTAATATTTCACAAAATCAAAAGCTCCAATTAATCTTCATAGTATTTGAGCCATAGAGAGAGTTATTTCAGTACTGTCAGAGTTGTAGTTCGAGTAATTGAATGATAAAATATCCACCTCCTGCCCCTTTTACCTAGTGTAAGCCACCTCCCCTCAGATGTGTGCAATCTGGTCTTGATAACCGACAGCTCACAGCAAGGTACAATCTTCTTACTTTGAGAACAATGAAAACCCTGCCCCCCTTGACAGGGTTTTCAGGTTTTTCCCTTATGCTAATTGAAGATTGTCCCTCTCTGAGATCCATCTGGACACCACATTGCTGCTTTTAGGTGAGCAGTGTTACATCAGTAAAAGGGGCAGGAGGGGGATACTGTATCATTCAATTACTCTTGAATTACTGAAATAACATTCTCCATGGCCCAAATACTATGAAGATTAATTGGAGCTGCTTTTCTTGTGAAACATTACCATCCCTTTAAGTTTTCTTCAGCAGTTGTACACAGAGCCACTGATAAACAGCTGCACTACAGGATTAATTGGATGACTGACTGCATCATTATCATTTCCATCATGCATTTGCATTTTCCATCATCCTTATGAGACTTGCACTTTTCATTCTCTTTTTTTGAATGTTTATCTTTAAGATGGTAGACTGAGTATTAGCTCATAGCATTAAAGTACTGTTCAATCTATTCTTCATGTAATTAGATGTTTGGTGATTACTATACATTTAAGTGACTTTTTTTGTTTTGTTTTGTTACTATGTACAGATACATGTTATACCCCCAAAACTGACTAATTTATTATAAGGTGAACTGTTTCCCAGGAAACTTTATTACATTTTTTATTCTATATTTAATTTTCTGTACTGCCATTTTGCTATACCCATAATTCTTTTATTGTATTTTCATAAGCAAAAATGTTGATCTCCTCCTTTCCGCTCTCCTATAGCATCTGCTGCAACCCTCATCAATATCCGCAATGCCAGGAAACACTTTGAAAAGCTGGAGCGTGTTGATGGCCCCAAACACAGCCTCCTGATGCGTTGAGCCTTCAGAGCTTTAACTCCTGTGCTAAATTACCAACATCATCCTGTGCTGAACTTCCACCTGGAGTTGATCTCCATTCGATCTAACGGCATAATCTGCTGAGATTCCCATCAGAATGACTGTACTTCACAGCCACATTGATCCCTAAAGAGTGTGCACATAACCTCCTCCTTCCACTCAGCCCACTTACTCACAGAACATTCACACAGGCTGGACCTTCACATTGACCTCAACCATTTAAGATACAGAGTCCTCATAGAGACAGACTTGCTAGTCTGCCTACATGAACCATTTCTCCATTGGCATAATTCCCACTTTGAACCACCATCTCTATAAGCTGTCAGCCATGGGATTCTCAGTACATTTATGAAGCCAATGCAAATTTATGCATCAGAGAAATATCAGTTTGAGATTCAGTTCCACTTCATCTTGGATTCTTTTCCCTTCTACCTATGTCCAGTGGTCACTTGGCTTGTATATTGGCTTAGGGTGAATTGAATCTTAATTGGTTTCATAGTCATTGCTTAGATTAACAGAATGTTCTGTAATAAGGACACAAAAGCCCACTATTCAGTGTATTTTATGCTTTGGAATAAAAATATTTATGCGTAAAAAAAGTTATGGAAGTGTATGATTGTGTGAAGATTGCATGTAATGTATTTATGCATATACATTTACATAGATTTGGGGCCTTATTTATGAGGCTAATGAGGTGCAACTCTGGAGTAAATTGCACTTATAGGGTTGAAATGAAAATTCTGTAAAAGCCTCTGAGATTGAGGTGTTTAACCCTTTTGAATGCTCACAGTGCATTGTAGACACTTTAGCATACAAGGGGTTCTGGAAATTTTAATTTTCCTCTGTGGTGGAGTTGGTTTGCTCCAGAATTGCACCTATTTAGCTTGATGCCTAATGCTCTTTGTTTTAACCATTGTCAAAAAAGTACTTACAAAAATATATGTTCTGTGCTGTGCACTTCCGCATAATATGCACAGCACCGCTCTATTGCACTTCCAATTTCTCCTCCCAGCTTCCCCAGGGAGCGAGTTCACGCTTCCGTTCGGTGTGAACGGCTTCTAGTGTTACAGCAAGATCAGGTTAGCATTACACTGAGGTTGCAACCTCAGTATAATTGCTAGAACACTAGAAGCCGTTAACAGCGCACCAAAGGGAAGCATGAACGCGCTCCCTGGGGCAGCTGGGAGGGAGGTGGGAGGAGAAATAGGATGTGCAGAAGAGCTTTACCGAAGAATTAGCGTGTCCCATTATGCTTTTTGGCAAAGCTTGAAGAGGAAATATCTTAGGAAATTTTTTTTTTTTTTTTTTTTTTTTTTTTTTTTAATTATTATTATTAACAAAGCATCCGGTAACACATTTTTATATGGTGATACATCCTCTTTAAGCATACAAGTGTTCTAATGAGGCAAGCTTATTTTATTTTCCAGTCTGTTGCAAACATTCCATGCTTCCTGTCTGTGACCTGTGCAAGAAGCCATGCAAAAGCAACAAAATGTAATGATAGTCAGAGATTGAAACACCCACTTGATGTTTAGTTGGAGGGTGGTGGTGTAGTGCAGGGCTCAAAATTTCCACTAGCCAATGGCGAGTGAAAATTTAGCCCTGGCGAGTAGAAATTCAGCCCTGGTGGGTATGTTTGGGCTTGCAGTGGCGAGTAACTTTTCAGGTCTGTCTAGTAGCAAAGGACTACAAATTTTAAGCCCTGGTGTAGTGAACTTGTTTATCTGTAGTCTGATATTGACATTTTAATGTGTGAACATGCTTACAGGTTTACAATGTTGAACACATGGATGTGGATTTTTTTTTTTTTTTTCTGTCAAATTTCTTGCTTAGACTATTGAATCATATCTGTGTGTAATTATACCAGACTACACAGCATATAGGGCACTTAGGCAAGTCCTCTTAAACTAATCAAGCTCAAAGAAGACATTGAATTTCAACAGTTTAATATGGGACATAGGCAACATTTGTCTCAGCTAATTGGGGATGATGGGAGATGTAGTAATATGTAAAAAAATATATATTGTAGTGTTTATTCCCCTGAGTAAAAAGGGGTACTCTCACTGCTGAAAGGCGTTTTATTCAAAAGTTATTACAGCTCAAAGTTGAATTTTTGTTTTTTAGGTGCAATATCACAGTGGCCTGAAATTGTACAGTGGCACTGTTGTTACACGACCCTATGGACGGCTCTGGTCCGTAGACCATAATTCTCCATAGGATGGTGTAGCAACAGTGCCACTGTAGGGAGTTCCCTTGTTTTACTCAGGGAGATAAACCCTACTATATATAATATATAATATATATATATATTATACAACTAGTTGAACAGCCCGTTACACGGGCCATAGTGCCTCAGGCAGCCGGTCGCGGGGCAGTCACACAGTGGAGACTGCCCGCGCCTCGGCTGATACAGAGCCTCTGGCAGCCGGTCGCGGGGCAGTCACACGCGGTGGAGACTGCCCGCGCCCAGCTCTGTATCAGCCGCAGCGCGAGCAGTCTCCACTGCGTGTGACTGCCGCACGCGCAGCAGTATCTACTGCGCATGTCGGGCGTTACACACAACTTGGCGAATTATTATATAGGATTTGTATAATCAGCACACTCGGGAAACTTTTAACCACGTTTGTTTTGGCGTTAAAAGTTTCCTGAGTGTGCTGATTATACAAATTGTAAATGAATTGCTGGATCTGGCACCCAGGCAATAATTTGAAAATTTATATATATATATATATATATATAGAGAGAGAGAGAGAGAGAGATAAGAAATGAACAGAAAAAATTCTTACAAAATATCTTCAACATGCCACCTACAACATTTCAAACAAAAAATGCTACATAACACATACCCTACTACAATGACGGGCAACGCCGTCACATATTGCTAGTGTATGTATATATATATATATATATATATATATATATATATATATATATATAAAAAGAATAAGCCTCATTGCATAATTTATGGTACCTCACACACAGAACATAATTTGTCTCCTCAGAAAACAAACACACATTGAACAGAATGCCTCATTACATAATTTGTCTCATTAGGAGACACAACTCCCATTGAGTGATTCAATGGGGACATTACTGCTCCCATTGGGTGATTGAATGGGAGCATGTTTATCATACAGGGAGTTGGCCCGCCCCCTCCAACCTGCCCACCACTATCCAACTGACAAAAAAAAAATATAGCTGCCACTCGCTCCTGAAGTAGGGGATATCAGTAACTTCTCCTGGTCCACAAACACACTCACTCAGGATCATGACCCCACAAACACACTGTTTCACCTCCCACAGATAATTGTAACCCTCCATACACTCTGTTTCAGTACGATGGTGTAATGTTTCCATAAAATACAAACTCAGGGATAAACTTAATAGCAGCTCTTTTATATAACACTTTCAGTGCCAGAGGGGTACACAACACTTTGCTTTGCAATGCATTGCTTACCTCTCTAGCACTCAAAGGGTTGTACCCTCTGGCACTCAAAGGGTTAACTCTTCATCTCTTCAGTCACCTCAACTGTCACTCCTCCACTTCCTGATTCCCGCCCTTTCTCCTTAAAGGGAAAGAGATGCTTTGCTGTATGTTACAGAGGGCAAGCCTCAAACACCACTTTCTATTTGTTCCCTCGGCATAATGCTACTGTGCCTCAACTGAAGAGCCACTGTGCGTTATATTGCTATGTTACCTCAGCTTAAGTAAGGAGTTACTGTTCCCATTGGGTGATTCAATGGAGGAGTGATTTAAATCATTCAGGGAGTTGGCCTGCCCCCACTATTCAGCCCCCACACACACGCACGCACGCACGCGCAAGCCACACATACACAAAAGCCACACACACACACACACACAGAGTCCCCAGGGGTCCCTCCATCAACCTGAGGCACACAATGAGCTGATCCAACAAAGAGAGGGTGGGATCGGCTCCAGTGTACCTTCATGTCTGGTATCTGGAACACAACAATGCTTTTGGCTCCTGGTGCACAATGTGCTTCTGCTGCAGGAAGCCCAGCTGCTTCATGTAGCTCTGAGGCAGGCAGGCCCAGTACCAAATCCTTCATGTTCCCCCTTCATGAAGCACAACACTCCACCCCACAACAGCCCGGTCATGCGGCCCTTCAAGGAGCTCTGTACAAGCAGCAGCTGGATGTGGCTATTACCCGTGGCTGAGGGGCTGGAGACCGACCATGCTGGGGCCACTCTGTAGTACACACTCTTACACACAAGCTTCTTCACCGCCGCTCTCTGCTCGCTGTCACACACCTGCATTGTGTAAGTACCCTGGCACAAAAAATATACATGCCACACTATAGCTGCTCCAACAACACACACCATTCCTCCTCAGTTCCCACTCTCGGTGCCCGGGCTGTGTCTCTAGTAACGCTCTTGGCCGAGGCCTGGAGCAGGAGTTGTCTTCCTGGCCAGGGAGCCGGGCCGGCGGTTGTCGGGCAGCCTCTGAGTGTGCATGTACAGAGTCCACTTCAGGGACTGTGGACTCCATGACTCTCGCTACATACTGGGAAAGCTGGTTAACCCTTTCAGTGCCAGAGGATTAAGCAACACAATGAGCAATGCCTTGCCTACCCCTCTGGCACTTACGGAACCGTAATAATATCTGTGTGTATGTATGATCGATGTCTGTATATGTCACTGTATCTGTGTGTGTCTATGTATGTGTGCAATATGATTCTTTCTGCTTCACACAGTACACAAAAAAAAAAATCATCAGCCAATACAGCTAAATGAAATGTACAATACAAGAATAAGCCTAATTGCATAATTTATGGTACCTCACACAAACAACATAATTTATGTCTCCTCAGAAAACAAACACACATTGAACAGAATGCCTCATTAAATAATTTGTCTCATTAGGAGACACAACTCCTATTGGGTGATTGAATGGGGACTTTACTGCTCCCATTGGGTGATTGAATGGGGGCATGTTTATCAAACAGGGAGTTGGCCAGCCCCCTGCAGCCCGCCCACCACTATCCAACTGACAAAAAAATATAACTGCCACTCGCTCCTGAAATAGGGGATATCAGTAACTTCTCCTGGTCCACTCACACTCTCACTCAGGATCATGACCCCACAAACACACTGTTTCACCTCCCAAAGATAATTGTAACCCTCCATACACTCTGTTTCAGTACGAGGGTGTAATGTTACCATAAAATACAAACTCAGGGATAAACTTAATAGCAACTCTTTTATTTAACTCTTCATCTCTTCAGTCACCTCACTAACTGTCTGTCTTCAACTGTCACTCCTCCACTTCCTACTTCCTGATTCCCGCCCTTTCTCCTTAAAGGGAGAGAGATGCTTTGCTGTATGTTACAGAGGGCAAGCCTCAAACACCACTTTCTATTTGTTCCCTCAGCATATTGCTATGCTGCCTCAACTGAAGAGCCACCGTGTGTTATATTGCTATGTTACCTCAACTTAACCCTTTGAGTGCCAGAGGGGTACACCAGGGGTGTTTCTAGGTTCCAAAACGATCTGGGGCTAGAGCCCACAGCAAAATTCAACAGAGTGCCTGCCACCAGTTGTAGTGATAATAATGCTATAGTGTGGAGTGAGTTATCCTTACACAACATATATGTTTATTTTACTAATCTATATATAATGCAATGCAAACACTTAAGAAGTAAGCCATTTTATGTTCAACTCCTGCCATTGTTTTTTGTTCTAACTAACTGAAGTTATTGTGGTGTAAACCAACTGTACCACAGGGAACAAATCAAAATTCCTGTCACATTAAATAGGGGTTTTAACTCCTTGAATGCTAGAGCGGTCTTCAATACATTGCAAAGCAATGCATTGGAGACCTCTCTAGCATTCAAGAGGTTAAAAACTCTGTTCAAGTGCAGTGGATTTTAAGAACTTTTATTTGTCCCCTATTGTGCAGTTGGTTTAGTCCAGAATAAAACCAGGTTGCTTTAATACATATGAGCCATTGATGTAACTGAATAAATTATCAAGAGCAAAACCAAAGTATTTTATTTACACATATAATGTATAAACAAATATAACGATGTTTAACCCCTTAACAACCAGTAGTCCCGGGGTGTCTGGTCCTTTAAGGACCAGATAGGCGAGTTTGATGTGCCGTCCCACGTGACTGATCACATGGGGCGGCACGTCGAACGAAGGACTGAAAGAGATCGCTCCGGTCTTGGAGTGATCAACTTCAGTCCACTGTATTACTTACCACGCTCCTGCAGGAGCGCGGTGAGTAAAAGTACGTGACGTACCAGAACCGTCACTGGTCCTTAAGTGCCGGACCAGCGTGACGGTCTGGGTACGTCACAGGACGCTAAGGGGTTAAACAAACATTAATGTGAGTTTTATTGCTGTGGAGCAATGTGATACACTTATATACCCACCACACAGTCTGATGTCCTAAAAAGAGGGACAGAAGGGTGTGAAAGAGGGACAGAGGGATTTGGGGCTCGAAGAGGGACACTTGGGAGGTATGCTTATACCCAGCATTGTTCCATTGCCCACTGGTAGCCATAGAACCCCTCATACACTGCCTGATAACCTTGCGCTTCTAGCCCCTATTAGCCACACATCCACTGTCTGATACTCCAGTGGTTTGCCACCGGTAGCACCAGGCCCACACATGAACTGATATCTCAGTCTTCTTCTACTGGCAACTGGTATCCATAGAACCATACATACACTGTGTGATACCCCATCATTGTTCCACTGGTTATCTGTAGCCAATCATACACTGTCTGATTGCCGGCATTTTTCCATTGGCCGCTGGTAGCCACAGAACAACGCACATAAACTTTATGATACCACAGTCTTGTTCCACTGGCAACTGATAGCCACAGCCATGTTTCTCTGCCCAGATTCCCCAAATACACTGTGTTACCCCACTAGCCTTCTACAACTGCCTACTGGTCACCACAGATTCCCCTCATACATTGTGCATCCCCACCAGCCTTGTTCTCCTGCTCACTGGAAGCCACAGATTCCCCACATACACTAAGTGATTCCCAACTGCATTTTACCCCTGCCCACTGATAGCCACAGATTCCATACATACATTATGTGACCCCCCCCCCAACAACCTTATTCCCCTAACCACTGGTATCCACAGATTCCTCACATACACTATGTGATTCCCAACTGCATTTTACCCCTGCCCACTGATAGCCACAGATTACATACATACATACATTATGTGACCCCCCCTACAACCTTATTCCCCTGCCGACTGGTAGCCACAGATTCTCTACATACACTATATAACCCCCCTAGCCTTGCTCCCCTGCCCACTGGTAGCCACAGATTCCTTACATACACTATGTGACCTCCCCAGCCTTATTACCCTGTCCACTGGTAGCCAATGATTCCCCACATACACTGTGGACCCCACCAGCCTTATTATCCTGCCCACTGAAAGCCATAGATTCTACACATACACTATATGACCACCACCATCCTTATTCCAGTACCCACTGGTAGCCACTGATTCCCTACATTAACTGTGTGACCCCACCAGCCTTGTTCCCCTGCCCTCTGGTAGCCAGCCCACAAATTCTCCACATATGCAATGTGACACCCACCAGCCTTGTTTACCTGCCACTGGTAGCTATTTATTTCCCCCATCTATACTGTCCCTCATATCTTCTCTTCTGCTCTGCCCCATTCTGCTTTCTATTTCAGTGTAGAGCCATGGGCTCCACACTGCCTCCTCTGGTACTTCAGGTGCATGTTGATGACCTCATTGCAAAGCACCAGGAAGTGCTAGAAGAGCCAGTGTGGAGTGGATGACTGTGGGCTGAAGCTGAGAACAGAGTAAGGCAGCTGCCTGCTGTTCCAAGCTATATGTGCCCACAAGTTGCTGGGCAGCAGCTAGCCAGCCAGCCTCAGGATAAACAGCAGGAGGAGTGAGTCTGCTGATTGTCTGACATTCGGGGCTGTCCACTGACACACTCGGGGCTTCAGTCCCCTTAGCCCACCCCTAGCGACGCCCCTGGGGTACACAACGCATTGCAATCAATGCGTTGCGTACCCCTCTGGCACTCAAAGGGTTAATTAAGGAGGAGTTACTGCTCCCATTGGGTGATTCAATGGGGGAGTGATTTAAATCATGCAGGGAGTTGGCCAGCCCCCACTATCCAGCCCGCCCACCACTATCCAAGTAACTGAAAAAACAAAATGACTGCCACTCGCTCCTACACCACTGACACAAACACATCAGGCAAAAAACACACACACACACTCAATCACACACTCTCATACACACTCAGTCACACACACTCAATCATACACACAATAATTCACACACTCACATTCTCTCACTCACACTCAATCACACACTCAATCCCTCACACTCTCTCACTCACACTCTCTCACACTCATACACCCTCACACTCATACACCCTCACGCTCATACACACTCACACACCCTCACACTCATACACCCTTACACTCACACTCATGCACCCTTACACTCTCTCTCACTCACACACACTCACTCTCGTACTCACACCCCGGGAGCCAGCACGATCCACCTTCTACCATAGTATTTGCAATTCCCACATGCATTTCAACTACATGAATGATTGCCACTCACTCACACCCTGGGAGCCAGCACAATCCACCTTCCACCATAGTATGTGCAATTACCACATGCATTTCAACTATATGAATGAATGCCACAGTGGAGGCATAAGTACAAACACAAACTCATTACAATGACACATAAGTCACCCCCTTATGACTCACTTCTGTGTGTGCATGTGTGTCTCTGTGTGTGCCTGTGTGTTCCTCACTGTGTGTGTTGTATGTCTGTATCACACTCTATGTGTCTGCATGTTGTGCATTGCATGTATGTATGTATGTATGACTGTGTTGATCTTTATGCATCTCAGTGAATGCGTGTGTATTTGCGTGTGTGTCTCTGTGTGTGTTTGTCTTGCATCCGTGTGTGTGTGCATTAATTCCCTATATATCCTGACGGGCAACGCCGTCCCACATTGCTAGTATGTGTGATATATATATATATATATATATATATATATATATATATATAATTTTTTTTTTTTACATTTTAAGTATTACTATCTCTTCTAACAGTCTTTTATACAGCAGTCTGGTGTAGCTAGTTAAATATTTTCTTCTTTGTCTTGCTCCATGATAGTAAGAATGGGTTTTGACTCCCATAAGGGTAGTAATTATAATCAATAAATACAGAAACCCAAGAAGAAAACAAGCCTACGCTAATCAATACAGATTGCCTGAAAATAGTGAAACAATGTGTAGAATATATATTAAACCTTTGTGTAACCTTTGTGTAACTATATCTGAAAACAATGAGGTTTTAGTAGCATAGTTTGGGCAAAGAATGTGTAAGTGCTCTTACCCGACAAAGGTACCTCATTTGAAGTGAGTCCTACCATCTAAATTTGACTATGGAACTGAAATAAAAATCAAACTAAACCTTGAGAAAGCAATCTTATGCAAAACATTAATCTAGTAGCTCAAAATCAAAATCTTTAGAAAGCAGTCTTATGCGAAATGTCTTGTATGGCTAGTTGAAACCTGATTTTGAATCCTACTTAAAATCACCCCACCCCCCTCTGTAGTCCTTATATCTTAAAGAGACCAGCTAACTCTCAAACAGGAAAGGTTTACAGTAGGTTGGTGGAGACCCAAGAGAACTGAACAACTGACACCAGCCCCCTTATAGTTCTGTAACACCTACCACTGCAAACCACATGACACCTGTATATAAATCATTAAGGTACACCCCAGCTGGCAAGCTAATAAGAGCATGGCCAAACAATATTCCTTTAAAAACACCAATTGTGTTTACGTGCATTAAAGTTATATATCAAGTATTTTAAGTAAAGTGAATATTACATTTGCAATTAGATATGGTGCAGAGAAACCGCTAGAATGAGTTAAAGGAGAGAATTTGTGTGCAAAAGAAAACTCACAGTGCTGAATGCACCATAGTTGTACATTTATCATCTAAATGAAAGTACAGTCAATCTGTATTGATAAGCGCAGGATTGTTTTCTTCTTGGGTTTCTGTTCTAGGTTTACCTAGTTTGAGAATTTGGAGGGTCCCCTCTATCATTTCTGCTTTTCATATTTAATTCACTTTACAGGGGCTTCTTTCTCTCTCCCAATACATCTGCGTATGGTCCCTGCATCCTCCTTGCTCTTTGGTGCCTGCTGGCATTCTGCATTCCATGCCGGAATACATGGAGTATAATGCACATGCCTTTCCCAGTAGGAACATCCCATTCCTTCCTGATTAATCAGGAAGCCTCATCATCTTGTCCTTGTACCCCTGTTTATCATGGATACAGCATTCTAAGGGAATCGTAAGGTATCCCTGGTCTTCACTGAACATCACACTCCATCTATGACATGATCTGGTCTGAGAGGGAGAAATGAGATAGGGGAGTCTCCATATCTAAGAAAATTTAAAAAAAAGTTCCTTTGATAAGTCAGAAGTTAAGCATTGGATTTACCCACCAGGGCTGATGAATCCATTGCTCATCTGGCAAAACACAGTACCCTTCCTAGCTCTCCATTGAGAGATCCTATGGATAGGAAGTTGGAGGGCACCTCAAAGAAGAAATCATTTTCTGTAATGAGTCAAAATTTAAAAGGGGCAACTGCTGTTGCCTTTGTGACCAGGGCTATGCATATATGACTGTCCGAACAAGAGGAGAAGATTGTCATCTGTCGTGCTCCAAGTTATTAAAGCAAGTAGCATTGATCAAGGAAGTCACCAGTTTCTCTTGTGGTTCCTCCTTGGATATTATCAGACTCCTGGCAAAATCCTCAGCCCTGTCCATTAATGCTAGGTGCTCCCTTTGGCTAAGATCTTGGGGAGCAGATTCTTCCTCAAAATCTAAGTTTGTCTCTCTTTCCTTCAAAGGTGATCTACTGTTGAACAATTGGATAAATGAATAAATCATGTGGGAAAGGGTTCCCTTCTCCCTCAAGAAAAGACCCAGATTTTCTTCTCCATCAAAATCCTCCAATTTCAAATCAAGAAGACACTCCTTTTGGGATTCAAGAAGCTCCAACTCCATCAGAGGGCAAGGAAGATCCCTTTCCTCCAAGGGAAGCTTAAAGGGATAGTGATACTTAAAAATTAATTATCCCTATTTTGTAGCCCTTAAATAAAGAAGAAAAATGCCACCAGCGGCATCTTTCAAACCCTTATGGTTTGGGAGATAACCTCTTACAAAGTTCTCCCCCGCCTCAGCGTTTGGAATCAGGTCGACAGACCGGCCAGCAGCTCTGCAAGCAGAGCCGAGATTGTGTTAATGAAAAAGAAATCTTTCACTTAAAAGGTCTTCTATGTGTGCTTGCAAACCAAGCACACATAGAAGACATTTTTAGTGAAGGATTTCTTTTTTATTAACGTGATCTTGGCTCTGCGGCAGAGCCCCCGGCTGATCCCAGGAGAGGATTTCCCTGCTGTCAGCTAGAATGCTAACATCAGGCAGGGGAGAACTTTGTAATCAGCTATCTCTCAAACCAAACCAAAGGGTTTGAGAGATGCCGCTGGTGGCTTTTTTCTTCTTTATTTAAGGGCTACAAAATAGGGATAAGTAATTTTTAAGTATTACTATCCCTTTAAGAAGAAAATTTGCCTGAAAGGCACAGTTCAAGGTCCGTTTCAATGAGGGAGAGCAGGCTGATTTCCCCCTCTCCAGTCTGTGGCAGGCTGATGCAGTTCCTGAAAGCCTGGGAGTTTTCACCTTCCCCAGACAATTGGGTTTCTCATGTTTTAGTGATGGGATAACAGCTGGAATTCAAGACTGTCTTGAAAAAGAATATCTTCAGAAGGTCCAGGTTGCCTGCAAACCCAGCCAAGGCTGTAGCCATGAAGAAAGCAATTATGGAACTTATTCAGAAAAAGGCCTGAGAGATTTTCCAAACTGTGCAAAAGTATTTGGGTATCTACTCAATACTCTTCATTGTGGCCAAGTCTACTTGGTTACAGGACAATCCTGGACCTGAAATATGTGAACAGTTTAATCAGAACTACTCCCTTTAAGATGGAAACTCTGGGGTCTGTGATCAAGTCTATTGCTCCTCATGCCTTGCTAACAACTATTGACCTTCAGAACACATATCATATCCTGATTCGTCCAGCTCACAGTAAATTTCTGAGGATTGCTGTGGTTCATTGTAATTTCACATTGAGAGTTCTCTCTTTTGATCTCTCTTCAGCTCCAAAGGATTTCTCAAAGATATTGGCGATCTCCTTGTAAACTCTAAAGTTGGAGGGTATTCTTCTCCTGATAATTGCCAACTCAGAGCTTCAGTCAAGACGATTCATGCAGAGGTGCATTGCTCATCTGTCAAACCACGGATGGTTAATCAAAGAATTAACTTTGTCACTCACAGAACCTAGTGTTTCTATGGATCAGATTGGATTGACTTTTCTGTCATCAGACAGGATATCAAGACTAAAGAAGAGCATAGTCGTGTCATACCACAAGGGACTTCATGGAACAGTTATGGACCTCCATGCTCCACGATTATTGCGCAACTTTCACTCTAAATTTCCACAGAAACCCAGACCCCCCAGCAGGGGAGGGGGTCTTTGAGAGGTGGGTACTATCACGGTCCCCGTGTCTTTCTGTCAATCTGACATGATTTGCCTGTGCATTGGTGGAGACTGATTGGCCCGCCTAGGATGTGCCGTTATATGCTGGAGCTTGGGCACTTGTCAGTTGCCCTTTCGTGGTGTTCCTGTTGCTGCGCCTTGTTGCCATATTCCTGTGCCTCCTGTGTACCGACCCGGCTAGTCTGACTCTTCTCCTGCTTCTGCTCTTTGATTTTGACCCGGTTCTGGCTGACGACCCTGCCCCGTGATTTGACCTGGCTCTGGCTGACAACCCTGCTCCGTGAATTGACCTGGCTCTGGATGACGACCGTGCTCCGTGACTTGACCCGGTTCTGGCTGATGACCTTGCTCTGTGATTCATTCCGGCCTGTCTGCTGTTCCGGTACTGTTCCGGTTCTGCCTGCTGTTCCGGTTGCTATTCCGGCCTGTCTGCTGTTCCAGTTACCGTTCCGGTTCTGCCTGCTGTTCCAGTGGCCATTCCGGCCTGCCTGTAGTTCCAGTCACCGTTCCGGTTCTGCCTGCTGTTCCAGTGTTCCTGCATCATTCCGGTCGCCTCGGCGACATTCTGAACTGTTTAAGCGACTCACTGTTCCTCTCACTTGTCAGTAGCTGTAGCCTGAGGTTGCTTTGCCTTCTGCTGGTTGCCAAGGTACTCGCTCCTGTGCAGAACCACTTAACCCTTGCAGTGCCTGTAGTCTCCGGTCTAGTGCCTCCGATATATCTTGCCAAGCATACGTTTTCTGACGTGAGCCTTTCCTCTGAGTGCTTCTGCGTGTCTCTCATTCACCATCAGAGCCTTGTCCGTTCCGTGTTCATATTCTGGCTCAGGGCCACAGACGCTGAAGGTACATTCCCATTGCACTCCAGAGGGCGCCGACTCTACTACAGCTTGTGCAGCCACCATCAGTACAGCACCCAAGGGGTGTCAGGGCACAATCCAAGTGGCACACGCAGGGTTACTACTTTTCCGGTTAAGGGCAATTTTGGTTCTGATCACTACAGCGTGGCCATAGCATTCCTCTGTAGCCCACGGTGGTGGTACCGGCTCAGCTCTGGACTTTGTTGCGCTACTATACCAACTTGAGAGTGTATTCAGTGCAGTTACTTCTCTATCCAGCTATTGAGAGACTGTGTTCCAGAGACTGCTATTTATTCCGGGCGTTGGCCAATCTTGTTATATCTCACCCATTTCATTTGTTAACCCTTTGGGGGAATACTCCCTATCCATTCATAGCACCTATCACTATCATTGTGTGCATTCACTTTGTCATTATTGCCATTATTGCTATTTCTGTACTGGCCTCTAGGGGCATTGTTTTATTTTCAATAAAACTGTGTTTTTACTTCATACCCTGGTCTGAGTGTCAGAAAACCGTAACATATCCCCTATTTCAGGAGCGAGTGGCAGTTATATTTTTTTTGTCAGTTGGATAGTGGTGGGCGGGCTGGAGGGGGCCGGCCTACTCCCTGTATGATAAACATGCCCCCATTCAATCACCCAATGGGAGCAGTAAAGTCCCCATTCAATCACCCAATAGGTGATGAGACATAAATTATGTAATAAGGCATTCTGTTCAATGTGTGTTTGTTTCCTGAGGAGACATAAATTATGTTCTGTGTGTGAGGTTCCATAAATTATGCAATTAGGCTTATTCTTTTATATATATAGATACATGTGCGCATGCACCTTTCCACCTATTTATTTATTTTATATTTTATTCAAGTTTATCTTAAAATGCATATGTACAGAGAGAGAGAGAGAGAGAGAGAGTGGGTTTTTTACACAATAGCTTTTCGGACTGGTATTCCATCATCAGACCGGAAGTGTTTTCTTGGAAACAAGGCTTGGTTGTGGACATTTTGGTCTTGTTTTGAGGCTGTTGCTCTCGGATTGGTGTTACACTGTCGACTGGAAGTGTTTTTTTTTTTTTTTTTTTTTTAATGAGGCTTGGTTGTGTAATTGTAAATACGTTCGATGGGATACCTCGTTTTTATTTATTGCTATATGCATATATATTTTTTTTAGATGGATCATATATATGCAACCATGTACAGTCAATGTTTATAGTATTTCTTGTCTGTGATGATCTCCTTCTGGTTGGAGGGTTTGATTGTGTGTTTGGTCACACAGGTATGCCCTTCCAATCAGGAGGAGACCAGTGTTACTGATTTCATCAACACACATTGTGATAGCTTTTATAAGTTAGCAGTGTGGTTATAACTAAGTAGGCTAAGCGGTAAGTTTATTTTCTTTACCCCTGATGAAGTAACATTATAGTTAGGAAACATGTTGGGTATTGGTAGCTACTAATTAATGCACGATATGGTGAATGTGCCATTCAGAACAATGCAAAATGTAGAATTTGCGACACTTTAAGACGCAAAACTCGGTTTGCAAGCAGACGTAGAAGACTGTTATAGTGACAGATTTTGTTTTAATTAACGTGATCACTGCTCTGCTGCAGAGCTGCCTGATGATCTATGACCGGATTTCCCTTCAGTCAGCTACAATGCTGACTTCAGGGAAGGGGGAGGGAGAGGGCAACTTTAGAAGCGATCATCTCTCAAACCATAAAGGTTTGAGAGATGATACTGGGGGCAATACATTTATTTTTTAATGGAACTTTACTATAGGGATTAGTAATACTTTAAGTATTACTATCTCTTTAAGTAAAATATACTATATATAAAGTGTAATCAACAATGATATAAAGGAGTGAACAGCAATTGAAATAGATATACAGTAACCCAACAACAAATATTACAACACATTATAATCAGCACAGACAGGGTTAACATCCATAGGCATATCCAGAGGTATTAAATAACAATAATTGAACCTAGCAGCATAGAAAAGGTTAATTGATCCTTACAATTAATTAAAATACAGTAGCAGAAGCATATATGAATACCTCTGCCCAAATCTGTATTATTTATGCTAATTAAGGTTTAAGGGATGTTATCATGTGAGTAGGTTTTAAAGGGATAGTAATACTTCGTTTTAACTTTATTTTATTTTGTAGGCATTGAAAAAACATGAAGAATGATATAAGTCTTATCTCTCAAACCTTTATGGTTTAAGAGATATTCACAAACAAAGTATCCCCCCCCCATTCAACCAGATCAGAAGGGAGGTGCCCAGGTAGACTGCAGAGAGGGACAATCTTCAATTAAGATAAGGGAAAAACCTGAAAAACTTGTCAAGGGGGGCAGGGCTTTCATTATTTTCATGCAAAGAAGATTGTCCCCTTCTGTTATCTGTCTGGTCTTACAACCAGATTCACATCTGAGAAGAGATGGCTTACACTAGGTAAAAGGGGCGGGAGGGGAAACTTTGCTTTGAATATCTCATAAACCATAAAGGTTTGAGGGATAAGACTTATATCATTCTTCATGTTTTTTTAATGCCTACAAAATAAAAAGTTAAAACGAAGTATTACTATCCCTTTAATATTAAACCAAGTCCTATGACAATCTCCTTGTACCATATACAATAGCAACATTTAGAGAAACTATCTGGAATAAAATCCCAGATTTATATAAATATAATTTAATTATCTACTTATTTCAACATTGCATACCTTCGGGATAAAACATATAAATTGCAGTTAATATTTGTCAATGATAGATTATACCAAGTAAATCTAATAATATATGTCTAGAAAGTACTATAAAAACAATTACCTTCATTCAACATATACTATAAAAACAATAGCAATCCTATTAGTAAAACCTATAGCACTTCAAGGGTTAACACACAATTACAAAGTATATGGGTGGCTTCTTTTGTCTAGTGAGAGTTTAAAAGAAACTTTCACTTTACAAAAGTTAGGTCCAAAAACACAGACGTCATTGACCATTGGGCTTAAGGATTCCCAAGATGGGGTTATTATATGAGCTGTGCACCGCCTGTATAATACCCCTCTCTTTGAGGTTCCTTATGATCTCTGCCAATGAGTCATAGTGTTTCACATATACAGGACATATACAGGAGGTAATTTAGGGTTGGTTTGTATTCGGGTGACATGTACGTTGTTTTAACTACAATCATATGAATCCTTGGCAAACAGTTCTTGGAATTCCATAAGCATTTCCCTTAGCTGTTGGCGTTCAGAATCATCAGAGCATGCATCGGCTAGAGAGATTTGCTCCTCTACTAGATCACTGAACCCTGGAAATGCTTCAGGCCTACCTAACTCATAGGTTTCCTCAAGCTGTATGGATAAATCATGGGCATTTACTCTTACCTTATCCTCTGCCTCCTGATATTCTCTGGACTCTTGTTCATCCGTCTGGTGTTCAAATACCAGAGAGGATTCCTCAATCCTGCATGTACATGTATCAGGGCTACATGGATAACAGATTGAATGGAAAACAGTCCCTCTGGGAGGGAGTAAAACATCTGCTCAACCAGTTGCTCTTCAGACAGATAACTTTCAGGTAGTAGGCCAATTACTTGATTCTGAAACCCAAATGTATAGTATTCTGAATCCAGTGCATAACCTATTACAGTTCCCTTCTCTAAGGTAATACTGTGTGGGGTTATGATATTTACCACAATGTGGCCTGTTGTTCTACAAATACTTACCATAGGGGTATGAGACACAGAAACTCCTAATTGTTGAATCCGATATGAGAGGCATATTAAGGTATCAGCACTCTTAAGGTTCTGACCACTACGAACCTGTAAGGACATGGGGACTTGACTTGCCCCACCAGGTATAGAGACCTCATTAGCTACCTGTAATTGCACTGCATATGGCAAAAGTTGGCATAACTTCAGGGTTTTTAAGTCCTTCTAACCTAGCCCACAGGTTATTCACCAGATCAGTCTGGGCAGCAAAATTATGTATTCACTTGTTGCCTATATAGATCTGGTGTTGGGGTTCCTCCACTACAAGGAAAAACGTGTTTTGCAGACCTGTCACCTAGCGATACAGATAACATACATCTAGCAACAACGTTATAACTTGTAGTATCGTCATCTAGGTCATGTACCCTAATATCATGTGACGCCAGATATTTAATATGCATAGGGTCTCTTACCTCCATCAGCAGACTGTTACTAATGTAACTGTTTCAGTTTCAGATTCAGTTTAGCCTGTTTGATCCTCCTCAAGTCTTTAACCTGTAAGGAAACAAACAACTCACCCCCTGTATTGTCAATGGACATCAGATATTGAGAATGATTCTCTGGATCTGTTGGCTTAGAGGGTTATCTGTGAAGAGAGATGGTTAAGACATCACCTTCTAGCTTCACATTCTGAATCTGTTCTGGTACCGCCTTGATGGAGAGGTCACCTTCCATATTTTCATCATTTCTATCAGGCATATATAAAACAGTAAGGTTAGGGTTCTGGCTATTGACAAAATGAATTTCAATAGTATCCCTAGTTTCCTCTACCACATGGTCATTTTTATGGGGGTGTTGCAATGCCCGCTCATATCTGATTGGGGTTTTAACTTGTAACCAGATGACATTATTCACACAGTCTATAACGGGACTTAATCGCCATAGCAGATCAGCACCTATAATTAACCTGTTATTGGGAACTTCAACTACTATGACTTTATGTGTGAATGAGTTATTACTGATTTTAAATTTTAACCATGTGGTTCCCAATAAGTTTAAGGGGTTACCTCCTATGCTTATTAAGGAACCATCAAATGCTTTCAACAACGGCTTTAGCACTCTCCATAATTTGATAATAATGGGAGCTAGACAATATGGTAGCTTGAGACCCTGTGTCCAGGAGGCTGAAAATAATTAAGTCATCAAGCTCCTGCAAGGTGACATCTATAAAATATCTCCCTTCATATTCATGCATTTCACAAAAATAATTACAATGTAAAATCGTCTTAGAATCCCTCCTCTGCCTGCAAGAGATTTGCTGACCACTTGGTCAGGTTGTACAGCTACAGCATCCCCCTTCACACTTCCTCCTCCTTCAACCTGGTCTGAAGACATAAATGGAAAAGAAGTGACAACATCAGGGATGGACTTATGTGTACCTGGCTGTGGGTGAGATGAGGAAGAAATTTTAGGGTCAAGCAAATCATTTACATCCTGTAAAGAAAAGGTGTTAGCATCACTGTTGATTAAAACATTACCGGTTATTGTAGGACTTACATAGGGCAAAGCAACGGTATTCTTTTCCCCTAAGGCCTGCTTACCATTACCCTAGTGTTCTGTTATTGAGTGGCAGCCACCAATCCTGGAGCTGTCCCTAAAAAAGGGGTTAGATCCCTGCTGTGTATTAGAACTAGGGCTTTGGCCTAGCTGTGCCACATTAGCCATCATTTTGGCCATCATGCCTGTCAGGTTGTTAACATGGACCCTGAGACATACCTACTTCTGACCTTGGTTCCCAGAATCAGACTTATTGGGTTGCTGATGCAGCTGGGATTTGGACCCCTAATTGTTAGAGGTTAAACCCTTTTGAAACCACTAGGGAAATTTAGATTTATTTTGTTTTTTTGTTGTTACCCTGGGACTGTTTGAAAAATGTTTTCTTACCATTTGAGTCATTAGAACCCTGGGAACTAACAGAGGCAGGCCCCTTTTTTAACTGGTGCCTGGTTATGAACCTGTGGAGGTTTTAACACCTCTGCATAGGATTTCTTGCCAGATTTAAATGGCAAGCTTTCCTAAACTAATGTCTCTGCTACACACTGGGGGGCAGGCTTCTTGTCCTTAGCTGGGTTATTCTCACTCTGCTGGACATTATACAGCTTAGTAGCTTGAGTGAGTAGCCAATCTAGTGACAACATGGGCGAATGTCAGGACTAGTACCCTGTAACTGTTCAGAAGGAGGATTGTCAGTTTGAGAGGCAGTAAAGGCCTGCATTCCTTCTGATAATTCCTGCATTTGCCTGGACAAGATATCAAATATACCCTGATCCACTTTAAGGGCACTATCAATGGATTGGTATTGCACCACTTGCTCGTGCAGTTTTGCATTGTCATGAGCCCACCTATCTATATGGGATTGTAGTCGCTTAACTTGTTCTTGCAAATTGTGGTTCTCATGTGTTAAATTAAACACTGAGGACAGAATGCTGTTCTTTTGCAGACCACAACTTCTCCAGATTATTTTGACACCTGCTCTCTAGCCCATTTATCTGGTGCCGGAGTGACTGACTTTCCTCATCCTGTGTTCTTACCAATTTGTGATCATCATGCACCTCTTTCTCTAACTCAGAGACTTTTTCAGTCTTAGCCTTCAGTGCTTGTTTTATTGGCTCTGTACCTTTTTGCCTATCATCTAGTCTGTATTTCTGACATGCTTGTAATAGTTCTGGTACTAATAGTAATACTTGTGTATCCATCTGTTTTAGAGTGGTTTGTACTAGACACTTATTTACAGCACTTTAATAAAAGCTACGGGGTTGCCAAATTTTATCAAGTTGGGATTCTACACTAACTCTATTTCATCACTCCATTGTTGTACATCACATTTAAGTTTTAGGCGAGAATGGATTGCATAAAGTAGCCTACCTTCTAAAGCCCATTTCATGTCTTCTTCTGGGATCTGTTCCACTGGATCAGACACAGAAGAACCTGACTGAGACATGTTTATGTACTGTTACGGTTTTCAGACACTCAGACACGTATGGTTTAGTAAAACACAGTTTTATTAAGCAAAGAACAAGTACTGTAATACATACAGAACAGTGGATAATATAAATGTAAAACAGGCAACTGATACAGGAACAGTAAAACAGGCAAGGAAAGGTATCCGCGGAATAGCCCAGGGTCTGGACTAGTGCAGAGCAGTGAGAATCTAGTCCAGAAACGGAGAATACCACAGGGTGGTAGCAGGAACGTTTAGGCCAACAACCGGAGTTAGCAGGCCCTAGTTGGGAGGAGGACCCCCAATGTAATCTCCCTAGAACGCTCAGGGAGTATGTCTGGAGTAGACAGATGGGAAAGGGAACAAGACCCCTAGAACGCTAGAGAAGACAGCAAGACTGACTGGAACTGAGGCAACAGGGCACCTAGGACTCTAGGTTTGTAGCGATACTGACAGTGAGTGGCAAGGCAACTGGACCCCTAGTACGCTAGGTGGTAAAGCGATACTGACAGTAAGTGGCAAGGCAACCGGGCCTCTAGTACGCTAGGTGGTTATCACGGTGCCCGTGATTCTTGTTGCAGTGTGGCGACATTACTACTTCCTTGTTTCCAATGCTGGATTCTTATTGGTCCTAGGACCTGACCCCACCCAGGGCCAGCCCTTTTATACCTTGTCATGTCATTAGTCGGGCGCCCTTTCGTGGTGTACCTGAACCTAGCGCTAGTTACTGCTGTTTTTCTGTTGGTGTATGACCTGGCCTGCCTGATGAAGCTTCTGTGTATCCTGATCTACTGCCGCATCTGTTGCTGACTGGACTGGCTGAGAACCCGCATCCGTTGCTGACTGGACTGGCTGAGAACCCTCTTTCGTTGCTGATGTGTTTGGCTGAGCACCGGCTTCCATTACCGTAGCGTACTGGCTTCTACCGCCTCTGTGGCAGTTTGCACATACGGAGTAATGGTTTCCCTGCTGTCAACAGACCGGCTGAGTTACTCGTTCACGTTGCTGACGTGTCTGGTTTATCCACTGTCACTGGCTGTGCTTACTCCTGGTTGATGGTTATAGGCATATTTACCGCGCGCCTTATCACCTTAGCTGAACCCCGCTATCACCCTAGAGTTCTAGAACCGGTTCACTATCTCGCCCTGCCTTACCATACCGTTGTGGCCTATGGGCTGTAGATCCAGCTCTGGTGTGGTGGTCTGTCTCCTGTACCGATCCGTACTACCGGACACTCGTTGCCTTATCCGTGCTCTGTTGCCTCCATCCTACCCTAGCGTTCTAGGGTCACTGCTGCCTAATCAGTGGGTTAGTTGCCTCCTTACAACCCTAGCATTCTAGGGTCCTTGCTGCCAATATCCGTGGGTCTTGTGCCTCCGTACTACCCTAGCTTTTTAGGGTCCCTGCTGCCAGTATCAGTGGGTTAGTTGCCTCCTTACAACCCTAGTGTTCTAGGGTCCTTGCTGCCAGTATCTATGGGTCTTGTGCCTCCGTACTACCCTAGCGTTCTAGGACTACGGTTGACCCTACCAGCAGGTAATTCCCTCCACGCTACCCTAGCGTTCCAGGGTTCCGGCAGCCTGTCTCTCTAGTCTGTGGTGTTGTTTTGTTATACTGTTTCCTACCTGACCTGTGAAAGTTGTGGGAAGTACCTGTACTGTCTCCATCTGGGCTTGTGTGGGTTGGGAAAGTATTCTATCGTTGATTGTCTCTTTATTCTCAATAAAGTTCATTTTAAACTTTACAGTACTTGTCTGAGTGTTCTTCCAAACCGTGACAGTGCAAGCAAAAAAATGATGTGAGAGGCTCTGAGCATGAACAAAAGCACAATGGCCTGTTCTCCAGATATTCACCGCTCAAGAGCATCACATTTTAGCTCTCTAGTGCCATTACAGAGGAGAAATTTCCACATACATATTAGACTAATCCCGCCCATAAGGACGGTCCAGTACCAAAATGATGGGCAAGTCCTCTCTGCACGGAAAAACCAGCTAACCCCAAACGTACGTTTTGGCCTTATTTGGGCCTCGTCAGTGAGGTGCAGCTGACTTCCCTAGGCACTGAGAGCAAGGGGTCCACGTCTGGATTACCCTTTACACTTAGGGAGAGACCCTAAGTGTTTCACAGATACAAGCCAAAAAATGATGTGAGAGGCTCTGAGCACCAACAAAAAGCACAATGGCCTGTTCTCCGGCTAGTCACCGCTCAAGAGCATCACATTTTAGCTCTCTAGTGCCATTACAGAGGAGAAATCTCCACATACATATTAGACTAATCCCGCCCATAAGGACGACCCAGTACCAAAATGATGGGCAAGTACCCTCTGCACGGGAAAACCAGACGTACGTTTCGCCCTTAATTGGGCCTCGTCAGTGAGGTGCAGCTGGCTTCCCTAGGCGCTGAGAGCAAGGGGTCCACGTCTGGATTATCCTTTATACTTAGGGAGAGACCCTAAGTGTTTCTCAGATACAAGCCAAAAAAATGATGTGAGAGGCTCTGAGCACGAACAAAAACACAATGGCCTGTTCTCCAGCTAGTCACCGCTCAAGAACATCACATTTTAGCCCTCTAGTGTCATTACAGAGAAGAAATCTCCACATACATATTGGACTAATCCCACCCATAAGGACGGCCCAGTACCAAAATGATGGGCAAGTACCCTCTGCACGGAAAAACCAGCTAAACCAGACGTACGTTTTAGCCTTATTTGGGCCTCATCAGTGAGGTGCAGCTGGCTTCCCTAGGCACTGAGAGCAAGGGGTCCACGTCTGGATTACCCTCACATCATTTTTGGCTTGTTTCTATGAAACACTTTGGGTCTATCCCTAAGTGTAAAGGGTAATCCAGACGTGGACCCCTTGTTCTCAGTGTCTAGAGAAGCCAGCTGCACCTTACTAATGAGGTCCAAATAAGGCAGAAACGTACATCTGGGGTTGGCTGGTTTTTCTGTGCAAAGGAGTCTTGCCTGTTGTTTTGTTACTGGACCGCCCTTATGGGTGGGTTTAGTCTAATATGTATGTGGAGATTTCTTCTCTGTAATGGCACTAGAGAGCTAAAATGTGATGCTCTTGAGGGGTGACTAGCCGGAGAACAGGCCATTGTGCTTTTGTTCGTGCTCAGAGCCTCTCACATCATTTTTGGCGTGTTTCTATAAAACACTTAAGGTCTCTCCCTAAGTGTAAAGGGTAATCCATACGTGGACCCCTTGTTCTCAGTGCCTAGGGAAGCCAGCTGCACCTCACTGACGAGGCCCAAATAAGTCCGAAACGTACGTCTGGGGTTACCTGGTTTTTCTGTGCAGAGGAGACTTGCCCATCATTTTGGTACTGGACCGCTCTTATGGACGGGATTAGTCTAATATGTATGTGGAGATTTCTCCTCTGTAATAGCACTAGAGAGCTAAAATGTAATGCTCTTGAGTGGTGACTAGCTGGAGAACAGGCCATTGTGCTTTTGTTCGTGCTCAGAGCCTCTCACATAATTTTTGGCTTGTTTCTATGAAACCGTGACAGTGGTAAGCGATACTGGCAGAAAGTGGCAAGGCAACCGGACCCCTAGTACGCTAGGTGGTAAAGCGATACTGACAGTAAGTGGCAAAGCAACTGGACCCCTAGTGTGCTAGGTGGTAAAGCGATACTGACAGTAAGTGGAAAGGCAACCGGACCAACCCAAGGGACAAAGGCAACCAGCTTGTGACCGGAGTCGCTAACCCACTCACTAACCCTAGACAGGGTAACGGGCGCTTCAGACCCCAACCAGGCCCTAAGGCTGCACAAACAGGGAACTAACGAGGCACTCAGGGAGCAGCAGCCAACCTCGTAGTGATGGAGCGACAAGCTGCGCTGGGTCAAGCTTAACACAGGTGCGGGTATACGAGGACGCTCCCTGACACCTTAGTGTCAGGAACTAACTGGTACGAGATATCCGAGAAATGCCGGTACAAGGGGAGAAGAGACACACAGTGCTAGACAGGCACTCTCGGAGCAGGACAACGGATAGCCGAGTAGTAGCTCGGAGCAGGATAGTCAGCCAAGCCGGGTCGGTACACGGAGTAGGATAGTCAGCCAGGCCGGGTCGGTTTACGGAGCTGGAAGTCAGGTACTGGCAATCAAACAGGAACGTAGTCAGTCTAGACGGGTCATAGATAGGGTACCAGGAACCACAGGAACAAACACAAGATACTGGTACACCACGAAAGGGTGCCGCCATAATTATGGCGCCAAGAATATAAAGGCAATCAATAGGAGGAGTCAGCGTTGATCACCAATAAGAATGCAGTATAGAAACAACCAGGAAGTAGCAATGTCGCAACCAGGGGAATCACGGACACCGTGATAGTACCCCCCCCAAAGACCCTCTCCCCGCAGAGTAGGGCCCGGCTTCTGGGGAAACTTAGTGTGGAATCTGCGCAACAATGCAGGAGCATGAAGATCGTTCCTGGTGACCCAAGAGCGCTCCTCAGGACCATAGCCCTTCCAATGTACCAAGTACTGGAGATGTCCCCAAACTCCGGGAATCAAGAATACTTTGTACTTCTTATTCACCCAGACTGCCTGACTACTCTGCATCTCGTCTCCTGCCTGTGAACCGACCCGGACTGCCTGACCTTTCTGCTTCTCCTGCTCCTGTGCACCGACCCGGCTTGGCTGACGTTCTCGCTCCGTGTACCGACCCAGCTTGGCTGACGTTCCTGCTCCGTGAACTGACCCAGCTTGGCTGACGTTCCTGCTCTGTGTACCGACCAGGCTTGGCTGATGTTTCTGCTCCGGTGGCCTCTGTGTCACCTCAGAGACATTCCTACTGGCTTGTCATTTGTGACGCTACCGGTTGGTTCCCGCCTCAGGGTGAGTTGCTAAGTTGCTCATTCCGTTACTGTCACGGCAGTCTCCGTAACTGCTCCGGCAGAGTGCAAGTGGCCTAGTCTCCGTTTACTGCTACGGCAGAGCGCAAGTGGCCTAGTCTCCATTACTGCTCCGGCAGACTTCAAGTGGCCTAGCCTCCATTTACTGCTATGGCACAGTACAAGTTGCCTAGTCTCCGTTACTGCTACAGCAGAGTGCAAGTGGGCTATTGTATTGCTGATTGCTTAATAAAACTGTGTTTTATTCTAACCTACCGTGTCTGTGTGTCAAACAAACCGTTACACCCTGAATACAATAATCCTTAAAGGGATAGTAATACTTCGTTTTATCTTTATTTTATTTTGTAGGCATTAAAAAAAAACCATGAAGAACGATATAAGTCTTATCTCTCAAACCTTTATGGTTTGAGAGATATTCACAAGCAAAGTTTCCACTCCCACCCCTTTCACCTAGTGTAAGCCATAGACCAGACAGATAACAGAAGGGGACAATCTTCTTCCAATGAGAACAATTAAAGCCCTGCCCCCCTTGACAAGTTTTTCAGGTTTTTCCCTGCAGTCTACCTGGGCACCTCCCTTCTGATCTGGCTGAACAGTGTTACATCAGTAAAAGGGGCAGGAGGGGGATACTTTGTCATTGAATTACTCTTAAACTACAACTCTGACAGAATTGAAATAACACTCTCCAAAGTCCAAATACTATGATGATTAATTAGAGCTGCTTTTATTATGAAACATTACTATTCGTTTAAGTGCCAGCCATGTGTGTGCGCAGCAGGTCCTTAAGGGGTCAAGAATGAAATGGAGACACACTGTCTTCAAACTTTAAAAAAAAAAAAAAAAAAAAAAATATATATATATATATATATATATATATATATATATATATATATATATTTATATTTAGATATTTATGTATTGTCTTTTTTCCCTGTTCATTTTGTGACATCTTTGCCATTTGCAATGGGACTGAGGCCCATCCAAGTTTAAATTCCAAATTTCCCAAATGTTAATCTGTTACCCTGTGTATGCTCACCAGGTATAGCAAGGGTGTGATTGCAGCTCTATATTGGTGTGCAAGCTGTGTCCCATCTTGTTTGCAGCCTCTGATAGACTGCACAATGTCCCTCAATGTGAAGAATCAGGACATTTTAGCATGGAAGCTTTCAAGACAACTTAGGGCTCTTCTTCAGGCATATTTAGAATGGAATTATAAATATGCCAGAAGAAGAGACCTAAGTTGTCATGAACGTTTGCATTCTAAAACTACTGATTTAGTCAGTAAAGGCATTACTTTTACTCTACCAGTTACCAAAAAGCCAGATAAAGTTTAACTTATTCCTTAGGTGTAATTCGATATTCTAAAGAGGTGTAATTTTGGAGCAAACTAACTGCACCACGGGGAACAAATTAAAATCCTTATTCATTTAAATGGGGCTTTTAACTCTCTGATTGCTAAAGAGGCCACCAATAATATTTGAATCTATCTGTTGGAGACCTTTATTGGATACAGGGTCTTAAAAACTCCATTCCACTCAGTGGGTTTTTGGGGAATTATTTGTCCCCTATTTTGCATTTGGTTTGCTCCAGATCTACACCTCTTTAAGTTTATTTAATTGCATCATATATTTTAGAAGCTGAATTATATATTTTACTTGATACTTGGGGAGGGGTAAACACACTAAGATTAGTACAATCTCCAGTTGCTATGTTGTTGCATGGAGCCTAAGCACTGAAGTGTTTAAGATCTAAACAACTTGTCCAAGCCTCCTTCTCATCTGGCTTTCATATCCAAGCCTCTTTCTCACGTGCCTTACCTGATCTTCTTTTGGTTGCTAGTCCTTTATAAGTCACGCTTCCTGTGGGGCTTATCTTCAATTTATACTGGTATCAGAGGTGCTATGGTCTGGGAACTACTTGTCAGAGATGAATGGGGATGAGTTGCTAGAGATCGTTGTCAGCCACAAATATGTTCTATGCAGCCCTAGGCTGGATAATAAAGATACTGGCAGCAAGACCAGATATCTGACCCCAATTGAGCCGGGGCCAATTCAGAATGACAGGGCCGGCCCAAGGATCCAAGGATGAAATGCTGCCCCCCAAACCACATCCACGGAAACACACCACATGAATAATTATATTAACCTCTCTCCTGCCCCGAAAACCACATAGAACTGAAATGTTTCATGAGAAGGGCTGGGGGGTAATTATGATTAATAAATGTTGGTTATAGCAAGAGAGAGAGGTGTAACAGGTTCAGCGTCCAGCGTAGCGGCCACACTGGGAAACCGTGGACCGATAGGCTGGGGAGATTACACATCATATAAGCAGTTCCTCAAATAGTAAGGTGACCAGATTTTTAAAATTAAATCCGGGGACATTTTTTTTATCCACACGCTGTCCACACCCTGTCCACAACCACACGCTGTCCACACACTGCCCACACTCTGTCCAACCTCACCACACACTGCCCACACCCTGTACACCCTCATACCCTGTTCACCCTTCACACACTGTCCACTCTGCCCCCCTCCACACTGCCCACACGTTCCACCCTGCCCACCTCCACACTGCTCACATTGTCCACTTCCACTCACTGCCCACCCTGTCTTCCTCCAAACACTGCCCACCTCCACATTGTCCAAGTCCACACTTCCCACAATGTGCACCTCAACACTTACCTCCACATTGCCCACACTGTCCAACTCCATTGTCCACCTTCACACTGCTCACCTCCACACTGCCCACATTGTCCACTTCCACTCACTGCCCACCCTGTCTTCCTCCAAACACTGCCCACCTCCACACTGCCCACATTGTCCACCTCAACACTAACCCCCACATTGCCCATACTGTCCAACTCCACATTGTTCACCTCCACACTGCTCACCTCAACACTGTCCACCTCCCCACACACTGTCCACTGTCTACATTGCCCACCTTGTCCTCCTCCACACCTTGTCCTCCTCCCCACTCTGCCCACCTCCACATTGCCCACACTGTCCATCTCACAGTGTGAATAGGCATACAACATGAAAGAAAGATTATAATGGATGGCGGGCACATCTAATGCCGTCTGTACGTGTAACTTACTGTCAGGCACAGCAGCTGCAGATGTGCATGTGGTTCTGCTCTGCCTCTTCAACTGCACCCCCATAGATGTTCGCCTGGCCCTGCGCTGCATATTTAGTTGTAATGTAGATCTGGGGACACAATCTAGCTGGGGACAATGTCAACAATCCGGGGACTGTCCCTGGATACCGGGGACATCTGGTCACCCTATCAAATAGTAAACTGTTCCAGCAGAGACTGGGCAGACATTTATGAAGCAGCCACAGTCAAAAGAGAATTCATATTGCTTAGCGCTGGGCCGGCTCTCCTCTTCTCTGTGTGCTACATTCTACATGCAGAGAAGGGGAGAGAGAGCCTGGTGAACGCTAAGCAATACGAATTCTGTTTTGACTGTGGCTGCTTCATCAGGGTCTGCCCAGTGTCTGCCGGAACCTTGCTCCTGGATGCACCGTGCACAAAATATCATGCCGCCCGTGTCAGAGTGCCGCCTGGGTCCATGGACCCACCATGACCCATGTTAGGGCCGGCTCTGCAGAATGAACACACATGTGAACTAAAGGACCCAGATATATCACCTAGAAAGGAGGATTTGCATCCCTGTGTAATGGAGGTGCAATGGTCTGGGACATTCTTCTGGTCTTCTAGCACTCTGTTGCTTTCCTGACTCTGGTTCAAGCTTCACACCAGGTACTTCACTCTGACTGAGTGACACCACTGGCTGAGCTCCCTGGTTTTCCTGACTCTGATTCTGGTTTACCCCATGTACCTTGCTCTACTTGATCCTTCTACTGTCCTCATCTGCATCAGGGATCTGATTCGTCCTTCCTAGATGCTATATTAGTGTCCCTGAGGTTCACAAGTGTGTTAATCCTTATCTGGCCCAGCTCATCATATCATCACTCACACATAAGTTCCAGACCATAGCACCTCTGTTACAATAGGAAAGAGGACTCTGCACCAAGACCTTCCTTTTGTAATGCAAATGTAGACTTTCCTATACAGCTACCATTTGGTTAATTTTGTTTGTGCAGTTTGTAACCAGAGACAAAACTAAGGCAGTGACTTTTCTATTTAAGTACGCACTGTTCTTCTTTTCAAAAGGTCTGTGTTACCTTATCTCAGACAGTTTATAGACAATACTGAGTCACCTATATAGGTTATTATGCTAAAGGGTCCTAAAGTCCTGCACAAGGCATGAATCGAAGCCTTCACCAGGAATATATGAGACTAGAGCGTAGGCCTTAAAAAACTAAAAGCTCAGGGTACAGAGAATTTGAAGGAGCAGTAAACATCTTTTAATTAAATTATATATTTATTGTAATTATTTTCCTTCCAAGTAAAACAGGGACAATCTCACTGCTTGGAGATGTTTCTTTCAAATGTTAATACAGCTCAAACATATTTTTATTTTAATTACAGTTCACTTTTCCATTGTGCTCATCAGGTGGCGCTGATCCTATCAGGCACTATGGAGAGCCAGAGTCTGTGGCCCAAGCTTCTCAGAGAGTGCATTCTGAAAAATAATTTGACTTTTGGACTATTACTAATAATGTCTTGTGAAAACATGACAGATCTGTTGTATAGGATTCTGAGTCATTGGACTGCTAGCTTCTTCTTCTTCTTCTTCTGTTGCCTACACAGCTTTTGGTATCATTAAATGTATCTATTTAAACTAAACTAACAACATTAAATTTATCTATTTCTTTTCAATCAGTTTAATAAGTTTAGAGATTTTTAAATAGTATTTGAGAAATCTTTGTTTTCTTATTTGGTCAGATAAAGCCTACATTATTAGTTACTGACATGTCCAGAAAATCACCTCTCGCCTCAATTTAAGCTTCTAAAATGAGCTTCCACCAGGGGAGTGGAACAATTCAAAGTTATAGTAATGTTTCAGAATTAAAGCAACTCTAATCATCATAGTATTTGGACTTTGGAGAGTGTTATTTCAGTTCTGTCAGAGCTGTAGTTCAAGAGTAATTCAATGACAAAGTATCCCCCTCCTGCCCCTTTTACTGATGTAACACTGTTCAGCCAAATCAGAAGGGACGTGCCCAGGTAGACTGCAGAGAGGGATCATCTTCAATTAAGATAAGGGAAAAACCTGAAAAATTTGTCAAGGGGGGCAGGGCCTTCATTGTTCTCATATGAAGAAGATTGTCCCCTTCTGTTATCTGTCTGGTCTTACAACCAGATTCCACATCTGAGAAGAGATGGCTTACACTAGGTAAAAGGGTCGGGAAGGGGAAACTTTGCTTGTGAATATCTCATAAACCATAAAGGTTTGAGAGATAAAACTTATTTCGTTCTTCATGTGTTTTTAATGCCTACAAAATAAAATAAAGATAAGACGAAGCATTACTATCTAATGGAGAGGAATGATCATGCAAATCCTCACAAGAGGATTTGGAAATGTGATAGGTGCTTTTTAAGTTGGGTGTTTTAAAGGGGAAATAAAGAGCTAAAGTATGGCTGCATATCTCTCTTATCTATTTGCATTCTCAGGGCCGGATTTATAATTAGGCAGAGTAGGCATCTGCCTACAGGCGCTCCTAACAGAGGGGCGCCTGTCACTGGGATCATCCGAGCATGTGTGTGGTGGGATTTTTTTAATTATTATTCGCCTCCCCGCCGGCACCGTGAACACAGTTCTGTGCTTCCTCCTTTGCCACAGACCTGTAGCTGCTGTGTTTCCTCGTTGGGTTTTTAGTAATACAGAACACTGGGAGATGACATCATCTCCCAGCTCTCTGCATTACTGAAGACCGCGTGGGAGCTCCAGCAGCTACAGCTCTGTGCCGAAGGAGGAGGCACAGAGCTCTCTTGCCACTGGACCACCAGGGAAGAGGTAGGAAACGGACACTGGGGCAATGTGAGGGTAATATGGAGATGATGGAGGCAATGTGAGGGCAATGTGGAGCTGATGGGGGGCAATATGGAGCTGATGGGGGCAATGTGGAGCTGATGGGGGGCAATATGAGAGCAATATGGAGCTGATGGGGGCAATATGGAGCTGATGGGGGGCAATGTGAGGGCAATATGGAGCTGATTGGGGCAATGTGGAGCTGATGGGGGGCAATGTGAGGGCAATATGGAGCTGATTGGGGCAATGTGGAGCTGATGGTGGCAAGTTGGAGCTAATGAGGGGCAATGAGGCGATGATGAGGGCAATGTGAGGGCAATATGGAGCTGATGGGGGGCAATGTGAGGGCAATATGGAGCTGATTGGGGCAATGTGGAGCTGATGGTGGGAAGTTGGAGCTAATGAGGGGCAATGAGGCGATGATGAGGGCAATGTGAGGGCAATATGGAGCTGATGGGGGGCAATGTGAGGGCAATATGGAGCTGATTGGGGCAATGTGGAGCTGATGGTGGGAAGTTGGAGCTAATGGGGGGCAATGTGGCAATGATGGGGGTCAATGTGAGGGCAATATGGAGATTATGGGGGCAATGTGGAGATTAGGAGCATTGTGGAGGTGTCCAGTGGAGATGGCCCGGGTGGGGGTGCTTCAGATTTCTGTGCCTACAGGCTCCTGAGATGTAAATCTGGCCCTGTGCATTCTCAGTGCCCTCCCCCTTTGTATTGATTGGGATATTCTCTCTTTCCTCTCTTTCTCGCTCTCCTTTCTGTTCTCTCAGTCTCTATATCTCCTCTCGCTCTCTCGCTCTTTCTGTTCTTTCTCTCCACTCCTCTCACCTCTCATTCTCCTCTCAAATATATAAGCCTGGTTGCACTCAGGCATCACAAATCATTAATTGTGGAAGGGGAAAGCCTGTCATATTTCATTGTGTTACCTGTTCAAAATCTAAGAGATCCTAAAGCCGGCACTGTCTCAGCACATTAGGGACCTTATGCAGAAAGCAAAAGATAAACAATACAGGAACATTCCATCTGCACCAGAGGGGACAAAAATGCGGAAACATTGCATTGATCTAAATTAAGTTTTTAATACCTCGAATGCTAGCGAGATCTCCATCCCATTACAATTCTTTAGAAACCGTTGTGGCACTCATATGTTTAAATAGGCCTTTTAATATTCAATAAGAATATTTGGAATATGTATGTATTACCCATGATGCAGCTGGTTTGCTCCAGAATTGCATCTCTCTGCAAGATGTTAAAAGCCCCATTTAAATCACAGTGAATTTTTGTAATATATATGTATTCCCTAAGAATTGCTGTTTCACTGTCGTCCAATACAGGTCACTGGTACTCTGGGAGGCGTAAGTCCCCTTTAATAGGCAGGAACAACTATGCAAATGATTTGCAAGGGGCGGAGCCTCCCCTTTAATCATTTACACTTTTTCTGGGTGATAGTGTTATTAGTGGGGTATATTGACGCTGTGAGCATGTCTACTTCACTGGAGCTAGGGGCTAGACCCAAGTCTAAGGAGGATGGGGGGTCTGCTACCCCCATGGCGTTTTGCTCCTCTTGCCACATTGGGCTGTCTATCGATAATGTGGGGGATCTATGCCCTAATTGTACTGGTCAAGATAGCAACCCTGGGCTTTCCAGCCACGCTATTGAGCCATCTTGGGTGAGGGAGTTTAAAGCTGCCACTAGGGATCTCAGATCCACGCTTCAACTCTTTCCCTCTCAGATACAGGGGGCTCTCCAGGTCTGGCAGACCCCCTCTACCATCAGGACCTCCCTGCCTAAGCCACAGGGAGCTCCTGATGTCACTGATTCTTCTGAAGAAGAACTCTTACAGGATTCTGATGCTGAGGAACGTACTGTTATTGAATCTAACAGGTCCATTGGGGACCCCTATGAGTGTGACCCTGAAGTCTCGGCTGAGGGTCTGATCAGAGCGGTTCTGAATACGCTCAACCTTCCTCTGACTCAGGAATCCACTTATGATCCTACTGATGTTTTTCAGAAAAAGCCATCTAAGCCGGTTGTTTGTTTTCCAACTAACCCTACTCTTGCCCGTCTGGTCTCTGAGGCTTGGAAGAATCCTGATAGATCTTCCTCTGTCTCTAAAAAGTTTGCTAAACTATACCCTTTTCCTGAGGCTGAGCTGACAAAATGGGTTCATCCTCCCAAGGTGGATGCTCCTGTTTCTAGACTATCCAAGTCTACCGCTTTGGCTGTCTCTGATGCCTCTGCCCTGCAGGATTGGACGGATAAAAAGCTAGAGCTTTCTCTTAAATCTATTTTTGCCTCCATTGGCACTGCCATGCGCCCAACCTTTGCTGTGGCATGGGTTAATAGAGCCATTGCGGCCTGGACTGAACGACTGACTGAAGCAGTTCGCCAGGATGCGCCAGTATCTGAACAGTTGCAGCTCCTTGCTAATATCACTGAAGCTCAGAACTATGTTGCTGACGCTGCTTTTGATGCTGTGCGCATGATGGCGAGGGCCTCCACTTCTTCTGTGGTGGCTAGACGCGCTCTTTGGCTGAAAATTTGGTCTGCTGATACAGCCTCTAAGAAAGCCTTGCTTTCCTTGCCCTTTCAGGGGAATTTGCTTTTTGGGTCTGAACTCAAAGAAATGATCAGTGAGGCTACTGGCGGTAAAAGTACTCTTCTACCCTCAGTCTTTAAGAAAAAGTTTCCAGCCAAACGCAATCGGTCCTTTCGTTCCTTTCAGACTGAGACACGCTCCTCGGCCCAAACGGGTCCTCCCACTACGCGCTCCTCCTCCAAGCACAAACAGTCCTGGAAGCCCAAAGTTGCCCCCAAGGCCAAGACCTCCAAGACTGCTTCGGCATGACTCGCCGAACCCAGGTCCGCATCCGGCTGTAGGTGGTCGTCTCCGCATCTTTCGCCGGACTTGGGAGGAGTCAGTGGCGGACCCATGGGTTCTTCAGGTGGTGTCAGAGGGATACAGGATCCCTTTCTCTTCCCTTCCTCCTTTTCGGTTCCATTTTACTCGTCCTTCTCAGGAACCCACAAAAAGGCGTCTGTTCGACGACGCTATTCAGGATCTCTTGGACAAAGAGGTCCTGGAGGCGGTTCCTCAAGGGGACACAGGTTCAGGATTCTATTCCAACCTGTTTGTGGTAGCCAAAAAGGACGGAGGAGCTCGTCCCATTTTGGATCTCAAAGATCTCAATGCCTATGTAGTGACTTCCCACTTCCGCCAGGAGTCCCTGCGTTCTGTGATTGCAGCAATGTCTCCAGGGGAGTTTCTTGCCTCCCTGGACCTTCAGGATGCTTATCTTCACATCCCTATTCATCCGGACAGCAGGCGGTATCTCAGGATTGCCTTCCACAAGGGACACTTTCAGTTTGCAGCGCTCCCCTTTGGGCTGACTTCAGCCCCTCAGGTCTTCCAGAGGGTGTTAGGCTCCTTGATAGCAGTGCTTCATCAGGATGGGATCCGAGTGACCCCATACATGGACGATCTCCTACTGAAAGCCTCCTCAGCGGAGCTTCTCCATCAGCAATTACAGAAGTGCATGCACACCCTGAACCGTCATGGCTGGATCCTGAATCTGGACAAGTCGGACTTGGTTCCATCTCAGAGGCTTCTGTTCCTGGGTCTCCTGTTCGACACTCGCCAATGCATGGTGTTTCTTCCAGAGGACGTGGCTCACCAGATTGCCGTCAGAGTGGCTGGGATTCTGGACATGGACGAAATTCCGGTACCGAAGTTGTCGTCTTTAGTGGGGAAGTTCATTTCCACGATCGAAGCAGTCCCATTTGCCATGGCCCACTCCAGGGAACTTCAGAGATTTGTGATCCAGACGTGCAGGAATCATCCAGATCATCAACATCTGTCTGTTTCTCTTCCTCCTCATGTCGAGTCGAGTCTGCACTGGTGGTTAGATCTCTCTCATCTCCTGAAAGGGAGATCCTTTCTAGTTCCTCGTTGGACCACAGTCACAACGGATGCCAGCCTTCGGGGCTGGGGTGCAGTCTGGGGTCGCTTCAGTGCTCAGGGGAAATGGGGTCTGGAGGAATCCCTTCTCTCCATCAATGTTCTGGAACTTCGAGCTGTCCGGCTTGCCCTGAGGCACTGGGAGTCTCAACTGACCGGTCTTCCGATCAGAGTGGAGTCCGACAACGCCACGGCGGTGGCTCACATCAACAGGCAAGGCGGCACAAGAAGCGGTTCCGCCTGGTGGGAGGTCAAGGATATTTTGTCTTGGGCAGAAGATCACGTGCCTGTCATCTCTGCAGTTCATATTCCAGGCGTGGACAACGTCATGGCAGACTTCCTCAGTCGTCACACCGTCGACAGCGGAGAATGGGCTCTTCATCCAGAGGTGTTTCACATGCTCACTCAGCGGTGGGGGATGCCTGTGGTGGACCTGATGGCTACCAGACACAACAGGAAGGTTCCGGTGTTTTGCTCCCGGTTTAGGGACTCCCTTGCTCTAGCAGTGGATGCCTTGTCGATCCCTTGGGATTTCTCCCTGGCTTACATCTTCCCTCCTCTTCCTCTATTGATCAGAGTTATCCAGAAGTTGAAGAGGGAGCGTTGTCCTGTCATCCTGATCGCTCCAAACTGGCCTCGCCAGTCCTGGTATCCGGAGTTGATGGCCATGTCAGTGACGGATCCGATCCCGCTTCCTGCCCGTCCGGACCTACTTCTTCAGGGATATCTGTGGAAGGAGGATGTTCACTCTCTCCATTTGATGGCATGGCGGTTGAATCCTCGATTCTAGCAAGAAAGGATTTTCTCCTTCTGTGGTGTCGACTATGCTCAGTGCTCGTAAGCCTGTGTCTTCCAAGATCTATCATCGCATATGGTCAACTTTTGTGACATGGTGCTCTGATAAGAAGTTATCCCTTGAATTTCATCTTCCCACTGTCCTGGCCTTCTTGCAGGACGGTGTGGGTAAGGGGCTCAGTCTGAGTTCCCTCAAAGTTCAGACTTCTGCCTTGTCTGTGTTTTTCCAGGAAAGGATCGCTATCCTTCCTGATGTGAAAGTTTTCTTCCAAGGTGTGACTCATGTTCGACCTGCCTTCAAGAGTCCTGCTCCCCAGTGGGACCTCAATTTGGTGCTGGGAGTTCTCCAGCGACCACCGTTTGAATCCTTGGCTTCCATTCCATTACGTCTCTTGACTTGGAAGATGGCCTTCCTTTTGGCTATTGTTTCAGTTCGCCGGGTAGCAGAGTTACAGGCTTTGTCTTGTAAACCTCCTTACCTGGTGTTCCACAAGGATAAGGCTGTGCTTCGCACTACCAAGGAATTCTTACCCAAGGTTGTGTCCGAGTTTCACATCAATCAGGAGATTGTGGTTCCCTCTTTCTGCCCTAATCCTTCATCTGACAAGGAAAGAGATCTCCATCTGTTGGATGTGGTGCGTTGCCTCAAGTTTTATGTTCATCGCACCGCGTCTATCAGGAAGTCTGACGCTCTATTCGTCATTCCTGAGGGGCCTAGGGCAGGGAGACTGGCTTCCAAAGTTACCATTGCCTCTTGGATTAAGGCTACTATCCGTGAAGCCTATAAGTTGAGGAATAAGCATGTTCCCTTCCGGGTGACTGCCCATTCCACCAGATCTATTGGGGCCTCTTGGGCCTACAAGAATCAGGCTTCTGCTGATCAACTGTGCAGAGCGGCCACTTGGTCCTCTGTGCACACTTTTTCTAAGCACTATCGAGTTGATGTACTGGCTTCGGCTTATGCCAGTTTTGGAAGGAAGGTCCTGGAGGTAGTCTTGCCTGTGTCGGTCTTCCGCTCTGTGATCCATAGTGCTTCCTTACTGTTGAGCCCGGTTGGCTCTGGTTCCGTGTGCTGTGTTAGTCCAGGGATTGTTTCCCTTGGTTGGTGTCCGTTGACACTTACAGTTTGGGCTATGTTATTAACTGGGTCATAGCAGTTCTAGTGACTTGGGCCTTGCGCCTGGTCCTTGCCTTACTTCCCGCCTCTGGATCAGCTCAATGTTTGTACATCCCAGAGTACCAGTGACCTGAATTGGACGACAGTGAAAATAGGATTTTAGTCTTACCTGTTAAATCCTTTTCACTTAGTCCATACAGGTCACTGGTCTCCCACCCTGTCAAGGGACCAGTCTTGGCTCTCCTGTGGCATTCAGTGGGAGACCGTTCGGGCATGCTCACAGGAGTCTTTCTTTTTGCTTACCTGAGGTCAGTTTTAGGGTCTCAAATCAATCTAAGTGGCTCTGGCCAGAAGGTGGCTTAAGTAAGAGGGGAGGCTCCGCCCCTTGCAAATCATTTGCATAGTTGTTCCTGCCTATTAAAGGGGACTTACGCCTCCCAGAGTACCAGTGACCTGTATGGACTAAGTGAAAAGGATTTAACAGGTAAGACTAAAATTCTATTTTTGTGCATAAGGCCTTTGGAATGTAGTATGAGACCTTCACCTAGACCTGCAAATGTATGGACATGTGTCTGCACTAGTGTAGTGTATACAGCCCACGTGAGTATCTTGCAGTTTACGGCCTATCTACACCAAGTATTGGTCGAATTTTTCTGGGGCAATCCAGGCAACATATCAAGTTACTTTTGATTTAAATGGGGTCTTTAGCTTCATAAATAAGGCCCAGTGCATTGGATACCTCTCTAGCATTCAAGGTGTTAAAAGCCCCATTTAAATCAGTGGTAATTTTAATTTCCCACCTATAGTGTACCTAGTTTGCTCCAAAACTGCAGCTTATCACTTGATGAGTATGGTCTGCTGTATGCTAGAGAGCAAATCAGTCATGGGGTTAAAAGCCCAATTTAAATAAATGGTAATTTTATTTGTTCCATATATTTCAGCTGATTGTCCCAGAATTTCTGCACTTCTACTCTGTGTATATGCCCCAGTATCTATATTTGTTGGTAAATGCAAGTGTAAGAAGTGGTAGACATACACCTTTATAATAAATGTATGATTGAGCTTTTTAATAGTAGGAAAATACACATATTACACAGACAAGTTGGTTCTTATCTGCCAACAAACTGAATGTTTCTAATAACCTATGTAGTATGGTGAAGGTGCTGCCTCCCTGTCACTTCCCTGCTGTTCCCTGCTTCTTCCTCTGTTCACAGCAGGAGTATCATTTCCCATTTGTGGCTCCTTCTTATGGCTCACGTTATTGCAGCGATGGACCAGTATGGGTTCATGGGCTGAGGTGCGGGTCTTGAGGAGACGCTGCAACACCTGCTTATCAGAACGCTCCTTCTGGAAATCATCCTCGTATATCTTAAGCTGTGGACACAAAAGTAGACAATCCAATAGGAACTTAATGCTTTAAACATAATTTGATGGAATATTACCATTTTTGCCACCCATATAGTCCCTTTTTTACTTAATATAAAACCCTCACACCCTCACAGTTGTATTCTTCATTAGGCAGAGTAGACAACTGCCTACAATGAACCATTCTGAAAGGAACACTTCAAATTATGGGAGTGGCCAAAACAATCTCAATGTTCCCTCGACAAACACACTCTCATGTTTTATGGTTTTATGGTTATTTACAAGAAATATACACAAAATCTCAGTGAGCTCTAGAGCTGGCTTATCAATAGTGTTTCAATATTTACATATATGTGTAGTTAAGAGAGCAGAATGAACTACCGTATAGCCATACCTAAGAACCTCAGGCTTTGACCCTGAGATTTAGGGGTTTGACCCAAATCTCAGGGTCACAGGGTGAAAGACCAAAGTCTCAGGGTGAAAGAGCTATGTGTTACCCACTATATGATAATATAATGATCCGCCCCAATTAAATGTTTAACCCTTTGAGTGACAGATGGGTATAGAATGCATTGAAAAGGAATGCATTCCATACCCCCTTTGGCTCAAAGTGTTAATGTTTAGTCCCTAAATTGGTGCAATTTGTACCAGAAAGAAAGTTTGAGTGTCCAACCCTGACCTTTACAGATAACCTGTGACTTACTACAGATAATAAACTGTGAGTCTTTGATACATATTTATGGCCATAACCACCTAAAGCTTCCCTGCCCCATCACAGCACCTCTGATTAGGTAAGTCCCTACCTGCATCAAATATGTGGACATATATTTAGTATAATGCAATTAAAAAACAGGGATACCATCTTACCTCTGCAGAGCAAAGCAGTGCATTGCACACCTCTCTGCTTCTCAAAGAGTTAATGTCCTAGTTAAAACAAGGAGATATTTAACCCTTTCAGTGCTAGAGGGGTATGTAATGCATTGTGTACCCCTCTGGCACTCAAAAGGTTAAAAAGCCACCTTGCTATAATAAATACTCTGTTGAAATTAGTATCAAAACATTAAACTAATGAGTCAGGAATTCCCCAGAGTAACGTATATAACATAGTAGCATAGTCACATAGTTGAAGTCCAGCCCATGCCAAATCACCCCTGGTGATACAGATGAAAAAGAAAAACAAACAAATATTTCAATTTCAATGTAAGCCCCAAGTGATTAAAAACAATCTTTCCTTATGCCAAATGGCAATCAGATATTTTCCTGAATCAACATCCTATCTGCTTTGAAGCCAACTGTCATTATTCTTAATATTCATTCTAAAATAGAAAGGTATCCATTCCTTTTCTGAAATCAGTTAAGGTATCAGCAAGCATAGCATCCAGAAGCAAATAATTACATAACATTATTTCCCTTATATAAAAAAAAAAAATAGTTTTACTCAAAAGCACCTTTCCTCTAGTCATAATGGATGACCTCTCATTCTTCGCTTAGCACATTGAGTAAATAGGTCCCAGCATACAAGGTGACCCTTCTGCTCAGGGCAAATAGAACCCCCATTTATTAGTTATGCTACTGGGAGTCTCCCAGTAGATACTAGCATCAAAACAATATATGACTCTTCTAATTGTCAAAAATTCAAAAAAAAAATGTGTTAATGGTTCACCCATTAATGACCCTTGACGGTCCTGGTACGTCATGGGTAAAAGTGACTAAACGACCCATGACGTACCAGGACCGTCAAGGATTTCAGGGCTCCCCGCGCAGCTGCACGCCGTTCGGGGAGCCCTGAGTCAGATTGGAAAAAAAAAATGCTCTGTGGTCCTTTAGAGACCGCCGCGTGCCTGCGCGGCCGTTCGTTAAGGGGATAAATACCTCCATCAAAAATTGCAGACCAAATAATGGCACTCTTATTGTCAAATTTCAAAAGGAGGAAAAAACTTTCAAGCAAAAGTTTAAAAAAAATGACACCCTGTTATCAGTCCATAAAAGAGAGAATTAATTAAGTCCGTGTGCCAAAATAGAGGGTAAATACAGTCCTCGTTAGTAAATCTAATTATCTTCCAAATTATTTAAAAGAAAAGAATTACACCATTAATTTAATCTATTGAGCACTATTTCTGACGTGTTTCCCTCGTCATCTTCATCACAGCATGCCTAAGAATACAGACTCAGTTGCTGGTACTTAAAGGTTAGAGACCTTCAGAGCAGACGTTTCTATGTAATATCTGAATTCTTATTGGCTCAGTGGAAGATCAGACTAGTTCCAATAGGGAGAAGTCCCGGTGTATTTAGCAGCTGTGTGTTTATTAGCAATCTTGTCTATCAACATTCTATGGTCTCAGTACCCACAATATAACTTCTAAAATCAATCGCCAATTAATAAGTGTATTTAAACTGGGCTAATGCAATCCTGCAATAGCTCCCAATTTTAACAGATATCAGTACTGTCAGTTCAGTTCTTACAGACAATATCATGCTACCACATTATGTTAACAAAACATTGGTGATACAACAAATCCATGTCATCTTTCAACAGACACTGTAGCAAATTAAGACAGTCACTGCACTGAACTATATTGTACATTATTGCACAAAGTGTTAAAGTGATAGTAATGTTTCACAAAAACAGCAGCTCCAATTAATTTTAAAGGGATAGTAATACTTTATTATAGATATTGTAGATATCTGCAAAAGAATTTTATAGACCCCAGGTTCATCTCTCAAACCTTTATGGTTTGAGAGATAATCGAACGCAAAGTTCCCCCTCCCTCCCCCTTCCCTGAAGTCAGCATTGTACTGACTGCAGGGGAAGTCTGTCATACCACAGGCATGCGGCTCTGCAGCAGAGCCGAAATCGCGTTAGTAAAAAATAATTATTTCACTGAAACGGTCTTCTACATGTGCTTGGGTTGCAAGCACACGTAGAAGGCCGTTTCAGTGAAATTATTCTTTTTCACTAACGCGATCGCGGCTCTGCTGCAGAGCCACCTGATGAAAGTCAGACCGGATATCCCTACAGTCACTACAATGCTGACTTCTGGGAAGGGAGAGGGAGGGGGAGCTTTGCGTTCGGTTATCTCTCAAACCATAAAGGTCTGAGAGATGAACCTGGGGCTATCAAATTCATTTTCAAATATCTACAATATGGGGAATAGTAATATTAAAGTATTACTATCCCTTTAATAGTTTTTGAGCCATAGAGAGTGTTATTTCAATACTTTCAGAGTTGTAGTTCAAGAGTAATTGAATGATAAAGTTTCCCCCTCCCGCCCACCCCTTAGATTTGGAATCCAGTCCATAGACCAGACAGCTCACAGCAAGGGTCAATATTCTTACTGTGAGAACAATGAAAACCCTGCCCCCCTTGACAGGTTTTTCAGCTTTTTCCCTTATCGTAATTAAAGATTGTTCCTCTCTGCAATCTACCTTGGCACCTCCCTTCTGCTCTGAGTTGAGCAGTGTTATATCAGTAAAAGGGGCGGGAGGGGGATACTTTATCATTCAATTACCCTTGAACTACAACTCTGACAGAATTGAAATAACACTCTCCATGACCAAAATACTATGATGATTAATTAGAGCTGCTTTTATTATGAAACATTACTATCCCTTTAAAGGTACCCCTATGGAAGAATTGCAAAACAGTAGATCACAACCTAATGTATTTAAATTAAATAAGGAAATAGTGAAAAAAAAACACAATTAAACTACTTAACCCTTTGAGTGCCAGAGGTGTGTGCAACACATTGCTACCCCTCTGGCACTCAAAGAGTTAAGTCTAAAGGGACAGCGAATTATTTCCTGAAATACAGGAAATGCAGCAAAGATTACAAAAAGGCAGTTAGGTTAGCAAATCTAGAAAACAAAACATGAATAGCAAGGCAGAGCAAGACAAATTTAAACATTGTTTTCAAATACACCAATAGCAAAAAAACTTGAGAGAGTGCATTGGACCTTTCAAAAATAATCTGGGCTAATTGATTAGGGAGAATAATGAAAATTCTGACATTGTTCTCACCGGTATATACCAGGGAACAAGAAATGGTAGAAGAGCCTCAAAAAAAAAGTTCTTTAACCCCTTAAGGACCAGCGGTCCCAGGGTGTGCCGTCCCTTAAGGACCACATAGGAATCTTTGACGTGCCGTCCCATGTGACTGATCACGTGGGGCAGCACGTCAAACAGGGCACTGGAAGAGATCGCTCCAGTCTTGGACCGATCAACTTCAGTGCCCGGTATTACTCACCGTGCTCCTACAGGAGCGCGGTGAGTAAAAGTACGTGACGTGCCAGGACCGTCAATGGTCCTTAAGTGCCGGACCAGCGTGACGGTCCTGCCACGTCAGTGGTCCTTAAGGGGTTAAATGTAGTAGTCCTTTTGTTCTCGTGACCTTCAACATACACTGCAGGTGCTAAGAATAATACTTGTTTTTCCAAGGCATTTATATTGGCCTCAACTGTATGAGAAAGCATTCAAATGCACCCCAATGCTAATGTAATACGGGTACACTGGTTTCCACTCCCAACTTCCTTGGATAGGGACAGCCTCACTGTTAATGGATTTCTATAATTTGCACTCTCTTACGCAAACAACACAGATTCACGTTTTATGAATACTTGTCACTTTATCAAGAGCTACTGATCATACAATAGCTCTTGATAAAGTGACAAGTAGTCAGGAAACACATTGAGCAGATTTATTAAATCTAACAGTGCATTTATAAAGTGTATGTAATTATAAAAAAAAAAAAAATAAATGTATTGATTTTAACCTGTTTTATATTAAAAAAACACACATCTTTGTTGTTTTGTTTGTGTAAGAGAATGCATACTATAGGAATCCATTAACAATGAGGCTGCCCCTATCCAGGAAGTTGAGAGTGGAAACCAGTGTACCCCTATTACACCAGCAGTGGGGAGTATTCCAATGCTTGGTCTTATACTGTACAGGACATGAGGACATGAGCATTATTCTTGCCACCTGCCATGTATGGTGAAGGTCACGAGAACAAAACATGAGTGCTACACTTAGAGAACGTTTGCTTCCTCTTTTTTTTTTCTTGTCTTTGTTTCTCTAAGATTTAGTGGAGAAAACAATCCACTTGAGAGGTACAGCTGAACCAAACTTTTTCAAGGACAGTTTTATCTATTTAGGACACATTTTCCAAACAGCAGGAGACTATAATGAATCTAATTGGTTTTCTTTGTTATCATCTAAATAATACTGTTGTCATTTTGTTTTGACTATTTTTTTAACATATTTTGGCCGATTCACATTGATATTAAGTAGCACTTATAATTTGTTTATGTTAAAGGGATAGTAATACTTCATTTTAACTTTATTTTATTTTGTAGGCATTAAAAAAACATGAAGAATGATATAAGTCTTATCTCTGAAACCTTTATGGTTTAAGAGATATTCACAAAGTATCCCCACCCTGTTCAACCAGATCAGAAGGGAGATGCCCAGGTAGACTGCAGAGAGGGACAATCTTCAATTAAGATAATGGAAAAAGCTGAAAAACTTGTCAAGGGGGGAAGGGCTTTCATTGTTTTCATACAAAGAAAATTGTCCCCTTCTGTTATCTGTACTGTCATACAACCAGACTCACATCTGAGAAGAGATGGCTTACACTAGGTAAAAGGGGCAGGGAGGGGAACTTTGCTTGTGAATATCTCATAAACCATAAAGGTTTGAGAGATAAGACTTATATCATTCTTCATGTTTTTTTAATGCCTACAAAATAAAATAAAGTTAAAACGAAGTGTTACTATCCCTTTAACTCAAGAAGTCAAGGGAAGACTGGGCAAAATTAAGACTAGCAAAGCACTTAGGCCTGATGACATACATCCAAGGGTTCTTTGGGAACTCAGTATATTGATAGCAAGACCAATCTTTTTGCATTTTAAATACTCTCTCTTCACATGCTCAGTGCCACAAGATTGCCATAAAGCCAATGTAGTACCTATATTTAAGAAGGGAACTAAAACAGATCATGGGAATTACAGACCCGTGAGTTTGACCTCAATAGTGTGAAAAACTGTGTAAATGTATAATAAGGGATTATATCCAGGATTACACTGAGAATAGCATAATTATTAGTATAGATTAGTATAGATCTTCCCAAACATATTTTTGAGCTTCTGTTAAGAAGTAGATACTGTAACTGCTTTCGAAAAAGCAATGGCTACCTATACAGCACAGAACAATATTGAGAATTTTGACAGATGGCTTCAATGCAGATAGGTTGGTGACCCAGGGAAATATATGACTACCATTTGGAGTCAAGAAGGAATTTTTTTACCCACATGGGGCTAAATTGGAAATGGCGTAAGTGGATTTTTGTTTGCCTTCCGCTGGATCAACAGGGGTGTTTTGGCATGGGCTGGACTTGATGGACGCATGTCTTTTTTCAGCCTCATCAACTATGTTACTATGTTATGTTATGTACCAACCTAGATAATGGAAAAGCAGTGCATTTAGTATATCTAGATTTTGCAAATGCATTTTATACAGTGCCACACAGGAGACTGGTGTATAAAATAAGGAAAGAGGGCCTAGGATATAGCTTTTGCAACTGGATAGAAAATTGATTGAAGGATCGGGAACAGTTTATTGTTGTAAATGGAAAGCCATTCAATACAGTTAAAGTTGAAAGTGGAGTACCTCAGGGGTCAGAAGCACTTGGTCCACTTCTCTTGTATTATAAATAGGAAATAGGTAAAAAAAGCTAAATTCTAATGTTTGCAGATTACACTAAATTATGTAGGGTAATAAATTTAGAGCAGAATATGTGTTTCTACAGAGGGATTTAAATAAAATGTCAGATTAATCAAACAAATGGAATATGAAATTTTATGTAGGAAAGTGTATTTGGGAAGAGCAAAGTGACATGCTACTTATGAACATAATAGTCTCATATTATGAGACACATTGCTAGAGGAAGATCTGGGAGTATCTGTAAACTGTAATCTTGGAAATAGGGATCAATGTCAAACAGCAGTAGCAAAGGCAAACAAAGCATTGTCTTGCATGAAAAAGGGTATTGAAGCAAGAGTGGATAACAACATTTTGGCACTGTACGAATGTTTGGTGAGTGCACACCTCGAATATTCAGTGCAGTTTTGGGTACCAGTTCTAAAAAAAGGGTATTCTAGAACTGAAGAGAGTACAAAGAAGAGCAACACAATTAATTAAGGGAATGGAGTATTTGAAGTATGAAGAATGTGTATCCAAATGTTGTTTATTTACTCTAGAGAAAAGACAACTGAGAGAAGAACTTGTTACATTGTATAAATGAGGTCAATACAAGGGACTCTTGAGTGAGCGTTTCATTCCAAGGCCTGATCAAATAACTAGGAGTCGCCCCTTACGATTAGAGGAAAACACATTTAAGCTTCAGCAGAATGTTTTTTTACTGTAAGGTCTGTTAAATTGTGGAATGTTTGCCCAAGGATGTGGTAATGACAGATTCAATACATTAATATATACAAGATCAATACAAAGAACTCTCTGAGGAACTATTTGCACAGATATTGCAGCTAAAAACAAGAAGTTATCCATTAAGACTAGAGGAAAGGAGCTTTCAACTTAAACAAAGGCAGGGATTGTTTACTGTATGGGCAGTAAAGTTGTGGCATTCTTTGCCTCCAGATGTTGTCTTTGAAAAAAAAGTGATGGATACGTTTGTAGCTCAGTATAATAATGAGAAATATGACAGCTGGCTTCACAGATGTTGATTCAGGGAAATGTCCGACTGCCATTTCAAGTCAGGAAAGATTTTTTTTACCAACTTGGGGCATAATTGGAAATTACTTTTATGGATTTCTTTTTTATTTTTTGGCCTTCCTCTGCATCAGCCGGGGAGATGTGGCATGGGCTGAACCTGGTAGACGCATGTCTTTTTCAGCCTCATCAACTATATTACTATGCTATACAATGCGTTGTGCACCACTCTGGATAAAGTGGACCTTTCATCTTAAGGAAAAAATAGTTTGAGCTACAGAAAAATTAAAATATGCCTTAATTTTGTACTAGCTATTTTTTTCTGAAATAGATAGTTTTTGAGAATAAACATTTATTTTGTAGTGGCATAGTTTCAGTCATAGCACAGTGTGTGGTATTATTAGCTAAACACATAAACTAATCAGCAAAATTCCCAAGAACAATTTATGTCACAAACAAATGGCTACTAAAACATATAAATACAGAAATATAGGTAAGGGCTTGATATCAAGGTAACATCTATGAACAGTATCAATAATGGTTTTATGAAGTGTAGATCATGTCAGACTGATTTACTTGCATTTTTCAAAAGGGTAAACAGTAATTTGGACAAGGGAATTGTTGTTGATGTACTATACTTGGATTTTGCAAAAGCTATTGATACAATGCCTCACAACAGGTTACTGAATAAATTAAAAGGCTTCGGTTTGGGTAGTGATATCTGTACATGGATTGACAACTGGTTAAATGATAGATGGCAAAACGTTGTAAATGTAAACCTTTTCAAGTTGGTCTAGTTGTAAGTGGGGTGCCACAGGGTTCAGTCCTGGGTCCAATGATTTTTAATTTGATTATTAATGATCTAGAAGTGGGAACTGAAAGTAGCTTCTCAATCTTTGCTGATGACACTAAGTTGTGTAAGGAAATACATACAGGGCTGGGTGTTTTTCTCTGAAGAACAATCATTGGGTGAATGGGCAAAAAAGTAGCAGATGATATTTAATGTAAATAAATGTAAAGTTGTGTATTTAGGCTGTAGAAACAAACATGCTATATATACATTAAATGGGAAACAACTTGGGGAATCCTCATAGGAGACATATTTAGGAGTACCGATAGACTTCACAGCAGTTTGCAGAATCACTGAGCTGCTGCAGGAGTAAATAGGGTACGATCCTGCATTAAAAGGGATATAGATACATAGGACACTAATATAATTCTACTCTATATAAATCCTTGGTAAGGCCTCATCTTGAATATGGAGTAAAGTTTTGGGTATCAGTTCTTAAAAAAGAAACTATTGAACTGAAAAAGTACAGGGATATGCAGCAAAACTGGTAAAGGGATTGGAGGATCTGAGTTACAAAGAGACACTAGCCAAACTGAGTTTGTTTACATTAGAGAAGAGACGACTAAAGGTTGATATGATTACCATTTACAAATATATTCAAGGTCAATACATAGGGCTATCCAATTAATGATTTACTCAAAGAGCTGAGCTAGGAATGAGAGGTCATCCATAAGACTAGAGGAAAGGCACTTTCAACTAAAACAAAGCAGGGATTTTTTTTACAGTAAGGGTGGTAAAGCTAGGGAATTATTTGCTTCGGGATGTTGTGCTTGCAGATACTGTAACTGCTTTTGAAAAAGTAATGGATACCTATCTAGCACAGAACAATATTGAGAATTATGACAGCTTCAATGCAGATAGGTTGATCCAAGTAACTATTTGAATTTTTTTTATCCACTTGGTGCTTAATCGGAAATAGCTTCAATTGTGTGGGTTTTTTTTTGCCTTCCTCTGGATCAACAGGGGTGATTTGGCAAGGGCTGTTCATAGATCTTACCTTGATATCAAGCACTCACATATATTTATATATTTATATTGTTGTTATTATTTTTTACAAAGTTTTGGAGCAGATTATTCTATTCAGGGTCATTCACCTTCTCTAATCACTTATTTTAGGTATTGTTTAAATACCCAAATGGTATCTAGCACCTCCATTATCTATAACTTAACTACAACAACATATAGGCAATTATTATTTCTATTTAACATAGGGCGACAAGTACATTTTAAGGCTATGTTCACACGGACGACTTTCACACCTCTATGTTATTAACACATAGCTAAATGCACCATGTAAAAGATATTGCCTAATGGTGCTGCTCACACAGGTGAATTCTGCCTCATAGAACACAGGAACATGGCATGCTGCAAATTGGATACCCTCATGCATTGGACACATCCAGATTTTGGCATGCTGATCTGCATGGTGGCCTGCAGTGTGCCATGCAGATCATTCATATGAGTGATTTTGGAGGATGCATAGCCTCCAGTGACTGGCTTATCCATAAGCCAGTAGTATATGTCTGGTGACCACCTCCAAAATTGCTCTGATGTGAGATAATCACCGGGGAATGCAGAACATCTGAGGTTAGTAGACATAGGTGGCTTGGAATTAGCTAAAATGTTGAATAGCCAAGCTTCCTGAGTGAATGTAGCCTAGGCATGAAACCAGATTCAGCAAAGTAACCCAACTCATACCTGTTCTTGGAGGATCATCATCTGCTCTCTCATCTCTCTCTCTCTTCTCCTCAGTTTCTCATTCTCTGTTTTCATACGTTGCCTATCAGTATGTTCATTTTTGTAGTCTGCTGCATACATTTCAGTCTGTAAAAAAAGAATATCAAAGTGAGAAGTGTATATTATAAGTATGTGGATTGTCATGCTGATATAAAGATGCACTTTGCATTGATAATGAACATTTCTGACTGATAATGAATATTCTGCACTGTATAATAATAATGCTGAACATGCACTGATAATGAATATTCTGCACTGTGTAATAATATTGCAGAGCATGTACTGATAATGAACATTCTACACTGCGTAATGATGATGCAGAGCATGTACTGATAATGAACATTCTACACTGCGTAATGATGATGCAGAGCATGTACTGATAATGAACATTCTACACTGCATAATGATGATGCAGAGCATGTACTGATAATGAACATTCTACACTGCGTAATGATGATGCAGAGCATGTACTGATAATGAACATTCTACACTGCGTAATGATGATGCAGAGCATGAAATACTGATAATGAACATTCTACACTGCGTAATGATGATGCAGAGCATGTACTGATAATGAACATTCTACACTGCGTAATGATGATGCAGAGCATGTACTGATAATGAACATTCTACACTGCGTAATGATGATGCAGAGCATGTAATACTGATAATGAACATTCTACACTGCGTAATGATGATGCAGAGCATGTACTGATAATGAACATTCTACACTGCGTAATGATGACGCAGAGCATGTAATACTGATAATGAACATTCTGTACCATGTAATAATAATGCAGAGCCCATACTTATAATGATCATTCTGCACTGTATAATTATGGTGCAAAGTATGACTGATAATTAACAATCTGCACTGTGTAATAATGATGTAAAGTACATACTGATAATGAACAATCTGCACTTTGTAATGATGCAGAGTATATATTTATAATGAACAATATGCACTGTGTAATGATGCAGAGTACGTACTGATAATGAGCAATCTGAACTGTGTAATAGTGATGCAGGCAAATCTGCACTGTGTAATAATGATGTAAAGTACATACTGATAATGAACAATCTGCACTTTGTAATGATGCAGAGTATATATTTATAATGAACAATATGCACTGTGTAATGATGCAGAGTATGTATTTATAATGAACAATATGCACTGTGTAATGATGCAGAGTATGTATTTATAATGAACAATATGCACTGTGTAATGATGCAGAGTACGTACTGATAATGAGCAATCTGAACTGTGTAATAGTGATGCAGGCAAATCTGCACTGTGTAATAATGATGTAAAGTACATACTGATAATGAACAATCTGCACTTTGTAATGATGCAGAGTATATATTTATAATGAACAATATGCACGGTGTAATGATGCAGAGTATGTATTTATAATGAACAATATGCACTGTGTAATAATGATGTAAAGTACATACTGATAATGAACAATATGCACTGTGTAATGATGCAGAGTATGTATTTATAATGAACAATATGCACTGTGTAATGATGCAGAGTACGTACTGATAATGAGCAATCTGAACTGTGTAATAGTGATGCAGGCAAATCTGCACTGTGTAATAATGATGTAAAGTACATACTGATAATGAACAATCTGCACTTTGTAATGATGCAGAGTATATATTTATAATGAACAATATGCACTGTGTAATGATGCAGAGTATGTATTTATAATGAACAATATGCACTGTGTAATAATGATATAAAGTACATACTGATAATGAACAATATGCACTGTGTAATGATGCAGAGTATATATTTATAATGAACAATATGCACTGTGTAATGATGCAGAGTATGTATTTATAATGAACAATATGCACTGTGTAATGATGCAGAGTACGTACTGATAATGAGCAATCTGAACTGTGTAATAGTGATGCAGGCAAATCTGCACTGTGTAATAATGATGAAGCATGTGTACGGATAATAAACAATCTGCACTTCTGTAATGATGAAGAGTATGTACTGATAATGAACAATCTGAACTGTGTAATAGTGATGCACAGTAAGAACTGAATATTCTTCACTGTATAATGATGTAGAATACCTATTGATAATGCATTGTGTAGTGATGCCAAGTATGTACTGATAATGAACACTGGGGCATATGTATAATAAATTAGAGGAGCAACTTTGAGGCAAACTGCCACATAGGGAACAAGTACAATTTTCCAGTGCTATTAAATTATTTCTGACCCCCTGAATGGTACTTGAATGAATCTAAGTAGTACATTGGAAACTACTATAGCATTCAAGGATATACAAGTGTGATGAACAATGGACGGTGCACAGACATAGGACAGAGCACAGAATACACTCATTGTAACATTTAATAATAAATATGTAACAATCAATGCACCTATATGCACTCACAAGGCCCTCCTCTTGGGCTTATTGCACCAAAAGATTGTCCTTGCCTTAGGTTAGGTTATATGTATTAAAGAAGTTTGGATATTGATATGTTATGCTTACGGTATATCTGTGGGATCGCCCTTGCCTGCTTAGTTGTAGGAAGATAGCTTGATATGAGTTACACAATTGATAAGATTAATGATTTTGTATTCTCTTCTTCTCTTTATATATATATATATATATATATATATATATATATATATATATATATACAGGGCTCAAAATTTCCACTCGCCACTAGCCAATGGCGAGTGAAAATTTAGCCCTGGTGAGTAGAAATTCAGGCCTGGTGGGTATGTTATGGCTTGCAGTGGAGAGTAACTTTTCAGGTCTGGCTAGTAGCAAAGGACTTAAAATTATAAGCCCTGTATATATATATATATATATATATATATATATATATATATATATATATAATTTTTAGTAATATGTATTTTTATATATTGTTTTATTTTATGTATGGCTTTAGTTGCTGATAGAAGAGAAGTTAATGCGGGATAGGTTTAGGTAATTGATTTACACACATTGTTTTAATACAATATAGTTCTTTGGGTTGTACCTCTAAGAACTTGTTAGGATGATAAGAAACATTGTATTGTGTTTGATGTGATTTAATATTGTGACGATGTGGCCAATGTTTTCATATGGTGATACTGAGAAAATTATCATCTGTCTATTTGACAGGTGTTTTTATATCATTGTGTTTTTATTATTGTTTTATATACCATTTTTATAGAAGATTGAATATTGATGATTAATGTATTTAATTCAATGGGAAACATTTATTTAAATGTATTTATTTAATTAAATGGGAAAAATTTATTTGTTCCATTCCCTCCCCCACCCAGAATTTCTGCTCTTCCTTTATACAAATGCCCCATAGTTCTCTATATAAGGATGCCAAGTGTCCATTTAATTATAAAGAGTATTGGACATTATGAGTAACGATAAACTGGAGCAATTGTGAGGCAAATTCATTGCTCCATTAATACTAAGTCTCACTTACCTGACATTTGAGGGCCTGCAGTTGGTCCTTTAGCTGATTCACATCTTGGTCCTTCTCAGCAAGGTCCAGGTTCTTGCCTTGAGTGCATTGGAGGCTCCTTGTGGTGTTAGGAGAAGACCGGGGGCTCTGTGTGGATTTGTGGTTTTTGGAAATGTTTCCAGTAGTTTCACCTGGATGACTGGGACTCCTCTTAAAAGTGAGAGGCTGTGGTATGAAGACTGAGGGACTGGAATGTGCAAGATCTGACTGACTACAATCTCTTGAAATATCTGTTGCCTGATAATGATAATGGAAAATAAATGTAAGATTGTGATAATGAGCAAATAAGAGATCGCATGAGAGAGAGAGAACTTCACAAGCTAGGACACAGTGATTTTCTTCATACATCCAAGGTACTTATAATTTATTTATATTTACCCTCTCCTGACCTGAACTTTAGCACTGTATTCTGCACTAAATCCGTATATAGTCTATATGGTTCCCTTACTCATTATAGATTGTAAATCTTAAAAAACATATACATTCATATTCAGAGAGACATTTAACGGAATTAACAAATTCAATTCCTTCAAAAATTGGCTCATTAATGTCCAATGGCATGCCAGGACCATCACAGATTCTGGTCCTTTAAGGACCAGAGATGATCCTGGTACGTCATTAGTTAAATTATCATAGCTCGCCCGAAGGCGCGCTGTGATCATGCCAGGAGGCTGAAATTGACTGCTCCAAAAGCAGAGCAGCCAGATCCAGCCAGTACATGTGATCTCTCACATGTGCCAGTTCAGCAAATGAAATAGATCTGGTCCTCTTGTGTAAAAAAAAACCTGGTCCTTAAGGGGTTAAAAGGGTAGTGTATATGAGCAGAAAGTTAGCTTTGCTAGCTAATTCATACATTTTCCCATCTGCCTCTGCAACAAATGCCCTATGGAAAACTTAAGGCTTTATGTTCAAACAAAAAGTGGAGGAGTTCTGGGGGAAACCATTCACAATATAGGAAAGAACTAAACATTCCCATTGATTGCCTTTGAATGCAAGAGAAGTCTCCAACACTGGTCTCTAGCATTCAAGGGGTTAAAATCCCTGTTTAAATCAATGGGAATGTTTTTTCTTTTGAACATATGGATCTTAGTATTTGCATTATTTCAATATTGGTTTACATAAATGTATTATTTTAGTGATGTGGTTCCCATACCTTTTGTTGTAGTCTAGTGAAATTCTTTAATTTCAAATGAAATCCTTGTAGTAACCCAATGACCAAACCCTCTAACAACCTGAATGCTAAAGAAGTCTACAAACCCATTGCTATTAATGCACTGGAGAGCTCACTAATATATATATATATATATATATATATATATGTATATATATATATATATATATATATATATATATATATATATATATATATAATTTACTTATGAAAACATTTATGTAATAGAGCTTTTTCCTGCTGAGTAAAACAAGGGCTCTCTAACTGCTGTCAGTTATTTTATTCAACATTTATAACGGTTCTAATAAACAGGAAGTGAATTTATTGTGCATTTACTTTATGGTAATTCTAACTGACAGGAAGTGACTCAGCAGTTTGCACCACATTGCATCACTGACTTTCCTCTCCATTAGAATGTAACAGAATCACTAATTGGAATTTCACCACTAGAGGGCATCAGTAATGTAAAAAAACCACTGGTTTAAACTGTAAAAACGCTGGAAATGTGTATCTCTCAGCAGTGGGAGTACCCTTAATTTACCCAACCAGAAAAGCCATACAATATATATTTTTCATAAAAAAAGTTTACTGCTCCTTTAACAGACCAAGGTGTTATCAGGTAATAGTTGTATTTGATCATTTTATTTCCTTAACCCATGAGGACTATAAGGGTGTGCAATGCATTGATTCTCAGGGCCTCTCTATCATTCAAGGGAATAAAATGCTCTATTTAAAGGGATAGTAATACTTCGTTTTAACTTTATTTTATTTTGTAGGCATTAAAAAAACATGAAGAATGATATAAGTCTTATCTCTCAAACCTTTATGGTTTAAGAGATATTCACAAACAAAGTATCCCCCCCCTGTTCAACCAGATCAGAAGGGAGGTGCCCAGGTAGACTGCAGAGAGGGACAATCTTCAATTAAGATAAGGGAAAAAGCTGAAAAACTTGTCAAGGGGGGAAGGGCTTTCATTGTTTTCATACAAAGAAAATTGTCCCCTTCTGTTATCTGTCTGGTCATACAACCTGAACAGGTGGTTTGTTTTTAGGATCTCTTCACATTAATTTTATACATATGGGTCATAGAGACGAATATAAATTCCTCAGTGCAGCTCCACTAATACTAGTATCTAACACCAGGGTATGATCACTGTAGTGCATAGAGGCAGATGATCTCTTCCATCATCAGGATTTTAATGCTAGCAAGCAACATACGCAGCACCATAGCATATGTAGGGAAATGGCGTACACTCATCATTTCCTCTACTCCTTTTTGTGCATAGCCATAAACAAGATGTAGAGGAGAGAAGCACCTCGGAAGTCCACAGAATTCACCGTTCTTCTCTAGATAGATAGATAGATAGATAGATAGATAGACAGATAGATTTTAGAGACTATCCATATTGGGGTTCTGTATATTAGAGAAGATTGTCCATGGGGTAATATGACTGCAATTTACAAATATAGTTAAAGTGATAATAATGGTTCACAAAAAAAAAGCAGCTCCGATTAATCTTCATAGTATTTGGGCCATGGAGAATGTTATTTCAGTACTGTCAGAGTTGTAGCTCAAGAGTAACTGAATGATAAAGTATCCCCCTCTCGCCCCTTTTACCTAGTGTAAGCCACCTCCCCTCAGATGTGGAATCTGGTCACTTGACCAGACAGATCACAGCAAGGGACAATCTTTTTACTGTGAGCATAAGGAAAACCCTGTCCACCTTGACAGGTTTTTCATTATGCTCACTGAAGATTGTCCCTCTCTGCGATCCATCCAGACAGTCTTGCTGCTCTGAGGTGAGCAGTGTTACATCAGTAAAAGGGGCAGGAGGGGGATACTTTATCATTCAATTACTCTTGAACTACAACTCTGACAGTATTGAAATAATGGTCTCCATGGCCCAAATACTATGAAGATTAAATGGAGCTGCTTTTATTATGAAACATTACTATCCCTTTAAAGATAAAATGCTGGACATCATGTATTTGTTAGTGTAACTTATAAAGAAGTGATATGGTGCCCACAGTGGATGAAATGGGACCCAAATAATCTCTCACAGGAATTTTTTTGTGGTTTCTTCATCAATCACTGTCTGTAAAATATTTCTTTTTGGTGTTTTACATTAGCACCTTTAATATCAAAGGGATGTATTGCACGCTGCTCTGTTCATTAAAGGAATAATACATTTTATTTTTCAGCATATTTTGGCAACATATTTACATTTATTCTGCCTAATTATTGGGGTATTTGTCAACTGGAAATTAGCTCAATATGCAGGGAACCGAGGATTCATTTGATCATTAACTATTTGCAGTTTAAAGGGATAGTAATGTCAGAAAAAAGTATTAACTATATGGCAGATACAATTAAAAGAGAGTACTTTCACTTATTCGTATCTCTCAGACCGTTATGGTTTGAGAGATATAGGAAAATAAAGTTCTCCGATCCCTCCCCTTCCTGCTTGATGAGCTGTAAAGCTGTCAGAAGCAGATACTACTCACTTGACCAGACGCAACTCTTCAGCAGTGCCGATATAATGATATATGAAGGCTATTGGTTAGCCGTAGTTGTGGGAGGGCCGGCTGAAGGTATTAAACGACCTCTCCACAGGGCTGCTGAGCTCACCGCTAGAGCTCCTTTTTACATTTTCCTCCTCACAGGCAGAAGATGTGATTACGTCATCGGGACACAACCACGTGGGACACAGCAGCACAGTGCAGCAAGCGAACGCGGCAGCAAGCCGACCGAGGTAGGCAGGGTTTGTGCTTAAAGGGATAGTAATACTTCATTTTAACTTTATTTTATTTTGTAGGCATTAAAAAAACATGAAGAACGATATAAGTCTTATCTCTCAAACCTTTATGGTTTAAGAGATATTCACAAGCAAAGTTTCCCCCTCCCGCCCCTTCTTCCTAGTGTAAGCCATCTCTTCTCAGATGTGAGTCTGGTTGTAAGACCAGACAGATAACAGCAGGGGACAATCTTCTTTGTATGAAAAGAATGAAAGCCCTTCCCCCCTTGACAAGTTTTTCAGCTTTTTTCCTTATCTTAATTGAAGATTGTCCCTCTCTGCAGTCTACCTGGGCACCTCCCTTCTGATCTGGCTGAACAGGGAGGGATACTTTGCTTGTGAATATCTCTTAAACCATAAAGGTTTGAGAGATAAGACTTATATCGTTCTTCATGTTTTTTTAATGCCTACAAAATAAAATAAAGATAAAACGAAGTATTACTATCCCTTTAAGGGAGTTTTCTTTTTACAGTATTGATTGCTTCCCACAAATGCTAAGCTTCCCATGCAAGGTGACCACAATTACAAATGCTCACGTTTTAATGCAACAACATACTGATGGCTTGATGCTGAATAGCGCATGTTTCTAAAATTAAGGGCACAGTTAACCAGAGGAACGTATGTTGCTTATTCCTTTTATGTATTACTAATTCTCTCAAAGATTAAAATTTTAGCCATGCCACTTTTTGAAAGCATTCTCTAAAAAGTGCACACCTGTTACAGCTTTCCTTGATTTCAGCGTCATCTGAAGGCGCAAGACTTCAAGCATGCAGCAGGCCTCTGTTTTATGTGTTTGCCTCCTGTAGTCTCCTCCTACCTACTTCCTGAGGAGGGGTTTAAAGGGCAGACTGAGTCCTGACTCAGTTGCCCTTGTGTTGTTGTACGATACAGTTCTGTTTCCCTTGGGTTCTGTGTATGACCTGGCTTGTCTGACCATCCATTCTGGTGCTGACCTGTGGCTCTGTCTGACTACTCTTTTGCCTGCTCCCATTTTGTAGTGGACACCCAATCTGGTGCGAACTTGTGGCTCTGGCTGACTACCGGAACTGTGTATGACCTGGCCTGTCTGTCCATCCATTCTGGTGTTGACCTGTGGCTCTGTCTGACCATTCTCCTTGTGCATTCCAATTTGGCTTAGCCATCCTTTCTGGGGCAAACCTGTGGCTCTGGCTGACTACCCACTCTGTGTATGACCTGGCTTGTCTGACTACCCACCCTGGTGTTGACTTGGGGCTCTGTCCACTGTGCTTCCAGCACACCAACGCTTCAGTGGATAGCATGTCTGGTGCAAACCTGTGGCTCTGGCTGACTACCCGCTCAGTGTATAACCTGGCTCGTCTGACTATCCTTTCTGGTGCTGACTAGAGGGCTCTGTCTGTTTCCTCCGTGTGTTGGTCCCCGTTCCACAGACACCCATCCTAGTGCAGACCTAGGGCTCTATCAGACTCCTAGACTGACTGCAGGCTGAATCAGTGCTAGTCCTTTGGGTGTTCCAAATTACCTTGAGGCTCCAATGGGCTAAGGTCTAGTCTCGGACAGTGTGGTGGATCTATTGGCAGACTGCTATTTCTGATACAGTGCTTGCCTCTTTGATCACCCTCAGTGCATTACTGGTATTATTCTAATAAAAGATTGTTTTACTTTACCATACTGACTCCTGGTTTATTCCTGGGAACAGTGACAACACCGTCTATTCATAAACATGCATTTCAATAACTTTTGGCCTCAAGTATGTTTTCCACTAAAGCCCTGTAAATAGCGAAGCAGGGACTCCTTATCTAAAATCAGACTTCCTGTTCGGTCTCTGCCCTCCTGTCATTATACTGTGAGCAACTACCGCATTAAACTGTAGTAGTAGTTCAAACTGCCTAATTCCTGCATATATAGTGGGGAGTTTCACTAGCATTTTTGACTTATAGTAGGAAGTTTAACCCTTACAACTACAAGTACTACTAGTTAATATAATTTAGTAAAACTCAGCTTAATACATATCTGGTATGTGGTCAACAGTTTCATGGTGCTGGACTTTAATATGGTAGTATCACTGTATGTGACATGAGTTATCCATGCGGAACACTTCCTAAGCAGGTTAAGAGAGAATCAAGCTTCCCCCCTTATTTAATCCGGCCAATCATACTGTACACTACTCACTATCTGTAAGCATCTTAGATAACATCCCCGTAACATTACATATGAGAATTAATTCTTATGTAAAAGATATGAGGAATATAGTTAAACTACCTCGATCCAGAAATATTTCAACACAATCTTGGAGTTTTATTTTGTTTTTTACACTAGTTATATGCACTACAGTAACACCATATATATTTATTCAGAACTTTTGCAAAGTACAGGGGTCACATCTGCTATATTAGGCACAGTGCCCTCTACTTGGGTGCAGAGAAGGCCGTGTCCACTTTGCAGTTAAGAACAAACAGATCTACATGTTTTGTGGCACTTTACCCCTGAGGGGGTAAACACGGGTAGTACAGGTATGGTTGGTTTCTTTTAAAAGGATACAAGTTTATGATGGTCTCGGTTGAGTTTTCATGTTGGAATGTGTTTTTCAGCAAGACCATCCAATTTTCTTCACAGTGAAGGAGACAGGAAGTCCACATACGAAGTGTAAAGGTATCAATTTGAGATATACAAGTTAATGTTTAGGTGTGAGTGTACTATTACTAACACATGTGGTTATCTGTGTGTCATCAATATGTTATCAGTGTCGCATCCTTTAATGTAGCGCCTACCGTTTAAGTCTCACATGTCATATCTCACACGAACAATTGTTACGTCACCATGTGTCACACCTCACGGTCATGTGTCATGTTGCATTATTGGTATGTTATCAGTATGGTATGTTTAATTTAGGTTTTCTACAAGCTAAGTTTATATATCTCACACAGAGATACCATACTTTTAACCTAGCATTACACCTGTATCATTATAGCTTCACCATTCAACAGACCACAGCATACATGTTAGTGTGTGTCTTTTTCTGTGGGGACTAGAAATTAGGATTAGTCTTCGGGCAAAGACTGCTGGTTTTGTCTTTTAGTATAGTCATAGGAGAAGGCTACAGCGTAGTCCCATCCTTCGTTCATGTTTTCCATCAGCCCAAATCATAGACAGACCCTTCTTCTAAGTTTCTTGGTAGATAGGGCACCAGCTGTCATACCCACTCAATAGGCATAGGGCCTCAATACATCTTTTAGATTATTGTCACCGCGAGACCAACACCCCCCCCCCCAGACTATCACATAGGCTACACGCCCATCGGTCCAAATCATAGGTAGTGTCTCGCACCAGCCACTTGGCAATAGATAGGCACTCACCAGTCACCAAATAATAGGTTTATATATTCTCTTTTTCACTAAGAAAGGAGGTCACAGACCAGCAGCATTATAGGAACAAATCACATAATTATGAATTAGTTTTATGCTTACAAGATCACTATACAGCTAGGAAATGTCCACTACAGCCGAACCAGCAGAATTTCTGGAAGAACCAACCACACCAAATCCGGTAGTGGAACAAGCAGACCCATCAACTTACAAAACATGGACATTTTCAAAGATAATTGCGGAACTGCGCAGAAGAGGCACCCCCTTTCCTGCTACTGCAAGGAAGGCAAAATTATTCAAATTATTGTTTGCCACCCCCCCAAACATCTAGGCGCAATCCCAGATGTACCCCAGGGAATACCCCTAGGCGCAGTCCCAGCCCCAACCCATCCGTGGGGATCTCAGAGTTAGCGGATTTAAGATCATCTTTCCAAACTGGAAGCATATCTTCAAACCCACACATCACATAGTTTGGTAGAGTTTCTTATACAGGGTTTCACATCAGGTTTCCACAGTGGTCTGATAGCGCTTCCATCAGGTACACTAGAATGTGCTAACTTACTTTCAGCTCTAAATTAACCTCTCACAGTAGATCACTTATTGGTGAGAGAAGTAGATAAAGGGTTCATTATGGGCCCTCACAATTCCCCCCTTTATACACTATGGAGCATAAACCCCATAGTTCTAGCCACAAGCAAATTCCATAATAAAAAATGTCTAATCTATGATTTGTCCGCCCCGCATTCCTCCTTCATGCCTAGTTTAAATTCATTAATACCATCCTTGTCATCCTCATCAGTGGATGATGTTATGCAATCAATCATCCAGACAGGTAGAGGCTCATGGTTGTCAAAAACAAACATCTCTGATGTCTTTAAGCTACTGCCATTACACCCCTCTCTCTGACACCTACACAGAATCAGGTGGCAATAAAATTTTTATTTTGCCATGCGACTCACGTTTGGGGCAAAAAGCAGCCCCAAGTTGTTTGATATTTTTGCTGAGACCTTGTGTTGGATTTTATTGAATGTTTGCAGATCCCCATTGATTATCCATTACCTGGATGATTTTCTAATAACTGAACCTCCCCATAAGGTCCCACAAGGTTTAGGTTTACCCAGCCTGTTCGATGATCTGAACATTCCAGTGGCCAGAAAGAAAGCGGTAGGACCTGTTCAGAGATTGTGTTTCCTAGGCATCCAGCTGGATACTATGGCCAAGGAAGCTAGTCTTCCCTTAGAGAAACTAGCACAGATTGAAGCAGAGGTCAGTGTCACGGTTTTTGTAAAGAACACTCAGACAGTCAGGTAAGGTTAAAAAGCTTTATTGAGAAATAATAAACAAGTACCCCACTCAGGTCCAGATGAAGTCCGTACCAAGTACCTTCCACATCTGACACGGGTCAGGGTGAGAAAACACACAGAGAATAATATGTCAGAACTGTAATAGCTAGGACTAGCAAGCAGGATACAACAGCAAGCACAGGAACCAGGAACTCCTCAACAGCCCCACTCCACAACAGGTGGCATAAGCGAAGGGTAGCTGCAGGACAGGGGAGTATAGACAACAAAGACTCTGGCAGAGAACTGACCCTAGATAGGGTGAACGGAGGCAACACGGACAGGACTCTGCAACGAGAGGACGCTAGGGTTAACGAGGCAACACCGATAAGACTTAGGCAGCGGTACAACCCTAGAACGCTAGGGTTAATGAGGCAACACCAACAAGACTTAGGCAGTGGTACAACCCTAGAATGCTAGGGTTAATAAGGCAACACCGACAAGGCTTTAGGCAGCGGTAGACCCTAGAATGCTAGGGTTAATGAGGCAACACCGACAAGACCAGGCAGAGACTGGGCCTTAGCATGCTAGGGGATACTGAGGCAACACGGAGGCAGCTCTGGCAGTGGCTTGATCCTAGAAAGCTAGGGTTAACGGAGGCAGCAGAGATAGAGATTTGGCAGTAACTTGGCCCTAGCACGCTAGGGTTAACGGGGGCAACGGAAATCAGACACTGGCCGTAACGGTAAGTATAGGCAACTCGGGCAGAAGTCTGGCTTAGACTGTACCCTACTGCGCAGGGTCACCGGAGGCAACACAGACACTGGTGAGTGATTGGCCCAAGCAAGCTCCAGATGGCTAAAGGAGCAATGGGACTACCGTCGCTATGGTAAGCGAGCACATAACATAGGCGGTCAGTAATCGGTAGCCCTAATGGACCAATGAGACTAACTGTAAGTCCCGGTAGTATCAAGAACAGCAACTCAACCTGGCCGGCACACACAGTGGATACAACCAGTCTAAATGGATGGCCAGAACTAGCCCAGCCAGGTCGGAATACACAGAGTAGTCAGCCAGTCCCAGTAGGTAATGGAATCAGATACTCAGCCACACCAGTTCGGTACACAAGGAGTTAATCAGCCAGTCCTAGTCGGCAACGGAATCGGTTACTCAGCCAAGCCGGATTGGTACACAAGGAGTTAGTCAGCCAGTCCTAGGTCAGCAACAGAATCGGAATCTGTAACGTCAGGAACAAAACGTAGTCAGGCGAGCCAGGTCATAAACAGAAAACAGGAACAAGAGCTTCAGAACGCTAGATACGGGTACACCACGAAAGGGCACCAGTATAGTGCAGAAGGGTGTATTTGAAGGCAAACCCTGGGAGGAGCAACAGCCCAGAGCCAATAAGAATGCAGTCAGTGTAAACCAGGAAATAAGAATGTCACTCAGGGATCACGGGCACCGTGATAGTCAGTAGGTTCACCCACATCAAGGTTTGCCAGAAAGCCGAACTACAATCACTCTTTGGGAGGTTAGTGTATGCTATGAGGATAATGCCGCAGGGGGGTTCATTTATATCACACCTAGTTAAACTATTGGGTAAAGATACAGGGGGTCAAGAGGGTATACAGCTGGACGTATCCATTTTATCAGACTTAGCCATATTGTCTAGGTTCCTAAAAACATGGAACAGCCGTTCCATGTTCTTTCCCAAAGCCACTACAGAATCACCCTCGGAGGTGAGCGATGCTGCAGCCTCAGGAGTATATACATCCATATACCAGGATCATTGGTTGGCAGCTGCATGGCCTCCCGAGGTGGATGCATTACCAGACTTTCTAGTGACATCATCATAGTTCGAGATCAGTGGAAGCCACATGGGGTCATCTCTGGACAGGCAAGCCTGTTATTTTTCACACAGACAACCAAGCCACAGCTCAGATCATTAACAAAGGTCAGTCATCATCCTTGTCCATCATGCCTTTTGTAAGAAAACTTACCTGGTTATCCATGTATCAGAAATTTGTAATAGAATGTAGGTATATTCTGGGGCTAGTGAACACAAAGGCTGACACTCTTTCACGACTCAATTTTCAGGATTTCCTCAGACAACAACCATCAGCCAACCCATTAGCCATATCCCTGCCCCCGATGACAGAACTTATGCTACACTGATGCAGCTTCACCAAGGAGCCAGTGCTTTGATGAATTCCTCACTATCCACGAACAAATGAAGACTTTATGACCAGGCTAGAGTTCTTTTCGAAAGATTCAACATGGTGTTCCTGTCACAGTACCTGGTAGCGTCACCGCTTCTGGCGATGCTCACAATGGCTCTCCAGCGCCATTTCCACGAGTGGTTGGATGCATCAATGCTAGATGCGTCATCTGCAGGTGCGAGGCTTCAGCATTCTGTAGGCCTCTGTTTTATGTGTTTGAGACCTGTAGCCTCCTACCTACTTCCTCCCTCTAAGCTGCTCCTCCTACCTACATCCTGCATTGGGGTTTAAAGGGCAGACTGAGTCCTGACTCAGTTACCCTTACGATGTTGTTCTGAGCAGTTCATTAATTTGGTATACTGATTTCTGTGTATGACCCCGCTTGTCTGTCCATCCATTCTGGTGTTGACCTGTGGCTCTGTCTGGCCATTCTCTTTGTGCATTCCAATTTGGCTTAGATATCCTTTCTGGTGCAAACCTGTGGCTCTGGCTGACTACCCGCTCTGTGTATGACCTGTCTTGTCTGACTACCCACTCTGGTGTTGACCTGGGGCTCTGTTCACTGCGCATCCAGCATACCAACGCTTCAGTGGATATCCTATCTGGTGCAAACCTGTGGCTCTGGCTGACTACCTGCTCCATGTATGACCTGGCTTGTCTGACTATCCTATCTGGTGCTTACTAGAAGGCTCTGTCTGTTCGCTCCGTGTGTTGGTCCCGTTCCACAGACATCCTTCCTAGTACTGACCTGGGGCTCTATCAGACTCCTAGCTACTGACTGCAGGCTGAGTCAGTGTTACCTCTGGGCATTACCTTTTTCTACGAGACTCCAGTGGGCTGAGGCCTAGTCTCGGGCAGTGTGGTGGATCTATTGTAAGACTGCAATTTCTGATACAGTGTTTGCCTCTTTGATCACCCTCTGTGTGTTATTTGTTATTTGCATTTCTGTTAATATATTTCTAATAAAGGTGATTTTAACTATACCGTCTGACTCCTTGTCTTGCTTGCCAACAGTAACAGTTCCACCCGTTACTTCCTTTTGCCATAGACAACATCATAGCTTTCATTTCTCATTGCCACTACGCTTTAAAATTATCTTACACTACCATAAAATCCTACATCACAGGTATCCAAGATTTCTACAAAATACTACAACCCAAAAGTAGATCCATACTTAAGCACCATTCCATAAAATTGATCTTGAAAGAGATCAAGAAAAGTTTCCCAGTTAAACCACCAAACAGACTTCTCATTGATGGTTATGTTCAGGAAACTAGCTACATTACTGTCATCAGCCCCTTTCGAGTCTTTTTTAAATCACAAGTTATCTTTGGCCATCTACCTAGCATTTTACGGGTTCCTCTGACCGGGTGAATTCACGGTATCAACCGATTCCAGCCCATTTTTGCAGGTGGCAGATTTTATCAAAGAATCAGATCATTATATTTTTCGATTGGCAGTTACAAAAACTAGACAATTAGGACCGGCCACTGAAATAATTTTTTATCCATCCTGCAACAAATTATGCCCTGTAAGCATGTGTGACACTTATTTGTCTTTAATCAAACATAAACCCATGACTAGCCCACTACTCATTCACAACGGCAAACCATTCATGACAGCAAAATTCATGTATTACATTCGTACCTTGATTTCAAGATTAGGATATAACCCTAAAGCTTTCTCTGGCCATTCTTTTAGAATAGGGGCAGTGTCATCCGCTTCCAAAAAATCACATACCGGTACATATTATCAAAAAGCTAGGACGATGGAAATCCACATTCTACACCACTTACATACCACAACCAGTCTCTGAGGTATGACAGGTTTCCCAGTCATTGGTGAAATAACTCTTGTGTTAATAAGTAAACATTGTGGTTATCATATGGTTGTATGGTTACTTTGCCCATTTTAGGCCTACTTTACAGAACAGGTAAGGCAATATTCATCTGACTTTCACCTTTCCTCCCTTTTTACACTCTTTACTTTCTGGGCCTGACCACAAATGAAGGCTATTGGTTAGTCATAGTTGTGAGAGGGCCGGCAGAAGGTATTAAACCTAGCCGCAACCGTTCCACAGGGCTGCTGAGCTCACCTTTAGAGCTCCGTTTTACCCACCCAACCCGTACCCCCTTTTTTTTTCCACAGCTTTCTCCACAACCTATACTATACTCGGATGGGCCCACTTTTAGGCCTACTTTACAGGTCGGGTAAGGCAATATTCATCCGACTTTCACCTTCTCCCCCTCCCCTTTTTTACACTCTTTACTTTCTAGGCCTGACCACTGCTGAAGAGCCACAGTCTGATCCAGGAACCAGAATCTGCTTCTGACAACTTTACAGCTTGTCAAGCAGAAAGGGGAGGGAGCAGAGAACTTTATTTTCCTATATCTTTCAAACCATAATGGTTTGAGAGATATGAATAAGTGCAAGTACTCTCTTTTAATTGTATCTACCATATAGTTAATACTTTTTTTCTGACATTACTATCCCTTTAACCAATGACTGGATCCTAGCTGGCACTTGCTGATTAGACAATGATCGAGTGCCATAAAGATCTGACAGTTTCATCTGACAGATATACATATAAACTGTATGTATATGTATTGCTGGAATGGCGGCATTTACACAATTTTATAATCATACTAGCAAGCGCATGTGCTGGCTTTACACAGGTGGCAAACCTTGTTTATTTTTTTTGTTAACCCTTTGAGAGCCAGCAAGGTATCCAACACATCATGTTGGAATGCGTTGGATACCTTTGTGGCAATCAAAGGATTAAATATTATTAAACATCTGACTTTCTGGTGGGGCATCAGGACCCCTCCTGATGCCCCCCAGCTACTGATCTCAAAGCAGATTCTGGTGGGAGATCATTAAATGTCGACGAAGGGGATACATCATTCATAAGTGATTAGTGCTGAAGGAATGATATAACAACACTAGATACAAGTCAGGAGGAGGTGCAGTGAAAGAGGTGTATGTAGGGATTACTACATAGACAATGCAGAAGCAGTTGCAAGGGAAAACATACGCACCATAAGGAGCAAATAAAAATTCCCATTAAATTATACTGATTTCTTGCTCCTGATGAAAAGGTCATCAGGCTTAGGAAAATGTTGAGCTAGGTTTTTTTAAACATTTTATTGTTTATGTATTAATAAATATTTTTTTACACATATCAGACCAGGATTTTTATTAAAATTTTAATTTACCTTGACATTGGAATCAAGTATATATGATTATGACATTGAGAGATGACACGTGACTCCTTGAGCAGTGCTAGTTATTGATCCCTGGAAGTGCAGAAACTGGCCTATTCTATGATCAAGATCACAAGTTTCATACTTCTCTTCCATTGACATAACTCCTCTATGAACATGTACAGCCCACAATACTGTTTCTGATTTTATTGAATTAAGAGATTTTTGTGTGAAAGGACTCCACTGCATTGAGAACCAATGAGGTGAAGACCTCTCAAGCATCCAAGGGTTTAAATTTCAGACATTTTTATTTGCCCTCTATGGCACGGTTCACTATTGAAATGTCGCCATCTATTGGGCGAATGATCAAAAGAGTGACCTTCTGATGTTGCACACTTAAAAGTCGCCAAATAGAGTGTGACATTCAGTGTATACATTTCAATGTATGTCTCCATCTGCTGCAGTTCTTCTTAGTACATCAGCCTCAGTAGATGATTGTATTGACAGAAACTGCAACACCATTTTGCAGATAAAAATATGAATTGTTCAGCCTCGAAACTTCTCCTTCTCCTGCAATTAAATCACGCACTACATAACTTTCAATGTTTTACTTACACTGTGCACACCACGGTGAGGAAGCTTGTTGTAGTGCAGAGCGCTCTCCAGTTGTCTGATATAATCTTGCAACTTTTGATTCCTTTTCATCTCCTGAAGTAGTGAATTCTCATAGAACTCCTTTTTATTCTAGGGAGAAGACAGTGTCAGATCTGCAGACAAGAATCCCTTCTGTATCTGTCACTGTTCTACCCTGCAGTGGGAGTGATGTCATTAGGATATCTCTCTCTCTCCTTCTGCTGAACTGCAGTATGGGAATACAGGTTTTTTTATATTAGTTTAGATGAGGAGTCCTGGAAAGGGATTACATGAGGATGTTTGGAGCTTATTGATCCCTATTTTACTGAGTGGCTACAATGCATTGCTGACAATGGTGAATTAAAATAGTGACAGTGCTGAATTAGGAGGGGAAAAAGGGTTACTTTATTCAGTTTTTAGTATATTTAACATTTCAGTTACAATAGGAAACAGGGCTGGACATCTCAGGTGTCCCTAGGTCATAGGACCCCACCCCCATCCACTGTTATATTACACTTATAAATAAATATAAATAAAGGCCAGTACAGGGGAATGTAAATTGGCCACCGTAAACCAAGGGCATTGGGATTGAATTAGCTAGCACAAACTTGGTGTTGTAGGAAATTTCCTACTCTGCTTAGTGGGATATCTTACCCTTAAAGGGATAGTAATACTTTGTTTTATCTTTATTTTATTTTGTAGGCATTAAAAAAACATGAAGAACGACATGTCTTATCTCTCAAACCTTTATGGTTTAAGAGATATTCACAAGCAAAGTATCCCCCCCCCTCTGTTCAGCCAAATCATAAGGGAGGTGCCCAGGTAGACTGCAGAGAGGGACAATCTTCAATTAAGATAAGGGAAAAAGCTGAAAAACTTGTCAAGGGGGGAAGGGCTTTCATTCTTTTCATACAAAGAAGATTGTCCCCTGCTGTTATCTGTCTGGTCTTACAACTAGATTCACATCTGAGAAGAGATGGCTTACACTAGGTAAAAGGGGCGGGAGGGGGAAACTTTGTTTGTGAATATCTCTTAAACCATAAAGGTTTGAGACATAAGACTTATATCATTCTTCATGTTTTTTTAATGCCTACAAAATAAAATAAAGTTAAAACGAAGTATTACTATCCCTTTAAACCCACTAAACAATGAAATGCTTAACCCTTTGAGTGCCAGAGGGGTACTCAACACATTGCTTTGCACTCAAAAGGTTAAATGGCTTAATTCAGTTGTAGATCTGATAGTGCTCTGCTGGGGACCTGCAGATCTGATGGTGCTCTGGAAAGAGATCAAGAAATCTAGATTCTTATATAAGACTTAAGAAGACTATTTGCCTCTATGCACCAGTATAACTCTGCTGAATAAACATTTATAAATGTGGAAAACCTTTCCAAAAAAGAAAGGAAGTGAATTTTAGAGAATATTACTTCAAGGACACATATGACTTTTGACAAATTTCCTGCAAAGGACCCATTCGTGTCAGGTCTGCACTACATTTCTTTTCACTTAAATGGGATTACAATCCAAGCCAGATATGTATAAAAATACATTATTATACAAACAAGCCCGTTGACAAATGAAGATCTGTAAACTCAGCAAAAATAGTAGAAACATTCTTTAGTAGATCCTGACCATTGTGTCACACCACTGTGTCACACTGAAGATGTACAGATAGACACCTGTGTCTGAAATCTAGCTTCTGTCTGTGTCACTGTGACACTGTAGAGAGAGGAACAGGTACCAGTGAGGAAATGCTCTGAGGTGAGATAACAGTGAGAAAAACTCTCCATTGACATTAACTGTTCATTTTGAATTGTATTTTATGGAGCCTATGCACTAAGGTCTCTGATACTTCAAAAGATGGCTCCTTAGAATAACATTGGGACCAGAGAGATTTCTCTCGCTGAAGAGTTTATTTCACTTTCATCTGCTTTTTAATGTATAATCTCCCATGCATCTGAGCTTCATTCTTTCTTAGTCATTGTGTTGCCATTGCCATTGTACAAATTGAGCTAGTACAACGAATAGCAACAAAATTAATCAAGGTACGGCTGGAGCCACTGGGGAAAGATGCGGTCGGCTCGAGCAGCCGCCGCACAGATACCATGACAGTACCCCCGGACCGGAGTGTGGTTTATTGGAAAAGCGCGACTGAAATGACCCATGAGCGTTCCTCAGGACCGTAACCTCTCCAGTGTACCAAATACTGTAATTATCCCCTAACTTTCCGGGAATTCAAAATAGTCTGTATCTTATATTCGTCATGGTCTCCCACCCTAATGGGGGCTGGGTTAACCATAGTAGAAGTATAGCAGTTGCATACCAATGGTGTAAGCAGGGATACATGGAAAACATTGTGGATTCTCATCGTGCTAGGAAGCTCCAGCGCATATGTCACTGGATTGATTCTACGAACTATCTGAAAGGGACCGACAAAATGAGGAGCCAGCTTTCTACAAGGTACCTGAAGGTTGAGATTATGGGAAGACAGCCATACCCTCTCCCCTATTTGAAAAGTAGGAGCCGGTAATCGCCTACGGTCAGCTTTTCTGTTGTGTCGTTGCCTTGCACCACATAGGGTATTCTGTATTCGTACCCAAGAGGAACGGAGAGCATCCAGAGCTGGAATAGCTTGTGTCTCGAAAGTCTCAGGAAGTGCGTATGGCTGAAACCCATAATTTATCAGAAACGGTGAACTCTGAGATGAGGACTTAATGGCCACAATTCCTGGCAAACTACGCCCAAGGTAACAAAGCAGCCCAATTATCTTGGTGATTGCTTATATAACAATGGAGGAATTGTTCTAGGCTTTGGTTGAATCTTTGGTAAGCAGAGGAAATGGCAAGCTGAATTCCCATTTGCAAGCAAAAACACCTCCAGAATCTGGATACAAACTGGCTCCCCCTGTCAGACACAATCACCTTCGGTATGCCATGTAGTCGGAATACCTCTTTAGCGAAAACCTTGGCCAGCACCTGGGCAGAAGGTAATTTTTTGAGTGTGACATTTTGGAGAACCTGTCCACTATCATAAGGATTACTGTGTAACCCAAGGAAACCGAGAGTTCCACCATGAAGTCTATAGACAGATGTGACCATGGACGGTCCTCATTCAGAATGGGCTGCAAGAGTCCCATGGGCAGACTTCTTGGGGATTTGTTTTGGGCACAGGTGAGGCAGGCTGCCACGAAAGCTGCACAATCTTTTCTCAGGCTTGGCCACAAAAATAAATGAAAGATCACCCATATCAACTGGTTGCGCCCTGTATGACCAGCGTTCTTTGAAGTATGGTACGTCTCCAGGAGTTTAATGCATTGCTTGTATGGCACAAAAATCTCCCTCTAGGTTTCTCCGCCAGGGCAGAAGCCTGGGCTGCCAAAATCTCCTCTCCCAAAGGAGAGGTGATACTGGTTCAAATAGTGACCAGAATACGATCAGCCGGAATGATAGTGGAAGGAGGGGACTCTTCCCTAGAATCGGAACAATATTGGCTGGATGGTGCTTCAGCTCTGATATCTTTGGAGCCTGGAAGGTATGACACGACAAAGTGAAACATGGAAAGAAATAGTGCCCATCGGGCCTGGCGGGCAGACAAACATTTGGCCTCAGACAAGTAGGTTAAATTTTTATGATCCGTAAGGATCAGAATCTGTGCACTGGTTCCTTCTAAAAGGTAGCTCCATTTTTCAGGACCAGCAATTCTCTATCACCAATGTCATAAATCTGCTCTGCCTTGTATAATTTCTTAGAAAAATATACACAGGGAAGTAGAGCCTCTCCCGGAGCCGAGCGCTGAGACAGAAATGTGCCTATTCCCGTCTCTGACACATTAACCTCCAGAGTAAAGGGCAGGGCGGGATTAGGATGTATTGGTGAAATAGAAAATGCTATTTTAAGCTTTTCGAAGGCCAATAGTGCATCGTGAGATACCGCTTCAGGGCATCAGCGCCCTTGAAAATCATGTCCGTAAGCGGCTTGACCACAGATGAGATGCTTTTGATAAACTTCCTGTAATAATTTGTAAAGCCCAGGAACCTTTGAAGCGATTTTAGTCCTACCGGACAGGGCCATTCCAAAATGGCGGATAGCTTTTGGGGGTCCATCGCAAAACCAGAGGCGGATATCACATGCCCCAGAAAAGTCACTTGTGACTTGTGAAACTCACATTTCTCTAGTTTACAGTATAGCCCATTTTCTCTCAACAGTTGTAATACCCTTGACACATCCGCATGATGAGTCTCCATATTGGCGCATGCTGGCAGGAAGTTCCAATGCATAAGCCACCGGGTTAATTTTGAGCAACACACGGAAAGGACCAATAAATTGAGGAGCAATATGGGCCCTGCAGCGAATGCTGCCTTCAGGTTTTCAAAAGCCATAATAGTTGGTTGTGACCATTCGGAAGGGTTCTTCCCCTTACGCGTCATATCAGTCAGGCGTTGGACAATAGTAGAAAAATTCTTAATGAATTTACAATAGTCATTCGAAAACCCTAGAAACCTTTGGAGAGCTTTGAGTCCCTTAGGATGCGGCCAATCCACAACCACAGAAAATTTTTGAGGGTCCATGGCAAACCCAGCAGCAGAAATTATTTAGCCTAGGAATGTTACTTGTGATTTGTGGAATTCGCACTTTTCAAGTTTACAGAACAACTTGTTCAAGCACAGCAACACAAAGGCAACTGAGTCAGGACTCAGTCTGCCTTTTAAACCCCTCCACAGGAAGTAGGTAGGAGGAGCAGCTCAGAGGGAGGAAGTAGGTAGGAGGAGACTACAGGAAGCAAAAACATAAAACAGAGGCCTGCTGCAACCTTGAAGCCTCGCTCCTGTAGATGACGCTGAAACTAAGGTAAGCTGTAACAGAACTGAAGGGTTTCTGTGTGAAGGGCCCCTACTCTCAGGGTTAAAGGATGTGTCTCCTGAGTAATATGGGAGGGTTGTAGGGGCCTTCCATCAATGGCTTCGATCACCAAAGGAGAGGAACGAGACTGCAAGGGAATGGCGTGCTTGCCAGCAAACTCAGCATCGATAAAGAACCCTGCTGCTCCAGAATCCAGCAATGCAGGCACATATACAGATGTGTTGGCCCATGATAGGATAACCTCCAGTAAATGTTTACCTTTAACCATCTCCGGGGCCTGGATGATTCCATCTAAAATCTGTCCCCGAGAGGATCTTAGGTGCGGGCATTTCCCGGACGCATTGGACATGACCTTAAGAGGTAGCCAGGTCTCCCACAGTACAAACAGAGGCCCTCCCTCCTCTGAAAGACCCTTTCCTTCCCAGTAAGGCAAGTGGCCCCAAACTGCATGGGCTCACTGCCAGAGGAGTCAAGTCCAGGAGGTGTGGGAGGCGAGGGAGGAATGGGTGGGTGAGTAAAGCTGGGTGCCAGTCGGGATGGAAGCCTACGCAGGCGTTCCTTAAACAAGGGTCTCTCCTGTATACGTGTGTCTATCAGGATGGTAAAAGAGATGAGATCGTCCAAATCTCTAGTCATGAGCAGCGATTTCATCATTGATCATATTGCACAACCCTTGGGAGAAAGCCACCACCAATGCCTCATTGTTCCAATTCAACTCCGCCGCCAAAGTCTGAAATTATATCGCGTACTCGGCCATACGAGTGCCCTGGCGGAAGGTCATTAGGTGTTTGGAGGCCGAGACCTGACGCCCTGGTATGTCAAAAACTCTACGGAACGCACTCACAAATTCCGTGAAGTTATAAATAATTGGCTTATCCATCTCCCAAAGCAGATTGGCCAAGGCCTTGCAAGACGAGAGAGATCAGGAATGCCACTTTACTGCGCTCATTAGGGAAATGCGAGGTACCGTCTCCATGTGTATCCCCACTTGGTTAAGAAACCCGCTACAGAGAACTAGGTCCCCATCATACTGCTGCGGAAGCGGGGCATGACTGGAAAAGCCCCTGATCACGCCTGCATCAGGGGCAGTGGGAGTAACCGGTGCAGAGGCAGAAGCGGTGGAGGTCACCAGTTGTTGGACAGGGCGGTCAAGGTGAGCCGTACGATTCAGCAGAGTTTGCAATGCTAGCAGCATATGTATCACGGTGCCGTGATTGCTGCAGTTCCCTGTCTGTCACCAGTAGGGGGCTTCTATTGGCTGTCTGCAGTTAGCCCGCCTCTTGTTGCCTATTTAAACCTGGATTGGGCACCCTTTGAGTGCCCTTTCGTGTTGTTTCTGACCTTCTTGCTATCACTATGCTAGTGATAGCTGGGCCTCTGTTCCAGTGTTCCTGAGTTCCTGATCTCCTGTGTTCCTGGGTTCCTGATCTCTACTGTTCCAGTGTTTCCTGGATGCTGAGTTACTCCAGTCCTGGTTCCGGCCTAGTCTCTGGTGTTGCAGTTACTGCTGAACTTCTTCTATGCTGTTTCCTGACCTGACTGATGGTTGCTGGTTCCTGTCATCTCATCACCTGTCTTCAGTATCCTGGCGACCTTCTGCCTGGTCGCGTTGGTGACATTGCTACAATTCTGTGTCGGTCCCAGCGTGCGGACGCTGGTTTGCTCCTTAGCCTTGCGGTTATACAAACTCACTTGTTACACCAGTGTGCGGTCACTGGTTTGCTCCAAAGCCTATCAGCTCTACATAGCGGTGTTGGTCCCAGCGTGCGGACGCTGGTTTGCTCCTAAGCCTTGCGGCCATACAAACTCACTTGTTACACCAGTGTGCGGTCACTGGTTTGCTCCAAAGCCTATCAGCTCTACATAGCTGTGTTGGTCCCAGCGTGCGGACGCTGGTTTGCTCCTAAGCCTTGCGGCCATACAAACTCACTTGTTACACCAGTGTGCGGTCACTGGTTTGCTCCTAAGCCTATCAGCTATACAAATCTGTGTTGGTCCCAGCGTGCGGACGCTGGTTTGCTCCTAAGCCTTGCGGCCATACAAACTCACTTGTTACTCCAGTGTGCGGTCACTGGTTTGCTCCAAAGCCTATCAGCTATACAAATCCGTGTTGGTCCCAGCGTGCGGACGCTGGTTTGCTCCTAAGCCTTGCGGCTATACAAGCTCGCTTGTTACACCAGTGTGCGGTCACTGGTTTGCTCCAAAGCCTATCAGCTATACAAATCTGTGTTGGTCCCAGCGTGCGGACGCTGGTTTGCTCCTAAGCCTTGCGGCTATACTACTCACTTGTTACTCCAGTGTGCGGTCACTGGCTTGCTCGCAAAGCCTTACGGCTATACTATTCAGTGTTGTTCCCAGCGTGCGGACGCTGGTTTGCTCCAAAGCCTTGCTGCTTAACGATTCTGCTAATTTGCCAGTTTCATCTGACTGCTGCTACTATCTCTGGGCTGCCCTGCCCGGTATTGGTAAGGCCGGTAGAACCTTTTGCCACATTCCATCTGAGGTTGCCTTACCCGGTATTGGCAGGGCCGGTAGAGCCGACATTGTGTATCTATTGAGGCTGCCTAGCCCGGTAATTTGGTAAGGCCGGTAGAACCGTTATGCTATTCCATCTGCAGGTTGCCTTACCCGGTAATGGCAAGGCCGGTAGAGCCTATAGACTGTCCTGTCCGGTATATTGACAGGACCGGTAGAGTCTGCCTTCTGTCTGTGCTATATCCTGTATATATATAAATGTATGTTATTGCCATCCTAAGTTATCAATTTATTATTTCAATAAAATTGATTTTTTTTACCTAAAACTTGTGTCTGAGAGTCATAATAAACCGTGACAGTACGAAAGGGCCATGACCTCAGACAGCAAGGGTGAAGGTAATGCACAGAATATCCATTGGAGGATGGATGTGCTCGAGCAACGTTTGGATCAGTTGGCAGTTGCAATCCAAACGATCCTTGAACGCACGGTACTCGCTGACAAATCGAGTTCTAGCCCGGTGGTCTCGCCAAGTCAGACACCGGAAAGTGATACCAGGCCCCTAGAGGGTACTGTTAAAGGTTTAACGGCTTCTGCACCCTTGCCGCTAAGATATGATGGTGACCCTAGTCTCTGCAGAGGGTTCATCAACCAACTTGAAATCTTTATGGAATTGACGGCACACGCATTTCCCAATGATCGTAGTAAAGTGGGGTTCACGATATCACTGCTCACTGGCAGAGCATTGGCCTGGGCTAACCCCTTGTGGGAGAATGCTAAACCTTGTACTAAGAACTTCAGAGAATTTGTGCAATCCTTTCGAAGAGTGTTTGAGCCTCCTGGTAGAACCAACTCTGCTGCCAAACGCCTTATGGAGATACAACAGGGCAGGCGTACAGTGGGCGACTATGCCATCGAATTCCGCACATTGGCAGCAGAGGTAGGTTGGAATAACGAGGCATTATTGGCAGCTTTTTCTCAAGGCCTGAGTGACCACATTAAAGATGAAATTGCTGCTAAAGATCTACCTATTGATCTAGATGATTACATTGAGTATGTTATGATAATTGACTCCAGAATACGTGAGAGATCAATTGCCAGAGATCGTAAAATACGATCAAAAGATAATGAGCCTAGTAGCATATTTTGCCCACCCATCCCTCCCTTGGCATTGAAGTCTAGTGAACCTGTACGGGAAACAAGCGAACCTATGCAAATAGGCTTCACTAGACTAACCAAGGCAGAGAGACTTTATCGCAAGAAGCAAGGGTTGTGTTTATACTGCGGTAAAAAAGGGCACTTGCTAAATTCCTGTCCGGTACGTCCGGGAAACGCACACACCTAGGGTACCTTGGGGGACAGGCCCTAGGTGGTGTACAATCGTCCCCAGTGTCGGGCATAACGAAACCCACCATTCAGGTGGTATTGTCTTGGGCACAACGATCTGTGGAGGTTTTGGCCTTGGTTGACTCTGGTGCAGCAGGGTATTTTATGGATAATACCTTTGCTGACTTGCACGGAGTTCCACGCATTGAAAGAGAAAACCCCTTGACTATCGAAGCGATTGATGGTAGACCTTTAGAACCGCCTCAGGTTTTATTTGAAACTATGCCACTGTCTATGACTATTGGGGCACTTCACAGAGAAGAGCAGCAGTTTCAACTGATTAATTCTCCGCACCACGCGGTAATATTGGGATTTCCGTGGTTACAGTTACATAACCCACAATTTGATTGGAAAAAGTGTGAAATTGCTGCTTGGTCCCAGTTTTGTATGGACAAGTGCGTCATCCAGCCTATTAAGGTCCTATGCACCTCCTCTGCTATACCGGATGTGTACCAACAGTTTGGCGATGTTTTTAGCAAAGGAGAGGCTAGTATGCTACCCCAGCATAGACCTTATGATTGTTGCATTGAATTGCAGCCTGGAGTAGTACCTCCTAAAGGACGCACTTATCCATTATCTTGTGAAGAAAATAAGGCTATGGAGGACTACATTTCTGATGCCCTTGCTAGAGGGATCATACGAAAATCTACCTCTCCAGCTGGGGCTGGGTTCTTTTTCGTAAAAAAGAAAAATGGCGAATTAAGACCATGCATTGACTACCGGGGCCTGAATAAACTAATGGCAAAAAACGCATACCCAATACCACTCATCACCGAGCTTTTTGACAGGCTTAAGGGCGCTTCGATTTTTACCAAATTGGACCTACGGGCCGCTTACAATCTGGTTCGCATTCGAGCAGGTGATGAGTGGAAAACTGCCTTTAATACTCGAGCTGGGCACTACGAGTATCTAGTAATGCCATTTGGGCTGTGTAATGCACCCGCAGTTTTCCAGGAACTGATAAACGATGTTCTGAGAGATATGTTACAGACATGTGTTGTGGTTTACCTTGATGATATACTGATTTACTCCCAAGACATGGCACAGCACATCAAGGATGTATCTGCAGTATTGCTACGACTCCGTGAGAACAAATTATTTTGTAAATTGGAAAAATGTGAGTTTCATAGAACCAGTGTGCCATTCTTGGGGTTCATAATTGGCAATGATGGCATTGCCATGGACAATGATAAGTTGTCAGCTGTCCTACAATGGCCAAAACCCAAGGGCCTTAAAGCCATACAGCGTTTCCTGGGTTTCGCTAACTATTATAGGAGATTTATTAAGAACTTTTCTTCCATTGTCAAACCTCTGTCCGATCTTACGCACAAGGGTGCTAATCCTTCTTGTTGGCCGGTATCTGCTGAGAAAGCCTTTGAAAATTTGAAGCTGGCATTTGCTGCGGCTCCTGTGTTATCCCACCCCAATCCTCTACTTCCATTTACGTTAGAGGTTGATGCCTCAGATATTGGGGTTGGGGCAGTACTTTCGCAACGACACGATAAAGGTGGAACTCTCAGACCTTGTGGATTTTTCTCTAAAAAGTTGACTGTCACTCAAAGCCACTATGAGATAGGTGACAGAGAATTATTGGCCATTATCCTCGCTCTTAAGGAATGGCGTCATTTGCTTGAAGGTACTAAGAATCCTGTCTTAATCCTAACGGATCATAAAAATCTGACGTATCTCTCCGAGGCCAAGAGATTGTCCTCCCGTCAGGCCAGGTGGGCACTGTTCCTGTCTCGATTTAATTTCATTGTATCATATTTACCGGGGTCAAAGAATATCAGGGCTGATGCACTGTCAAGACAATTTGAGGCCGACAGTGACAGAGTGGAAACACCAGCACCTATCATCCAACCTGATAGAATACTGGCTACTATACGCACGAGTATCACTTCTCCCTTAGGGGAGGAGATCCTGGCCTCTCAGGGGTCCGCTCCCCATGAAACCCCAGTGGGCAAATGTTTTGTCGCTGAACCTTTTCGTACTAGGCTGCTCGAAACCTACCATTCCTCTAAGGCTGCGGGACATATTGGTAGAGACCAATTGTTATGGTCCCTTTCTCAGTTATTTTGGTGGCCTTCCATGAGAAACGATTGTGCCGAATTTACGAATGCCTGTGCCACCTGCGCCCGCGCTAAGACCCCGAGACATCTCCCAGTGGGCTTGCTTCAACCGGTGCCTAATGGCGAACGCCCCTGGTCTCATGTTTCCATTGATTTTATGGGAGAATTGCCTATGTCTAAGGGGTACTCTTTTATATTCATGGTGGTGGACAGATTTTCTAAAATGGCTCATTTCGTGCCCCTCCGTGGCCTTCCTTCAGCTAAGGAATTGGCAATGGTATTCGCCAGAGAAGTATTCCGGTTGCATGGAGTGCCTAGGGTACTGGTGTCTGACAGGGGGAGCCAGTTTGTGTCTAGATTTTGGAGGGCATTTTGCCAACAGATGGGCATACAGCTGTCCTTCTCTTCTGCCTACCATCCCCAGACCAATGGAGCCGCTGAACGAGCTAATCAGGGATTGGAACAATTTCTCCGTTGTTTCGTGACTGACCATCATGATAATTGGTCCGACTTGTTGCCTTGGGCAGAGTTCGCCAGGAACTGTGCGGTCAATTCTTCATCTGGGAGCTCTCCGTTTCTGATTAATTATGGGTTCCAGCCCTGTTTGCTTCCAGATTCTTTTCAGACGCAACAGATTCCAGCTCTGGATGAGCATATCGAGCAACTCCGTTCCACATGGGCACAAGTTCAGAGGGCACTTGGTCAGTCATTTCAGCGTCATCAGCGCCATGCTAATCGCAGAAGGCTTCCAGCGGTTTCCTTTCAGGTTGGGGATAGAGTATGGCTTTCCTCCAGAAATCTCAAGCTGCAGGTTCCGTCTAATAAGTTGGCTCCCCGGTTTATTGGTCCATACAGAGTTATTCGCAAAATTAACCCTGTTTCCTATGCACTAGACCTACCTGCATCCATGCGTATCCATAATGTGTTCCATGTGTCTCTTCTTAAGCCTCTGGTTTGCAATCGCTATACTACCACACCTGTGGTGCCAGGACCTGTTGAGGTCGAGGGCCAGGAGGAGTACGAGGTTCAGAGCATTATTGATTCCCGTAGGCTTAGAGGAGGGGTACAGTACCTGGTACATTGGAAAGGGTACGGTCCTGAGGATCGTTCATGGGTGGATAGTAAGGACCTTCATGCACCTAGGCTAACTAGGATCTTTCATGCCAAGTACCCACAGAAACCTAAACCCTATTCTAGGAGAGGGGGTCTTTGAGAGGGGGGTACTATCACGGTGCCGTGATTGCTGCAGTTCCCTGTCTGTCACCAGTAGGGGGCTTCTATTGGCTGTCTGCAGTTAGCCCGCCTCTTGTTGCCTATTTAAACCTGGATTGGGCACCCTTTGAGTGCCCTTTCGTGTTGTTTCTGACCTTCTTGCTATCACTATGCTAGTGATAGCTGGGCCTCTGTTCCAGTGTTCCTGAGTTCCTGATCTCCTGTGTTCCTGGGTTCCTGATCTCTACTGTTCCAGTGTTTCCTGGATGCTGAGTTACTCCAGTCCTGGTTCCGGCCTAGTCTCTGGTGTTGCAGTTACTGCTGAACTTCTTCTATGCTGTTTCCTGACCTGACTGATGGTTGCTGGTTCCTGTCATCTCATCACCTGTCTTCAGTATCCTGGCGACCTTCTGCCTGGTCGCGTTGGTGACATTGCTACAATTCTGTGTCGGTCCCAGCGTGCGGACGCTGGTTTGCTCCTTAGCCTTGCGGTTATACAAACTCACTTGTTACACCAGTGTGCGGTCACTGGTTTGCTCCAAAGCCTATCAGCTCTACATAGCGGTGTTGGTCCCAGCGTGCGGACGCTGGTTTGCTCCTAAGCCTTGCGGCCATACAAACTCACTTGTTACACCAGTGTGCGGTCACTGGTTTGCTCCAAAGCCTATCAGCTCTACATAGCTGTGTTGGTCCCAGCGTGCGGACGCTGGTTTGCTCCTAAGCCTTGCGGCCATACAAACTCACTTGTTACACCAGTGTGCGGTCACTGGTTTGCTCCTAAGCCTATCAGCTATACAAATCTGTGTTGGTCCCAGCGTGCGGACGCTGGTTTGCTCCTAAGCCTTGCGGCCATACAAACTCACTTGTTACTCCAGTGTGCGGTCACTGGTTTGCTCCAAAGCCTATCAGCTATACAAATCCGTGTTGGTCCCAGCGTGCGGACGCTGGTTTGCTCCTAAGCCTTGCGGCTATACAAGCTCGCTTGTTACACCAGTGTGCGGTCACTGGTTTGCTCCAAAGCCTATCAGCTATACAAATCTGTGTTGGTCCCAGCGTGCGGACGCTGGTTTGCTCCTAAGCCTTGCGGCTATACTACTCACTTGTTACTCCAGTGTGCGGTCACTGGCTTGCTCGCAAAGCCTTACGGCTATACTATTCAGTGTTGTTCCCAGCGTGCGGACGCTGGTTTGCTCCAAAGCCTTGCTGCTTAACGATTCTGCTAATTTGCCAGTTTCATCTGACTGCTGCTACTATCTCTGGGCTGCCCTGCCCGGTATTGGTAAGGCCGGTAGAACCTTTTGCCACATTCCATCTGAGGTTGCCTTACCCGGTATTGGCAGGGCCGGTAGAGCCGACATTGTGTATCTATTGAGGCTGCCTAGCCCGGTAATTTGGTAAGGCCGGTAGAACCGTTATGCTATTCCATCTGCAGGTTGCCTTACCCGGTAATGGCAAGGCCGGTAGAGCCTATAGACTGTCCTGTCCGGTATATTGACAGGACCGGTAGAGTCTGCCTTCTGTCTGTGCTATATCCTGTATATATATAAATGTATGTTATTGCCATCCTAAGTTATCAATTTATTATTTCAATAAAATTGATTTTTTTTACCTAAAACTTGTGTCTGAGAGTCATAATAAACCGTGACAATATGATCAATACCCTGATCTTGTGCACCAACCCTGGTTATGACATTCTGTAAAGAAGGGTTACCAGTATCGTCCGCCAACATGGCCCTTTCGTACTGTCACAGTTCGGCAAGTAAACACAGGACAAGTACTAAAAGGTAACACCAACTTTAGTTAGGCAGCAACAAAAACAGAAATATCACAAGATATATATATATATATATATGGTAATAAAGAGAAGCGCACAATGGAGCAAGCGACAACTACCAGAAATAGAAGACTGCTTCTGTGTGATTCTCTTGATAAAGGTCCCAGCAATAGGACAAGGAGTAGTCTGCAATGCCACAGATCCGCACCTGGGAGAAGCCAGACAAATGGGAAGGCAACCAGGAGTAAGTCTGCCAGAGCCACAAGCCTACAACAGATTGGGTATCTAACAGAACGGAAGGCCACACTAGAGGATAGTTAGATAGAGCCACAGGTCAGCGCCAGAAGGGGTAGTCAGACCAGCCAGAAGTCAACACGGAACGGGTAGTCAGCCAGAGCCGGAAGTCACACACGGAATGAGTAGTCAGCCAGAGCTGAAGGTCTGCACCAGAATGGTTGTCCTACAAAGGCAAGGGTCATACACGGAGCAGTAGTCAGACAAAGCCACAGGTCAGCATCAGGTCAGTTAGACAGACAAGCCAGATCATACACAGAGCCAAAACTATAGAACTGCACTGGACACCAACGAAAAGGCAACTGAGCCCTGTGTCCAGGCAGTTCAAATAGTAAAGTGAGAGGAAGAGGAGGAGCAGCCAACAGGTGGCTGTCTCTTTAAATGGAGCACACGTCCATGCCTTTGAACGTGCGCCCAACTATGACATCACCTGCCTGTCGGACTTCCGGCAGCAGAAGTGTCTGGAGCCGTACAAGGAGCCAGCAAGCGGCTGAGCCACCAGGATGTGGAATGCAATCCAGCCTTAACGGAGGCAAGGCATCATGAGTCAGAAGACAGTGTGGCTGGAGCCGCTGGGGAAAGATGTGGTCGACTCGAGCAGCCTCCGCACAGGTACCATGACAGCTACATTTTGTCAGTGTCACTGTGTTACCCTCTGAAGTGAGGGACAGATCCCATGTATCAGAACACACATCTGTCAGTGTCACTGCGTTTCCCTGGGAAGGTAGAAGGACAGACCTCATGTGTCAGAGCACCCTTCTGTCAGAGTCACTCTGTTTCCCTGTGGAGGCAGGATCAAATCCAAGGTGTCAGAGTACCCTTCTAGCCATGTCACAGTGGAGGGGAAGACATATCTCATGTGTTAGAGCACCTTTCTGTCAGTGTGTCACTGTGTTACCCTGTGGAGAGACAGAGAAAGGTCCCATGTGTCAGAGCACCCTTTTGTCTAAGTCACTGTGTTACCCTGTGATGGGAGAGGTACAGACCCTCTGTGTCATAGGGACATAGTGTCATAGCTCCATTCACTCAGTTACTGGGCAAAATGTACAAATGGGAGTTTATGGACTTTTTATTTCCTTCTCTATGGTGTGTTTGGTTGATCTCAGTGTCACTCTGTTACCCTGTGAAGGGACCCCTATCAGTGTCACTTTGTTACCGGGCGGAGAAATCCTTATCATTGTCACTCTGTTACCAGGTGGAGGGACCCCTATCAATGTCACTCTGTTACCCTATGGAGGGAGTGTCATTCTTTAACCCATGGAGGAACCTCTGTCAGCATTACTCTGTTACCCTGCTGACTGACCCCTGTTATTGTCACTCTGTTACCCTGTGCAGAGACCCCTGTCAGTGTCACTCTGTTATCCTGAGGAGGGACCACTGTCAGTGTCACTCTTTTAATCTGTGAAGAGACCCCTGTTAGTGTCACTCTGTTACCCTGTGAAGAGACCCCAGTTAGTGTCACTCTGTTACCCTGTGCAGAGACCCCTGCTAGTGTCACTCTGTTACCCTGTGGAGGGACTCCTGTCTGTGTCAATTTTTTGCTCTGCGAAGAGACCCCTGTCAGTGTCACTCTTACCCAGTGGATGGATCCCTGTCAATGTCACTGTGATACTGAAATGTCACCTGCTCATGCTCCAGTTTAACGCTCAGTTTGTCCCTGTGCTGTCTCAGACTCTGCACCTCGTCCTGTAAGGCTCTTGCTGTATGCTGCAGACTCTCTGTTGTGCGCCGATAAATCTCATCCCACTCCTGGTTCAGCTTCATTAGCTGCGAATAAGAAAAAAGCCTTAATACAATGATAATGAGTAAATCCATACACTAATAATGATCAAGTGAAAGATTATAGTGTTTCTACAATACAGACATTCCTGTGTTACAAACATAATTGCTTATTTAATAAGAGTAGCTGGAGCAATTCTGGAGCAAACCAACAGCACTATAGTGGACAAATATATTCCCAAAATGCCAATTGATTTAAATCCAAAGCCACTGACCTTCTAGCATTCAAAGGAGTAAAATCCCATTTAAACCAAAGGGAGTTTTTATTTTCCTGCTATGGTGCATTTGGTTTGCTCCAGAACTGGTTCAGTTCTTGGTATTAAACTCCTGAGTGCCAGAGGACAGTGAGCACTTCTCTGCTACTCAAAGGGTTAAATAAGCCTCGTAGAGATATAAATATATATACCTGGTTTGTACAAAATATATGAGTTCTAACTTTGCTTACAGTGCTGAACTGAAGTGAATATGCATCTTAACCCTTTACTAACCAGAGGGCTGTGAAGCACATTAAAGGGTTAAAAGAAAACTGTCTTTATAGAATAAGTTCCTCTTATAATGAACCTGTCAGATTGCTTGTTTCTTCAGATAGTTAATATTTGTGTATATTTGTGTTTATATTAAAAAAAATTATTTTAGAGAAATTACCCTTTATGTTTTGGCGGCCCAGTGTGGCCCAGTATGATGATTATTTCTGTGTGAGGCCCAAAAGAAAATTGTTATTAGGCAGTTTTTAACCTTCTCGGTCACTCAAAGGGTTAATTATTAATATAGCTAACATTCTATTAAGATGACAGGTCCACTTTAATTTGTTTAACAGACGTACTTACACAGCCATCAGCTCTATTAATGTATTTATTAATTTTTGCATAGTATCCGCAGTTGCTAGTATTTGCTGATTGCCATTTTAGGCCACACTTTCTCTCAATAAGCCAGTCAACCTTTATCCATAGATAGGAAGCTTCTCGGTATCTATCTGAACTTCCTGTTTTGCCTACTAATACACAGTATAACCCCGCATATTTCCTCTTGAAATAAATGTATCTAATCTTCTCTTAAATATATCTATTGTATCTGCCATTACCATATCCCTGGGCAAGGAATTCCACAATTTAACAGACCTTATTGTAAAAAAACCCTTGCTCTGCTGAAGTTGAATCTTCCTTTCCTATAATCTCAAGGGGTGTCCCCTGGTTATTAGATCAGGCCTTGGAATGAAATACTCACCAGAGAGATCCTTGTATTGACCTCTCATATACTTGTACAATGCGATAAGATCTCCTCTTAGTCATCTTTTCTCTATAGTAAATAAACCAAGTTTGTCTAGACGCTCCTCATATGTCAAGTATTCCATTCCCTTAATTAATTTTGTTGCCCTTTGCTGTACTCTCTCCAATTCTAGAATATCTGCTTCCCAAAACTGTACTGCATATTCGATGTGAGGTCTTACCAATGATTTGTACAATGGCAAATTATTTTATCCACTCTTGCTTCAATACCTCTTTTTATGCAAGACAGGAATTTGTTTGCTTTTGCTATTGCTGTTTGACACTGGTCACTGTTTCCAAGTTTATAGTTTACGAGGATTCCCAGGTCTTTCTCTAACAATGAGTCCCCTAAAATGATTCCATGAAATTCATAAGTAGTACTGGGATTTTTTCCTTCTCAAATGCATGACTTTACAGTTTCCCCACATTCCATTTGTTTGCCCCATCCCGTGACAGTATAATGTCAGTATCATGCTACAGCAGAGTTCAAATTCAAAAAATAGTAAATAGATACATGTGACTTCTATATGAATGGCTCTTATATAGGTAAGCCCTTCTGTTAGCCTAATTAAGAGCCACTTAATTCAGGGCTATAGCTTAATATAGCAGAATATCTTAATGGCCCCTATGTATTTTGATCTTGTGCTTTTGTTCAAGAGATAACCATGGGTGTCTGGAGGGGGGGGCAAGAGGGGCACTTTCCCCCACTTACAATTACCCCCTCCATATAAACAAAGGGGCTGGATGGGCTGGCTTGGAGGTCATATTATGACTTTGCCCTCCCCTGGAAAAATTTCTACAGACACCCCTGGAGATAACATCTTCAGTCAGATGTGAATTTCAGGTCCATGGAGGCAGCCATTGCAGTTGGTGACCATTTTTTCAAACAGAAGTAGGCAGAGTGCAGGATCCTACTGTTTCTTCTAGGATTATGATGATCATGTGCAGTGGGCAGTGTTTGTTTCCTATGGTCCTGACAACAATTGTCATGGCTGTCTCCATGGACATGACATCCAGAATTAATTGCAAATGTTAACTCTAGAACAAAGGAGCAAAGGCAAAATTCATAGGGGCCATGAGGATTTTCTAGCCATAGAAAGGGAGGTTATTATTAGTTGGTGTTACAGTCTGGATTTTTCTAGTTTCGTGGTCTGCTTTTCCATGCAATTCACCTGTCTATTCATCACTGGAACTGGGCCATTTAACTCTTCCATTGTTCCTCAGACTTTCAATGCTCTATTATTAGTTTACTAGTTGAACAGCCCGTTACACGGGCCACAGTGCCACTGCCACCCGGTCGCGGGGTGGTCACGCGCAGTAGAGACTGCCCGTGCCGCGGCTGATACAGCTGATACGGCGCGGGCAGTCTCTACTGCGCATGACTGCAGCACGCGCAGCAGTGTCTACTGCGCATGTTGCGGCGTTACACACGATTTAGCGAATTATTATATAGGATCCCATCACACGCACACACATACACATATCTACAAACACATATGCACACACACACAGAAACACAAACATATGCACACACTCATACATGTCCACATCCATGCCCACATGCATGAACACACACACACACAGTCTATAACACACACACACATACGTACATACTCACATATATTTACTCACATGCATGAACACAGAGTATTTTATACGCACACACACACGAAGAAATTTGTTGTGACCACACTACAAACAGGGCTAAATAACCCTCAAAGGCTATCTAAACTAACCTAGGTTAACCCCTCCTTTGCTGTAATGGGCTGCAGCCCATTTCACAGCAATATTTTATATCTGTATGATAAGAGGGGTTAAAACTAAAATACTAATTAAAAATAATAAACAAATAAAGACATGGTGCTCATAATATCCCATCCCTATACCCTGATAGTGATATAGAGAGGCTTAAAAATGAATATAGGCTCTGAAGAACGTATTTTAATTCCAAATGTCTAAGGGAGTGAGCCCTTGATCCTGCTGTCAATGCCTCACAAAATCCCAAGTGAAAAGGAACTTAAAATTTTAGTATGTAATGTACATAGTTCATGTTAATGTACTTAGCTGAAAGTGTTGGTCCTTCAGTCTCCCCTTCTAGTACTGAAAGAAATTAATATGGGATTTATAGAGCCTCTTTATCATAGCACACAAAAACTAAGTTGGAGGCATGTGTATAAAGAAAGTGGAGCAATTCTGGGGCAAAAGAATTGCAACATTGGGAAAAAATAAACATTCCTATTTATTTTAATTAGCTTTTAAACCACTTATACCTAGAGACATCTCCAATGAATTACAGATCCAAGCTCAAGAGACCTTCTAAAATTCAGCATATTGAAAGCCACATTTAAATCAGAAGGTGAGATTGGGTGATGAACACTTTGTGCTAATAAAGTTAATATGGGGTTTCTAGACCCTATGCTCACACATTTGGTCTTTTTCACCCTGGATTACCTGAGCAGCAGAGCAAAACTACAATTTGAATTACAGGGGATAATGAACTACAATAGTTATACGCAACCAAATTCACTACAAGAACCACATAGGTGGCTCTCAGGTCTACCAAACGGACACTCCTTAGGGTTAAAAATTCTAAATAGGGATTGAAAAAAATTTGATTAACCCAGTGGAGGCTAGAGAGGTCTCTAGCATCCATTGGGTTAAGGTGGAACAGTAAATGTAAATGGAGATACCTCGTTTACTATGAAACTATGTAAATTTAGTAAGTAGCTCTGAGGCAAACGAAAGAGGATCTGTGCCATTTATGGTGAAATTAGGATATGTGTGCTGTGGTAGAGGAAAATAGTTTCACTTCCCAATGCACTAGAGATAAGGTAGGGGGATGCAAGGATAAACCTCTGTGGGCAACATGTGGTCCACCACTGAACTGTATTAATCCACAGACATCTGGGGATAGCACTGCAATATCCAGGATGGGTGAGTTTAACCCAGTAGAGAAGCAATAAGAGGTCAGGGAGCTCTTATGATTGGAAAACACTTTGATTGCAGGCAGAGAATGGCCCCCCTGTGCTGCTGTGTCTGCTTTAATTGTATCCCCTGCTACCCTGATTTTCCCTTGTTGGCATTGTGCAACAAATGGTGATACATTTTGCAGAGAGCTGAAAAACATAAAGAAAAAAATCAGACCAAAAGTGTTCTAAGTCCAGTATTTAGTGAACATTTTGAAAGTTCAAAATCAAAAATGATAATTAAAAAAATAAAAAAATAAAAAAGTTATTAAAGATAAAGTAAACATATAATTTAAAATGCGGATCGGATAATCTGATCCAAACAAATGGACAAAACTACCGAGTGTGATAACTCAAAATAGTATATAGAATGCCTAGATAAAATACAAATAAAATGAAAATGGATTGCAACCCATACATAAGATGTGTTTGATCTACATAAATTGCAAGTAGTTCTTCGAGGGTACTTTGTATAGAGTGGGAGTCAGAGTAACGACAACTCATGTGTGAGATCCAATGATTACAAATGGATACGGTATAGCAGCTGGTTGCCTATTATGGGGATGTGGTCCCAATAGCTCCCGGAGCTATGGTAGTCTTTCACCATCCTGGTGTAAGCATACATCAGTACACGGAGGTATGAAATAAGATCCTTTTTTCAGGAGCATTTTTAGAACCTTTGTCTACACTAGAAAAAAGATGGTACCGTGTTAGCCAGTGGAGTAGATAGGATTCAGTGTACACTGAATTTTGTCTACACTAAAATTCTAAATAGGAATACACTTAGAATCCCTTGAAATTTAGCTGTTGCCTTCCTTAAGCATGTTACTATTTGTGGGAAAAGCAGTCACACCGGGGTGTTTTGCATCCAGGACTATCTCTGTCCTTTCTGATCATAATATTAACCCTTTGAATGCCAGAGATTGCGTACCTCTCTGGCACTCAAGGGGTTAAACTGCTCCTTGCTGACAACCTGTGACCTCTGTAGATCTCAAGGTGACTCCCTTGAAATTGGAGACCTTGGTAAATACAAAGAACAGCCATTTGTTCAAAAATGCCTCTGCCTATTGCTCCCCAGGGGTTTTGCTAGGTACTAACTGAAGATGCTCAAGGCTTGAGTCTCATGTTTAACCTCTTGAGGACCAAAGAGATGAGAAATATATTGATTTTCACTGTGTTGCACACCCCTCTGCTCCTGTTGCACCAGTCTCCTTTAAACCATTTAATGGTGACGTTTCCATCCCATTGTAAGGATGTCTCTAGTATGCAAGGGGTTAATGTTAGTTATTCACCATACTAACTGCTGCTTAGGCATGTGATATTCATCAGAGGTTTTGTCTCCATGAAATAATATTGCATGCTAAATTGCCAATGTCTATGGTCACAAAATAAACTTTTAACTCTTTAAGGACCAAAGGGGTACGCAACGTACTGCTTCATAATGCGTTGCACACCCCTCTGGTTCTTACTTTGGACCCTTTGCATTAGATACAGTTATGCCTATTAAATAAAAGTTAAAACTTTACCTTACATTATGCTTTTACTTCTTAAAAAGGACTTATCACCTTTTCAAGTCCACCCACTCAGTGGGTGCTTACATTTTGAAATGATTTGCACTATCATTCCTCCTTATCTATTCATACCACCACTCTGGTTGAAACTGAGATGGTGGAGAGAGGTGATTTTCTGGGCATGTGAGAAATGAATTATGCAGCTTTATCTGACCAAGTCAGAGAACAAAGCTCTGCTGACATTAGATTCCCCAAATACTAAATCAAAATGGTATAAAAATATTAACCTGTTTAGAAAACAAAAAGCACAAGTTGTATACATTCAATCAGACTAAAAGCTGTTTAAGCAACAGGTCCAACTTAACCCCTTAACGACCAGCGGTCCTGGGATGTTTCCGTCCCATAAGGACCGCATAGGACCACTTGGACGCGCCGGTACACGTGACCTGTCGCGTGTATCGGCGCATCACTATGGGGCCTGATAGAGATCGCTCCGATGTTGGAACGGTCAATTTCAGGCCCTATTTTTACTTACAGCGCTCCCGGTAGAGCACTGTAAGTAAAAAGTATGTGACGTACTATGACCTTCATCGGTCCTTGAGTATTTCAAGGACTGTGATGGTCATAGTACGTCACATGTCGTTAAGGGGTTAAAGGGTTAAATGAGAACAGTGCGCAACTCTTTTCTGTCTTTTGTCAACAACGGTGATTGCCCTACTGTTTACCCAGCACACTGATTTATAGTAAGGTTTGCATCCGGGATTACTTAAAGGAATAGTAATGTTTCACAAAAAAAGCAGCTCCAATTAATCTTCATAGTATTTGGGCCATGGAGAGTGTTATTTCAATACTGCTGGAGTTGTAGTTCAAGAGTAATTGAATAATAAAGTATCCCCCTCCAGTCCCTTTTACCTACTGTAAGCCACCTCCCCTCGTGTGTGGATTCTAGTCTCTTGACCAGAGAGGTCGCAGCAAGGGACAGTCTTCTTACTGTGAGCATAAGGAAAACCCTCCCCCTTCCCTTGACAGGTTTTTCCTTGTGCTCACTGAAGAATGTCCCTTGTTGCATTCCACCCGAACAGTGTTGCTACTCTGAGGTGAGCAGTGTTATATCAGTTAAAGGGGCGGGAGGGGATACTTTATCATTCAATTATTCTTGAACTACAACCTGAAAGTATTGAAATAACACTCTCCATGACCCAAATACTATGAAGATTAATTGGAGCTGCTTTTATTGTGAAACATTACTATTCCTTTAATTGACTTTTACACAAACATATGCAATTATGTAAAGACAGAGAAATACCTCTGCATTGAGTCTCCTAAGATCTGTGTTTTTGTTTAGAAGTTGCAGTTTCTCCTCATCAGAAGCAGTGACAGACATACTCTCGGTAATCACAGTCCTTTGACCTTCAGAGTCTAGCCTTTCAGCAACCATATGGACCTCATGGGCAGTAACAGGCACACTACAGCTACAAGAAAGTAAAAGGGCACCAAGCAAGGAATTAAAGTTAGTTTATATACAGATGTAACATATACCCTTCTCCTAAACACACAACCCACTAGTACCCACCAGCTGCTCCACAGCTTTCTATAGAATATTTTCTTGTACACATCATCAACTCCAGGGATGTCTACAGAGGTACCTCTTATATCATCTACCCAGAGAATTACATAAATCTCCATTGTACATGCACCCATTACCACACAAATCTGTATAAGACCCTCAGTTATAAATACTGTGTTTCTTAAGAAAGGTCTGCAGGTACCCCCTCCTGCACATATCAACTGGTGCAATGCTCTCTAAAGGATAAGAGAAAACTCACAGCAGAAAGACATCATATACATGTGCAAAATGGATGAAGTGCAGCAAGAAATGAAGGGAATAAAAAAAGAAGGCAAACCTACATTACTTCATATGAATAGCTTAAAGGGATAGTAATGTTTCACAATAAAATCAGCTCCAATTAATCTTCATTGTGTTTTGGCCATGGAGAGTGTTATTTCAATACTGTCTGATTTGTAGTTCAAGAGTAATTGAATGATAAATTATCCCCCTCTCGCACCGTTTACTGATGTAACACTGCTCACCTAAGAGCAGCAAGACTGTCTGGATGAATCACAGAGAGGGACAATCTTCAATGAGCATAAGGAAAAACCTGAAAAAACTGTCAAGGGGGGCAAGGTTTTCTCTGTGCTCACAGTAAGAAGATTGTCCCTTGCTGTGACCTGTCTGGTCAAGAGACTAGATTCCACATCTGAGGGGAGGTGGCTTACACTAGGTAAAAGGGGCAGGAGGGAGATACTTTATCATTCAATTACTCTTGAAAACAACTCTGACATGAAGATTAATTGGAGCTGCTGTTTTTGTGAAACATTACTATTCCTTTAAATGTGAACTTGTGCATAGCATAGACTACTTCCGATAACACCCACACATTTCCTTTCTTGTTTCAAGTCGAGGTTTTGATTGTATAATCTGGCCAAACTTGAACATATTTTGGACAAACAATGCAACCAAATGCTCAGCTTGAAGCAACTGAGGTAATATGTGGGTGGTGTGGGCAGCAGTATATGCTATACATAACTTTACACTTAGACAATCAATAGGAAGTAGGGCAAACATCAACAGCACCCATGACCTTTAATAAAAGCCTCATCATAAACACATTAGTAGCTGTAAGTTGGTCCAGTTTACCACTCTGACCTTTGCTCACTGCTTTCTTATCCAGTTATTCCCCTTCCCATCACTCACCCATCCAGGTCATAAGAAGACTCTTCAACTGCTGCCCACTCTGGTTCAAAATCTGTCTCAGCATCACCTAGCACTGGCAGTGAATCCGGATAATGAAATATGGTGTTGGTATCCATAGTAACTCTGCAGAAGGAATAATGACCTAATGTTATGATGAACTCATTAACAACTTTATTATGGTACAGTGACCCCCAGTATTTGTAACAACTGTCTCAGGCTATGGAACAATGATTATAAGTTAGGAGACAACAATGGCAAATTATGGGCACATATAGACAAAATAATAATACTTTTCTTACTAGATACACCAATAGGGGTCTTGCACCCTGACTTTCCAAAGTGGCCCTACAAACCTTAAAATTGTATGGTTTGCATCTAAAATTTTCATCTTTCTCTGAATTTCTTTGGGTCCAGTAAATTCACATGGTCTCATCAGCCGCCTCCTCCCCCTCCCATTTTTTCTGGACATCAGAATTAATGGTGTTTATTTTCAGGGGCTGTTGAGCTGTACCTTAGTAGGATTAACCCTATGTGTGCCAGTGAAGTAAGAGTACCCCACTGGCATTCGTATGGTTAATTCTACTAACACTGAACACAGTTTTTAGGTACTTTGGATGTATTGATATGGGGATTAGTGCTCCATATCAATACATCAACTGGGGACTTAGGGTTATTTCACTTTTATTTTCCTTTTAATTGCTGCGTTGGCTGTTTTACGATCCGAAAAGGGATTCTACGGCCAAACAAACTGGGTCTTAAATTTCCAACGATAAAGCGAGTCACTCATTAGATGTTAAGGCTAACACATGCAACTGAGTGGCATCTTGTGGCATTTTTTTATTTTGAATGGGCTAAAACGCCACTAATTTTATTGTCCAGTAGGTTTTTTTCCCAGGCATTTTTTCATAGCACAGGCAATTGAATAGCTTATTCTGCTTGAAAAAATGCTGTTGCCTGTCTTTTTGGGGGTTTTTTTGCGGAGATTATTGACTGTAGCCCTTAATGTCATACTTTTTAAATTTAAATAGCTCAAAAACAAGTTTCCTAAATACAATATTGGTAACATGTCATGTGAAAATCTGAAAGCTCCTTCAAATTCACAGAAATATGATATATGGTTCCTTTAAAGAGTAACATGAGTGGAGATACCTGAGGGGATTTTTGCAGCTGACATTAATAGAGGAAGAGGGATTGAGAGCAGTGACTCTCTACATTACCATAGCAACAAAAGAAGAATGTTAAACTGTTTTTGAGAAAATTCTGTGTATAAGAGACCTGAGGCCAAAAATAAAAACACTGATCTGATTTTTTCCCCTGTATCATGCTGCTGTACTCTCATTTGTTTTCCTAGGAAGCACTGTCCATTTAAGAGTCACAATCAGTTCATGGTTTCAGGATATCGCAGTTTGAGCATCAATTAATAAATCAGTGGTTTAAGCAGATTTATTAATAAAGCAACAGTGGAACTGAAAGGGGGTCTGAAAGGAGACTCACGATGCTCCTGTGGTGTATCTATGCTTTATTTTGGTGTTCGGTTTCCTGTTGTGGGTGGAACAAGTCCCAATACACTCTCTTTATCTTGCTTGGAAGCCCAACACAGTGGGTCTAGGGGAACTGAGGACAGAGTACATAAGTTTTTGCCTGAGCCACAGACTCTCAGATTGTGTCCTCCGAATGGCTGATAGGAGCCATTTTTGGCTTGCAAAGAGAAGTGCGACACTCTTTTTTACTAAGGCAACATCTTTACAATAATTTCTTAAACTTAAAAATCAATTTTAGGATATTATTTTAGGGAGCTAACATATGAATAAATATTTTTGTACATATTCCAGCTCTAATCTAATACATTTTAACCCTTTGAGTTTCAGATGCAATGCATTGGGTATTCATATAGCACTTAACCCTTTAAAGGGATAGTAATACTTCGTTTTAACTTTATTTTATTTTGTAGGCGTTAAAAAAACATGAAGAATGATATAAGTCTTATCTCTCAAACCTTTATGGTTTAAGAGATATTCACAAGCAAAGTTTCCTCCTCCCGCCCCTTTTACCTAGTGTAAGCCATCTCTTCTCAGATGTGGAATGCAGTCCATAGACCAGACAGATAACAGCAAGGGGCAATATTCTTCCTATCAGAACAATGAAATCCCTGCCCCCCTTGACAAGCTTTTCAGCTTTTTTCCTTATCTTAATTGAAGATTGTCCCTCTCTGCAGTCTACCTGGACACCTCCCTTCTGCTCTGGCTGAGCAGTGTTACATCAGTAAAAGAGGCAGGAGGGGGACACTTTGTCATTGAATTACTCTTGAACTATAACTCTGACAGTATTGAAATTACACTCTCCAAAGTCCAAATACTATGATGATTAATTAGAGCTGCTTTTATTATGAAACATTACTATCCCTTTAAGTTACATCAACCTATTTTATTTTTAGGTGTTAGCGTCAGGCTCAAAGCATTTAACAGTGACTGAAACAATGAACTAAAATATGTGAAAGTTATATTAGGCTATATGACAAAGGTGAATGTGTTTGTGTGTAGTCATGGGAGAGGGATGGGGTAATTCGAATATGAAGAAGAGTTTTTTTAAGAACAATAGTGAGAAGTATGTAAATAGACAGAAAAAACACCACTGGAACAACCTGAAAAAAAAAGACAGAAAAAACACCAGAGGAAGAGCACCCACATCGGGAACGAAAGTCACAGAATAATCATAACGTAAATTAATACTAACATTTAATGGCATGACCAGCTTATGTAGCCCCTCCACGGTTCTAAAAGAATTTGCGGTGCTGATACTCCTCGTAAATGGACCACAGAATTTACAGGGAATGTCAGCACAAGAAACTCCCTGGGGGTTATTCACTAAGGCGTGATAAAGAGGTGATAAAGTGGAGATGACTTCTCAAGTTTATCACTTCTCCAGTTCCTATGTTATTCTATGGAGCCAGTTCACTAAGATTTCTTATTTTTTGGAGATCTTAGTTCATTGGCTCCATAGAATAACATAGGAACTGGAGAAGTGATATCACTGGAGAAGTCATCTCCACTTTATCACCTCTTTATCATCTCTTAGTGAATAACCCCATTTTGTGCTTTAGACCATGGGGATACATAAGCTGGACATACAGTTAAATGTGAGTATTCATGATTATTATGTGACTGTTATTCCCAGTGGGTTCTCTCCCACTGTTTGGTGTTTTTTCTGTCTTTTTCATGTTGTTCCAGTGGACGACATGTTTAAAGGGATTGGGCGTTTTTGATTCAGTCATCTGTGTGGGAGCAGTGCTAATATCCTGCACAGCACTGCTATTTTGAATAACCACATTAAGATGTGAGTAGAGTGTTGTTTTATCTGTTTATGTTAACATCATATTGATACTACACTATGAGGCTCTCCCCCTGTGTTTTTCTTCTTTGCTTTTTGTGTCGGAAGATCTTAGGTCATTGATATAGCGACTTGTTGTAAGCGGTTTTGCAGAGTGGAAAAACCATATCTGAGACATTTTCATTTCATCACCATTCATGTTCATTCTTCAGATATGTAACTACCCCTCCAAAGCAGGTTAGTCTTAACACATCAGCCTTAGACAATGATTTCGGGACACCAAGGACCAAACTCAATAAGGTAAAGAAAAACATTTCTGTAGCAAGCCATCTATACCATAGGTGATAAATAAAAAAATCTCCCAGATTACAGGTGCTTTAAAGGGGAATTTTAACCCCTTGTTTCCAAAGCAATTAACTGGAAACCTATCTAGTATCCAAGATGTTAAATTCACTATTTGAACTAATTAACTTTTCATTTATGCCCTCTAATGAAGTTGCTTTGATCCAAAATTGGGCTTCTTTAGCTTGATGAATGCATCCGTTTTACCTCAAAGTCTGGGGCTTTAGTTGTTGCAGTATAGGAGAAGGTCAACATGTTAAGGAAAAGTGATCTTAAATTATGAGAAAAATGGTATGAGATTGTGAATCAATGACCTTGAGCTACAAGTCACAATGTTCTGGTTGGAGAATAATGACCTTAGCATATCGGGGATGACTGGAAATCACAGAGTACAGCATATTGACTATAGGTTACTCAGATAAATCTCTCATTATGTAAGAAAATGGTCTCAGGTTATGGGTCAGCAATATAATAGTACAAGAAAGTGATCTCAAGGTAAGGGGCAGTGATATTGGGGAATGGAAATATGATTTTGGGTATGGGACAGTTATATCAGGGCACAATGATGCTACGTTAGGGTATGGGAATATGATGGCAGGGCACAGAAATGTTATATCAGGGTATGGGAATATGATATCTGGGCAAAGTGATGTTATTTCAGGGCATGGGAATATGATATCAGGGCACAATGATGTTATCTGAGGGTATGGGAATATGATATTAGGGCACAGTGATGTTATCTGACAGTATGGGAATATGATTTCAGGGCACAGTAATGTTATTTTAGAGCATGGGAATATGATATCAGGGCACAGTGATATTATGCCAGGGTATGGGAATATGATATCAGGGCACAACGATGTTATCTGAGGGTATGGGAATATGATATTAGAGCACAGTGATGTCACCTCTGAGAATGGGATAATAATTTATGGGTATGAATAAATGATCTTGGGTAAAAGACAAAATCAGACAAAGGGTATCACAGCTATGTGATACACAGTCATTATGTCAATGTGATAAAGGGATCTTGGGATAAGGAGCAATGGGGGAGATTTATAAAAAGTGTTTTTGTGAACGGATCCTTAAAATGTCCTTATTCCTTATTATGAGTGTTGGTATTAATAAAGTATTCTAGTTACATTTATAAATGTAGTGACAGTAAAAATGACAACAGGTCAGATATGGTCTTAAATATTGGTGAAGATTCTTTCAGTAAATGTCCCAAATAGTGACATTTCTGTATAAATACGCTGCACCACTTTTTACAAACTTCCTTAGTCCATTGAAAAAAAAAATGTACTACACTGTGTTACATACCTACCAACATTTCAAATGGCCAAAGAGGGACACTTTTGTTTTAGGGGGTGTGGCTGGTAGGCCGGGGGCATTACCAAGAATTTATATGTGATTTCATGACCTACTGACACCTCTTTGTGTAACTTAATAAATGATCTAGCGCAACACCAAAGTATTTTATTTACACAGACTCATTTATAAACACATATTATAATGTTTAAACAATCATTAATGTGAGTTGTGTGGCTGTGGAGCAATGTGATACACTTATATATACATCACCCACTCTGATCTCCTAAAAGAGGGACACCAAGGTGGGAAAGAGGGACTGTCCCTCCTAAAGAGGGATACTTGGGAGGTATGGTGCTATGTTCTCCTAAACGGTCGTTAATACTTTTATAACTATCAGAGACAATATTACACCCCCCTGAGTAAAACAAGAGTACTCCCACTGTTGAAAGGTGTTTTATTCAAAAGTTATTACAGCTCAAAGTTAAATTTTTTAGGTGCAATATCACAGTCAGGCCCAAACTGGGACAAAAAATAGGCCCAGGCATTTAAGGCTGAGCAGCCCATGGGGGGGGATGGGGGGGGCGGTGACGGGCGTTCGTTTGTTATTTTTTTTTAAATGCCCGGACCCAGCGCCAGTGCAAGATTCTTGGTATATACAGGCGAAGGTGCATTTTGATGCCCCCACCCCCCTCCGACCCGGACACAATCCTATGCCCCCCCTTGCCACAATCCCCTGCCCCCACCCACATAATCACCTCCACACTCTGCCCACCCCATCCTCCTCCCCACCTCCACATTGCCCACACTGTCCACCTCCACAATGCCCCTTCCACAATGCCCCCTTCATCTCCACAATGATCCCTTCATCTCCACAATGCCCCTTCCACAATGTCCCCTTCATCTCCACATTTCCCCTTTCACAATGCCCCCTTCATCTCCACATTTCCCCTTCCACAATGCCCCCTTCATCTCCACATTCCCCCTTCCACAATTCCCCTTAATCTCCACATTGCCCCCTTCATCACCACAATGCCTCTTCCACAATGCCCCCTTCATCTCCACAATGCCCCCTTCATCTCCACATTGCCCCTTCCACAATGCCCCTTTCATCTCCACATTGCCCCTTCCACAATTCCCCTTCATCTCCACATTGCCCCTTCATCAATGCCCCATAAAGCCCCTTCATCTCCACATTGCCCCTTCCACAATTCCCCTTCATCAATGCCCCATAAAGCCCCTTCATCTCCACATTGCCCCTTGATCCCCTACCTTGAGTCCCTGGTAGTCTAGCGGTGTGCTATAGAAGAGATCTGTGCCTCCTTCAGCACAGAGCTGAAGCTCCTGCGTGCGGTTCTCAGAAATACAGAGTGCTGGGAGATGATCTCATCTCCCAGAGCTCTGTATTGCTTCAGAGCCTGGGTCGCCGGACCGGCCCACCGGGCAAATGTCCGGTATGCCCGATGGCATGAAATTGTACAGTGGAGCTGTTTTTACACCATCCTATGGAGATTTATGGTCTATGGAACAGAGTTGTTCATAGGATGGTGAAACAACAGCACCATTGTACAATTTCAGGCCACTGTGATATTGCACCTAAAAAATTCAACTTTGAGCTGTAATAACTTTTGAATAAAACACCTTTCAGCAGTGAGAGTACCTTTTTTTACTCAGGGGGATAAACAGTATCCTATATAATAATTCGCTAGGATGTTTGTCATGATGCAGTCATGCGCAGTAGAGACTGCGCCGCATTCGGGCAGTCTCTACTGCGCATGATTGCATCGCGTGAGTGAGGCGACTCAAGACTGCATCCCGTGGAGCAGTGAGGTAACGTCCACTTAACCCTTTGAGTGCCAGAGGGGTACGCAACGCATTACAGAGCAATGCCTTGCGTACCCCACCGGCACTCAAAAGGTTAACATTACCTGGACCTTGGCCCGTGTACACGGGCTTTTACGTTAGTAATATATATTTTTTTTACATATTAAGTATTACTATCCCTTTAATGCTTCTTTTCAATTAACTCCACTTATATAAATCTCCCCCAATATCCTGTTAATAGGTATAAGCTATTTACATCAGTGTAGGACACAATGCCCATCGTCTTTGGATTAGGAAGCAATTCTGGGGCAAACCAACAGCACCTAGAGAACAATTAACATTCCCATTCATGTAAATTTGTTTTTTCTACACACAAAGCAGTAGAAACCTTTTAGCATTTAAGGAGTTAAAACTCCCAAATTAAAACAAACTGGTATGCTTATTTGCTCTATGTTGGGCAGTTACCATTCCTCAGAATTGTCACACGTTTGCCTTTTTTACATTGGCCCTGAGGGCTGTTAGGCAATTCAGGTGAGTTTGTTTCCCAGTTTGTCCTACCTTGCTATCCAGGAACCAAAGCAGAGACTCACATCAAGGACTGGTGACTGGCTGGAGAGGGCGGTGCTGATGGACCTGTCCTGAATTCCCTTCAGTGGTCTCTGTTGTTCACTCACTGCCTTTATTTCTCTTTCTTTTGTCTCTTTACTCTGTCTGCCTCCTTCTACCTATTTTTATTTTCTCACTGCTTGTGACATGTTCTTTTATATTTTCCTTTTGTACTTATTGCACTCCTCTCACTAACTTCTTTCTGACTTGTTCCTATGACTCACAGCTCCCTGTCACTCCCTGTCCCCAATTGTTCCTTATCTTGTTCATTCGTATATACACCTCTCTCTCTCGCTCTCTGTCTCTCTGTCTCTCTCCTAACTGGTGTAGTAATTCTAGTATTTCTGGTATCTTATGTTGTCCTTTAACCTGATCTGATCTGTCAGTCCTTCTCCCTGTGTGTCCTGTCCCTAGATCAGTTGCTTTTGACACACCTTCTCTCTATCCTTCTCTCAGTCCTGTATTCTCCCTGCCCTTCTCTTGCTCCTTCCTCTTGCAGTTTCTGTCACTCTGCCCTTGTCCCTCTCTCTCCCTTGTTCCCGTGTCTCTTTGTCACACTGTGCTCTCTGTACTTTCTCTGGTTGTAGCAGGAAGTATGGTGTGGAAATCTCTGACACCAAAAACACTGTCAGCTGGGGCATATTTCGTCACACTGGAAATCACCGCCTGTATGCTATATGTAGGGGAAGTAAAGTAACAAAGATGCTGCTGAGGAAACTATCTGATTATGGTGTGAGTGTTTTTTAACTCTTTGAGTACCAGAGAGGTATGGATATTTATCTGGCATTCAAAGGGATAAATCACTCAGCACTCTAAAGTTTCAAACAGAGAGAGTTAATTGTAATTCTCACTGACTACTATTTAACCCCTTAACGACATGTGACGGTCCTTGAAATACTCAAGGACCGATGACGGTCATGGTACGTCACGTACTTTTTACTTACAGCGCTCTACCGGGAGCGCTGTAAGTAAAAATAGGGCCTGAAATTGACCGCTCCAAGATCGGAGCGATCTCTATCAGGCCCCATAATGACGCGCCGATACACGCGACAGGTCACGTGTACCGGCGCGTCCAAGTGCTCCTATGCGGTCCTTATGGGACGGAAATGTCCCAGGACCGCCGGTCGTTAAGGGGTTAAATAAGTATGAGCAATGCATTGTTCACCCCTCTGGCACTTAAAGGGTTAAGACTGGCATGTGCGGTGTGTTGTGCTTGTGTCCTGTTGTCCTTCTTGCAAGTGTTATGTCTGCCTCCATGTACATAACATCCAGGACTGAATGAAGATGTTATGTCTTGTACAAAAGTAAAAGGATAAAACCCATAGGGTCCATTGGGATTTTCTGGTCATAGTAAGGTAAGTGAGAGCGTTATTATTAAGTGGTGTTATTGTTCTTTTAAATACACAGTTGTACCTACTCTGACCACACAAGTTCATCAATAGGGTCACCATATCTGAGCTTTCAAAACATTCCACACTTTGTTGAAGAACTGACTTTCCAGCACCCAAAACAAGAGTATGTTCTCCAAAATGCATACATATGGTAACCCTATTCATGTATACAGGATGCTTATGGAAAGGCACATTTCAGGGGCTATTCAAGTCGTTATTAGGTCCTGTAGAACAAAATGGTCATATAAATCCTTCCTTAAAGAGGAACTATAACTATAGGAATAAGGGACTCTAACATTGTTTAACAAGATGAATGTGCAATCCATTGCTTCACAATGTGTGGCACACACTTCTGGCCCTTCAAGAGTTAAGACTAAGTTTTTATTGGTGACATCAATGTGGAGTGATACTACTCCATATAAGCTAGCCATGCTACATTACCTGCACTGCCCTGTGTTACCTCTTATTCACTGAGGTAGATTGTCAAATGGTGAGCCTTTATCTAAATCAGCCTCGCATTACTGGATTACACCCATGTGTGTCAGCCATTCATTGGCAGTTGTTATGAGCATTGCAGCCTCCAATGCTGTCTGTATGTCCAAACTGTACACCAAGTTGACAAGATTCCATGCAGATCTTTTTTACTGCACCTGCAAATTTGTAGTTATGGACATTAGTATATACAGTATACTTGTTATTGTCATTCTGATTGAGAGACCTAGGAATATACATTTATGTATTTCTACCCTTTATTACACCCTTGATACAGTGAGGGAAAAAATTATTTGATCCCCTGCTGATTTTGTATGTTTGCCCACTGTCAAAGAAATGATCAGTCTATAATTTTAATGGTAGGTTTATTTGAACAGTGAGAGACAGAATAACAGCAAAAGAAATCCTGAAAAACGCATTTCAAAAAAGTTATAAATTGATTTGCATTTTACTGAGTGAAATAAGAATTTGACCCCCTATCAATCAGCAAGATTTCTGGCTCCCAGGTGTCTCTTATACAGGTAACAAGCTGAGATTAGGAGCACTCTCATAAAGGGAGTGCTTCTAATCTCAGCTTGTTACCTGTATAAAAAGACACCTGTCCACAGAAGTAATCAATCAGATTCCAAACTCTCCACCATGGCCAAGACCAAAGAGCTGTCCAAGGATGTCAGGGACAAGATTGTAGACCTACACAAGGCTGGAATGGGCTAGAAGACCATCGCCAAGCAGCTTGGTGCGATTATTCGCAAATGGAAGAAACACAAAATAACCATCAATTTCCCTCGGTCTGGGGCTCCATGCAAGATCTCACCTCGTGGAGTTTCAATGATCATGAGAACAGTGAGGAATCAGCCCAGAACTACACAGGAGGACCTTGTCAATGATCTCAAGGCAGCTGGGACCATAGTCACCAAGAAAACAATTGGTAACACACTATGCCACGAAGGGCTGAAATCCTGCAGTGCCTGCAAGGTCCCCCTGCTCAAGAAAGCACATGTACAAACCCATCTGAAGTTTGCCAGTGAACATCTGAATGATTCAGAGGAGAACTTGGTGAAAGTGTTGTAGTCAGATGAGACCAAAATTGAGCTCTTTGGCATCAACTCAACTCGCTGTGTTTGGAGGAGGAGGAATGCTGCCTATGACCCCAAAAACACCATCCCCATCGTCTAACATGGAGGTGGAAACATTATGCTTTGGTAGTGTTTTTCTGCTAAGTGGACAGGACAACTTCACCGCATCGAAGGGACGATGGACGGGGCCATGTAACGTCAAATCTTGGGTGAGAACCTCCTTCCCTCATCCAGGGCATTGAAAATGGGTCATGGACGGGTATTCCAGCATGACAATGACCCAAAACACATGGCCAAGCCAACAAATGAGTGGCTCAAGAAGAAGCACATTGAGGTTCTGTAGTGGCCTAGCCAGTCTCCAGACCTTAATTCCATAGAAAATCTGTGGAGGGAGCTGAAGGGTCAAGTTGCCAAAGTCAGCATTGAAACCTTAATGACTTGGAAAGGATCTGCAAAATGGAGTGGGACAAAATCCCTCCTGAGATGTGTGCAAACCTGGTGGCCAACTACAAGAAACGTCTGACCTCTGTGATTGCCAACAAGGGTTTTGCCATCAAGTACTAAGTCATGTTTTGCAAAGGGGTCAAATACTTATTTCACTCAGTAAAATGCAAATCAGTTTATAACTGTTTTGAAATGCGTTTTTCTGGATTTTTTTGTTGTTATTCTGTCTCTCACTGTTCAAATAAGCCTACCATTAAAATTATAGACTGATCATTTCTTTGTCAGTGGGCAAAAGTACTAAATCAGCATGGGATCAAATATTTTTTTCCTAACTGTAAATGACCTATAAAATGTTAAGGGTTCCCTGAAATTTAAAGACTGCATGTTAGTGGTGACTTGAGTATAAAAAACACTTTTGTATGGTGTGAAATACATTCAGACCTAATAGGGGCAATTGACATATCAATGTGTTGTAAGAAGGAATCCTGTCTCATTTTGTGTTTCTGTTAATCTCTTGGATACATCATACTAGAGATGTTTTCAACATCCTTTTAAAAAGGGGTTAATTTAATAAAGAAGAACTTATTCCTGTAGATGCAGTTCCTCTTTAAAGTTAAAGGTCTGGTCACCTCAGCACTGCAGTTCCATGTAGAAACTACAAGCGAGTTTTGAGTTTCGGTTTGGGCAGGGTAGGTCAACAAGGGATATAAAGTGTTTGCGGGAAGATGCATTTACGAAGCACATTAGGCCTGAGAACAGTTAAACCCCTAACTGAAACGTAACTGTATTTGGCAGAGTGCTTTATGCTTGGCAGGATAACAGAAACTGTACCAAATGGTTATACAAAACTGGTAAATATAGTAACATAGTTGATGAGGCTGAAAAAAGACGTGTCCATCAAGTCCAGCCCATGCCAAAACACCCCTGTTGATCCAAAGGAAGGTAAAAAAAACCCTGAAGCCATTTCCAATTTACCCCCAAGTGGGTAAAAAATCCCTTCCTGACTAAATCTCAGTCAGATAGTTCCCTAGATCAACAGCCTATCTGCATTGAAGCTATCTGTCATCATTTTCAATATTGTTCTGTGCTAGATAGGCATCCATTTCTTTTTTGAAAGCAGTTGCATTATCTGCAAGTACAACATGCAGAGGCAAAGAATTCCAAAGCTTTGCCACCTTTACTGTAAAAAATCCCTGCCTTTGTTTTAGTCGAAAGCACCTTTCATCTAGTCTTAATGGCTGACCTCTCGTTCTTAGCTCAGCTCATTGCATTAAAAATTTATTGGATACCTCTTTGTATTTGAATGTATTTGTAAATGGTATTATATAAATCCTTAGATGTCTCTTCTCTAATGCAAACAAACCCAATTTGGCTAGTCTCTCTATATAACTCAGATCCTCCAATACCTATATCAATTTTGTTGCACACCTCTGCACTTTTTTCAGTTCAATAATGTTCTTTTTAAGAACTGGTGACCAAAATTATACTCCATATTGTAGATGAGGCCTAACCAATGATTTATATAGAATTAGGATCATATTAGCATCCCTTGCATCTACACCTCTTTTTATGCAGGCTAGTATCCTATTTGCTCTTGCAGCAGCTAAGTGACTCGCACACAGCTGTGAAATCTATCTTTTATCAGAATTCCTAAATCGCTTATGAGGATTCCCCATTTAGCGTGTATATAGCATGTTTGTTTCTACAGCCCAAATGCATAATCAAGACGACACCGGAGGAGGTGCTGCAACGGATCTACCATTCATCCACAGCCAATAATAATTTCAACCAATATTTAAAATCAAACTGATTTTATTGGTCAATAAAATCAGTTTGATTTTATTGGTTGAAATTATTATTGGCTGTGGATGAATGGTGGATCCGTTGCAGCACCTCCTCCGGTGTCGTCTTGTTTGTCGAAGTCTGTGGCCAGGGCTGTGGAGGTTGCTCCGGATCCGCAACGGCGTTTGGCCGTGGTGAGTAAAGGAGTAGAAGAGTATCTTTTACAATAAGATTGATTTTGAAGAGTTTAAGTAGCGAACTCACTCGTCTATGTATTTTGCCAAATGCATAATCACACTTTGTAGACTGTTGTCATGAAGATTTGCTTTTTATCCACTTCTATTTCATCTCCCCAGACGAGCCATCCGGTCCGCAGACCAGAATCCAAGTTTGTCAGCTAGAACGCTAAAAAGGACAGGAGAGGTAAACTTTATATAGATATTACACTAAAGCTATGAAAGTTATAGCAAAAAGACTTTGATGCTTTGCTTTATTTATTTAATAAATACAGTTAGGGAAAAAATTATTTGATCCCCTACTGATTTTGTATGTTTGTCCACTGAGAAAGAAATGATCCGTCTATAATTTTAATGGTAGGCTTATTTGAACAGTGAGAGACTGAATAACAACAAAAAATCCAGAAAAATGCATTTCAAAACAGTTATAAACTGATTTGCATTTTACTGAGTGAAATAAGTATTTGGCCCCTTTGCAAAACATGACTTAGTTCTTGGTGGCAAAACCCTTGTTGGAAATCACAGAGGTTAGACGTTTCTTGTAGTTGGCCACCAAGTTTGCACACATCTCAGAAGGGATTTTGTCCCACTCCTCTTTGAAGATCTTCTCCAAGTCATTAAGGTTTTGAGGCTGATGTTTGGCACCTCAAACCTTCAGCTCCCCCCACAGATTTTCTATGGGATTAAGGTATGGAGACTGGCTAGGTCACTCCAGGACCAGAATGTACTTCTTCTTGAGCCACTCCTTTGTTGCCTTGGCCGTGTGTTTTGGGTCATTGTCATGCTGGAATACCCATCCACGACCCATTTTCAATGCCCTGGATGAGGGAAGGAGGTTCTCACCCAAGATTTGATGGTATATGGTCCCTTCCATCATCCCTTTGATGCGGTGAAGTTGTCCTGTCCACTTAGCAGAAAAACACCCCAAAGCATAATGTTTCCACCTCCATGTTTGACGGTGGGGATTGTGTTCTTGGGGTCATAGGCAGCATTCCTCCTCCTCCAAACACGGCAAGTTGAGATGATGCCAAAGAGCTCGATTTTGTTCTCCTCTGAATCATTCAGATGTTCATTGGCAAACTTCAGACGGGTCTGTACACGTGCTTTCTTGAGCAGGGGGACCTTGCGGGCGCTACAGGATTTCAATCCTTCACTCCATAGTGTGCTACCAATTATTTTCTTGATGACTATGGTCCCAGCTGCCTTGAGATCATTGACAAGGTCCTCCTGTGTAGTTCTGGGCTGATTCCTCACTGTTCTCATGATCATTGAAACTCCATGAGGTGAGATCTTGCATGGAGCCCCAGACCAAGGGAAACTGATGGTTATTTTGTGTTTCTTCCATTTGCAAATAATCTCACCAACTGTTGTCACCTTCTCACCAAGCTGCTTGGCGATGGTCTTCTAGCCCATTCCAGCCTTGTGTAGGTCTACAATCTTGTCCCTGACATCCTTGGACAGCTCTTTGGTCTTGGCCATGGTGGAGAGTTTGGAATCTGATTGAAGGCTTCTATGGACAGGTGTCTTTTATACAGGTAACAAGTTGAGATTAGAAGCACTCCCTTTATGAGAGTGCTCCTAATCTCACCTTGTTACCTGTATAAAAGACACCTGGGAGCCAGAAATCTTGCTGATTGATAGGGGATCAAATACTTATTTCACTCAGTAAAATGCAAATCAATTTATAACTTTTTTGAAATGCGTTTTTCAGGATTTTTTTGTTGTTATTCTGTCTCTCACTGTTTAAATAAACCTACCATTAAAATTATAGAATGATCATTTGTTTGTCAGTGGGCAAACGTGCAAAATCAGAAGGGGATCTAATATTTTTTTCCCTCACTGTACAATATTAAAGCTTTCATAAAGCAAGTATTATTATGCCTGTAAGAAGATTAGATACATTTCTTTCAAGAGCAACATACAGGATTATATTGTGTATTAGTAAGCAAAACAAGAAGTTCAGATAAAGACTAACTTATTTGGCAGCAGGAAAGCTGTATAATTCTGATTTTTCTAGGTTATGCAGCAAAGGTTGAACTTGATGGACTTGTGTTTTTTTCAACCTAATTTACTGTGTTACTATGTTACCAGACTGTCAGTAGACACAACTATAATGTGCAGAGGCTAAATTCAGAGTTGGCAACCTGTGGCTACCCAGCTGTTGTTGGTGTTCAACTCCTCTAGACACTGGCAATTCTCGCATGAAATCAATGGAAACGTGGGACCAGGGGCGTTCACCATTAGGTACCGGCTGGAGTAGGCCCACCGGGAGGTGTCTAGGGGTCTTGGCACGGGCACAGGTGGCACAGGCATTCGTGAAATCAGCACAGTCAGTTCTCATAGAAGGCCACCAGAAGACCTATGAGAGGGACCATAACAATTGATCTCTGCCAATATGTCCTGCAGCTTTAGAGGAATGATATGTTTCAAGCAAATGAGTGCGGAATGGCTCATCAACAAAACACTTGCCCACTGGAGTTTCTGGGGGAGCTAATGCTTGTGAGGCCAAAATCTCTTCCCCTAGTGGTGAAGTGATACTAGTACGTAGTGTAGCCAATATCCGATCAGGCTGAATGATAGGTGCTGGCACCTCGTCTCTGTCAGTTTCGGGCTCAAATTGTCTTGACAGAGCATCAGCTCTAACATTCTTGGATCCTGGCAAGTAGGATACAATGAACTTGAATCGAGAAAGGAACAGTGCCCACCTGGCCTGGCGTGATGACAATCTTTTAGCCTCAGAGAGGTAGATCAAGTTTTTGTGGTCAGTCAATATTAATACTGGGCTTTTTGTGCCCTCTAGTAGGTGGCGCCATTCCTTCAGGGCAAGGATAATGGCCAGTAGTTCTCTGTCACCTATTTCGTAATGACTTTGGGCCCTGGACAACTTTTTGGAGAAAAACCCACAAGGTCTGAGAGTTCTTCCTTTAACAGGTCGTTGAGAAAGTACTGCCCCAACCCCAATCTCTGAGGCATCGACCTCCAATGTGAATGGGAGAGATGGGTTGGGGTGGGATAACACAGGAGCATTAACAAAAGCGGATTTCAATTTCTCAAAGGCCTCTTCCGCAGCCACTGACCATTGAGATGGTTTAGCACCCTTGTGCGTAAGGTCAGACAAAGGTTTAACAATTGTAGAGAAATTCTTAATGAACTTCCTATAATAGTTAGCAAAACCCAGAAATCGCTGGATGGCTTTTAGACCCTTAGGCCGTGGCCATTGCAGAACAGCCGCTAGTTTCTCTTTATCCATGGCAATGCCTTCTTTGGTGATTACAAAACCCAAGAATGGCACACTGGTTTTGTGAAACTCGCACTTCTCCAATTTACAATATAATTTGTTTTTACGTAAGCGGAGCAACACCTCAGACACGTCTTTAATATGTTGTGACATATTTTCGGAATGAATGAATATGTCGTCCAGGTAGACAACCACACAGGACTGCAACATATCCCTGAGGATATCATTGATTAATTCTTGAAATACTGCGGGTGCATTACAAAGACCAAATGGCATGACTAGATATTCGTAGTGCCCCGATATAGTGTTAAAGGCAGTTTTCCACTCATCACCAGCTCTGATCCAGATCAAGTTATAAGCAGCTTGCAAGTCCAATTTAGTAAAGATTGAGGAGCCCTTTAGCCTGTCAAAAAGCTCAGTGATGAGTGGTATCGGATAAGCTTGTTTAGGCCACGGTAATCAATGCATGGTCTCAATTCACCATTTTTCTTTTTTACAAAAAAGAATCCAGCCCCTGCTGGAGAGGTGGATTTTCTTATAATCCCTCTCTTGAGGGCATCAGAAATGTATTCCTCCATAGCTTGGTTCTCATCACAAGACAATGGATACGTGCGTCCCCTAGGGGGCACCACCCCTGGAGGCAAATCAATACTGCAGTCATAAGATCTGTGCTGGGATAGGGTGCCAGCCTCTCCCTTACTGAATACGTCACTGAACTGTTGATACTCATCTGGAAGTGAAGGGGAGGTACATAAGATCTTAACCGGGTGGGATACACAATGCTCCATACAGTACTGAGACCAAGCCGAGATTTCACACTTTTGCCAATCAAACTGTGGATTATGAAGCTGCAACCAAGGAAAACCCAGAATGACTGCATAGTGTGGAGAATTGATAAGTTGGAACTGCTGTTCCTCCTTGTGAAGTGCCCCAGTGGTCATAGATAATGGCATTGTTTCAAAGGTAACCTGTGCTGGTTCTAAGGGTCTGCCGTCAATGGCTTCAATAGCGAGAGGAGATTCTCTCTCAATACGTGGAACCCCATGCAATTCAGCAAAGGTATTATCTATAAAGTATCCAGCTGCGCCGGAATCCACCAGGGCCAAAACCTCCACTAAGCATTTTGCCCAAGATAGTACCACCTGTATGGTGGGTTTCAATGTGTTCAAACCTGGGGACGATTCAACACCACCTAGAGCCTGTCCCCCAAGGTACCCTAGGTGTATTCGTTTCCCAGCCGTACAGGACAGGATCTTAGCAGGTGCCCACTCTTGCCACAGTATAAGCACAATCCCTGCCTTCTGCGATACGTTCTTTCCTCCCTGGTTAGTCTGGTGAAGCCCAGTTGCATAGGTTCACCAGATTCCCATAACTGTTCAATAGGTTTAGATGCCAAGGGAGGGATGGGTGGGCAAACTGTGCTGCTAGTTCCGTTATTTTTTTACCTTAGCCTTCAATCTTCTGCCATCAGTCTTTCACGGATCCGGGTATCAATTAGGATAACATACTCAATATAATCGTCTAGATCCATAGGCAAGTCTTTAGCTGCAATTTAATCTTTAATCTGGTCACTCAGACCTTGGGCGAAGGCTGCAAACAACGCCTCATTGTTCCAACCTACCTCTGCTGCCAAGGTGCGGAATTCAATGGCATAGTCGCCAACCGTACGCCTGCCCTGCTGTATTTCCATGAGGCGTTTAGCAGCAGAGGTGGTTCTACCAGGGGGTTCAAACACTCTCTGAAAAGACTGCACAAATTCCTTGAAACTCTTTGTGCAAGGCTTTGCACTTTCCCATAAGGGATTGGCCCATGCCAGGGCTCTACCAGTCAGCAGGGATATCATAAACCCAACTTTACTGCGGTCACTGGGAAAGGAATGCGCAGTCAGTTCCATAAATATTTCAAGTTGGTTGATAAACCTTCTGCACAGGTTCGGATCCCCATCATATCTGAGTGGCAACGGGGCCGTAGCGGTTAATCCCTTAACTGCAGCCCCTGAGGGCATGGTATTGTTCTCTGGTGTCTGACCTGGGGAGACCACCAGACTTGGAACAGACTTATCTGAGAGTACAGTGCATTCAAGAATAGTTTGGATCGCTACCGCTAGCTGATCCAGGCGTTGCTCATGTACATCCATCCTCCAATGGATGTTCTGTGTAATACCATCGCTCTTACTATCTGAGGTCATGGCCCTTTCGTACTGTCGCGATTTGTTATGACTCTCAGACACAGAGTTAGGTAAAAACACAACTTTATTGAAGAGTTAAAGAAAACCCTATTGGGTAGCATACATATACAATATATATAGAGTGAATTACATAGTAGCATAGTACTGATACACGGAATGAGATACATGCTCTACCGGCCCTCCCAATACCGGGTAAGGCAACCTTAGTTGGCACAAGATGGTAACAGGTTCTACCGGCCTTACAATATACCGGGCAGGGCAGCCTGGAGACTGGTGCAATGAAGAAGAGGCTCTACCGGCCTTGCCAATATACCGGGCAAAGCAGCCTGGAGACAGGTACCACGAATAGTGAAGGCTCTACCGGCCTTGCCAATATACCGGGCAAGGCAGCCAAGAAACTGAGACTGCGAGTAATGAGGCCTTACCGGCCTTGCCGATACCGGGTAAGGCAACCCAAGGAGGAATAGAAACGGTCAGGTTCTACCAGCCTTACCAATACCGGGCAAGGCAGCCTAGACTGCTGATAATGGTGGCAGCACAGGTAGCCGAGGTGACTAGCTAGGTGGAGACACCAGTCACCTAAGATGACAAGCAAGGCCCACAGGATATACATAACGGAGTAGACTGCCAGCCACACATGAATGGAACAAATAGCGTACCACAGTCACAACCGGTGCTGTCAGATAGTGCAATTAGCTACCGGTTTAAACAGGGAGCGAACCAGTACCCGCGTACTGGTGGAAACCTTCAATCTGTCGGGCTGTCTAGGACTGAACAGCCTCTGATAAGTGGAGCATACCAGTACCCGCGTACCGGGATAACCAATGTCCCTACCGGTGCACAGCAGCCGGTATAGTGGAGCAAACCAGTACCCGCGTACCAGGATAACCAATGACTCTACCGGTGCAACAGCAGCTGGTTACAGTGGAGCGAACCAGTACCCATGTACCGGAATAACCAATGACTCTGCCGGTGCAACAGCAGCCGGTTACAGTGGAGCGAACCAATACCCGTGTACTGGAGTAACCAGTGACTCTACTGGTGCATCAGCAGCTGGTTGCAGTGGAGCGAACCAGTACCCGCGTACCGGGATAACCAATGACTCTACCGGTGCAACAACAGCCGGTTACAGTGGAGAGAACCAGTACCCGCGTACCGGGATAACCAATGACTCTACCGGTGCAACAGCAGCCGGTTACAGTGGAGCGAACCAGTACCCCCGTACCGGGATAACCAATGACTCTGCCGGTGCAACAGCAGCCGGTTACAGTGGAGCGAACCAGTACCCGCGTACTGGAGTAAGCAATGACTCTACCGGTGCAACAGCAGCCGGTTACAGTGGAGCGAACCAGTACCCGCGTACTGGAGTAACCTGTGACTCTACCGGTGCATTAGCAGCCGGTTGTAATGGAGCGAACCAGTGCCCGCGTACCGGGATAACCAAAGACTCTACCAGTGCAACAACAGCCAGTTACAGTGGAGCGAACCAGTACCCGCATACCAGGATAACCAATGACTCTACCGGTGCAACAGCAGCCGGTTACAGTGGAGCGAACCAGTACCCATGTACCGGAATAACCAATGACTCTGCTGGTGCAACAACAGCCGGTTACAGTGGAGCGAACCAGTACCCGCGTACTGGAGTAACCAGTGACTCTACTGGTGCATCAGCAGCTGGTTGCAGCGGAGCGAACCAGTACCCGCGTACCGGGATAACCAATGACTCTACCGGTGCAACAACAGCCGGTTACAGTGGTGCGAACCAGTACCCGCATACCGGGATAACCAATGACTCTACCGGTGCAACAGCAGCTGCTTACAGTGGAGCGAACCAGTACCCGTGTACCGGGATAACCAATGACTCTACCGGTGCAACAGCAGCTGGTTACAGTGGAGTGAACCAGTACTCGCGTACTGGGAAACCAGCAAGTGAATAAAAATGTTGCCTAGACCACAGGAGGAGACAGGCACCCAGTGGATGATACAAGCAGGAACCCAGCCGAGGATGAAGAGGTACAGCTCTGCAGACGGTCAACCGGATCTGGAACAGCAGCAGGAAACAGCAACGGGTACAGCAACTCCAACCGGATCAGGAACGGATGCAGGAACCAGGCGACTAGGAAGCAGGAACTGGATGACCACAGGAAAGCAGGAACAGCGACAAGGCCCAGGAAGCTCAGGAACTCAATACAGGTGCAAACAGCATAGAGACAACACGAAAGGGCACCCAAAGGGTGCCCAAGCTCAGTCTAAATAGGCAATGCAGGGCGGGCTGAAGGCAAGCAGCCAATGGAGAGCCCCCTACAGGTAACTGACATGTAAAGGCAGCAATCACGGGCACCGTGATAGTACCTGCTCTGGACCACCTGTGTATTACCTCTCCTGGTGTCACGGTTTTTGATGAACACTCAGACAAGACTAGTAAGGTTAAAATATCTTTACTGAAAATAAAGTACGAACAGCATAAACGTTCCACCCACACAAACCCAAAAGAAGACAGTACAAGTACTGTCTACAATACTCAGTGGTTAGGTAGTTACAGTATAACAACAATGTACAGACAAGCAGCAAGTTCCCTAGAGAGCTAGGGTGAGGAGATGGCAGCGACCTGCTGATGTTGACACTGGGACCCTAGAACCCTAGGGTATAGCGGAGGCCCACGACTCTAGACTACTGGCAGCAAGGACCCTAGAGCTCTAGGGATGAATGGAAGCGCAAGACCAATGGATACTGGCAACTGAGACCCTAGAACGCTAGGGCAGACAAAGGCACACAGACCACGAGTACTGGCACAAGGACCCGAGAACGCTAGGAGTCCCAAGGCTCACAACTGACTAACTAGCTCACTCAGCAGCATCAGCTGTGTCTCAGCCAGTACGATCAGCAACGGATGCGTATACTCAGCCAATCGGGTCGGAAACGTAGCGGGTTCTCAGCCAGAGCAGTCGGCAACGTATCGGGTTCTCAGCCAGTCCAGTCGGCAACGTAGCGGGTTCTCAGCCAGATCAGTCAGCAATGGAATCGGAACAGATCAGGTAACTCAGGGACCTCGTCAGGCAGGCCAGGTCATGCACAAACAGAGTAGCAGCAGGAACTAGCGTTAGGTTCATGTACACCATGAAAGAGCATCTGACTACTGACATGATAGGGTATCAAAAGGGCTGGCCCTGGGTGGAGTCAAGTTCAAGGACCAATAAGAATGCGGCAGTCAAAACAAGGAAGTGAGAATGTCACCGCCCGCAACCAGGAGCACAGGCACCGTGATACCTGGCACCTGACTCCTCTGCTGTCTACTGTATTTGTACCTGCTCTGAGACCACCTGTGTATGACCTGGCCTGATTACTGACATCCCTCCTGCTTGCCATATCTGTACCTGCTGTCTGGCTTCCTGTGTATGACCTGGCCCGGCTACTGGTACAGCTTACCTTGGTTTCAGCGTCATCTGCAGGCTCGAGGCTTCAAGCATGTAGCAGGCCTCTGTTTTATGTGTTTTCTTCCTGTAGTCTCCTCCTACCTACTTGCTCCCTCTGAGCTGCTCCTTCTACCTACTTCCTGAGGAGGGGTTTAAAGGTCAGACTGAGTCCTGACTCAGTTGCCCTTGCGTTGTTGTACAATACAGTTCTGTTTCCCTTGGGCTCTGTGTATTACCTGGCTTGTCTGACCATCCATTCTGGTGCAGACCTGTGGCTCTGTCTGACTACTCTTTTGCCTGCTCCCCTTGTGTAGTGGACACCCAATCTGGTACAGACCTGTGGGTCTGGCTGACTACCTGAACTGTATATTACCCAGCCTGTCTGTCCATTCATTCTGGTGTTGACCTGTGGCTCTGTCTGACCATTCTCCTTGTGCATTCCGATTTGGCTTAGGCATCCTTTCTGGTGCAAACCTGTGGGTCTGGCTGACTACCCACTCTGTGTATGACCTGGCTTGTCTGACTATCCACTCTGGTGTTGACTTGGGGTTCTGTCCACTGCACTTCCAGCATACCACTGCTTCAGTGGATATCCTATCTGGTGCAAACCTGTGGCTCTGGCTGACTACCCTCTCCATGTATGACCTGGCTTGTCTGACTATCCACTCTGGTGTTGACTTGGGGTTCTGTCCACTGCACTTCCAGCATACCACTGCTTCAGTGGATATCCTATCTGGTGCAAACCTGTGGCTCTGGCTGACTACCCTCTCCATGTATGACCTGGCTTGTCTGACTATCCTTTCTGGTGCTGACTTGGGGGCTCTGTCTGTTTCCTCCGTGTGTTGGTCCCCGCTCCACAGACACCCATCCTAGAGTGGACCTGGGGCTCTATCAGACTCCTAGACTGACTGCTGGCTGAGTCAGTGCTAGTCCTTTGGGCATTCTGAATTACCTTGAGGCTCCAGTTGGCTGAGGCCTAGTCTCGGACAGTGTGGTGGATCTCTTGGCGGACTGCTATTTCTGATACAGTGCTTGCCTCTTTGCTCACCCTCTGTATGTTATCTATTTACGTGCATTCCTGATATTATTCTAATAAAAGATTGTTTTACTTTACTGCACTGACTCCTGGTTTATTCCTGGGAACTGTGACAGCTACTGACACCCCTCCTGCCTGCTGGACTGGTACCTGCTCCATGACCAGCCATCTGGTCCCTGCTTGGCTGTTCCAGAGATCCTGAGTTCCTGTGTTGGTCTAAGTGAGTACCTTGTTTGTTCCTGTTGGAGTTTGTTACTCTAGTATAGTTTGTCTAGAAGGAGTTATCGTGGGTCTCTTGCTCAACTGGTGTGGGTCAATCTAGCTTCACATCTAGCACCTTTATATGGCTAGGCTGCAGCACATGAGAATGACGTAGGAAGAGAGAGAGAGAGAGAGAGAGGTGAAGATTCTATGACTAAAACAGCAAGAGGGAGTGATAAAGTGAGAGGTGAGAGAGAGGGTGTACAAGAGAGAGTACATGCAAGACACTGAGATATCAAAAGAATATATAAAGAGAATGAGAGAGTAAGAAGGAGGGAAGGAAAAAGAACAAGGGACCACAATAGAGACAGAACCTGGGAGAGGACATAAGAGGTAGCAAGAGAGCCCAAGAAAAAGCATGAAAGCGAGAGCAAGAGAGTGCATGAGAGAACACAAGAGAGAGAGAGGTCAAAAGACGTGTGCAAGAGAGAACGAGAGAAAAGCTGCTAGAGAGAATATGAATGAGAGAGACAGACAAAAAAGACAGAGAAACTGAGATGACAGCAGCAAAATGGCAACAAGAGGGAGTGAGAAACTGAAAAAAAACTGAGTGACACTGAAAGAGATGAAATGGGGATTTTTAACACCTTGCATGCTAGCGTGATCTCCAACGCAGTGGAAACAATGCATTGGAGACCTCTGTAACATTCAAGGGGTTAAAATACCCATTTAAATCAATGAGCATTTTTGGAATTTTTAGTTCTCCCTTGAAGTGCAGATGGTTTGCCCCAGAACTCCTCCTTGCTTCTTTTGAACATAGCGCCCATAAAATGGTGACAGTAAGATGCCATCGGATGACAAGAGAGTGAAAAAGAGAGACATTAGCGAGAGACACTGTGGTATCTGTGTAACTCATCCTGGGCAACAAGAGGATATTTATACTAGTGTATATATAAATGTAACCCTTTGAGTGCCAGTGCAATGCAATACATACAATACCTCTCTAATACTAAAAGGGTTAAAAAGTGAGAGGTTACATGATGGGTTCAGTGGTTGTGGTTAACACACCCATGATGGGATTTGGTTAATGTACAACATTACAATGTACTACAAGTCCTTGCACAGCTAAAAGATCATTTATTGCCTCTATTCTCAGAATGTTGTATCAATACAAAGAATAAAGCCACTGAACCTGGCAAATATTGCAGTTTGTTAGTAAGATACCTGCAGCTACATTCTGCACAGTGTAACACAGTATTTATCAAGGGGTGATAAGAGCAGCCTATCAGATACACTGCTCTTTATCACTTTTTAGCTGCAATCATTGACAGATACTTTCGGGTATAGGGTGACCACATGTACCAGAATGCCCGGGACTGTCCTTTATTGGGGGTCTGGGTCCCGTGTCCTGGGTCATCCCCCACCGTAACAACAAAGAGTCCCGGAATGAAACAACACGTGCCAGTCCAGCCAGCCAGCCAATGAAATGTATATGCTATATTGTCCTCATTGGCTGTCAAATACATATCATTGGCTTGCTGGACTGGTGCATGCAAGACTGGGATGGAGAAGGTCTGCTGGTGCTGCGAGTGAGACCCACAGCTGAGGCTCCCGCCGGCGCTGACCATCTTTCTGAGGCTGACACAGAGTAAGAGTTCCCAGTGGGAGCCTCAGCCGCGGGACTCACTTGGGTGACCACGTGTCCCGGAATGGCAGAAAGGAAATGTGGTCACCCTATTCAGGTATTCATCCATGATTAGTCATAGTTCACTGCCTTACATGTGCGAGGGAGGGAAATCAATGACAAATTGCATAATTATAAGCATTCTGGTGATACACAATCATATACATACAGTATATGTGTGTATGCATGTGTACCCTCCCATAGGATCATATGGGATCTACCAGCCTGAAACTGGTGGATGCAATTGGAATTGTCGAGATATATCTGCCCCTCACTCATTGATGAATGATCGAGGGACTGATACAATCCAGCCATTGAAGAGACTCCTTGGACTTACGTGTTCATTATAACACTGCTTGATAACATTTCAGCCTAAGGTTCATTTCACAGGGCCAAATGAAATTAGCAATATATTGCTTACTACTGTGGCATTCAAAGGCTTTAGTAAGATTTTCCTTAATTTTTTTTTTTTGCATTGGAATGTTCAAAAGCAAAACATCACTTTTAAAAATATGTCCTTATTAGCACCATTTTCTCAGAAAAAGGAGGGTAGAAAAATTTTTGTACGTTTTGGATTTTATGTACAAAAATTGCACCAAAGAGCATGAACAGAAATGTTCAGTAATTTAAAGTGGAACTACCACCCCACTTGTTATAGTCTCTATTAATGGGTCTTCCATCAATATACTGCGCTGTGTATTTCATTTTATTAAAAAAAACCCGGCTTTAAAGAGGAACTTTCAGTTACTAATAAGTCGCCCTTGAATTATTAAACATATGGCGACTAGCATCCTAATATATGTATTACCTCTGTAAAGTGCCGCATTCAAAAGAAATCTTTCATCCTAGGAGACGGTAAGCCAGGCATCATTGCAGACATATTGTCTGCACGCCTGCACTGTCAGTCCCGGTCTCCTGTAAGAAGTATTGCAGTGAGCCACATGGTAATCGGAAGGACTGCTGTCACAGGTGCGCAGACAGCAATAACCTGCCCGTCAGTCTCCTAAGATGAAAGATTTCTTTAGAATTTGGCACTTTACAGAGGTAATACATGTACTAGGATCCTAGTTGCCATATGTTTAATTATTCAAAGGTGACTTATTAGTAACTGAAAGTTACACTTTAAAGCATAAGTTATAAGAGAAATAGGTACCTGATGACGTGTTGCCCAGATAAAGCCACACTGCGCATGACTGCTGTTGAGCCGAAAGGCTCCGTTGTAACTTCCACTGTACTGTTGATGGCTCCTATGTCACCATCCTCAGAGTCACATGACCTGGCGTGCTCCTAGCCTCAAGCGTGGTCAGGTCATTTCAGCATAGTGCGAGCGTGTTCATGTCAAGTGTTCGTACTATATAGAGCAAAAATAAATATGCAGTGTATAAGGTATTTACTTCCCAAGCTCTTACCCTCTGATCCCCGAATGCAGGCTGTAATGATCGTGCATGAATGGGATTGTGAGGTGATTTGCTGTAATTTGTATGAGAGTGCATGGCAAGAAAAGAAAGAAACGATGGCTGTGGGGAGAGACTTCATTGGTGATTGTCAGGCCCAGAGACAACTCACGCATACGCAGTAGCACGGATTCGCCAAGATGGCTGCAGTCTGCTCAGTCACGTCCCTTGTATATGGGTCAGTTTTCACAATACACAAATACTTAAGGGATGTTTTATATACGTTTTGATATTCACTTGGTGGATATTTGCCTTACTAGATTATGTTATAAGACCAAGATAGTTCCTCTAAATGTTTTTTTAACCTTTTGAATACTAACCCTTTGAGTGCCTGAGGGGTATGCAAAGCATTGCTTTGCAATGCATTGCATATCCCTCTGGCACTCAAAGGGTTAATCAGGTCTCCAAAACATTGTTTCGACATACATTGGAGACATCTCTAGCAATCAATGGGTTAAAATCCCAATTTACATTTTTTTAATTTCTCTGCTATGGCGCTGTTGTTTTGCCCAGAATTACTCCACTTTTTATTTGGAGGTAATTTCTGGAGTTAAAACTGTAGTTAATGAAGGCCATTTTATGCCATTCTCTAGAATTGTCTTTATTTTTTTTTTAAATGTTTTGTATTAACCAAAATAACAATCTGACATTAATTATGTTTTAATGCAGACCGCTTGATCTTCTTTACACGGGGACCATAGAGACAGATAAAGGGACACAATAAAAGAAAATACAGAGTAGCAGAAGTATATGAGTGCCACAGTACCATTTGTTACCACAGGGTGACACTGTTAGCACTTTATATAAGATAGATTCCTGGACAAACAATTACATCACACAGCTCTAGTATATACCTGATGGAAGGCCAAGATCAGTGCTGCCTGTCAGATGACACTTGAATATTAATATTTATCTATTATACTCCAAAATACACTGCATCACTGTAGAGGAGGAGTGCAGTGGGTGTATACATAACACATACCTCCAAACATTTTAAATGGCCCAAGAGGGACACTTTTGTTTTAGGTGGTGTTTATGGGGTGTGGCTGGTGGGCAGGGCATTACCTAGAAGTTTTAGGCTGTTTCATGACCTACCAGCTCCTCTTTGTGTAACTGAATAAATTATTTAGAGCAAGACCAAAGTATTTTATTTACACAGATTAATTTATAAACACATATAAGATTAACTACAAATTTATGTGAGTTTTATTGCTGTGGAGCATGTAATAAACACTACTCATTCTGATCTCCTGAAAAGAGGGACAAAAGGGTAAAAAAGAGGAACAGAGGGATTTGGGTCTGAAAGACGGACTGTCCCTCCTAAAGAGGGACAATTGGGAGGTATGATAACATAGATTCTATGGCAGTAATTTTCAGCCTGGGTGCAATGTCATACTAGTGTGCCCCTTGTTTTCCATAAAGACCTTGACAAATTAGAATGTTGAATTTCAGTTTTATATTTATGGAAATTGCTATGTACAATATAAAGTTTATTTTTTTGTTATTCTGATTGTGAGATCTAATAATAACTATAGGTTATTTATTTGAGAACCACTTCTCTATGGTATACATACATAAAGATAAAATATTTAAATCCTATATAATAATTAGCTATATATGCTTGTCAGAAGCTGTCATGCGCAGTAGCGACGGCTGCGCGTGCTGCATTCATGCTCAGTACAGGCTGCTTGCGCCGTGGCTGATAACGGAGCGGGGTGCTCCAAATTTAGACTACAGTTTAAATTCAGAGCGCCCCGCTCAGTATCAGCTGCATCGCGGGCAGTCTCTACTGTGCATGACTGCACCACGGCCGTTGCTGCCTGGCACTGTGGCCCGTGTACATGGGCTCTTCAGCTAGTAGATATATAATTTATTTACCAACAGTTTAACTATGTGTTTAAATTATTATTACTATTATTATTAATGACTTTTATTTATTAAGAGTCAACATATCCCACTGCACTGTACAGTATGAGAACAATGTTTACAAAAACGTACAATTAACTTTCACAGAGCAAGAGGTGTAGAGGGCATCGCCCTTGCCAGTTTACAATCAGGGGTGTGTACATAAATGAGAATTATATAATTGGAGTAATTGGGCCTTAAATTGCTTAATATAAACTTACGTAGGTAGGTGCTCATCATACAGCAGTCATCTATATCATCTATGTGTATTTTGCATTCTTTCTCCAGCTCCATGTATATTTTGATCTCTATTAAAGCATGGGTCAAGATCACACCACTTCGCAGTAAGCAATGGGCTTCCATAGATCATAAAAAGATCTTGAGGGACACACAGTCTTATCAATTTTTAAACAATCTGCAGTGAAATATATATATATATATATATATATATATATATATATATATATATTCGACTGCTGTTTGAAAAACACCTACTGGATAAGTCACGCTGTTAAACAAATTAAGAGCCACTTATTCTTAAGGTATAAATTTAATTAATGTAACCACATATCCCTTTAAACCAGGGACACTTATGAAAACGTAATTTCTTCTGTGTCCCACTGCACAGTAAGAAAGTGGAAAGGCTCCTACCTCCAGCTGAGTAGGACCAATCAAATGTCATAAATAGTAGTTTTCCCAGATGCTCCTTCAGTTATTCTGGGCTCTTCTAGCTGAGAGGATGAAGGCTGGTCCACCATCTCATTTTTTAATTTCTGAATTTTGGCCTCTTGTTTGCTTTGGCCGCATTGTTGCCTGCCATGGCATAACTGATAGGTATTAAGATTCTCTCTACTCTGGTAGGAAAGAGGCATGCTTAGTATCTTTAAGTTGTTACCCCCAAGATTGTCTACAAAATGCCTCCTGCAGAGGATAGCCTCCTGCTGTCATGTGGTGGAACGCACGCCAGTTTCTGTGTTCTCCTTTTTTCTTTTTAATTCTCCAGTGATTGCTTTGGCCTGTCTACTGGTGAGTGTATCCTTGCATTGTTTCTAAATCTAGACTGCTGTCTTTTGTTGTTTTTTGGTGTATTAGTGTTCAGACAAATGTCTTCTAGCACCACCCCATCTATATCTAAGGAGAAAACTAACTTAATAACTGACCCTAATGAAAGTCTGAAACTCAGGAATTGTGCTTGATGTTCCAATTCTCTAATCCCCAATGACCAGCTAAGCTATGCCAGGATTGCGTCAGGAGAGCTGTGGGGCAGGATATGCCTTCACAGTTTCAGAATTTTTTGGCATGGATGAAGTCATCCATGCAGCAGACCCTTTAAGCCATGCAGGATGTGTCAATGCCAAAGAAAAGGCAGCATAAAGAGGATCTAGAGGAGGGTCCACCCTCTAGGATAGATCAGTATAACCTCCTGAGCCTCCAGGATCTGGAATCCCTGGCAGAAACCAAGGCAGGTGGTGGTAATAGGGGACTCTATTATTAGGAGGGTAGATAGGGTAATCTGCCGCCAGGAACGTGAATGCCGAACAGTATGCTGTCTCCCGGGTGCTCGGGTTCGGCATGTTGCGGACAGGGCTGACAGATTATTGGGAGGGGCTGGAAGTGATCCAGCTGTCTTGGTACAAATTGGAACCAATGACAAAATAGGAGGAAGATGGAGGTCCCTAAAGAATGATTTCAGGGATTTAGTGTGCAAGCTTAAGGCAAGGACCTCTAAGGAAGTATTTTCTGAAATACTACCTGTGCCATGCGCCAGTGCAGGTAGGCAGAGGGAGCTCAGGGAGCTTAATGCATGGCTCAAGCAATGGTGTAGGAAGGAGGTTTTGGGTTTTTAGAACACTGGGCAGACTTTGCTCTTGGGTACAATCTGTATGGAAGAGATGGATTGCACCTAAATGGTAGAGGAGCCTCTGTGTTAGGGGAGAGAATTCTAGGAAGCTTGGAGGAGCTTTTAAACTAGGAAAGGGGGGGGGGGGTGAGTATAGATAGCAAAAATGGGGTAGATAGAGCAGATAGGAACTGGGTCCAAGTAAATGACCAGGGGGGTGGAGGAAGGGTGGGGAGAAATTTAGTCAGTAGGGAGGAACTCCTAGTAAATGAAGGTGAAGAAAAAAGGCATGTAGGGATTAATATATGTAAAGACTTCAAAATCAATTGTATGCTAGCAAATGCAAGAAGTATGGTAGATAAAATAGGAGAACTAGAATTGCTGGTGGTTAATGAGCAATTGGACATAATTGGAATAACAGAAACATGGTGGAACGATGCACATGACTGGACTGTAACTATAGAGGGCTATTCTCTGTTTAGAAGAGACAGAATTAATAGAAAAGGTGGAGGTGTGTGCTTATATTTGAAAACAGAGCTACATCCAGTTTTGCGAGGTGATATTAGTGAGGAAACTGGCCAAACTGTGGAGTCCATGTGGGTAGAAATCGAGACTAAATGTGGTGTGAAAGGTAAAAAAAAGTTGTTGGTGGGCATATGCTACAAACCACCAAATATCGATGACAATGATGAGGCCCAACTGCTATTGCAAATGAGGAAAGCTGCCCAGTTTGGGCATACTATAATTATGGGAGATTTTAATTATCCAGATATCAACTGGAAAAATGAGACCTGTCAGAGTGCTAAGGGTAGCAGGTTTTTGAACACGCTTCGTGAAAGCTACATGTCACAAATGGTGGAAGCGCCGACATGAAATAACAATGTATTGGACCCAGTGATCACTAATAACACAGAAATGGTATCCAATATTAAGGTAAGAGAACATTTGGGAAACAGTGATCACAACATGGTTACATTTGAGATCTGTCTGGCAAAGCAAAAATGTATAGGTTCAACCAAAACTCTTAATTTTAAAAAAGCGAACTTCAAATTGTTAAGGGCCTCAATGCAACACATAGACTGGGATATTTTATTTAAAGGCAAAAATACTGAGGAAAAATGGTCAGAATTCAAATTTATGTTGCAGAAATGTACCCAACAGTATATACCAATGGGGAACAAGTGCAAAAGAAGTAAGTCACAGCCAATGTGGTTAACTGCACATGTAAAGAAGGAAATGGCAAGGAAAAAAAAAGCATTCAAATTATTTAAGTCAGAAGGAACTGAACAATCATTCTTAAAATACAGGGAGTGCAACAAAGATTGCAAAAAGGCAATTAGGGTAGCAAAAATAGATAATGAAACTCGAATTGCAAGGGAAAGCAAGACTAATCCAAAAAAGTTTTTTAAATATATAAATAGCAAGAAACTTAAGAGGGAGTGCATTGGACCATTCAAAAATGAGATGGGTGAGTTGGTTAGTGAGGATAAGGAAAAGGCCGATGTTTTAAACACTTTCTTTGCATCAGTATATACAAGGGAGCAAGGAATGGTAGAAGAGCCTCCGCAAGTAACAAATAAAACAATACAATTAATAGATATTGGGAGATGTCATGGGAAGACTGAACAAAATTAAGACCGACAAAGCACCGGGTCCTGATGGTATACATCCAAGGGTTCTTCAAGAACTCAGTGCAGTGTTAGCAAAACCCATATATTTACTCTATAAAGATTCCATTAACACAGGCTCAGTGCCACAGGATTGGCGAAGAGCTAACATAGTGCCTCTATTTAAGAAGGGAACTAAATCAGAACCTGGGAGTTATAGACCAGTGAGTTTGACCTCTGTAGTGGGAAAACTATTAGAAGGGATAATAAGGGACTATATTCAGGATTACAACACAATAAATAAGATCATTAGCACGAATCAACATGGTTTTATGAAGAATAGATCATGCCAAACTAATCTTTTCAGCTTCTATGAGGAGGTAAGCAGCAACCTTGACAATGGCAAGGCAGTAGATGTAGTATATCTAGACTTTGCAAAGGCATTTGATACAGTACCACACAGAAGGCTGGTGTATAAAATAAGGAAATTGGGGCTAGGAGATAACCTTTGCAATTGGATACAAAACTGGCTGAAGGATAGGGAACAGTGTGTGGTTGTAAATGGAAAATTCTCGGGTACAGTTAAAGTGGAGAGTGGAGTACCTCAGGGTTCAGTATTGGGTCCGCTGCTTTTTAACATGTTTATAAATGACCTGGAAATAGATATACAAAGCAAAATATCAATATTTGCAGATGATACTAAATTATGCAAAGTCATTAATTCAGAACAGGATATTTTCTCTCTACAGAGGGACTTACATACAATGTCAGATTGGGAAAACATGTGGAATATGAAGTTTAATGTGGGGAAGTGTAAAGTCATGCATTTGGGAGGAAACAATCCCAAGGCTACTTATAAACTTAATGGAATAATTTTAGGTGACTCGTTGCTAGAAAAAGACCTGGGTATCCTTGTCAACTACAAACTTGGAAACAGTGACCAGTGTCAAACAGCAGTAGCAAAGGCAAACAAAGTCCTGTCTTGCATAAAAAGAGGTATTGAAGCAAGAGTGGATAACATTATTTTGCCATTATACAAATCATTGGTAAGATCTCACCTTGAGTATGCAGTGCAATTTTGGGCACCGGTTTTGAAAAAGGATATACTAGAACTAGAGAGGGTACAGCGGAGAGCAACAAAATTAATTAAGGTAATGGAGGACTTGACATATGAGGAACGACTAAACAAACTTGGTTTATTTACTCTAGAGAAAAGACGACTAAGAGGAGACCTTATCACATTGTAGAAGTATATGAGAGGTCAATACAAGGATCTCTGCGGTGAGCTATTTATTCCAAGGCCTGATCAGGTGACCAGGGGACACCCCTTGAGATTAGAGGAAAGTAGGTTTAAACTTCAGCAGAGGAAGGGTTTTTTTACGGTAAGGTCTGTCAATTTGTGGAATTCATTGCCCAGGGAGGTAGTTATGGCAGATACAATGGATACATTTAAGAGAAGATTAGATACATTTCTTTCAAAAGGGAACATACAGAGTTATACTGTTTATCAGTAGGCTAATCAGGAAGGTCTGATAAAGACTAATTTAATTGGTAGCAGGAAAGCTATAAAATTCTCAGTTACTGAGGTATGAGGCGAAGGTTGAACTTGATGGACTTGTGTCTTTTTTCAACCTAATTTACTATGTTACTATGTTACTATGTTACTCTTTGGAGGAAGAGGGATAAATTGTGGAAGAGGTAGTTTCTTCCAGTCTGGACAAAATAGATCCTTTCTTAACGACTATGAGGAAGACACTGGACCTTACTAATATCCAGAAAGAATTAAATATTATAGACGCAGAAACAACTATTCCAATGGAAAGCATTTCTTCCTCGAAAGACCCCATGGAAAGGAAGATTGAGAGTGCCCTAAAGAAACAATATTCCTTGCTGGGCCAGAATCTGAAAACAGTCATGGTTATGGCCTGCATAGCCAGAACTCTTAGCATTTGGTTTTCTGTCCTAGAAGAAAATATTGAATTATCAGTCTCCCACTCAAAGTTGTTGAAGGAAGTTGTTACCATTAAGGTCGTGGCCATCTTTTCCTGTAATGTCTCTCTTGACATCATTAACTTACTGGCAAAATCTTCAGCTCTTTCCATTATAGTGAGGCATTCCCTATTGTTTAGATTGTGGGGTGCAGATTCATCTTCCAAATCCAATCTGTTGTCTCTTTTTTTCTAAGGTGACATTTTGTTTGGAGGACAGCTAGAAGAGCAAATAAGGAAATCTTCTGGAGAGAAAAGCTCCTCCAAGCCCCAAGACAGGAAACCTAGACCCTCATCTCTTGGCCTTTTCTTTTTGTACAGATCTAGGAAGCTACATTTTCAAGACTTCCTGAAGTACCAGTCTACAAGAGGCAAAGCTCATCTCAAGGTCCCAGGTTGTCATCAAGGAGGAATTTTGCCTGTCAATGGCAGCCTATGAAAAACTTCCAATGAGATATAGTGGACCCCATCTGTTATCCCAGGCAGAGGCAGGCTGGGATACTTTTTGGGAGCCTGGGAGCAGTCGTCTCTCCAGGACTACTGGGTACATCAGATTATAGAGATGGGGTATCTGCTGGACGTTAGTACTGTCCTGACAAGGAACATCTTCAGGAGACCCAGGATACCTTCAAATCCCTTCAAAGCAGAATGTCTGAGGAAGACTGTATGGGACCTGATTCAGAAAAGGTCAATAGAGTTAGTTCTGGATGGTCAGAGTGGTATAGGCATTTACTCCATTTGGTTCATTGTGGCAAAATCTTCAGGAGGATTCCAGGCAATTCTGGTCCAACTATTTAAACAGATTCATCAGGTTATCTCAATTCAAGATGGAAACCATGGCTTCTCTGAACAAGGCAATCCCACCTTTTGCCTACCCGATGACAATAGAGCTACAGAATACTTACCACCATGTCCTGGTCAGATCCTGCAACAGGAAATACCTCAGGTTTGCATTGGGGAAGATCCATTATGAATTCAGAGTTTTACCCTTTCGGCCTGTCCTTGGCCCCGAGGGTCTTCACAAAAGTAATGTCAGTGTCATTGCAACCCTTAAGAGAATTAGGGATTTCAGTGATCCCCTATCTTGATGATCTCCCAATTAGGAATGGGCAAATTTTTTTGCCTCAAAAGAGAAACAGGACAAAAATGGCACTTTTTGCCAATCAGCAAATTTTATGCGAAAAGTGCTGGTTTTTTTTTTTGCTTTTTTCGCCTAGCTAATTGCATTGAAATCAATGGGAATACTGAATTTCTCCCCATTTTGTGACAAGTTTTCCTTCTTTTCCAGAAGGTATAATATAAAAGGGGTGAAGGATTCCCACAGCATGCCATTCTGTGTTTGTGAGAGGAAGAGAAAGCAGCGCATTTTTTGAGCTAGAGAAGGCTAATAAAGGCATTGAAGCTTAGTTTAGGGAGTCTTGTAGGCTGGAAATCTGTTCTTTGTATTAGGAGAGTCAGGGGGACAGGAAAGGAAGTTGACTCCAAATATCCCAGCCTGTGGCGGACTAGGAAGACACAGGCAGCCTTGATCCATGTTTCTTCCTGATCTGGCTGTTATCTCTGTCTTAGTGTCACGCTCTTCTAAATAGGAGGGCCAGAAGAACAGGGTGAGAAAGTAGTTAGGCTCCTCCAACAAGGGATAGCAGACCAAGAAACTAGGGTGCAAGGGTAGGGTACAGAGCCTGGGTGCGTTGGTTGCCAAGGAAAGGGTTGTGCAGTGGCTTGGCCAGCTAAAGGTGCTAGCTGCGAAGCTAGATGTTGTCACCCCCAACAGAGGAGCTGGAGGGTGACGCAGGATAACCCCACCAAGACACACTATACAAAACTATCCCCAGGGAGAAAACCAAACACTCCAACGAGAATCAGTAGGTACTCACTGTGGCCAAAGGACAGGGAATTGCACAGGAAAGGAACAGCAAAGCAGGAACATGAAGAGTCTAGAAATCTGGGTCTTACACAGCAACCAGGATACTAGGAACAGTAGTTAGAGAGAGGTCTAGGAAGTCCGGGTCATACACAGGAAAGGTACTTGAATCAGCAGGCAAAGGGAGGTCTTGGGAGTCTGAGTTATACACAGAATAAAGTTACATGGATAAGCAGGCAAAGGGTGGTCTTGGGAGAGAATTACCTAAAATACCCCATAATTCTGTGTAACTGACTGGGAGGAAGAGGTGATCCAAGTTTCTTCTTGATCTGGCTTTTATCTCTGTGCTAGGGGAGTCTGGGGAAATAAGTAGTTGAACAAGGAGTGTGTGTGGTTTGTTTTGACAGTGGGGACAGTTCATTAAAATAAATAAATAAAATTTAAAAAAATGATTGTTGACAAAGACAGGGACCATGACATGACCTGTGGCTGAGGCAAACTGATGCAGGACAAGATAGAGCATTTGTAGAGATCCAAGGCAAGACATCACACACAATCAGTTCTATTGCGTAAAAACACACACATTAGTTGAATAACATCTAACAAAGGAACAAGGGACAGGGGGAGGGTGAAAGGATTAGGAGCAGTTCAGAGATGTGCAAGTAAAGTGATAGTCCAAAAACTGACTGCAGTCATGGTTACTGCAGCATATGCAATAAATGGTGGTGAACCGTCTCTTCCCGAGGAGGATGCATTTTGTCAAAATCCCCCACCACCATCAGTATTATTAATAAACCATCTAAAAACAGTGAAGACAATGAGTCACATTCCAGTTTTGATGGCATAGTGCAAGAACGTGTAGCAGCTCAAAAAAATGCTGCATATGAAAGTGAGACAAACGAGCACAAAAACACAAATCCTGAAAGTAGTAGCAAATGCCATGAAAATTCCTCAAAGGAGAAAAGTACAAATAATTTTTTTGAGATCTCTAAGTGCCTAAAAATATATAAAGTCGTGGGGAAGAAGTGGTGGACAATGCTGAGGACGGCCTAATTACTGATGATGATGATGATGTAGATATAGAATATATCTCTGCAGCATCCTCTTCTTCTTCAGATGAAGTTGAGAGTGAGAGAGATGATGACATGATCAGAATGTTATATGAAAGGCAAAGGCTCAATCTTCCACCACTGAAAAGGAGCACTGTGCCTGTCTATAAACAGTTTGAGAAAACAATTGGAGATTTTGACCCTGGACAAGCAAAGATGCCACAAAATACACAGTCATCCTGTCAGCTGTCATCAGCATCATCACTGCTTACAAGTCCAAGTCCAAATCACACACACATGTCTGCACAAAAATAATGCAAAAGAATGACTGTGGAATAGTAAACATGCCAAAATATTGGCAATGGACCTGCTCCCCTTTGAGAAGCTTTAAAGAACTGATGTTATGTGTTGCACCCTGTTGGAATACCCCAAGCAGCAGTTATTTTTCAAGGATGGTTGTGCCAATGTTACTTAAGCAGTATATTAGCATTGGGGCAAAGGCACTCAGCCTGCTAACAATGTTTTCAAGGCATATGTTGCTATAACACAACTTTTACTTTCAACTATTTCTCTACTTCAGCCCTCACAAGTAATATTGTGGTGTGAAATCTTGCAGTCACAGAAAACATAGGTGAAAAATAGCAAAGTTGCTTTTTCGTGAAAATTTTTTCTGACTTTTTGCCTATCCCTATTCCTGATTGTGACAAAATTCTGGGTCCTAATCCATGATCTTCCCTGAAAAAAATCTTTCAGCATCTTTCCAGTCAAGGGTTGTTCAGCAGGAAGAATAGCCAATTACAGCCCAGACAGAATCTGGTTTTGATGGGTATCATATTCGACATCCATTTAAAGAAGGCTTTCTTCTTGGATGACAGATTAGCAAGGATAAGTAAGAAATTACAGATTCAAAAAACAGGTTTCTCACACAGCCCAAGATTTTATAGAACTGCTGGGTTCTGTCACATCAGCAATCCAGATAGCCCATGGGACAGGTTTTATCTCAGGCATCTTCATTTAAAGTTTTAGAATCATCAGCAAGACAGCACCACTCAGAGGATTACATTATTAAGTTACAAGCCAAAAATGATGTGAGAGGCTCTGAGTACGAACAAAAGCACAATGGCCTGTTCTCCGGCTAGTCACCACTCAAGAGCATCACATTCTAGCTCTCTAGTGCCATTACAGAGGAGAAATTTCCACATACATACTAGACTAATCCCGCCCATAAGGACAGTCCAGTACAAAATAATGGGCAAGTCTCCCCTGCACAGAAAAACCAGCTAACCCCAGCTGTACGTTTCGGCCTTATTTTGGGCCTCATCATTGAGGTGCAGCTGGTTTCCCTAGGCACTGAGAGCAAGGGGTCCACGTCTGGATTACCCTTTACACTTAGAGAGAGACCTTAAGTGTTTTATAGCAACAAGCCAAAAATGATGTGAGAGGCTCTGAGTACGAACAAAAGCACAATGGCCTGTTCTCCGGCTAGTCACCACTCAAGAGCATCACACTTTAGCTCTCTAGTGCCATTACAGAGGAGAAATTTCCACACACATATTAGACTTATCCAGCCCGTAAGGGTGGTCAAGTACCAAAATGATGGGCAAGTCTCCCCTGCACAGAAAAACCAGCTAACCCCAGTCGTATGTTTCGGCCTTATTTTGGGCCTCGTCAGTGAGGTGCAGCTGGCTTCCCTAGGCACTGAGAGCAAGGGGTCCACGTCTGGATTACCCTTTACACTTAGGGAGAGACCCTAAGTGTTTCTCAGATACAAGCCAAAAAAAATGATGTGAGAGGCTTTGAGTACGAACAAAAGCACAATGGCCTGTTCTCCTGCTAGTCACCGCTCAAGAGCATCACATTTTAGCTCTCTAGTGCCATTACAGAAGAGAAATTTCCACATACATATTAGACTAATCCCGCCCATAAGGACGGTCCAGTACCAAAATGATGGGCAAGTCTCCCCTGCAAGTAAAAACCAGCTAACCCCAGACGTACGTTTCGGCCTTATTTTGGGCCTCGCCAGTGAGGTGCTGCTGGCTTCCCTAGGCACTGAGAGCAAAGGGTCCACGTCTGGATTACCCTTTACACTTAGGGAGAGACCCTAAGTGTTTCTCAAAAACAAGCCAAAAGTGATGTGAGAGGCTCTGAGTATGAACAAAGGCACAATGGCCTGTTCTCCAGCTAGTCACCGCTCAAGAGCATCACATTTTAGCTCTCTAGTGCCATTACAGAGGAGAAATTTCCACATACATATTAGACTAATCCCGCCCATAAGGGTGGTCCAGTACCAAAATGATGGGCAAGTCTCCCCTGCACAGAAAAACCAGCTAACCCCAGACGTACGTTTCGGCCTTATTTTGAGCCTCGTCAGTGAGGTGCAGCTGGCATCCCTAGGCACTGAGAGCAAGGGGTCCACGTCTGGATTACCCTTTACATTTTGGGAGAGACCCTAAGTGTTTCTCGGATACAAGCCAAAAAATGATGTGAGAGGCTCTGAGCATGATCAAAAGCACAATGGCCTGTTCTCCAGCTAGTCACCGCTCAAGAGCATCACATTTTAGCTCTCTAGTGCCATTACAGAGGAGAAATTTCCACATACATATAAGACTAATCCCACCCATAAGGACAGTCCAGTACAAAATGATGGGCAAGTCTCCCCTGCACGGAAAAATCAGCTAACCCCAGCCGTACGTTTCGGCCTTATTTTGGGCTTCATCAGTGAGGTGCAGCTGGCTTCCCTAGGCACTGAGAGCAAGGGGTCCACATCTGGATTACCCTTTACACTTAGAGAGAGACCTTAAGTGTTTTATAGCAACAAGCCAAAAATTATGTGAGAGGCTCTGAGTACGAACAAAAGCACAATGGCCTGTTCTCTGGCTAGTCACCACTCAAGAGCATCACATTTTAGCTCTCTAGTGCCATTACAGAGGAGAAATTTCCACACACATATTAGACTAATCCAGCCCATAAGGGTGGGCCAGTACCAAAACGATGGGCAAGTCTCCCCTGCACGGAAAAACCAGCTAACCCCAGCCGTACGTTTCGGCCTTATTTTGGGCCTCGTCAGTGAGGTGCAGCTGGCTTCCCTAGGCACTAAGAGCAAGGGGTCCACGTCTGGATTACCCTTTACACTTAGGGAGAGACCCTAAGTGTTTCTCAGATACAAACCAAAAAAATGATGTGAGAGGCTTTGAGTACGAACAACAGCACAATGGCCTGTTCTCCGGCTAGTCACCGCTCAAGAGCATCACATTTTAGCTCTCTAGTGCCATTACAGAGGAGAAATTTCCACATACATATTAGACTAATCCCGCCCATAAGGACAGTCCAGTACCAAAATGATGGGCAAGTCTCCCCTCCTCGTAAAAACCAGCTAACCCCAGTCATACGTTTCGGCATTATTTTGGACCTCGTCAGTGAGGTGCAGCTGGCTTCCCTAGGCACTGAGAGCAAGGGGTCCACGTCTGGATTACCCTTTACACTTAGAGAGAGACCTTAAGTGTTTTATAGCAACAAGCCAAAAATGATGTGAGAGGCTCTGAGTACGAACAAAAGCACAATGGCCTGTTCTCCGGCTAGTCACCACTCAAGAGCATCACACTTTAGCTCTCTAGTGCCATTACAGAGAAGAAATTTCCACACACATATTAGACTTATCCAGCCCGTAAGGGTGGTCCAGTACCAAAATGATGGGCAAGTCTCCCCTGCACAGAAAAACCAGCTAACCCCAGCCGTACGTTTCTGCCTTATTTTGGGCCTCGCCAGTGAGATGCAGCTGGCTTCCCTAGGCACTGAGAGCAAAGGGTCCACGTCTGGATTACCTTTTACACTTAGGGAGAGACCCTAAGTGTTTCTCAAAAACAAGCCAAAAGTGATGTGAGAGGCTCTGAGTACGAACAAAGGCACAATGGCCTGTTCTCCAGCTAGTCACCGCTCAAGAGCATCACATTTTAGCTCTCTAGTGCCATTACAGAGGAGAAATTTCCACATACATATTAGACTAATCCCGCCCATAAGGGTGGTCCAGTACCAAAATGATGGGCAAGTCTCCCGTGCACAGAAAAACCAGCTAACCCCAGACGTACGTTTCGGCCTTATTTTGGGCTTCATCAGTGAGGTGCAGCTGGCTTCCCTAGGCACTGAGAGCAAGGGGTCCACATCTGGATTACCCTTTACACTTAGAGAGAGACCTTAAGTGTTTTATAGAAACAAGCCAAAAATTATGTGAGAGGCTCTGAGTACGAACAAAAGCACAATGGCCTGTTCTCTGGCTAGTCACCACTCAAGAGCATCACATTTTAGCACTCTAGTGCTATTACAGAGGAGAAATTTCCACACACATATTAGACTAATCCAGCCCATAAGGGTGGGCCAGTACCAAAACGATGGGCAAGTCTCCCCTGCACGGAAAAACCAGCTAACCCCAGCCGTACGTTTCGGCCTTATTTTGGGCCTCATCAGTGAGGTGCAGCTGGCTTCCCTAGGCACTAAGAGCAAGGGGTCCACGTCTGGATTACCCTTTACACTTAGGGAGAGACCCTAAGTGTTTCTCAGATACAAGCCAAAAAAAATGATGTGAGAGGCTTTGAGTACGAACAACAGCACAATGGCCTGTTCTCCGGCTAGTCACCGCTCAAGAGCATCACATTTTAGCTCTCTAGTGCCATTACAGAGGAGAAACTTCCACATACATATTAGACTAATCCCGCCCATAAGGACAGTCTAGTACCAAAATGATGGGCAACTCTCCCCTCCTCGTAAAAACCAGCTAACCCCAGACGTACGTTTCGGCATTATTTTGGACCTCGTCAGTGAGATGCAGCTGGCTTCCCTAGGCACTGAGAGCAAGGGGTCCATGTCTGGATTACCCTTTACACTTAGGGAGAGACCCTAAGTGTTTCTCAAAAACAAGCCAAAAATGATGTGAGAGGCTCTGAGTACGAACAAAAGCACAATGGCCTGTTCTCCGGCTAGTCACCACTCAAGAGCATCACATTTTAGCTCTCTAGTGCCATTACAGAGGAGAAATTGCTACATACATATTAGACTAATCCCGCCCATAAAGGAAGTCCAGTACCAAAATGATGGGCAAGTCTCCCCTGCACGGAAAAATCAGCTAACCCCAGCCGTACGTTTTGGCCTTATTTTGGGCCTCATCATTGAGGTGCAGCTGGTTTCCCTAGGCACTGAGAGCAAGGGGTCCACGTCTGGATTACCCTTTACACTTAGAGAGAGACCTTAAGTGTTTTATAGCAACAAGCCAAAAATGATATGAGAGGCTCTGAGTACGAACAAAAGCACAATGGCCTGTTCTCCGGCTAGTCACCACTCAAGAGCATCACACTTTAGCTCTCTAATGCCATTACAGAGGAGAAATTTCCACACACATATTAGACTTATACAGCCCGTAAGTGTGGTCCAGTACCAAAATGATGGGCAAGTCTCCCCTGCACAGAAAAACCAGCTAACCCCAGACGTACGTTTTTGCCTTCTTTTGGGCCTCGCCAGTGAGGTGCAGCTGGCTTCCCTAGGAACTGAGAGCAAAGGGTCCACATCTGGATTACCCTTTACACTTAGGGAGAGACCCTAAGTGTTTCTCAAAAACAAGCCAAAAGTGATGTGAGAGGCTCTGAGTACGAACAAAGGCACAATGGCCTGTTCTCCAGCTAGTCACCGCTCAAGAGCATCACATTTTAGCTCTCTAGTGCCATTACAGAGGAGAAATTTCCACATACATATTAGACTAATCCCGCCCATAAGGGTGGTCCAATACCAAAATGATGGGCAAGTCTCCCCTGCACAGAAAAACAAGCTAACCCCAGTCGTACGTTTCGGCCTTATTTTGGGCCTCGTCAGTGAGGTGCAGCTGGCTTCCCTAGGCACTGAGAGCAAGGGGTCCACGTCTGGATTACCCTTTACACTTAGGGAGAGACCCTAAGTGTTTCTCAGATACAAGCCAAAAAAAATGATGTGAGAGGCTTTGAGTACGAACAAAAGCACAATGGCCTCTTCTCCTGCTAGTCACCGCTCAAGAGCATCACATTTTAGCTCTCTAGTGCCATTACAGAAGAGAAATTTCCACATACATATTAAACTAATCCCGCCTATAAGGACGGTCCAGTACCAAAATGATGGGCAAGTCTCCCCTGCAAGTAAAAACCAGCTAACCCCAGACGTACGTTTCGGCCTTATTTTGGGCCTCGCCAGTGAGGTGCAGCTGGCTTCCCTAGGCACTGAGAGCAAAGGGTCCACGTCTGGATTACCCTTTACACTTAGGGAGAGACCCTAAGTGTTTCTCAAAAACAAGCCAAAAGTGATGTGAGAGGCTCTGAGTATGAACAAAGGCACAATGGCCTGTTCTCCAGCTAGTCACCGCTCAAGAGCATCACATTTTAGCTCTCTAGTGCCATTACAGAGGAGAAATTTCCACATACATATTAGACTAATCCCGTCCATAAGGGTGGTCCAGTACCAAAATGATGGGCAAGTCTCCCCTGCACAGAAAAACCAGCTAACCCCAGACGTACGTTTCGGCCTTATTTTGGGCCTCGTCAGTGAGGTGCAGCTGGCATCCCTAGGCACTGAGAGCAAGGGGTCCACGTCTGGATTACCCTTTACATTTTGGGAGAGACCCTAAGTGTTTCTCAGATACAAGCCAAAAAATGATGTGAGAGGCTCTGAGCATGATCAAAAGCACAATGGCCTGTTCTCCGGCTAGTCACCGCTCAAGAGCATCACATTTTAGCTCTCTAGTGCCATTACAGAGGAGAAATTTCCACATACATATAAGACTAATCCCACCCATAAGGACAGTCCAGTACAAAATGATGGGCAAGTCTCTCCTGCACGGAAAAATCAGCTAACCCCAGCCGTATGTTTCGGCCTTATTTTGGGCTTCATCAGTGAGGTGCAGCTGGCTTCCCTAGGCACTGAGAGCAAGGGGTCCACATCTGGATTACCCTTTACACTTAGAGAGAGACCTTAAGTGTTTTATAGAAACAAGCCAAAAATTATGTGAGAGGCTCTGAGTACGAACAAAAGCACAATGGCCTGTTCTCTGGCTAGTCACCACTCAAGAGCATCACATTTTAGCTCTCTAGTGCCATTACAGAGGAGAAATTTCCACACACATATTAGACTAATCCAGCCCATAAGGGTGGGCCAGTACCAAAACGATGGGCAAGTCTCCCCTGCACGGAAAAACCAGCTAACCCCAGCCGTACGTTTCGGCCTTATTTTGGGCCTCGTCAGTGAGGTGCAGCTGGCTTCCCTAGGCACTAAGAGCAAGGGGTCCACGTCTGGATTACCCTTTACACTTAGGGAGAGACCCTAAGTGTTTCTCAGATATAAACCAAAAAAATGATGTGAGAGGCTTTGAGTACGAACAACAGCACAATGGCCTGTTCTCCGGCTAGTCACCGCTCAAGAGCATCACATTTTAGCTCTCTAGTGCCATTACAGAGGAGAAATTTCCACATACATATTAGACTAATCCCACCCATAAGGACAGTCCAGTACCAAAATGATGGGCAAGTCTCCCCTCCTCGTAAAAACCAGCTAACCCCAGTCATACGTTTCGGCATTATTTTGAACCTCGTCAGTGAGGTGCAGCTGGCTTCCCTAGGCACTGAGAGCAAGGGGTCCACGTCTGGATTACCCTTTACACTTAGAGAGAGACCTTAAGTGTTTTATAGCAACAAGCCAAAAATGATGTGAGAGGCTCTGAGTACAAACAAAAGCCTGTTCTCCGGCTAGTCACCACTCAAGAGCATCACATTTTAGCTCTCTAGTGCCATTACAGAGGAGAAATTTCCACACACATATTAGACTTATCCAGCCCGTAAGGGTGGTCCAGTACCAAAATGATGGGCAAGTCTCCCCTGCACAGAAAAACCAGCTAACCCCAGACGTACGTTTCTGCCTTATTTTGGGCCTCGCCAGTGAGGTGCAGCTGGCTTCCCTAGGCACTGAGAGCAAAGGGTCCACGTCTGGATTACCCTTTACACTTAGGGAGAGACCCTAAGTGTTTCTCAAAAACAAGCCAAAAGTGATGTGAGAGGCTCTGAGTACGAACAAAGGCACAATGGCCTGTTCTCCAGCTAGTCACCGCTCAAGAGCATCACATTTTAGCTCTCTAGTGCCATTACAGAGGAGAAATTTCCACATACATGTTAGACTAATCCCGCCCATAAGGGTGGTCCAGTACCAAAATGATGGGCAAGTCTCCCCTCCTCGTAAAAACCAGCTAACCCCAGTCATACGTTTCGGCATTATTTTGAACCTCGTCAGTGAGGTGCAGCTGGCTTCCCTAGGCACTGAGAGCAATGGGTCCACATCTGGATTACCCTTTACACTTAGAGAGAGACCTTAAGTGTTTTATAGAAACAAGCCAAAAATTATGTGAGAGGCTCTGAGTACGAAAAAAAGCACAATGGCCTGTTCTCTGGCTAGTCACCACTCAAGAGCATCACATTTTAGCGCTCTAGTGCCATTACAGAGGAGAAATTTCCACACACATATTAGACTAATCCAGCCCATAAGGGTGGGCCAGTACCAAAACAATGGGCAAGTCTCCCCTGCACGGAAAAACCAGCTAACCCCAGCCGTACGTTTCGGCCTTATTTTGGGCCTCGTCAGTGAGGTGCAGCTGGTTTCCCTAGGCACTAAGAGCAAGGGGTCCACGTCTGGATTACCCTTTACACTTAGGGAAAGACCCTAAGTGTTTCTCAGATACAAGCCAAAAAAATGATGCGAGAGGCTTTGAGTACGAACAACAGCACAATGGCCTTTTCTCCGGCTAGTCACCGCTCAAGAGCATCACATTTTAGCTCTCTAGTGCCATTACAGAGGAGAAATTTCCACATACATATTAGACTAATCCCGCCCATAAGGACAGTCCAGTACCAAAATGATGGGCAACTCTCCCCTCCTCATAAAAACCAGCTAACCCCAGACATACGTTTCGGCATTATTTTGGACCTCGTCAGTGAGGTGCAGCTGGCTTCCCTAGGCACTGAGAGCAAGGGGTCCATGTCTGGATTACCCTTTACACTTAGGGAGAGACCCTAAGTGTTTCTCAAAAACAAGCCAAAAATGATGTGAGAGGCTCTGAGTACGAACAAAAGCACAATGGCCTGTTCTCCGACTAGTCACCACTCAAGAGCATCACATTTTAGCTCTCTAGTGCCATTACAGAGGAGAAATTGCTACATACATATTAGACTAATCCCGCCCATAAAGGAAGTCCAGTACCAAAATGATGGGCAAGTCTCCCCTGCACGGAAAAATCAGCTAACCCCAGCCGTACGTTTCGGCCTTATTTTGGGCCTCATCATTGAGGTGCAGCTGGTTTCCCTAGGCACTGAGAGCAAGGGGTCCACGTCTGGATTACCCTTTACATTTAGAGAGAGACCTTAAGTGTTTTATAGCAACAAGCCAAAAATGATATGAGAGGCTCTGAGTACGAACAAAAGCACAATGGCCTGTTCTCCGGCTAGTCACCACTCAAGAGCATCACACTTTAGCTCTCTAGTGCCATTACAGAGGAGAAATTTCCACACACATATCAGACTTATCCAGCCCGTAAGGGTGGTCCAGTACCAAAATGATGGGCAAGTCTCCCCTGCACAGAAAAACCAGCTAACCCCAGACGTACGTTTCGGCCTTATTTTGGGCCTCGCCAGTGAGGTGCAGCTGGCTTCCCTAAGCACTGAGAGCAAGGGGTCCACGTCTGGATTACCCTGTACTCTTAGGGAGAGACCCTAAGTGTTTCGCAAAAACAAGCCAAAAATGATGTGAGAGGCTCTGAATACGAACAAAAGCACAATGGCCTGTTCTCCGGCTAGTCACCGCTCAAGAACATCACATTTTAGCTATCTAGTGCCATTACAGAGGAGAAATTTCCACATACATATTAGACTAATCCCACCCATAAGGACAGTCCAGTACAAAATGATGGGCAAGTCTCCCCTACACAGAAAAACCAGCTATCCCCAGACGTATGTTTCAGCCTTATTTTGGGCCTCGTCATTGAAGTGCAGTTGGCTTCCCTAGGCACTGAGAGCAAGGGGTCCACATCTGGATTACCCTTTACACTTAGAGAGAGACCCTAAGTGTTTCTCAAAAACAAGCCAAAAATGATGTGAGAGGCTCTGAGTATGAACAAAAGCACAATGGCCTGTTCTCTGGCTAGTCACCGCTCAAGAGCATCACATTTTAGCTCTCTAGTGCCATTATAGAGGAGAAATTTCCACATACATATTAGACTAATCCCGCCCATTATTAAGTTAGTCAAACTGCATCTGTCTTGGTGGTTGAGGGAGGAGAACCTGAGGCAAGGCCGGTCTCTGGGAGAACCTCTCTGGGAAATAATAACGACAGAATCAATTCTGCAAGGCAGGGTAGAAACATGCAATGTGCTCTCAGCCTAGGGAGAATGGTTCTCCAGCGAAATCCCTTCTGCATGTAAACGTGTTATAAAGGAGGGCAGTATTGAATTGCCTCAATGCCTTCAAGGATCATATCAGGTCAAGAACCATCCTCATAAGATCAAATAACATGGCAGTAGTCACCTACCTGAAGAACCAGGGGGCAGAATCAGGTAATTGTTTAAGAAGACCAAGACTGTCCTAAGATGGGAAGAAATATCCTGATCTTATCAGCCTCCCTCATATTCAGAAGCAGAAATCTTCAGGCAGACTATCAGAGCAGAGTAGATCAGGGTGAATGGTTTCTTTGACACACAGAGATGTCTCTGTTGCCACCTCATCTGTGGCCGCACACAGTAGAGGAGACATTATAAATTTCTCAAAGCTAAGTAAATTTTCAACATTGTTTGGGACATATGATTGTGCAACTTTAATATACTTGATTCACATAATAATGGCGGCATAGTTCATTATACACGGGGGCACTAATACTTTGTTTAACTCTTTGAGCCCCAGAGAGGTCCACAATGCATTGCTTTGCAGTGCATTGCATACCCCTCTGGCACTTAAGGGGTTAAACAATGTATTGTATTCTGCATTGTATTAATACTATGTTTTCTTTTACAGATACCAGAAGAAAGAAGAGAAGGACAAAAGAGAAGACAGAAGGAGAAGTACAGTGGATGTCAGGAAAGTGTAAGACATGAGTTAACGATCGGTGCAAGTATATCAGGCACCGATCAGTAGCTTTTTACCATTAAGTTCCCAATACTGCTGTTATTTAGCACCATTTTTGGAACTTAACTCACAAAATGGACTTTTGGCCACAAGATCATTTTTGTGGCCTAGCATCCGTTGCTCTTTTAGCCGGTAGAAACAGACATACAAAGGAACAACTTTAAGGAAGCCAAACTTATAAACAACAGTTTGTCTTGAATGTATGAGGTATACAGTTGTAATCAAATGTATTCAACCCACATTGCAAATCAGAGTTATTGTCAACATTGACAGACTTTCAGCTGTTTGCAATGAACAAATCAAACAAAAGCAACTGAAATACCTCTACACAATGAATGCTTCAAGTGGTTTCCCCAAATTCAACTGAAAATGCAATGTATAATGACTTCTCTAGTCTCAAACTTATTCAACCCCTTAAATAGTATCCTTCACAACAGCACAAATATGCAAAACCAATGTTGTCTCAAGCACAACTGATGCAACTAATCAAGGGCTTCATTCATTGCACCAGATGTGATTGAGCTGGAACACATGAAATACCTTAACTGGCTAGGGGTTTGTTGAGTGTCACGTTTGCATGTTAGAAATAAGTCAAAAGAATGTCCAAAAAGTTAAGAGAAGAGATCATCGCCCTTCACAAACAAGGCACTGGATACAAAAAGATAGAAAAGGCATTGAATGTTCCTAGAGACAATGGCTGTTCCTAGAGACAATGGCTGAGAAAAACCCTTGAGTGACTGCAAAAGATCTGCAGCAAAATTTGGTGGCAACAGGCACTGAGGTTTCAGTGAGCTCAGTAAGGCGCGTACTAAAAGCAGAAGGTTTCGATGCAATAACTCCAAGATGTACACCACTACTCACCCAAAAACACAAGAAAAGTTGGCTCCAATATGCTCAAAAGCATATAAATAAACCACAGAAGTTTTGTGATTCTGTTCTGTGGAGAGATGAAACAAAACTGGAATTTTTCGGCCCAATGGATCAGCGGTATGTCTGGAGGAAGAAGAATGAAGCATACTCTAAAAAGAACACTCTGCCTACGATGATGCTATGGGGCTGCTCTGCATCCTCCGGCACTAGAAACCTGCAGAGAGTGGAAGGCAAGATGGATTCATTGAAGTATCAGGAAATCCTAGGTGAAAACGTCATGCAGTCTGTGAGGAAGCTGAAGCTTGGGAGTCAATGGACCTTCCAACAGGACAATGATCCCAAGCATACCTCAAATGCCACCAAGGCTTGATTGCAGAAGAAGTCATGGAAGATTCTACAGTGGCCATCACAGTCACCTGACTTGAACCACATAGAAAATCGCTGGTGGGATTTGAATAATAAGTCGAGAGAAAGCAGCTGAATTTTCGATGCTAGCTAATAGTGTAGGAAGCAGACAGGTAGGCAAAGAGAGCTGTGGGGAGATGGACAAAGTTCAACACAGTGGCAAAGTGTTTCTGGCTATGTGCATCAAGCACTTCACCTCAGTGAGGTAGGCATACATCACCATATGCACTAAACTTGGCAATGTACTTGGGGGAGTGGTCCACTTGGCGAATTCATGTTGGATTGCCTTGTCAACCTTGGTCATTAACATGAGCTTTGGAGAAGTCATGTCATATTCCACAAAAGCAGAACTGGAGGACAATGCTTGCCTCTGCTTGTTGTATTCAGCCACAGCATAGATTGGTTATAGCCTCTTCCAACTTATGCTTGTCTTATTCAACTAGAGCATAGGTTGGTGGACATTATCAACCTATGCCTGTCACATTCTACTCAGTATAAGTTGGCAAAATTGTCAACCCATGTATGTCACCTCCTACCCCTGCAAAAGCTGGCAAAAATCACCATGCATGTCTCTCACATTCTACTCATCATAAGTTGGTGAACATCTCCAACCCATGTATGTCACTTCCTACCCCAGCACTGGTTGGTGGACATCGCCAACCCATGATTAAAACGTTCTACTCTACTTTTACCACATGGGTAAAGGTTTCATTTTACCCTACCAGTCTCCTACCATAGCTTAGGCATGCCTTCTAAGTGTCCTCCTTTAGGAGAGACTGTCCCTCTTTGAGACCCAAATTCTTCTCTCTTTCCCACCCTGATATCCCTCTTATCAGATCAGTCTGTGGTGTATAGATAAGTTTATCATATTGCTCCACGGCAACAAAACTTTTAACTTCAGTATTTGTGCCTATTGTAGTCTGTGTAAAGAAAATTTGTTGATCTTGCTATAAATCAATTACTTACACAAAGAGGTGTCAATAGGTCATGAAGTAAACTGCAAAGTCTCGGGAATATCCCACCCACCAGTCACCACCAGCAACACCACCTCAAATAAAAGTGTCCTCAAATGGTCATTTGAAAAAATGGGAGATATGCATAGGTTGGTGAACATTGCCAACCCATGTCTGTCACCACATACACTGCAAAGTTTGGCAAACATCGCCAACCGTTGTTTGTCACCTCCTATGCCAGCACAGGTTGGCAGACATAGCCAACCAATGTCTGCCACCTCCTACCCCTTAATAGGTTGGTGAACATTGCCAACTCATGTCTGTCTTCTCCTACTCCTGAACAGGTTGGAGGACATCACCAACCCATGTCTATCACCTCCTACCCCTACAACGGTTGGTGGACATCTCCTACCCATGTCTGTCACCAACTACTCCTTCATAAGTTGGCAAACACCACCAACCCATGCCTGTCCCCTCCTACAACTGCCATGGTTGCAAAGTCATGGCGGATTTTCCTCAAAAGGTATTGAATCTTGAGATGGCTTTGCCCATTCCCCTACCCATGTTCAATCACAACTTGCCCCAGTTTTGAAATCTGGAGATTCTCATAAGTGATTGGCAAAACAGAGCTGTTGTCTTAGTAACAATACAAAAAAAAAGTTCAAGATGATCCTATGACCTGTACAAAAAGGAGTGAAATTAAAAAGTAAACTCATAACTGCCCAAGCCTCCAGGCAAGACATAGCCTGACCAGCAGACTACACAAGCAGCCATCTGACCAGGACAAATGCAGCAATGGCCAGGGTAAGAGAGCCAGCATTTAGCATGTAGCAGGCTCTAGTGGGGCCACTGCAGGGTTGCTGTGCACAACTCCTTGGCCCACTGGCAGCTGACACAGCAAAATGTGATAAAGAGGAAATGTGGGCTGCTGTTTTGTCAGCTGTCAATGAGGTGGCAGTGACCCCATGCACAGCATACAGGTGTAGGAAGTCAGTGTCCGAAAACAAGAGACAGGTGCTGAAGAAAAGGGCAAAGATGCAGGAAGCGCAGTCATCTACGGTCTCCATGAAAATTGTTCTTTTTCATAACTATGAACAGGTCATGGATGACCTTGTTCCGGCATCTGAGGAAGAAGCTGCTCCTGCTACAAGAGGTGATGAGGATGTTGCTGGTCCAACCTATGCTGGACTAGCTCCCATCACAACTGTAGCAAGACCAGTGGATTCCTCAGACGTTAAGAATGACCAAACTTCTGCATCTTCGCCTGCCCCTCCAGCATCTGTCTCCCCCGATGTCATTATGCCCTCTCCTGTTCCTGCTACTGATGCCTGGACCCATTGTACTTCTGCTGGAGGTAGTGACTCTTCCTCTGGCTTGATTATATGTACCAGTTCTGCCAGGAGAAATGGCAGTGACACCCTTCCTTGCATGCCTCAGAGTTGGTTACTCCAGAGGCAGATCTCCTGTCAACTGAGGAGTCAGACCAACATGCCTTTTGCTTTAGTAAGTAAATTAATTATGATGCATTGGTTCATGTTAATTGTCTCACACTGAGCAGATAGGTGTGCAATGTATGGTAAAGCATTACATAGCACACTTGTCTGATCCGTGTAATTCAGCGCTTCTTAATGCAATGTCCATGTTTGTGCATAATAGAATGTAGTGCTTCACAATGCAATGTCTATGTATGTGCTCACTAATGCAATGTCCATGTACGTACTCACTGCAATGTAGTGCTTCACAATGCAATGTCCATGCATGTACTCACTGCATTGTAGTGCTTCATAGTGCAATGCATTGCATGGAGCAGATAAGTGTACAGTGTATTGCAATGTAATATGTGGAACGTTCCTCCCCAAAAAAAATTTTAACCTGTGCCTCTCCACAATACCTCCTTTCAAAGGATTGTTGCTTGACTGCATACATCTCATTAGAGATGGCTCTGATAGAGTACCCAGCTCTAGCAGGAAGGGGGAAGAGATTGTCACCTTGATCTTGCAGCAGGTCATTGCCACTGCTCCTGCCATTGTGGATGAAGAGGAGACTGGTAGGTTGTTTTCCCGTTGCCTCGCATGTACACAGATCTTTGTAGCCATGTTAAATTGTTCCACATGTGTATTAGCAACCCCTTCTTTCTTTGGACATGTAATCATATAATCCTTTAATTCCCACAGGGCTTAGCAGCGCATTGCTAAGCTATGTGTTGCACACCTCTCTGACACTCCAGGGGTTACATATTCCACTAATACACGTATGAAGAATATGTTAGAAATGTTTGTCATACTCCTGCCATGCACATAGTGACAATGTAGGCATGAAGGAGACAAGCTAATTCACCATGATGGATGTCTCAGGATGTTGAAGTCCTGCAATGCATTGCAGTGATGTTGGTAGGCCAATTTGCCTCCCTGTTGTTGGGTAAATCCTGAATACAAAATGTTTGCTTAACTATATTATTCCACAGTGGTGCAGTGGTTGTGATACAGAATGTTTACACATGTTCTATACGACTGAAGCATATAATTGTTCTTCCTCACATGTTAATTCTTTCCAAATCAAAAATAGGCCCATCTGTGGAGCCTGCAGCACTACAGAGCAGAGAAGTGGAGCAGGAGGAAGATGATGTCATGCAGGCCCCCGTTGGACCAGGTGGAAAAGGCAGGTGAGGATTTTTTTAAATAATTCCCCATCCAATACATGTACACCTGTTCAAAGACTAATCTCTCTTTTGTTGTGTGTTGGTGTTTTGTGTGTGTGTGTGTGTGTGTTGGTGTTGTGTGTGTGGGTGTGGGTGTGTGTGTGGGGGAGTGAAGGGTTCTGCCTTATATGTTGGTGGTTGGTGTAACTGTTTGAATGCAAGAGGGGTAAGCACTACAGTTTCCAAGAAATTTGTTGCACACCCCTATGCCACTGAAATCCCTACAACTTTCTCATCCTAATTAAAATGTTCTATCTCCTCAGGGTCCTAACAGCCTGAAGAAGTACCTCTGGAGGCATCCTCCTCTGCCCCTGAGGCTCTGAAAGGGGAAGGGCATGGTAAGTAAAATCATAAACCTGCTGCCCCATGTGTGTTACACCTGTCTCCTCTTCCCTTACAAAAACACCAAAGTCCCCATAGTAATCTGCTTTCATGCCATTTGTGTGTGACAGTATCAGGACATAAACAAATATCATGACATGATCTTTGCTCTTATCTTTATCTTGCACACAAGTATGCTCAGCTCCAGGCCATAGCACAACCTACAGTTCAAGTTCATCTCCACTTTAGCAATCACCTCTTTAATACCTCTTAACATATACAGTTATGAATTCTGTACATTCTCCTCTTGTCCCCTCACTCCAATTCACCTCTTACCGCCCTCACTCCCATTCCCATCTTGCCTCTCTCATTACCTTGAATAGCAGAAATAAAGCTAGAGAGGGATATTGAGACATAATTTGGTCAAACACAGTTAACAAGTGGGTAGACACCAGGGGATGCAGATGATCAATGGGTTAAATAAGGGGCTTAGAACAGTTGTAGTTGTTCTTTAATAACTATCACAGATAGTCACGAGCAGTAATGCAGATAAGGTTATATAATTCTGGGGAGCAGGGCGAGCACAAGAGGTCAGATAGAGTACTCATTTGGAAACTAATTAGTGGTTGATCATAGAAACTGCTTGAAGGCTGGCAGCAGACAGTAATGGTGGTCATTAAGCAGGCTAAGGGCATATGCTTAAGACAGACACTAGCAACGGTCACTTAAAAGAATGAGGTGACAGGCTACAGACAGACAATAGTGATTGTCAATTAACAGACTAGGGTCATGAATAGATGTGGGCGAAAGGTCCTGCCATGTTTTCGCAAAAAAAAAACACGAAAATCACGTTGCTTTTTCGTGGGAAAATCTGCTTTAAAAGCAGCAATTAAAATCTTTGCATTTTTCGCCCAATGTCCAAACTTCTTTGCCATTTTTTCAGTGGCTAGAAAGTTTCCGCCCATTGATTTACGTGTTCTGAGAGACAGAAGAGGCTCATAGAGACTGCTATCACTATGAGAAAGTTTAGGTAGGTAGGTAGCAATGCTAGGTAGCAATGGATCTCTACGTGGACAAAACAGGAACCCAGAAGACAGGCAAGAGAGTGGCCAAATCAGCCATGGTCAGCAACGTACTGGTTAGGTCAAGATCCAATTTTGCAGAAAGAAGAATGGTCATGACAGGGCAGTAGGTTAGTAACCTCAGGCACTGGCAGGATCCAAACTGGTAGGCAGAAGAATGGTCAAGACAAGGAAGAAGGTCAGCACCAGGGGAATCAACAGACTAGAAAGCAGGAGAAACTAGGAACAAGAACTATCTGCAATGGTGCACAGAAACACTGTGAAAGTGCACTGCACGTGCGGCAGAAGCACCTAGACATAGCCGTTGGTAGATGTCATCACAACGTGCATGACATGACTCCTGATAGAACCAATACGAGGCAGAAAAAAAGCTACATCGATGGGAGCGTTGGATGACACTATCTAAAAGCTAAACATGTTGTTATCTGTAAAAAAAAACAGTGCAGGGGAAAGTGGTAACCACAGATCTGACAGGCAAACAAACCAGCAGCACATGAGCTGTGCATCAACTAGCAGCAGAAGAAGCACTTATAAAAGTGTATGGCGCTAGGGAATATAACAATAATGTTGTAGATGTCTCAGAGATTGGGCCAACATTTTCTTTATTTACAATCACACCCATACCTCCTGCTGCTGTTGAGAAAATGGAATATATGGAGGAGTATGGATTTGACTTAATTGGAGGAGATGACAAGATTGCACATACCTGCTGCTACCACCACCACCTCCATCGTCTCTAGTCATGTTGAAAAAGCAATCCAGCTACACAGTTCTTCATATATGTACTTCCAATGCAAACTTACTATGTTCTTAGAAAGAAGTCAAAAACTGTAAGATGTCAAGAATTACAGATGTAGGACACATCTATTGAGTAGCAATATTGGTAGACTTCCATCTTTTAAAATGAATTAGCATCTAATATCATAGGAGTATCATTCAGCAAAAGTGGAACACAGGACAGAAAAGAATATGGCACATGTTGTAGTAATAACAGTACTGAGCAAGTGGATTTGAACAGTTGCCACATCTACAGCAGTTGGGACCAGTTCTATGACCAGTTCTATGAACAAAACATTATCTCATCTCCTGTCTCTCTCTCTTCTTCTGTTACTGGCAGCTGGAGATATCTCTCCAAACCCTGGCGCCCACTCCTTTTGCAAACCCTCTACCTCCAGTAAATATATGAATAATTCAAATCTAATCACCATTCCCTGTTTTTAGCCTCCATTTCTTCCCTTTCCTTGTGGTCTCTGGAATGCTTGCTCCATTATTAACAAATATAACACTGTGCATGATCTCATTTTCTCCTGCTCCCTCAAATTACTTGCCCTAACAGAGACCTGGCTCTCTAACTCTGACTCCACTTTACAGGCAGAAATCTCCTATGGTGGCCTCTTCAAATGGACATGGGGGAGGTGTGGGACTGCTACTCACTCTGCTTTTCCTCTTTTGAATCGCTTGCTATTCGTATCTTTGCTTCTGTCTTTCTACAGGTTGCTGTTATCTATTGCCCTCCTACCAACATCTATACACCTTCAAACTTTCTTTCTCACTTTGAATCATAGCTTTCCTTTTTCCTGTTACCAGACACACCTTCCCTTCTTCCGGTGGACTTCAATTGCTATATGTATCATCCCTCAGTCTCCTGTGCATCCCTGTTTCTTTCTCTAACATCTGCATCCTATCCGATGTACCTGTAAAATGAATCCACTGCCATGGCTTAATAAGGACACCAACTTCCTCCCTTCCTGTACACATTCAGCTAAATGACTGGAGAAAATTAGATTCTTTGGCAGACTTTCTCCGCAACAGATTCCTCTTTTCTTGCTTTAACTCTGCTCTGTCCCATACTAAAAAACATTACTTTTCACAGCCTTTTCTCTACCTTTGACTCCCTTCTCCGCCCTCCATCTGCCTCCCTCTCAAACTCTATACAGCCACAAGACTTTACCGACTTGTTCAGAGCCAAGGTAGACTCCATCCAGGAAAATATCCCACCTTGTTAATATCCCTCCTATCCTCCCTTGTTCCCCTCCTGCCACTCTGGACACTTTTTCACTAGTTACGGAGGAGGAACTGACTAACCTCCTATCCTCCTCTCCCTCCACTACATGCACACTTGATCTGCTCACCTCTCACCTAACCCTTTCCTCTCCTCCCTCGCTAATCCCTATCCTATTAGAGATTTTTTACTCTTCCTTTGACACTGCTACATTTCCTGACAACGTCAAACATGCCATAGTAACACCCATCCTCACTAACAAATCCTCTGACATTACCACACCCTCTAGCTATCGACCGGTTTCTTTCCTGCCTTTCGCTTCTAAGATTTTGGAACGCCTAGTTGACTTCCACCTACTTGACTTCCTTAACACTCACAACCTGCTCGACCCTTTACAATCTGGCTTCACACTGCTCACTCCCCTGAAATTGCTCTCACAAATGTGGTCAATGATCTTCACATTGCCAAATCACAAGGTCACTATTCTATACTTATCCTACTTAATCTCTCAGCTGCTTTTGACACTGTTGATCATGCACTCCTCCTCCAAATTCTTGACTTCGTAAGAATCCATAACTTAGCATTGGACTGGCTATCCTCTTATGTAACTGACCTTCAGTGTCTCCTCTGCTACCTCTTTATCCTCTCCCGTCCACCTCTCTGTTGGTGTTACTCAAAGTTCTGTTCTCACTTTACACAATAACACTTGATGATCTTTATTAACTTGCTCGGACTCAAATCACAAAATTTTGATTCTCTCATTCAAGACCCTTCTCTCCTTTACCCCTTCCTACATTTCCACTCTGATCTCCTGCTATAACCCACTCCACCATTTACAATCAGCCAATGACAGTCTTCTCTCAGCTCCTTTTGTGTCTACAGCCCTCTCACATATCAAACCTTTTTCTCTCATTGCCCCTTATCTATGGAGTGCATTTCCTCTCACCCTGCGCCACTGTAACTCTCTTATGGTCTTCAAGACACTATTGAAACTACACCTCCTTAACAAAACTTAACATGCTAGAAGGCACTGACTTTGTACAATTTAGGCTCTTTATAAATGATTTACTTTATGTATGTCCCCTATGCTGACCAGACCTCTAGCACTGTATTCAGCTCTTGACCCTTATGTGCTCTGTATGTCTCCCTTTACCACTTTAGATTGTATGCTTTCGGGCAGGGACTTTACTTCCAGTGTTTCACTTTGCAAATCACTTGTAACCCTTTATTGTCTAAACCCTTAAAGTGTAAAGCACTACGTACACTTGGGGAGCTGTATAAATAAACATATTCATTCATTCATTCATTCATTCATTAAGTTGTTGTAACTACCATTTCCATGGGTATTAGTACTGGTGGTGGGAGTATGACTGGGATCATTATCCCCACAGAGTGTGGTGGTAGAACTTGCTACAGTGGTGACAGAGACATGTGATGGTTCCTACTAGCCCTAGTGCTGAGGCAGCAGCACCACCACAAAAAACACTACCACTTTAGGAAACAGTTGTCCAGTCAACATAATACTAATCTTACGCCATATTCTCTAAAATCATGGGTGTTGGAATATTTCTTCTAGGCAGCAGGAAGTGACTGTTTAGTTATAAACAACTGCAGTATGTACAGTAGGGGAAAACTGTGCGATAGGGAGGAAACACTGGGATTACACTTGACACATCTGTTCCCAATAACATAGTAAATAACATATACATAACATATTTGATGAGGCTGAAAAAAAACATGTGTCCATCAAGTTCAGCCCATGTCATATCACCCTTTTGATCCATAGTAATGAAAAAAAAGCAAAACACTGAAGCCATTTACATTTAAGCCTCAAGTGGGTACAAAAATACTTCCTGATATGGCAGTTGGATATTTCCCTGCATCAACTGTCATAATTCTCAGTTTTGTTCTGAGCTAGAAAGGCATCCATTATGTTTTTGAAATAAATTACAATATCTTCAAGCACAGCATCCTGAGGCATATAATTCCATAACTTTACTGCCCTTACTGCAAAAAATCCCTTCTTTTATTTTAGTCAAAAGAGTTTATCCGTAGTATTAATGGGTGATCTCTTGCTTTTTTTCTCAGCTCATAACTAACACCAGTTTATGTTGGCAGTGTTAAACCTCTCCCAAGAAATCAGTTGCTGTCAGTCACTGTGGGCATTGCCTTTTCCACAATATACAAGTCACTAGGTGGTGATAATGGGTGACTGACACTTCCAATGTTTCATAACGCTAAATAAATGTAATTTGCCTTCCTTGCTATGAGCTTAGCATATTCTACAGGATGGAAAGTGTGCTGATGGTCCATTATTCACTACATTCTATTGTTCTCCACAGCATAGCCATATGTGTGATCATTGCACATGTATAATGTGTGAAGACCTATAGCGAGATCATCACACCTGCAGATTGCCTGTCTGCTGGTGGTATCACTGGCAACAGTGGCAGTGCCAAAGAGGAATCTGAGGGTGCTGGGGGAACAACAGGGATATTATGCTGGCCCTAGACCATAGCACAAGACATTAATGATAAAGGATGGAGGTTGCACTTTTCTCACAGAATACTGTGTGGGATTTTGGTCTACGTTATTTTTGTAGTTTGGGATGGACAAGAGGCACAGTGACAGCAGCACCTGATACGCTCATTCTATTCTATTCTTATTTTCTGCATTCTATTGGTTCTCCACAACATAGCTACTGTATATGTGTGTTCGTTGCACACGGAGATATTATCATGGGATCCGACCTTAGCACAAGACGATAATAATGAAGGTATTATTCTCATAGTTGACATTCTGAGCTGGGGGTTGCACTTTCCACACAGACTATTGTGTGGTGCTCTGGTAAATGTTGTTTTTGTTACTGGGGATGGAAAAGGGGCACAGTAACAGGAGCACCTTTTTTGGGTAGGTGGTTCCCCTCTTCACCACACATTCTTGTTAACAACAGCTGCATGTTCCCTGCCCCCAACGACAAATAATTCCACACATATGCTTCAGGGTGGGGGGAGCTGTAATAGGATTTACGTGCAGTGGCTTATGATGCTGCTGTCTCAGCATTAGGTACTAGAGGAGTAGGAACCACATCCACTACAACCTGTCCTCATATCACCATCACCACTATTCTCACCAGTTCTACTAAATACCGGTGGGAAGGGTGGACACACCAGCCTGATGGCCATACTGTCATATATGGTGGTCAGATGCTCTAGCTCATTCTTCATTGCTTTGAACCATGTAAGCTCTCATTCAGTCTTCTTCTTCACCACCCTCAGAGTAATTACAACTATTATTCCCTTCCTACTCTCTTGGTGGCACCCCTGGTGTCACACTTTTCAGCATCACAGACTCAGCAACAACAACAGGCCCAAGCACAGGCAGTGGCACTGTACTGCTACTGTTCACAGTCACATGTAACATAAAATATTACCACAGGTTCCTGTGGGGGTGGCAGCACTATATGCTGAGCTCTGTAGACTCCCACCCTTTCTGGTGCTGCTTCATGTGAATTTCTCCCCATCATTCATCCAATTCCTCTCACTTTCCCGAAATCAAGAGCTGCAACAGTACTCGAACCTCTCTCTCTCTCTCTCTCTCTCTCTCTCTCTCTCTCTCTCATTCAATCACTCCTGCCTGTGTCTACTACTAAACTATAACCAGAAGACTGGTAGAATAAAAATTATACCTTTACTAGCTGAATGGCTCTAGGATGCAAGCTTTTAAGGCACCTAGGGGAGATGCACTAAGGTGTGATAAAGAGGTGATAAAGTGGAATTACTTCTCCACTTATATGACTTCTCCAAGTCCTATGTTATTCTATGGTACCAATGCACCAATGAGATCTTAGTGCATAGGCTCTATAGAATAACATAGGAATTGGAGAAGTGACATCACTGGAGAAGCGAACTCCGCTTTATCATCTCTTTATCATGCCTTAATGCTTGACCCCACAGGTCTGCTTTTGAAGCGTAATAAGATTGAAGTCTGTAACGATAAGAAGAAAAGAAGGCGCTTCTGGTGCAATATTGTTGATAAGTAGATCAATTCACCACCCTTCACCGTTAGTAAAATACTCACAAAATCCGCGGTCAGTACAGCATATATATGCTAACTGACAATCGCACTCAAGGGATCTTATTTTGACACTGTCCCCCAAACAGTGATTCTTTCTCAAAATAAATTCTGATTCAACTCCTGGGCTGCTCCTCTTCACAAATCGAAAGAAATAAAAACATAGAAGAAAACACAAATAAGAGGGCGCCCAATCGTGCGTATTATCCCAACAGCATTAACATCAAAGTAAGTAAATGGTTATACTCACAGAGGTAGATGTTACTTGGGGGCTTATACCCACGAGTAACCAAACAGGCTCACAGAGAATATAAACCTGTCTCTGTTCAGGCGTCTTTGTTGAGGAAATCCAGAAACTGTGCTGTAGTTGGTTCCAAAAAGTATTTAAAGGGATAGTAATACTTCATTTTAACTTTATTTTATTTTGTAGGCATTAAAAAAACATGAAGAATGATATAAGTCTTATCTCTCAAACCTTTATGGTTTGAGAGATATTCACAAGCAAAGTTTCCCCCTCCCGCCCCTTTTTCCTAGTGTAAGCCATCTCTTCTCAGATGTGAGTCTGGTTGTAAGACCAGACAGATAACAGAAGGGGACAATCTTCTTTGTATGAAAAGAATGAAAGCCCTTCCCCCCTTGACAAGTTTTTCAGCTTTTTCCCTTATCTTAATTGAAGATTGTCCCTCTCTGCAGTCTACCTGGGCACCTCCCTTCTGATGTGGCTGAACGGGGGGGGGGATACTTTGCTTGTGAATATCTCTTAAACCATAAAGGTTTGAGAGATAAGACTTATATCGTTCTTCATGTTTTTTTAATGCCTACAAAATAAAATAAAGATAAAACAAAGTATTACTATCCCTTTAATACAAAAGGGTAATAAACAATACAGATTACTATAAAATGCTCCAACGAGGCTCTGCATAACGTTTCGTAGCTCCCTAGCTACTACCTCAAATGCAATCACCCTCTGTTCAAAGATCCAAAAAAGACCTACTACAGCACATTGATTTAAATACCCCACCCTTGATGTTAATTGGATGTTCAAATGAAAGCTTCAAAAACTTAGTCCAAACAACACAATATCCTAATTTCTAAAGTACAACACTCATACAGCTTATTTTAACATTTAAATTACACTGGCAGTGAATAATCTTCTCAGTATTATCTATATCATTCATTATATAGATAATACTGATAAGAATATTCACTGCCAGTGAAATGTAAATGTTAAAGTAATTTGCATGACTGTTTAGCCTGTCATGTATTGTGTATTCAGACTTCATTATTATTAAGCCTGAAAAAGGGACCTAGAGGTGATAAAGTTGAGATAACATATCCAGTGATATCACTTCTCCAGTTCCTGTGTTAGTCTATGAGGCCTATGGACTATTTTAAGTGGGAGAGATCTTAGTGCATAAGCTCCATGCAATAACATAGGAACTGGAGAAGTGACATCACTGGAGAAGTTATCTCATCTTTATCACATCCATATCACACCTTAGTGCATGACACTCCTTAGTGTCTTGAAAGCTTGCATCCTAGAGCCAATAAAGGTATCATTTTTACTCTACTGGCTACCGGTCTAATGCTTTTTCTATGATTAACCCAGTACCACCCTTTACCTATAATCTACAACCAGGCAGAGTGGAAAGAAGTTCCTGGTTATTATATTATGGTAGTGGGAAATGCCATGACCATAGAAAGCAGGGGTAGAAAATTTCAACATTCTCAAGGGAAAATCATTGGTGTTAGTGCCTCAGCAACACTTATCTAGGGTACAGACCTAACAGGTATTTACCACTTAGAAATTCATCCTTTGTTTTTAGAAATTGATTTTAATAAACTTTAAGTTTTAATTTCTATATTGCATTTTTCCCCTTTAAAAATGGCATTATGAGATGCAACCCACCAGGGCCTGAGTGCTTGAGCATCAGGGATATCTGTCCTTTTTGTTTTGATTGTGTTAGGAAAATGGTGGACATTTGATGTGTTTTCTATGAGAGGGAATTCACATGGAAAAAGTGACAAATTGAGATTTTTCTGTGGAAATTCCCATGAAAAAAAGCAGGATTTTTTACCCACTTCTACTGCTGTGCTAGGAAGGGCCCATGTGATCATGCCTGTAAGAAGTGAATTGCCTTAGTAGATTACTGTACCAATAGGCCTGCAGATGAGAAAATATAGTAAAGTACATTATCAGCTCATTTGTGAATAGGATATATTTGGGGCTATTGGCTTAATATGCATGTGACAAAGAGGGCCTTATTTATCAAGTTAAAGAGGAGCAATTCTGGAGCATACCAACTGCAGCATCAGGGTGAAATGAAAATGTAACAAATTCCCATTTAACCCCCTTAAATGTTAGGGAAGTAACACACAGAGTAACATAGCCAAAGAGGGTAAAAGGTTGCCCAGTAGTTAAAACCTTTGCTGTATTACTCTCTTTTGTGTTGTTTTGTTTTGTTTTTTTATACAGAAGAAGGATTAAAAAATAAATAAAAATGGAAGAAACTTCCAATTATACCCCAAGTAGGTAAGACATTCCTTCCTGACACGAAAAGGCAGTTGGATATCTCCTTGGATCAACATTCTATCTGCATTTAAACCAATTGTCATAAATGAATGTACTATATTGTTTTTAAATGATTTACAATATGTACAAACACAGCCTCCAAATGCAAAAATATTCAAATTATGTACTACCCTTACTGTAAAAAACCCTGCCTTTGTTTTAGTTGAAAGCACATTTTCAAGAGTCTTAATGGATGACATATTATTTGCTCAGCTCTCCAAACAGAGTTTGCCAGAGAGTTATTTGTCTTGGCTTTGATTTTATTTGTAAAAAAGTAATCATATAGTCCTTTAGGTATCTCGTCACTAATGTAAACAAACCCAGTTTTGATATTCTCTCTTTATAACTAAAAGCAAGATATCTACAAGGGCAATCAAAGAGAAGTTTTCCAGCTTCCCAGAACCAACCCTCCATGAACTCTATTGCCCTATCAGATCAGAGAGAGACAAAACAGAGGCAATTAACTCATTTTTGGTTGGGGCGCAAAACAGACCAAACAATTCTCTGCTGACCAATCTTGCAACAGTTTGTAACAGGAGGATGGTATAACAGGGTATCACCTATATGGGACTTTTGTAATAACAGGTTCTTTGCCCCACTAATTGGAATGGGCTATGCGTGCTATCAAATATATTGCCAGGCAGCTGTAATACAGATTAAGTCAAAAACTTTTTCCTGGAAAAAATTAGAATATAGGAAGGAATATAAGAAGGTGTGAAAAAATACAGTAAAGTAAGAATGCTTTCAAAAATAGACATGTTAATAGTTGTTTTTATAAATGAACAAAATGCAAAGTGAGTGAACAGAAGAAAATCAAATCAAGATTTGGTGTGACCACCCTTTGCTTTAAAAATAGCATTAATTCATCTAGGTACACTTGCACACAGTTTTTTAAGGAACTCTGCAGGTAGGTTGTTCCAAACATCTTGGAGAACTAACCACGGTTCTTTTGTAGATTTAGGCAGCCTCAGTTGCTTCTCTCTCTAATCTCAGACAGATTCAATAATGTTGAGATCTGGGCTCTGTGGGCGGTATTCTATCACTTCCAGGACTCCTTGTTCTTCTTTACACTGAAGATAGTTCTTAATGATTTTAGCTGTCTGTTTGGGGTCGCTATCATGCTGCAGAATACATTTGGAGCCAATCACATGCCTCCCTGATGGTAATGCATGATGGATAAGTAGCTGCCTGTATTTCTTCTCATTGAGAAGACCATTAATTCTGACCAAATCCCCAACTCCATTTGCAAAATTGCAGCTCCAGACTTGTAAGTAACCTCCACCATGCTTCACTTTTGCCTGCAGAAACTCATTCCTGTACCACTCTCCAGCCATTTGGTGAACAAACTGCCTTCTGCTACAGCCAAATATTTCAAATTTTGACTCATCAGTCCAGAGCACCTGCTGCCATTTTGTGCATCCCAGTTCCTGTGTTTTCGTGCATAGTCGCATGGCCTTGTTTCCAAGTTGAAGGTATGACCACAAGTCGTCCATGAAGACCATTCTGACCAGACTTCTCTGGGCAGTAGATGGGTGTACCAGGGTCCCACTTTTTTCTGCCAGTTGTGAGCTGATCACACTGATGGACATCTTCCAACTATGAAGGGAAGTAAGTATGATGTGTCTTTCATCTGCTGCACTGAGTTTCCTTGGCCAACCATTACGTCTACAGTCCTCATTGTTGCCCGTTTCTTTGTGCTTCTTCAAAAGAGATTGGACAGCACATATGGAAACCCCTGTCTGCCTTGAAACTTCTGCCTTGGAGATACCTTGCTGATGCAGTATAGCTACCTATTGTCTTGTTGATGTGCTCAGTCTTGTCATGGTGTATGATTGTGTTTCAACCTACATATTAAACTGGTGATCATTAACATCTGTTCAGTATAATTGTTTAATCATACACCTGACTATATACCTACAAAATTCCTGAATTTGTGCAAGTGTACCTAGAATAATGATTCTGTTTTGAAGGCAAAGGGTGGTCACACCAAATATTAATTTGATTTAGATTTTTCTTCTGTACTCACTTAGCATATTGTTAGTTGATAAAAGTAACTATTAACATGTTTCTTCTTGGTTTGATCTCCACCTTCATGGAATCTATCTCCCAGATTATTACCAACAAAAAAGATTCCCAGGAGTTTTCGAATTGCAAACATCCCCACCATATGGCGTAAAAACCTGGACTTTTGTAAAAAAAAAAAAGAAAAAGAAAATGGTGCTATATTTTGAACAAATGTTCATTTGACTTCATTCTGTTGGTTATTGAAGAAGTTGCCAGATTATTGAATTTAGTAAAAACAGAGGACATGGCTTATGAGAACACACCTTTAACCACCCTAGTGGAGAACAAATCAGACAATTGGACTGACAAACTGAAAAACCAATTGTTGACCTTTAGGACAGACTTACATCGATTTTAAAGAAACAAAGTTAGATAAAGTGAATTTAGATTATAAAGAAAAAGAGTGTATAGATGGCTCTCTGGATCTGATGAAAGAAGGCGAACACCTTTTAAAAAATCTACAAGGAATAAGATCCAGAGACCCAGTCTATCCACCAATGACAACACATCAGGTAACTCCTTAGGGTCTGAGACTGATATCCCCAGAGAAGGTGCCACTGTAATAACTGACACTAACACAGCCAACACAACAACACCTTTTTAGGAGTTACCACAAGAAACCAACCAAGCCCCATAAGAGACAGGGGAGGCGACATACAAAACCCTGGACCAAGCAATCAGAAACCATAGATAAGGGGAAAGAAGTAATCTTTAATTTATCATCTCATATTCTGACCCCTGCTGAAACATTGTTGCTCACTAGAGGTTTTTTTGACTTGTGCACGGCATAAATTTTCGTTAAAATTTTATTTTAGCCGAATTTTTTTATTTTTTTATTCGGTGGATCTGAATATAGGATCGGACCTGTTCAACTCGGATGAAATTTGGCAACATTCCAAATTATCTGTCCGAATTTAACATATTTTAAAAAATGACTCTCCCTTGCAGTGGCTATAGGTATAGGACTGCCAAAATAAATGTGAGACTGGCTGTGTCACTCTACTATTCAAACAAATTCCTTATCTTTTGCCCAGGAACAAAGATGACTCTCCCTTGCAGTGACAATAGGACTGCCAAAATAAATATGAGACTGGCTGTGTCACTCTACTATTCAAATTCCTTATATTTTGCCCAGGAACAAAGATGACTCTCCTTTGCAGTGGCAATAATGCTGGCTGTCTGCCTAGTGCCTATGCAACCTGCCTGCCTACACAACAACTGACACTATCTCCTTCTTCTCTGAGCTCCAACAACGGACTAACAGGAAATGCAGGCTGTCTGGGTGTCTGACGTGTCAGTAGTCGAACCCCCATCATGAAACTACGAAGCTCATTGGACTAGAGAGGGAGGGAAAGTACAGCGCACGCGGGGAGAACGTCAACCGAATGTCCGAATTTTTTATGAATTTCTGACCCAGTACCGTTCGGATTCGGGGGAAAAAAATGAATGCCCCTTGCCTTTCAGCAGTCCCAAATGACAACCAAATGACCTGAATTCAGACGAATTTCGAATTCGGATGAACCGAATCGCACAAGTCTAATTCTCACTACTAAACATACAGATTTGGATCTTGCTATTTATATGCATAGGTTTCAAAGGAGCATGAAGCTTCAGTATTTGTTCTAGCACAGTAACTCTACAACAACTCCATTTAAACCTAAAAGCTCCTTCAACTCAGTTAATACCAACAGATCCATTAGCACTTTTTGCCAGGTAGTTGAAGAGGACTTGAACTCCATACAGACTTTACAGATAAAAACAATATTCTGATTTAACTAAACCTGAGAGAGAAGCCATTAGAACCTTAACCTCCAACCATAATATTGACATCTATCCTGTGGATAAAGGTGGGGCTATTGTCCTGATGGACTATCAAGACTATAGGTCAGATACTATGACTCAATACAGGATGCACATACTTATCAACTTCTATCAGGATATCCCACTATGAAATATAAGAAGATCATAGACAAGACTTTGGAGCTAGGGCATACATTAGGATGGATCGATACCAATAGTCCAAGAATCTGCAAAATACTTTTACAGAACAGTCACAGCAAGCATGTGAATGGCTAACACAACAAAAAGTGTTAAAACAATTGAATGGTGTTAAGGTAGACAAAGCCTCGGGGGCCAGATGGTATACACCCACGGGTACTTAAAGAGCTAAGCCAGGCCCTGGCCAGACTGTTATATTTCATTTTCAGGGATTCTTTTATTTCAGGTATGGTGCCCATGGATTGGCGTAAAGCAGATGTGGTGCCCATATTTAAAAATGGATCAAAGTCACACCCAGGAAACTACAGACCTGTAAGCTTGACATCTGTGGTAGGGAAGCTGTTTGAAGGGTTGCTAAGGGAATATATTCAAGAATTCAGCTGGGACAGGAATATCATTAGCAGGAGCCAACATGGCTTTGTGAAAGACAGGTCTTGTCAAACTAACTTTATCGCATTTTATGAAAAAGTGAGTAAAAATATACATGCGGGAGCGGCGGTTGATGTGATCTATTTAGACTTTGCCAAGGCATTTCATATGGTTCCACACAAGAGGTTACTGTACAAATTGAATGAAATAGGCCTAGGAGAAAACGTTTGTGGTAGTAAATGGCAAGTTCTCCAATTGAATAAACGTGATAAGTGGAGTACCTCGGGGATCTGTCCTGGGTCCTCTTCTTTTTAATTTGTTTATTAATGACCTCCCAGAGGGCATAGGGAGCCATGTATCTGTTTTTGCCGATGACACAAAATTAAGTAAGGTAATAAAGTCTGAACTGGATGTGTCTTCATTACAAGAGGATTTGGACAAATTGAGTAATTGGGCAGGCAAATGGCAAATAAAATTCAATATAGACAAGTGTAAAGTTATGCATTTTGGATATAATAATAAAAATGCAACATATAGTTTAAATGGTGTTTCTCTGGGGAAATCTACTAATGAAAAGGATTTGGGAGTAATGGTAGACAACAGACTTAGCAGTAGCATGCAGTGCCAGCTGGCAGCTGCAAAGGCCAATAAGATATTGGCATGTATAAAAAGGGGTATTGACTCAAGGGAGGAAGCTATTATTATGCCTCTTTACAGGTCCATGGTAAGACCCCATCTAGAATATGCTGTTCAATTCTGGGCGCCCTTTCTGAAAAAGGACATTATGGAACTAGAGAGAGTGCAGAGGAGGGCTACAAAACTAGTAAGGGGAATGGAAAGTTTTAGTTATGAAGAAAGGCTAGAAAAGTTAAACTTGTACACACTAGAGAAACAGCGTCTTAGAGGGGATATGATAACACTATATAAATATGTTCAGGGCCCATACAAAGGGCTCTCCAAAGACCTGTTCATTAACAGAACAGTACAAAGGGCAAGGGGCCACCTGCTTAGACTTGAGGAAAGGAGATTTAATCTACAACAGCGGAAGGGTTTCTTTAAAGTAAAGACAACAAAGGTATGGAATTCACTGCTTGAGGTGGTGGTGCTATCAAATACATTAGATGCCTTTAAAAAGGGTCTGGATACTTATTTAAAAGAGCATAACATAGAGAGCTATGTACGTTAGTATTGGGATTAATATTTAGTTAGGGCTTGTTGATCCAAAGAGAAATCTGATTGCCATTTGGAGTCAAGAAGGATTTTTTTACCCCCATTCAGGGTAGAATTTGAAATTGCTATATTGAGGGGGGGTTTTCTGCCTTTTTTTGGATCAACAATGGTAAACAAGAATAGGAAAAGGGTTGATGGACGCAAGTCTTTTTTCAACCTAAATTACTATGTTACTATGTTACAATACTTTTGGTTTTATGATCAATGATCACCCTATCTGCCCCATTTTGTACACTATCCCTAAAATACACAATGACCCCATACACCCACCAGGACAACCAATAGTGGCAGCAATAGGCTCCATATTACAACCCATTGCACAATTTCTTGACTATCATATACAAGCTCTGGTACACAAAACATCCTCATATATAAGGGACACAACAGATTTTTTATTGAAACTTAAAACATTGGACAGTATTCCTGCTGAGCCGTTACTACTGACCCTTGATGTAAAATCACTATATACAGTGATCCCCATAATGAATGGAATGGAGGCTGTTTGGCAAGCTTTGATCAAGTAGCATGCTAGTATCAGACCACCAACTGAATTTCAAATTACTTTATTAGGATTTTGCCATGGGTATAACTATTTTAAGTTTGAAATATCCTATTATTTGCAAACATCTGGTACCTCTATGGGGTCAAATATTGTACCATCATTTGCAAATCTGTACATGTCCATGTTCAAAGAGACATACATTAAATCTTGGTATGCTGAGCAACTGATTTGTAACTACATATTCATCAATGATTTGTTCCTTATCTGGAAAGGAGATTAAGGATCCTTCAGTACTTTTGTTGACAAACTGAATCATCTGGACACCCCTATCAGATTCACGTGTACAGAAAAGCTTCTGACACGAACACTTTGTTATGAAGAAGTAGCTGTCATTCCAGACACATTATGAACCATACTCTCAGATGGCCAGAATTTTGTGAAATAAAAATGATAAGACCAAGAGATTAGAACAAGTTATCTCTAGACTAAAAGAGAGGGGATATAAAGAACACCACCTAAGGGCCCATCTTTTTAGAGCTTGCAACAAAACACAAGAGGAGTTGCTACAACCACCAGTAAAAGCTCCCACTTCTCAAAGGTTGATCTTTAGCTCTCAATATATGCCTGCCTCTAACATCATCAGGCGGAGTATACAAGAACGATGGCACATCCTGGTGAAAGATAGAACACTATGTCCAATATTTAGGATCCCCCTATGATGGCTTACAAAAGGGGGCCCAATTTGAGGAGCATGTTAGTAAAACCGGACCCTAAGAATTGTTATAACAGTGACCAGCAATCCTGGTTACCCAAGGATAAGACAGGGTACTTCAAATGCCCGAGCTGCATCATATGCAAGAATTTACTGGCGGGACAATCATTTAACCCTTTGAGTGCCAGAGGGGTACGGAATAAATTGCAAAGCAATGCGTTCCGTACCCCTCTGGCACTCAAAGGGTTAAGGACCCCAGGTCAAGGAGGATGATCCTCATGAGACAGAAGTTAACCTATACCACTACACATGTACTATATTTCATCAGGTGTCCATGCTCTTTACTTTATACTGGTAAAATGATAACATCTATTCATGAAAGGATGGCCAACCACAGAAAAACAATCAGAGACACATTACAAACAGGTTCCTCTGGCAAACCGATGGCTAGACATTCTGCTCAGCAGAAACATACAGTGAATTCTTTACAGTTCATGATCATTGATCAGGAACCAAATCAACCCAGAGGAGGAGATCATGGGAAGAAACTTCTACAGAGAGAACTCAGGTGGATCAAGAAACTCAATATACTTTCATCCAACGGGTTGAACGAATATATATATCATACTCTTCTTTCCTATGAACAGACTAGTACCATTTTGATCAATGGAACAATGGAGACAGTATCAAATCACCAGGAGATGGAAGGACGAGGAATGGCTACTCTGATCAACCATTAGGAGGAGGTAGCTGGACCATTTTTCAGGATGAAGGAATGGCTGCTGTAATCCTGTATAAGGTGGAGGTAGCCAGACCATAACAACAGGATGAAGACACTCTTCAGGAGATTAAGGTACCCATTTGATATATATTTCTTGACCAGAAGGATCCAGGCATACATTATAACTTGGCTTTGGAACCCTGGACTATGACTACAAAAGACATTGGATGACCTATCTCTGACGACAGAACCAGTGACCCATTGGGCCAATGGATATCTGTTCTAACAGGAGGACTGGCCATTCTGTCTACCTACTTTTTAACAACTAGGTACCTTTGGAAAATGCTTGGTATTTACTCCAAGGAGGTCCACTATACTAATATACACCATAATGAGACATATTTATAGGTAACCTGGGGATTATACAAAAAAACTTAGGCTTTCAGACTTATTAAGTATCATTCATCCTGAGTCACCTCATCATTCATCCTCTGCAGAATGTACTTGCCAATTAAAACACCTATTATGCTTGTCTTCAATGAGACTGATTTTTGTATTAAGAACTACATGGATCAATTTTCCTGATTCAAAATTTAATATTTTTTAAAATATTGTTTCTGTTGAACTATACAAGAGTAGTGCCTAAATTAAGGCACTATATTACTAATGTGATTATAGCATTCAGGGTGCACCATTACATTACATTACCATTACTTTTTAACCTGCTTGGGGTTACTGTTGTTGTCGGTAGGGGTGTATTTGTCATACTTATATTATATTTATTTTATTCTTATTCTTATTTAGTTGCTACTATGATGATCTGGTGTCCAGAGGGGCCACTGTAGTCATTATGGCTATTTAGCATCCTGTTCTATGAGCAGTACGTATAGGATCGCTTTATTCATTACTGTGTGCCATTCTGGCATTTCATTTGAGCATTTTTCATCAGACTCAGGTGCCCCTAGTATGTGTGCTATATCAAAGGAGCGCATTGAGTACACAATATCAATATATAAATGACTGTTCATCAAATAGCTTGCTACATTGTGGTATTTGTCTGTCCTCCTGACACCTTGACACTGTCGCGTTTTGTAATGCAGTGGAAACCTGGGTGTCACGTTAATACATTTTATATTACTTATAGCCTTCTGTGCATATTCATTTGATATCTTGTAAATTGAAGTTTATTTGAGCCCACAAGCATCGGTAACTAGCCGCAATGTGGACTCCACTGACATACGGGCTATTGCTGCGTGATGCCAGGGTGTCCTGCCCCATTCTTCAACCTGTTGTTGGAGAATTTTTATACATTGTGGTAAAACCATATATGACCGACTTTTAATTTATTTTCAATGTATTTAGCATCGGATGTCTGTATTGCTACCATCATTATTTGATTTTATCTTTGCACTCTACTGTTTTCACTGATTTTATGTCATTTCACTATGGGAACAATTTTCCTTATTGAAGATTAGTATAAGGAATCATTAGGCACATTTATTCATAATTATGTTATTATATTTTAGACACGTTTTTTGGCAGGATGTCAAGTATCACAGGTCACAGGATATTTAAGGGGGGTGTTTGTGTTTGGTTGCCATCTTGATAAAGATCCCTGTCGGGATCGAAACATTGATCTCTCAATAAACTTTTGTTGCACCTTGAAAAAGCTTCCTGAGAGTGCTGATTTTCTTTACAGTATGTATATATATCCCCAAATCCTTCAGGTTCTCTACCCTGATTAGCCCCAAGGAAATATAGTGTATACGTAACTTGTTATACATTGAAAATCTGTGTATTTTAGTTCTCTACTCCACAGTTTCATAGTAACTGACATATGCTAGATGAGGAATCCACACCAGGAGTTCTATCACTCCCTACTTTCACTCACCTGCATCTGGTAATTAATGCAGCTAGCAGTCAAATACTTCCCCCTGCACTGAGACATGCTCTCTTTTGTTTGAGTTCCCAGAGAGGAAGGAATTAAAGCCTGCAACTTATGATGTTTATTTGTGCCTGCTGGACTGTGTTGCTGTATGTTTACCTCTCAAGGTGGTAAACTGACTAGTAGTCCAAATACAGTCAGGAGCTGATGTGTTTAGTTAGTGCTTAGAAGAGCAAGGATTTTGTTTTGTTTGTGATGCTGCTGTCTCACCACTTGGATACAAATAAACAGGCAAAGACTTGAATTATCCTCCTCCTGTGTGTGAAGTGTGTCTGAAATCTAGAAGGCTGGTCCCAAGACAGAAGGTACAAATCATTAAATAGTACTTTTATCACATTATATATATATACTAGTTGAACAGCCCATTACACGGGCCACAGTGCCACTGCCACACCTTCGAAGCGTCCAGCTCTGTATCAGCCGCGGCGCGGGCAGCCTCTACTGCGCATGACTGCAGCACGTGCAGCAGTGTGTACTGCGCATGTCGCGGCGTTACACACGATTTAGCGAATTATTACATAGGATATATATATATATATATATATATATATATATATATATGTGTGTGTGTGTGTGTGCGTGCGTGCGTGCGTGCGTGTGTGTTATTCCCACTGTTGGAAGGTACATCATTCCAAAGTTACCACAGTTTAAAATGTTTGTTTATTTGTTGGCATTACTCCATTGCATTCAATGAGAGAGAGAAATCACTGACTGCAGTTCATAATAATAATAATTTGGCTTCATCATTTTGTGACCGATTGAAGACATAACATTTGAATAAAAACAACTACCAGCCCGGTTGGTATTTAGTGGTAAAATTGAAGGGTTGCAGGGCTAGATTTCATCTTAGCAGACGTCCATTGTCCCATGAAACTCGGTTTAGCCACACCAGGGGATTGTGGTCCGTAATTACTGTAAATTCCCTGCCGTACAAATAGGGCTGTAGTTTTTTAAGGGCCCACACCAGGGCCAGACACTCCTTCTCCACTGCTGAGTATGCCACGTCAATAATTTCCTGTTTAGGAGCACAACGGGATGCTCTTCTCCAGTGGTGTTAACTTGGCTCAGCACCGCTCCGAGTCCACAGTTGGAGGCACCTGTGTGGACCAGAAAAGAGCAGTTAAAATTGGGTGCTGCCAGTACAGGTTCCCTTCCCAGTGCTTCTTTCAGAGCACAAAAAGCTTGCTCACAGTTGGGTCCCCATGCCACAGTCCTGGGTAGGGCCTTTTTGGTAAGGTCGGTGAGGGGTTTGGCCAGAGAGCTGTACTGGGGTACAAATTTCCTGTAGTACCCTGTGGTTCCAAGGAAAGCTAACAACTGCTTCTTGGTGTGGGGAGTGGGCCAAGCTAGAATGGCGTCTATCTTGGCAGGCTCAGGTCAATGGGACCCACTGCCTACTCTGTGTCTTAGGTATTGTACTTCCCCCATCCCTATCAGGTACTTGTCCGGAAGTATAGTTAAGCCAGCCCAGTGTATTCTTCCCAGAACAGCCTTCAAATGTAATAGTTGATCGTCCCAGGTATTGCTGAAGATAGCGATGTCATTCAGATAGGCACATGCAAATTCTTGTTCCCCTGCCAGCATATGATCCACCAACCGTTGGAAAGTAGCCGGGGTATTCTTCATCCCCGAATGGCATTACCTTGAATTGGTATAGGCCAAAGGGGGTGATGAATGCTGACTTGGCTACCGCCTCAGGGTCCAGTGTGATCTGCCAGTACCCTCGACTAAGGTTGAGGGTAGAGACAACACTAGCCCCAGTGAGCCTATCTAGCAACTCATCTACCCGGGACATGGGGTAGGCATCAGTGACCGTCTGGTCATTGAGTCTCTGGTAGCGAACACAGAACCGGATTGTAACAACACTACCAGAGAAGCCCAAGGACTGGTGGACAGTTCAATGACCCCTAGCGCTAACATTTCCCAAATCTCTTGCTGCATTCCCTTTTTAATAACCGCCGGTACCCCTGCAACCCATGACTATCATAAGCGAGCCCTTCCAGTGGGTAGCTGTTGATAACATAGGTCCCTTGGCCCAGCCCTGTAAGACAGGCAAGAAGTTCATTCTTTCCATAGTCACAGACCTGAAAAGGCTTCCTATTTACTGCCTATGGCCCGTTACAGGCATGCAGTTGAACTGCCGTGGATCTGCACTATAAAAGCTTTGCTCACTGCCTTTAACCTGTTGTAGTCCAAGCAAGCAGCTGTTGGTAATGGCTATCTAAGAGGATTTTGGTGCTTTGAAACTTGATGCTGGTGACATCAGCTTTGCTTTGCTTTGAGCTGGCTCCCTGCCTCCAAAGAGGAAAGTAGAGCTTGTTAGCATTGTGTTATGACTACAGGGGCATTGTCTGGCCCATTGCCCTACCTGTGGGATCAAAAGAGGGTGGAAAGGTTTCCTTACTGGATAAAGAGCTCTCTGAGGGAATGCAGAATTGGCTGTGACATGCATTTTGACACAATAGTTCTTCATTACCAGTTCTCTGAAATTGCCTCTTTAGAAAGAAGAGTGTGTGGAGCCACTTATGTTAGTGGCAGTTGTGGTTAATTTCCAGAGGAGCCCTCTCTAAAAGAACAGGGATTGCACTCCAGTTGGGGGTGGATGCACACTTCTCCAGAAAAGAAAGGATGTCTTCCAAACTAAATTAGTATCAGGATCCTCCATAGAGAGCTTTTGTTGTCCACCTCACCTGCGTTAGACTGGATCTTGGTGCGGAAAAATGCTGGTAGTGGCAAAAGAAGGAAATTAACATTGGGGCACAATGGTGCCTCTGGCAAAGGACTTACAAATTTGGGTGCTTCCAGGAGTAGCCTAACCCAGGGACTTATAAAAATAGACCCAAAACATTGTCAGTGACTATATTTAACCTGTGAGACCTAAAGTATCTGCATGTGAATGAGAACACTATAGACCAAATTAGAAGTGCTGCTGAAAGTCTGGAATATGGCGGTAATCTGCTAATATCTGGCTATAGGAAACACAATACAGGGAACTGATTACAAATAAATGTGTACAATGTAAATACAATTTAAGTCATAGTGGGACATGGGGCAGCATTTTTATGCAGAGAAAATAGTTTTTATCTTTCTCCTGGCAGATCTCATTGGGCGCAAAGTGTATTTTGTAAAGAAGGTGTTGGATAGCGCAGAAGCCAAACCTCCAACATTATGTTTCATAAACAATGTAAATGGCGTCAATGTGGAGGAATCCCTCTCGTGTAATGACTATAGCATAGGTAGAATAAATGATTTTATTATATCATATTTTTAAAGGTGTTATTTTTGTGTCCTTTTGTGTCTCCTCGATGCACTTCTTGGATTTTACCGGGGGGGGTAGAGTATAGCAGTGTATCCCATGAATGTGACTTCCCCATCGAACGGTCCTTTTCTCCACTAGTTAGAAGGGCCTAAGTAGGCTATAAAAGGTCCAGTCAAGTACATGTATGGCAGATTACGCTCCAGGAGGAAAAGGAGCAAGCTGTGCAGGGGAATTACTTCCTTCTGTATCTGTACCTACCAATCAAGCCAAATAGTGGGGTGACCCTCAAAAGGCCTCTACAGACTGCCTGGAGCAGCAAAGTCACCAGATTTCTCTAAGGAGTGTGAGAAAAGATCTCTAGCTGTGGACATTTAAAGGGAAAGTATTGAGTAACATGAAAAATATATACTTGCTGAGTAACACTCCCTCTATTGAGAGATATTTTATTTGAATGTTATTACAGCATAAACTTATATTTTATGGGTGCAGTACTTCCATGGCTTGAAATTTTATGATGGCTCTGATGTTGCAGTAGTCTGCAAATACTCCACAGACTGCTGTAGCAACTGTGCAGCTGTAAAATTTTAGGCCATGGAAACACTGCACACAAGAAGTGAACTGTAATAACTTTTGACTAAAACACCTCTCAGCATCAAGAGTACCATTGTTATAATCACCAAGAAAATCCCTAGCAATATATAGATTTTCCTCATTGTGCAATACTTTCCCTTAAAGAGAGCCCTCCAAACGCCACTATAATTTATGAAATAAATACTCTGAATGTGATATGTCCCAGTTATTCCTGTTTTCTAATTAATAAATGTTGCATGCAGTTTTGTTGAAACCACCTGGTTCCCTAGATATTTAATACAATTCTACTCACATAAATAATAAATAGCAATACAATTAATAAAACTGCACCAGTGTAGGAAAATTCATCCTGGTTCTAGCTGAATAAAAGTAAATATATTGTGATAAATAATTGGATAATATTTAGTTTTCCCATTTTTTAATATTAAGGATCATTTGTTAATTATTTTATGCCTAGAAAAGTATGAACACTATAGCAACAATCTTAGCAACCATTGGTATAGAAATTACACATATAGTAGCCACTGGCTGAAAAAACGTTTACTCAAATGTCAACAAGAAATCTGATCCCAATGTTATAGAGAAGGATTGGAATTGCATTAAGATACTTACATGGTCTCCAGTACTCTAAATCAGCAACACTTTTAGTCAGTCAAAAGCATGCATTAAAATCCTGGATCATCAGATTGGGGAAGTATAAAAATATTGATAGAAGATGGTGACAGGAAATAAGTGCCATGTTACTAAGCAATATTTTGTAATCATGTGAGTGACCCACAATATATCAGAAAAGAACAAGGGCTAGATTCTATTGCAGATGATAAATATTAACACCCTTTTTAGCAAACATTTTCCATTGAAGTCTATGGGGAAAACTGGAGATAAATGCAGTGATAAAATTTGCACCTGCAATTGAATCCAGCCCCAGAAGCGCTAAAAAAGGGGTTATTTAAAATCAAGTCAACGGGAACCACTGGTAATTTTTACCACAATGAAGTTGCATATATGTGGCATTGTGCCTGGAAACATGAGGTTCTTGCCAATATCCAGACCTAAATCTTGCCAAAATTAACAATGTTTGAAATGATTGTGTTGCTTAGGTTAATGTAAGGGCACTCTAATACAGGAGAAAAAAACTAAAATTCCAGCGGCTAGATTCCTCTGCTCCATCTGAAATTGAATGGTCAGTGTAAGTAAGTGGATCAAAGGAACTGTGAATATTTAGCATAGATTGGAAAGAAGGATTAAGGATATGGGGAAGACATAACAAAGACATAACAAATACTCACCTAAATGTTGTATTACAGTAGAAATAACATTTAATAACAATATAAAAAAGTAGTAAAACCAAGAAAATTTGAGAACTATGAAACTAAAATAAAAATAACATAAAACAAAGTAGCATAGCACACTTGTAGGCTCATTCAGAGTGGTAACAGTCCTCTAAAAGAGGTGTGCACAAGATTGGGACAATAAGTGGCTAGTCAGTGTTAATGCTATAAGCAATTGACTGAGGGCTTATACTAGTGTGGGATCGGACGCCGTGGAATTTTTATTATAAGGCAGATTGGGTCAATGATGGAGTTACGTCTACGGATAAGTGTGATGGAATCAAATAAACGGGGAGATGATATATAGAAAGGATGGCCCGTTTTTGGAGAGCAACTCTGAGTATATGCTCAATAAGTACAATGACTGAAGAGCTTCAGTCACTCTTCTTAATACAGTGTGGGTGTCTTTTTAATTTGAGTACATGAGGTGTGTTCACATATCATAATTTTCCCAAGTGGAATCTTCCTCTCTCAAAGTCCTTCTTTCGTCCTGTCTTTCACTGAAATTCCCACAGTTTGGCATCTGTCTTTATACATGGCAGGAAAGTTCTCCAAGGAGTTTCAACACGCCTATTGGACCCATACTGATTTCTCTAATTTATTACTTTGGCCACTACCACACAAATTACAGTTATCCTCAAATAATTATGCACATAACTAAAAGCATATCCATACTAGTATTAATAAGACCCGCTTTATTGAGAAATCCAACTCATTATATGCCAAATTACATGTATTGATATGAATACTTGTCGAGAAAATTGGAGCAAATTACTGTAACAGTAACGGGTAGATGGTATCATTATGTAAAAAATAAATATCAAAGTGGCAAGGGCAAATTTCAGCAGATAGATTATTATTAAAGAAAGAAAGGCAGATGGTTATTTATATATTGTTGACCATTGTCTGTGATGTGCTAGTTTCTTGTGGTGCCTGTTTTTATATTCATACACTTCTGGATTCTGGCTGTGGAGGCCAAATGGACATCATTAGATAGATGAGAAATGCTTTGAGAATCTGTGGGGTTTAGTGGGTCTTTGGAAGTGTTGCATTGAACACTTAGGTGTTTTATGTGTCACTATGCAGTGCGCTGATGAGCCCTGATTCATTACTTTTTCCTTTTTCAGGAGACTGAGATGTTGCCGGATCTCCAGGCACATCGCGTGTGACATCAGTATATTTGTTGGGGTCTCATGTAGGTTGCCGGTTGATCCTTTGTTCCCAGGTCTCATTTCATTGTGACTACTGCATCTCTTTGAGTGTTTTCTTTATATTTTAATAAATATACTTGGTATTACTTTGGCACTTAGATACTATTTTATATTAGCTGGTGAAAACACCTTGAAGGAGAATCTAGATATAAGTAACAAATGTAAATATAAATGGTACATCAATATTAATAGTTCAGCGGCAATTGTGGAATAAAGATGACAACGAGAATATTATATTAGATAGCTGTCATATACAAGGGTGTGCACACTAAGACTTCACAGCATTACATTGGGGGGTAGATACCCACAATGCCAGAAAGGGGATTATTTCACAGGATCTTGTGTGCGCACAAGATATTTAAGAAGTGTACATTGGTTACTTTGCAGTTCCTCTTTGACTTTAGTTTTTAGTGGGGAAACTTATAATGTGTTGCTAATTCCAGTTAATGAGTCACGCACCTTCATATTACCTTCATTAATTTCAAAAGGTCTGTCTCCACCCCACATACTATTTTATTATGTGAACAGCCATATTTGGTATTTATTTAGGACTGTTTTATAGTAGTGTAAGACCACTATAATTTACTGAAAGTGAGCTAGTTGGAAAATTGCCATATAGAGTTAATCAAAACATTATGGTCTCCATTATCCTGGGAGGAGATGGTGATGTTACCACTTTTAAGTGTTAGACAAACTTTAAGATCATAAGCCAGGGAAAAATGGGGATTTCTCAAATCATTGCATATGACATAATTTCACATAAAGTCACTTAACATAACATGTATAAACAGATGATGAATTGAAACATTTAACAGCAGAAAGTTAAGACCCAGTTTTTCTGACAGTACACCAAATAGAATACTTAAAACCACCGTCGGACAGAAGAAAACAGAGAAATAGCAGCTCACATAACTCACTGCACATAACATAAGTACACCAATGGCACAAAAATCCCATGCAAAGCAAACACACCAACAATGCCCATGCCCTACAAACATGTCACAAACAACAATAACCCAGCAATCCCACAAGGACAAGGGCTTCACAAAGCATCACAACATACACTGGAACAACAGGGGTTAACACACAGCACAACATGCACACCTGTCAATCCCAAAGCAAACCAAGCTCACCTATGCAACATCAACAGCCAATGGAGACACAACATGCACCTCACAACATCACACACACACACCTGACAGGTACACAGAAGTTACAACTAATCACACCAACAATCACAGAAACACTGGCAAACACTTGCCTGAACAACAAACACCTTCCCATGGGTCACTCACGACTTCATGACTGCATCTGGACAACACCCCCCACTGTCTTAAAGGGACAGCTTCCCCTCCCCAGACATGGCTTATTTACAGTGAGACCACTCAGACAGAGAGAAAGAGAGAGACAGAAAGAGACAGAGATTACTATGTTTACATACTTATTTCTGTGAAGACAGCGAAGATGAAGGCATGAAAGGGCTAGGGATCACATCCTCCCCCAAGCACTCCTGTTTAACAGACTTCACCTGTTGAAAGAGATGATGCTTCGGCTGAAGAGCCACAAAGAAGCCCATCTCCACCTGGAGGACAACACCTGTCAGCAGAACCCCAGCTGCCGCAACAGGACATCCCACAACTCCCACAGCAGCAGCAGGGACCTGTGGAGAAGCACATGGATGACAGATGACAGATGACCACCAAGGCCCAGGATATACCACACAAGGGTCACGCTCCTCGGAATGACAGACAGTGAAGTCAGAGACCACTACAGGTTGACATCACAAAGCATCATCAACTTATATGAGGTGATCAATGATGACATAGACCCCATTTACACCACTAACCGTGCCCTATCCAGATTGCAGAAGCTCATGTGTGCCATCCATTTAATGGCAAGTGGATCCTTCAAGTCCACAGAAGGATATTTGTCTTGTATGTCCCAGCCCAAGTGTTAAAGGGCACTAGCTCAGGTGCTGGCAGCCCTCAAGTGGTAGGACAGGACCTACATCCACTTCACCACAACTGACATTTGAGTGGACATGTGTCAAACAGGTCTTTTACACTAGGGGAGGAATGCTATGAGACATGGGTGCCATAGACTTCACACATGTGGGAATAAGAGCTCCAGCACAAGAGGGACATCTGTACATCAACAGGAAGAACTTCCATTCCATCAGTGTACAGATGGTGTGTAATGCCACAATGAAGTTTATCCATGTTTGTGCCTCCTATCCTGGCAAGTGTCACGACTCTGACATTCTTTGATATTTTTCCACCCGCAGGGACTTTGAGAATGGGATCTATACAGAAGAACTGCTTTTGGGTGAGTCAACAAAGCAAATATCACTCCACATCCACAGGTGCACTCACATGACTCATGACACACAAGTAGTACATCATCCACATAACATCTGCTCCTTGCTGGCCATGTCATTCTCTGTCCACAGGTGATGCCTGCTATGGGTGCAAGTTTTTGTGGCTCTCACCAGTAACCAATCCATACATACCTGCACAGGAGCGCTATAATGAGGCTCATGTCAGGACCAGGAATGCCACAGAGTGCAACTTTGACATGCTCAAAGCCAGATTCCATTGCCTGGATCACTACAAGGGGCTCAACAATATGCACCTGGAAAGGCATGTGACATCATCCTGCTGTGTGCAATACTCCACAACATAGCACTACACACATCTAGTCAAGGATGTGGTGCCACAACAGCCCATGGGGGTACCTGTTCCCACTGCAGAGTATGAGGATACTTTGAGAGGGGCACAGATACGAAACATGCTCATCAGGGAATACATCACCTATGAGTATATATGTCCACGATCATGTGCAAACACACTCACATAACACTCTACAGGATGACTAACAGGCACATTCCTCCGATCACCTGCTACAACCACATAGCTGCTACAGTATCTAAGCCATGCAGCATCTATTCCATGGAGGTGTCATATTGAGTGTATGGATACAACTAGCATCTGCCATTCCTTGGGACATGACATTACCATGTCAAGGATATCATACACCACCCTGTGAACAAAGGTACATCACATTGCCCATGTTCGTCATATGCCTTATTTGAGATGACAGAAAACCATGTTTATAGAGTTGAACATAGCCATTACAACCCTAGAACCCTTGAAGTAATAGAGGGATATCCATTGCAATGACATACAATGTTAGAGCAGTATTGGAGTTAGCCTGAGAACAATAGTTGTTCAAAGCCCAATAAAGCTGTATAATGATGGATATACTGTGGTAGTGTTGGCTACAGCATCAGAGTAGCTATATGGGAGTCATGTTGCAAGGCCCACCATGCTGACGTGTGTGTGTGTGCGTGTGTGTGGCACAGTGACAATGCCACACCAACACCTTCTGTTCCATGGGGCTCGGTTCACATACTGGTGTGTTTCCTCAAGGTTCCTGCCACAAATACATTTGTCTGCTTGGAATCCCCTTGATCAAAACCTCATGTGTTCCAGAGGGGTAGACAACACATTGCAAAGCAATGTCTACTCCTCTGGAACGCAAAAGGTGGCATAATGATGATGTGCCAATGCTAATATCGTATGCATGACTGATAGTTAGACATTGCAGTTTAAAATCCTGTCATCCCTTCCTACAGTCATCCATGACATGACATGACCCATCATGGAGTAGAGGAATGTTCAGGTGACACATTGATGTCCATGAAGCTCACCTTTTGCTGTTCCCAAGTGTTGGTGTTTATCCAGTGTGAAACTTGAGGTTGTTAGTGAGCTCTGTAATAACTTCCACACATTAGCAAAATGATTAAGTATTTGTGTAGGATTTCCTAAGATTTAAGGGGAAAGAACTGCATAGAAATACTTCTATTCTTCAGAGTTCAAGTATGTTTTGTAGAACCTATGAGCAGCTGTAATATGTTTCCCCAGTAGCCAGGTGTTATGTGAAACATACCCGTTGGGTGCTTGGAGTAGATTTCAATGTATTGTGGTACAATACAAACATGTTGATGCTCTACTTCATTATTAACCATATTAAAGGAAGCCCATCTCTAATCCAAATATGTCTGGTGATATTGCTGTTGAATTATCCATTTCTCCAGATAGCAAAATGGTTAGGAGTTATGTTTCTGTTATACTCAGAAGGAATTTCCCTGAAACAGGGTTAAGGTCATTAAATGGTGACCATTAATGGAGTTTGAGATGCGTTGAAGCTAGGAGATGGTGGGAAGATTAAAGATCTCACTTCTCCAATTCCTGTGTTATTCTATGGCGCCTATGCTCCGAGACTGCTCTAGTTTGAAATATATTGGTGATGGGCTCCATAGGAAAACAATGGACCTGGTGAAATGATATCACTAGAGAAGTCATCTCCATCTTATCAACTGTTCACCACACCTCACTGAGTAAACCCCCATGTGCTCCCTACATGGTGTAATCAATTGACCAGACTACTGGCTTATTCATGCTGCTGTCTTGTAGCCAAACACAACACTGATCTTAAAGAGTAACTGCAGATGAACAGCTTTGTGCGATTGCTTTTCACTCATCAGAGTGTGGATCCCATCCTATTTTTGATATGATCATCTAGCCTGCAAGTGAATTATCCAACAAATATACATGGTTGGCAACACCTCTATTACTACACCAGTGGATTGAACTAAATGTTGACAGTTTGGAACCTAGTCTGTTGAGAGGTAGGTATCTATTCAAGTTCAGCTCATATCATGGCCAAACACATTCATGTTATTTTGCTTTGTTAGGTGGGTTGTGAGTTGACCTTCGACAACAATGTATGTGATATGTTTGCTTACCCATGCTCTAACACCTTACAACCAACTTAATTGTGCAGGAGTTGTGTTCACTGTATTGTTATGCAATGCATTGGAGACATCTCTGCCACGCAACCTGTTGGAAAGTAAAAACATATATAGACACGAACAGAATGAATAAGTGTATATTTATTAGGGGGAAAATTCACAAATTGAGCTTGTTTCTTTTTCGGGGACCTTTGGAAGGGGCAGCAGTGGTGGATGCCCTCACACTCTGTTGTGTTGTGGGATGGCCACTGTACTGGACATCGAGTGATGTCCCCTTTGGAGTGGTGCTTGTGGGGCAATCCAGTAACTGCCTTGGATGGTTGGAGGCAGCCACCTCCCAGGAGGCATCCAGTCAGTGGTGGCTGGCAGGCTGTACTCCGGTGGGTGCTTTGAGCCCATGGTCTGCTGGGGTTGGTGGTGGTTCTTGGAGCATATGCTCTGTGGGTGAAGGGTGGCAGCAGTGACGTGGTGGTTGGTCCCACACTGGCTCCTCAGGGGCTGTGTCAATGTGGGAAAGCCCTAGGGATCCTCCTCCTCCACCTCCTGTTCTGCAGGCATATATGCTGTGTGGGAAAATTCCAAGATGTAATTAATTATCTAAGTTATGAGTGCTGCAAAACTATATTATTGACATGTGAACCCTTGATTGGCAAGATGGTATCCATTGCATTGCTTTGCAATGAACTGGATACCATCCTGACACACCTTGATTGCTGAGCTTGACATGATCCTGTACATTGATTTCAGCAATCATATGTATCCTGAGGAGTGGGGATGGCAAGGAATACCTCCTTGTTTTCTACACTCAGGATACATGTGGTAACCAAAGTTGAACCATCACACTTCAATTGATATAAACTGATTGCATGCACAACACATAGGCCTCAAAAGCAAACATACTAGGGCCTCAGAACACATCAATGCACCATTGAAAAACAATGACAAACAAGTACAAACAATGTCAGCAACACAAACAGGCACAGCAAGCACACAAATGAACATAGAAAGAGGAACACCTCAACACAAGCGGCTGGTGGACACATCTAACAAACACCAGGAAAGCTACACACCACTGTCAAATAAATATATAAATGTGTGTAATGTGTTTTAAAGAAAAAAGCTATGTGTGTGTATGAGCCTTTGTCTGTATGCGTATCTGGCAAATGTGCAAAGGTGTATGGTGTTGTTGTTGGTGTACCAGCTCTCTCCGCTCCTAATTCCTTCTGCCTCGATCCAGTGTATGCTCTTCTCTCTCACTCTATCGCTAGCCTCCACCCATGGGACCTGTGCTCTATGCTCTAGCTCGCCAAAACTCAAAACACAGACAACGTAAGCGGAGTAAAATTATGGAATTCTTTGCCTCAGGATCAGAGATGTAACTATAAGTCACCAGGCCCTGGTGTGAAAATTGCCATGCCCCCCCCATTGGGTATCTCCATATTACCCCCAGCTCTCAACATTGCTTTCAATGTCCTCCTCTCCACAATGCCCCCAACTCTCCACATTGCCCCCAATGTCCTCCTCTCCCCATTGCCCCCCAACTCTCCACATTGCCCCCAATGTCCTCTTCTTCACATTGCCCCCAATGTCATAGTAACATAGATGATGAGGCTGAAAAAATACATGTGTCCATCAAGTCCAGCCCATGCCAAAAACAACCCTGTTGATTCAGAGGAAGGCAAAAAAAAGAAAACCTCTCTGGAGCAATTTCTCATTTAGCCCCGAGTGGGTAAAAAAAAATCCATCCTGACTCCAAATGGCATTCAGATATTTCCCTGGATCAACATCCAATCTGCTTTGAAGCTATCTGTCATAATTTTCAATATTGTTCTATGCTAGACAGGCACCCATTGCTTTTTTTTTAAACAGTTGCATTATCTGCAAGTACAACATGCCGAGGCAAAGAATTCCATAGCTTTACCTCCATTACTGTAAAGAATCTCTGCCTTTGCTTTAGTCAAAAGCACCTTTCCTCTAGCCTTGATGGATGACTTCTTGTTCTTAGCTCTGCTCTTTGTGTAAATAATTCATTCACTAGTTCTTTGCATTGACCTTGAATGTATTTGTAAATGGTAATCATATCATCCCTTAGATGTCTCTTCTCTAATGTAAACAAACCCAGTTTGGCTAGTCTGTCTTTATAATTCAGATCCTCCAATCCCTTTATCAGTTTTGCTGCACGTCTCTGCACCTTTTCCAGTTCAACAATGTCTTTTTTAAGAACTGGTGCCCAAAATTGTACTCCATATTCTAAATGAGGCCTAACCAAGGATTTATACAGAGGTAGAGGATTCCCCAAGTTGTTTCCCATTTAGTGTATATGTAGCAAATGTAATGCATAACCTTACATTTATCTACATTAAATGTCATCTGCCACTTTTCTGCCCATTCACTCAGTTTATCTAAATCCTTCTGCAGAGAAAAACATCCAGCTCTGTACGTATTTCCTTACATAGCTTAGTGTCATCAGCAAAGATTGAGATGCCACTTTCAATTCCCACTTCTAGATCATTAATAAACAAATTAAAAAGCATTGGGCCCAGGACTGAACCCTGCGGAACCCCACTTATAACTTTAGACCAATCTGAAAAAGTTCCATTTACAACAACTCTCTGCCATCTATTATTTAACCAGTTCTCAATCCATGTACAGATAACACCGCCCAAACCGAAGCCTTTTAATTTATGCAATAACCTGATGTGAGGCACTGTATCAAAGGCTTTTGCAAAATCCAAGTATACTACATCTACAGCAATTCCCCTGTCCAAATTACTACTTACTCTTTCATAAAATGCAAGTAATTTAGTCTGCCAAGATCTATTCTTCATGAAACCATGCTGATTTCTACTAATAATATTATCTTCACAAAGTTCTGTATAGTCAGTTAATAACCCTTCTAGTATCTTACACACTATTGAAGTCAAGCTCACAGGTCTATAATGTCCTGGTTTGGATCTTGCTCCCTTTTTAAACAATGGAACTACATCAGCTTTCCTCCAATCACAGGGCTCTATGCCTGATGAAAGTGAATCAATAAATATTAAATATAATGGTCTTGCTATTACTGAACTAAGTTATTTAAGTACCCTTGGGTGTATACCGTCAGGTCCAGGTGTTTTATTTACCATAACCCTTTCCAGTCTCCTCTTCACATTGCCCCCAATGTCCTCCTCTCCACATTGCCCCCAACTTTCCACATTGCCCCAAATGTCCTCCTCTTCACATTGCCCCCAACTCTCCGATTGCCACCAATATCCTCCTCTTCACATTGCCCCTCTACACATTGCCCCCAATGTCCTCCTCTCCACATTGCCCTCAACTCTCCACATTGCCCCCAATGTCCTCCTCTTCACATGTAGATTATTTTGGGGTATATTTAGGTGTATTTGAACTTTGGTGTGTTGTGATTGGCTGTGAGTTCGAACTTGTCTTGACAACAATCAGTGTCGCTAGATAACATTGCATGTTAACTTTTTCCTTTAATATGGACGTATCGTACTTTAATTATTGTCTGTTTTGCCACATGGTGAGGTCAGTAAAAAGTGCAACACAGGTTTTGAATGTACATGTATCTTTTAGGCCTACGCTCATTACGCATTCTGGTAGATGGAGAATTGAGTACTACATACATCAGATTTGGCTAATGATTGTTGGGCTTTTTTGCCTTAATGCCAGTTTTAACAGACACAATTGAATCGAGGCTGCCTTGCTAAATTGATCCACCTGTATACCCCCAGTAAGAGAGATAATGAGTAGCCAGTGTAAGAAGTAGTTCTGTGGATACCGGTGGATCAAAGATGGGGTTTCAGATGATTACATATATATAGATATATACAGAGACTTAACTAGTAATCACCGGGCCCTGGAGCAGAAATTGCCATGGGCACCCCCAACCACATTGCCCCATTAGGTATCTCCACATTGCCCCCAATGTCCACCTATCCACATTGCCCCCATTGATCCCCAGTGTCCATCTCCTACCTCCCTGGTGGTCCAGAGGCATGGCAGGAGAGGTCTGTACCTCCTTCTGCAAAGACCTCTATTAGCAGCTGGAGCTCCAGCACGGTCCTCTCTCCAGTAATGCAGAGTGCTGGGAGATGATGTCACCTCCCAGAGCTCTGCATCACTAGAGTGCCAGAGAGAGAGGGAGCTCAGCTGCTAATAGAGATCTGTGCCGAAGAAGGCACAGACCTCAGCTTCTTGGCAAAAGAAGGATTAAACTGAAGATACCGGGGATAGAGGTGTTACATAACAACCAGAAGGATGTCAGCTGTTGTTGCACTACAAGGTTAAGGGGATATTTCACCCCTTCACAACTTTGCCTAAATCATTTCGTTAAATATTATAACTAATGAAAAGTATAAGTTTTTTTTTTTTTTTTTAAGAAACACAGCTTGCTTGGAGAAATTTAAAGAATAAATGTAGCTCTGTACCCACCTCCGGCCAGACTGTGTTTAACTGCAGTCTGATGCTTCCATCCAGCCTCCTCCGATCATGGAGGCCTTTGTCTGTAAGCTGGAGTGCTCTCATTGGCAGAGATAGATTTCTGGCCAATGAGAGCTCTCCAGTTTACAGACAGAAGCCTCCGTCATTGGAGGAGGATGGATGGAAGCGTCAGACTGTGGTACAGATAAGTTAAACACAGTCTGGCCGGAAGTGGGTACAGAGCTACATTTATTCTTTAAATTTCTCCAAGCAAGCTGTTTTTTTTGTTTTTTTTTTTTAACTTTTACACTTTTCATGAGTTATAATATATAACAAAACTATTTAGGCAGTTGTGAAGGGGTGAAACATCCCCTTTAAAAAAAACCTTGAGGCTATTCTTTTCTAGTGTACAATGCAGCCCATTTGCACCCTTACTATAGACAAGTTACTAATATTAGATACCCATACCCGGGAACTTTCAAAATGAGCTGACCCTGAGATCTTTGGAATGTTAACCCTTAAAGTTTCACATAATATAGATTTCATGCAATATGTACCTGCTTGCTCTAAACCAGTGGTGTTCTGGTCAGTCCACAAGAAACATTTTTCATGTTACATCTCAGAGATCTCACTGCCTAAACAAAAATAAGACAAACAAGAAATCTCCCCCTGAGTTTCTTTTACAAATGAAATCAATTTAGAGGCTAAAGAAACATTTAATTGGGGCAAATGGTATAGTAAGTAATCCTGAGAATTTGGCTCTTCACAGATTGGGGTCTAAAATCTGAGTCTCAAGGTCAAATCCTAAGTGTTCCCAGGTATGCACATGCCCCAAGCTGGAAACAAGGCCCAGAGCTTTAAGTGGGAGACCCAGGGCTTTAGCTCTCTTAGGGCCAAATTTCAAGGTTTGTGCTAAAACATGAGGTAGGGCCAAATTCAGTACCGACCAACATAATAAAATGTCTAAGTCAGTATTTAAAGGGCCTACCAGATAAAAGCACAACGGACGTTAGGCCACAGAAATGGTCTTGTGTCCAAATGTCTGTTCTGTGCATTAAGTTCCCCAAATGCCGCTAAATTGATTTTAATAGGTCCGATAAAGGACTTAAGTAAGAAAAAAATGAGTGTCTTGAGTTTTATGCACTAAAGTGAGTCCCTTATCGGATCTTAGGGCTAACGCAGTCCATTAAATTGAAACTTGTAGCGTTTTTTAAATTTTCAACGGGCCAAAACAAATCTAAATTTAGCAGCAGGCAGGGTTTTTTTTTTATGACATTTTTTCATACCAGTGATCTTTAAATTGTTTATCATGCTTGAAAAAATGCCGGCACCTGTTTTGTTTGCTATCGGCTGCCTACCCATCATTCTTAGCTGAACATTGATTTGAGGATGATAGGAACCGTAGTCCAGTACCAGTTGTAGAATGTATCGATTAAAGGAAACCTGGCTCTGACTGGGTCATAAAATTGATGGGGAAACAGCCCTAGTTCCTTACCTCTTTTCTTCTATGGCCACAATAATAAAGTGTTTATTGTTGTTGCACATACACCTGTAAAGAGTGAGAAACCTGCAGGTCTCCAGCTGTTGTTGTACTACAATTCCTAAAATCCTCCAACTGTTTACAAGTTGTGGATTATGTGAATTCTAGACCAAATACAGCTGCAGGGCCACAGGTTCCTTAGGCCAGCAGTAGACAACCTGACTTTTGATTTACAAAACAACAAATCCTTGGTATTGTTATCAAACATTTATTTCATTTTCTGGAAACCACTCTGTAGAAATCCTAGGTTCTCTCTGCTTAAGTGAAGGTAAAATGCCAGGCTGTCAGAATATCAGTGCATAAATGGCACTTTGCTGAGGACACTAAGGGCTAGATATTACAGGTGCTAATTTTATCTCCAGTTTTCTCCATAGACTTTAACAGGAAAATGTTTGATAAAATGGGTGTTAACATTTAGCACGTGCAATAGAATCTAGCCCCAGGTTGTGGAAATACATACAGAGAAGGATGCTTTTTTTACTGCAGAAAGATTTGAATAAACTGAGTGAATAGGCAGAAAAGTGGCAGATGAGTTTTAATGTAGATAAATGTGAGGTTATGTATTTGGTTTGCAGAAACAAGTATGCTACATGGGAAATTACTTTGTTAATTGACAATAGGAAACAATAGAATAGAATAGAATAGAATAGAACAGAATGCATGCAAGCTAAATGGGAACTACCTGAGGAATAGACAATAGGCTGTTTTTGCAGATACTGTGGACCAGGCATGTCAAATACAGTCAAGGGCCACATACTCAACTTTTACCTCCAAGGAATCATTTATACACTGTCTGATACCCCATCCTTAGTGTACCATCCACTGATATTCACAAAATCACTCTTACACTGTCTGACACCAATCAGTTTCCACTGACCACTGTGGTATCCACAGCACCATGGATACACTGTCCACTGGTATCTAAGGAACCATCCAAACAGAGTCTGCTTCCCCAGCCTTGTTCCTTTGGTAGTTATAGATTCATGTATACACAGTCTGACACCAAATAGAAGGAAAAGACCGCACTCCAGAGTAGTATAAAAACTCCAAAGTATCAAAATAAGATGCTACACATACGATGATAGTCTCATTCGTTTCGCACCTGGGTGCTTAATCGTAGACTCACAGTCTGACACCTCAGCCTCATCCTATGTGTCCTAATCATAGCTCTCTTGATCCAAATCTCAGGGTCACAGGGTGACGTACTAAATTCTCAGGGTGAGAGAGTGCCATATTAACTACTATATGATCTGCCCCAATTAAATATTTTTTGCGTTTCTAAGGTTCCTTGCGGATCCACTGGTTTACAGCACGCAAGGACATACTGCAGTTCAGGGCTCCCTGAAAAGCATGCATCCATGCCAGTCCCTTTTGAACCGCGCGGTTCTGTGGAATACCAGTGTAGATTCTCCATCCGATACAATGAAAAAGAATGGTGCTGCTCTTTTCAGGTAGGTCCTCTCCCCTGTCAACTTCACTGTAGCAAAAAACAAAAAAGTGCACACACTCTAAACGTAAAAGTATCAAAAATAATTGTGTGGCACATTCACCATGCACCCTAAAGGTGGGTTTCCAGAGAGGCTAGAATGGTCTCTCGTGATAAACGCTGACCTGCTTTCAACCCCAGTACAGACACTAATGATGGTTAAAATCACTAGAGCCCAGTGATCTCATATGTAATATATTAGCAACAGAACTACAAGAGTCATCCTAATATAAATGGGCCACTCACATGGTCTCTAGTGGTAAAGAACGTTGCCTAGAATAAGCCTCCAGGTTAAGCACCCCTCAAAGTCAGATCCTGCAGATAAGCCTCCTGATGCACACAAAAGGTCATATGACAAAAAAAAGTGATACAAATAGAGTATTGTGTAAAAAGAGGATTTTAATCCTATATAATAATTTGCTAAAAGTTTGTAACAACTCAGTCATGCGCAGTAGAGATTGCCGAGTGTGCTGCAGTCATACACAGTAGAGACTGCCCGTGACGTGGCTGATACGGAGCGGAATGATCTGAATTCAGACCACAGTCCTCTCTATGCACCAGGTGCGCAGAGATGACCACAGTCTGAATTTGGAGCGCCCCGCTCCTTATCACCCGAGTCATGGGCAGTCTTTACTGCGCATGACTGCACCGCTACCGGCCCACACTATTGCCTGTGTACACGGGATCTTCAATTAGTACAAAAATAAAACAATAAAATAGAGATATGCACATGCGCATTCAAATACAGATACAACAAAAGAAATACCCTACATGTTTCTTAATAGAAATGTTACTTCTTCATGGGGTAAGGTAAAAAGAAGGTTTTTTTTGAGAGTTCCCAGGTATGTTCTTCATCCCTCCATAAATCTCTTGTTCCAGCAAACACATGCACACTCTTTCTACACCTCTCAAGGGGCTCAATACTATTAGCACCGTTAGGGATTACAAACCACCGTCTGTAGTTTTAAGACACAGGGCTTGATTCAATTTTCCCTGTTAGGCAAAAAAAAAAAAAAAACACCGGCATTTTTTCCAAGCATGGTACGTGATTAATTTACCTGTGCTATGAAAAATGCCGGCAAAAAAAAACCCTGCCAGGAGATAAAATAAGAGGCGTTTCGGCCCATTGAAAAATAAAACAAAACACCACACGTTGCAATTCAATTGACTGTATTAGCCCTAAGGATCCGATAATGGACTCACTTTAGCGCAGGAAATTTAAGACCAGGTTTTTTACTGACTAGAGTCTGTTATCGGATCTCTAATTCGATGACACAGCAATTGAAAGTAAAAAAAGTTAAAAAAAACCTATGTCCCCAGTGGATGTATTGATATGGGGCCCTAAGCTCCATATCAATACATCCAAAGTACTTAAAAATTGTTCAGTGTTAGTAGAATTCACCCTATGAGTGCCAGTGTTAAGCCAACTAAGTAACAAAGCAACAGCCCCTGAGAACAAACACTTACCATTACTGCTGATGTCCAGCAGGGGTCCTCAGCATCCTGGTCATCTTCTGTTAGTCTTCTTTCTTCTTATCTTTCTTCTCTCTTCATTCTTCCTCCATCTTCTTGTAGCTGTGAAGAAAAAAAAAGATACATAAATACATGTTTAAAGGAAAATAAGCCGCACACTTATTTATATCTTAACTCCTTGAGTGCCAGAGAGGTGTGCAACCTTCTTTTACTTTACGGGCCAATGCCCATTCCACAATGAGGGAAGTTGAACAAAGACTGTCCATTTATAAAGGCAGTCTCTTTTCAAATTCCCTCATTGTCCCGTAAGGTAACAGGCTATCCTTTTAATTTACCATGTCACGTTGATGAACAGGATGATAAGAATCTCTCCCTGCATCAAAGCATGAGATTTTCATGATGCGTCCTTAAAGTCATCTCAACCCAAACTCATTCATTTTAGTGCCCTCAGCCTGAAGCGGATATATTAAATAGGAACCAAATCCTTTGCCAAATGAGCTTCCTCAGCATCCACGTCACTCCTCTGCGTGCTCCACTCTGCCCTGTCATTCTGCAGTCAGAGAATGGGAGTGAGGCCGAAGCAGCGCTCAGCAACAAGCCATGTTTTAGTGCTGTCTGGAGCTGAGATGCTGAGAGAGAGTGCAGAGAAGGAGCGAGATAGCCCGTTGCAGCTTTAGAAATGTCTTCGGAGTTCTGCTGCCTTCAAATATTTCAGTGTTTCCATAACAGAAAGGATATCATTGGCATGACCAATTGTAAATACACTTCCCAGCCCACTTTATCATGGAAGGGAGTTATGCTCTCTTCCTCACAGTGTGCCCTGCGCTTGGTTATCTGCACGCTTCCCATGTGGAGGAGTGAAGAGGATGCTGAGAAAGCTCATTTGGCAAAGGATTTGGTTTCTATTTTATATTTCTGCTTCAAGCTGCGGGCACTAAGATCAATGTGAATTGGGTTGAGGCGACTTTTAAGGACACAACATCCGAATCTCGCACTTTGATGCAGGGCGAGATTCTCATATCACCCTTTTCATCAAGGTGACATTGTTAATGAGCTATGTAGCTGCACTCTGTTGTGTGTGTGACATTTTAAAAGTGAACCAGTTAAAAGAAGGGGGCTATGCTGCAAGTCAGTTTCTCCGCCACTGTGTACCCTTTATTATGTCCTTGATGAATAACAGACTATGTTATAGGTGCCCCAAAAATTCCAGACTGAGGGTTATGGGTTACTTCTGCAAAAACAAATTGAGAACTACTGATTTACTGATATTCCCCTATGAGTGGCAAGCGAAAGATTAATCTGAAGATACCAGGGAACAGAGGTGTTACATAACAACCAGTAGGATGTCAGTGGTTGTTGAACTACAAGGTCGAAAAATAATTGGGGCTGTTCCATTCTAGTGTGCAATGCAGCTGAGCGGAGGTGTTTGCAGCTGATTGGCTGGGAGGTGCGTAAGCACACATCCCAGCCAATGGCTGTGAGGGAATTGGAACAGAGACAGCCCATATATAAAGGCAGTCTCTGTTCAAATGCCTTCATTGTGGAACGAGCATCGGCCCGTAAGGTAAGAGAAGGGGGCTATGCTGCAAGTCAGATTCTCTGTCTCCAAATAGAAACGGACAATTATTATTACAAATAATAAGGATTATTTTATCAACATATGTATAATTTATTCTTAACTTGGGGCATGTTATACAATATTGAACCGCAAATTCATACATAGTTTAACCCTTTCAGCACCCAAGAGGTACTCAATGTATTGCTCTGCATTGCATTGTGTACCCCTCTAGAACTCAAGGAGCTAAACTATGCATAAATGTGCAGCTTATTTTAAGGAAACATTTATATTTTCTTTTTCATGCTCAGTGTTTGACACTGTATCTAACATTGTGCGTGAACTGTTTTCCTTTTATGTTCCCATTTCTCACACTATTTAGCATCAGTTTAGGGAACGAAAAAATTCATGACGAATGTTGGGCCACAAGTCAGGTTCTGTGTCCCAACGCTTGTCATGGTTCCACGGCAGGGCAATTGAATTCCGACATTACCACTATGTGTGTACCGCACAGTGTTCATTTTTGCCCTAACAGCAGTTTTACTGGGTGCAACTGGATCAAGCCCAAGGTCTCTGTCTACCTCAACCAGGTCTCTTCCCCACCCCAGCTTCTCTAGCAAGGCTCTTCCCTGCCCTCATAAACCATTCAATAAACAAAAATCTTTGTAAACCTCTGAAGCTTCCCCCATCCCCACAAACACAGGTCTCACCCACCACAAATAGGTGCCCATCCTCCCAGCACCACTCATGGATTCACTTTACATGGATGAAACAAAAAACATAGGGGTCACCACATAGTATATTAAGAAGAGTGAAACAGTTCTGAGACAAATCAACTGCATCTAAGGGAGTAAATAAAAATTCTGATTGATTTAAAAGGGGGCTTTTAACCCAAATGCTTTTTTAATGCCTTGGAAACTGCTCTGGCTTTCAAGGAGTTAATAGTAATTACCAAACATGGTGAAATTCTGAGACAATCCAAATACACCATAGGTAATAAATTAAAAGTTCTCACTGATTTATCCCCTTAAAGACTGCCTGATCTGGGGGGGTGGGGTGGCTGTTAAGGACTTAAGTACTTTTTTTTGAGCTACCATCCCAGAATTCCATGATGTGCCTGTCACCCTCTTCTTCATCGCTTTTTGCTCTCAATGCATGCAAGCCTGTGCAGTCGCTTCCTGGTTGCCGGACCATGCGCAATGCGTCTGCTTCCTTATTGCCGGCACAATGTTGGCCGCTTCTTTTCAGCAGTGCTTGCACAATCATGCCCCGTCTCTCCTGACGTCTTATTGGCTGGTTATGGGCCTATCGGGCACAGCACTCGATTGTGCCCCCATTGGCTGCCTCACCATTGGTTACCCTGCCTCTTTAAACAGGCTTCAGCAGGTGCCTGTTCCACAAGCTTATCTGGAGTTGTTTGTGTATCTTGCTATATCATCTGTGTTTGACTTCAGCTGTCCTTTGACTTTGGTATTGAATTTGATCCCTGGCTTCTGACCTTGGCTATCCTCTGACTTTGGCATTGATCTTGATTCCTAGCTCCTGACCCTGGCTATTCTCTGACTACTGCTCTGCCTGTTGACTTGGTTTTACATAGCAACATAGTAAATTAGGTTGAATAAAGACACAAGTCCATCAACTTCAACCTTTGCCTCATACCCCAGTGACTAAGAATTATATAGCTTTCCTGCTACCAAATAAGTTAGTCTTTATCAGACCTTCCTGATTTACCTACTAATATACAGTATAACCCTGTATGTTCCCTTTTGAAAGATATGTATCTAATATTCTCTTAAATGTATCCATTGTATCTGCCATAACCACCTCCTTGGGCAAGGAATTCCACAATTTAATGGACCTTACTGTAAAAAAACCCCTTCCTCTGCTGAAGTCTAAACCTCCTTTACCCGAATCTCGAGGGGTGTCCCCTGGTCACCTGATCAGGCTTTGGAATGAATAGCTCACTGCAAAGATCCTTGTATTGACCTCTCATTTACTTATACAATGTGATAAGGTCTCCTTTTAGTTGTCTTTACTCTAGAGTAAATAATCCAAGTTTGTCTAGTCATTCCTCATACATCATATCCTGCATTCCCTTAATTTTGTTGCTCTTCAATGTACCCTCTCTAGTTCTAGTATATTCTTTTTCAGAACTGGTGCCCAAAACTATACTGTATACTCAAGGTGAGGTCTTACCAATGACAAAATAATGTTATCCACTCTTGCTTCAATACCCCTTTTTATGCAAGATGGGATTTTGTTTGGTTTTGCTACTGCTGTTTGACACTCATCACTGTTTCCAAGTTTGTAGTTTACAAGGATACCCAGGTCTTTCTCTAGCAACGAGTTCCCTAAAATGATTCCATTAAGTTCATAAGTAGTCTTGGGATTATTTCCTCCCAGATGCATAACTTTACACTTCCCCACATTAAACTTCATATTCCATTTGTTTGCCCAATCTGCCATTTTATGTAAATCCCTCTGTAGAAAGCAAATCTCCTATTCTGATTAATTACCCTGCATAATTTAGTGTCATCTGCAAATATTGATATTTTGCTTTCTATATCTATTGTTAGCCTTGTTTGGTTTTGACCCGCCTACCTCTGACCATTCTCTCTGACCAGATCCTGGACCTTCCCTGCTCCCTGCCAATCTTCCCTGGTCCTGTTTCTTCACAGATCCCAGCGTACTCCATTTCTGGTTGCAACCCAGCTCAACTGGGATGGAACCATCTGGTTTAGCGACCAGCACTTTTACCCAGCTTCGGCTGCAGCAAGGGAGCACCTGCCATGCCATCACCGTACCCAAGCCTTGCTCCCTATAAATGCACTCCAGCTACTAAACCAGAGCTAGACCTACATGAGTCCTTACCCCCCCACATAGTGACAGTAGGAACACCAGGAGCAGGTCTTGACATTGCATGCCTCTCACCTCCGGGGTCTGGAGAGGAAGCTTGACACTGTGAATGACATGATGTGAGCCTCTGCGGTGCAGGTAACAACTGCTTCCGGGATGTCCTCCTCTACCCCCTTCTAGTTATGCTCCTCTTCATTCTCCCTTACCAGATAAGTACTCTGGCTGCCCATAGGAGCTCTGGGGGTTCCTAAATCAATGTTTCCTACACTTCTGAACCCTGGTAACAGTCCTTCTATATGCAATGGCTGAGGCAGCTGTCCTAGACCTGCGACAGTGAAGCCGGTCTGTGAACCAATACACCGTGGAGGCTTTCCAACGCAGTGTCACTGAGCACTTTAAGGAAGCCCTTAAGCGTCGGGTCAGTCCAGATGGGTTGGAGGAACTCCTTCTGTTTTTTCTTGGGCAGATGCATGCATAAGAGACAGCAGGAATGCGAGCACAGTCAGGGACAGCGCTGTTCTCCCTCTCCTGCCTCCACCAAAATGTTCCAGCTTCTGAATCATCTATGGAAATCGGAGGGGTCACTCAACTGTCTAAGGAGAAAAGGAAAATACATTATTCTCTTGGTTTGTGCCTGTTCTGTGGCCTCAGGGGACATATGACCTGGCAGTGCCCCACAAGACTAGGAAATTATATGGATTAGCCAAAGAAGGAAGCAGTCTGCTAAGCCCAGTCACTCAGCCTCATCATTCCTCCACAAGACTGTGTCAATGACGATCAAGTGGGGCAGCCTGTCCATCTCCGATATGGCCTTCATTGACTCCAGTGCCATGGGAGTCCTTGGGCAAAAGGAAGAATGCCCTTGACAAAAACGGTTGCATGTTATTACGGGAGCCTTACATCCCGAACATCTGTCCTTTGACCTGGTAAATTACCCACATGCGCCCATCATTCTGGGTCTCCCTTGGCTCCATTGTCACAGTCCCTCTATTGATTGGAGGAGTGGCAAACTCACGAGAGAGTGAGCCTTGTTTCCAGTCATGCCTCTCTGGAATTCATGATGCCCCCCAGGAGACTGTCTTGGCATTGGTCATCCCTCCACAACTCTCACAACTCAAGCCTACATTGCTTTTAAGGATGTGTTCTCCAAGAGCAAAGCAACCAACACACTGGCCTTATGAGTGCCCGATCAATTTCCTTCCCGGTGCCACACCTCCTAAGGGTTGTACATATCTCCTCTCCCAACCGGAGATGAAAACCCTCTCCACCTACATACAGGAAAATCTGGCAAAGGGTTTCATCCCTCTACATTTCCAGCCAGGGCCAGATTCTTTTTTGTAGGCAAGAAGGATGGGTCTCTACGACTGTGCGTAGACTACCGAGGTCTTAACTGGATCATAGTCAAGAACAAGTACCCCTACCCTTGATCCCTAAATTATTAGAGTGGCTTGGTTCACAAAGCTGGGCTTGGGGGGTGCTTACAACCTGTACCAAATCTGACCAGGGGACAAATGGAAGAAAGCCTTCAACTTAAGATATGGGACTATGAGTGCCTGGTGATGCCTTTTGGACTCTGTAACGCCCCAGCCATCTTTAAGGCTCTCATTAATTAAGTCTTATGGGATATGTTAACATCACATGTAGTCATCTATCTGGACAACATCTTAATTTTCTCTCCGACTCAGTTTCCATGTAAAAAAGGTTCTTCAATGACTCAGAGAAAACGGGCTGTACACAAAACTCGAAAAATGGGAGTTTGAGACGAAACAATTCCCCTTTCTGTGTTACATCATCTTGAGTACCGGGCTCGAGATGGATCCTAATAAAGTGTCGGCGGTCACCCTTTCACCACAGCCCACTGATCTACAAGGAGTGAAGTGCTTTTTGAGGGTTAGCCAATTACTATAAGTGGTTTATTTGGAACTACTCCACCATGGTGGCCCCTTTCATCACCTTAACAAAGAAGGGTGCTAAGCCTCGATTGTGGTCATCTGAAGCCATTGCTGCCTTCTCTTCTCTCATATCCACCCTCACCTGGATACAAATACTCTGCTATCCAGGCATCTCCAAGCCTTTTACTATTGAAGTGGATGTGTCCAAAGAAGGACTTGGCACCGTCCTGTCCCAAAGAGACCCGAAAAACAATGTGCTGCATCCCTGTTCCTACTTCACTTGCCATCTGACATCTGCCGAGAGGAACTATGATGTACTATGATGTAAGCACCTGTCAAGTCCAGCTCCATGAAACAAGTTGCTCCGCAAACGAGGTCAAATATATTGGGGATCAAGGGTAGGGGGTACTTGTTTTTGACCTTGATCTCCTCTCGATCAAGGAGTTCCTTGCTATCAAATTAGCCCTCGGAAGAATGGTGCCATCTGTTGGAGGGGCCTGGGGTTCCTTTTACAATTTACATAGACCATAAGAATTTGCAGTATCTGGTGACCACCAAATGACTCACTCCACGCCAAGCCTCTTTTCTCTCGATTCCAGTTCACCATCACCTATTTACCAGGAATGAAAAATATAAAAGCAGATGCCTTATCATGACTATTCAATACTTATGCTTCCGATGAACCTCCAGAGACGATCATTTTAGCCTCCAGAATAGTCTCTGCTCTATCCACAGCCACGCTGACCAAAATCCAACAGACCCAAAAACAGGTAGACGCTTCCTGTCCACCTGGTCGTCTGTTTGTTCCGGTACTATACCATGCTGAAATCCTTCAGTGGGCACACCAGTGTCCAACCACCGGTCACCCTGGCCTCACCCACACTTTAGACTTGGTTCAGTGACAATTCTGATGGTCTTCTCTACAGCAAGATGTGGGAGGATTTTGTTCATGGGTGTCATCACTGTGGCAAGCACAAATGTTCACAAACCAAATCCACTGGCCTCTTGCCGCCACTACCTGTGCCTTCTGCACCCTAGACGCACATAGCCATGGACTTTGTAGTGGATCTGCCTCCCTCGAACAAACACACTGTCATCCTGGTGTCACGGTTTGTTATGATTCTCAGGCACAGAGTTCTAGTAAAAAAAAAAAAAAAAACCTCACAATAGCCTGGTTGCATAGGTGTGCACACCCTTAAACTAATACTTTGTCGAAGCACCTTTTGATTTCATTACAGCAATCAGTCTTGTTGGGTAGGAGTTTATTAGCATGGCACATCTTAACGTGGCAATATTTGCCCACTCTTCTTTGCAAAAGTGCTCCAAATCTGTCAGATTGTGAGGACACCTCCTGTGCACAGCCCTCTTCAGATCACCCATCGATGTTCAATTGGATTCAGGTCTGGGATCTGGCTGGGCCATTCCAAAACGTTAATCTTCTTCTGGTGAAGTCATGCTTTTGTGGATTTGGATGTGTGCTTTGGGTCGTTGTGCTGAAAGGAGAACTTCCTCTTCATCTTTCTAACGGACATCTGAAGGTTTTGTGCCAAAATTGCCTGGGATTTGGAACCATTCATAATTCCCTCCACCCTGACTAAGGCCCCGGTTCCAGCTGAGGAAAGACAGTCCCAAAGCATGATGCTGCCACCACCGTGCTTCACTGTGGTTATGGTGTTCTTTGGGTGATATGCAGTGTTGTTTTTGCTCCAAACACACCTTTTGGAATTAAAGGTATAGTAATACTTCGTTTTAACTTTATTTTGTAGGCATTAAAAAAACATGAAGAATGATATAAGTCTTATCACTCAAACCTTTATGGTTTAAGAGATATTCACAAACAAAGTATCCCCCCCCCATTCAACCAGAGCAGAAGGGAGGGGCCCAGGTAGACTGCAGAGAGGGACAATCTTCAATTAAGATAAAGGAAAAAGCTGAAAAACTTGTCAAGTGGGGAAGGGCTTTCATTGTTTTCATATAAAGAAGAGTGTCCCCTGCTGTTATCTGTCTAGTCTTACAACCAGATTCACATCTGAGAAGAGATGGCTTACACTAGGTAAAAGGGGCGGGGAGGGGAACTTTGCTTGTGAATATCTCTTAAACCATAAAGGTTTGAGAGATAAGACTTGTATCGTTCTTCATGTTTTTTTAATGCCTACAAAATAAAATAAAGTTAAAATGAAGTATTACTATCCCTTTAAGGCCAAAAAGTTCAACCTTGGTTTCATCACACTATAACACATTTTCCCATGTGCTTTTGGGGGACTTGATGTTTGTTATTGCAAACTTCAGCCGGGCTTGGATATTTTTCTTTGTAAGAAAAGGCTTCCATCTTGCCACCTTACCCCATTCATATGAAGAATACGGGAAATTGTTGTCACATGTAGCACACAGCCAGTACTTGCCAGAAATTCCTGCAGTTCCTTTAATGTTGTAGTAGGACTCTTGGAAGCTTCCCTGACCAGTTTTCTTCTCGTCTTCTCATCAATTATGGAGGGATGTCCAGTTCTTGGTAATGTCTCTGTTGTGCCATATTTCCTCCACTTGATGATGACTGTCTTCACTGTGTTCCATGGTATATCGAATGCTTTGGAAATTCTTTTGTACCCTTCTCCTGACTGATATCTTTCAACAATGAGATCCCTCTGATGCTTTGGCTCTGTCTGCAGACCATGGCTTTTGCTCTGAGATGCAACTAAGCAAATGTCAGGAAAATCCTACTAGAACAGCTGAACTTTATTTGTGATTAATCTGAGTCACTTTAAATGATGGCAGGTGTGTAATGACTTCTATTTAACATGGGTTTGAATGTGATTGGTTAATTCTGAACACAGCCACACCCCCAGTTATAAGAGGGTGTGCACACCTATGCAACCAGGTCATTGTGAGTTTTTTATTTTTCCCCCTGAACAATTTCAGTTTGTTTTGCAATTGAATTGTTTGCGTTATAGGTCACATTAAAGGGGGGAAAAGTTCTGACATGATTTATCTTTGTGATGTTAAAGAATTAGACAAGAACCTGGCATTTTAACAGGGGTGTGTAGACTTTTTATATCCACTGTAGGCTCCATAGAATAACATATGAACTGGAGAAGCAGGGCTGGACTGGAAATACAAAGCAGCCCTGGGGGGGAAAAAAAAAAAAAAAAAGTATGCCAGCCCTATAATTCATTATGTTAACCCCTTAAGGACCGGCGGTCATGGGACATTTCCGTCCCATAATGACCGCATAGGCGCACTTGGACGCGCCGGTACACGTGACCTGTCACGTGTATCGGCAAATCATTATGGGGCTTGAAAGAGATCGCTCCGATCTTGGAGCGGTCTATTTCAGGCCCTATTTTTACTTACAGCGCTCCCGGTAGAGCGCTGTAAGTAAAAAGTACGTGACGTACCATGACCGTTATCGGTCTTTGAGTAGTTCAAGGACTGTGACGGTCCTGGTATGTCAAGGGTCCTTAAGGGGTTAAACTAGTTTTAAAGCCTGTGAACACGGGCGGCGCTGCAGTCATGCGCAGTACTGACTGCCCGAACACGCAGCGACTGATTCGGAGTGGTCCCAGGAAGGTGCGTAGAGAGGACTCCGGTCTGAATTCAGAGCTCCCTGATCCGTATGAGCCGCAGCGCGGGCAGTCTCTACTGCGCATGACTGCAGTGTGCACAGCTGTCTCTACTGTGCATGATGGCTTCTGACAAACATCCTACTGAATTATAATATAGGATAGTGTGGGTGTGTGTATATACACAGACACACATACACACTGACACACACAGCCAGATATGCACACACTCATATACCCACAGACCCAGGTATACATACACAGACACACAGGTAGACATACAGAGTCACACTGACAAACACAGTCAGATACACCCCTAGGTATGCACCCACTCATATACAAACAGGTACACAGACACACACATACATAAACAACAATTTACATATTTTAGCCACCCTCCTGTTTCCTTACCTTTTTGGTGTAGAAGGGTGGCTTCCCTGAGGTCCAGTGGGAGCCGGCAGGCAGTTATGGAAATCTGAGGCACCACACTTCCTCAGTCCCTCTCCTCCTCCCCATGTGGTTCACTGTCAGTTGGAAGGAAGTTCAGGTAAACAGTCAAAGTGATAGGGGCTCGGTCTGGAGCAATGTTAAGGGGCTGTGGGCCCCTGAAATTAAATTAAGACAATATTTTTAGCTTAGCGGTTGTACAGCCTGGCCCCAGATGCCGCAGCCCACCGGTAAATTTCCCGGTATCCCAGTGGGCCAGTCCGGCTTCGTGGAGAAGTGATAAACTGGAGAAGTCATCTCCACTTTATCACTGCTTAGTGAGTCTCCCCCCAGTTTATACATTCGCCCACAAGTATGCTACACAAACACATACCTCCCAACATTTCAAATTTCCAAAGAGGAACAATTGTGTTTTAGGGTGTGTGGCTGGGGGTGTGACTGGTGGGTGGGGCATTAACAAGAATTTTTAGCCTCTTTCATGACCTACTGACACCTGGTTGTGTTACCTAATAAATTACTTATAACAAGACCAAAGTATTTTATTTCAGCAGACTAATTTATAAACACATATACTGATGTTTAAATAAATAATAATGTGAGTTTTATTGCTGCAGAGCAATGTCATACACTTATATACACACTGCACAATCTGATCTCCTAAAAAGAGGGACATTAGGGTGGGAAAGGGGGACAGTGGGATTTCGGTCTAAAAGAGGGACACTTGGGAGATCTGCAAACACCTACAGATAAGCCTGCTACTTGCAGTCTGACACAGAAAAGTGTTCATACCAAATAATCACCTAAACAATAAGCAATTATATTATATACACATACAAACACACACAATATACTACACATTTCTCCAAAAATAAAATACCACTTGCAAATTTTTCCACTGAAAATGAAAAACCCCCCACAAAAAATGAAGAAAAAAAAAAAGCTGTGTATGCATATTATATATAGATAAATATTTTACACACATCCACTAGTTTGAAATAAGGCTTTACAACAAGCCAGCAGCACAGCCCTAAGAGTCCTAGAGGTGGCTCTGTGTGCTGGGTTGTGCAGTGCAGGGCTGACTGACAGGCAGAGTGTGGGGTGGAGTTGTAGGGTGTGGTTAGGGACAGGCAGCCAGGGAGGAGAGGGGGAGTGGGAGAAAACAGAGAGGAAGGAAAGCAGATACAGGAGAGAAGGCTAAGAGATGGTATAGCGAAAAGGAACACCCCAAAAAAGGCGAGATTACAGAAAACCTGCAAAGAGGACTATAGAGGACACAGAACCCCACCCTGAAACACACCCTGAGGAGGGGGGCAGCAGCGGGTTGATTCTTTACACAATCCCTTACACATCTAGGGGAATTCTACTGAGTCTACCATATAGATTTCATGTCATATTGAGATAAAGGCCCCACCCCAGAAACACACCCTGTATGTGACTGGAAGAAGGAATAAAACCAAGATACGAAAGGCGATTGCCTGAACAGTGAAATCCTACAGCTCTACCCTAAATACAGCTACTTTATTGGGGTCTAATATTGGTCTACCAAAGGCACGTTGGATTGAACCCCCAAAAACCCCGAATGTGTTGAGGACCGGGTGATGCATTCAGAAACACACACGGTAAGAACCATCACCTGCTTTGTACCGAAAACCAATAAAACCCCTTTATCTGTTAGTTGTGCGGGGGAGGGGTGGCGATGCGGCTTCTCTGTGTTACGGGATGTGGGGATGGGATAGATTCTATACCGGGCATTGATGTAGGAGATCTACACCGCGGCTTAGATCCTTAGCCTATGGTTTGTATGGGATACGGCTGCATCAGCTGCTTGGTCGTACATAGGACTCCATCTTGCTAACTCTTAAAGAGACAGTGACCCTAAAAGGGAGGGAACAGGCTACATTGGTTGGACACAGCGGGTAGGGGAGGGGTTAATTACATATGTATGGGTCTGGTAAAAGCCCGCATCTATTCATTTGTATAACAAGGCCACTACACTTCCCCTTTAATGGTTATGTTGATTCCAAGGAAGTCCTGCAGATTTTGTTTGTGTGTGTTTTTCTTTCATATGTGTACTGCATTGAAGGAGAGTACCAGTCACCTTATTTATGGCAAATATATATATGTGTTTGTGTGCAAGAGTCATTTTTGCATGCTATATTTTTATTTAGCATGCAGTCATTTTTATTTATAGTTTGGTCTTTTGTGTGAATGCTTTGTATATGTTATTTTTATAGTCTCAACGATATTATATATTAATGTTTGCAGTATAAATTATATTGTCAGATACAGGCTTTAATACATTAATTGCCAAAGGGATATGAAACAATCTCTGGCACTCAAAGGGTTAAAGTATATGTTTAGTTTAGTACAGAAGATGGCAATTGTAGTCTTTCAAAAGATGCAAACAGACCTCAGTGAACACATACATTAAAATAACTGTGGTGGTGGGGGTGTACAAATCCACTAGTGTAGCTCCACTGGCATTGGCTGCCAGATGTTGCACTCTGTGGCAGGGCTCAAAATTTCCACTAGCCAATGGTGAGTGAAAATGTAACCCTGGTGAGTAGAAATTCAGGCCTGGTGGGTATGTTTTGACTTGCAGTGGCAAGTAACTTTTCAGGTCTGGCTAGTAGCAAAGTTCTTAAAATTATAAGCCCTGCTCTATGGTATGCACTAAAGAGTGTTGCTTTAGAGCATGCCAGCACACACATTCAGCCCTCATTAAGATTTTAATGCCAGCAAGCCCATAACACCTTCCCTCTGGCAAGTGCAAGAAAAAGCATAAAATTACACCATTATCTCTGTGTCTTCATACTTAAAGTAGAACAAGGAGCAGTCAGTTCTTCTTAACTAGTATTAACCATGGTCTGATTTACATCACTGTTACCCTAGACAAGGCACCCTAGCTTAGATGCCTTTAGTTCCACCTGTGACCGTGGCCACTTTTTCTTCTGAGAGCACATCCCCAATTTTAGCCGCAGGTACATGACACAGAAAATAAAAATACCCCTAGACCAGGGCTGTCCAAGTTCAGTTCTCAAGGGCCACCAACAGTCCATGATGTAAGGCTTTCCCTGATTAAGCACAAGTGAGATAAGTGGCTTGTTCGTTTTTTATTTATTTTATTTTGTAGGCATTAAAAAAAACATGAACAATATAAGTCTTAGCTCTCAGACCTTTATGGTTTGAGATATATTCACAAGCAGAGTTTCACCCTCACTGACCAGAATAGTCAAGTCTGCCACCTAGCTGTCAGATTTGGAATCTGGTCCGCTCTACAGTAGAGCCAAGATCACGATATATAAGAAGAACTACTTCATTAGAATAGTCTACAGAGTGTGCCTGGTTTGCAAGCACACTTTTTAGACCCTTCCAATGATATAGTTATTTTCATATCTTGCGATCTCGGCTCTGCTGGAGAGCCACTGATTGATCTGCGGACCGGATTTCAAATCTGACAGCTAGATGGCAGACTTGACCATTTTGGTCAGTGAGGAGAAACTTTGCTTGTGAATATCTCAAACCATAAAGGTTTGAGCGCTAAGACATATCGTTCATGTTTTTTTTAATGCCTACAAAATAAAATAAAGATAAAACGAAGTATTACTATCCCTTTAAATTCTGGCCTGTGGGTGGCCCTTGAGGACTGAACTTGGACAGCCCTGCCCTAGCCTATAAGCACAAAAACGTTCTTAAGGGCAGAGACCACATTTTATAAAGTATGCTCCCATAAAAAGCCTGCAGATACAAAACAGCTCATTAGCACTTTTCTTTTTTTTTTTTTTTTTGGGGGGGTAGCAGAAAATTGCCTCCCCCAGCTGGCAGTGGACTGGTACGCAATGTGAACTTATGTGGCTTTCGTAGGTTGCACACACAGCCTCCATGGACTCTCTGTGTTGGGGCTTTCAAGCCAGACACAGAGTTTCTATGGGGACTGTGAGCCCAACCCAGTCAGACTGAACTGCAGTCCTGCAGTTCAGCTTCACCTCTAGGGAGCAATGAGGGTACTAGCCTTCTGGTAGTGGCCCTTTAACCTCTTGAATGCTAGATGTATATCCAGTTCAACATTGCACTGCAGTGTGTTGGAGACCTCTCTAGCATCCAAGGATTTAACCCTTTAATTGCCAGAGATGTACGCAGCACTTTACATACATTTGTGGCCCTATATAAATAAACATAATCATTAATTTATTGCTTTGCAATGTGTTGCATGCTCTTATGGCACTCAAAGTGTTAAGGCATAGTAATAGAGGAAAATAAACTGAGGTCCAGTTCATCAGTATAGTTTTGTCATCAGGTAGAGTAGTATGTCAATCCTGTCAGAGTTGTAGTTCAAGAGTTATTAAGTTAGAAAGGATGCCCCTCCCGCCCCTATACTTACGGCAGGCTGCCTCTCATGTCAGTCCAGACTGCGCATAGCGAAGGACAATCTTGAACGAGCATAAGGAAAATCCTGCCCGCCTTCATCATGGGGGGCAGGATTTCCTTAAGCTCACTACATAATATGAAGATTGTCCCTCGCTGTAAGCTGTCCGATCAAGCGATCGGATCCCACATCTGAGGGGAGGCGGAGTAACATGGGTAAAAGGGGCGGAAGGGGTATCCTTTCTAACTACAACTTCGATCGGATTGGTATACCGCTCTACATGATGACAAAACTATACTGATGAAATGGACTTCGGTTTATTTTCATCTATTACTATCCCTTTAACCCCTTAAGGAGCAGCTGTCCTGGGACGTTTCCGTCCCATAAGGACTTCGTTGATCATTGGCGACACACAGGTACATGTGACCTGTTGTGTGTATAGGAGCGCCACTTTGGGACCTGAAGGAGATTGCTCCAGTCTTGGAACGGTCAGTTTTAGGCCTCATTTTTACTTACAGTGCTCCTGGTGGAGGGCTGTAAGTAAAATGTACGTGACGTACTATGACCGTCATTGGTCCTTAAGGTTATAATGTCATAGTACGTCATGTAGTCCTTAAGGGGTTAAAGGAATAGTAAACCGCAAAATTAAACTAGCATAATGGAAAGGCCATGAGCCCTTTACTGTCAATATACTGTTCAGTAGCTCAGAGGTTAATACTGACTGAAGAGCTCATCTGATGTCATACAGAAAACTGTAGAGTCAGGACAACACTTCCTAATACTTCCTATTATTCTGGCTTGATCAGTGACTGGTAGTATGGGGTATGAGCAGGGAAAAACTGCCTCACTGGGGAGGCACAATGTATACATTTCAGCTTATCCAGTCAAAGTTCTCATATTGTGTATGAACAGAGAGCAAGTTTGTCACTGCTCAGACCCCATATTACCAGTTGCTGTTGAAGGCAGAAGAAAAGGAATCCTTCATCCAATATTGTAGTTATAGGCGTGGAATCAGGTGAGTGACTCAGCAAGCATTAACCTCTGAGCTACAGGACATACTTGAAAAGCAGAGAGCTCTCAATGTTTTCTTCTTTGTAAATACAAATAGTACAGTAGTAGAATTTCCATTAAGCTAATTTAGGTTTAGGAGTCATGATTTCTTTAATTTATAACCAGTATAGAGGTATGTAACCAAAGCATCAACCATAAATTAACTGCAGTAATCTTAGGCAGGGGCATTGAGATTGCCCTAGCTGCACACATAACTGAGTAGGTGGGTGTAACCAGTACAGCTGAAGCTCCCCTTAAAATGCAGCTCTTGTTACTGTTTACATGGGCTTGTTCAGTTATGTATGCGATGACCAGTACTTCTTTTGTTTGTTTTATTCAGCCTTCAACAGCTTTCCAGGTACTCTTTCACTCCTGAAACAGAGAATAATGCCACTAAGCTATTTCTAATACATTCTATAATTTAAAGGGATACTTCATTTTATCTTTATTTTATTTTGTAGGCATTAAAAAAAACATGAAGAACGATATAAGTCTTATCTCTCAAACCTTTATGGTTTGAGAGATATTCACAAGCAAAGTTTCCCCTCCCGCCCCTTTTACCTAGTGTAAGTCATCTCTTCTCAGATGTGGAGTCTGGTTGTAAGACCAGACAGATAACAGAAGGGGACAATCTTCTTCCTATGAGAACAATGAAAGCCCTGCCCCCCTTGACAAGTCTTTCAGGTTTTTCCCTTATCTTAATTGAAGATTGTCCCTCTCAGTAAAAGGGGCGGGAGGGGGATACTTTGTTATTGAGTTACTCTTGAACTACAACTCCAACAGAATTGAAATAACACTCTCCAAAGTCTAAATACCATTATGATTAATTACAGCTGCTTTTATTATGAAACATTACTGTCCCTTTAAAGTGTTACTGGTGGAGGTCTCACGCTTTACCACTGAGCAGGTTAAGGGCTTGTTCATATAAGTGATACCAACACTCCCCTTACAAGCTGTTAGGCTGTGAGAGGCATGAACTTGAATACAGCCGGGCTCCCTGGGTATCTCTGAATCAAGTAATTCTGACACCTATGCTGATGCCATTGATTGGCTTCTTGTAAAGAGCATCACAATTTAGTCATTTGTGAACAGCCGACACAGTGGCCCCATAGACTGCAGATCTTCAGTGGAGATTATCACTGTCTACTTCCTTGGAGATCATCTGTGTGTATTCAGAAGCTCTTGATAAAGTAAGGGGGTCTTACGAAACGCGTTGAGCATTTTTCTGATTGGATTCCATTGTTGTATTAATATACCATTTTATTGGTTTTAATATTATTTTTATTTTCGTTTGGAAATTTTGAATAAATTTTTACCACCATAGCACCCGTGCTTTGGTTCTTTTAAGCTCTGTGTTCCTATATATGCCAAGTGATCATATATGTGGAGTGCGCAAGAATTTTAACCACATAAGTGGTATATTGAAAGAAGGAGAACATTAGGAAGACCACCAAGGAAACAGAGAGTTGAATACCTACCTGGGGTTTATACCAGGAATATTGGATATACTGAGAGGCAGTTTCTAACCTCTCAAAAAGGTGAGCGTTTTACTTTAAGCACGTGGTGAAGGTGGAGGAAGAAGAATTTGGTTAATACTACACTCAGAGGACCTTGATTGCGCTGTTTTTTATTTCTTCGGTGTGTATCGAACCCTGTCTGGGTGCATTGGTGCTGTTCTTTGTCAACTAAGGTGACCATATAACGCATATAATTATGGAATGCTTATGAAAAAGCCATTATTCAGGACTGCTAAGGAATACTTGGAATCCTGCTCTGTGTGTGTGTTTTGGGTCCCTGATTTAAAGGGATATGTGCCCTTCTTATTGTGAACAAGCACTAACAGACATTCTTGTTTTAATTCCTCATCCTCCCACCCCATTCCCTGATGTCAGACCCTTCTGCAGTGGAGGAACTGACCCGGTCAATTGACAGGTGGAGCTCGGAAGCCATAACAACCCAAACCAGTGCTCACTTAAATGGAACAAAAAGAACAATGGGGCACTCCTAGTGTAGACTAAGATTCAGTTTTGTTCCGTCACCAGTCACTAAAGTAATCACAATATATCTAACTGATCTAAGTGGTCAGTAATGTAGATGGAGGATTCTAACCGTCTCCACTCAGTTTCGCCAGATGTATCTGCTGCTCCCGATCCTCAAAAAACAAAAACCCAAAAAGCAGATGGGGGTGCTGATGGGCTCCAACTTAATGTACAGTAAAATAACAATAATACATTTTTTTGTAATAACACTTGCTGGGACTATATTCCCACCCTGCTAAGAATCTTTCAGATTAAGTATCCAAAAGATGTGGTTGATTCAAGAAAACGTAAAATGTTAAAAAAAAAAAAAAAAAAAAAAAAAAAAAGATATTTATAAATATATTAGCAGTATATAGATTTGGCATCTATAAGCACCCCTATCTGTTTTTTGCTTTTCACTATCAGGGACACTTTAACCTCTGTGTGAGCTGTTTTACTGGGTCCTGAGCACTGACAAAAGCACAATCAGTGCTCAGGATGCCTTTAAACAGATCACTCTGGGCAGATATTTCTGTCTGTATGAGACCTGAGCATTTGAGTGCCACATGTGCGGCCCATGTGTTGAATCTGGTTGCCTCTTACCTAGGACATATTTTTGTGTATTTCATGTTTGTATACGCTTACTTTAAAACATCAACTGGTATACACTTTCAATACCTATCAAACATGCTATCCCTGTTATGGGAGACTCTATGAGGCAGATATATACAATTGTGATTTAAAAATGCAATACAAAACACAGAAGTTCTTTCTTCCTGTTTGATCACAAAACACAGTAGTACTGGGTCTGTGAAAGGGCAAACTTCCTGCCTTCAGATAATGTGTGTGTATGCTAGCAGAGCACTGTTTTTTTACTGTACAGAGACTGATGGGAGAAGTGGTTATAGCTATAGTTCCATTGAAGCTTATTGAGGAAGCACATGGTTGAAAGTAATTGCAGTTAATCTGCTGAGCTTCAATACAGTTTGGAGATTCCTAACCAGAGCTGTGATAGGTATTGATAGTCCCAAAGTCCTGAAATCCTATATATTCTAGCTATAGTTTTGTAAAATAAATAGTGGCACAGTGTAACATTTTATATGCTAATTCCCTGTACGTATGATAATTAGACATCTTGATGTAGCTGATGAGGCTGAAAAATATGAATCCGAGTTCAGCCCATGCCATATCACAACCTGTTGATCCAGAGGAAGGCGAAAAAAACAAACAATTGAAACCATTTCCAAATAGGCCTCAAACGAGTAAAAAAAAAAAGAAAAAAGAAAATCCTTCCTGACTTGAAATGACAGGACGTTGATCCAGGTAAATATCGGACTATCTGTCGCAGCCAGCTGTCATAATTCGCAATATTGTACAGCACTAGATGGCTATTTGTTACTTTTTTGAAAGGAGTTAATGTCTGCAAGCACAGCAACCCAAGGCAAAGAATTCTATAATTTTACCACCCTTACTGAAAAAAATCCCTGCCTTAGTTTTATTAAAAAAACTCCTTTTCAGTAGTCTTAATGCACGACCTCTTGTTCTTTGCTCAACTATTTGATTAAATAGTTCCTTGTATTTACCATTTACAAATATATTCAAGGTCATCATATCGCCCCTTAGAAGTCTCTTCTCTATTGTAAACAAACCCAGTTTGGCTAGTGATTAGTCTCTATTTCTAACCCAAATCCCTTAATAATTTTTGTTGCACAACATATATATGCAGTTTTTAACTTATCTTTTTGTGACAGGTCCACTTTATGGCAGGAGCCTGATGGCCAGGACTCTTACAGTTTCACTACTGGCTCCTTAAAGGGATAGTAATGTTTCATAATAAAAACAGCTGTAATTAATCATCATAGTATTTGGACTTTGGAGAGTGTTATTTCAATTCTGTCAGAGTTGTAGTTCCAGAGTAATTCAATGACAAAGTGTCCCCCTCCCTCCCCTTTTACTGATGTCACACTGTTCAGCCTGAGCAGATGGGAGGTGCCCAGGTAGACTGCAGAGAGGGACAATCTTCAATTAAGATAAGGGAAAAACCTGAAAAGCTTGTCAGGGGGGGCAGGGATTTCATTGTTTTCATAGGAATAAGAGTGTCCCCTTCTGTTATCTGTCTGGTCTATGGACTGCATTCCACATCTGAGAAGAGATTGTTTACACTAGGTAAAAGGGGCAGGAGGGGGAAACTTTACTTGTGAATATCTCTTAAACCATAAAGGTTTGAGAGATAAGACTTATATCATTCTTCGTGTTTTTTTAATGCCTACAAAATAAAATAAAGTTAAAACGAAGTATTACTATCCCTTTAAATTTTCAGAATATATTAGATACGCATGTGCACATGCACCACTTCAATGGCTCCTAAAATGCCCAGCTGGAGCCTAAATCCAACTTTATGATCTATCTATCTATTTATTTCCTTTTGGTTTAGGTCTGTCAAGACGGTGGACTGTGCCTGAGATCTCCTTGGACTTTATTAAATCACTTTTATTATTCTGACCAACTCTGCCTTCTACACTCGCAGAGATGGGCATTGGGATCTGGAGTTGAAGTGGGATTATATAGAGAATTTTCTCAATCATGTAAATGGCTTACTGAGGGCAAGGTCCAAAAGAGACTGGAAAAGGTTATGGTGAATAAAGCACCTGGACCTGATGGTATACACCCAAGGATTTTTAAATGGATAGTAGTACTTTGTTTTATCTTTATTTTATTTTGTAGGTATTAAAATAACATGAATAAAGATATGTCTTATCTCTCAAACCTTTATGGTTTGAGAGATATTCACAAGCGAAGTTTCCCCTCACTGACCAAAACGGTCAAGTCTGCCATCTAGCTGTCAGATTTGGAATCTGGTCTGAAGATCAACAGGTGGCCCTTCAGCAGAGCCAAGATTGCAAGATATAAAAATAACTATTTAATTGGAAGGGTCTAAAAAGTGTGCTTGCAAACCAAGCACACTTTGTAGACTATTCGAATGAAGTAGTTCTTCTTATATCTCGTGATCTCGGCTCTGCTGTAGAGCCACGGCCGGTCGCGGACCAGATTACAAATCTGACAGCTAGATGGCAGACTTGCCCGTTTTGGTCAGTGAGGGGAAACTTTGCTTGTGAATATCTGTCAAACCATAAAGGTTTGAAAGATATGACTTATATTCATGTTTTTTTTTAATGCCTACAAAATAAAATAAAGATAAAATGAAGTATTACTATCCCTTTAAGGAATGTAGTTCAGTAATAGCAAGACCATTTTACTTAAAGGGATAGCAATACTTCGTTTTAACTTTATTTTATTTTGTAGGCATTAAAAAAACATGAAGAACGATATAAGTCTTATCTTTCAAACCTTTATGGTTTAAAAGATGTTCACAAGCAAAGTTTCCCCCTCCCGCCCCTTTTACCTAGTGTAAGCCATCTCTTCTCAGATGTGAATCTGGTTGTAAGACCAAACAGATAACAGCAGGGGACAATCTTCTTTGTATGAAAACAATGAAAGCCCTTCCCCCCCTTGACAAGTTTTTTAGCTTTTTCCCTTATCTTAATTGAAGACTGTCCCTCTCTGCAGTCTACATGGGCACCTCCCTTCTGATCTGGCTGAACGGGGGGGGGGGATACTTTGCTTGTGAATATCTCTTAAACCATAAAGGTTTGAGAGATAGGACTTATATCGTTCTTCATGTTTTTTTTTAATGCCTACAAAATAAAATAAAGATAAAACGAAGTATTACTATCCCTTTAATATTTATTGATTCACTTTCATCAGACAGTGTCCTGTGATTGGAGGAAAGCTGATGTAGTTTGATTGTTTAAAAAGGAAACAAGATCCAAACCAGGAAAATATAGACCTTATGGCTTGACTGGTGTGTCAAAAATTTGTTTAACATTGTATCTACCACAGTAAAACAGTAAGTAGTAATTTGGACAAGGAAATTGTTGTTACTTGGATTTTGCAAAACCCTTTGATACATACAGTGCCTCACAACAGGTTACTGCATAAATTAAAAGGCTTCGGTTTGGGCGGTGTTGTTTGTACATGCATTGAGAACTGGTTAAATGATAGATGGCAGAGAGTTGTTGTAAATGGAATCTTTTCAACTTGGTCTAACGTTATATGTGGGTTTCCTCAGGGTTCAGTCCTGGGACCAGTGCTTTTTAATTTGTTTATTAATGATCTAGAAGTGGGAATTGAAAGTAGCGTCTCAGTCTTTGCTGATGACACGAAGCTATGTAAGGAAATACTTAGAGAGCTGGATGCTTTTTCTCTGCAGATGGATTTACATAAACTGAGTGAATTGGCAAAGTGGCAGATGACATTTAAACTACAGAATCCATCATCCTCAGCCAGCCATTGGCAGTTTGGGGGATATGGGGATTGTAGTCCAAAAACAGCAGGAGGTCATCAGATTGCCCAATCTAGGGTCTATGCTCATGGAGCTGTAGTGATTGTAATATACAGAATTATGCAGAACTAATTCTGGTTATCTTTGTTTCATACTTGTTTTGAAATCCATTGAGGGGAACCCTGGATTTGCCCTAAATGGAGTACTTTCCTATTCAATGTAAAGGTGGCAAAACATATTATACTGTTAAAATATCAGTCTTATGTCCCAGAGATGTATTCTACTTGATAAGCTTTAGATTTGGTGATAATGGTTCAAATAAGCTGCCTTTTGTAGATGGAGTGTAAAGAGCAAAGCCAATGTTGGGGGATAGTGTGATCTATATTCCATAGTAACAAAACACACCTCACAACTTTGACCACATCATTTATTCATACAAAACAGCATGCAATCTGTGCAACATATGTGTATCTGTCTTATCTACTAGACTTTTTTTCTTCTGACTGCACCTAACACTGGGACTAAGCTCAGCTCATGATACCGCTTTAGATTGTAAGCTTTCGGGCAGGGACCTCCCACCCAATGTTTCTCTCTACAAAGCATCTGTAACCCTGTATTGTTTAAACCCTTAAATTGTAAAGCGCTGCGTACACTTGTGGTGCTATATAAATAAACATATTCATTTATTCATTCATTCATTCATACTGTGACCTGGGCTAGCAGGTACCAATATTTAGAAGGTGTGTCTCTGTGGCCTCCTTTCTTAACACACACAGGAAACATTCCTGTCCACCTTAATTTTGAGCCTGGCTACATCCACTGTGATGACCATATACCTCAGAAGTCACAACAGATACTGTTAATATAGTGAATTATCTATTGTAGTTGCAAATGTTTTTTAAACCAAATTCAAGGCTGGGAAAAGGGAGGGTATTGTTAAAAGGATCAGTCACCCAAGTAACCTCCCCCATCCCCTTTTATCTCATGAGAAATAATCTTAGCCCACCACCTGGTTAATATGCTCCCTCCCCCCATAATCCCTTACCTACACATGCATGTAGATCCAATTAATGGTATCTGTGTAATTAACAAAAAAAAAATTTTTTTTTTTTTTTTGCACAAATGAATCAGTGAATAGTGGGCAATTATTTTTTTTATCTATTTTTTACTCCTGGAGCACGATAGCCTAATATTCTAATGGTCCCTATGAATTATGATATTGCCTTTGCTCAAGATAACATCTTCAGTGAATCCCATATATCATGCTCATGGAGGTGGATATGACAGTTGGTGGTAAGACCACTGGAACTTAAATTTTGCTCACTGCATACTGTATAATCGTATCCCCTTAACCACTACAGTGCTAGAGGCTTGGGGAATATTTTGTACCCAGCAGGCCAGACACATTTTCAGCATTTTTTGCTGTCCACCTGATTAGGTATGATTCCCACTGGTAACCTTCTAGTTGCATATGGTAAACTACTTCTTCTCAATGGCTCAGAAGCTGTGGGCGGGGGTAGGTGTATATGTGAGTCCCAAAGGGGTGTACAGCACATTGCAAAGCAATGCTTTGGTCACCTCTCTGGCACGCTTGTCTTTTTGTGTTTAATTTTTTTTAACCCTGGGAGTGCCAGAGAGGTATCCTATGCATTGGTTACCACTGGGGGCATCAGGACCCCTTCTGATGTCCCGTCCCCCCCAGCTACTGATCTCCCGTCCCCCCCAGCTACTGATCTCCCAACTGATCCTACCCTGTTACTATCCTACCCATGGTTTCAAGTATGAGTGGTAAGGATCAGGGAAAGCCTTTGTCATTACTGGTGAGATAATGTGGAAGACTTTCCCCAATCCCTACTACCCATACCTGGTACCTCATGTATGATGGAAGCAGGAGGGCAATGCTGCTCCTCTGCATTACCTCTACTGATCTCCCAGCCAAATCGGCTGGGAGATCAATAACTTGGAGACATCAGGAGGGGTCCCGATGCCCCCAACGAGGTCTACGTTGTATTTATTTTTGAATACGGCCACTGCATGCCAGTTATACCGGTTTATTCAATGGCCACATTTCTGCCTTACAACGTATGGGCTTGACAGAGTAGGAACAGCTGGCCAAGTCTGTATGTTGTACTGATGTGGCTCTGTAGGGGTTAAGAGCCAGAGGAGTTTACAATGCATTACTTTATAAGTAGGCTGCCAAGTCTGCCTCCAATAGTAATGTAAGTGGTAGGTTGTTATCAGGCGGTGTTGGTTCTGTGTTAAGAATTATGTAATAACTGTACTGATTACTGTATTTCACTTTTTTTTTTAGGGAGTCGGGCTTGCTAGTTTAGTAGTCGTAAAGAGGAAGTTACAATAACAAACTGGTAGAAACTATGTGGTTTGGGCAAAGGTGAACCCATCTGTGTCTTTTTATTTGATCTTGAAATGAAATCCTGTGTTGCCCATCATATTCAGCCAGTCACTGTATGGGTTTTGCAGTCTAACAATAACTTCTTCTCAACAATAACTGTACAGCCCCAAGTTGTCCATGCCTGCTATTGTCTGTATAAATCAGAGCAGGGCCATTGACTGCTGGAAGATGTTGGAAATTGAAGTCCAGCAACAGCTGGTGGACCTCACGTTGCACGTAGTATAAATTCTAGATGTGTGTGCTCTGCAGGAATTGTTAAATAGCTTTGTTAGGTAAAAATAAGCATGTCTCATCAATTTTAATATTTGCCACAGTATATGCTAGAAAAAGAAACATTAAAAATAAATTAATCTTTCCAGATTGACAACATGACTACTTCCTACATCAACCTCTTCTTCTTTTTTTATTTTTTTTTTTTTAACAACTATTGTAAAACTATATGCCTTTCTTCTTATAGAATTTCATCTAATCCCATCTTTAATGTATCACTACATCCCTAGGTTGGGAATTACAGGATTTTTTTCAGTAAAGAACCCCGTCATAAGCCGAAGTTGAAACATCCTTGCCCTAAACGTAAGGTTATATTCATGTGGGTGACATCAGTATAAAGTTGTTCAGGGTGCTGAAGCAGGTCAGGATGGCTTCCGCATTCAGATGTCCTGCCTTATTGAGGCCTGTGTCACGTGTGGAAGATCCCAGGAACTTAGGATCCCAGGCTTCTAAATATTTGTTGGAATGTATCTACATCCATTCAGTCAATGGCTCCTAAAACACCTGGCCCTTGAAATTCTGTCTGGCTTCAGTTTTTCATATTGTCGTTCACCTCCTACCCTAAGGGGTGTCTTCCAGTTATTTTTACTGACCTTGGAATGAAAACTTCCTTTGAGAGGTTGCATTAAACTTGAAGATATTAATTTGACCCATCTTTTAAACAACTTTTTTCTACAGTAAATAAACTAAGTTTTACTGGTTGTTCTTCATATCCAAATTTCTCCTATTCCTTTATCAGTTTTGTTGATCTTACCTGTAGTTTTTCCATTTACAAAATGTTCATTTTAAGAACAGGTGCCCAAGCTTGTACTGCAGGAATGAACAAAAATATAAAGAGCTTTGGAGACAGATACATTTTTGGGGCCAGTGAATAAATGATTTTCTTTTAGATCCAAAGGAGCTAGCTCAGTGGCAGCCAAAAAACAAAAACATCTTTGGAGCCTGACAAATGTCTTTTAGAAGTTATCTGGGAGTTTTAGGAGCCAGTGAAGGGGTTCACGTACATGGTGGTAAATAAAATACTTTAAAAATGTAGGAGCCAGCAGTGAAATTGAAGGAACCTGGTCTCCCAGACTTCTGAGATTTTTCAACCCCTGAGCTAGCGTATTATATGTACTATTAAAATGCATGATGCCACATTTTTCTACATTGGATCTCAGTTGCCAGACCAATCTCCCATTGCATCCAAATTCCTCTATAGAGAATAAAAAAACATCCTGCATTGAGTATATTATGTTAAATAATCTGGTACCCTCTGCAATCTTGCATTCTGCACTGACTTCTAGTATATAAGAAAAGTGGATCAAATACAACCAAGGTTTCTACTTCATAAAAGCTTAAAGGGATAGTAATGTTTCAAAATAAAAGCAGCTCCAATTAAGCTTCATAGTATTTGGACCATGGAGAGTGTTATTTTAATACTGTCAGAGTTGTAGTTCAAGAGTAATTGAAAGGTAAAGTATCCCCCTCCCGCCCCTTTTACTGATGTGTCATGTAACATTGCTCACCTCAGAGCAGCAAGACTGTCCAGATGGATCACAGAGGTTGGCAGTCTTCAGTGAGCATAAGGAAAAACCTGAAACCTGTCAAAGGGGACAGGGTTTTCCCTATGCTCACAGTAAGGAGATTGCCCCTTGCTGCACCCTGTCCGGTCAAGAGACCAGATTCCACATCTGAGCAGAGGTGGCTTACACTAGGTAAAAGGGGCGGGAGGGGGATACTTTATCATTCAATTTTTTTCTGTTTTTATTGAGGTGTTATTCTAAGCATATTACTAAGGGTCTGAAGTATATCAGAAGAGCCTACACAGGTGTTTTGGTGTCCTAGTCGAGCTATGACTTGGTCCCTGTCCCATATTCTCTGGGTCTCATTGAAGGGCCAGTTTCTCTGGGGCAATAGAGTCCAGTGGTATCTATTATATGATCCACACCAATGAACTGCTTCTTTAGTCTCTAAATTGGTACCAGTTCTACCATAAGGGCGGAGGGAGGACCTAGTGTGGGTGTGTTTTTAAAGCAATTAAATTAGATCCGTTGAATTACAGAGATTAGCATTTCAAGTTAAAATCTTTTTTTTACATAATTGATGCACATGCTGAATAGAGAGCATGGTACTATAGATCATATAAGATATTTGGCTACTATATGCTGCTGTCTACTGATGACTTGAAATTAGTCCCTAGGTCTTTAAGATCTTGATCTCCTGCTCATTAAATTTAATACACTTAGAGATGCTTTTACAGACTACAACATACACTGTTGCCATCTCGGCCTCATTTCACTGCATACTGGTAGTCACTGACGACCAACATGCATTGTCCCACAGTGAGGCCTCTCTGGCACTTAATGGATAAAAGGCCCGATTTGGAGAGAGGGGGGAAAAAACCCAAAACGAAATTCAGTGGCAAAAAAACTTTTTGTTACAGGTAAGTTTCTTCTCAAATGAACAAAAGCCAGGAAATACAGGTTACAATCTTCTAATTCCATGCCCCCATGTGCTTTGCTGATGCCATCAGGTATTTCATGTTTTTTGTGAGTGAGACCTTGGCTTTAACAAATGTTGTTGTTTTGTTTGTGGAGTAGGCTGCAGAACCGCGGGGAATCTTTCTGCAGTAATTTATGACAGGAGTGTGGCTTTCTCCTCCTGATCACTCGTGTAAAAAACAAAAACAAAAACACCACCCCTGTGAGCAGGCGTACTCTTCCCCCATCACCCCGGAAGGGACGGACAGCAAACCAGAAACGGATTATAAAGAATAGGGTCATATGACCAAAATTCTCCATCTGTGCCAGCCACAACCAGGGGTGGCAGTAAGGAGGGGATATTCAAACATACACACATTCCCACTTGCACTCCACTCACGCACCCCACACTCTCACACACATTCCCACTCTCATACCACACTCACTCTATTTGCACATCTCACATTCTCTCACACACACACACACTTCACTCACATTCCACTCACTCGTGTCCACCCCACTCGCACACACCCCACTTACACTAACATACTCGAAGTAACACCCACACACTCCATTTACATATATCATCTGTATTAATAAAATAATAAGACATGTGAACAAAATTCTCTGGTTCTGCCAGCCACACCCCGGGGTGGCAGTAAGGATGAGTTGTGGTAATATCCATACTGTCTTTCTAATAGGTAGAAAGCCAGGGACTTGATTTTCACAGCCCCTTGACCACTCCTGTTTAAATTTCTGCAAGGAGGTGAAGGGGACAGATTTTCACATCTTCAGAATGCCTGCAGGCACTGATTGTCCTCCTTCACTTTCTCATACTCCTCAGTGCACCCTCAATTACTTTTGCCAACCACGCGCACAGTGGCCAATGACCCTACCTTTGGCCTTCCTCAGTGTCCGCCATCCACTCTTTCGCCCACTACTGAATATCCGTAAGTGTTACTCTGTGACTATTCTTGCATGGACAACGCCATGCATCTTTTGATAGTAATAAATGGATAAATATTGTATATATGGGAGGAATTAATCAACAATCATCACAGAAGACAATTGTTGGAGGTTTGGGCGGAGGTTGCACAGCGCATATAGGGCAGGACCGAGCTATCACGCTCCCAGTCCCGCATCTAACATGTAACATGTTGGAAAGCTGCTGACTTGACCCTTATTCAGTGTAGTTTTCTGTGACTGGCTTGTCAATTGCAGCAAATAAGCTGCTGTGAGCCTCTTAAAGGGATAGTAATGTTTCATAATAAAAGCAGCTCTAATTAATCATCATAGTATTTGGGCCTTGAAGAGTGTTGTTTCAGTTTTGTCAGAGTTGTAGTTCAAGAGTAATTGCATGATAAAGTATCCCCCTCCCGCCCCTTTTACTGATGTAACACTGCTCACCTCAGAACAGCTGGGAGGTGCCCAGGTAGACTGCAGAGGGGACAGTCTTCAATTAAAAGCTGAAAAACTTGTCGAGGGGCAGGGTTTTCATTGTTCTTAGAGTAAGAAGATTGTCCCCTGCTGTTATCTGTCTGGTCTTACAACCAGATTCCACATCTGAGGAGAGCAGTGTTACACTAGGTAAAAAGGGCGGGAGGGGAATACTTTATCATTCAATTACTCTTGAACTACAACTCTGACAGTATTGAAATGACACTCTCTGTGGCTCAAATACTATGAAGATTAATTGAAGCTGCTGTTTGTGTGAAACATTACTATCCCTTTAAGTCTGCAGCCTGCAGATTCAAACAGCCAAGTCACTGCCTGTCAGACTGCCTCAACGGGGCAGGTTTCTGTCAGTGGCTGTGCACTCCCAATTTTTATGAGTCTAGAGTGTGCTATAGTCAGAAGAATAATGAGACACCAGTGCTGCTCAGTGGCCCTGCTCTTCGGAGATTCTGCACTGCCATGCCACGATGCCAGATGCTACTATTACTGCTCCAAGGCCTGCAAGGATTATGAACATACTTGACACCACCAACCCATATGTACTGCTTTGCAATGCATTAGAGAAAAGATACCCACTGATCACCCAGCATCTGAGTGCCTCTCAGCACCACCTGTGATGCAGTGCCCTAGGCAACTTTCTAATATTTCTAGCCCCTCATAGGGTGAAAAATCCTAGAAGCCAGGGCATCTACTATTTTACTACTTGCTTGTAAGTTTTGGAGTATTTTGTATGAATCTATATATGTGCACCAATTACAATGGCACCAAAATATTCTGTCTGGCTACTACGGTAAGTGTATTATATTTTGCCCTAGAGATAACCAGATTATAACATTTTTAAAACAACTGGAAGATGAAGAATAAAAAGTGACATGCTTTTGTCCGCCATTGTTGTATTTTGCAATTGTCATAACACATCTCAGGCCAACGATTACTTTGCAACTTTGGTCAAAGAGTGCTTTTAAAGGAACACTAACACCTACAAATAAAGTTGGTTGCTACAACTTTAAATACCATGTACTTTCACCTTGCATACGTAATTAATAATTATTCATATGCTACAGCCTTAACCCGTTAAGGACCAGAGGAGTGTGTTGTGTGTTGCTTTGCAATATGTTGCACAACTCTCTGGTTAAAAAGTAAGCATAAACTTGCTTTATAACAGGTGTTAACCATCCAATTTAGAGGACATTATTTAAATGCATTTATGGTGAGAGGTGAAGACTAAAACCAGTTAATTTATTGTGATTGGTGTCCACTGATCTTTTATTCAGAAAGTCTATTATCTTTTTCAGACCATTTTCAGACAGTCCTGGACAATCACATAAAGACGCTGGCATGATGTACAGTGTATTTAAAGGGATAGTAATACTTCGTTTTATCTTTATTTTATTTTGTAGGCATTAAAAAAACATGAAGAACGATATAAGTCTTCTCTCTCAAACCTTTATGGTTTGAGAGATATTCACAAGCAAAGTATCCCCACCCCCCGTTCAGCCAGATCAGAAGGGAGGTGCCCAGGTAGACTGCAGAGAGGGACAATCTTCAATTAAGATAAGGGAAAAAGCTGAAAAACTTGTCAAGGAGGGAAGGGCTTTCATTGTTTTCATTCAAAGAAGTTTGTCCCCTTCTGTTATCTGTCTGGTCTTACAACCAGATTCACATCTGAGAAGAGATTGTTTACACTAGGTAAAAGGGGCGGGAGGGGGAAACTTTGCTTGTGAATATCTCTTAAACCGTAAAGGTTTGAGAGATAAGACTTATATCATTCTTCATGTTTTTTTTAATGCCTACAAAATAAAATAAAGTTAAAACGAAGTATTACTATCCCTTTAACTATACATAACACCTTTTGAGGTGTTAGTGTTCCTTTATCCCTTTAAAAGTGCCAGAAATGTATCCAACACACTGCAATGCGCTGAATATCTCACTGGCACAGGGTTAGCACACCTACAGATTTGTAGTGTCGTATCCATGGAATTGCACAAGTTCTGCAGGGAAATTCATTTTCTCTGCTACATTGTTGCTGCTGGTTATACATGAACTCCTTGAGTGCCAAAGGGGTCCCAGGAAGGAAAAAAAAGTGTTTCTATAAAATGGTAAAATGCAGTGAAAGTGCATGTTTTCTTTTGTTTTGTCTTCTGTAAAACTTCATTGAATCAAACACTGCTATAAAAAGTTCCCCTTGTGAACATTTCCGCAGGACAGGACATCTGACTGCCGTTTGGAGTCGGGAAGGAATTTTGTTACCCACTTGGAGCTTAATCGGAAATGGCTTCAGTTGTTTTTTTTTTGCCTTCGTTTGTATCAACAGGATTGTTTTGGCATGGATTGGACTTGATGGATGCATGGCTTTTTTTTTTCTCAGCCTCGTCAGCAATGTTAATATCTGACTTTTGGTTCTGTATCTCCTGTAACCCCTAAGAGTTATATTTCTCAACAGCTGGACATCAGTAAATGTCTACCTCTACCTTAGGAGTTTGGTGTGCAGGGTATATATGTGTAGCTCTTTTGAACTGAAAAGGTACTTGTTTTTCTGGTACTGAAAGTGTGCATATGTTTAGTTCTCTGACACTGAAATAATGCTTGTAGCTTTGTCATTGAAAGGGTGTGAACATGTGGCTCTTTGGCAGTGGAATGGCTCTTTTGTTTTGGAACAAGTAATCTGTTGCTAAACAGTCACATTAGTGACGGTGCATAGTTAGTTGCCATCTTAGCTGTGGGTAAGTTATTCATGGCATCAGATGCGGGTGTGTCTTTCAACCTGAAAAACATCCCACCGACTTCAATTTAAATTTTTCTATGTGATATATTAACTTTTTGCCTATATAGTCTTACTCATATTGCAGCCACATATTTTAAGCCACATGAGGCTCATGGACTACTTGAGACTATTTTTATTTTTAACCTAGCTAGCTAGCACACGTGAACTAGTAGGCTAGCAAGGTCTAAAGACCTGCCTGGCACTACTCTAGTCCATTAAAGGAATAGTAATACTTAAAGGGATAGTAATACATCAGTTTTACTATCCCCCTTAAATTACTGAATTAAACGAGCCCAGCGGCATCTCTCAAACCTTTATGGTTTGAGAGATATCTGCCTTCAAAGTTTAGTAAAGTTTCCTCTCCCCTGATGTCAGTGTTCTAGCTGACAGCAGGGGAATCCGGTCCCGGGACTGGTGGAGGCTTTTCAACAGAGCTGGGATCACATTATAGGAGACAAAATCCTTCACTGAAATGGTCTTCTACATGTGCTTGCAAACCAGGCACACGTAGAAGACCATTTCAGTGAAGGATTTCTTCTTCCATAACACAATCCCGGCACTGCTGAAGAGCCTCTACTTGCTCGGGGACCAGATTCCCCTGTCTGTCAGCTAGAACACTGATGTCAGGGGAGAGGGAACTTTGAAAGTGGATATCTCTCAAACCATGAAGGTTGGAGAAATGCTGCTGGGCTCGTTTAATTCAGTTTTTTAAGGGTTACAAGATGAGGCATAGTAAAATTGTATTACTATCCCTTTAAAAATTACTATCCTGCATCTTGTAGCCAGTAAAAAACAGAGTTAAATGAGCCCAGCGGCATCTCTCACACCATTATTGTTTGAGAGATACCCGCTTTCAAAGTTCCCTCTCCCCTGACGTCAGTGTTTCTAACTGACAGCAGGGGAATCTGGTTCACGAACCGGCGGAGGCTGTTCAGCAGAGCCGAGATCACATTATGGAAGAAGAAAATGGAAGGATTTCTTCTGCTGAACAGTCTCCTCTTGCTCAGGGACCGGATTCCCCTGCTATCGACTAGAACGCTGATGTCAGGGGAAAAGGCAAAAAGCAAAACTTTGAAAGCGGGTATCTCTCAAACCATAAAGGTCTGAGAGATGCTGCTGGGCTCATTTAACTCAGTTTTTTACTGGCTACAACATACAGGACTGTGATTTTTAAAGGGATAGTAATGTTTCATAATAAAAGCAGCTCTAATTAATCATCATAGTATTTGGACTTTGGAGAGTGTTATTTCAATTCTGTCAGAGTTTTATAGTTCAGGAGTAATTCAATGACAAAGTATCCCCCTCCCGCCCCTTTTACTGATGTAACACTGCTCAGCCAAAGCAGAAGGGAGGTGCCCAGGTAGATTGAGAGAGGGACAATCTTTAATTAAGATAAGGGGAAAACCTGAAAAGCTTGTCAAGGGGGGTAGGGCCTTCATTGTTCTCATAGGAAGAAGATTGTCCCCTTCTATTATCTGTCCAGTCTATGGACTGGATTCCACATCTGAGAAGAGATGGCTTACACTAGGTAAAAGGGGCGGGAGGGGAAACTTGCTTGTGAATATCTCTCAAACCATAAAGGTTTCAGAGATAAGACTTATATCATTCTTCATGTTTTTTTTTAATGCCTACAAAATAAAATAAAGTTAAAACGAAGTATTACTATCCCTTTAAATACTAGAATGTTCAGTGACTTGATCAAGGACTTGTGTTAGGCCTTTACCTGTGAACCTTTATAGGAGTAAAGTTGATTAACCTTTACTTTGCAGCACTCTCCTGATCTTTAAATGGTTAATGTTACGGAAATTCCTTTATTTCTTATTGTACACATTCTGCAGGTCTGAGGTGTAGTATATGCTGAATTATTAATTTGTTTTAATTTGACTGCCATAACATGCCTGCAATATTATGTGAGCTAATACAGTTGGATTACCAGTGCACTATAAATACATTATATGCTTGCAGATAACGTGTACCCAGATATCAGGGTCTTGGGGTGAAGGATCAAAGTCAAATTCTCAGTGTTACTTGCTACACAATCTGCAGTCTCTAAGTCGGTGCCATTTACCCAAGGCAAAGGGAGCAGTCATTTTTGTACTGGGTGTTTTCAAGCCTTGATATATTACAATTGTTGAGTGCCCATTGGCTGGAGTACCTCTGGGTTACAGCGAGCAGGGTCAAATTACCCAGAACAGGAGATGGCAACATATGGGCCTCCAGCTTCTGCCAGACTACAATGCCCATCATCCCCTTCCAGCAGTTGGCTGGTAGGAATGATGGGGATTGTAGTCTGGCAGCAGCTGGAGGGCCTCAAGTTACCCATCCTTGACCTAGAATCTACATTGCAGAGAAATTCGGGGACTAATATTTCAAATATCTCATGGTCTCACTTTGAACAATCCCAGTTGTGTGTATCTTATTCCTTGGAACTTGTAAATAGCAGAATGTGTTTCCATAAGTAACGAACTGAAAAATGTTTTTGTTTACCTACTGCTCATGCCCTTGCTTCTCCTTTTTTCTCTGATACACCCAGTCTCACGCTCTCCTTTCCATCTTCCTGCATCTGCTACACAACTGATTTTCCCTACTCTCTTCCCTCATCCCACTTGCTCCTCTCTCCTCCCCTCCTCCTTTCTTTCTGTGACTTCTCCCATCTTACTTTCCTCCTTCTGACCCTTTCACTGTCACCTCTAAACATCTTCCCCCTTTACCCCCCCACTGACTGCCACTCAATTCTCTTACACTCTTTAACTTTCCCACCACCTCAACCCATCTCTCCCTATCCAATTGCTTCTCTCCTCAGTTATGTCTGCGCTTGCCCCCCTTCCCTCCTTTTGACTCCCCTTCACTTCCTTGTCTCTTTCCCCTTTTTGTGTGTTTTGATATATCCACCCCCACCTCTCACTATTCCTGCCTCTCTCACACACATCACACATATATATATATATAATTAATTTGCTAAAACATGTGTAAAGACGCAGTCATGCTCAGTAGAGACTCACCGCCCTGCGCGTCCAGCTCAGTATCAGTCATGGCACGGGCAGTCTCTACTGCTCATGACTGCCCCGCGACTGGCTGGCAGTGGCACTGTGGCCCGTGTAACAGGCTCTTCAACTAGTTTCATATAGATATAAAATATGGTTTTATATATATATATATATATATATATATATAAATAAATAAATCTCGCCCCCCTTCTCTCTCTCCCCCTCTCTTTCCCCCCTTTCTCTCTCTCTCTCTCCCCCCTTTCTCTCTCTCTCTCTCTCCCCCCTTTCTCTCTCTCTCTCTCTCCCCCCTTTCTCTCTCTCTCTCTCTCTCTCCCCCCTTTCTCTCTCTCTCTCTCTCTCTCTCTCCCCCCTTTCTCTCTCTCTCTCTCTCTCTCTCTCTCTCTCTCTCTCTCTCTCCCCCCCTCTCCCCCCTTTCTCTCTCTCTCTCTCTCTCCCCCCCCCCTTTCTCTCTCTCTCTCTCTCCCCCCCTTTCTCTCTCTCTCTCTCTCCCCCCCTTTCTCTCTCTCTCTCTCTCTCTCTCCCCCCCTTTCTCTCTCTCTCTCTCTCTCTCCCCCTTTCTCTCTCTCCCCCCCTTTCTCTCTCTCCCCCCCTTTCTCTCTCTCCCCCCCCCTTTCTCTCTCTCTCTCCCCCCCTTTCTCTCTCCCCCCTTTCTCTCTCTCTCTCTCCCCCTTCTCTTTCTCTCTCTCTCCCCCCTTCTCTCTCTCTCTCTCTCTCCCCCTTTCTCGCTCTCTCCCTCCTTCTCTCTCTCCCCCTCTCTCTCTCTCTCTCTCTCCCCCACCTCTTGCTTTCTCCCTTGTCTCTCTTGCTTTTGCCCTCTCTCTCTCGCCCCCCGTTTAAGTTGGTTTTTCCCTTCCTTCTTTCCCACCCACTCTCATTCTGTGTTGCTCCCCCTGTCTAACTCAGGTGAAGTGCCTGTTCACACCTCCAATATGTACATCTATCAGTTAGCTAAGATTGCTGTCATTACTTGGGCTCTGCTTTATTTCTCTCCATTACTTCATATCTAGTCTCCATATTGCTTGTGGTTTTGTCTGTAGGTCTCCTCTCGGTTTTCCTTTTTGTCTCTACCCTTTAAATACCGACAGACGCGCGCACAAACACTATCTGCTCAGTGTCTGCACCACAGCACATTTCACTTCCTGTATACATAGACACGCTGCCTCCCTCTCTCTGCTGTGACCCAGAGGTGACATGGGGGTTGGGACACATTGCCCTGCAAAGCCTGAACTGAAATGGTTTGATGGTAAGCTATAAGAGCAGGCTTTTAGTGTGTGTGTGCGTGTATATATATATTATATTTTCACACATGTACGTACACACACATACAGAGACCTTCTACACCCAACCCCCTCCTCTTCTATATATAGAATTCTGCAGCCTCAGAAGGTGCGTCCCCTTTAAGCTGCAGTGTCACACACACCACACTATGGGGGAGGTCACAGCTGTGACACTGGGTTGGAAGGAGGATGGGGCGGCACCTGGGGGGAGGCAAATTCCTGTGCCCTGGACATTGTCACCTTATCACCTTCTTCCTTTAACTCCTTCATTACCGCAGGGTCTAGTAATAACATTGTAAAGATCCAAGTCTACATTTGAGTGTATGTGTATGTCTGTGGGGTTTTTTCACCTGTTATAAGTGGAAAGGCAAAATTGTGTTTGTGTAGAACATGTATGGACAACATGTGGCCCTCCAGCTGCTGTTCGTCTACAATGCTGATCATTCTCAGCTGGACTGTGATGGAAGTTGAAGCCTGTCATTCACTAAAGAGTTGAAGGCTGCTAGTTACTGATGTAAACAACAGCATGGACACCTGTGGTAGCATCATCCTTCTCCATTAACCTTTTGTGGACCAGAAGGTTGAGCAGTGAATTGCTTTGCAATGCGTTGCACAGCCCTCTGTTCCCTAACCCTTTGGGTGCCAGAGAGGTAGCCAATGCATTGCTTTGGATACACCTGACACTCAAAGGGTTAAAGTTTTAACCCTTTGCGTGGCAGAGGGATACGCAAAGGGTTAAACTCTATATTTCTGATGAATGAAAGTTGAATGTAAGCATGCCAATGCTGCCTTCATCTATATCACGGATGAATGTAGTATGGGCTCTCCAGCTGTTGAGGACTAAAAATCCATCATTCCCAGGAAGTTGTTTCAAAAACATATTGCAGCAATCCTTCACTAGAGATTGTGAGGCCCTGTGCTTCTGTTTAGAGGAAGTACCCCCTGTATGCTTTTGTTAATTTAACATATCCTGCACTAGAGATTGTGAGGCGCTGTGCTTCTGTTTAGAGGAAGTACCTCCTGTATGCTTTGTTAATTTAACATATCCTTCACTAGAGATTGTGAGGCCCTGTGCTTCTGTTTAGAGGAAGTATCTCCTGTATGCTTTGTTAATTTAACATATCCTGCACTAGAGATTGTGAGGCCCTGTGCTTCTGTTTAGAGGAAGTACCTCCTGTATGCTTTGTTAATTTAACATATCCTGCACTAGAGATTGTGAGGCCCTGTGCTTCTGTTTAGAGGAAGTACCCCCTGTATGCTTTGTTAATTTAACATATCCTGCACTAGAGACTGTGAGGCGCTGTGCTTCTGTTTAGAGGAAGTACCCCCTGTATGCTTTGTTAATTTAACATATCCTGCACTAGAGATTGTGAGGCTCTGTGCTTCTGTTTAGAGGAAGTACCCCCTGTATGCTTTGTTAATTTAACATATCCTGCACTAGAGATTGTGAGGCGCTGTGCTTCTGTTTAGAGGAAGTACCCCCTGTATGCTTTGTTAATTTAACATATCCTGCACTAGAGATTGTGAGGCGCTGTGCTTCTGTTTAGAGGAAGTACCCCCTGTATGCTTTGTTAATTTAACATATCCTGCACTAGAGATTGTGAGGCTCTGTGCTTCTGTTTAGAGGAAGTACCCCCTGTATGCTTTGTTAATTTAACATATCCTGCACTAGAGATTGTGAGGCGCTGTGCTTCTGTTTAGAGGAAGTACCTCCTGTATGCTTTGTTAATTTAACATATCCTGCACTAGAGATTGTGAGGCGCTGTGCTTCTGTTTAGAGGAAGTACCCCCTGTATGCTTTGTTAATTTAACATATCCTGCACTAGAGATTGTGAGGCGCTGTGCTTCTGTTTAGAGGAAGTACCTCCTGTATGCTTTGTTAATTTAACATATCCTGCACTAGAGATTGTGAGGCCCTGTGCTTCTGTTTAGAGGAAGTATCCCCTGTATGCTTTGTTAATTTAACATATCCTGCACTAGAGATTGTGAGGCGCTGTGCTTCTGTTTAGAGGAAGTATCCCCTGTATGCTTTGTTAATTTAACATATCCTGCACTAGAGATTGTGAGGCGCTGTGCTTCTGTTTAGAGGAAGTACCTCCTGTATGCTTTGTTAATTTAACATATCCTGCACTAGAGATTGTGAGGCGCTGTGCTTCTGTTTAGAGGAAGTACCCCCTGTATGCTTTGTTAATTTAACATATCCTGCACTAGAGATTGTGAGGCGCTGTGCTTCTGTTTAGAGGAAGTACCTCCTGTATGCTTTGTTAATTTAACATATCCTGCACTAGAGATTGTGAGGCCCTGTGCTTCTGTTTAGAGGAAGTACCCCCTGTATGCTTTGTTAATTTAACATATCCTGCACTAGAGATTGTGAGGCGCTGTGCTTCTGTTTAGAGGAAGTATCCCCTGTATGCTTTGTTAATTTAACATATCCTGCACTAGTACAGAATGACATTGTCAGTATTAGAAATATTTTTGGTAGCTGTCGCAAAACTGGGAGGGGTGCATATATACTGCACACTCTGCATCATGGTGCATTTGTGGGCATGCACTAAGCACTATTCTGGGATGTGTTCTACCCCATACAGCAAGCATCATGGAAGGTAATGGGAGTGGGTCTGTAGCAGTCAGGACATGATTGGAGGCACATTCATATTTTGGGTGGATAGGAGAATGTATGGTGGGAAAAGGGAATGTGTTAGGGAATGTTTGTGGAGGATGTTACTATGCTCAATTGCTGTAACTGCAATTGTAAACGAACAGGTTATTCACTGCCTGTTCACATGTGAGCAATATATATATATATATATATATATATATATATATATATATATATATATATATATATATATAATATATATATAGTGACTTGCTGAACACAGCCCAGTGCTGAGAATGGGGGTGGAGTAAGGCATGCAGCGTTTTATATTCCTGCTTTGCTAGGCAGTGATCCATTTCTTGGGCCTGCTCTTCCTCTTAGAGGTTCAAGTCCTAGCACAATTGAAAGAGATTTTCTGTTATTTGTTACATTGTTCTGTGAATAGTGCCAACAAAAACTGTCAACATGGATTGCTTGTTCACACAAGCGAGGCTAACTCAGCACTGAAACTTTGTATTAATAGAGCACATAATGCCCCAAATCAGAATGTTTACAGGATTTACTACCACCTTGCTTGAACATGGCCTGTTGAAACATTCCTGTATTGTTTGTTGATCACAGGGAAGGATCAGCATGACAGCAACAGGACTGTCCGTGAAGGTGAATAATCACATGGTCAGCTTGAACCAGAGCTACATCATATCTGTTCAAATCTCTCATGTGAACATAGTCTGAGTTTGGCAAATGTTCCAGATTCTTAGCAGAACTTCTGCAGTTACATAGACTATAGCAGAGATAGTTAACCTGTGACTCTTCAGCTGTTTTTGGACTTATCTATCATCAGCCAGAGGAGAATGATGGTAATTGAAAGACAGTACCATATGGAGAGCCATATGTTGCCTGTCCTTGCTCCACACACTTGCGTTTCATAGTTTAAGCTTAAAGGGATAGTAATATTTCGTTTTAACTTTATTTTATTTTGTAGGCATTAAAAAAACACGAAGAATGATATGTCTTATCTCTCAAACCTTTATGGTTTATGAGATATTCACAAGCAAAGTTTCCCCTCCTGCCCCTTTTACCTAGTGTAAGCCATCTCTTCTCAGATGTGGAATCCAGTCCATAGACCAGACAGATAACAGCAGGGGACAGTCTTCTTCCTATGAGAACAGTGAAAGCCCTGCCCCCCTTGACAATTTTTTTAGCTTTTTCCCTTATCTTAATTGAAGATTGTCCCTCTCTGCAGTCTACCTGGGCACCTCCCTTCTGATTTGGTTGAACAGGGGGGGGATACTTTGTTTGTGAATATCTCTTAAACCATAAAGGTTTGAGAGATAAGACTTATATAGTTCTTCATATTTTGTTAATGTCTACAAAATAAAATAAAGTTAAAACGAAGTATTACTATCCCTTTAAGAGGAACAAGGCATGAGAGGTGTTAAGATAGAGTGTGTGTATGGCCCTGGATGTAGTGCCAGATGGTTCTTTCCTTTTGTTATCCTTATTTTTAAGCTCTCCCCATATTGAAACCGCATTCTTTATATGTTCAGTAATGTATATATTGTTTATTTGCATGCCTTCTGCACTGCAGGGTTTTCCATGTTGAAGCTGCATATTGTTATATTTGGGGTACTCATGTATATACATACTCCCTTATCAGCTAAAGAGGTACAATTCTGTGGCACTGAGGACCCACAGACATTCCATAAAGCCCCATTGATTTAAACTAGGATTGTAACACAGTGTTAGAGAGATCTTTAACACATTGCAAAGGTCCTATTGATTTGCTCCAGGACTGCACTGCTTTAACTTGGTGAATAAGGCCCTATGTCTCCTTCCCCATATGTTGTCCCGTGAACATTTTGTACAACCATTTTTCTCTGTCGTCCAATACAGGTTACTGGTAACTTTGGGTAGGCGATCCACCCCTTTAAGTAGGCAGGAACAATTCTAGAAGTGAATGCAGGGGGTGGAGCCTTCCTTCCCTCCTTGGCTGCAGCTTGCCAGTCAGCCCCAGTAAGATTTGTTCCTTGGTGAAGACACAGGCAAGAGAACAGTTTTGCTATAGTTTTAGCTAGATTTTCTACTTACTCTGAGGCGGACAGTAGCAGGAAGCACGGACATCTTGCCATAGTGACGTCCATGCGCCTGCGCTGTCAGTCCCTTTTGGAGTTTTTGCGTGGTGGTAGTTCCCCTTTAAACCTTTAGTCGCTGGTTTTGCATCTTTTGGCGGGTTATTGGCACTTTCCCTACAGGGTTCAATGTTTTTTGGGTTTGCTAACATGTTCTAATGATGTTTCATGTAATTTTATTTCTCAGTTTCAACTTTGCAAAATTTGTGTTGTGTGCTTTTATTGCATAGACGCCATTGCTCCATTCACTTGTTTGGGACAAATCTCTGCAACCATTCAATGTAGCGACTTCAGCCATGGCTCATTGTATGCCCTTGCACTGTCATCCGGTTACTGTTTTATGTGTGTTGGGGGGCTCAGGGGGCTTTGGGCACTGTTGGGGTACTTTTTCTGGGAAAACTACATTTCCCATGAGCGATTGCTTCATGCACTCATTTCTGATTGGCTCCTGCTGTGGCAGCCATTTTTATGCCTTTTCCTGAATGAATATCCTGCACAGGGCTTGGACTCTCCTTATCTCCTCTGCTGATTAACCCTTCACCTACCAGATAAGTGCATTTTAGCAATTTCTGGGGTGAAATTTTAATCTTACATAGTGTATTTGGGTGATTCCTTATGCTTTAAATGTTTTGACACTGTGAGAATGTCTAATCCTTTGGAGCCTGGGGCCAGGCCTAAGACTAAGGATGCTGGGGTCTCTATGTCCCCTATTGCACATCGCTCTTCATGTCATTCAGGGTTACCTAGAGAATTCTCAGGTCATTTATGCCCAGCATGTTCTGATGTCCCTGAGTCTCTCCCAGGGACCTCCAGCCATGCATTAGTCAGTTTGGTTGCAAGAGTTCAAGGCTGCTACTAGAGACCGGTCTACATTTCAACTCTTTCCATCCCAGTTACAGGGGGTCTTCCACTCCTGGCAGACCCCTTCTTCCGTCAGATCTTCCCTGCTGAAACCGCAGGGAGTACCTGATGTATCAGATTCCTCTGAGGAGAAACTGTTGGTGGATTCAGATGTTGAGGAATGTTCTGCTGTGGGCTCCTCTCAGTTTTTTGGGGACCGCTTTGAGGCTGATCCTGATCCCTCAGCTGAGGGCCTGATCAGAGCCGTCTTAATTACCCTTAACATTCCCTTAGTTCAGGAGGTTTCTTCAGATCCCTCTGATGTATTTCAGGAGCCTAATAGACCCTATAGTTGTTTTCCACCTAACCCCACTCTTGACCGCCTTGTGTCTGATGAGTGGAACTCTCTGCACAGGAAACCTTCTGTTTCCAAGAAATTTGCCAAGCTTTACCCCTTCTCTGAGGCGGCACTTGCTCAGTGAGTTCATCCCCCCCCCCCCCAAAGTGGATGCTCCTGTCTCCAGGCTGATGCTTCCACTCTGATAGACTGGACTGACAAGAAACGTGAGGTTTCCCTCAAGTCCATTTTTGCCACTGCTGATGCTGCCATGCATCCAGCGTTTGCTGCGGCATGGGTGAAGCAGGCAATTGCGGTCTGGACTGAACAGCTCACCCTGGCTGGCTGTCAGGGTGCTCCTACTTCGGATATGTTGCGACTTCTTGCCAATGTTTCTCAGGCCCAGCACTATGTTTCTGCTGCCTTATTTGATGCCATCCATTTGATGGCAAGGGTTTCCACCATGTCTGTGGTTGCCAGATGTGTTCTTTGGCTCAAGATCTGGTCTGCTGACACTGCTTCCAAGAAAGCTTTGCTCTCATTGCCTTTTCAAGGCACCTCTTTGTTTAGGCCAGATCTTAAGGATCTGATTAGTGAGGCCACAGGGGGCAAGAGTACCCTTCTGCCTATTTTCCCCAGGAAGAAGACGCCTCTCAATCATAATCAGCTTTTTCGTTCCTTCCAGACAGACACGTCCTGCGAACCAGGCGGTTCCCTCAGCTCTGCGTGCTTCCTCCAAGCCCAAACAGCAGTGGAAGCCCAAGGTCTCCCCCAGGCCTAAGGCTTCCAAGCCTTCTTCAGCATGACTCGCCGAACCCAGGTCCCCAGTTTGCTGTAGGTGGCTGTCTGCGTCATTACCACAGCATCTGGAAAGATTCATTTGCGGACCTGTGGGTTTTAAAGGTGGTAGCAGAAGGGTACAGGATCACTTTCTCCTCTCTTCCTCCGTTTCAGTTTTTCCCTTTCATACTCCACAGGGCATAGAGAAACGCCATCTGTTCAATTGCGCTATCCAGGCCCTTTTGGACAAGGATGTTATGGAACCTGTTCCAATTTGGGACAGAGGTATGGGTTTTACTCAAACCTCTTTGTGGTCTCCAAGAAGGACGACGGCTGTCATCCCATTTTGGATTTGAAGGATCTCAATTCCTTCGTGATCAAGACTTATTATCACCAGGAGTCCCTAAGGACGGTGATTGCTGCTATGTCCCCGGGGGAATTCCTTGCCTCTCTGTATCTTCAGGACACGTATCTATACATTGCCATTCATCCAGAGAGTAGGCAGTATCTCAGATTTGCCTGCGACCAAGGGCACTTTTCAGTTTTCAGCTCTTCCCTTTGGTCTGACTACAGCGCCTCAAGTCTTCAACCATGTCCTGGGAGCCTTAGTATCCGTCCTCCATCGGGACGGCATCAGAGTTACTCGAGACATGGACGACCTGCTGAACTTCATCAGCAGGTTCAGGATTGCATTCATGCTCTCATCCATCATGGGTGGATCATCAACATGGACAAGTCAGATCTTGTCCCATCCCAGCGTCTGGTCTTCCTGGGCCTTCTCTTCGACACTCGGCAGAGCATGGTGTTTCTCACGGACGAGGTAGCTCACCAGATCACCCACTGGGTTTCTGCTGTTCTGGCTCAGGATCCAGTTCCAGCCAAGAAGCTGTCCTCTCTAGTGGGGAAATTCATCTCCACCATAGCAGCGGTCCCATTTGCCTTGGCTCACACCAGGGAACTCCAAAGGTTTTTGTGATCCAGGTGTGCAGGGGTCAGCCGGACTTTCTGAAGATGTCAGTATTCCTCCCTCTTCATGTGGAACGGAGTTTGTCATGGTGGCTCGACCTCTCCAATCAGCTGAAGGGCAAGTCTTCCTGGTGTCCTTCTGGACCACGGTGACGACGGATGCCAGCCTCTCCGGCTGGGAAGCGGTCCTGGGTCGCCTGAGTGCTCAGGGTCGGTGGTCTCCAGAGAAATCTCTCCTTCAGGCGATATTTGATGCCCTTCGCCATTGGACACCCCAGCTGGAAGAATGCCCAGTCCGGGTCCATTCTGACAATGCCACAGCAGTGGCTTACATCAACAAGCATGGCGGAACAAGAAGTCTCGCCGTTTGGTTAGAGGTCAAGGCTGTTTTGTCCTGGGCAGAAGAACATGTTCCTGCCATATCCACAGTGCACATTCCTGGCATAGACAACGTCATGGCAGACTTCCTCAGTCGACACACGGTGGACAGTGGAGAGTGGTAACTACACCCAGAGGTGTTCACCCTCATTGTTCAGAAGTGGGGTCTTCCTTGCATCGACCTGATGGCAACAAGACACAACCGGAAGGTTCTGAGGTTCTGCTCTAGTGGTAGATGCCATGTCCATTCCTTGGTTATTTCCTCTGGCTTACATCTTTCCTCCCCTCCCCATGTTGCACAGGGTATTACGGAAATTGAGACTGGAACGCTGTGCAGTCATTCTGATTGCTCCTTACTCTCCTTGACAGGCTTGGTTTCTGGAGCTTCTGGATCTGTCAGTGGTGCAGCCATTCCAGCTCCCTTGCTGTCCGGATCTTCTTCTTAAGGGGTTACCTGTGGAAGGAGGATGTTCATCGTCTAGCTTTGACGGATTGGAAATTGAATCCTCAATATTGAAAGGTTTTTCTTCTGGTGTGGTGGCTACTATGCTTAGTGCCCGCAATCTTGTTTCTTCTAAGGCCTACCATCGTGTCTGGTCAACCTTTCTCTCTTGGTGTGCTGATAGTGACCTTTCTCAGGAATTTGATCTACCTACGGTCCTGGCCTTTATGCAGGACGGTGTGGATAAGGGCCTCAGTTTGAGTTCCCTTAAGGTTCAGACTTCTGCTCTCTCTGTTTTCTTTCAGAGGTGCATTGCTGTTCAAGGTTTTCTTTCAGGGTGTTGCTCATACTCGTCTGGTTTTCAAGACCCCTGCTCCTCAGTGGGATCTTAACTTGGTTTTGGGTGTCCTTCAGCTCCCTCCCTTTGAGTCCTTGGCTACTGTTCCTCTACGCCTGCTGATGTGGAAAATGGCCTTTCTCCTGGCAATCATGTCTGTTTGCCGTGGAGTTACATGCTCTGTCTTGTAAACCACCCTTTCTGGTGTTTCACAAAGACAAGGTAGTGTTTCGCACTGTGCAGGAGTTTCTCCTGAAGGTGGACTCTGAGTTCCACATTAATCAGGAGATTGTGGTGCCTTCTTTCTGCCCTGACCCCCTACCTCTGACAAGGAGAGGAATCTCCATTTGTAGATGTGATGCGTTGTCTCAAGTTTTATGTACATTACACTGAGTCCATTAGACAGCCTGACGTGCTGTTCATCATTCCTGAGGGCCCCAGGGCAGGGAGGCCTGCATCCAAAGTGACTATTGCATCTTGGATCAATTCCACTATTTTTAAGGCTTACGAGCTATGGAAGAAGCCTGTTCCTTTTCGGGTCACGGCTCATTCTACTTGATCTTTTGGGGCTTCTTGGGCTTACAATAATCAGGCCTCCGTTGATCAGTTGTGCAAGACTGCCACTTAGTCGTCTGTGCATACCTTTTCGAAGCACTACCGTGTTGATGTGCTGGCATCGGCTGATGCCGGTTTTGGGAGGAAGATCCTGGAGACAGTCTTGCCTGTCTAAGATCTTCTTTGGTTCTTTGCTGCTTCCTTCACTTTGAGCCCTGTTGGCTCTAGTTCAGTGTGCTGTGTAACAGTTCCTGGGGTGTTTAGTGACCTGTTAAGTGTCCATTGACACTTCATTTGTTTTGTTGGGCTATCTCTGATCTGATGGTTCATATCTGCTCTGGTGACTTTGGGGCCTTGCGCCTGGTCCTTGCCTTACTTCCCCCCTCTGGGAAACTCAATGGTTGGACATCCCATAGTTACCAGTAACCTGTATTGGACAACAGAGAAAAGAGGATTTTAGTCTTACCTGTTAAATCCTTTTCTCTTAAAGGTTACTGGTCTCCCACCCTGTCAAGGGACCATGCTCTGCTTTCCTGTGGCAGACCTGGGGGTCCTTCGGGGTCATGCTCACAGGAGTCTTCCTTCCCTTCTACTATCTAGCCAATAATTAGTGTCTCAAATATTACTGGAGCTGATTGGCTAGCTGCAGCCAACGAGGGAAGGTAGGGTTCACCCCCTGCATTCACTTCTAGAATTGTTCCTGCCTACTTAAAGGGGCAGATCGCCTACCCAAAGTTACCAGTAACCTGTATGGACTAAGATCAAAGGATTTAACAGGTAAGACTAAAATCCTCTGGCATGTCATGGACTTGTGGGATGGCTGCACACCCCTCTGCCATCCCAGAATACTATGAGTGAAAAACAAATACTCAGTGCTCCTTCACAACCGCCCCGTGCCAGACTGGGCAGTCATTAAGGGGTTAAAGTTGTCACTCCTATAAACGCTTGTAAATTCATGGTTAACCCCTTAAGTACTGTACTGTCCAGGGGTGTGGTGTGCTGGAGGGCCGACACACTCTTTTTTTTTTTTTTTTTTTTTTTTTCTTTCTTTCAAATTGCCTACCCAGTGATCACACGGCGGCACGTCTGCGCGTTATGAAATTCCACAACATGCCAGGACCGCATTGATCCTTAAAGGGGTCATAATAGCTGACAAAATATAAATGCAGCTCCAATCCATCCTCCTTGGCCATGTAATGCTGTAATTCAATTCAAAGTATCCCCCTCCCTCCCCTTTTACCTCCTGTATGCCACCTCCCCTCAGATGTGGAATCCGGTCATACAACCGGACAGCTCACAGCAAGGGACAGTCTTCATCCACCGAGTACAAGGAAAACCCTGTCCCCCTTGACGGAGGAGGAGGGTAGGATTTTCTTTAGCTTCACTGAAGATTGTCCCTCTCTGCTTTCCATCCGACTGGCTTAGAAAGGCAGCGGGACATAGGTTAAAGTTGTGGGGGGGATACTTTGGAATCGAATTACTGTTGAAATACAAAATGGAAAATATTGAAAGACATGGCCCACGTTATATGAGGATCAATCAAAGCTTCATTTTTTTTTTCAAGCTATTATTATCCCTTTAACCCTTTGAGTTGTATACCTCTCTGGCACTCAAGGGGTTAAGGCACAGACACAGATGACACCCTTCCCTTTGACGTAAGTATTCTGCAGGTGTGTAATATATAAAATCAATTAATCCCCACTTTAATGACTCTTGGACTTGTTTACACAGAGCTTTCTTTCTTTGGGGGACGATGAAAGTAGGTCAAATGATACAATGTAAACAAGAGCACACAGAGCAATTCAGTACTAGGTATAGTGTTACATTGTATCGCTGTTCTGCTTTGATGGAGAGTATTTGAGTATTGGACAGCAATTGTTCTCTAGTACTTTTTTTTTTCTCTGAACATGTCTGATCCCAAGGGATACATGGGGAAAGCTAAACTTAAGGATGCAGGGACCCCTTTAACCCTTGTAGCACACTATTCCCAATGCTAGATTAGGGTGCCAGAGTATTCTCATGGAAGCCCAATGTCGCTCTTGCACAATGGCTCCTGCTACTTCTTCGGTGAACATCACTACAGAACAAGAGCCAGTATCCCTTCATCTATTCAAGGGGTTCTCCACACTTGGTGCCCCTTGCCCTATCAGACATGTTGATCCTGTCTTTAGGGCCAGACTCGGTAGTTTGGAGAGTCTTCTGTGGAGCATCTTGACACTGATGGGGAGGAAATGGAGCCTCCTTGTCTTTTAGGGATGCGTATGAGGAAGACCCTTGCCCCTCAGCTGAGGCGCTTACCCAAGCTGTTTTAGAGACACTTCAGGTCTCTAAGCTTTCTGATACAGGGTCTTCCACACCAGACATCTTCCAGCGAAGCAAGAAAGGAATCTCCCATTTTTCCTCCACATCGTTCTCTGGACCAGTTTATCCTAGAAGAGTGGAAGACTCCTGATAGGAGACTCTCTTAATAAACATATTTCCAGCCTTTATCATTTCTCAGCTGAAGCGCTGTCACAGTGAGTTACCCCACCTGCTGTTGATCCCCTCCCCGACTCTCTCATTGCAAAAAACACTGCACTACCTTGGGCAGATGCCATGGCCCTTAAGGATCAGTTTGATAAGCAATTAGATATCTTATTTAAAGGGTTTGTAATGCCCAAAATAAAGTTGATTCTGTAGGTTAGATTTTACAAAAATAAAGTATTTGGAAAAAGTCCTATCTCTCAAACCTTTATGGTTTGAGAGAGAACCTCTGTTAAAATTTCCTTCTCCTTCCCCTTCTCCTGACATCGGCTGTAAGCAGACAGCAGGAGTTCCTGGTCCGGGGACCAACAGACAGCTCTTCAGCAGAGCCGCAATAGTGCAATTTAAAAAGAAATACTTCTTTGGAACGGCCTCCAGAGTGTGCCTGCAGACCTTTACAAAGAAGTATTTCTTTTTAAATTGCGCTATTGTGGCTCTGCTGAAGAGCTTCCTCGTGTTGGCCAACACGGATCTCCTTCTGTTGGCTTTACAGCTGACATCAGGAGAAGGGGAACTTTAGCTCAGGATATCTCTCAAACCATAAAGGTTTGAGAGAGAGAACTTTTTCCAAATACTTTATTTTTGTAAAATCTAACGTACAGAATCCACTTTATTTGGGGCATTACTAACCCTTTAAGGAGAATTTTGCAGTTACCATGGCTGCCCTGGGATCCATTTGTTCTACAGCATGGTTTACTAGAGCCATGGCTATCTGGGGCGAACAATTATCAGATGCCATTAGAGGGGATGTTCCTAGAGAAGAACTGCTGGTCATGCTGGCCAATGCATACCTTAGTGAGGTGGCCTTTGATGCTGCCTTGTTTTTTCAACTGGTTTATACCTCCCAACAAGCTTTAAAAAAAACCCATGAAATCTAAATTAATTTTCCCCCTATGATGAATAGCTACCTTATCTCTCTTTGGTAACCAGTCATGCTAAAAATCATCAAGATGGCAGCACTCGCACTCTTGTTCAGTTGTTTGATGTGCATATTTGGTATCTGGCACCTGAGGTTTATATGGTATCACTTAAATCTATGGAATACTGGTTTCTACTGGAGGGTTTTTCTCTCTTGTCCCTCCCAGGAATTGTGGTTGATGCTTTGGTATATTTCCATGGTTCCTGTGCTCCACATTGGGTGTAAGAGAAAAGCCGATTTTAGTGAACTTGCTATAAATCCTTTTCTCTTAGTCCATATGGAGCACAGGATTTTTTACTTCTTTGCTATATATGGAGCTGAGGAGCAAGAACCACCTTACTCCGCAGTGCAAATTTTATCGATCAGGTGCTCTGGCTGTGCTAATCCTTTTTTATTTTAAGCGCGTAGGAAGAGGGCAGACTGATAGGACAAGGTGCTTATTATTTGCTGTTTAATTCTGTAAGTGCAGTTTGGAGTAAACCAACTGCACCTTGGTAGAGAAATTAAAAATATAATTATTTAATGTAGCTTTTTACTCCTTGAATGCTAGAGAGGAATCCAACACATTGAGAAGTAATGCATTGAAGACCTCTTTACCAATCAAGGAGTTAAAAACCCCATTTAAATCACTGGGAATTTGTGGCGTTATCATTTCTCCCCCATGGTGTAGTTGACCTACTCCAAACGTGCACCTCTTAATTGACTTGTACCTTTATTTTTAAATCCATTTTTGTATGTGCAAATTTATATGAATAATAGCAAATTCTGCATGGCATTACCTGTGGGATTAGCCGCTTCATGCACATTGGGGAACAGCTGCACCTTGAAGGTGGGGGGACTCGCTGCAGAGATTCTCAGAGGCGTGGCCAGACCAGCTTAACCCCCTGGCCACTCCTGTCAATTTCGCTTCCTATGTGAATCTTGCTGCTGAGTTTTTTGACAGGAGTGGTCAGGGGAGCTTTGCCCCTTTAATCACTCCTGTCAAAGTCACTGCCCCTTGGTGATTCACTCATTACAGGCATACTCCCCTGCCACCCTGGGGAGGGGCAAACAGCGAGCCAGAATTATATATATATATATATATATATATATATATATATAATATAAATCTGAATGCAGCTAATTTTGTCTGCACTCAGCAGACACTGACTGGGTTAATACTGCAAGAGTGATCTGGACAGGGTGAAGCACTTTGTGGGCAGCACACCCTATACTGCCACACCCTAATTCTAACCTTCCAGTAACCCTCTGAAGAACAGCAAGCTCTGCACATGCTTAACCCTTGGAGTGCCAGAAAGGCATCCAATGTGTTGCAACACAATGCGTTGGATACTTATCTGGCACTCACAGGGTTAAAATACCTGGGGCCTTACATAGCTGTAGACTAGCACTATATGAATAAACCTGTTCTCCCTTTCCTTGTTCTCTACCTTTCTTCTTTACATATTATACTACTGTTCTTTCTCATCCCTTATTGTGCGTATTCTACACTTCAATAGATCTGGGGTGGGCAACATGAGGCTCTGTAGCTGCTGCCAGGCTACAAATCCCATCATACCTCACCAGCTTTTGGCTGGTGGGGTATGATTGGATTTGTTGCCTGGCAACAACTAGTAGGCCCTACTTTCCCACCCCTGATATTGACACTATGCTTCTAGCACACCTCTCTACGTTTGAATTGGTCAAAGAGGGACACTTGTGTTTTAGGTGGGATTGCTTAGAGTGTAGCTAGTGGGCGGAATATTACCTAGAATGTTTAGGTAACTTCATGACTTACTGACACCTCTTTGTATAAATAAATAGAAGATTTAGAGCAAGACTAAAGTGTTTTATTTACACAGACCAAATTATAAACAGATACTGAAGTGTAAACAAACATTAATGTGATTTTGCTGATGTAGAGCAATGTGATACACTTATATACACACCACACAATCTGATCTCTTAAAAAGAGGGACACCAGGGTGGGAAAGAGGGACAGAGGGATTTGAGACTCAAAGAGGGACTGTCCCTCTTACAGGACACCTGGGAGGTATGCTCTAGTGCAGGGGTGGGAAAATGGTGGCACTGTTGGGCTACAATTCTTAACCCCTTAACGGTCATAGTAAGTCATGTGTAAATCTGACCGACCCATGACGTACTATGACTGTCATGGAATTCCAGGCTCCCCCCGCGGTTCAGGGAGTCCAGAAGCGGAAATGGGAAAAAAAAAAAAAAGCTCCGTGGTCCTTAACTGACCGTGCCACGCCGATCGGCCGGTCGTTAAGAGGTTAATCTCCTATTGCAGGCTGAAGGGTGATGGGAGTTGTAGTCCCAGAAAAGCTGGTTGGCTGCAGGTTGACAATCTCTGCCATAGATTGTAAGCCTTCAAGAGTGGCCTCTCAGCAGCATTTGTATTGATTAACATATTGCACATCCCACTGGCCCTTTAAGGGTTAAGACACTGGGTCTTATACAGAAATGGGAATAATTCTAGGGCAAACCAGCTGCCCCCATAGTGCAAAAATAAAAGGTCCCAAAATGTCACATTGACTTACCTTCGGACTTGTAACCACTTGAATGCTAGAGAAGTCTCTACTGCATTGTGAAACGATGTATTGGAGGCCTCAGCATTCAGTGGGTTAAATGTCCAATTTAAATCACTGACCAGCTTTATTGGACCCCTACGGAGCAGTCTGTGTACTCCAGAATTACTCGTTATCTTGCTTTATATGATTCTCACTGACTGTTGCTGGGAAGCCTGGCTTGATATCCCTGTGTCTTTAGGCAAATCACTTTACCTTCCTCTGCTAGGCAGAAAACAGAGTGTAAGTTCTGTGGGACAGAAACATTTGTGTACAATGCTGTGTAAATTAGTAGCAATGTATAAGGGTTAAAATACCCATATTCACCACTTAAACAGAGCTTGCAATCTACACTGGGAGGTACAAGCTCCATTTCCTCCCACCCACCCTCTCTCCTTTTATGGGGCACACCCTTATAGCTCTGCCGGACCCACCTATAGCTGGAATGTCCCAATGGGTTCAATTTCTGGGTGTGTTCCTGCTCGCCACCCATTCTAACCGTCTCTCAGATCAAGTCTTTCCTTAGTTCCTAGTCGGCCTGTCTGGATCTTTCTTTATCAGTCTGTTTTCTCTCTCCCCCTAGTCTGTGTGTGTGTGTATGGCTTTCACACTACATGTCCCCCCCCATCAGTGGGCTTTATGCAGTTAACCTTTTGTGTGCCAGAGGGGTATGCGGCGCAGGTTAAAAAAGCCCTATGTTGGAGTTTGTTTGCTCCAGAATTTGTATTCTTTCTTTTGTGCATAAGGCCTTATGTATCTCTTTCTCTGTCCTCTTACACAAAGCTCTGTCATCTGTGTGGAGGTAACCCCAGTATATCTAACACAAGTAATATAAATACATCATTATGTGAGAACAGATCAGTATGCTGTAGGAGGATGCCATTGTGTATAGAGGTCAGTACAGACATAGCTGTTGTGCATTGCTAGATGACAGTGGAAGGAGTGGATTGCGCGACAGGAAGGGAAGTAAACACGTTAGCGTGTGTACTATAACTGCATTTTTCATTGGATTCTCCCCCGCCACTGAACAATCCACTTTGCCTTTGGTTTCTCCCTCTGTTCATCACTCACACAGGGGCATTGCCTGCCTGCCTCCCCTTCCCCCCTCCTCCACAACGCCTGCCAAATCTCCACCCTGATCCCCTGCAGAGACATAGGAGGAGAGCAGGATGCTGGGGAGGGGGTGAGGAGAGGGAGGGGTGCAAGGGGAAAAGCTCCTTTCATTCACTCCTCTTTATTAGGTACAGATGTCTATTAACTAGTTCACTGCTTCCTGCTCTTACTTGTGGCAGAACGTATCTGTCAAAGTCCTTTTAAACAGTGACCCTTTAACATTAACTCTCTGAGTGCCTGCCAGGTTGGTGTGCAACACGCCCTGCAAAACAGTACACACCCATATGGCAATCAAAGGTTTAGGGATATAATCATTATTAGGTCCCATTTCTCCAGTCCATAAGGCATTTAATATCTCTATTTGCCCGTCATGTTATGGCAGTTGGGTGTACATGTCTAAAATCTACATGCAGTGATGTACACATATGCAACACACAGACACATACGCAGAGTGAGAGAGACACATTAGACGCACACATGAGATATGCACACAGACACATGGGCGCACCCCCCCACATGGTATCCTATTGAAATGTGGCCCTGTATTTGGTGACCATCAAAACGCCAACCTCAGAATGTTGCCCGCATGAAAAGGGAGACATCAGACTGTCACTCACATCAGAAGGGCGACATTCTGATGTCACATGCTTAAGTGTTGCGAAGATAACAGTGGAAATCATCTCTGGGTAGCCTCCATCTATGTGTTAACCTTTTGAATCACTTTGTGTGAGCACAAATATGTATCTGTGGGTGTTAATTTGTGTCAGTGTGGATAGCATAGGATGGCATACAAGGGGTTAATAATTCTTATAAGGCATGGGGACAGATGTATTAATAAATGGAATTACCAATGCTTGCTTTGATTACTGAAATAAACTATCTGGAAGACTAATTGCTAATGTTTATGATTGAAATGTATTGCAAATTAGAGCCAGCTAGCAGGCCTCAGATTGCCCAGTTTTGGATTACTGGCTTGGGTGACTCTGGTGAAAACAGTTTCTTTATTACTAAACTAGTTGAACAGGCCGTGTTTGTATATGGGCCCCAGTTCCAAGTGGCAATGGCCGTGGTGCAGTCATGCATAGTAGAAACTGTCTGTGCCGCTGCCGCTAACGGAGCGGGGCGCTCCAAATTCAGACCATTGTCCTCTCTGCGCAGACTACGGTCTAAATTCACAGCGCCCCGCTCCGTTAGCAGCCGCGGCGTGGGCAGTCTGTATTGCGCATGACATCTTCTGACAAACATACATTAGCAAATTATTATATAGGATTCCCTCCCCATGGGTTGATGTTGTGACACACACATTCTGACATCACAGGTAGACAACATGTGGCTCTCCAGGACTTCCCTCCAATGTCCTTTCTTTTCTGCCTGTCATCTTATTCCCTACTAATGAGTACCATTAGTAATGGGTAATAATATCTGTACCCCCAGGGCATACTTGGAAACGAGAGACAATCTCAGTGTATCCTTCCTGGTAAAATACTTTGATATTATTTATTATTTTTGCTAACACCCTCCAGAAATGGGTGCACAGCACACTGGTGCGGTCCATAAAAGGTTAACCCTTTGAGTGCCAGAGGGGTACGTAATGCATTGCAAAGCAATGCGTTACTTACCCCCTCTGGCGCTCAAAGGGTTAATACTGTATCTTTCCCCACTTCTTCAGAGGTTACATACTTATTTCTCATTCTTCCCTTCAATTACACTCTCCCTTCCCTATGACAATTGCACCTGTCCCAGCTAGACAAAGCTCTCCCATTCACATTATTTATGGAGTCTGTTTCATTGATTCGTTCCCCAGAAAAATGCAGTAGCAGCATTTTAGTGAATAGTTTTGCTATTGCTTAGTGCTGGGGTAGGCGACCTGCCCTCCAGCTATGATTAAACTACAATTCCAGCCTCCAGAGAATGATGAGATTTGTGATCCAGTGACAGTTGGAGGACTGCAGGTTGCCCATTTGCGATTTTATGCTTCCCTAGCAATCTATTCCTCTAATAATCTCCTCTCTTTCCATTGTGTTTAGCCTCTTCCTTACCTATTTCAGTGCCAGATAGGTATGCAGTTCACTGCTCACCTCTGTTGCACTCAAATGGTTAATCTGTGTTCTGCTTCCAATGCTCCTTTTTCACTTTTAGGGCTAGTTCACACAGGAAACATAACTGCATCATTACAAACACTGGTAATGGCATGTTCATAGACTGTATTGCCCCCAGTCTGGCTGCTCACATAGGTAACTATTGCCTCAAATGAACACATCCTGTTGGTTTGCTGCAACTTGCTTTATTTCTGTTCTGAACATGGAAGAGGTACTGTAGCCTAAAGAAGACAAGGCAGATTGCTTGTGCAAGTTATATCAGAGGTTGTTTATGTTCACCTCTATATCATCTGGTAGATATACATGGCATGAGTCAATTCTGTATGTCTGATGTGACATGAGCCTGTTATCAGTCTCGCTTCCCAATAATGCCCCCAGTGACAGGATCTCAGAATGCAGGCTATATTGCAAGTAAAAAATCTCTGGCCTCTTAAGCTTCTTATGCTCTTTTCCAGGGTTCCCCTTGATTGTCCAGCATTATATTTATATGGGTTGAGATACTATAATAACATTTCATAATGCTAATAAACATACTTATCTCTCAAAAGAAACAGCACAGACAACCTTAAATAAATGGTATCAGAACAGGCCAGTTTACTCATGCATTAAAATGCAAGTTTAGGGCTGTATTTTATAGCTGTAACATGAGGAGTTAATCTGTACACATTCTAGCTGTGATATATAAAGTTCTAACAACCTATTACATTTTTTGTTAGTGTTCCTATAGTGAGGCTGATGTACTTAAAGGGATAGTAATGTTTCATAATAAAACCAGCTCTAATTAATCATCATAGTATTTGGACTTTGGAGAGTGTTATTTCAATTCTGTCAGTTGTAGTTCAAGAGTAATTCAATGACAAAGTATCCCCCTCCCGCCCCTTTTACTGATGTAACACTGTTCAGCCAGATCAGAAGGGAGGTGCCCAGGTAGACTGCAGAGAGGGACAATCTTCAATTAAGATAAGGAAAAACCTGAAAAGCTTGTCAAGGGGGGTAGGGCCTTCATTGTTCTCATAGGAAGAAGATTGTCCCCTTCTATTATCTGTCTGGTCTATGGACTGGATTCCACATCTGAGAAGAGATGGCTTACACTAGGTAAAAGGGGCGGGAGGGGAAACTTTGCTTGTGAATATCTCTTAAACTATAAAGGTTTGAGAGATAAGACTTATATCATTCTTCATGTTTTTTTAATGCCTACAAAATAAAATAAAGTTAAAATGAAGTATTACTATCCCTTTAAGAAGAACTGTAGAAATTCTGGAGCAAACCAAATGAACCATAGGGGACAAATAACAATTACTCAAATGCCCATGAAATGTTAGCCTTTGTATGCCAAATAAGTTAATGCTTTGAAGCCCTCTTTAGTGTGCAAGGAGCTAAACTCCCCATTTAATTAAATGGATAGTTGCATTTGTCCCTTATAGTGTGTGTATGTATCCAGTTCTTCTTGGTTCAATCAGACTCAATATTTCTTTCCTTCTCTTACAGACATAGAATAGGAATTATATACCTTTTAAATTAAAGTGTTAGTAATGTCTACTTAAAAGTATTTAATTGAGTCTTCTTTATATTAAAACTAAGGGATTGTCTATATTTAAGTGCTTACTTTCGTGTAGTTTAAAAAATTATGCAGAGATAAAGATCTGCCACCCCTTTCTTGCACGTCACTGCTGCAGCGCTCTCTGGTCTGGACAGCTGCAGAGAGGGACAAACTTCAGTAAGAAATTGAAATCCTGCCCCCCTTTGTCAAGTGGGACAGGATTTCCCTTATACTTAAGTTTGTCCCTTGCTGCAGCCATCAAGAAGCACAACACAATTTATGAAACATTGTTTGTCATCCTTTGAGATAAAATGTATCCCTCCATTGCAGAGGAATACATAAAGTGATATTTGTCTGTTTAGCAGTACTACCAGACACATAAGGAAGGTCAAATAGTGGACTGTACTTTACTCAGCTCTGCCCTAATATCACGGTGCCAGTGCTCCCTTGTTCTTGTTTTCCTGTCAGTTTGTCCTGTGAGTTCTCCCATTGGCTGTCCTGTGCTGATCCTGCCCAGTATGGCCTTTATATACTGGGCTCCAGCACCCACACGGTGCCCTTTCGTGGTGTTCCTGTACCAGTGCTAGTTTTCTGCTCAGTGTTTCCCAGTGTACCGACTTGGCCTGCCTGACTACTCCGCATCTGTTCTCCTGCTCCTGTGTACCGACCCGGATTGCCTGACTACTCTTCAGTGCCTGCTCCTGTGTACCGACCCGGCCTGGCTGACGTTCCTGCTCCTGTGTACTGACCCGGACTGGCTGACGTTCCTGCTCCTGTGTACCAACCCGGCTCGACTGGCGTTCCTGTGTACCGACCCGGCTTGATTGACGTTCTACAGCTTGTTGTCGCCTCGGCGATATTCTCACTCTGCAGGCGATCCGGTTGCACTTGCTTTACTGAGCACTTGAGTCTGTTCCGTTACTGCTCCTGCAGGTTGCTAGTGTCTGCCTCCGTTACTGCTCCGGCAGTGTGCCTCTGGCCTAGTCCTCTGTTACTGATAATACCGGTTGCAAGTGTCTGCCTCCGTTATTGCTCCGGTAGTCGCCATTGGCTTGTCCTCCATTACCGCTCCTGCAGGTTGCTAGTGTCTGCCTCAGTTACTGCTCTGGCAGTGTGCCTTTGGCCTAGTCCTCCATTACTTCTCATACCGGTTGCAAGTGTCTGCCTCCGTTATTGCTCTGGTAGTCGCTATTGGCTTGTCCTCCGCTACTGCTCCTGCAGGTTGCCAGTGTCTGCCTCCGTTACTGCTCTGGTAGTCGCTATTGGCTTGTCCTCCGCTACTGCTCCTGCAGGTTGCCAGTGTCTGCCTCCGTTACTGCTCCAGCAGTGTGCCTTTGGCTTAGTCCTCCGTTACTGCTCATACCGGTTGCAAGAGTCTGCCTCCGTTATTGCTCCGGTAGTGCGCCATTGGCTTGTCCTCCATTTACTGCTCCTGCCGGTTGCAAGTGTCTGCCTCCGTTACTGCTCCGGCAGTGCTCATTACTCTATTCCTGTTGTACTCTGGCAGTTCACGTTGTTCTGCTAGCACTGGATGACCTGAAGCTCTCTAAGAAGTGCTGTCTCAGTACTTTCACACATGGGACTGTTTACACTCCTTGATGAACTTTAACTCTTGCAGTACCTGAGTCCTGGGAAACTTACTCCTTTTGCCTGACCTGTGTCAGTATATACTGCTTGTACCTTAGTTTTGTACTGGACCTGTGCGGGCAATTGTATTATTAACCTGTCATGTGTCTGTATTATACTGTCTGTATACTACAGGACCTGTGAGGGTTCTTATTTTATTGTGATTTCAATAAAACTGTGTTTTTATCCTAAACCATTGTGTCTGTGTGTCAAACAAACCGTAACACCTAACTGCTGTACACATTCATCTACAACAGATGTTAGAACGTTTGTATCAAAGAAAATATTTCAAACCTGCGGGCCCAGAGTGCATGATGTTTTTATTGAAATTTATGTTCTTTATTTTTTTGGTGTCAGTGTCCCTTTAACACTTTGAGTGCCAGATGGGTGAGCAATGCAGGTCATGTATTTACAGCTAGTATTCATAAAATGAATTATTTATATGTTACATGCCTAAAACGTAATCCTAAACTTGCATTTTTAATGCATGTGTAAGTTGTCCTGTTCAGAGTTTTTATTCAATGCAATAGTAAATTTTGGCTTTACAGAATCTGCAGGTACATAATATGTATAGTCCTTTTGCTTAAAGGGATAATGTTTCACAAAAACAGCAGCTCCAATTAATCTTCATAGTATTTGAGCCATAGAGAGAGTGTTCTTTCCATACTGTCAAACTTGTTGTTCAAGAGTAATTGAATGATAAAGTTTCTCCCTCCCGCCTCTTTTAACTAGTAGACAGATAACAGCAAGGGACAATCTTCTTACTGTGAGAACAATGAAAACCCTGCCCCCCTTGACAGGTTTTTCAGCTTTTTCCCCTTATCTTAATTGAAGATTGTCCCTCTCTGCAATCTACCTGGGCACCTTCCTGCTGCTCTGAGTTGAGCAGTGTTATATCAGTAAAAGGGGAATGAGGGGGATACTTTATCATTCAATTACTCTTGAATTACAACTCTGACAGAATTGAAATAACACTCTCCGAGGCCCAAATACTATGATGATTAATTAGAGCTGCTTATATTATGAAACATAACTATCCATTTAAACTCTCTATTGTTACATCATATTATTTCTCTGTCGTCCAATACAGATTACTGGTAACTCTGGGTAGGTGATCTGCCCCTTTAAGTAGGCAGGAACAATTCTAGAATTGTATGCAGGGGGTGGAGCCTACCTTCCCTCCTTGGCTGCAGCTAGCCAACCAGCTCCAGTAAGATTTGTTCCTTGGTGAAGACACAGGCAAGAGAACAGTTCTGCTATAGTTTTAGAATTTTTTGTATTTTTCTGTTAGAAACGGAATACCACCATTAGGCGGATTACCATAACTGACAATGCCCTTAGATGTGGTAGCTCATTAACCAGGTGCTTTTTGTGGACCTTAAGCCCTGGTGGGGAAATCTTGGGTACACGTTCTTTCCTCAGGAGTTTCCCACTGAGGCTTCTTCTTAATACATGGTAGTCTGAAGACAGAAGATCTACAGGAAAGGTGAGCAAGCCTTTGAGTGCTGCAGGTCCACATGTCCACAGTGCCCCTCTGCACAGGGGTTTTTCCTTTGGAGGTCTTATTACACACTCCTGCACTCATTGCTTCATGAATGACACCTTTTTTGGAAAGTTCTGTTAAAAAAATCAAAAGCTACTTATTCCATTGATATATTCTCGTTTTAAAAATCAGGAGTGAATGGGTTTATTATGTGCTCTGATGAGGTGACTACAACCCTAATTTTGAAGTTCCTTCCTCACTCACTGCAGGTTTTCCACCATGTGTGGGTAATGAAAGCCTATAAAGGTTGTTCTCTATAATACATATTAATGGCCAGCAGATAATGTATGTGTTATGATCATTATATTATTTAAGACTTGACTAGATCGTTGCCAAGCTATACTATAATGTAGAGAAACTGCACAATCAGAACGTCTTCAACCTGAAAAATGAGTATAGGTAGCATGAGTTCCAAGATGTTAAATTGCTATTTAAATCAATGCAAATCCTTTTAATTGTATTCACTTTCAGTGGTGCACTTGGTTTACACCATATCTTCACTACTTTTCTTCTTGAAAATAGTCTTCTTGTCTTCATTCCTTGCAGCACTACATATTTTCCTACCTGTGAGTGTAAGAGAAGAGTAAGATTGTAGTTATAGAGAGGGACAATACAGCCAAATTGGGTTTGTTTACATTAGAGAAGAGTCCTGTAGGAGGGATATGATTACTCTTTACAGATCTATTCAAGGTCAATACAAAGAACTCTGGGAAGAGATGAACAAAAACAAGGGGCATCCATTAAGAATGAAGATAAGGTGTTTTCTGCTAAAACAAAGGCAGAGATTTTTTAGAGTAAGGGCAATATGGATTTGGGATTCTATACTTTGGGAGACTGCGTTGGGAGTTATTTTAGGGGTGGACAAAAATATTAGGAAATTTGGGCCCATACAAATTTTATGACCCAGTTGAACATTTTAGGTTGAGAGCCAGTATATGGGGCCATATGCACATTTGCATAACACGTGCTACATATTTGGAGCCTGAAATGGCATTTTAAGAGAGTAGCCACCATGAAAAAAAAGGAATAGATGCCTTTTTTAGCTTAGAGCAATGTTGATAATAATGATACTTGGTTTCACTGCTGATAGGATATTGATCCTGAATAATATCCAACTGCCTTTTAGAGTCTGGGAGAAATTTTTGGGGTCTTAACTGGAAATGCCTTAAATGGAAATTGTTTTGCCTTCCTCTGGATCAACAAAAGCAAAGCTTATATGGCAGACATTGAATCTGATGGATACATGTCCTTTTATTCCAGCAGCATCAACTGTTATTAAAGGACATGGGAAAATACATAGGAACATTGTAACTGTCTCTATATGTTATTAGTCTGGGCCAAGAAACCTTGTACACCCCCCACACACACACACACAGACGCACATATCTCATTGGGACAGATACTTATGTACCTAACACATTGGTGGGATGTCCAACATTGTGCACACAGGGATTATTCCAGTGCCACTGTTAACCACACCATCACTCACCTCTATCTGTACACAGTACATTCAATTGTTTGCTGGAGTTTAATGCACTGGAGACATTTCCAATGTACAGTGTGTCTAAAATTACAGCAAGTTGTATTTTTCTTCAGTAATTGGGCTGAGGGAGTCCTAAGCTCAGTAGCAGGGTATTGTAAGCTCTCACAGTGAGTATCAATGTATATGGGGGTATCATAATGTTTGTACTACTCCTTTATTTTTTTTGCTTAGTATTGTGGAATATTATGTTGGTTCTTTATAAATGACAGAAGATGATTATAATAACAATCCCTGTCTGTAAAGGTGAAGGGTCATTGGCAGAAAATGCATGTCTCCCTTCATTGTCATGCAAAGAATAGGGATCACTATTGATGGTTGCTAATCCCACTGTACATTCATTCATATGCAATAATGGCTTGATGGGAGGGGAGGGGGCAGATGAGGCAGTATAGTTTGGTTCCCTCAAACCTGTTACAGCAGCCTATAGATGATCATGAAGGGTCTCTCCATGGCACAGCTACCCTTTATGTTTTGCTCATTGAAGCAATGGGTCACTCACTGCAGGCTGTCACTCTGTCACTGGATGCTCCTGTATTTCTACGGCTAACAAGGTACTAACTCTCATCTACTCTGTCGCTGGGGCGTCCATTAAAGACTAGCCTCACTGGCCTTATGCACAAAGTGGTGCAATTCTTGAGCGAACCAACTGAGCTATAGGTAAGGAGACAAATAAAATTCCCCATTGATTTAAATTGGGGTTTTTAATCAATTGAATACTAGAGATGTCACTGGTGCATTGCAAAGCAGTGCATTGGAGATATCTGTAGCATTCAAGGGGGTAAATGTTCTATTTAAATGTATGGAATTTTTTGGAATGTTTATTTCTCCTCATTGGTGCAGGTGGTTTTCTCCAAAATTGCACATGTTTCTTCTGTGTGTAAGTGCAGTGTATGTCTGGAACCTATTTTATCCTAAATAAGAGAGGGTGGGAGGGTTTATCCTGCTGTCCCCTCAGACTCTCATTACATATATCCTTTTCCCAAAGATATTTCATATACTGCCCACTCTACTTCCCACATGGGTCTCACCCTCCCATTCTGTCCATTTAGAATTCCTCACATACTGCCCACTTCCCACACAAGGATCATTCCTCACGTACTGCCCACTACACACACAAGGATTATTCCTCACATACTGCCCACTTCCCACAAAAGGATTATTCCTCATATACTGCCCACTTCCCACACACGAATCATTCCTCACGTACTGCCCACTACACACAGAAGGATTATTCCTCACATACTGCCCACTTCACACACAAGGATCATTCCTCACATGCTGCCCACTTCCCACGCACGAATCATTCCTCACATACTGCCCACTTCCCACACACGAATCATTCCTCACATACTGCCCACTACACACAAAAGGATTATTCCTCACATACTGCCCACTTCCCACACACGAATCATTCCTCACATACTGCCCACTACACACAAAAGGATTATTCCTCACATACTGCCCACTTCACACACACACGAATCATTCCTCACATACTGCCCACTACACACAAAAGGATTATTCCTCAGATACTTCCCACTTCACACACAAGAATCATTCCTCACATACTGCCCACTTCCCACACGCGAATCATTCCTCACATACTGCCCACTACACACAGAAGGATTATTCCTCACATACTGCCCACCTCACACACAGGGAGAATTCCTCATATACTGCCCACTTGACACACACGGATTATTCTTCACATACTGCCCACTCTCTACACACAGATCATTCCTCATATACTGCCCATTTCACATACACGGAGCATTCCTCATACACTGCCCAGTTCCCACACAGGGATCATTCCTCACATACTGCCCACTTTCCACACAGGGAGTGTTCCTCATAAACTGCCCACTTCACACACAGGGATTGTTCCTCGCATACTGCCCACTCTCTACACACTGATCATTCCTCACATACTGCCCACTTCCCACACAGGGAGCATTCCTCATATACTGCCCACTACACACAAAAGGATTATTCCTCAGATACTGCCCACTTCACACACAAGAATCATTCCTCACATACTGCCAACTTCCCACACACGAATCATTCCTCACATACTGCCCACTACACACAGAAGGATTATTCCTCACATACTGCCCACTTCACACACAGGGAGAATTCCTCATATACTGCCCATTTCCCACACAAGGATCATTCCTCACATACTGCCCACTTCACACACAGGGAGAATTCCTCATATACTGCCCACTTGACACGCACGGATTATTCTTCACATACTGCCCACTCTCTACACACTGATTATTCCTCGTATACTGCCCATTTCACATATAAGGAGCATTCCTCATATACTGCCCAGTTCCCACACAGGGATCGTTCCTCGCATACTGCCCACTCTCCACACAGGGATCATTCCTCACATACTGCCCACTTTCCACACAGGGAGCATTCCTCATATACTGCCCACTTCTCACACAGGGATTGTTCCTCGCATACTGCCCACTCTCTACACACTGATCATTCCTCACATACTGCCCACTTCCCACACATGGATCATTCCTCACATACTGCCCACTCTCCACACAAGGAGCATTCCTCGTAAACTGCCCACTTCCCACACACTGATCATTTCTCACATACTGCCCACTCTCCACACACTGATCATTCCTCACATACACGGATCATTCCTCACATACTGCCCACTTCACACACAGTGCTCACTGTTCATTTGTTTCCCACTATACATGCTCTACTTACCCCTCGCATACTGCATACTCCCCCCCACCCACCCACACACATACACAGCTTGCTAATCATCTACTTTCCACTATACACATGCAGTTTTTTACTCACCCCACTCCCCACTTCGGCTCTCTGTTCATCTACATCCCGTTTCACACTCTGCTTACCCCTCGCATGCTGCTCACTGTTTGTGCACTTCCTACCACACACATGCAGCATGCTGCCCACTCCATACCCCATATAGGGCTCTCTTCTCATCTGCCTGCCACTACACATACTTTGTTTACCCTTCACATACCTACATACACTCAGCTTTTCCCTCACATACTTCCAACTCCCCATACATGGCTCGCTGTTCATCTACATCCCACTACACACATGCAGTTTACCCCTCCCATTCCTCCCACTCCACTCCTTACACGGGGCTCGCTGTTCATCTTCCCACTACACACATGAAGCTTACTACTCACATACTGCCCAATCCCCTTACAGGTTTCACCCCTCACATACTTCCCACTACTCACATAAGTCCCACACACAGAGCTTGCATCCACATCCCAAACAGGCCTCACTGTTCATCTACTTCCCACACAGGCTCATTTATCACATACTGCCTACTGTGCACACTGGGCTTCTTCCTCCTCTAGATCCCTCAGTCCACATGTCTCACTTCTAATTTACTCCCCACTGTGCACACGGGGCCCACTCCTAATTCTGTACACAAGGGGGTCGCTCCTAACTTACTCCCCACAAAGGGGGCGCTACTAACACACTGCCATATGTGCAAATAAGGCTTACTCCTAACACTGCTCCCAAGGCACTGTCCACACTGCATAAATTCCCATTTGAGAATTTTTAATTCTCCCTAATGCGGTTAGTTTGGTCCAGAATTACTCTGGTTTAGCTTCCTAAATACAGCCCATAATTTTTTATAATTCCTTAGCCATAGGTTATTTTATTTGCATTTTTGGCAACAATTTTGCATCATCCTTCACTCCAAGAGCCCTATTCGTCAGGATGAAAAGTTGCAATTCTGGAGCAAACTAACCTTGACTTGATGAAAAGGCTGTAACTTTGGTTTGTGTGTTATTCACAGTCTGAGCCAATAGCCAGATCTTTCTCATCCTCACAAATGGGCTGTTAATTTGCTATCTTATATTTTCCCATCTGCATGCCCTGATGGACTTCTTGGTAAAATCATTTACTGGGGCGTTTCCTTGTTGCAGATACCCAGATCAGCCCTCCTAGCTCAAGAGACTCCTATTCATTTGGAAGAAGGAATTGTCTGTTCCAGTGCTATCCAGTTTAGTTTTAATTTAATTGAAACTCCCTCCACCTTGCCATTCTACCAATTTCATTCTGAAGAGACCTTAGATCAACTTCCACTTGCTGAACTTTTTCATCCACCCTGTAGCCAGTTCTAATTATCAGTACAGGATGAATAAAAAAAATGTTTCCTGTCCTGTTGATTTCTTTCATATCTAGTATTGCCTGGTAAACTTAACATTCCTCTCTAGTAATATAGGCAAAGAATTGTGGCGGTGAGATAAGCTGAGTAGGCCTCTCTATTAACCGAGTGCCTGAAAGGCGTCCATGTTATTGCATCACTATGCATCGGTTACCCCTTTGCACTCAATATGCATATTTCAGAGCTGCACTGAAATCAAAGCAACCCCGTCATATCTATTTTTCATGGGTTAACTGCTGGGTCTGACCAGACTAATGAATGAGACTGTATTGAATACATTAACCCTTTAAGGACCATTGGAGTACGCAGTCATTCCTTCACAATGGGTTTAGCGTCTCCTCTATTCCTTAAAGAGTTAATCTACTCCACAGGTCATGTGACACATTTCTATAGAAGCCATCCAAAGAATTAACCCACTTGCTGCCAAAGAGATTACCATCTACTGTAGGGGTTAGTATGTATGATAACACTTTCACTACAGGGATGGCTTCCAGTAATTAGAAACCAGCTGCTCCTTAAAGCGGAACTTTGAGGTAATGCTAAGTCGCCATGCATTCATTAAACGCATGGCGACCAGCTTGAAAACAGATGTCTTACCGTTAAATTATAGTTCTGTCTAAAGTAATCCGGCCTGTTTGGAGACCGGAACCCGGGCTACAACACAGGCATCTTGTCTGTGCGCCTGCGCTGTTAGTCCCGGTCTCCATTGAGTAGGCTGCAGTGCACCATATGGTTACCGGAAAGACTGACGGCGCACAGACCGCGTTAACCTATCCGTCAGTCCCGAAATGGGATGGATTACTTTAGATAGAGCTATTATTTAACGGTAAGACATCTATTTTCAAGCTAGTCGCCATGTGTTTAATGAATGCATGGCGACTTAATATTACCTCAAAGTTCCGCTTTAACGCTTAAACATGCCCCCCCCCGAGAAGCGTGCAGGGCATTGCTTCACAACGTGTTGTACACCCCTCTGGACCTTAAAGGTTTAATAGGTTATTTAGTGTGATGTGTAGAAACAAAATGGCTGCAATTCTGGAGCAAACCAACTGTGCCATAGTGAACATGTAAAAATCCCCATTGATTTAAATTTGTCTTTTAACCCTTTGATCGCCAGAGAGGTAAGCTGCTTACCCCTCTGGCACTCAAAGGATTAACATCTTCAATGCTAGCAAGAGATCCAACGCATTGCCCTATTACAATCAGTGGGGGTTTGAGAAACGTCTGTCTGTTCCCTATGCTGCAGTTAGTGTCTTGGAGCATTCATTAAAGGGATAATAATACTTAAAATGTAAAAAAAAATATGTTGTAGAGTTTATCCCCCTGAGTAAAACAAGAGTACTCCCACTGCTGAAAGGTGTTTAATTCAAAAGTTATTAATTTTCAAAGTTGAATTTTTTAGGTGCAATATCACAGTGGCCTGAAATTGTACAGTGGCGCTGTTGTTACACCATCCTATGGAGATTTATGGTCAACTGACCAGAGCAACAGCGCAACGTGTAGCAACAGCGCCACCGTACAATTTCAGGCCACTGTGATATTGCACCTAAAAAAATCAACTTTAAAAATTAATAACTTTTGAATGAAACACCTTTCAGCAGTGGGAGTACTCTTGTTTTACTCAGGGGGATAAACCCTACAACATATTTTTTTTTACATTTTAAGTATTACTATCCCTTTAAGTCATCTTCATTATAGGTATATATGTGTATTTGTACGTGACAGCTCATGTATATAATACTATAAATGTAACTAGTATAAATGCCCATGGAGAATGTGCATGGGCCAAAGTGCCACCCAGCATCCTTGGCTGCTGCCTTGGAGCGGAGACAGGTGGTGAGCTGTTTGGATCATCCCGCTCCGGATGGAGGGAGGTGCGTTTGGGCAGTCTCTACTGCGCATGATTGCATCGTTTGGGCAGTCTCTACTGCGCATGGCTGCATCGTTTGGGCAGTCTCTACTGCGCATGGCTGCATCGTTTGGGCAGTCTCTACTGCGCATGACTGCATCGTTTGGGCAGTCTACTGCGCATGATTGCATCGTTCGGGCAGTCTCTACTGCGCATGATTGCATCGTTTGGGCAGTCTCTACTGCGCATGGCTGCATCGTTCGGGCAGTCTCTACTGCGCATGATTGCATCGTTTGGGCAGTCTCTACTGCGCATGACTGCATCGTTTGGACAGTCTCTACTGCGCATGACTGCATCGTTTGGACAGTCTCTACTGCGCATGACTGCATCGTTCGGGCAGTCTCTACTGCGCATGACTGCATCGTTCGGGCAGTCTCTACTGCGCATGACTGCATCGTTCGGGCAGTCTCTACTGCGCATGACTGCATCGTTCGGGCAGTCTCTACTGCGCATGACTGCATCGTTTGGGCAGTCTCTACTGCGCATGACTGCATCGTTTGGGCAGTCTCTACTGCGCATGATTGCATCGTTTGGGCAGTCTCTACTGCGCATGATTGCATCGTTTGGGCAGTCTCTACTGCGCATGACTGCATCGTTCTGGCAGTCTCTACTGCGCATGACTGCATTGTTTGGGCAGTCTCTACTGCGCATGACTGCATCGTTTGGGCAGTCTCTACTGCGCATGACTGCATCCTTCTGGCAGTCTCTACTGCGCATGACTGCATCGTTTGGGCAGTCTCTACTGCGCATGACTGCATCGTTTGGGCAGTCTCTACTGCGCATGATTGCATCGTTTGGGCAGTCTCTACTGCGCATGATTGCATCGTTTGGGCAGTCTCTACTGCGCATGATTGCATCGTTCTGGCAGTCTCTACTGCGCATGACTGCATCGTTCGGGCAGTCTCTACTGCGCATGACTGCATCGTTCGGGCAGTCTCTACTGCGCATGACTGCATCGTTCGGGCAGTCTCTACTGCGCATGACTGCATCGTTCGGGCAGTCTCTACTGCGCATGACTGCATCGTTTGGGCAGTCTCTACTGCGCATGATTGCATCGTTTGGGCAGTCTCTACTGCGCATGATTGCATCGTTTGGGCAGTCTCTACTGCGCATGACTGCATCGTTCTGGCAGTCTCTACTGCGCATGACTGCATTGTTTGGGCAGTCTCTACTGCGCATGACTGCATCGTTTGGGCAGTCTCTACTGCGCATGACTGCATCCTTCTGGCAGTCTCTACTGCGCATGACTGCATCGTTTGGGCAGTCTCTACTGCGCATGACTGCATCGTTTGGGCAGTCTCTACTGCGCATGATTGCATCGTTTGGGCAGTCTCTACTGCGCATGATTGCATCGTTTGGGCAGTCTCTACTGCGCATGATTGCATCGTTCGGGCAGTCTCTACTGCGCATGACTGCATCGTTTGGGCAGTCTCTACTGCGCATGTGCATGGTACGCGTACAAGGTTAGCAATGCATTCTAACAAATATATACTAGTTGGAAGAGCCCGATACACGGGCCACAGTGCCACCGCCAGCCTGTCGTGGGGCAGTTATGTGTAGTAGAGACTGCTCGCGTCGCGGCAGATACAGAAGTCCAGCTCTGTATCAGCTGTGGCACTGGCAGTCTCTACTGCGCATGACTGCAGCATGTGCAGCAGTTTCTACTGTGCATGACTTTGTAGTTACACACGTTTTAGCAAATTATTATATAGGATATTGATATTTTGGACAGAGCCATGACACACCGATGGTTTTGTCCTTACGTTTGCTCCTAGGGTTGCCCGATCGCCATACCTGGGAACTCTCAGAGTTTGACGCTGAGACTCAGGGTTCTGGCCCAAATCTCATGGTCTCAGGGTGAAGAGCCAAAATCTCAGGGTGAGAGAGTTCAGTGCTACCTGTTATATATTCTGCTCCAGTTAAATGCTTCTTTAGTCTCCAAATTGGTGCCACTTGTACCAGAAAGGCAAGGGGAGAAGTCCTGCTTGATTTGTGTGTGTTCATGAAGTGATATCTGTAAGTTGTTGTGTATTAATGTCTCCGTGGAGCGACTCTCGATTACAGCAATGAGGGATATATTGTGGAAAATTTAAGGGTTAATATTTACACAATCTCAGGGTCAGCTCATTTTGAAAGTTCCCAGGTATGGTGATCGCCACTTATGAAAAATGCCTGCTGCAGGGGACTGCAGTGATTGGCATGTATCCATACAGGAGTAATTTTTCATGTCTTCAATTTTAACCCATTGTTTGCCAGAGGGGTATGCAATGCATTGCAGAAGGTTAAAGGCATGATCTGAGAACCCTCTTTATTATTGTTATATTTTTTTTTGTAATGCTTTATAAACAGTTGCTTGCATGCTAAGAAACTATGACTAAATATGAATGACATTTCTCTTTATAGCAGTGAAAGGGTTAATAGAGAGCAGTTTTGTGTGTGGGCAATATATGCACTCTCTCCCCCACCTTCTAATAAGTGTGATGTAAGTTCACCCGATAGCAGAGTCCACTCCCCACCCCCACCCCATGGAGGAGGGGAACGAGGGTGTGTGAATAGCAGGCGTTCCCTGTCCATTTAAAAAACACCCGACCCCACCCAGGGTGTGTCTGATTTCAGCTTTCTCCAGTTCCCTAAAGAGTCGCTCAGTAGAATAAACAGGCTGCAATTCAAATGCATTTCCCAGCAAGGCAAAGTACTTCTACTAAAATGGACCTACAGAAATCCCACATCCTTTTAATCAGAAGGCTAATTACCCTATTAATAATTTCATTCTTAGTCAATCCTAGAATGGCATCCTATGGTAAAATGACCAGACCTCACCTTTAACTGAGGATACGTGAAAAATACATACTGCAGGGCTGCTTTGATTTATGTGTACCCCTGAAATAATTATATTTCCTGTGTCCTTGATTAAAGGTGAGTGAGATTTGGTCCCTATGAGCCCCATGTTGGGCTGAGGAGACCTCACCTTTAATTGGTAACATGAAAAATACATACTGCAGGGCTGCTTTGGTTTCCGTGTACCCCTGAAATTATTATATTTCCTGTGTCCTTGATTAAAGGTGAGTGAGATTTGGTCCCTATGAGCCCTATGTTGGGCTGACGAGACCTCACCTTTAATTGGTAACATGAAAAATGCATACTGCAGGGCTGCTTTTTTGGTGTGGCCCTGAATTTTTTTTTTTCTGTGTATTTCAGGTTAATCTTTTGAGTGCCATACAGGTATCCAATGCATTGCATTGCAATATGTGGGATACATCTTGCACTAAAAGGGGGGTTAAAGGTGAGATCTGTCCAGCTACACTGTGCTTTGATGTAAAGAGTCATTTTGAAGGAAACCAACTGAACACAAAAAATCCCCAAATTTTCATTAACTGAAATCCAGTGGGTTACAAAACCCATTTAACCCTTTGAGTGCCAGAGGGGAACACATCGCATTGCAAAGAAATACGTTGCGTACCCCTCTGGCACTTATTAAATCTGTGGAAACATTCTATTTCTGCCCTTGTGGTGCAGCTGGATTGGCCAATAACCCCACTTTTCTTGCCTTCTGATTTGTGATATTAGAATCCAGATCACTATTTAAAGCAGGGATGAACAACCTGAGGTAATCCAGCTGTTGTTGGACTACAGCTGCCATATTCCTCAGCTATCTTTAGGCTGAGGATGATGGGAAAGAAGACAGGGCAACAGCAGCTAGAGACCCTCAGTTTGCCCATCCCTGCTCTGTATGGGCTTCAGTATAGAATGTCTGCTGGGGTTGCTACCAAAATCACAGAACGAAAAATGTAGTTATTTGGAAATATCAAATAAAATCACCTGTGTGTTGTGTTGGCCATTTTTATTTAGAAAACTAGTCTATTTATATATTTAGATTGATTATGCTAATTAAGGAATGCTGTACAGGCATTTCCTATCTGAGCCTATCTGAACCTCTGCTCCCACACACTTGACCCCTTTCACGTACTAGTGGAGATGGGCAATACATTGTTGAGCATTGTCAGTGAGTGAGATAATGTAGAGCTTAGACAGGAAGTGCCTGCTCAGCATGTCTTAATTGGCATCATCTATATAATTATTTTTCTAAATAAAAATAGCTATTATGATAATATTTTTATGAATGTAACCATTAAATAATTTTGTAAGCTCTTTTAAACTGTTTTTAGGTGATTCAGTCCCTTTAACCATCCTATTGCTGGCATATAGTATTATTATTGTTGTTGTTGTTGTTTTTATAATTATGAGCTTTGGGTCCAGTTTTTACTAGCTTGGAAGCAAAATGGGTTGACATCATATTGGTCATTTTGCATGTACCTGTGCGTTGCTGTAGTTCTGTTTTCAAAATGTTGGGTATCTTTGTTAATCCCGTCTGTATTTTGACTTTTATCCTTAGGCCTACAACTCCTCACATCTATCCCGCTGTAAAATGGCTGACGAGGCACCAACTCCAGTCCTTCTTAGTGATATCAAGATGGAGCCTCCAGAGCAGCTCCTGGACAGTGACTCCAGCCTTCCGCAGGCAGAGCCTGTGGATCTGTCTCTACATAAAACGAAAACTCCTCTGCGCCAGACCATAACCCCTCCATCATCGACTGCCATGTTACTGGGCAACCCCTTGTCTGCTTCCCCCTCCGTTGTCTCACTTTCAGGCCTCGGTTCAGCTGTCCCTGCAGTGCTATCACCAGGCTCAATCTTGGCATCCACTCAAGGCAGTGGAGGACAGCAAATTCTTCATGTTATCCACACAATCCCTTCAGTCAATCTGCCCAGCAAGATGGGTAGCTTGCAGACTATCCCAGTAGTGGTGCAGTCACTGCCTGTGGTGTATACAACAATGCCCACAGATGGTATGACTGCTGCCATCACTGTTCCACTAATAGGGGCAGATGGAAAACCCTCAGGTAAGAAAAGGCTTGCATTTTTGTGTTTACTCCACACTATATATGACATGTTTAAGTATCTTGCTAGGTAATATATCATACATAACATGTATTCATAATGGGGAGGTAGATCACACACTGCTATGTTGGAGCCTGGGGTGTTAATAGAAACATTCCAGCTCTCTAATGCATTCAAAGGATACTTTACACAGGCTGCTTTGACTAAGTATGGAGAGGATCCATGCACAGAAATGATTAATTCCCACACTACCTTTATATGTAAGGGATTACTAAACACACATGTTGATATTCTTACCCGTGGAGAGGATATGTGCACACATGAGAAGAGAACGTGGGAAGTGCGCCCTGGTGAGGTTTAAGCACTGATGGGAAAATTCCTGGGAGCTTTGACTTGTAAAATGTTTCTCCTGGCTCCTAATTTTTGGGGAAATGTTATGTTCATCTGTATACATTGGCTTGTGCTCTGGCTCCTAAAAGACCTATCCTTGGGTAAAAACTGGTATGTGTATGGGGAGTGATCTGAACAGAATTGGTGAGGGGGGGGGGGGCAGTGTGTGGTGGTAGTATGTTGAGAGTGGTAGGTTGTGGACAGTATGTGGGGCTGGTCAGTATCTGTGGAGTGCACACAGTAGGGAGTGAGCAGTGTGTTGGGAGTGTGCAGTATGTAGGGAGTGAGCAGTACTCAATATATAGTTGGGCTGAGCAATTTGTGTTGAATAGAGCAGTATGTAAGGCATGCACAGTGGGTAGAGTTTGAGCAATATGAAGGGAGTGCATGTTCCGTATTAGTGGTGAGCAGCACGGGCTTGCAATATGTGGAGAGTGAGAAGTATTCAGTATATGGCTGGGCTGAGCAATTTGTGGGGAGTGAGTAATCTGGGTAGGTATTAGTGCAGTATGTAGGGAGTGAGCAGTGTGGGTACATAGCAGTTTATGTGGATAGTGAATAGTCTGGGTAGATAGCAGAGCAATGTATGTGGAGAGGGTAGATAGAGAAGTTTATGTGCAGAGTGAGCAGTATGGGCAGATAGAAGATCACATTATGTGCAGAGTGATCAGTCTGGGTAGATAGCAGAGCAGTATATGGCGTGTGAGCAGTCTGGGTAGATTGCTGAACAGTATGTGGGGAGTGAGCAGTCTGGGTAGATAGCAGAGCAGTATGTGGGGAGTGAGCATTGTGGGTATATAGCAGAACAGTATGTGGGGAGTGAGCAGTCTGGGTAGATTGCTGAACAGTATGTGGGCTGTGAGCAGTCTGGGTAGATAGCAGAGCAGTATGTGGGGAGTGAGCATTGTGGGTATATAGCAGAGCAGTATGTGGTGAGTGAGCAGTCTGGGTAGATAGAGCAGTATGTGGGGAGTGAGCAGTCTGGGTAGATAGAGCAGTATGTGGGGAGTGAGCAGTCTGGGTAGATAGAGCAGTATGTGGGGAGTGAGAAGTCTGGGTAGATAGAGCAGTATGTGGGGAGTGAGCAGTCTGGGTAGATAGCAGAGCAGTATGTGGGGAGTGAGCAGTCCGGGTAGATAGCAGAGCAGTATGTGGGGAGTGAGCAGTCTGGGTAGATAGCAGAGCAGTATGTGAGGAGTGAGCAGTCTGGGTAGATAGAGCAGTATGTGGGGAGTGAGCAGTCTAGGTAGATAGCAGAGCAGTATGTGGGGAGTGAGCAGTCTGGGTAGATAGAGCAGTATGTGGGGAGTGAGCAGTCTGGGTAGATAGAGCAGTATGTGGGGAGTGAGCAGTCTGGGTAGATAGAGCAGTATGTGAGGAGTGAGCATTGTGGATATATATAGAGCAGTATGTGGGGAGTGAGCAGTCTGGGTAGATAGAGCAGTATGTGAGGAGTGAGCATTGTGGATATATATAAAGCAGTATGTGGTGAGTGAGCAGTCTGGGTAGATAGAGCAGTATGTGAGGAGTGAGCATTGTGGGTATATAAAGAGCAGTATGTGGGGAGTGAGCAGTCCGGGTAGATAGCAGAGCAGTATGTGGGGAGTGAGCAGTGTGAGGAGTGAGCAGTCCGGGTAGATAGCAGAGCAGTATGTGAGGAGTGAGCAGTCTGGGTAGATAGAGCAGTATGTGAGGAGTGAGCATTGTGGGTATATAGCAGAGCAGTATGTGGGGAGTGAGCAGTCCGGGTAGATAGCAGAGCAGTATGTGGGGAGTGAGCAGTCCGGGTAGATAGCAGAGCAGTATGTGGGGAGTGAGCAGTCCGGGTAGATAGCAGAGCAGTATGTGAGGAGTGAGCAGTCTGGGTAGATAGAGCAGTATGTGGGGAGTGAGCAGTCTGGGTAGATAGAGCAGTATGTGGGGAGTGAGCAGTCTGGGTAGATAGAGCAGTATGTGAGGAGTGAGCAGTCTGGGTATATAAAGAGCAGTATGTGGTGAGTGAGCAGTCTGGGTAGATAGAGCAGTATGTGGTGAGTGAGCAGTCTGGGTAGATAGAGCAGTATGTGGTGAGTGAGCAGTCTGGGTAGATAGAGCAGTATGTGGGAAGTGAGCATTGTGGGTATATAAAGAGCAGTATGTGGGGAGTGAGCAGTCCGGGTAGATAGCAGAGCAGTATGTGGGGAGTGAGCAGTGTGAGGAGTGAGCAGTCCGGGTAGATAGCAGAGCAGTATGTGAGGAGTGAGCAGTCTGGGTAGATAGAGCAGTATGTGGGGAGTGAGCAGTCTGGGTAGATAGAGCAGTATGTGGGGAGTGAGCAGTCTGGGTAGATAGAGCAGTATGTGAGGAGTGAGCATTGTGGGTATATAAAGAGCAGTATGTGGTGAGTGAGCAGTCTGGGTAGATAGAGCAGTATGTGGGAAGTGAGCATTGTGGGTATATAAAGAGCAGTATGTGGGGAGTGAGCAGTCCGGGTAGATAGCAGAGCAGTATGTGGGGAGTGAGCAGTGTGAGGAGTGAGCAGTCCGGGTAGATAGCAGAGCAGTATGTGAGGAGTGAGCAGTCTGGGTAGATAGAGCAGTATGTGAGGAGTGAGCATTGTGGGTATATAGCAGAGCAGTATGTGGGGAGTGAGCAGTCCGGGTATATAGCAGAGCAGTATGTGGGGAGTGAGCAGTCCGGGTAGATAGCAGAGCAGTATGTGGGGAGTGAGCAGTCCGGGTAGATAGCAGAGCAGTATGTGGGGAGTGAGTAGTTGGTGTGTTTTATAGTTACAATGACAACTGTCTTTAGCAATAACCATTTGCCTTACGATCTTGCCACAACTTTCCAGTGACTGAAAAAAAACATGTACCTACAAAAACATTGTGTACCTGGCTAAACCAATGCACAGATTTGGGGGTGTGAAAGACATTATGGCAGTTTGTGCAATGTTGCTCTCAAGGCATCAGATGAAAGGGGTACAATTCTGGAGCAAGCCAACTGTACCACGGGGGGAAAATATACAGTCTCCCAATCCCCATTGATTAAATGAGGCTTTTAACCATTCAAATTCCAGAGAGGTTTCTAGCACTCTGTCAATCATTCACTGTGTTTATAGTCCAATTTAAATCAATGTGAATATATTTTTGTTCCTTACCCCTTTGAGTGCCAGAGGGGTATGGAATGCATTGCAAAGCAATAAGTTCTGTACCTCTCTGGCACTCAAAGGGTTAAGGTGAGATTTGTTTACTTCATAATTGCACTTTTCTTTAGTATGTTAGCCTTAACATGTGGAGAACCCATCCTGTTGTCTCGTGTGTGTGTTTCATCTGTGTATTATGGTACAAGTATGTGCATGTCATGTTTGCAGTGATAGTGTGAGTGTTTGAAACTATGTGTGTGTGAAGTGTTCTAGACTGTGAATGACAATGTATGTCTTTTGCAGCATGTGAGCTTGGCTAACTTGACTCTGTAATGCCTTGCTGTATCTTTGCCCTCTGCTGCATAATCTGAGAATTGCAGGTTTCAGTTAGCATCTTGACTGTTTTCAGTATCCTGCAGGCAAATAGGCCACTCGGCCTTCTAGTGGTTGGATCCCATATTGCAGAGATGGATCATGGTTAAATAAGATATCTGCTTGGCTGGATAAATTCCAGAAGTGAATTCTCCTAAAATGTCGCTCTTGGCTGCTACATCTTTAAGATTATTTTGTCCTCCTCAAGATAACTCTTCTCTGTGCCTGTAGGAAGGACCCACAACCTGATGGTGCGGTCTCCAACTTCTGAAATGGAAGATTCCGATTCCAAGGCAGACCAGTCTCTATGTGATCTTGGCCGAATGAGCTTACCCACACATACGACAGGTATTTAGAGTCATCATCATATCTTCTTAAAGCGGAACTTTCACCCCTAAGCAAGTTAGTCTTAATATGTAGGCTAGATAGTGAATACGTGTTATAGTGTCTTCATTTTTTTCTTAACATCGTTATTTGGCTGAAATCTAAAGAATAAAAGCTGCCCTGCACCTACTTCCGGACAGACTGAGGTTACCTGCTCTGTACCGCAGTCTGTCACTCTGCCTCTGCTCCCCTCCCTCTATCCAGCCTCCTCCGATGACTGCGGCTTTCTACCTGTAAGCTGGAGCGATCTCTAGCTCTCCTACCTCTATCCAGCCTCCTCCGATGACTGCGGCTTTCTACCTGTAAGCTGGAGCGATCTCTAGCTCTCCTACCTCTATCCAGCCTCCTCCGATGACTGCGGCTTTCTACCTGTAAGCTGGAGCGATCTCTAGCTCTCCTACCTCTATCCAGCCTCCTCCGATGACTGCGGCTTTCTACCTGTAAGCTGGAGCGATCTCTAGCTCTCCTACCTCTATCCAGCCTCCTCCGATGACAGAGGCTTTCTGCCTGTAAGCTTGAGCAATCTCTAGACAAGGAGATCATTCCAGCTTACAGACAGACAGCCTCTGTCATCGGAGGAGGCTGGATAGAGGTAGGAGAGCTAGAGATCGCTCCAGCTTACAGGTAGAAAGCCGCAGTCATCGGAGGAGGCTGGATAGAGGGAGGAGAGCAGAGGCAGAGTGACAGACTGCAGTACAGAGCTGGTAACCACAGTCTGTCCGGAAGTAGGTGCAGGGCAGCGTTTATTCTGTAGATTTCGGCCAAATAGTGATGTTAAAGGGATAGTAATACTGAAAATGTAAAAAAATATGTTGTAGGGTTTATGCCCCTGAGTAAAACAAGAGTACTCCCACTGCTGAGAGGTGGTTTATTCAAAAGTTATTAATTTTCAAAGTAGAATTTTTTAGGTGCAATATCACAGTGGCCTGAAATTGTACAGTGGCGCTGTTGCTACACGATCCTATGGACAGCTCTGGTCCCAGGACCAAAAATCTCCATAGGATGGTGTAGCAACAGCGCCACTGTACAATTTCAGGCCACTGTGATATTGCACCTAAAAAATTCAACTTTGAAAATTAATAACTTTTGAATGAAACACTGCTCAGCAGTGGGAGTACTCTTGTTTTACTCAGGGGGATAAACCCTACAACATATTATTATTATTTTTTTTTTTTACATTTTAAGTATTACTATCCCTTTAAGAAAAAAAATGAAGACCCTATAACACGTATTCACTATCTAGCCTACATATTAAGACTAACTTGTTTAGGGGTCAAAGTTCCGCTTTAAATCCGTATATGTAGGTATTTTGGAATGTAAATTACAGCATACTATTTCTACACCACACACTTACTGATTGGTTTGTTCATTTTCTCTGTATATGCTGTGCTTGATTACACAGTGCAATGAGGAGTAATTCCAGAACAAGCCAACTGGACTCCTTTCTAGCATTCAAGGGGTTAAAATCCCCATTTTATTCAGTAGGGCATTTCCTGTGGTGTAGTTTGTTGCTGTCAGAATTACTCATCTCTTCGTTTTGGGGATAAGGGCCCTTAACCCCTTAGAGTCCGGTGACGTACCCGGACCGTCACGCTGGTCCAGCTCTTAAGGACCAGTGACGGTCCTGGTACATCACGTACTATTACTCACCGCGCTCCTGCAGGAGCGCGGTGAGTAATACCGGGGACTGAATTTGATCGCTCCAAGACCGGAGCGATCTCTTTCAGTCCCTCAGTTCGGTGTGCCGCCCCACGTGATCAGTTACGTGGGGCGGCACGCCGAAATTCTCTATCTGGTCCTTAAAGGACCACTCACCCCGCGACCGCTGGTCGTTAAGGGGTTAATGTTTAGATCACATAATTTTACTATAAATGTAAATATTGCACCCAATTTTCTTAAGTAGCCAATATCAATAAAGTTTAGTCGTTAACAAAAATGGACAGCTGTCACAGGCAAAATAAATGAGTATGCTCTATTCATTCTCATTTGAAATATACCTCACATTCTCAGTTTTGTAACCCTATCTTAAAGGGGATGTATCACCTTACTATAAGTTTGCTCCATGTAATAGGATCCAGAATTCACTTAAACAAAAGCTTTTTCTTTTTTTTTTAAACTCACCCGTTCACTGGTAATTCTATTTTTTTTATTTCCTTGGTGACGTCACCATTCAGCTCACTGCGGAGCAAGGTTAACCGCAGTAACCGCAGAGAAAGGAAAACCGCCTCCTTTCTCTCATCATATCCCTCCCATAATACCTCCCACTTTGCCCTGAGCTTTGGCGCGTGGGAGCGCTCACATCTAGATGCACGTCCTTGTACAGTTCAGTGAACATGTCATGCGTGTTCACTGAACTCCTGTTTATTTATGGTTCGCACAGTTGCTGGGTTACTTAAAGGTTCCCAGGAAGCGGTGCGAACGGGAGCGGATCGCATACAAGCTTATGCATGTAGGCTGTGACAGATGTGCTCACGTGCACTCAGGTGCTATGGCCAGTGCGCTCTGCCAGAGAAAAAAAGGATGTACTTTCAACGCCCACTAAAGCGCACGTTCTTGAAGTGGGCTGTCAATCAAGATGCAATTTGCTGACATGGCGCCGCTCTACCTTTCTAAAACACATAGACTAAAAGGTACTTTATACGTTATATGGGCTCTTTTTAACCTGCTGACTAACAACATATAAAATATAACGTAATAGCAAAGCGGAGTAGGCTTGCTTTGATCTGGGTGAAAGTTCCACTTTAAATTATACAATGAAAGATCATTTTTATAACAGACTGTGTAGTTACACAGTTGATGAGTTTGAAAAATAGACTAGTTCTGATGGCATACATCAATGGGTGCTTAACAAACTTCGTTCAATAATAGCAAGACCCTTACATTTAATATTTATTGATTCTCTTTTATCAGGTATAGTGCCCTGTTATTGGGGGAAAGCTGATGTAGTACCATTGTTCAAGATCCAAACCAGGATATTATAGACCTGTGAGCTTCACTTCCGTAGTGGGTAAGATATTAGAATGGTTACTAACTGACAGTAGTCAGGACTATGTGATGGCCAACAATATTATTAGTAAGAGTCAGCATGGTTTTATGAAGAATGGATCATATTACATTAATTTACTTGCATTTTACAAAAGGTTAAGTAGTAGTTTGGACAAATGTATTGATGATGATGCTGTTCCTCACAACAGGTTACTGCAGAGATTAAAAAGCTTCAGTTTGGGAAGTGATATCTGTGCACTGATAGAGAGCTGGCTAGATGATAGTTGTTGTAAATGGAACCGTTTAAAGTTGTAATTTTGGGGCCACAGAGTTCAGTCCTCAGCCCAATGCTTTTTAATTTGTTATTGAACTAGAAGTGGGTATTGAAATTAATGCCTCAATATTTGCTGATGTTAATAAGCTGTGTAAGGAAATACATACAGAGCAGGACATTTTTGTCTTTTCAGAAAGACTTGGATAAACTGACTGAATGAGTGGAAAAATGTCAGATGAGGTTTAAATAGATTAATGTAATGTTATGCATTTTGGCTGTAGAAACCCATCATGCTACATAACACTAAATGAGACACTACCTGGGGAATCCTCATTGGAAAAAGATTTATGAGTACTGATAGACAGTAGACTTCACAGCAGTGTCACACAGCTGCTGCAAGAGAAAATAGGGTACTAGCCTGTGTAAAAAGGGGTATAGATGCAGGGATGGCAATATAGTTCTACCTGTATGTAAATCCTTGGTAAGGCCTCATCTAGAATATGGAGTACAGTTTTGGGCCCCAATTCTTAAAGACCTTACTGAATTGGAAAAAGTGCACAGATGTTCAACAGAACTGTTAAAGGGATTGGAAGATCTGAACTATAAAGAGATTAGCCAAACTGGGCTTCTGTACATATTATATAAGAGATGTCTGAGGGGTGATATGATTACCATTTACAAATATATTTAAGGTCAATACAAATAACTCTTCAAGAACTATTTATTTAAAGAGCTGAGCAAAGAACAAGAGATTATCCGTTAACACTTTAAGGACAGGCCGATCGAGCATGCAGCCGACACTTAAAGACCACGGACCATTTTTTTTTTTTATTATTATTATTTCCACGTCCGGTTCAGGGTGTTCCCTGAATGGCGTGCAGCCTTGTGGGGAGCCCTGAATTCCATGACTGTCCTGGCACATCAAGGGTCCTTATGGCTCTCCGACCCATGATGTGCCAGGACCGTCAAGGGTCCTTAAGGGGTTAAGACTAGAGGAATGGACCTTTCGACTAAAAGGCAGGGATTTTTTACATAATGGGCAGTAAAGTTATGGAATTCTTTGCCTCAGCATGCTATATTTGCAGATATTAATTGGTTTCCAACAATTAATGGATCCCTTTCTAGTGCAGAATATTGAGAATTGTGACTGTTGGCTTCAAAGCAGATAGGATGCTGTTCCAGGGAAATATCCAAGTGCCATTTTGAATTAGAAAGGAATTTGTACCCACTTGAGGCTTGATTGGAAATAGCTTTAATGTTGCTTTTTTATCTTCCTCTGGATCAGCAGAGGAGATACGGCATGAGTTGAACTTGATGGATGTTTTTTTTTTTTTATCAGCCTCCTCATCTATGTTATTGTGCAAGTTTGACCATTGCAAATCCCCACAGTTGATCCAGGGGAAGGGAAATAATACCCTGTTGAAGCTATTGCCAATTATGCCCAAATACACCTCCCCGAACCATCGTAGATCTCTATAATGTTATTTAAAAAGGCATTCTTTTTTTTTCTTTCTTAAATTGCTACAGAAGCTCCCAACTTGGGCACCTGAGAGAGAGAATTTCATATAATTCCCTTACTGTAACAAGTCCTCGTCCTTTTTGTAGTCAAAAGCGCATTGCCTCTTAATGAATACCCCTTGTTTTTGATTAGCTGTTTGAGCAAAGCATTCTCCATAAAGTTCTTTGTGCTGGCTTTTGAATGTGTTTATAAATTGTAATCATATGCCCACCTTGACAACGTCTCTAACCTAAAGAATCCGTTTGGCTGGTCTCTCTTTTATCAAACTGTATTTTTGTTGTGCTTCATGCTGTTCATTAATATCTTTTGTAAAGGGATAGTAATAAAACATCTTGAATAGCCAATATCAAAGGTGTTTACTTCATGCACAGCAATACCCTTGTCCAAGTTACCCTTTCATAGGAAGCAAGTAGATTTGTTTGACATAATCTATCTTTTTATAAAATCATACTGTCTAATAATACTGTTGTTCAACACTTAATCATAAATTCTATCCCTTAGTAACACTTGCATTATCTTACCCACTAAGAAATTCAAGCATAGAGGTGTTTCATTTCCAGGCTTAGTGTCACGGTAGTCAGGCAAAGAAGGACAGACAACAGTATAATTAATATAACCACCTTTATTGATGATATACAGTAATGATAATAATGCCCACACGACCCCAGACCACTGGACGATAGTCCACAGTCTACTACCCGGAGCTGCACACTGTGCCGAGCACTGCACTACTGACACTATACCAGAGGAAACTGGGAATATGTCTATGGTTCTAGCACCGATAGAACCAACTATAGAGGTAGCTTGAGTCTCCAACCAAGATATAGCTAACCAGAGACAACAGGGAGCAAGAGCAAGCCAGAGCCACGTGTACACAGATGCGAATGGTCTGGCAAGCTGGGTAATGCACGTAGCTAGCAGTCAGCCAGAGCCACAGGTCAGAACTGATGTGGGTAGTCAGACAAGCCGGGACAATACCTGGGACCATACACAGAGCGGATTCGGAGGTCAGGCACGGATCACAAAGAGAATGCAAGAGCTACTAGCAGGAACACTATGGTACTACATATGCTTTCATCCATTCATGAGGAACTGTGGCTGATGAAACAGAATCATTAAAGGTCAAGGATCATAGTGGATATTACTGAAGTAAGCTTCCAACCTCCCCAAGTTGTATGCCATTCGGGATTTACTAAAACACTTCTTTGTGTAGCCAAGCCCCATGTTTGGCTGGACTTTATAATACAGAGGGAAATGGAAAGACTAGATAGGGCAATAGGTTCTCATCTTCTGTTCTGGTTGTGTGTATTTTTCTCTTTCGTCGTATGTAGAACATAGGAACCATGGGGCAAAGTATCCTCTTGCAAGAGGGCAGGATAGTTGCCTTAAAAGTAGATGTCTTCCCTGCTCTTGTTACCCTAGCCAGTTTAATTCAGTCTAATCCAGTTTTAAAAGTGACCTTCATGGAGTGTGCATGGGCATAGGTTCTTTCTTAGCTGGACTTTATTTATTTACACACACACACACACACACACACACACACACACACACACACACACACACACTCTCTCTCTCTGTTGGCATGAGGATGTGTAATACACCATTAAGCAGGCACCTATTGCTGGTCTCCATTATGGTATGAACCAGAGCACAAACTTAAGAGACCTGGGTCTGTCCGAGAATGGCTTGCAGCATCAGCTATCTCATCTCTGTTTTTGCTTAGCTGTTTTGAGCAGACATTTGTATGGTACATAGAAGGCTGAAGAGGATAAGGTTTCCTGTAGAGTGCACAGATCCTGTAAGTATGTACCTGTGTGTGTTTGTCTGGCAGCCACATTTCCATTATCTGTTGTACTTCTACTGGACTGGCACTCTGTACATTTCAGTACATCTTTCTGTCCCACTATCCTACTCCTTTACTAAAAAGGGGAGTTTAATTTATTATAAATACATTTTTATTCACTTTGATTAATTTTAATTTTTAACGTTTTTTGTTTAATTTTACTTCAGTTGAACTCCTGTTCATTCTCTGTTTATTTTTTTCAGTTTTATTTCATCTTGTTTTAATTTTTTTTTTACTGTATTCTGCTTTTATTTTTTAGATTTTAATGTTTGTTAAATGCACTTACAGTTTTTGGGGCTGCAGTGCCTTTAAAGGGACTGTAATGTCCCATAAAAACTTTTTATAGTTTTGTAGAGCTCAAGAAAATAAGAATGGTGCAAACCCTATCTCTCAAACCGCTATGGTTTGAGAGATATTTGTTTACACACTAAGAGGAGGCACTGCACTACCACGCAGGACACACTTTGAGGATAGAACAATAATAGCAGTAGGGGTGCAGTGATGATGGGAACAATACTGAGACAAAAAAAGGAAGGCAGAGTCTTCCCCTATATTTCAAGGCGAAGGGTCTGTAAAGTCATCACTTTTTACACACCCTGAGTGTCCCAATTGTACAATATAAAGATTGTACTAATTGGAGAAGTGGTACATGAATCATAGATATGAGGACTAAAATGTAACCTTTATTAATTCATTAAAAAACCTGCCCACATCAAGGGTTAATTAAAATAAGGTGTAAGTTTTTAAGTAGATGCAACCTGTGGTCTCATTCAGTCCGGTCTTATTTAGCATCTCAGAATTACATGCTGGATAATCTTAGTTGAAGCTGCGAATAATATTAATTTTCAGTTAATCTCTCCTATTTGAATTAGTAGATGTCTATAGCATACAACCTAAGAATGCATGGGGTTTGCCTAAATCTATCAGAATACTAAGAAAATACATATGAAATTGAACCTGTCATACTGATGCCATCATCAAACGTAAAAAATGTATATCCGAAAATGGATAATAATTGTGTGTGATCGGGTCGAGCTAGATGTACCGTATTCACATAGCCTAATATGGTAATGTTGTGAAGAGAGTAACGTGTATTAGATAAACATGATTAATACTGTCACGTCTCATCCGGATATGAGTATGGCTTTCTCTTTAGAATTTGATATCTTCATTCTCTAATGAATTAATAAAGGTTACATTTTAGTCCTCATATCTATGATTCATGTACCACTTCTCCGATTAGTACAATCTTTATATTGTACAATTGAGATGCTCAGGGTGTGCAATAAGTGATGACTTTACAGACCCATCGCCTTGAAATTTAGAGGAAGACTCTGCTTTCCTTTTTTTGTCTGAGAGATATTTGCACTGAAAGTTTGCCCCTCTCTCTCCTCCTCCTGACATCAGCTTCTAGCTGACCGCAGGAGATTCCGGTCCGGGGACCAGCCGGTGGCTCTGCAGCAGAGCCTCCTTGAATTTTATGACTCGAATCTCCTGCTGTGAGCTATCAGAAGAAAGAGAGAGAGGGACGAACTTTCAGTGCCTATATCTTTCAAACCTTAGCAGTTTGAGAGATAGGGTTTGCACCATTCTTCTTCTTTTCTTCAGCTCTATAAAAGTATAAAACGTTTTTATGGGACATTACTGTCCCTTTAAGAACAGGCATGAGAGTTGGCCACTGGGACACAGACTATATTAGGGACTCCCTGTTCCACTGTTTGCACTCTGGTAGGTTAAGGGTAGGTTAAGGGGGCTCATTGGGCTCCTGTATCTTTCAATTGCATAGTGATGGCCTATTGCACATAACCGGAGAGGCACCACTCTATTTTGAAAAGGGTATTGATTAGTGATCATATTATCCATAAGCCTGTTTTTCCAAGGGTTTAGGACATGGGACTAGGAGATTCTGTGCTGATCTTCCTGTTTTTCACTTCAATGTGGAACAGTTGAGATTGGTCTATAGTTCCTTGCATGTCATTTTAACCATATCAGGTAGACAAGTACTTTTTACTTTATGTAAGTACTTTTATCTTACTTTTACTGTCCTGTAATACATTTTTAAAGATCTCCTGGGCATGTCTGTGCCTAAAGGAGACATGGGCAAGCTACCAAGGTTTTGGGGGCCCTCCTTATCTTCCTTAACCCCTTTAACCCATTGCGCCTAATGACAGATTGGCCCTACTAGGGATTTTTCTGGTAGTTTGTTCCTTTTGCTCTCTGGCCCCCTCTTGGCACCCTAGGTTATCTTTTGATGAACAGGAGCCTGCGTGGGTTACGGCCCTAATACCTTCTGAGAGTGCCATACCTTACTTTATTCAAGGAAATACAGATCCTTGTTCTCTGGACTATGAGTGAGCGCCACTCACCCCCCCCCCCCAAATAAATAAATAAGTAAATACAAAAGAAAAGTGCCACAGCAATTTTACAGAAGGAAGTTTTCCCATGGTAGTTGACTCCTCAGTTGAGAAAAGTGACTCTGATGATGGTTTGGATTCAATCTTTTTTTCATTTGAGGCAAAACCTTGGTTCTTCTGCTGAGGGTCTCATCCGAGCTGTTCTGGAAACTGGGACGTTCTCTGAGGCCTCAGATTCAAGTTCTTTTTCCTATCATATTTTCTTCGTCATTCTTAAGTCCACATACTACTGGACAAATGGGAGACGTGATAAGAGGTTGTTCATTCCCAGATCTTCCTCTCTCTCTTCCTCTCTCTCTTTCTCTCTCTCTCTTCCTCTCTCTCTTTCTCTCTCTCTCTTTCTCTCTCTCTCCTTTTCTGCAGATGATTTAGCGCAGTGAGCTATGCTTCCAGAAGCAGGCTCTACATTTTCACATATTTCCTAGAATACAGCCTTGTTGCTTGTGGACTTAAGGACCACGTGGGCAAGCCTGGATTCTTGATTGAAGGAAAAATTTGCGGCTTTTGATGCAGCCTTGTGTCCTACCTGACTATGCCCTTGGCTGTTTGGGGGGATCAGCACTTGAAGGCTGTCCATGTGGATGCACCTAGTTAAAATATTGGTATGGCAATAGATAAAATCTTGACATGTGTATCTGGCAAAAGCAGCCTTTGCTGCTGCCAGATTTACTGAGAAGGCCTCTGCTTCTTCTGTTTGCATGTGTCGTACTTTGTGGCTAAAGATCTAGTCTGCTGCCCAGTCTTCCAGAAGGTCCTTGGTGACCCTTCTGTTTGTGGACAAGTAGTGGCCCGTAGCTGGAGTAAGTTTTTAGTCAGCCCACTGGAGGGAAGAGTGCTTTATTGCCTCAGGTTACTCGTAACGTTCCTTCTTTCCATGGAAGATGTGTGGTTTTCCCTTACCCCCTCGAGGATGGCTTTGTGCCCAGGACTTCTACTCTTTCAGCAGCCCAGACGCACCCTACCCCAAAACCCAGAAAGGCCTGGACAGGAAAGAAGCCTGCTCAGAAGCCCATAACTGACAAGTCAGCTTCTGCATGACTCTCAGGGGTCTGGTACACATCAGGCAATAGGCGGTAATTTGCTCCTTGTTCACAGCACATAGGCTTTTTTGTGTCAGATAAATGGATTTTGCAGATGATTTTCAGAAGGGTAACACATAGGCTTCATGTTGATTTCACCAGGTCACCTCGTCACATCCAGTGTTCCTCGTGATCCCATTCAAAGTTCTTCTATTTGTAGAAGCAGTCTCTTCCATAATAGGCTGGTTTTGGTACCTGTTCCTTCATCGGAAAGGTTTGTAAACCTCTATTCTGACCTCGTCTTTGTATCTATCGTCTTTTTTGGGGGAAACCATCATATTCTGGACTTGAAGCTCCTCAGCCGTTTTTGGTTCTTGCACACAGTCATTGCTGCCATGTGTCCAGGGGAGTTTTTGACCTCTCTAGATGTAAAGTATGCTTACCTGCATATTCACATTCTTTCAGATTATCATTTACATACCCTGGAGTTGCAACTGGAGATTCTCAGGAAATGGTCCAGGTATCCGTGTCAACCGTGTGATTTATTTGTTCAACTGGATGAAGGTGGACCTTCGTTGGTTGCTGCAGAGGTCCCATCTGTCTCTAAGATATCCATTCCAAATTGTGTGATAATCATGACACATACCAGCTTGACAGGCTGAGGCACCACCTTTTGGACTCTGATGGCTCAGGGTCGTTGGAATGGAGCAGAGAATCTTCTGTTCGTCATTATTCTGGAGCCCCTGGCAATATTCCTTGCTTTGCGGTGTTGGTCCAAGTCCTTCAAGGGATCCCCTATACAGATACAGCCTGACAATGTGACGACTGCAGTGGACTATATCGGCTGCCAGTGTAGGACCAGAAGTGTGGCAGCATGGTTTGAGGTTTAGGTAACCCTCATGTGGACAGAGGCTCATGCCACTTTCTGTTCATACCTCAAGGGTATAGAGCATTGTGGCAGACTTTCTCAGTCACCAACTCTTTGATCCTGGGAATCTGACCTCAACCAGACTGTTTTCAGTATCATAGTTCATCTCTGGGGTTCTCCAGTGGTGGACCTATGGCTTCTCAGTTCAACCACAAGTTACCTCGGTTCTGTTCTAGATACCAGGACCCTCTAGCTCTTGTGATGGTCCCAGTGGTCTTACCATGGTGCCTTTCTTTGAGCTTTTTTCCCTGATTCCCAGAGTACTACAGAAAAATCAGGATGAAGTAGGCTCTTATCATTCTGATCACCCTGTTCTATCCCTGTTAGGCCTGGTTTTCAGATCTTCTCACTCTGTTCTTGTCATAACTGTTTTACCTCCATCTGTGTCCAGACCTCTTGACTTTGGATTCACCTTTCATTCAGAAGTGGAAAAGTTGGCTTTGATGTCTTGGCTCTTGAAGCCAGCATTCTGTCCTGGTCATCCACTATGTTGAAGGCTTGTACGCCAGTTTCATCCAAGGCACCTCATAGGGTATGGTACTTATAAGTGGTTTGTAGACGGTTACAACCTTTTATTCTTCCTATCATTTGGCCTTTCTTCAGGATTGCCTTTAAAAAGGGCTTGGTCTTAGTTCTATTTAATTCCAGATTCCAGCTATTTGTCTTTTTTCCAGAAGTGTATTGCCTTATTACGAGATATAGACTTTTATGAAAGGGTTGGGCCATGCCTACAAAGTCTTTCAGGATCACAGTTCTCAATGGGACTTGAACTTTGTTCTGGGAGTGCTCCAGAAGTCTCCTTTTTAAGCCTATTCAGTGTCTCTGGGTTTCTTGCGAATAAATGCAACATTTCTTCTGGCTGTTGTGTCTGTATGATGAGTGGACAAAATTCAGGCTTTGTCCGTTTTGGTTTTTCCACTCTTGATAGGGTTATTTTGCCGGTTCCTATAGGGTTCTCTTTAAGATTGGCTCAAAGTGTCTCAATAACCAGGAAATTGTTCTTCCTTTCTTTTTCAGAGCAGGAGTTTTATCTCTTGGATGTTACGAACCAATATTTCCAAGGGATTAATACCATCCTATATAATAATTTGCTAGGATGTTTTGTCAGAAGCCGTCATGCGCAGTAGAGACTGCGTGCGTTCAGGCAGTCTCTACTGCGAATAACTGCATCGCGTGGAGCAGTGAGGTAGCGGCCTCTTCACCCTTTGAGTGCCACAGGGGTATACAATGCGTTGCATACACCTCTGGCACTCAGAGGGTTAACATCACCCGTACTTTGGCCTGTGTACACTGGCTTTTACACTAGTATGTAATAAAACCAGATGATAGAAACTACCAATCCTACTAGTCCAATGTGGAACAGAATTGTGACCTGATACAGACAGAAATCTCAGTCCTTCCCTATGTCATTGCTGCTGTTTCTGTGTGAATGTACTGTAAAAAGTTCCTCAAGAACATGTAAGAAAAGACCGAGTAAAGGAGCAATTGATTTCTGAGGTATTACTCAACCATGTGGTGGTAGTTGTTAATAAATAGGTCTAAATTACCTTAAAAAAGGAGATTTTAATATTTAAAACAACACAGTGTACAAAAAACTTGACAATAATAAAATCATTACAGAGTTTAAATCCAGTACATATAACTATCAAATGCCCAACACGTTTCTTAGATTCACGCTACTTCATCAGGGGATTATCAAAATTCAGACTTTGGCTGGTCCTTTTCTGTTTTTCCAATCTGATAGAGTGGTTTTGAGGACTCCTATAGGGTTTCTCCTTAAAAGGATAGTAATACTTCGTTTTATCTTTATTTTATTTTGTAGGCATTAAAAAAACATGAAGAACGATATAAGTCTTATCTCTCAAACCTTTATGGTTTAAGAGATATTCACAAACAAAGTATCCCCCCCCCCCGTTCAGCCAAATCAGAAGGGAGGTGCCCAGGTAGACTGCAGAGAGGGACAATCTTCAATTAAGATAAGGGAAAAAGCTGAAAAACTTGTCAAGGGGGGAAGGGCTTTCATTGTTCTCATACAAAGAAGATTGTCCCCTTCTGTTATCTGTCTGGTCTTACAACCTGATCCACATCTGAGAAGAGATGGCTTACACTAGGTAAAAGGGACGGGAGGGGAGGCTTTGCTTGTGAATATCTCTTAAACCATAAAGGTTTCAGAGATAAGACTTATATCGTTCTTCATGTTTTTTTAATGCCTACAAAATAAAATAAAGTTAAAACGAAGTACTACTATCCCTTTAAAGAGGGGTAGTAATTGCACAATATAAAGTTATTTCCGATTATTTGTGATACTTTTTTATAAAGCACTGTACCTTTGTAAATGGTGATGATGTTGTCATCTTTTAGTTTTAAAGTTTCCACCTCCCACCCATTTTCCCTACGTCACTGTCTTCTCAGATCTGAAAACTGGTCCGGACGGATCACGAGGGACAATTTTGTGTTAGCATAAGGAAAACCCCTGCTTCCCTTTGTCAAGGGGGAAGCAGGGTTTTCCTTATACAGACACAAACAATATTGTCCCTCAATGTGAACTGTCCAGTCAAGCTACTGGCTTTCATATCTGAGGGAACAAGAGTGACACTGCGAAAAGGGGTGGGAGGTTGCGGGACTTTAAAATAAAATTACAAGAAGACTAAAATGATATAGACATTTACAACTGTACACTACATTATAAAAAAGTATCAGGAATAATTTGAAGTAACTTTATATCATGCTATTACTAGCTCTTTAAGAGTGTATCATTGACCAGGAAATTATTCTTCCTTCTTTCTTTCTTTTGTGTAGTCTAACATACAGGAGCGTGAGCTTCATGTCTTTGATGCTGGGTGTTTGAAATACTGTGTTCATTACACAAAGCCTTTTCCAAAATGTGATTCACTTTTTGTTTTTCGTGAGGCTCCTTTTTCAGGCTAGGCTGCTTGTAAAGATTAAGGCTACCATGCACCAGGCTTACATTCTCAAGAAGAAGCAGGTGCCCTTTCGGGGTCACAGCTCATTCTACTATTTTGGTGTGTGCCTCTTAGGCCTACAAGAGTCAGGCCTCTGCAGCTATGCATGGCGGGGAAGTGGTCATCTCACACGTTTGTCAGACACTGCAGTGTTAATGTGCTGGCTTCAGCTGAAGCCGGTTTTGGTTGGAAGGTTGTACAGGCCCTTGTACCATTGTAATTGTAATTGTCTTTGTTTTTCTTTCTCAGTAATCTGTTGGTTTCTTTTCCCTGATTTTCTGTGTTGGTATACATTGACACATTCGGTTCATGTTATTCCAGTTCCTCTGTTACAGCTGGTCTGTGTTTTGAGGGTCCTTTTCTTTCCCTCCCTGGAATGTTAGTGGATTCTTTTGTAAATCCCCTGGTTCCTGTGTTCTGCAGTGGACGGATGAGAAAAGGGGATTTTTGTGTACTTACTGCTGAATCCTTTTCCTCTTAATCCATTTGGAGTACATGACTTCCCTCCCAAAGAAGAACAGCTGTTTGAGTCCCAGGTAGAGGAATGGGGGTTTCTTATTTTTTTTTTTTTATTTTTTTTTTTGGTTCTATCGTTTAGGGCAGGGCTGTCCATGTTCAGTCCTCAAGGGCTGCCAACAGTACAGGATTTAAGCACAGGTGAATTAATCAGTGGCACATTCGTTTTGGCTGACTCACCTGTGCTGAAGCATGGAAATTCTTAAATCCTCTACTGTTGGTGGCCCTTGAGGGCTGAACATGGGCAGCCCAGGTTTAGTGGATTCCCTTTCCTGCTTCGCTAATATTTTCTTAGATCTTTGCTATACTTTAAAACTGGGTTAATCAAATACAGTGAGCAGGGAAGGCAATTGCTCTGCCCTCCTGCAGAAGGAGACTTAACCCCATGGCTTCTGTATTCCACATGGACTAAGAGAAAAGGATTTATCAGTAAGTACACAAAAATCCCCTTTTCTGTGCGTTAAAGTGGACCTTTTGCCGGTTTTTAATATTAGTAAATTTATTTATTTAAACTGCTTATACCTTGTGCTTTTTTTTTCCTTCAATCAGTTTGATCGTTATAGAGAATTTTGTTTTAATTGTTTGAGAATCTAATCCCAGCAGAACTTTGTTCTCAGACCGCTCTGTCAAAGAATGCATAATGGATTACTCACATGTCCAGAAAACTACCTCTCTCTACCTTCTAGTGGAGAAGAAAAATCATGAAAATTTGTTTCAAGATGGAGGCTCGGACTGAAGGGCCGATTGATAAACGCAGCTGATCCTTTTTAAAAGGAATATAACCTGGCTAGACCAAGATTTATAGTTGTGTGCCCTAATTGTGGTTCTAACCTTTGAAATATTTATCAGCGTTTCAGTAAGGCTTCAGAGGAACACTTAGTTAATCATTAAACAGCTTTGCTTATGACAGGGTTTAAAGGGATAGTAATACTTCGTTTTAACTTTATTTTATTTTGTAGGCATTAAAAAAACATGAAGAACAATATAAGTCTTATTTCTCAAACCTTTATGGTTTAAGAGATATTCACAAGCAAAATCTCCCCGCCCTGCCCCTTTTACCTAGTGTAAGTCATCTTTTCTCAGATGTGGAATCCAGTCCATAGACCAGACAGATAATAGAAGGGGACAGTCTTCTTCCTATGAGAACAATGAAGGCCCTACCCCCCTTGACAAGCTTTTCAGGTTTTTCCCTTATGTTAATTGAAGATTGTCCCTCTCTGCAGTCTACCTAGGCACCTCCCTTCTTCTCTGGCTGAGCAGTGTTACATCAGTAAAAGGGGCGGGAGGGGGATAATTTGTCATTGAATTACTCTTGAACTACAACTCTGACAGATTTGAAATAACACTCTCCAAAGTCCAAATGCTATGATGATCAATTAGAGCTGCTTTTATTATGAAACATTACTATCCCTTTAAGTTTCTCCAGCAATGCAGGGTTTAAGGATATCCTTAAATCTGGTGATGTAATCAAGCACTTGAAGCACTTGGTCATTTTTTTTTTTATAAGTCCACCTGGAGAATAATGGAGCCATGTGCCTATATGATAATATCCTCAAAGGGGAACTCTCACCCCAGTGCAAGTTTGGCTAATACTTAACAAAATATAGCGAATAGCTTGAATAATGTTTTTTTTTTTCTTTTTTTTTTTTTTTTTTAATTCGTGGTATATCTATAATTAAAGGTTTAAAAATTACCTGTGGCCTTAGTTCCGGACAGACTGTGGGTACAGCTCTGCACAGCAGTCTGTCAGTCTTCCTCTGCTTCCCTCCCATGTAGTGTCTTGATCCAGCCTCCGCTGATGACGGAGGATTTCTCCTTCTAAGCTGGAGTGCTCACATTGGCCAGAGGACGCTCCAGCTTACAAGCAGAAATCCTCAGTTAAAAAAAAAAAATTAAACAACTATTCAAGCTATTTGCTGTACTTTAAGTATTAGCCAAACTTGTATAGGGGTGATATTTACACCTTACAACTTGCAGCCTGAGTGTGGGAGTATTTCTAAGTCCTGATTCTATGGACTTTGTTTGAGAACCTGTGAAGACCTGGAACTATTCTGGAATAGAAACCCTGCACCAGGGGGACAAATAAAATTCTCCAAATTCCTCCCTTATTTAAATCGGTCTTTTATTCCCCGTCTGGTATTAAAGGGGTTAAAATGGACATTGAAATCAATGGGACGTTTTTTATTTTTCCCCTGAAGTTCAGTTTTCAACAAAATTACTCCAGTTGTTTGTAGTACATCAGCCTCAAATTGTTTTGATTGAAAGATCAGCATGTAAAGGATGTGCTTGTTCTCACAGCACACTAATTTCGTTCTGCAGGACTGCACAGTATCCAGTGCAACCCTTTTATTCATAAACCTCCTGCATTAAGTTTTAGATATTGGTACAACCGTGTACAGTATGGTGAACATGTCAGATGGAAATGTGTATTATATAATTACAGCAATTTTGTTTTGATCAAATTGTAACAGACTTAATTTCTTTGTTAGTCAAAGTAGATCCAGATTCTATGTCTCCAGTGGAAATAAATAGTGACAGTGATGACAGCATCGTGGAGACGTCAAGCTCATACCAAGACAATGCACACGGGTGAGTTAAAGATTGTGTCACACAAGTGCAAATATTACAAAGCATAACCTGGCACACATGCATAAAAATATACAGTGAGGGAAAAAATTATTTGATCCCCTGCTGATTTTGTACATTTGCCCACTGACAAAGAAATGATCAGTCAATGGCTGAGTGACAGGAGACAGAAGGTGGTAGTCAATGGAGAATATTCGGAAGAAAGGAGTGTTAATAGTGAAGTACCTCAGGGATCTGTACTGGGGCCCATACTTTTTAATATTTTTATTAGTGATATTGCAAAAGGTCTTCAAGGAAAGGTATGCTTTTTTGCAGATGATACAAAGATCTGCAATAGGGTAGACATTCCAGGGGGAACAAGCCAAATGGCGAATGATTTGGGTAGATTGGAGGAATGGACGAGAGTGTGGCAGATGCAGTTTCACACTGATAAATGTAAAATAATGCACTTAGGACATAAAAATCCAAAGGAAAATATACTATTAAGGGTACTGTGCTGTCAGAGACAACAGAGGAAAGGAATTTGGGAGTAATTATTTCTAATAACTTAAAGGTAAGCAGGCAATGTAATAAAGTGGTGGGGAATGCAAGCAGGGCACTGGGTTGTGTAGCTAGAGGCATTAGTAGCAGAAAAAGGGAAGTAGTCATGCCACTCTACAGATCTCTAGTTAGACCTCACCTAGAGTATTGTGTACAGTACTGGAGACCCCATCTCCAGAAGGATATTGATACTCTAGAGAAAATTCAAAGAAGGGCTACTAAAATGGGGACTGGTCTACAGGAAAAGAAATATCAGAATAGACTAAATGATCTGAATATGTATAGCTTGGAGGAGATAAGAGAGAGAGGGGATATGATAGAAACATTCAATTACATGAAGGGATTCAACAAAGTATAGGATGGAAGTATATTTCAAAGGAGTAAAAATGTTAGGCCATAGCCTAAAACTAGAGGGACACAGGTTTAGACGTAATGTAAGGAAGTTTTACTTCACTGAGAGGGTATTAGATAAGTGGAATAGCCTACCAGCAGAAGTGGTAGAAGTTAATACAGTGCCAGAATTTAAGCATGCATGGGATAGGCATAAGGTGGTCCTTAACGTAAGAAATGACCAAGGACCAAAAAAGGTTTGTTTTTTGTTTTTTTTGTTTTTTTTTTTTAACAGTAGGAAAATGGGCAGACTAGATGGGCTGAATGGTTCTTGCCTGCCGTCAGATTCTGTTTCTATAATTTTAATGGTAGGTTTATTTGAACAGCAAGAGACAAAAAAATCCAGAAAAACGCATTTCAAAAAAGTTATAAATTTATTTGCATTTTACTGAGTGAAATAATTATTTGACCCCTTTGCAAATCCTGCTTAGTACTTGGTGGCAAAACCCTTGTTGGCAATCAGAGGTCAGACGTTTCTTGTAGTTGGCCACCAGGTTTGCACACATCTCAGGAGGGATTTTGTCCCACTCCTTTTTGCAGATCCTTTCCAAGTCATTATGCTTTCGAGGCTGACGTTTGGCAACTCGAACCTTCAGCTCCCTCCACAGATTTTCTATGGGATTAAGGTCTGGAGACTGGCTAAGCCACTCCAGGACCTTAATGTGCTTCTTCTTGAGCCACTCCTTTGTTGCCTTGGCCGTGTGTTTTGAGTCATTGTCATGCTGGAATACCCATCCACGACCCATTTTCAATGCCCTGGCTGAGGGAAGGAGGTTCTCATTCAAGATTTGATGGTACATGGCCCCGTCTATCGTCCCTTTGATACGGTGAAGTTGTCCTGTCCGCTTAGCAGAAAAACACCCCCAAAGCATAATGTTTCCACCTCCGTGTTTAACGGTGGGGATGGTGTTCATAGGCAGCATTCCTCCTCCTCCCAACATGGCGAGTTGAGTTGATGCCAAAGAGCTCTATTTTGGTCTCATCTGACCACAACACTTTCCTCCAGTTCTCCTCTGAATCATTCAGATGTTCACTGGCAAACTTCAGACGGACCTGTACATGTGCTTTCTTAAGCAGGGGGTCCTTGCGGGAGCTGCAGGATTTCAGTCCTTCATGGCATAGTGTGTTACCAATTGTTTTCTTGGTGACTATGGTCCCAGCTGCCTTGAGATCATTGACAATATCCTCCCGGGTAGTACTGGGCTGATTCCTCACCGTTCTCATGATCATTGAAACTCCACGAGGTGAGATCTTGTATGGAGCCCCAGACCGTGGGAGATTGACAGTAATTTTGTGTTTCTTCCATTTGCAAATAATCGCACCAACTGTGGTCACCTTCTCACCAAGCTGCTTGGCGATGGTCTTGTAGCTCATGCCAGCCTTGTGTAGGTCTACAATCTTGTCCCTGACATCCTTGGACAGCTCTTTGGTCTTGACCATGGTGGAGAGTTTGGAATCTGATTGATTGATTGATTGCTTCTGCAGACAGGTGTCTTTTATAACGGTAACAAGCTGAGATTAGAAGGGAGTGCTCCTAATCTCAGCTTGTTACCTGTATAAAAGACACCTGGGAGCCAGAAATCTTGCTGATTGATAGGGGGTCAAATACTTATTTCACTTCGTAAAATGCAAATCAATTTATAACTTTTTTGAAATGCATTTTTCTGGATTTTTTTGTTGTTATTCTGTCTCTCACTGTTCAAATAAACCTACCATTAAAATTATAGACTGATCATTTCTTGGTTAGTGGGCAAACGTACAAAATCAGCAGAGGATCAAATATTTTTTTTCCTCACTGTAAGTGGATGTCACAGTTGACTGAATGAAATTGTGTACTAAAAAAAATATACATTTAAAAATGAAATCATATTCTTACATTTGGAAAATAATTTTATTGTGAAATTATGCTCATATCTGTTGCTGTACATCATAGTTCACTACAGCTGTATACTGTACTTGTTATTACCTTATATGTAGTATGGTTGCAGTTGCTAATACTGCATACAGGGGTGGCTTGTTTTTGGAGATCCTAAGTACAAAAATGTTTGGGGCCATTAGAAGAAAAGTCTTGGAGGGAAAGGGCACCCATATATACCCATCCTTCATGATGCAAATTGACATATTTTGGGCTTTATTTAGCACAATAAATAGGCACAATTCAGCTGATACCAACTGCACCACAGTGAGGAAATGAAGATTTCCATTGAGTCATTTGTGGATCATTGGAACAATGGGGTAAAGTGTCTTCCTTCAAGAGGGCAGGACTCTTGACTCGAAAGGCTCTCAGAGGAGGAGACTCCTATCCTGCTCCACCTTGTCCCATCCTGGACATGCTCCATTTCAAAAGTGACCTCTAGCAGGATGGATGCAGGGTAACGATTCTCTCTTAGTTAGCCCTCTTTTATGTTGTATTCTGGCATGAGGCTGTGTATTTCCCCCATTAGTTGCACTTCTGTCTCTGGCCGCCATTGTTGGTTTGAACCAGAACACAGACTTCAGGGACCTGGATTTGGTACAGGATGGCTTGCAATATCAGTCTTTTTCTCATGACTTTCTTTGAACAGCTTGCTTGCTGTATAGGAGCCTGAGGACTGTAGAAAACAAATTCTTTCTCTCTGGGTGCACAAGTCCTGTGAGTATGTCTCTGTTTCTTTGTTGTCAGTCACATTTCTCTCTGTGGGATTGGAGCCTGACTAGCATTCTTTTTATGGTGTTTCTTTGGTAGTACATATACCAAATTTGTAAGGAGATGTATCTATGATCCGATTTTTTTAAAAATATTCCCCTACTGCTGTACTAATAGGATTTGAATTTTATCCTTGCACTGCATCTCTGGTAAAGCATTTCTTGCCTTTTAGTTTGTAACTTGGTTTACTTGGACCTTTTGTTTAATTTGAACATAATCATCTTGTGCAGTGACTCTTTATTTAACTCTTATTCAATTTTAGGTACTTTTCTATTCTTTTAGATACTTTTTATGGGTTTGTAGTGCCTTTTTAGAACAGACACGTGTGGTGGCCACATTTGATGGAACATAGAATGCTACATTGGTTTTTGATGGCTGTAGGGGGGCTGGTGGAGCTTCTAGCATTGCACACTATGTACCAGAGAGCTGGGGGACTCCCTCCCCCCTGCTTTCGGCAGCGGTGGGGGTGGGGGGCACACTTTAGCTCCAGGTAGAGAGCCACTGTCCCATTTTTTTTTATCCTTTTCTACCAGTTTTTAACAGACTTTTGGCAGGAGAAGGGGTGGTCCTAGGCTGTCCATCGTCTTTTAGGAATCAGCCTACCCTCTTTGCTTGCTATATTAACCATTTACAATTAGAGAAGTATTGTTAAAACAATATAAAAATGTTTGTTCTTTTACAATTTTACTTCATACTTTAAGGGGCTATTGGCTATGTCAGACCCTAAGAGAGGTATGGGCAAGATTAAGGTTACTGCGGTTTTGGAGGTCCCCTTAACCCTTTCAATTTCTTAAACCCACTGACAGATTTTCCTAGGGAATTTTCTGCTACGTTTTCCCTCTTGTTCTGACTCCCACACCCGGGGCCCTCATCTGTTGAATAGGAACCAGCATGGGTTAAGGCTTTAATTTCCTCAGTAAGCTCTTTCCTTTCACCCATTCAAGGGATCTTAGACTCTTGGTCCCTGGGCCATCCTGCATCTCTCAGAAGGCTCTTGAGCTATGTTACAGAGGTGTTGCCCCCATAATTGGGCATCCCTTCTTCTGAGGAAGCAGAAACTGATGCAGATGACCTGGATTCATCATTCAGTGTTGGAGATTCTTATGAGGAAGACCTTGATTCTTCTGCTGAGGGCTGTACTGGAGACACTGTCTCAGAGGCCTCAGACTTTATTTTCTCTTTGGTATTTTCAAGATGTGCTTAAAGGAGGTTGTCATTTTTCTTCCTTACCATTCCCTAGACCAGAGACTCCTGGAGGAATGGACAGTGGCTGACAGGAGGCTATTGCTTCCTTGGCATATCTCTATCCTATATCCCTTTGAGGCTTTAGAGCAGTGGGCTACCACCTCCTACTCTGCACCCCACAAATGTTTACCTTGTTAAGAATAGATTTGCCTCTGGCTGTGGTTCTTAAGGATCCTATGCCGCCTTTTCGGAAATCTGATTAGCTTTTTTGTCATCCCTGAAGGCTGGCGTGCTGACCAGGCTGCTTCTGTGGTAACAGCAGCTTCTTGGATCAAGCCGACTGTTCTCCAGGCACATGTTCTCAGGAATAAGTCTGTGTCCTTACAGTTTACAGAGCATTCCACCAGGTTGGTGGGTACTTCTTGGGCCTACAAGAATCAGAGCTCTGCTGAGCAGCTTTGTAAGGTGTCAATATGGTGATCTCTTCACACTTTTGTCAAACACTACCATGTTAATATGCTGGATTTGGCTGAAGCCACTTTTGGCCAGAAGGTCCTACAGGCATCTGTGTCTGTGTAGGTATCTCTGTTGATTTGAATTTTGGCCAGTAACCTGTTCTTGCTCTTTGTTTTGCAGCATGGATGTCTGTTGACACCTGAAATTTGTGCTGTTCCATTTTGTTTCTGTGAGAACTCATCTGTTTTGAAGAGTGTTTTCTCTTCTTCTCTGCATTAGTCAGTGTTTTGGTATATCCCTATAATTTATAATTCCTGTGATCCACAAAGGATATAAGGGAAAAGGGGATTTTTGTATACTTACAGATAAATCCTTTTCTCATAGTCCATTTGGAACACATTGCTTCCCTCTCGGAGAACTATTTGAGTTACAGGCATGGGGTCCTCGGTTCTCTAGCTCAGAGGTTCTCAACCCGTGCCCTCAGTGGCCACTAACAGGCCAGAACTTAGGAATTTCCTTGCTAGAATACAAGTGTGTTGATCAGAGGCTCATTCATATTGATTAACTCACCTGTGCTCTTAGAAGGAAATTCTCAAATCCTGGCCTGTTAGTAGCCACTGAGAGCACAGGTTGAGAACCACTGCTCTAGCTCATGTCCAGACAAGGGTAAAGTCAAGCGAGTTGGGAGTCTCCACCTCTGAGAGCCTTTCTAGTCAAGTGCCCTGCCCCTCCAGGAAGAGGAGATATTGCTTTTCGATTCTTCATAGCCCCTGTGAGACACTCACACACTCTTTATATCATCTCTCACCTCAGCTGTCCCCTTCACCCCCAACTCTAATTTCTCTGCTCAGTCCCTTTCTAACCCCCCCACCCATTTCGTAAGGGGTTAACCCTCCTAACTATAATCTCTTTGCCCAATCCCCCACTAATCACCTTTTCTTAGGGGGTTAACCCCCAACTACAATACCTCTGCCCATTCCCTTTCTATCCCACACTTAGTCATACCTCTCAACATTTCAAATGGCCAAAGAGGGACACTTGTGTTTTAGGGGGTGTCGCTGGTGGCCGGGGCATTACCGAGAATTTGTAGGTTGTTTTATGACGTAGTTGAAACAGAATAAATGATGTAGAGCAAGACCAAAGTATTTTATTTACACAGGCTAATTTATAAACACCTATATTAAAGGTTATACAAACATTGTTAGTTTTATTGCTGTAGAGCAATGTGATACCCTTATATACACACCACACAGTCTGATCTCGTAAACACAGGGACACCAGGATGGGAAAGAGGGATGAAGGACCCTTGGGAGATACAGACCCCAATAGCTCCTAAAGAGTTATATTTGGGAGGTATGCTCTTACACAGCAGAGTACAGTGTCTGAAAAAGAAGAGCAGTGTGCCAATTAAAATAGCTTCCCCCAGCCTACAGAAAAACCAGCACAATAAAAATACAAAATAAACTTGTATTAATAATTGGTAAACATAGCCCTCTAAAGAAGTACTGACTTATTGTGATGAAATGTGTTCTAGACCTATCTAGCAACCAAAGGTAAACCCTTTGAGTGCCAGAGTGGTATAGTATGCATTGCAAAGCAATCTGTGCCATTCTGGCACTCAAAGGGTTAAATATCACACAAATCATGATGGCTGTGTTCAAATCCAATCTTTACCACACACGCCAAGCAGAAGCCACTGATTCACTACCTTCACCCAGTTACACCCCCAAGGTGCAAGATTCACCCACCGTACACACACATAGGCATCTCCTAGGGTCCAAGTACTGCAAATAATGCACCAGCTGAACTCAAGAAGTGCGGTCACATGATCAGATAACAGGTTAGAAAAAAAATAGGAAACCAGAAAACAGTCTTCTCCATGGCAGGACTCTGTTTATTCTTGCTGAGGCTGCTCCACTGAAATGCAAGCTGAGGCTGCTCCGCTGAAATGCAAGCTGAGCATTATTATTTTCTCCCACGTGCGTGGGTGCGCGCATCTCACCCCCGGCATTCATAGTTAGTCTTACAGTGCGCACATTAAATTAAAATATTATGGGTCAGACTCCAGTACCTGGCCAGGGATGATGACTCCTATTCCAGGATGCCAAAGTTAACTAGACTGGCTCCACTCAGCATCAGCGCCCGCGTGCTCACTCACTGCTCTGCTGCGAGGAGGACTAAATCAAGAGGAGGCAAAGGGTGGATTACTGCATACGCTGCATGCATACGCGTATATTGAAGACTGACGCGCATGGTCAGTTCAATATTTTCTGTCTCACCGCTGCTTGAGCAAAGCAGCTGAGGTAACAGTGTATAAAGTGATTGTAAGATGCCAAAGTGGCTGGACATATACACCTGAGAATCGGGATACTCTGTTATTGTGGCGGACAGCGTGATTGGGTCCCAAAATCGGGACTGGCCCTCGCAAATTGGGACTGTTGGCAGCTATGCTTAAAGTGGATCTATCACATATAGATAAGTAATGTTCATTAGATACAGCATTTAGCGAAAACGTTAAACATGTTCTGTTTCCAGAACGAGTATCCTACGCAGGGCTTGGACTCTCCTTCTCTCCTCTGCTGATTTAACCCTTCACCTGCCAGATATGTCTATTTTAGCGATTTATGGGGTGAAACTTTAATCATACACACTGTAATTGGGTGATTTCTTATACAATAAGGTTATTGACACTGTGAGAATGTCTATACCATTGGAGCTTGGGGCCAGACCTAAGACTAAGGATGCTGGGGTCTCTGTATCCCCTATTGCGCATTGCTCTTTCTGTCATTCAAGGTTACCTAGAGAATTCTCAGGTCCCTTATGCCCAGCATGTTCTGATGTCCCTGAGAGTCTCCTAGGGACCTCCAGCCATGCATTAGAGCCAGTTTGGGTACAAGAGTTCAAGGCTGCTAAAGCCTTGTGGTGTACCTGACGTGTCAGATTCCTCTGAGGAGGAACTGTTGGTGGATTCAGATGTTGAGGAATGTTCTGCTGTGGGCTCCTCTCAGTTTTTTGGGGACCCTTTTGAGGCTGATCCTGAGCCCTCTGCTAAGGGCGCGATCAGGGCTGTTTTAAATACCCTAAACGTTCCCTTAGTGTAAGAGGTTCCTTCTGACCCTTCTGATGTCTTTCAGAAGCCTAAAAAGCCCCTTACTTGCTTTCCACCTAACCCCACTCTTGACCGCCCTGTGTCCGAAGAGTGGAAGTCTCTGGACAGGAGACATTCTGTCTCCAAGAAATTTGCTAAACTTTATCCCTTTTCTGAGGCTGTGTTTGCTCAGTGGGTTCATCCTCTTAAAGTGGATTCTCCTATCTCCAGGCTGTCCAAGTCTGATGCGTCTGCTCTAAAGGAGTGTACTGACAAGAAACTTGAGGTCTCCCTCAAGTCCATCTTTGCCACTGCTGGTTCTGCCATGCGTCCAGCATTAGCAGCAGCATGGGGGAACCGGGCCATTGCTTTCTGGACTGAACAGCTCACTCTTCCTGTCCGTCAGGATGCTCCTACTTCGGATAAGTTGCGCATCCTTGCCAACATTTCTGAGGCACAGCACTATGTTTCTGCTGTCCTATTTGATGCCATCCGTTTGGTGGCTAGGGTTTCCACCATGTCTCTGGTTGCCAGACGGGCTCTTTGGCTCAAGATCTGGTCTGCTGATACTGCTTCTAGGAAAGCATTGCTCTCCTTGCCTTTTTCAAGGCACTTCTTTGTTTGGGCCAGATCTCAAGGATCTGATCAGTGAGGCTACAGGGGGTAAGAGTACACTTCTACCCTTAGTTACTAGGAAGAAAACACCGCTTAAGCGTAACTGGTATTTTCATTCCTTTCAAAATGAGACATGTCTGATGAACCAGACGGTTCCCTCAGCTCCGCTTTCGTCCTCCAAGCCCAAACAGCAATGGAAGCCCAAGGTCTCCTCCAAGCCCAAGGCTTCCAAGCATTCTTCAGCATGACTCACCGAACCCGGGTCCTCACTCTGCTGTGGGTGGTCGTCTGTGTCACTATCACAGCATTTGGGAGGATTCAGCAATGGACCCATGGGTTTTGCAGGTAGTGACGGAAGGGTACAGGATCCCTTTCTTCTCTCTTCCTCCCTTTTGCTTTCTTCCTTCTCGTATGCCTCAGGGCACAGAGAAATGCCATCAACGGTGCTGTTCAGGCTCTTCTGGACCAGGACGTTCTAGAGCCGGTTCCAGTTCAGGACAGAGGTATGGGTTTTTACTTAATCCTCTTTGTGGTCTCCAAGAAGGATGCCGGTTGTCATCCCATTTTGGATTTAAAGGATCTCAATTCCTTTGTTACCCGGACTCGTTATCACCAGGAGTCTCTATGGACGGTGATTGCTGCCATGTCCCTGGGGGAATTCCTTGCATCTCTGGATCTTCAGGACGCGTACTTACACATTGCCATTCATCCAGAGAGCCGGCAGTACCTCCGTTTTGCCTGCGACCGGGGACATTTTCAGTTCTCAGCTCTTCCATTTGGTCTGACTACAGCTCCTCAGGTCATCAACCGTGTCCTGGGAGCCTTAGTGTCTATCCTCCATCGAGACGCATCAGAGTTACTCCATACATGGACGACCTGCTTCTGAAAGCCTCTTCTGCGGAACTTCTTCGTAAGCAGGTTCATCGATGCATTCATGCTCTCACCCATCATGGGTGGATCATCAACTTGGACAAATCAGATCTTGTCCCATCCCAGAGTCTGATCTTCCTGGGCCGCCTCTTCGATACCCAGAAGAACACAGTGTTTCTCACGGACGAGGTGGCTCCCCAGATTGCCCACAGGGTTTCTGTGATACTGGCTCAAGATTCACTTCCAGCCAAGAAGCTGTCATCTCTCGTGGGGAAATTAATTTCCACCATAGAGGTGGTACCATTTGCCATGGCACACACCAGGGAACTCCAGCTATTTGTGATGCAGGGGTGCATGGGTCAGCTGGACCTTCTGAAGATGTCGGTGTCACTTCCTCTTCATGTGGAACTGAGTTTGTCCTGTTGTCTTGACCTCTCCAATCTACTGAAGGGCAAGTTCTTCCTAGTTTCCTTCTGGACCATGGTGACAACTGATGCCAGCCTTTCCAGATGGGGAGTGGTCTTGGGTTGCCTGAGTGCTCAGGGTCAGTGGTCTCTGGAAGAATCTCTCCTTCCCATCAGCGTGCTGGAGCTTCAGGCATTATGTCATGCCCTTCATCATTGGACATCTCAGCCGGAAGACTGTCCAGTCCGGGTAGAGTCTGACAACGACTCAGCCGTGGCTTACATCAACAAGCAGAGCGGAACAAGAAGTCTTGCGGCTTGGTTAGAGGTCAAGGCCGTTTTGTCCTGGGCAGAAGAACACGTTCCTGCCATATCCGCAGTGCACATTCCTGGAGTAGATAACGTCATGGTGGACTTCCTCAGTCGACACGCAGTGGACAGCGGAGAGTGAGAGCTGCACCCAGAGGAGTTCTCCCTTGTTGTTCAGAAATGGGGTCTTCCTTACATCGACCTGATGATGAAAAGACACAGCAGGAAGGTTCAGAGGTTCTGTTCTCGATGGAGGAATCCTGTAGCTCTGGCGGTGGATGCAATGTCCATTGCTTGGTTATTCTCTCTGGCCTATATCTTTCCTCCCCTCCCCATGTTGCACAGGGTGTTACGGAAATTACGACTGGAGCGTTGTCCATTCATTCTGATTGCTCCGTACTAGCCTCGCCAGGCTTGGTTTCAGGAGCTTCTGGATCTGTCAGTGGTGGAGCCATTCTGGCTCCCTTGCCGTCCGGATCTTTTTCTCCAGGGTTACCTATGGAAGGAGGATGTTCATCGTCTAGCCTCGGCGGCTTGGAAATTGAATCCTCAATATTGAGGATGAAAGGGTTTTCTTCTAGTGTGGTGGCAACTATTCAGTGCCCGCAAGCCTCTTTCTTCCAAGATCTATCATTGTGTCTGGTCAACCTTTTTTTCTTGATGTCAAGGTTTTCTTCCAGGGAATTGCTCATACTTGTCCTGCCTTCAAGATTCCTGCTCCTCCGTGGGATCTTGGTTTTGGGAGTTCTTCAGCGCCCTCCATTTGAGTCTTTGGCTACTATTCCTCTACACGTGTTGATGTGAAAAATGGCTTTTCTCCTGGCGATTGTGTTTGTCCGTCGTGTTGCGGAGTTGCATGCTCTGTCCTGTAAACCACCCTATTTGGTGTTTCACAAGGACAAGGCGGTGCTTCGCACCTCTCGGGAGTTTCTCCCGAAGGTGGTTTCGGAGTTCCACATCAATCAGGAGAAAGTGGTGCTGCCTTTCTAACCTGACCTCACCTCTGACAAGGAGAGGGATCTCCACTTGTTAGATGTGGTGTGTTGTCTCTAGTTTTATGTGCATCACACTGAGTCTGTCAGACAATCAGACATGTTGTTCATCATTCCTGAGGGTCCTAGGGCAGGAAGACATGCATCCAAGGTGACTATTGCGTCTTGGATCAAGTCTACTATTCGTAAGGCTTACGAGCTGAGGAAGAAGCCTGTTCCCTTTCGGGTTACGGCTCATTATACCAGATCTATTGGGGCTTCTTGGGCTTACAAGAATCAGGCCTCTGCTGATCAGCTGTGCAAGGCTGCCACTTGGTCATCTGTGCACACCTTTTCAAAGCACTACTGTGTTGATTTGCTTGCATCGGCTGACGCCAGCTTTGGGAGGAAGATCCTGGAGGCAGTCTTGCCTGTCTAGGATCTTCTCCGGTTTTTGGTGCTTCCTTCATTTATGAGCCCTGTTGGCTCTAGTTCAGTGTGCTGTGTAACAGTTGGGGTGTTACCCCTGTTCAGTGTCCGTTGACACTTCATTTTTTGTTGGGCTATCTCTGATCTAATTGTTCATATCTGCACTGGTGATTTTGGTCCTTGCCTTACTTCCCACCTCTGGGAAACTCAATGGTTGGACATCCCAGAGTTACTAGTAACCTGTATTGGACGACAGAGAAAAGAGGATTTTAGTCTTACCTGTTAAATCCTTTTCTCTTAGTCCATACAGGTTACTGGTCTCCCACCCTGTCAAGGGATCAGGCTTGACTCTTCTATGGCAGAATGTGGGGGTCCTTCGGGGTCATGTCACAGGAGTCTTCTTTGGCTTCACTATTTAGTCAGTAGTTAGTGTCTCAAATCTTTCAGGAGCTGGTTGGCTAGCTGCAGCCAAGGAGGGAAAGTAGGCTTCACCCCTGTATACAATTCTAGAATTGTTCCTGCCTATTTAAAGGGGCAGATCGCCTACCCAGAGTTACCAGTAGCCTGTATGGACTAGGAGAAAAGGATTTAACAGGTAAGACTAAAATCCTCTTTTCTGCCTTCCTGTTATCAGCGTTCTTTTTTTTTTTTTTTCTTTACCCCTTTCATTAAAGGGTTAGTCTTTTTTTAATAAAATCTAATATTGTAGATCTTATAAAAATAAAGTAACTGCTGCAAGTCCCATCTCTCAAACCTTTATTGTTTGAGAGATATAAGGTTTTAAAGTTCTCATTTAACTGACGTTAGCTGTAAAGCGGACACCAGCTGGCGGCTCTTCAGCAGAGCAGAAATACCTTAGTCTAAAAAGAAATACTTCATTGGAACAGTCTGCAAAGTGTGTTTCCAAACCAGGCACACTTTGTAGACTGTTTCAATGAAGTATTTATTTTTAGATTGCAGTATTTCAGCTCTGCTGAAGAGCCACCGTTGAGTCGCACAACTCAAATCTCCTTCTGTCAGCTTTACAGCTGACCTCAGTAAAAAGTGGAGGGAGGGGGAACTTTAAAACCTTATATCTCTCAAACCATAAAGGTTTGAGAGACGAGACTTTCATCAGTTAGTTTAGTTTTGTAATATCTGCAGTATTAGATTTTTAAAAAAAAAAAAAAAATTTACTAACCCTTTAAATTGTCTTTATAGTATTGTGTATAGTATAAGCTTACCTCCTTTCTTTTATTGTTCAGTTTTTATACCTTTCTCTCTTTTTGCAGTCTGTTCCTGCATGTCTTTGTCATTGAAACGTAGAATTTGACAGGACTTAAGAACCATTCAGCCCATCTAATGTGTCCAATTTTCCTGCTGTAACACTCACATACCTTATTTGGTCATTGGTCATGTCTTATGTGCAGAACAGCCTTATGCCTATTCAAGCATGTTTGAAATCTCCTTACGGTGTTAACCTGACCTTTTGTACTTTTGTTGACTCTCTTTATGTATTTGAATGTTTCTACCTCCCTCTCTCTCCTCTCATCCAAGCTAAATGTGTTTTTTTTAGTTGCCATTGTAGCTTGCCCTACTGCTATTTCTAACTATGAGGCTACAGGTGTTCATTTTCACTGCTCCCTTCATGTGGGAATCCCTGAGCAGCCATATATGGTACAGCTGCCTATGAGTAGTTCTTCCACTGTTTCACAGCTCTATATCCCTATGTTTCTGTGACCATTATCCAGCTGTATATGATGAATGCCTCCTTGAAGCACAAGTAAGTGCAAACGTTGTTCCTGTGTACTGCTGACTGCCACATATATATATATATATAGCTCATAACAGCAATATCTATACTCGGTGTAATTCTCCACCTAGCGTAGTTAATGTTTTTATAGTGTATTATCCTTCTGACTGTTGATATGAGTATGCTTATCCTTCTGACTTTAATGCCCTGAACTACAACCTTTTCTTCCCTCTCCCAGGGGACATATGATTCGTATGCAACGTGGTGGAACTGGTTCTCCTGATATGAGAAAAAGGAGGGTCCATCAGTGTGACTTTGAAGGCTGCAACAAAGTGTATACCAAGAGTTCTCATCTTAAAGCTCACCGGAGGATACACACAGGTAGCTCAGAGTTGTTTGCGACTGCAAGTGTGAAAGCTGAGGAGAGGGTGAGGGGAAAATTTGAGAGATATAAAAAATGGGGGCTTATAGATTATACTTGTAAATAGACGACTGTTTAAAGAAACAAAAGGTCATGAGAGGATAGGCCACAGTGACTTGTTTGAAAGTTACAGTGGGACAGTCACTAGGAAACAAATAGGACATTTTGAAATAAAATTCAAAATCGCCTATATTTTGCATTGATTTCATTTTTTTTATTTAAAAGAGTTGATTAATATATTTACATTTGTTTGTTTATCCAAGTGAGCTAGTATTGGCCAGCAGGCAGTTGTGGTGTGGAGTGTTAGCATCTGCCTGGTGTGCTTGACATATCTGAATTAACTGACAAAAAATATATTATTTTAAATAACAATGGCTAAATTAAATGTGATGACAGGTGACGTAGAAAAGGCAGGGGGTTCTTTTTAATTTGTAGTATAGGGGTATCCCTAGTTTGGATCCAAGGGATGTCTGTAGGAGGGGTTGTTTTTGTCCTGGTCCCAGGTTCAAGTCCACCTTTTTGGTAACATTTTGTCTACTCCCGTCCTGGAATTCCACATGAAGGGAATATCTTTAGCTCAGGCTGCTAATGTCATACGATGTGTGGCCTCAGGAGGCAGGTATAAGTCTTTCTTGAAATATCCACAGGATGGAAGTGGTTTTAGCTCAATCTGCTGATGTCATACCAGGTGTAGCCTCAAGAGAGCTGGAAGACAGGTAAAAAAAAATATATATAGCCACAACTTTGGTTTAATGATTTAGAAGAGTTATTAAACGTTCCTTGACCCACTTTAGAAGGTAACTGTAAAGGTCTTAGTTCCTGCCATAAAAGTGACTGAAAATCTAGAGGGAAGACTGTCTCCCTAAGTCCCTCACAGTATTGGGTGCCCCTTCCAAAAGCGGTGATTGACCTGGTTAGTGTCCTAGATCCTCTTTCTAGCAGTGGTAGATTCATTCTGGTGGTGATTGATTGTGCAACAAGGTACCTAGAACCAGTTGCCCTGAGATCAGTGACTACCCAAACTGAGGCTAAGGCGCTGATTTGGATTTTCTCCATGAGAGAATTTTCATGAAGTTATCTCAGAGTTTGTGACGTATCAGAGAATTAAGCCATCACCCAGGGTCAAATGGGGACTGTGTAAGAGGTTTAATGGTACGCTCAAGTGTATGTTGAGGGGTTTTCCTGAGATCAATGGGAGACGTATCTTCAAAGAGGTTTCCCAGGACTCTAATTGCTTCAGCTCCATTGAGACAGAGAACAACCGGAAGATACTAAAAAGAAACAGAGGTAATATGACCATAATGGCAGCATGTTATCTTCTGCAGATGGGCAGGAAGTCTTACTACTGATCTCAGCACAGCATGACAAGTTCTAAGCTACATGGACTGGTCTCCATAAGTTTATCCAGGGGGATTAGAGATACTATGTTGTAGATAAACAGGACAAGCCAGGAGCCCACAGTGCATATCCTGTAAATATGAAAAAACTGTATCCCAGACATGAGGAGGAGACTATTTTTGTCAGCCTGACAATGTAATGGAGCCTGACAATGTAATGGAGATAAAGTTCCTGATCTCCTACTGCTCTGCAAAAGGGGCTCCACCTTTGAAGCCATAGTTTTCCTCCACAAATTACAACTAAAAGGCTGAGCTGTAGCAGATTTTCCCCTCCTGTAACAATATTTTCCACTCCTGTAAGAATATTTTGTCCATCTTTCTTGTAAGAGTGAAGGGGATTGTTCTGCCCACATATACCTGTCCTTACAAAGCCTGCTGCCCTAAGGGATATACATTGGGAAGCACAGGAAATTCTGGAGCTGGGTATCATCACTTAGTCCATTAGTGGTTAGACTAGCCAGATTCTAGTAAAGAAGCTAGATCAGGTTCTGTACTGACTGTACTGCCTAAATCATGAAGGGTGATGCCTATCCAATGATTAAGGCAGATGAAATCTTGGACATACTAGGTCCTTCCAGTTTATCTCCACAATAGGCCTGACAAAGATGTACCATATAGGCTTTGAATAAGTTGCAACCATACTTGTATGGGTCACTTGTCATAATCCAAACTGACCAAAATTCCCTGACCTTCCTGCACTCAGTGTGGTTGCCAGTTGAAGACATCTGAGCTGGTTTCTGGATCTGCAAGGGTATCAGTTTTCAGTTCAGCACCGGGCTCTAAATTTGCAAATGCAGATAGCCTGTCTAGGATATTGATTAATGAGGTGGTTAGGACCCAGGCTAGAGTAGACTGACACCTTCTGAACATTTTTAGTCTGGGGAAGGTGTGATGACAGGCCTGGTAGAAAAGGATAGGTGTCCTTGTGCTTTCAGTTTGTAGTGTAGGGGTGTCTGTAGTTGGGATCCAAGAGGTTTTTTTAACCCCAGGTTCTGTTAACAATTTGCCCACTCACATCCTAAAATTCCACAGGATGGAAGTTTAGCTCATGAGGCTTTCATACCAGATGTGGCCTTAGGGATCAGGTATGAGGTTGCCTTCTGGAAAACTTGTAGTGTGGAAGTGGCTTTAGCAGAAGCTACGGTGTTATACCATGTGTGACCTTAAGGGTGTCTGGCAAGCAGGTAATTGTATACCATAGTCCGTTAAAGAATTTTTGATTTTTCTTTGTTTTGGAAATCCCAAGGAGAGCGAAAGTGAAGCCCCTAGCAGTAGTGAGATCAGCTGGAAGAGACCGAGCCCAAAAAGTAATGCTGAATCCAGAATGCTGTTTTCTGTGCTGTTGGTTGGTGTTCTTCCAAAATAAAGTACAGCACAGATCTGCATGTTAACTAAGGGTCTCAGAATTTCTGAATATAATTGTGATATTTGTTAGCCTAATGTACATCTCTTCTTTTAGAGCCCCTAGATGTTTTTTTGCCATGCTGTATATTTTTTTATATTAATGTATGGAATATGCTTTTGTCTAATACTGTGGTAGTGTTGTTAAATATTTCTTGACCTGGGTTTAGAAGTTGCATCTAGAGGTCTTAAAGCTGTGGGAGAATCTCAGGGGTGTTATTGACTGGAGAGGTGCATTGCTATCACTTCCACATTGGAGTCCGTTCCACTTTAATGAATTTAATACCACAGACAAAGTGGACTGCCTACATTAGTGGTCCTCAGCCAGGGTGCCATGAAAATGTGATGTGCCACAGACATTCACTTAGGGCTTCTCTATTTTTCTATTAAAAGGATAGTATTGCTTAAAAATAATTTTATTTTATATTGTAGCTCTTAAAAAAAAAATTACAAATTATACAAGTCTTATCTCCCAAACCTTTATGGTTCGGGAGATATTAGCAAGTAAAGTTTCCCCTGGAGTGATGTCACTGCTCAATCCTTCAGATTTAGAATCCGGTCTGCAGACCGGCCGTGGCTCTTCAGCAGTGCCGAGATCACAATCTTTAAAAATAATTTCTTCATTGGAATGGTCTGCAAAGTGTTCTTGAAAGCAAGGCACACTTTGTAGATAGTTCCAATGAAGTAGTTCTTTTTAAAGATCGTGATCTCGGCACTGCTAAAGAGCTGCCGGTTGCTCTGTGGACCGAATTCCAAATCTGTCCACTAGATGGCAGACTTGGCTGAAACAGCCAGGAAAAGAGAATTTTACTATATTTTACAAGTGAATATCTTACAAACCATAAAGGGTTGGAAGATAAGACTTATATAATTTTTAATTTTTTTTTAAGGGCTACAATGTAAAATAAAATTATTTTCAAGCAATACGGACCGTATTTAATTCTTTAATTCTTCAGCAATTTTCAGTTTCATGTGTATGTTTATGGACATTTTATGCTTTGTACCTGAAAAATAACTATATACATATATGCATATATATGCACTTGACAGATAAGATATAAAACTTATAGGTGCCCCTGAAAATTCCAGACTCTGTTATGGGTGACTTGAGCAGAGGAAGATTGAGAACCACTTGTCTATATAAATACCACAAACACATTTGCACATGTGTATTATACTCTTGTATCAACTTCTTAAATGGTGAGGCCAAGTGTGATGCACAGTGTGAGACAAGTCTAAGGTCTGTGTTCCAAAGATAACTCCTCTTTGGAACACAGACCTTGGACTTGTCTCACACTGTGCACAACTTCATTTTCTCCAGATTGCCATTGATTTAAATGGAGCTTCTAAACCCTTGAATTTTAGAGAGGTCTCCAACTCATCTAGAAGCCATTCAAGAGGTAAAAAGTTCCATTTAAATCGGTGCCAATTTTTACTTTTCCCCATGGACCAATTAGTTTGCCCCAGAATGACTCCACATTTTCTTTGAAGATAAGTGCCTTAGACCATTACAGTAACATAGTACATGCAGACATATGCAGCAACATATGAACATGCAGTGGCATGCACACATGGAGGGAGACATACATTCGTAAGCATGAGGGAACCAAATGCAAATTGCCACATATTTTTGCTTATTTCGAAGACAATCCACTCTGTTTTGTCTGCTTTCCAAAATGCTATGTGGGCAATATTTAATATGGGTAAAAAATGGTACCACGTTAGCCATAGAAAATTCAGGAGACACCTTTATTCGCTGATTGACTTTAGGATGCAAGCTTTCAAGAAAACTAGGTTTCTTCTTCAAACTAGGTCTCTTCTTATTATGCCTAAAGAAGAGGCCTAGTTGTCATGCATCCTAGAGCCACTCAGTTAGCCAATAAAGGTATCATTTATACTCTACTATTCTCCGACCAATATTTAAAGGGATAGTAATGTTTCTCAATAAAAGAAGCTCCAATTAATCTTCATAGTATTTGGTACATGGAGGATGTTATTTCAGTGCTGTCAGAGTTGTAGTTCAAGAGTAATTGAATGATAAAGTATCCCCCTCCTGCCCCTTTTACTGGTGTAACACTGCTCACCTCCGAGCAGCAAGACTGTCCAGATGGATCTCAAAGAGGGACTATCTTCAGTGAGCATAAGGAAAAACCTTGAAAAATCTGTCAAGGGGGCAGGGATTTCCTTATGTTTACAGTAAGAAGATTGTCCCTTGCTGTGAGCTGTCTGGTCTGAAGACCAGATTCCACATCCGAGGTGATTTGGCTTACACTAGGTAAAAGGGGCGGGAGGGGGATACTTTATCATTTAATTAATCTCAAACTACAACTCTGACAGTACTGACACTCTCCATGGCCCAAATACTATGAAGATTAATTGGAGCTGCTTTTATTTTGAAACATTACTATCCCTTTAAAGGCCAACTATCGTATAGATTTTGCCCTGTCAACAGATCTACTCCTGTGGGAGCAGACCTGCAGATGAAGCTAGGGATGCAGTGTGAGCCCCTGCACATCAACAGGGGAGCAGATCTGAAGAGACCCCCAGGTCTACCGCTTTGGTCTTGCAAGAAGAGACTAAATGCTCCTAGCAGCTTTTCTAGTAGCTTCTCTAGTGGTTGTAAGAGACAAATGAGAACAGAAAACTTTGCATCAGAGTAGAATGCTAAAATAGTGCTTTACTAGCTAGTTGTGTGTGTAGTATTGGAAAGAACACTATCTTATACTTTTCACTGTGCAAAAGGCTGCCAGTTATGTCATTCATGTAACCTTACAAACTCCCTAAATAATTTTGAATGGTAAACCCTCACAACAAGATTGTGGTTGAGCAGATTAGTTATGCCAAATTCTGGAAACATGGTCTTTGTATGGTTATGTTTCTCCCTGTTGAAGAATCATGGAACATTGGAACCACCAGCACTTTTGTGCAAGTGTCTAGAACCTAAACATAAGTTTCAGTAAAGAGAACCAGACACCTATTAGCTTTTAGTCTCCTTAAGTGTATCTATTTAAATTGTGTATACATTGCTTTTTATTTTAAATTGCTTGAATAGTTTTAGGAAATGTAATGCCAGCAGAGCTTTGTTCTCTGGCCTGTTTGATCAAGCCTGCAAAATTACTCACATGTCCAGAAAATCACCTCTCTCCCTCTCCACCTCCTGAGGCTGATAGAAACTATCCATAATGGAGTAAATTAATGAGTAGGAATAATCATGCAAATCCTTTCAAGGTGGAGTCTCCCACTTTTGGGAGGATTTGGAAAGGTGATATAGCTCCTCTTTAAGAAATGGCACAGGAAAGCTAAAGTGATGGCCATGCACACCAAGTTGTAGGAGTTATGGATGATGTACTGCTTTACTATGATCTGAAAGAATGTCCTGCAACAATATCACACCCGTAACCGGAATCTGCCTCACAAAGGAGATATTACTCAAGCTATTCATCTCTACGAAACTAAATCTTTGTTGACTTCAATCCAGCAGATTTAGTGCTATGAAACCTGTGACTGAGGACTGAGCAAAATCTTTTAGCAGATCCCTTTTTGTTATGCGAACACAATTGTATTGTGACCTTTTGTTTACATTGTAAACTTTCCTTATTTAAATTTCTGCATGTTTAATAGCTTTCTAGTGCAGTTTGATTGCTTTTCACTTATGTAGTAAATGCACCTTGATATTATTTTTCTTCTTTTGGGAAACGTACACTAGAAACCGAGTAGAGACAAATGAACTGTGTGGAATAAGTACTAACGGGTGGCAGATCTGTAGATCCCTATGACTAGAATAATACAGAGAAGAGTGTATGAGTAACATAGATGTGGGAAGTGGCAGCCTGAGAAATACATACACTGCAAGTAGTAACCACTAAGTAGTCATGTACATTAATACACCACCACTAATATATCAGACCCATTTTGGGATGTCCATCATTATGCTGCCGACAGGTTGCATACTAATGGTGTGGGTAATAAGCCGTACACAAATCACACAATATACAGAATAATAGATTTCTTATTGATTTAAGACCCGTTTGTGTTATCATGCAAATAAAAAATAAAATGTGATGTTAACCTTTTATGGGAGTTAATTGTGATAGAGATTGTGATCAGAATTCATTGTTGTGTACAAATGGAACATTTCAAGTGCAAAGCGTTTTAAATGGCTTATATTTGTTCTGTGGTTTAACCAAGAACACTTTCTTTTGGAATGTTCCATCTGACAGTCTCCCACAGGGGGAAAGGAAAGGAAGGATAGAAGAGAGTTTTATTCCTGATGTGCTGTCCATATCCTGTTGCAGGAGAGAAACCGTATAAGTGCACATGGGAAGGATGCACATGGAAATTTGCCCGATCAGATGAGCTGACCAGACATTTTCGCAAGCATACAGGCATCAAACCTTTTCTGTGCTCGGACTGTGACCGGAGTTTCTCACGCTCAGATCACCTGGCTCTGCACCGCCGGAGACATATCATGATGTGATGGGTGGGCCAGCTGCGTCTCACGGACACAGGGTGGCAATGGGAGGCTGAGATATACTTTGGTATATAATTTGCTTCTCTTTGCTTAATTGGTGGATACAATCCCTTCTCACTCCTTCATCTGATCTTAATCACTCATTTTCTCTTCCCATTACTCCTTCCTCTTTTTTTGTCCATCCTTTTCTTCTCCAGCCATCTTAGGTACACTCAAATTTTTACCTCCCCGGAAATTTTTCTCTACTACTGTAATTCCTCTTAATGTATCTCCTACACTACTAGCACAAAAGCACAGTATTGCTATCCCCTTTTCCTTCTCCACCAGCACATGTCCTTCCCTGTCCAGTTTTGGGGACAATGTGGACAAGTACCTACCCACCTCATGAGAACTTGGAACGTTACAAAGTGAAAAGCAGAGCCTCCTTCTTGACACTTTAAGGCTGTTAAATGTCGGAGAATCAGAATCTGTGAATTTCAACAAAAATACTTGCTAATGTATGAAGATGGATTATCCGCTTTTGTATTAGTCTTCAGATGGACAGCTTCCATGGGACTAAGCATACGTTTCATAGAAACATTCTTTCTTTCATTGTACAACAATACGGAGTATTTTATACACTGAAAAAGAACATGCTGTAATGTATAGGGAAGCCAAGAGCTGCATTGAACGTCACTTTCCAAGGATCACTTTATTATTACATGGGAATTACCTGTTATTTAACCTATTGACTATTAGGGGCTATAATTACATTTTTTTGTTTTTAAGTTTTAAATTGTTTCTCCCTACTTTATATTGTATTGTAGAGTGTTTTCAGTTATACTTTGTTTCGATGTGCACTGCAGTAGGTGCGTTGAAACTTCTTTAGTTATCTGCACAAAAGCATGAGTTATTGTGGCAGACATCATAATCTGATGTTGTTGATTCAAGATGACCACTTTCTGTCTCTCAGGTCTCCTGGGTGAAGAATATTTTGTGTCAATTGAGCAGTGAAAGTGTTAAAAATGTATGTATAAGGGTTTGCCGTAGAAAGTGGGTGCAGATGTTGGGGTTTTAGGATTTAATGGTCCCCTGCTTTGCTTCTACTTTCCTTTTTAAACTATGAGTACTACGTCAAGCACCCTAAATTCCAGCTCCGTTTTTCCTATATTCGCTCTCCAGATCTGTGACTTGTGGGACCTGTGAGGCACCCACAACTGATGAAAGGGACAATCTTGCGGAACTCTTTACTGTGACAAGGCCCTGCCAGCCTTGAAGGGGGGGTGGCATGAAATGATCGTATTGAGGGTGGGGAGACAAGGACTTTGTCGTTGTCTAAACTGTATTTTATAGATTAAACAATGTGATGGAATACAGATTATATGTGTTTTTATTTCAATTTTATATGAACAAAGTAGAATAACATGAACTACTTTGTGGTGATGCTGAGACACCCCATGACCCTTGGAACCATGTGCCATTTGTACAAAGGCAAAATCAGCAATTATGTGGCAAACCAGCTGCATCATAGGGAACAAATAAAGCTTCCAAATTATTTAAATGAGGCTCTTCTTCCTTTGAATGTTTTGTAGTGCATTGGAGACCTCTCTAGCATTCAAGATGTTAAAAGCCCCATTTTAATCATTAGGGATTTTTATATATCCCCTATGTAGCAGTTGAATAGCCCTAGATTCTTCCATTTTCTTTATGCATGTGGACCTAAGTTATACCAGTATTTCTGTAGTCCGCTGGATGCACCAAGAAGCCATGTGTCCAGGATATGCCTAATAAGCACAGGTGGATCAACTGAAATTATTGAGTCACTGATTGCTCATGTAATTAAACAGTGATAACCTGCACTGTTAGTGTGCCTCGAGGTCTAACACTGACACACGCAGATACTGTAAAACCAGCAGCATGCGAGACTGTTGTTTTGAGGTTTCATTTTTAAAAATGTAGGAGATATAAAATATGAAAATGCTAGGCTTGTCTAGGATGTTCTAGAACTCCTGGGTCTCCACTGGAATTTTGATTTCCTGAGATTGGACAGGTTTTAAGAAGCTGTTTCCTTCTTGGTGGTAAATCAACACCAAGCCCTTTTAGGAACTGTAAACGAAAAATATAGAGAGAAGAGTGGATGAATATAACTGTATATTACAGCAGAGAATCCCTGAATTTTGGTAGCTCTGGTTAATGAGAACTCCTAAATTAAATTGTCTGGTATGTGCATGTACATGTGTGTATCTGTATGTAACTACAAACCGATCTCACAAGGAAAACACTTTCATGTCATACTCTGTTCTAGTAACTGTGTGGCTTGTACCGGAAATTGTTTCATGTTGCACGTTACATTTTAGATGTTCTGAAATAATTTTAATTTATTCCATTGGAGACAATAATTTTAAAAAGAGATTAAGAGCTCAATTTGATAGGCCCCGCTAAAAAAAATGAAAAATGTTGTGAAGTGACAAACTACCAAAAGAAAAAAAAAAAAACACGTTGGGCACTAAATTTGCACCTGCTGGAAGCAATAAAAAGATGTTGGATTTGTGATTCAGTTTTATGTGTTGGGTAGTAACATGCGCTAAGGGACTTCACTTTATTGCCAAAAAGCTGTGCCAACGAAAAGTAGGCCATGAGTCCCTCACTCACGTTAAAAACCACCGACACTGGAATTGAAGTGGAAAAAAGCTAACTGACCTGTGGCTGTATTGATATGGGCACTAAGCCCCATATCAATACATCCAAGGATCTAACAACATGAGTGAAAATAAAATTAACCCTATGAGTGCCAGTGAGGTATGCAACGTATTGCATAGTGTTGCATACCCCACTGACACTCACAGGTTTAATCCCCCTACAACTAACAATATTCCAAATAAACACACTTACCCGAGTCTGATGTCCAACAGTGTCTTCAGCACCCTGGTCATCCACTGCAAGTCGTCTTCAATAATCTTCTATCCCCTTCATCTTTAATCTTATCTTCCTTCTTGTTGTAAAATCTTGTTCTTGAATGAAGAAATAAAATTCGGTCATTCGTGCCCCTGATAGCTGTACGCTGGTGGCAGAGGCAGAAAAGCAGATGACTCCCCCCCCCCCCCCCCCCCATACCTCTTGAGCCATTGCCCAAGCCTTACTGAGTTAAATTTGAAGAGAGACTAGCTTCTAGTGGGAGAGATGACAAAACCAACGACACATCCCAGCCAATGAAAGGGTGGGAACCATTTTGAACAGAGACTGTCCATAGAAAAGTCAAAGGCAATGGCCCGAGAAGTATGAAAGGGATTTTTCATCCTCTTTTCTGCCGCAGGCGGCAGCAGCATACAATGATTGCACATATAACTTCAGGAGCAGGAATGACTTTAAATGATTTTTATTTCTTCATTCCGAACAAGATATTACAACAAGAAGAAGGAAGATAAGATCACAAATGAAGGGTATAGAAGATTACAGAAGAAGACTTACAGTGGATGAGAGGTAAGTGTGACAGCTATGGGTTATGGGTAATATGATGGTGTTAGCACTAGAATTGTTTCAATTTATTGTTGATGTTAGGGTTAGTGTTTGGGGGGGTGACTGCTCGGTGTTTCACCCCTGGTGTTATCTGTTTTCCTTTGATGCTAACGTTTCTCACACTATTTATTGTGAGTTTTGGGAACAAAAAACACAACGAATGTTGGGACACACAACCTAACTTGTGGCCCAACACTCATCATGGTTCCTGTTGACAGGGCAATTTGATTCCGATGGTATCACAATATGTGTACCGTTTGTAATCCATTTTTTTTTTTTTTTTTTTTTTTTTGCCTTACCATCAGTTTTACTGGGGTCTATTAAATCGAGGACTAGGTCTTTTTCTGCTGTCAAACATTGGTATTTCCACTGCTTGGAGATGGTTTATTTAAAAGATATTTTAAGATTATTTTTTTTTCATGTCTGAAGAATTTTCCAATTTTTTTTAGTAGTGTCCTTCACAGCTACTGAGTGGTGCCCCACTTTTAACTCTTCGAGTTCCAGAGGAGTTAATGTGTTGTGATTTTACAAAAGTCAAACACCTTTTGAGCTGTAAAAATTAAAAATCTTCTAGCGGTGGAAGTACAAGATATGTATATGTGTCTGTGCAATCAAATATATATATATAAATATATACACACACACAGTTTATCGATGGAGCATTCTTTGTATTTAGAAAAATTGCCTGGTGCCAGTCACGGTGTGGATAGGATATAATAGAGAAGAGAATGAGCTGCACTCACAGGGCTTGTTAATGGTTCAATCAGTGCTGATTTCTTGATCGTTTCGACCGAAACAAGGGTCTTTATCAAGACTCTCAATAAAGATCCTTGTCTGGGTTGAAATGCTGATCAATAAATCAGCATTTGATTGAACCTCTTTCTCTCTAGAGATTATATATATATATATATATATATATATATATATATATATATATATATATATATATATATATATAATAATATGTTGTGCTTTTTGTGGTTTTTTTTTTCTCATGTTAAGACTTCTGTGCCTTTAATTTGTGAGCTCCCATCTACTAGGAATAATTTAAGTATTTTTGTATACAGTTTTATGCTGCAAGGAGTGCCCTTCCATATGGTTTCCTGCTATGTTACCTATGTGAAGGTTGTCACCTGATGGCTTCTTTTGCCAGTGCCACCACTTCTTTACCAGCGCACAGTAAGCTGTTAAAGGCGAGGCATGTAGCAGCCTGCATTCTTATGATGCCATTGCCTGGCAGCATTTAATCCTACATTGCTGGCAGAGGTCTATATGGTGCAAAGCACTGGAGGTGAAAGGGACTCATTCAGGTAGATGGTTCTCCAGTCACTTAACTGTGAGTGCCAGAGGAATGTGTTACATAGACCTCTGACACTCAAAGTGTTAAAACCAAGTAAGGCTTAACATTTCCCTTCCTCATCATCACCCAATGGTATGGAGAGGTTTTGGGTGTGTCAGGGGAGAATTTTATTAAGATCTCAGCCAGTACCACCTCAACATTTCAAATGGTCAAAGTGGAATGTGGTAGGCGGGGTGTTTCTGAGAATTTAGGTTAAATTTTGACCTACTGACAGCTCTTTAAAGGGGATCTCTCACCTCTATAAAAGTTTGCCTCTATGTAATCTTCTTATAACGGTAACATGTAATCTTTGTGGGTCTTTTTTATTTAATGCAGGCTATGGTGAAATTTACAGTTTTAAAAATGAGCCGGTGACGTATCTTCAGAACAGGCTGCGACACAACTCTGCCTGCAGCCTGCCATCTTTGAACTGTTCCCCTCCCTATGTAGTTACTTGTTACACCATTCTCTGATGACGGAGGCTTCCTCCATGTGAGCTGGAGCACTCTCTTGCCAATGAGACCACTCCAGCTCACATGGAGCAATCCTCCCTCTTCGGAGTAGCTTGGAATGAGAAACTACATGGAGAGTGGGACAGACGAAGATAACAGGCTGTGGCAGAGTTGTGCTGTAGTCTTTCCTGAACTTACATCACCGGCTCGTTTTTAAAACTGTAAATTTTGCCATAGCCTTCATTAAATTAAAAAACCCATGCAGATTACATGTTACCATTATAAGAAGATTAAATGGAGGCAAACTTTTATAGAGGTGAGATATCCCCTTTAAATGATGTAGAACATAATCAAAGTATATACATAGGTTAATTTTTAAGCACGAGTACTGAAGTTTAACCAAATATGATTTTGATGTTATTGCTGTGGAGCAATGTGATACACTTATAAACACACTACGCATTCTAATCTCTTAAAAAAGGACACCAGGGTAGGAGAGAAACAGAGAGGGATTTGGGTCTCAGAGACTGTCCCTCGTAAGACAGACACTTGGTAGGGTAAGCCTGAGAGTAGTGCCATGCAACACTTTGACTGGTTTGACCTGACTTGGTGTTGCATGCTATGTAAAATTGTCCAGCTTTCCATGTAGAAGGAAGGTCACGCCCACCAGCCACTGCTTCAGCCTTTTGCTGTGTACATATGCTTCAGAACTGAATGAAGCCTATCTGCATTTTCCTGCTCATCACAGCCACAGAGAAAAGTGAAGAGATGATGTGGAATAGATGAAGATGATTCAGCAGGCTTAGACAAGTTGTCTCCTGGGATGTCCTGATCCAGATCAGAGAGCTAAACAGTAAGATGAAATATATTAATATCCACCTACATATGAACACTAGACAAAAGGGATTTGGGTTAACCCTTTGATGTCTTGATGGTTATCCAACACATTTCAGATTGGTGCATTGGACATCACTGAAATTGAAAGCATGAAGTTTATAACTCTTTGATTGCCAAAGAGGAGTCCAACACATTGCTTTTCAATAAGTTGAACACATCTGCCACTGAAAGCGATAAAACCGTTTGCAAAGTGTTGCATTATTAACCCCATCAATGTGAGCTCTGTAATTCATACATGTCCTTCCCTTTTGTAATCTGTCAGTCTATATCTAGAAAATGTAAGTTATTATACTTTGATAGACCTTACTTGGCAAGTGTCACTATTTAGCAGTGGGAAGCAACTTTCCTTTCCTTACTTAATGCTACGTTTTACACAGCAGTGTACAGTCCAACAGCTAGGAAGTGAGGACTACAAGGGGAAATTGTCTTTCACTGCTAGCTCATAGTCCGTAACTGCAACGTAACATAATTTCCTTCGAGGTATGGTATCTCTGACATATCTTGTGTGTGTGTGTATTAACTTTATGTTTTGACAGACTATATATTTGTATTTGCATTCTTTGTGTAGAATGGAGGCACAGGGGCAAACCAAGGGTTTTTAATTTAAATAATCACTGTAGTAAATACAAAATGTATGATTTGTACAATTCTGCATCCAAAAAGCTACTGTAACTGTTTGTGCTTAGCTCAGATGTGAACAGTTTGCTGCATTACAGCTGTTGTTGGCCAGGCAAGGATGATTGGCATTGCAGGTCCAACATCTATAGGTCCACAAGTTGTGCACCCTTAGCAGAAAAAAACAAATCTCAATATTGGGTTCCACCTAAAGCTTTGTCTTTCAGTGATGTGATCAGGGTAAAACGGGGTGGAGGGGATTCTAGGCATCTTGTTGGGAAGGGAGGGGGGATTTTGATTATTGCTTGATCTGCTCCTGTTGGCTCAAGCCCTCTCCCAATCCCAGATGCAATGTTCATGGCTTTTTAAGGCACTATAGAATACTAGTCAGTGTCTGTCTCCAATGTAAGCATAAAGCAAGAGAGATTTGGCCCACTGGACTAAGCAAATTAAGGTTAGGGCTTGCCTATAAGGTGTTACCTTGAAATGGTGGCAATCTTAGCACACTGGCCATTTTATGTGACTAAAACCATCTTTAATCTAGTGATCATGTGCTGCATTATAAGGGGGGATAACTGAGTAATTTGTCCATGAATGATCTGTGTCTTTTTAGCAATTTTAGTATAGATATAACACAGCAACATGGAGCAGAAATTCTATGGATTATGCATGAAAGCGTGATAAACTGGAGATGAAGGTGCGATAAAGAGGTGATAAAGTGGAGGTGACTTTTCCAGTGACATTACTTCTCCAATTCCCGTGTTATTCTATGGAGCCAATTCTCTCTCCAACTTTGGAGCTCTTAGAGCGTTTGGCTCTATAAAATAACACAGGAACTGGAGAAATAATGTCACTGGAAAAGTCACCTCTTTATCGCACCTTAGTGCCATAGCTGGGAACTCTCCAGATTTGTCCCTGAGACTCTGGTGGCGGCTGCTGCTGTTTACTGGGTCTCTGGGGCAGAGGCTAATTCTCCCCAGTCTGTTCCTCCCACTCCCCACCCACTTTTCCTCCTACTCTGGCCACGTATTTTAATCCCCGCCTTTTTTTTTTTTTTTTTTTTTTTTTTTTTTTTTTAACTTGAATCACATCATTTTACTCCCATCCTCCAGCGAGTCCACAAGTCAGAGTTTCCAGGTATGCTTAGTTCATAACCCCTTGGACTTTACATACAAAAAAATTTGTCAGGGTAACTTTTCAGCCCCAACTCAGACCTTTATCAGGTTAGAACTGAAGAGTTGACCTGGCTTAAATAAAACTTTATTTACATACTTGTTTATGCCACCATATTGTTCATGTTTCTTACCTTCGACGAGGCACTGTATTTTTGAGAGAGGACGCATGAGTGTGATATCTTTTGCTATTTTGTATTATCCTCTACATCCACAGGCAAACTCTGTGAATCTACCCATTTCAGTATAAGTAGAGCACTCACACTCACATAAAATTGTTCTGCTTGTTTTATTAAGCCATAAATAGTTTAATGTTTTGGCACACAATGCTAAGAGTTCTTTACTTTTCTGAACAGATGTTACCCAGTTGTGGAAGCACCCTAGTATTGAACAACAAGCATTATGAGTGCCTGTCTTTTTGAAGATAGAAATGGGATTCAATTATAGTCTTTCCTACCAGGGATCTGAGAAATGTAGCTAATCCCTTCCTCTTTTAAGTAAATTTCTTTTTCTCTGCCATAAACAGGTTATCCGGTTACTAACAAACTCATTGGCAGACTGAAAAATTTAGGAACAATAATAGATCTCTCTGTTATCACAACTTGGCCCTCCAGAGCACTAATTAGCCAATTCCAAGCCCCTCCTAATTGCACTTGCCTCTGTGTGTGTTTTTTGTGTGTATGTGTACACTGGTATTTGTGTGTATGCATGAGTGTACTGGTGTGTGCGTTTATGGTATGTATGTGTGAGTGTGCTGGTTTGTGTGTGTATGAGAGTGCACTGCTTGTGCGCGTGTTTTTGTGTGTATGAGTGAATGAACTGCCATGTAAGCAAGAGTGCCCTGTTTTGTGTTTTTATGTGTATTTCTGAGTGCACTGGTTTGTGTATGCACATTTACAGTGGTGTGAGCATGCTTTTGTGTATTCACTAATAAGTGGATAAAGTGAAAAATTAAAGTGACGTAGCATACACAAACTTTCACAAAGAGTGAAAGATAAGTGACAGTGCATTAAGGGCCTACTCCGCATATCATCCTTGTGGCTGTGACGGGAGTAGTATGTGTTTTCAAATATCCTTGCTTGAGCCCCACTAAATCAGTCAGCAGCTAACTCACTTTAACTGTTACCTGCATTCAATCAGCAATATTTTAAATATATGCAATGATAGCCATACAACTAGCCCTTTTTTAGTAGATCAGATGGTTTGGTGTGTATAAAAGGGTATCACATGGTTCCACATTAATAAAACTAACATTAAACTTCAGTATACATGTTTATATATTAGTCTGTGAAAATAAAATACTTTAGTCTCTTGCTAAATCATTTATGCAGTGACATTGACATTAACAGCTGTCAAGAGGACATGAAGGAACCTGAGGGTTTTCGGTAGTTCACTGGCCATCCGCTGTGCCCCTAGTAACACTATCTACAACAAGTTTGTTCTTGTTTGGCCATTTGAAATGTTGCGAGGTATAGAAAAGGGGGGATGGTTTTATTTATTTTACTTGTTCAGACGTTGGAGTCCTGATGCTCCCTGACACTGATTGCCTGTCCTATTGGATAGGATGACCAATGTAGCATAAAGTGCATCATCCACCTTCCCATACCACCTCCTGCTCAATCTAGCCTTTTATGAATGTTCCGGCTGAGTCAAGGGTTCTTCAAGGCCCACTCACCTCATTGGTGATGGGTGTGGGTTTTGATGGTCCTCAGCCCTGAAGTTCATAGAATGCTGGGTTGAGGAGGTAATGATCCAGTAACGAACCGGGTTGAACCTGGTCACAGCATTGTTCCTTTCCAATCTGAGAGGTGATCAATGCCAAGGTGGGGAATTAGGAGAGGAACTCCTTCCCTACATGCAGGGTAAGTTAGGTGCCAGGTCCCGATTTCTAGCCTCCATGGGGACCTGACACCTGGGTTTTATCGGGCGCTGGAGTAAAACCATTGCACCGTATGTAACAAAATGGGCCTTATGTTTGGCTTTGGAGACATCTGTAGCATTCAACGGTTAAAACAGTGGGTATATTTTTGTAACGTGTAGTGCAGCAGAATGCCTTTACTTTATCAATAGAAATAATGGATCTATAAATGCAGTGTTTTTTTCTACCAAAGGAGTAATTGTATTGTACTTCATTTTCAAAGCTTTTGTTTTGGTACATATTTCCCAGTGTGTAGGGAAGAAACCATCAAGCTTTAAGGCACACTTGCAGGAATCCAATGAAAGTTGCAGAAATTTTGTAATGGATAGGTAACCTGAGGCCCTTCAACTGTTATGAACTGCAAATTCCCAGCCAGTGGCTGGCTAAGGCAGATCGAAGTTGTAGGCCAAAACAGTTGGATGGCCTCAAGGTGAGTCACAACCCTTTTCGAGAAGTCTATGGGCGTTGAAAATAATACAAAATAAAAAAAAAAATATTTTAGTACTTACAGAGAGTGAAGAGCACAGAATTTATTGGTCCACTTTCCAGCTAGTACTTAGGCCATTATCAAGTTCTATCCTGAAACACTGACCAATTCGTTCTTGCACTTAGTCCAACCTGAAAGTCCAGTGAGTGAGTGAGTGCTCTTTGTAAATACTAAATGTGCAGCAACAGAAACATAAGAAGCTGATTGATAAAATAATATCTCTTAATAACCACCACTTACCTTACTATAGCCAGAATATCCTATTGGCTCATGTGAATTTTGCTCTTGTTCTTTGTTGTTTAAATACACACATTTTAATTATTTCTGTCCTAGGAGAAAGGCATGACAGTTGCTGGCAATTTTTTTAAAATGAAACAAACATTGCATGAGCCTACGTAACCTTTTATAATGCTAACTGCCCACTGGTGACTTGTTTGATACACTGAAAGAGCATATAAAATCCCACAAAAATGTATATATGAATCGCTTGATTCTGCACTTTTCCTCATAATGCTTTTCTTCATCAACATCACGCAGTAATCATGTTAACGTGCAATATTTATTTGGTGTGATACCACTTTAATCGGTACAAATCTCTTGTACTTGCGATAACACATTGTAGAGCCAAAAGATGCAGCAAGATGTGCTACCTTATAACATGACCTGCATTTTTTATCAGTGCAAATTGTCCCATAAGACAGGGCTGTTCAAGTTCAGTCCTCAAGGGCCACCAACAGGCCAGGATGTAAGGATTTCCCTGATTAAGCACATGTGAGATAATCACAATGAATACTCTCCCTGTGCTTAAAGAGATAGTAATGTTTCACAAAACAGCAGCTCCAATTAATCGTCATGGTATTTGGGCCATGAAGAGTGTTATTTCAATACTGTCAGAGTTGTAGTTCAAGAGTAATTGAATGATAAAGTATCCCCCTCCCGCTCCTTTTTTTCGTAGTGTAAGCCACCTCCCCTCAGACCAGACCGCTCAGAGCAAGGGACAATCTTTTTATCGTGAACATAAGGAAACCCTGCCCCCCCCCCCTTAACAGGTTTTTCAGGTATATCCTTATGCTCACTGAAGATTGTCCCTCTCTGAGATCTATCCAGCCAGTCTTGCTGCTCCGAGGTGAGCAGTGTTACATCAGTAAAAGGGTAGAGAGGGAGATACTTTTATCATTCAATTACTCTTGAACTACAACTCTGACAGTACTGAAATAACACTCTCCATGGCCCAAATACTTTGAAGATGACTTGGAGGTGCTTTTATTGTGAAACATTACTATCCCTTTAATCAGGAAAATCCTTAAATCCTGGCCTGTTGGTTTCCCTTGAGGCCTGAATTTGGACAGCACTGCCATAAGACATAAAATCAATTTCATATGTTTTTTAATGCTTTCATATGTTTGCAATTCAATTGCCAGTGTGAAGAAGGAGGGGTGTGCTGTACACACCCCTCTAGTACTTAAAAGGTTAAGATTAAGACGTGCTACTCTTAGAAATTGTCATGTCTTCCTCCGTTAATGTGACATCCAGGACCAAGTGAAGAGGTTACCTCTTGAACAAGGGAAAATACATAGGGACCATTAGGATTTTCTGATCATATTGAGGTAAGTGGGGGCTTATAAGTAGGTATTCATTCATGAATTCATTCATTCATTCATCCTTCAAAGGATCACATTCACATCATGGTTATACTAAACAAGAGCGACATATTTACAGTACTTTCTACCAGCCCACATCAGGAAACAGAGTCTTATTACTCACACAGTGTCTTTCCTGTTGCAGGGGAGAAGCCATACAAATGTACGTGGGAAGGCTGCACATGGAAATTTGCCCGATCTGATGAGCTCACCCGACATTTTCGCAAACACACAGGCCTCAGGCCATTTCTGTGCTCAGACTGTAACCGGAGTTTCACTCGCTCAGACCATTTGGGCCTACACCGCAGAAGGCACATTATGATGTGACAAGGCTCATAAGGATCCTGTTGACTTGAGGGGAAACACAGACCAACTTTGGATGAAGTAGGAGACTGATAGAGTAAAACAGATACATTTTATTAGCTAAGTGAGTAGCTTTAGAGCAAGTTTTCAAGACAACTTAAATCTTGTCAGGCATATTGTCTTGAAAGCTTGTACTTTAAGGCTACAAAGCAAAAGTTATCATTTTACTCTACCAGTCTCCTCCTTTTTCCACAGCCAACACGGTACCACCTTCTATCAACTTTGGATAATGGATTTCTTTCTACTTTATCTGTGGATAAAATTCCTTTTTTTTTTCTTTTCTTCTGTCTCTATTATCTAGGATTCATCTTTTTTCTTAATGGATCCCTGTTCTCCCTCTTATCTCTCCTTGTTTTCTTTATTATTCTGTTTTCCTATTCCCGTTTAGCGTTTCTGCTTTTAGTCCATTGTTTGCACTAGAAGAAAAAGTGTTGATCTGTCTTTCTTCCTGCACCAGCAGCTTCTCCTCAACACCAACTCTCCAAGAGGGTTTATGGACAAGTACGGTACCCCACCCAGCCCTGGGACACGAATGATCGGGGCATTCTTGTTTTGGTTACTTAAGTATCTGAGAATCCGCAAATGCAGATTTACTTTGCTAGAAAACCTCCTAAACGTATGGATTTTGACTGTCCCTTTGTGTGCTCTGTTTCAGATTGACAGCAGAATTGGTTTTTCTATTGCATTAGCATGCTGCAACAGATGGTGATTCTGAATGCTACCTTGAATTTGTGATGGTCATAGGATCATTTTATGCTTATATGAAACTGGCTTATTTAACCCTTTGAGGGCCAGAAGGATGTGTTTCATACTGCACTGCACACCCCTCAGGTTCTTGAAGGATTGATATGTTAATTAAAAGGATGCTGCAATTTTTTTTAATTTATTTTATTAACTTGTTTCTGCTTTATGTAATATGGTGTGCTCGGTAACACTGTTCCAGGTTTCTTATAGTAACTATGTATATGTTGTGGTCAAAATCCACAGTTGGCCAGCATGGATAGTTGCCAGATATTATTAACATTGGTTAGCTACCTCTGACCCAGGTAAGAAAAATTATGTTCAGTTCATTCCAATTTTACATTTTGCTTCCTTACCTAAAACTTGAGATGGAGAAGACTAATGCATGTGGTCACTGTGTTTTTTAACCAATATTGAATAAACAGGATATTGTCACCATAATGTATTTTTTAAATGTGCTTCTTTACCATAAACCAGCAAGGAGAGGACTACGGCGCACACTCATTCTGTTTTTACATTGAACCAACATTAGTATGAACAGTTAATTTCTGTTTTAGATCAGTGAATTGTCGTATTTAAAATAAAGGCATCAGAAGTGAAGGTCATAGGGTTCACAATCAAAATTTCTCCCACTATTGGGTGACAGAGAAAATGGTCGCCGCAATAAAAGGCGATATCAGAATCTCGCCTGCATGAAAAGGGTTAGATTCTGATATCGTGGGCTTAAAGGGATAGTAATGTTTCATAATAAAAACAGCTCTAATTAATCATCATAGTATTTGGACTTTGGAGAGTGTTATTTCAATTCTGTCAGAGTTGTAGTTCCAGAGTAATTCAATGACAAAGTGTCCCTCTCCTTCCCCTTTTACTGATGTCACACTGTTCAGCCTGAGCAGAAGGGAAGTGCCCAGGTAGACAGCAGAGAGGGACAATCTTCAGTTAAGATAAGGGAAAAACCTGAAAAGTTTGTTAAGGGGGGCAGGGATTTCATTGTTTTCATAGGAATAAGAGTGTCCCCTTCTGTTATCTGTCTGGTCTATGGACTGGATTCCACATCTGAGAAGAGATTGTTTACAGTAGATAAAAGGGACGGGAGGGGGAAACTTTGCTTGTGAATATCTCATAAACCATAAAGGTTTGAGGGATAAGATTTGTATCATTCTTCATGTTTTTTTAATGCCTATAAAATAAAATAAAGTTAAAACGAAGTATTACTATCCCTTTAAAGTGTTGCACATGTTAATAGTTAACGTCGAAAATTATAACCTACACGCTACACACTCAGCTCTGCGCATTTAATCTTGTAGCTCGTACACACAGCGAGTGTAGGAATCACACATTCAACCACTACTAGCACTTACATACATGTATGTTAACCCTTTGAGCGCGAGAGGGGTACGCTTGCTCCGTAACCAATCGCACGCTGAAAGGCTTAACATACATGGATGTAAGTGCTAGTAGTGGTTGAATGTGTGATTCCTACACTCGCTGTGTGTACGAGGTATAAGATGAAATGCGCAGAGTGTGCAGCGTGTAGGTTATAATTTTCAAAGTTGACTATTAAAATGTGCAACACTTTAAGCCCACAATAACATAATATTGCCCCTTTGATGTGGGCGAGATTTTGATATTGACCCTTTCATTGCGGTAACATGTTTAATGTGCCATTTTCTTTGTCTCCCAATAGTGGGCTAAGTTTCACAAGGATACCAGGTGAAGGCATGGTGAGATGCCTAAAGCATGAACCTCAGCACTTGATCCAGTCAAAATGCATAGACCACCACTCAGTCATTGGGTTTATGCACCAAGGTGTGATAAAGAGGTGATAATATCACTTCTCCGGTTCCTGTGTTATTTTATGGACCTTTTGCCCTAAGATCTTCAAAGTTGGAGAGATCTTAGTGTATTGGCTCCATAGAATAACATAGGAATTGGAGAAGTGATATCACCGGAGAAGTCATCTCCTCTTCATCACGGCTTAGTGCATTTCCCCAACATTGTGTTATAGAAATAGTTATACAATGCCATGCTGATTGTTATGGGTCTGCCCCCCTAATCTGATAGCTTCTTGTTCTTCCTAAGTAGTGTATTGCTCATCTTGAATAAGCAGTAATCTCTGCTTTACCTGCAATTCATCCTGAAATTTCAAATTAGGCAATTTACATGTCCTTCCAGTTGTACTTCCTGTCTGTCTACAATTATTTCTAGTTTCCTGTCATACATCTCCCACTTCCCTGTATGCCCCCCAGTTCTGACCCCTCCCTCCAACTACCTTATTATGTCTGCCTCCCATCATTAGAAACAAACAAACTTACAAGTTGACCACAAATAAGTATAAACTGGTCTATCTGCCCTGCTTATTTTCATAGCTCAGAGGTATTTTATACTTATACTTGCCGTTTATTTATCCAAAGAGATTTTACTTTAATATGCTGTTTTAGACCCTGTAACTTCCTGTGGGAGGATACTCCATATATATATATGTATGTCCTTTTTTGTCATTGGAATGTTTTCTTTGCAGTGTGTAGCGTACCCCTCTGGCACTCAAACGGTTAATCCCACCCCGCCAATATTTTATCCTCTTCTATTTTTTTCTTAAATTATATTTGATCCCTTTTCCTTCATTTAAGCTATACCTGTTAAGGTCCAGGAAACTTTTCTGATCAAGTGTTATTCATTGAATGCCAGAGGTATGTACAATGCATTGGGAAGCAATGCTTGGTGTTCGGCTCTCAAAGGCTTACACCATGCACCATTTTAGAAGCCCTTCTTTGAATAGTCCCTACTTTTATTTATGCCCTTATTAAGATTGTATCTCTAGAACTGTACATACTCTAGTAGTAGTACTTTCTGCTGCTATCGCCTCCTCCTATACAACCTAGTATCTTGCTTGCTTTACTGCACTGTTCCAAGTCCCTTTCCTTTTTGCAATGTATCATTAAACCTGTATTCTGTCTTTGTGTCCTAAATGCAGTATTTTGCATTTTGTGGCACTTTTAGATCCATAATCTCGTCTATTCCCATTACTTTTTAAATCATTACAGAGTTAATTCCCCAGCGACATCATTTGTCATATCTTCAGGTCATCAGCATTTGTTCCATTGAAGACCCTAGTAATATCATTATTAAAATTAAATTGAATAGTCATAGCCCTGACTTCTATGGTTCCTTGCTACTTACTCATCCTTCATCTGTAAGTATTCCATTGAATGCAACATTATTCTTTAGCCAATTCCTTATTCAATCAACTACCTTGAGTCTAATCCCAAGCACAGTTTTTGGACTAGCTTTTGTGTGACACAGTGTGAAGAGTGTTACTAGAATCAAGTTAAACCACAACTACTGTCCCACCTTGATCTATCATTTTTGTAACATGGTAAAGAAATCAACAAGATTTGTATGTTCCTATAGTAAATGCATGTTGGCATTAATTTGGAAAGCTGTTAATTTTAGGTTCTCAATAAATCTTTCTTTAAAAAAAAAAATGTTTCAACTAGTAATGTCATACACTGGCTTATAGCTAACCAGTCTTCCCTACTCACTATAGTTGCAAGACAGGACTACATTAGTAATTTTAGTATAATCTGTACAAAGTTACTGATTTTAAAGGTCAGGTAATGGTGTTACAAGTGCAGCCCTGACCTCTTACAATACCCTTGGATAGACTTATCTCCTATTGTTCAAGGCAGACATTGCCTTAAATATGTAATCCTCTGTAAATGTAAGAAAGAAAGGTGCACCCACAGGGTTATATATCCAATAAAATCAAGAAAAATGTATACACTCACTTTTCACTGGGTCACTTCAGTCACTAAGACTACTGCATATAGCGTTTTTGGGGGTATATTGCACACAGATATTTGTGTTTTGCTGCTCCCCTCGTAATCCTGTCAAAGGACGTACTTGAAACAAAAGAAAATACAGCAGGGAGTACTGAATCTAGAATATATAAATGGAAAATATTGCTTCCCTCACACATAAACACTATGTGCACTGTGCTAGTCTTTAAAGGTAAATCCTGCACTGGAAATCAACACGTGCTCTGGATACTTGGGCTGAATCACGAGATGGATGCTGTTGAATCAATGTAAGGATATATTACATCAAATTTAGAACACAGGACCCATTGGATAAGAGGAAGAGCGCTTGATCAAAAGAGCTCTCTTAGGTGGAGACTCCCTACTATCGCCATTCTCTGTTGGACAAGCATGGTTTTAAAAGAGACCTTCCAACAGGCTGGAAAATGCAGGGAAAAGCTTCTTTTTTAGTTAAATGGATAGTAACACTTAAAAATGTAAAAAGCATATGTTGTAGGGTTTATCCCCTGAGTAAAACAAGGGTACTGCTGCTGCTGAAAGGGGTTTTATTCAAAAGTTATTACAGCTCAAACTTGAATTTTTTTAAGCACAGTATCACAGTGGCCTGAAATTGCACATTGGTGTTGTTGCTTCACCATCCTATGGACCGCTCTGGTCAGTTGACCATAAATCTCCACAGGATGGTGTATTAACAGCACCACTGTACAATTTCAGGCCACTGTTATACTGCACAAAAAAAATTAACGTTTGAGCTGTAATAACTTTTCTCTGTTTCCACTATAACATACAGGTACCATGGGGAGGCGACATCTCCTCCCAGTACGCTGGAACAATTCCGAAAGAAGTGCAGGGGTTTGAGCCTACCCCTCCTCCATATTAGGCTACCTTAACCCTTCCCCGCTAGATAGATTTGTTCCATGAACCTGGTTAGAAGGCTGTGAACAGTTCTTCTTAGTTTTAGTTATTTTATTGTTTTTTTTTCCTTAGATATGGGGTGCCTAAAGTCCCCATTAGGTGGATTACTATCACTTGCTAACCCTGGGGGATTGGCCAGTTAACAGGTGCTGTCGGACCCTTCCAGCCCTGGAAGAGAATCATGCAACCCATGTCTCTCCATAGGAGTCTCTCTGAGTCTTTTTCCTTTCTCAATGGTAATCTGAAGAAAGAAGACTTGCAAAAAAGGTGAGCAAACCCTTTGAGTGCCATGGTCCACTTTTCCCACTGGAGTTCATTATAACTCCTGCACTCATTCTGGGTAATTTATTTCTCTGTCCTCTGGGTCTTTGGAGCATTTTGAGCTGTTTTGTGGTAATTAACCCCTTCCATGCCATGCTTGGTGATTTGGGGGACTTTTTTTTCTTTCCTTTTGGATTTATGTGTTTGTTCATGTTTATTTGGTGTTCTATACATGTTTTGACATTTTTTAGACACTTATTTATTTATTTATTTTTTTTAATTTGTCGTTTTATTTGAATAAAGGCGCGCATTACCGCATAGCTGCAATGCTCCATTGACTTCTGTGGGACAGGCTGCTTTGGGACATATCTCTGCAACCTCTCCATGTACTGAGTTGAGAGAGGGCTTCTTCTTCTTGTCTCCTCTTGTCCTTCACTTCGGTTCACCCTTACAGTGCCTTGGAGCCACTGGGGGGGGTTCAGGCTCTGCTTTTGGGGTACTTTTATGAAAGAAACTACAATTCCCATAACGCCCATTTTGCTGACTTTTCTCTGGTTGGATCCGATTTTGGACGCCATTTTCTTTCTTTCCTGAACGAGTATCCTAAGCAGGGCTTGAATTCCTCTACCCTCCTCCTCAGGTTAACGCTTTGCTTGCCAGATAAGTAAATTTATTAATCTGGGTGACAGTATCATTGTAGGACATTTTCTCCTTTTAGGATGGCGGATCAAAAGGGACATGGGGTTAGGCCTAAGGCTAAGGACTCAGGAGCATCTTTGACCCCCCTTACTTTCTGCTTCTCATGCCAAGCGGGGCTTACCAGTGAGTACTCAGATTACTTATGCCCCTCATGTGCTGTGGCTCCTGCATTTCCACCAGGGCCCTCCAGCCATGAACAAGTGCCACATTGGGTGAAGGAGTTAGTCCACTATGGCACAGTTTCCTCTATCTCTTCCGAGGGTTCTTCAGTATTAGAAGCTCCCCACTTCCTTCAGGTTTGTGGCCCCTAAGGCCCCTGGCATTCCAGATCTTTCTGATTCCTCTGAGGAGGAGTCTGAAGATGGTGAATATGCAGAAGGGACTTCATCCCATACCTATGGTGACCCCTTTGAAGCTGACCCCGAACCCTCTGCTGAGGGTCTCATTAAGGCGCTTCTGACTACCCTTAACTGTTTGAGTGCCAGAGGGGTACGCAACTCATTGCAATGCGTTGTGTACCCCTCTGGCACTCAAAGGGTTAACATTCCTGTTAACCTTGTAGTTTTACAGTCTTTCAAAGAAGCAAGAAGTCCTGTACCATGTTTCCACCTAATCCCACTCTAGATCAGGTTACCATGGATGAGTGGAAAACTCCAGACAAGCGTCTTGCTCTTTCCAAGAGATTCTCTAAGTTGTTTCCGTTTCCTGACACAGCCTTGGCTTAGTGGGTGGACCCCCCTATTTCCAGACTGTCTAAATCCACTGCTTTGCCCTTGGCGGACTCCATGGCGCATAAGGATTTAACTGATAGGAAGCTTGAAGCTATCCTGAAGTCTACTTTCGCTGCCGGTCCGCATACACAGGTGGGTGGTCGCCTGCATCATTTTTCAAGCATTTGGGCAGGCTGTGTTGCAGATCAGTGGGTATTACAGGTGGTTTCAGGAGGCTGCAGGATTCCCTTCATATCCCTGCCTCCCTTCAGATTCTTCCTTTCTCGTGCCCCTTAGAATCAAGAAAAGTTGCGTCTTTTCAACTGGGCGGTGGATGCTCTCTTGGACAAGGGAGTTCTGATTCCAGTTCCTCTGCAAGAGAGAGGTTTAGGTTTCTGTTCAAACCTATTCATAGTTCCCAAGAAGGATGGCGGCAGCCGTCCCATCCTGGACCTCAATTCCTTTGTGGTCCGTACTCAATACAAAATGGAGTCTTTGCGCTCTGTCACTGCAGAGATGTGTCCAGGGGAACGTCTGTCCTCTTTGGATCTGCAGGATGCTTACCTGCATGTTCCAGTTCATTCGGACAGTGAGCAGTATCTCAGGTTTGCTTGTTCTCTGGGACACTTCCAATTCACTGCTCTTCACTTCGGGCTCAGCACTGCTCTTCAGGTGTTTGCACAAGTCTTAGGCTCCTTGAGAGCACATTAACAATTATCAAGGGACCACCAGACATCTGCTATAGCCAAGCATGTTACAGAGAGACATGGAGGTGACTCCAGCGGTCTATCCTTTCAAGGTATTGAAAGAGTAAAGCTACCATGGTGAGGAGCGGACTTGCTTGATTTGATCAACAAAAGAGAGGCTTTCTGGATTTTTCGATTATGCACACAATATCGTCAGGGGTTAAATTAGGAATGGGATATTATCCATATAGTTTGATTTTGTTATCGTTTACTGCAATTGTACTTTTATGTCATTCTGCTATTTGGTGATACAATCTAACATTTTGAATGTATGTCTGATTCGATTTAAATACTGTTGCTCTTTTGTAATGTGGATGCTGGGATACAATTTATCAGTTTGTCACAAGGTATTTTTATATTTTGTGTTTTCTGAGATGGTTGTAATCCCTCAATTTCATCTATTATTGTTACATGAATATGGGGTTATCGCCGTCTTCCCAACATGATTGGTTGGGTTTGCCTGTGTTTGGCCCAATAGTGGGACGAATTTGTCAGGTGCCTATAGTTGTTTTAAATTTTAAACTGCAATGTTATATATTTGTTTGGTTCACTTCACTTTATTATGTCTATGAGTAAGCGCTGTTCTAAGCGTGAAACGCGTTAGATCCATTTGTCTCGATGTTTGGGTCTCTCTCCATGCCATTTTTATTTTATTTTTTCAATAAACTTTGCTGTTTTTATCCATCAATTCCTGAATGCTTTCTGGAGTGCCTCCCGAACCTTTTTTGGATTATTTGTCTGTACACGGGTACGGAGAACCTGCGGAACATGAGCACACTTGGGATCTGGTGAGTCCACTTTTTCTATGCTGAATTGTGTATACATATACATGCACGGAAATCCTGAACTTCTATTCCTGCTAGCATTGTAGCACTGACTCCTGTTCTGATATTAGGCTCCTTGATTGCCTTCCTGCACACCAAGGGGGTTCAGGTGACTCCGCACATGGACGAACTTCTGTTGAAGGCTCCTTCTAGGGACCTCCTGGACTGCCAGGTCCAGGAATGTGCCCAGATCCTCCTCCAGCATGGATGGATTCTGAACATGAACAAGTCTGCTCCAGTTCCTTCTCAGAATCTGGTTTTCCTGGGTCTCCGGTTTGACACCTGTCAGGGTATGGTCTATCTGACAGAGAACTCTGTTCAGCAAATCATGAGCAAGGTGGCTCGTGCACTGGAGTGGGCCTCAGCCCCTTGGTTAGAGGGAAAGGCTATTTTAGCATGGACAGAAGAACGCATTCCTGCCATCTCTTCCATACACATTTCAGGTGTAGACAACATTCTGGTGGACTTCCTCAGTCTCCCAGGGAGTGGGAGCTCCATCCGGAGGTCTTCAATCTATTAGTCCAGAAATGGGGTCATCCCTGCATAGACTTGATGGCTGCCAGGGATATCAGGAAGGTTCCACTGTTTTACTCTTGCTGGGGGGATCCTTTGGCATTTGCAGTGTTTGCCTTGTCCATTCCTTGGCTTTTTCATGCAGCCTACATTTTTCCTCCTTTTCCTCTCATCCCCAGGGTGCTGAGAAAGATTCTGATCGACAGTGCATCAATCATAGTGATTGCCCCTCACTAGACCAGGCAACCTTGGTTTCCCGTGGAAGGTACATGGATTACGGTCACTGTTCTATGAGTAGTCGGGAGTGAATACATCTAGCTATATTAACTGCTAAAAGGTAACAGCTGATTTTTATCACTGCCCGCTGGATAACATTCAGATAGCGGATACCGTTAAACATTGTAGCACTAAACGGGACTGTTACAAGTTACATTTTGAACTGTGTCCAATCACATACCCGCATTGATTTGTTAAGGATAGTATAAATATTTGTTGTGATAGTATACTATACTGATTATCAGATTGATGTGTTGATTGTTTTTATGTTTAATGTTCTACATTATCTGTGAATTTTATATATACACACATACTGGTTCTTGAGCTCGCACCCAGTATAGTGATTTTGGTGTATATTATGGTTTAGATGTTTTAAGGGGGTCTAATTAATAAATATTTGATACTTTTTTTGTATATGTGTGTCTCTTCGTATTTTATCTTTAAAGAATACGGATTAGCGCTCTCCTTTATTGTTTTGTATTTGTTTTGTTTTTTACCCTTGCACTACAGGGTTTAAGGATTGTAGCGATAACTGTACTCTTTTTATTATCAATATTATATTTTTTATACGGAGCAGGATAATAGAGGGCGCCTTTTCCCCAGTATTGGGGCCGTTTTTTTGTAGGTTTTATTTCATATATTTATACATATTGAGTATTACTATCCCTTTAACATTTTTTTTATTTTATACTGATAGGATATAGAGGTGTATAATTCCCCATTATGCAGGCTCCTATCACTGGCCTCTTTGGAAGGATTGAACCAGAGCACTATCACGGTGACCGTGATTGCTGCAGTTCTCTGTCTATCACCTGCAGGGGGCTCCCATTGGCTGTCTGCAGTCAGCCCGCCTCTGGTTGCCTTTTTAAACTCAGTCTGGGCACCCTTTAGTTGCCCTTTCGTGGTGTCTCTGACAGCATTCACTTTGCCTGTCTGCTGAAGCTATTGGGCCTGTTCCTGAGTTTACCTGTTCCTGTGTTCCTGCCTGCTTGTCAGTTCCAGTCCGGTTCCGGTTGCTGTCGTTCCGGTTGCCAGCCGACTTGCGGTGCTCGTCCCGGTTGAGCCTCGGCCTGCTCCTGCTGTTTCCTGTGTTCAGTTCCTGTGGCGATATTTCTCTCCTGTCGCTCCGGCGACATTCTGTCTGTTGGTCCCAGAGTGCGGACGCTGGTTTACTCCATTGGCCTTGCGGCTCACAATACTGTTTGTTGGTCCCAGAGTGCGGACGCTGGTTTACTCCATTGGCCTTGCGGCTCACAATACTGTTTGTTGGTTCCAGAGTGCGGATGCTGGTTTATTCCATTAGCCTTGTGGCTCGCAATACTGTCTGTTGGTCCCAGCGTGCGGACGCTGGTTTACTCCATTAGCCTTGTGGCTCACAATACTGTCTGTTGGTCCCAGCGTGCGGACGCTGGTTTACTCCATTAGCCTTGTGGCTCACAATACTGTCTGTTGGTCCCAGCGTGCGGACGCTGGTTTACTCCATTAGCCTTGTGGCTCACAATACTGTCTGTTGGTCCCAGCGTGCGGACGCTGGTTTACTCCATTAGCCTTGTGGCTCACAATACTGTCTGTTGGTCCCAGCGTGCGGACGCTGGTTTACTCCATTAGCCTTGCGGCTCACAATACTGTCAGTTGGTCCCAGCGTGCGGACGTGGGTTTGCTTCATTGGCCTTGTGGCTCATTCTACTGCCTGTTGGTTCCAGCGTGCGGACTCTGGTTTACTCCATTTGCCTTGCGGCTCAATGTACAGTTGTTGGTCCCAGCGTGCGGACGCTGGTCTACTCCATTAGCCTTGTGGCTCACAATACTGTCTGTTGGTCCCAGCGTGCGGACGCTGGTTTACTCCATTAGCCTTGCGGCTCACAATACTGTCAGTTGGTCCCAGCGTGCGGACGTGGGTTTGCTTCATTGGCCTTGTGGCTCATTCTACTGCCTGTTGGTTCCAGCGTGCGGACTCTGGTTTACTCCATTTGCCTTGCGGCTCAAGGTACAGTTGTTGGTCCCAGCATGCGGATGATGGTCTACTCCATTAGCCTTGCGGCTCACAATACTGTCTGTTGGTCTCAGCGTGCGGACGCTGGTTTACTCCATTAGCCTTGCGGCTCACAATACTGTCAGTTGGTCCCAGCGTGTGGACGTGGGTTTGCTTCATTGGCCTTGTGGCTCATTCTACTGCCTGTTGGTTCCAGTGTGCGGACTCTGGTTTACTCCATTTGCCTTGCGGCTCAAGGTACAGTTGTTGGTCCCAGCGTGCGGATGCTGGTTTACTCCCTGACTTGCAGTCAGGCTTCTGGTGCTGTCCAGTCCTAGCAGCACTTGTTTCAGATGTGTACCGACACTAGCCTCTCCTTGGGCGAGACAGCTCTATTTACCATCCTACTGTCATTGTCATCTGACAGTCAATGGTCTTAGTGGTGTCTCCCTTCTTGGGCTGCCCTGCCCGGTATTGGTAAGGCCGATAGAACCTTTCACGTTGACACCTTTAGGTTGCCTTACCCGATATTGGCAGGGCCGGTAGAGCCTATCCTTGGGTATCCATTCTGGGCTGCCCTGCCCGTTATTGGTAAGGCCGGTAGAACCTGTTACGTTGCCACTCCACTGTTGCCTTACCTGGTATTGGCAGGGCCGGTAGAGCCTATTCCTTGTGTATTCCTCAGGCTGCTCTGCCCGGTATTGGTAAGGCCGGTAGAACCAGTACGTTACCATCTTACGGTTGCCTTACCCGGTATTGGCAGGGCCGGTAGAGCCTACTTATCACTATTCCTTCAGTATTGCTTGGGTTGCCTTGCCGGTATTATTTGTAAGGCCGGTAGAACCTATCTCAATTGTCATTTGCTTATATATATATATATATATATATATATATATATATATATATATATATATATATATATATATGTAATGTTTGTATGTGTATGAAAACCCTATGGGATTGCCTTAACTTTTTAATAAAGATATGTTTTTACCTAAACCTTACATCTGAGAGTCTTAAACGGTGACAAGAACATACTTTAAGGACCTGAGGCTCTGGAGAATGGCTTGCCTTATCAGCCTTTTTCTCATGACTTTCAGTTCACTTGCCTTATAAGAGCCTGAAAACTGAAGAGAATGGATTCTCTCTCTAAGTACACTGGGCCTGAGAGTATGTCCCTATTTCTCTTATGTCCAATATGGAACACAAGTACCATGGGGTTGAGTCCCTCCTCCTGGAGGGCAGGACACATCTCAAAAGTCAGTCTTATGGGTGGAGACTCTCTCCCCTTCCTCCAGCTAAAACATCCCCCACCCCCCTCCTACAATTACCCATCAGGGGAAAGTCTTCATACCAGAGGACAAAGTTCTCCTTGTGATACAGGAAGTATCACAGGCCCTGGAGTGGCCGTCTGCCACTATAAGGGAGTACATGAGAGTTCTGGGCAGACTGGTGTCAACACTAGATGCTGTACCTTATTCTTAGGTCCGCACAAGAGAAATACAGAGACATGTCATCTAAAGCTGGTCCGGGAATCCAAACCATCTGGATCGTCAGACATCTCTTTTCGGTGGCCAGCTGGGACCTCCAGTGGTGCTTGCGTCATCGCCAACTGGAACATGGGAGACCCTATGTGATTCCAGAGTGGACCCTGGTCATGATGGATGCCAAACTGAATGGGGTGCGGTTCTAGGAACACTTGGGTGTTCAGGGTAGATAGACTCGGGAGGAGACTCTTCTGTCCATCAATGTCCTGGAACTTCAGGCAATCGTCTGGCTGTTGTGTATTGGACCCACTTGTTTTGAGGTACATTTTCAGTTGGGTGGAGGTTCACGTTCTGGCCATCTCAGGCGCCTGGTTCATGCCTCCTTTCCCATTTCTGGGAACTCAATGTTAGTACATCCCAGAGTTACCTGTAAGCTATATTGGATGACAAAGAAAAGAGGATTTTAGTTTTACCTGTTAAATCCTTTTCTCTTAGTCCATATAGCTTACAAGTCTCCCACCCTGTCAAGGGACCATGCTTGGTTCTCCTGTGGCTGGCTGTACGAGTCCTTTCGGGTTCATGCTCACAGGGGTCTTTTCTATTTTCCTTCTTGCTCTCTAGATAGATAGGTTAGTGTCTCAAATCTAACTGGGAGGGGGCTAGCTAGCAACCTGCTAAAGAGGAGAGGAAGGCTCCACCCTGCATCCTTTCCCAGAATTGTTCCTGCCTACTTAAAGGGGCAGTCACCTTCCCAGAGTGGTCTGTAAACTATATGGACTAAAAGAAAAGGATTTAACCCCTTAAGTACCAGCCGTCCAGGGAAGTTACCTTCCCTTAAGGACCGCTTTGATCCTTGCCGACGCGCCGGTACACGTGACCTGTTACGAGTACCGGCCCGCCGCTTTGAGGCCTAAGAGATCGCTCCAGTCTAGGAGCGATCAATTTTAGGCCCCCGTTTTTACTTACAGCACTCCTTCTTTAACATCTGAGTTCTTTGGAGTGGTGTCTGGTGTGGTCTAGTATCTTTTCTTAGGTATTATTAAAGTAGTGCAGATTTTTGGGGGGCCTTTCTTAAAGGAACAGTAATGTTCAATAAAAATGTTTTGTTGTTTTGTAGATTAAAAAAAAAATAAATTATATGGCGCAAATCCTATATCTCAAACCTTTATGGTTTGAGAGATATTCGCATCTAAAGTTCCCCCTCTCCTGATGTCAGCTGTAAAGCTGACAAAAGGAGATCCGCATTGGCCGACACGAGGTGGCTCGTCAGCAGAGCCAAAATAGTGATATATTTAAAAACTACTTAATTGGAACGGTCTACAAAGTGTTCCTGCAAACCAGGCACACTTTGTAGACCGTTCCAATGAAGTAATTCTTTTCAAATATTGCTATTTCGGCTCTGCTGCAGAGCCGCCAGCTGGTCCCAAGACCAGGATCTCCTGCTGTCAGCACAGCGCTGATGTCAGGAGAAGGGGAGGGAGGGGGGAACTTTAGCACCGAATATCTCTCAGACCATAAAGGTTTAAGAGATGGGATTTGTGCTACATTATATTTTAAATCTACAAAACAACAAAACATTTTTATTGAACATTAGTGTCCCTTTAGTTATATATGGAGAAATTTAGACACATGTAATGTGCATGTTTGTGTAGTTAATTACATCTGGTATTTTGTGTGGAGTCCAGCACATGGGCACACTGAAGGGATTCATATTGCAGTTTGTCTTTTTGAATCTCATACAGTCTGCTGCCGGGGCTGGTATATTTTGCACATGGTATATTTCTGGGGCACTTTCTCAATTGTTCTTCTTTGTATAATTTTATAAATAAATATTATTTTATCATTTTTTTGTATTCTTTTTTAAAATTTGGAGTGTAGTTTTAGGGAACCTTATTGTCAAGAAATTTGTTCTCCATCCTAGCAGAGTCTGGGGGACTGTTAAGGGAGAGTGGGCAGATATGTAGAACTCTGCTGTAATACATTTGTACGGCAGATCAATTAGATACAAAATGAAGAAAGAGGGCTTTTCCAGGATTGGATGGACCACAAAGATGTGATGTCCATCAATTAAATATATACATCCTAAGTAGCCCTACGTGATCTGTTCGGTACTATTGAGTATAAGGCTTAAAGAACTACTTAAAGGGATAGTAATACTTAAAATGTAAAAAAAAATATGTTGTAGGGTTTATCCCCCTGAGTAAAACAAGAGTACTCCCACTGCTGAGAGGTCTTTCGTTCAAAAGTTATTAATTTTCAAAGTTGAATTTTTTAGGTGCAATATCACAGTGGCCTGAAAGTGTACAGTGGCGCTGTTGCTACACCATCCTATGGAGATTTATGGTCAACTGACCAGAGTTCTCCATAGGATCGTGTAGCAACAGCGCCACTGGACAATTTCAGGCCACTTTGATATTGCACCTAAAAAATTCAACTTTGAAAATTAATAACTTTTGAATAAAACACCTCTCAGCAGTGGGAGTACTCTTGTTTTACTCAGGGGGATAAACCCTACAACATATTTTTTTTTACATTTTAAGTATTACTATCCCTTTAAGACTTAACCTTTATTAGGACAATTAAAACAAACTAATGTAAGTGAAGCTGGTAAATAAAACACCCTAAAGAACTGAGTAGGAAGATGCAGTATGGGTAATAAAAACAACAAGTCATCCGATTCTTATTTTAATAACATATATTGTTGTAGTATACAATAGATTGATGCTCTCTGAAAAAAAAAAATGGTGTGTGCTAATCAGTCCCTATTGCTTAGGTTAGAACTTGTTACTAAAAAAACACACTAATACTCCCTATGATTTATTTATTATTCATAGACTATAGTTATAAGGAGATCTCTGTAAGAGAATGATAACGGTAGTAGCGCTTGACTAATAAGTTTCTAGAGCTGATTTATTTCGACAAACATAATGAGCTAAAGCACAGTTGCAGTTAGTGTGCGGCATAATAGTTGTTTCAGTTCACTGTATAGTAGGTTGTGAGGTCATTCTTAATCGCAATCCTAAATACGTATATACTTGTATCTATATGAGCTTAATTGCATAAAGTAGCAGACGGTAGTGTGGATGCTAATCTTATACAAATCTTATACAAAGTTATAAGATTAGCATCTACACTACCGTCTGCTGCCTAACACAATTAAGCTCATATAGATACAAGTGTATATATGTACTTAGCTTATTAGTCAAGTGCTACTACTGCTAGCATTCTCTTACAGAGATCTCCTTATAACTATATTTTATGAATAATAAATGTCATAGAGTGAAAAGTAACAAGTTCTGACCCAAGCAATAGGGACTGGTTAGCACACAACACGTATACAGATATATTTTTTTCCCCCCATGAGCATCAATCTATTGTACACTACAGAAAAAGAGAAGAAAGCTCACAGCGCTAACTCATCATAAAATAGCCATATAGTAAATATAAATTAAATATAAATATAAAGATGAAAGATATAGATAGCAGCAAGAAATGAGAGGGTTCTCCAGTCCCCCTGACATTAGGCCTAAACCCAAAAGTGAAAACACATACAAACAAACAAATCTGCGCTCCTCTATATGCTGTGAATGTGTGCCTTGTAATGGGCATATATAATAATCCTTAGGAAATCTAAGTAAAATAAGTGAGAATTTCGTACCACAATTGACCAATCCGTGTGTAAGCTTACCAACCACGCCAAGGTATCTCACTTTATGGTAAGCCCTACTCTAATACACCTACAAATACTATCTAAATTAAAAATCCCTGAAGAAAGATGTTATTTTGAAAAAAACCACAGAAAAAACACATCATTACTTTACTTTATCTCACCATTCCTTTCCTTTTCTATCCCACTTGGCCTTTAAGAACCAGGCTTTTTGGCCTGTTCCAATGTGTATATCCCCTGTCTGTTTGGCATCAACCATTCCTCACATGACTTGTAAGGAAGGCTATAAATGGACCATAGTTCTCTATGTAATCACTTTATTAATGCAGGCCCATAAGGGCCCTGCGCCAGGTAAGTCCTTCATCTACACCTTTTTTTATTTTATTGTATGTATGCTGTTTTTAATTGCACTACATTGGGACCCACAAATAATAATAAAAACATCAAAATATCATTTAAAGGGTCCCCTCCAATGCGTTTCAAAATAACATCTTTCTTCAGGGATTTTTAATTTAGATAGTATTTGTAGGTGTATTAGAGTAGGTTATTGTACACTACGACAGTATATATGTGATCATCCATGCAGTCAATCCTTTGCACATGGTCTAAATTTCTGTATAGGTAATGGATGACCTTGTTTCTTCGATCACCATGGCCACTACCTTTAGTTCCACCAACTGACTGCATCCCACTACCCCTCTTTCATGTAATACAGTCTTTGTATGGGGTTGGTAAGCAGCAGGCACCCACACTCTGGCTTTGGTGGTGATGGTAGCTGATCCATCAGTAAACCAAGCTTGGATCCTTTACTCCTTGTTCAAGTGTTCCCAAGCAACAGCATCTTGATATGGCTCTACATCCACCTGGATAGATGGTTCTTCTGCTTCCACAGATTAAACATTCAATGCTCCCGCCAAAAGTCTACTGATATCAGCCGTGTCTTGGCCTGATGAATTGCCTCTTTCTGCCAGGTACCACTTCCATTTTTGTAGAGTCTGCTTCTGGGCAATTGCAGTACGAGCCACAAGGCCTTTGTAATGTACCCAGTTACTAATCGGCAAATCCGTTGTAACCGTTACTGGTTGGTTTCCTGTGGTACCCTCCAAATGTTGCAATGCTGTAAATGCCGCCAATAACTGCTTCTCAAACATGCTGTATTTCCATCCCTGCTGTGGTGGCTTTCTGCCATAGTCCCCAAGACATGCCATGTTCAGTCACTGATACACCCAACACAAATAGCTGGTTTGCTAGTATAGGACCCAATTTGTGGTTAATGCAGACTGCCTCCTTTGCAAGAACTAAAGCACCCACTTGTTCTTTACCCCAGTGCTCCAGTACTGGTGGAGGAATAGTCTTTTGGGGCCCGGACCACATCATACCCAAGATTTTCATTTGTTGAGTGGGCCTTGCACCTTCTGTTCATTGATAACCCATCCTCTTTGCTTCATCCAGGTTAATAGGGTATACAAATCCTTGGCCATCTACTGTTCTGTCTCCCCAGATACCATAACATCATCGGCACTGGAGTGGCCCCATTGCCAGCAAGTCTCTGGCTATTAATCCATGACAGGTAGCTGGAGATGTAATTAAACCTTGAGGTAACACTGTTTGCGTATATTGTCTCCCTACCCAGGTGAAAGCAAATTGATCTTGTTATTCCTGTGTGATTGGTATAAAAAAGAAAGCATTAGTCAAGTCATTTACTGCATGCTGTTGTCCAGCAGTCTGTGCAATCCTTTCCACCAATGAAATAATGTCCGGGTCTGCTGTACCAGTGGAGGTGCGACTTTATTCAGGCCTCGGTAGTAAATAGTCATTTTCCAGCTAACATCCATTTTTTTCACTGTATTATCTTAGCCATCTCCTTGTGTCCCCCACAGGGATACGGTATTTCTTCAAATTAACATATCGAGCTGGTAAAGGAATGTACACTGGGGTCCATTTTGCGTGCCCTCTGAATATTGGTCGAATAGCTGAAAGACGCACAGTATGACTGCAGTGCCGAATTAATAACATCCTGCCTCAGTGTGTATTGTCTGTCCCTTAAGGATAGCCATCCCAGAATATTGTCAGGTAGTTTGGAAACTAGAATTTCTGCAGGGAAGGAAGGTCCTTTCCCCTTGTCCAGTGCACCCAATTGACCCATTAAATTACTTGCCTTCCTCTACCCACCAAAAAAAAAAATATTTCCTTCCCTTCTTCCCTCCACCACAAAATGCTGCCACCTTCCCCTCCTTTTAGATCTAATGCTTAGACCTATGCACATTGAAACTACAGTAGTCCCCTTTGAGGAACCTTCAGGTCCTCAAAGGGCACTGCCGTTATCGTAAATTAAGACAGTTCCTCACAGGGCAGTGCAGAAAGCAGTCGACAAATGTAAGCATGTCCCGGCGGCCTCTGGAGGGGGTGATTAGAGGGAGGGAAGCATGAGTGATAGCAGGTTAGACAATCTCACACAGTGCCACATGACTGAACACTTGAAGCAGTCGTTACAAGAGTCATACCGCCGAGCATATTATCTTTTTAGAATCTACGGTATTGGATCTGGAAAGAAATATTGCAACATTTTGTGATATTGGAAACCTGGAAAGGAGCTTGGAGCTCACTGAGCGCGTACTATGTGGGGTTAGTGGCAAAGAGGTTGGGAATGAAGATGAGGTGCAGCAGGTAGGCAGCTGGGTAACAGTAAGGAGAGGAGGTAGTGGGCAGAGGAAGAGGAAGGCCAGTTCTGAGTTTATTCAGTCCAACAGATTTGAAAAATGAAGTGAATATGTTGATGAGGATAATTCAGAATTGACAATACTGGAGAAGGCTGATTCCTGCAGCAGCCTGGGGAATGGTCCTTCTTCCAGTTTAGATGGCATACAGAGCAGGAAGAAACCAAGGCAGGTGATGGCAATAGAGTATACTATTATTAAGACAGTGAATCGGTTAATCTGTCAACAAGAACATGAATGCCGAACAGTATCTTGTCTCCCTGGTTCTCTGATTCGGCATATTGTGGACAGGACAAACAGATTATTGGGAGAGGCTGGAAAGGATCCAGATTTCCTGGTACATATTGGAACCAGTGACAAAGTTGAAGGAAGATGGAGTTCACAAAATATGATTTCAAGGATTGATGGTGGAAGGACCTCCAGGATGTTTTTTTCTGCAATACTGCCAGTGCCATACGCCAGTGCATGCAGGCAGAGGGATCCCAGGGAGCAAGTTAGTCGATATATGCTGCAAACGACCTAATATTGGTGAGAATGCTAAGGCCCAACTTATTGCAAATTACAAAAGCTGTGCATCTTGGGCATACTATAATTATGGAAGATTTTAACTATCCAGATGGAGACATGACACCTGTCAGAGTGCTAAGGGAAGCAGGTTTGTGAGCATGCTTAGAGATAGCTACATGTCACAAATGGTGGATGTGCCGACAAGAAACAACAACAATGTATTGGACCTAATAATAACAAATAATATAGACATGGTGTGCTATATTAAAGTAGGTCAACATTTGGGAAACAGTGACCATAAAATGGTTTCATTTGAGATCAGTTTGTCAAACACCTGGCACAACTCTATCCAAACACTATGAAACTTAGGGTCCCCAATGTGAAATCCCCCCACCAGAAACCAAGTACTGCTTGGTGAACCCACCCTGCCACAAGCTTAGCATATTCTGTGGGATGGAATCTCCTCAGATGCCTCTTTACGCCCTGGTTGAGATTATCCTCCACCACACTGCCATGTGTGGTCAGTGCGCCATACAGTGTGCAGTGGGTGGAACATGAACTGCCACATCCTGACATCTACAGAATGGCTAGCACTTGGTGGGGGAGGTAAAGATGAACGAGATGGATTAGCAGAAGATGTAGTTACCCTAGAAGAAGAAGGTGATGGCAAGCCAGGTGTTTCGCTTGTCATTGAACTTTCAGCCTCCAGGTGGGTTTCTCCTCGTCTTTGATCTCCGCCTCACCTTTTGTTACCTTTGGGGAAAGCCAGGGGCCACAGCAACAGCAGTGCCCGATTTCTGTGGTGTGTGTTTGGCTTGAACATGTTTCACATAAATGTCATGGTGACTGTGTTTCATGTGTGTTATCAAGGCTGTTGTGGCAAGGCTCATTCCCGCCATTGTGCACAGTGCCATTGGTGATGACTGCATTGTGCCTGTCCCAACAGAAAAATAGTCCCACACTCATGACTTTAGGGGAAGGGGAAATGTGGAGAAGAATGGCCTCTTTCTTCTTTTCCTCCACATTCCCCTTCACTGGCTGGGGCAGAGGATGATGTTTCTGCTACTGCCTCAGAATCGGCACCAGGAGTATTGCTGCTGGCAAGTGGAACCTGTCGTAGTCACGAATCACTTGTTCACCCCATTCACACTGTGTCCACGCTGGTTTTTGGCACACTAGACTGCTCCTCAGTATCCTGCTGCCCTTGCAACTCAGCAGCAGCAGAAATTAGAGCAGTTGCAAACTCCACAAATTCCAAAAGCTCACTGCTGGTGGTGTTGATGCCCATCTCCATCTCTGACTCCTATTCCTTCTCAGTTTAGGCTAAAAAGGCCATTAAAATGTCTTCTGCCCCAGCTTCTCCACCACCACCACCAGTTCTTCCTTGCTGCTGCTGCTCTATAAAAGACATCTCACCGGTTGGAGGAGGTGATGAGAAATGTGAGAGAGGGTCCCCTAATGTCGCATTTGCCATTTCTTGTTGACCTGAAGAAGGCTGATTGGCAGCACTAGCAGCAGGCACCTGATCTGTGCTCCTGGTGGTGGTGGTAGTATTGCTGCTAGGCAACAGTTCTGCCTTCTACAGGATCATATTCCGCCTGACAATGCTGTGGTAGGAAGAGGACTCAGGGTCAGCGGGATGGTGTGGGCCCCCTTAACCACTAGTCTGGACATTCTGCATTACTTCCCCTACCATTCCCCGAATGCTAGTCCCACCAGCTGCTTTACCATCACTGTTACTACTATTAACACCAGCCACATCAATTTCAGTCCCTTCTCTCCCACTCTGTAGCTGCTTGTATTGTGTTTCAGTTCCTGAAAAACGGCACGTTTTTATAGGAAAAAGGCAAAAAAAACATTAATAAAGGGGCGGAAACTTTCTAGCCATTGAAAAAATAGCAAAAAATGTTTGCCAACGGGCAAAAATGGCAAAAATGTTAATCACTGTATTTAAAGTTGATTTAACCACTTGGTTGTCCGCTTTTTCGCTGGGACACAATGGGACCTTTCATCCACCCCTACTCAGTACTATAACCTATTTTCCAAAAATATAAACATTCGTCCTATGTCAGCGGTTCTCAATCTTTTTTGAGTCAAAGCACCCCTAACGTGCAATCTTGAATTTTTGGCCACCTCTCCCTAACATGTTATATGTCATTAGTAAGAGATTTAGTGAAAGGTAGAAATAAACAATATAGTTACTCTTAGCTTTCACAATCAGATTCACAAAAACAAGCATATTGTGTGAAACAATTTCCATTAATATACATTTGAAACTAAACATTCACGTTTTTGTCAAAGTCTTTAAAGAAAACAAGGTACACCATAAGTGGATAAGTGCCATGACACCCTGGTTGAGAACCACTGACCTATGTGGTAGATAATATAATGTTTTGACATATTGAAATATGGGAAAATCTAACAGGTTCACATATTGTTTTCTCACCACTGTATATATATATGGTACGAAAAGAAAAATGGTAAAATCTAACGGGTTCACACATTTTTTTCTTACCACTGTATGTATATGGTACTAAAAGAAAACTGGGAAAATCTAACAGGTTTACATTTTTTTCTCACCTGTGTGTATATATATATATATATATATATATATATATATATATATATAGTACTAAAAGAAAACTTATTCTACTCCTCCTCCAAAACCATAACCCCCCAAAAAGCAATATATATAGTTTACATGTTCATTGCATGTATAAATACAGTATTGGCTTATGATCATTCTATTTTCTTTTGCCAGTGGACTACATACAACACTGTCTGAGTAGAACCACTGAGCTGTTTCTGATGTTCCTGCACTCTAAACCCATGCAGAGGCTTAAAGTTTCCAAAGAAAAGGTTATACACATTATGCTAAGATTTGTACATCAGTCAGTGATTCTCAGCTCCAGTCCTCCATGAACAGTAACAGGTTAGATTTTAAGGATACCCCTGACTAAGCACAGGTGGAGCGATCCCAATGACAGCTCCACTGATTACATTATGGCTAACAAGCAGGGATATCTTGAAAACCTGCAGTGCTGACATGCCGAAGGACTAATGTTGATAAACACTGATGTACGTACAATGTGTACTACTAAATCACATATGTGTAATATTCATTTACAGCCACTTGGTGGTGAGAGATGCCTAGTTTGTGCACGTATGCATGCTCATTTAAATAGTTGCTTTTTCATCTCCCTTAAAATGGTGCTTCATCAAAATGAGTATTCTCTGACATTTAAGGAACAAATCACTTTTGGTGTTTCGAAGAAGAATATACTTATGCAAAGAATGAAAGATGTCTTGCAGTCATATTTGCAGTTATTGAAACTAGTAATGTCATTGCTGGATTTTTTCACATTATTTTATCTTTCATTTAATAATCACAATACCTTGGATCTTTCTATTTTATTACAAACTAAAAATAATTCATATATATTTTTTAAAATCAGAAACATATTTCTATTTGTTTCATTTCTTTCTGAAAGTTCTGAAAAAAGTACACAAATGAGGTCTTACTCTAGACAAGTGAAGGGATCTCTAATCCAATTTTTGAACATGGTTTCATGAGAAAACACATGCTATTTTTTTTTTGAGGGGGAGGATAACACACATAATGTTTATGCTCTCAAAAGTGAGTCCACTAAGAATGCAAAAATGTCCTCAGTGAAGTATATTGCAACACCTTAGCTCAGATGTAGGAAAATATCATATAGGTTAATTACTTAAAGGGATAGTAATACTTAAGATGTAAAAAATATATGTTGTAGGGTTTATGTCCCCTCATAAAACAAGGGTACTCCCACTGCTGAGAGATATTTTATAAAAAATGATAACAGCTCAAACTTGATTTTTTTAGGTGAAATATCACAGTGGCCTAAAAATTTAGAGTGGCACTATTGCTACACAATCCTATGGACACAGTCCATAGGATGGTGTAGCAACAGCGCCACTGTAAATTTTCAGGCCATTGTGACCCAGTGCATAGGATGGTGTAGTAACAGCGCCACTGTAAATTTTCAGGCCACTGTGATATTTCACCTAAAAATTTCAGGTTTGAGCTGTTATAATTTTTTAATAAAATAAGTCTCAGCAGTGAGAGTACCCTTGTTTTACTCAGGGGGATAAACCCTACAACATATATTTTTTTACATTTTAAGTATTATTATCCCTTTAACCCCTTCAGTGCCAGAGGCTCGGGCCATTTTCTGAACCCTGCAGGCCAGACACTTTTTCAACATTTTTGCTATCCTTCCGTTTAGGCTCGATTTCCTCTGGGGATTTTTAGTTACATATGGAAAACTATATATTGTTTTTTTCAGAACGAATTGAGCTTTCTTGTGATACCTTACATGAAGAGAATTTTACATCGTGCAAAAAGCTATGATGTCATAATGACAAAAAAAAGTGAAAATTTACTCATTTTGCTAAAATCACATACTATGTATCAAAAACATTTACCTTGATTGAAAAAGTTTCAATTATTTGAAAAAGCCTCGAGTCCCCCAAGTAAAAAAATACCAAATTTGTATAGTTTTACCTACGTCCATGGCTAGCGTAGAGCCCTAATCACCAGCAGCGCAAAATGACATTTTCAACTTTATAAACTAATATGCGCATTCTAGGGTTTTTGTGGTAAAACTACCCTAAAACAGTGGAATAACTATATAAAACTATATATTTCTGGAAAGTAGACAACCTGCTGCATCTAATGAGGGGTGATTTTCCTTGTTACCCCAAGCCTGGTGTGCACAAATGCCTCCAGAAGATGGCGCTAATGAAAAAAAAAGGCATTTTCTTACATTTCTGCCCCTTCAAATGAACTAAAATGTGTGAAAACCATGGCATTTCCAACTGTATTCATTAGCTAGTGCTCTTAGGAGAAAAATAACACCCCATTGGTATGAGTTCACCTACCTCAGGGGGCGCTACAAGTACAAAACTACACCTATTGCAACCTCTAATTTTTCTAACATTTTCTCAAACATTACCTGTCTGTACAAAAATGGTTATAACAAATACAGAAGTGAAGAAAGGGTACACAAACCATACCATTTTGAAAAGAAGACACCCTGCCGCATCTAATGATGGGTGACTTGCCTTGTTACCCCAAGCCTGGAGTGCACAAATGTCTCCAGAAGGTGGCGCTAATGAAAAAAAAAGGCATTTTCTTACTTTTCTGCCCCTTCAAATGTACTGAAATGTGTGCAAACCATGGTATTTCCAACTGTATTCATTAGCTAGTGCTCTTAGGAGAAAAATGACACCCCATTGGTATGAGTTTAACTACCTCAGGGGGCGCTAGAAGTGCAAAACGACACCCACTACAACTTCAAATTTTTCTAACATTTTCTCAAACATTACTTGTCTGTACACAAATGGTTACAACAACTACAGAAGTGAAGAAAGGGTACACAAACCATACCATTTTGAAAAGAAGACACCCTGCCGCATCTATTGATGGGTGACTTGCCTTGTTACCCCAAGCCTGGAGTGCACAAATGCCTCCAGAAGGTGTCGCTAATGAAAAAAAAAGGCATTTTCTTACATTTCTGCCCCTTCAAATGTACTGAAATATGTGCAAACCATGGTATTTCCAACTGTATTCATTAGCTAGTGCTCTTAGGAGAAAAATGACACCCCATTGGTACGAGTTTAACTACCTCAGGGGGCGCTAGAAGTGCAAAAAGACACCCACTACAACTTCAAATTTTTCTAACATTTTCTCAAACATTACTTGTCTGTACACAAATGGTTACAACAACTACAGAAGTGAAGAAAGGGTACACAAACCATACCATTTTGAAAAGAAGACACCCTGCCGCATCTAATGATGGGTGACTTGCCTTGTTACCCCAAGCCTGGAGTGCACAAATGCCTCCTGAAGGTGGCGCTAATGAAAAAAAAGACATTTTCTTACATTTCTGCCCCTTCAAATGTACTGAAATGTGTGCAAACCATGGTATTTCCAACTGTATTCATTAGCTAGTGCTCTTAGGAGAAAAATGACACCCCATTGGTATGAGTTTAACTACCTCAGGGGGTGCTAGAAGTGCAAAACGACACCCACTACAACTTCAAATTTTTCTAACATTTTCTCAAACATTACTTGTCTGTACACAAATGGTTATAACAACTACAGAAGTGAAGAAAGGGTACACAAACCATACCATTTTGAAAAGAAGACACCCTGCCGCATCTAATGATGGGTGACTTGCCTTGTTACCCCAAGCCTGGAGTGCACAAATGCCTCCAGAAGGTGGCGCTAATGAAAAAAAAAAGGCATTTTCTTACACTTCTACCCCTTCAAATGTACTGAAATGTGTGCAAACCATGGTATTTCCAACTGTATTCATTAGCTAGTGCTCTTAGGAGAAAAATGACACCCCACTGGAATGAGTCGACATACCTTAGGGGTGCCAAAAGCACATAACTACACCTACCTGTTTGCTTCTTCGAAAATGGCTGCTTGTACTAAAATGTCCATAACTGTTAGAGACATGAAGGAAAGGTATAAAAGGTATACCATTTTGGAAAGTAGACATTCTCCCGCATCAAATGAGGGGTCACTTGCCTTTCTACCCCCTGGGCTGTAGTGCACAAATATTTCCAAAAGGTGGCGCTATGGGAATAAATACAGGTTTTTTTACATTTCCACCACTTCAAAGATACTAAAATCTTTGAAAACCATAACATTTCCTGCTGTATTCAGTACTTGCTACCATCATGAGAAAAATGGTAGCCCATTTGTGTGGGTTAACATACAATATGTGGGTGCTAGGAACACGAACGTAAACCTGACACTTTTGTTTTTTAAATTATCTGCTTGCACTAAAATGGTTATAACCATAATAGATATGCAGGAAAGGTAGAGAAACAATGCCATTTTGAAAAGAAAACAACCTGCCGCATCTAATGAGGGGTCACTTGCCTTCTTACCCAAAGGCTGGTATGCACAAATGCTTCCAGGAGGTGGCGCTAATGAAAAAAAATGCTTTTTTTTACATTTCTGCCCCTTTAAATGTATGGAGCTCTGTGAAAACCATGGAATTTTCAACTGCATTTGTTTGCTAGTGCTCTTAGGAGTCAAACGACACCCCATTGATATGAGTTGAACTACCTTAGGGGGTGCTAGAAGTAGAAAACTACACCTACTACAACCTCTGATGTTTCTAACATTTTCTCAAACCTGACTTGCCTGTATAAAAATGGCTATAACACCTTCAGAATTGAAGAAAAGGTAGATAAACCATACCATTTTGGAAAGAAGACAACCTGCCGCATCTAATGAGGGGTCACTTGCCTTTGTACCCCTAAGTTATTTGGAACAACTATTTCCAGAATGTGGTGCTACAGGAAAGAAAAACAAACATTTGTTTTACACATCAGTCACTTCAAAGATACTAAAATGGTTCAATGGCGTGGGATTTCCTAGGAGGACTTTTTGCCAGCCAAAAAAAAATGGTACCCCACTGCTCTGGGTTCACATACCAATTTACGCTACAAGAGCGTAGCTACCAGTGAAACAGAAATGGGAAAGCAAACAGTGTATGTGTGATTTTATGGCTAACAGATGAAAGAAGCTAGGACGTCAGCCGGTGTATGTGCGGACCTGTGACTACAAGTCTAACAAAATGTGTGAGAGGGTGAGGGATTAGGCAGTGTGTGTGGGTATGAGCAGAGGAGCAAGGATGGTGGTGATGGTGGGGCAGTGTCTGATAGTGTGTATGGGAGATCTCTGACTACCATTGTGCACTGTATGTCCCCTCATACAAAGCACTGCGTTGGACCCCCTTCCTGTTGCACGTGCATTTTTTGGGGCTTTTTCCCCCAATATTTTTGTGTAGACCTCGTTGGGGGCATCAGAACCCATACAATGAGGTCTAAATAAAAAATAAAGGGGGAAAAAATCCTTTATGTGCCACAGGGGTGTCCAGCACACAAAGGGTTAATTTTTTTTTATCGTTACTTTGTATTCAGATGGCCACCAAACAAGCTCTGATCACAAAGTAATGATAAAAAGTCCTGTGTGTACCACAGGAAGGGGGTCTGCATTGAACCCCCCCTCCCAGTGGCACACACATGGTTAATTTTTGATTTAATTTTTTTTTATTATATACCTCATTGAGGGGCATCAGGACCCCCTGATCCCTCCCCAATGAGGTCTTAGTAAAAAAAATATATATGTCCACAAACAGAGTGACCCTGTGAGTGCCACAGGGGTCTGCAGCGCATTGCAAAGCAATGCACTGGATCCTTGTGGCACTCAGAGGGTTAATTTTTTTTTTATCATTACTTGGTAATCAGAGCTTGTTGGGGGGCCATCAGGACTAATCATGATGGCCCCCCAACAATCTCTGATAACGAAGTAATGATAAATGCCCTGTGTGTGCCGCAGAAGGGGGGCTGCATTGGCCCCCCTTGTGGCACACACAGGGTTAATTTTTTTTTCTTTACATTTTTTTTTATTATGGACCTCATTGGTGGGTATCAGGACCCCTCTGATTCCCCCCAATGAGGTCTTAAAAAAAAAAAAATAAAAGGAATCAAAATAAATGTCCCTGTGAGTGCCACATGGGTCTCCAGGGCATTGCAAAGGAATGCATTGGACCCTTCTGGCACTCAGAGGGTTAATTTTTTTTTGTATTATTACTTTGTAATCAGAGCTTGTTGGGGGGCCATCAGGACCAATCCTGATGGCCCCCCAACAATCTCTAGTAACAAAGTAATGATAGAAGCCCTGTGTGTGCCACAGGAGGGGGGGGGTGCATTGGACCCCCCTGTGGCACACACAGGGTAAAATTTTTTTTTTTTTTTTCTTTAATAATAGACCTCATTGAGGGGCATCAGGATTCCCCCTGATCCCCCCAATGAGGTCTTTCAAAAAAAAAAAAAAAAAACCCCCAAAAAATGACCCTGTGAGTGCTACAAGGGTCTCCAGCACATTGCAAAGCAATGTGCTGGGGACCCCTGCGGCACTCACAGGGCTACTTAGCGTTTTTTTATTTTATTTTTATTTTTTTTTAATTACTCAGACCTCGTGGGGGACATCAGGACCCCTCCTGGTGTCCCCCCAGTTATTGATCTCCCAGCCATCGGCTGGGAGATCAATAAAGCGACTTGCAGGAGAGCAAAAGCTCTCCTGCCTTTCACTCCTACCACCGGTAGGAGTGAATGGGACCGGGGAAACTTCCCCAACGTCATCAGTGAAATGTCACTGATGACGTTGGGAGGCTTCGCCCGGTCCCGCCCACTCCTACCCGGAAGTTCGGGTAGGAGAGAAGGAAGAGGAGAAGCTGCGCTTCTGCTGCGCTTCTCCTCTTCTTTTATTGATCTCCCAGCGCGATCGGCTGGGAGATCAATAACAGGGGGGACATGAGGAGTGATCCTCATGTCCCCCCACGATTGCCCAGGTTTTTTTTTTTTAAAATGCGGCCACTGCATGCCGGTTATACCGGCTCATGCAGTGACCGCATTTTAGTGGGTACATCGTACGAGCTTGGCACAGCGGGTACAGCTGTCCAAACTCGTACAATGTACCCACTTGGCACTCAAAGGGTTAAATTAAGATATATCTAGCTGAAAGAGGGCATTTATTATTTTGCACCAAATTCAACTGTATCACACAAAATGTAATTAAATATGAATTTGTATTTACTTTTATGCTTCTTGTCATTTAACAATATATTGCAGAAAGGCTTCTTTTAAAGTCAAGCCTAGATTTACCATTAGACAGGCAAGGCAACCTGCCTAGAGTACCAATCTCCCAATGCAGGGTTTTTATTGTGGCCAGCACAATTTCATTTCACCTTCACCAGAAACCTCCAGCTAGTTTATTTACTAGGTTATATAATTCTATAATATCCCTGTGATATAAAATTGGACAGTTTATTTACAAATGTATATACCACTATACTAGCTAGTTTATTTTAGATGATTTTTGTGTTTTGTTATAGGCAAAGGTATTTTTTGTACCAGGAAACTGTGGATGGGTCGTGGGGTACCACCGTCAAGGGAGTGGAGTGTGTGAACAATTGCAAAAATGTCCCAGGCTTATAGTTACTGGGAAGTCCACTCTGTCTACCTGAAACTGACCCATTTATACACCCACTAGATGAAATTGTAAGGAACAACAAAAATTCAGGGCAAAAGCCCATAGCCTATATTTATTAGTGGCAATTCAGTTATGTTTGTGTTCCGCATTATCAATAATAAATATGGGCTAAGGGCCTTTGCATTAAATTTTGTATTGCTCCTGCTCATCTCTTCATTTTCATGTAGAGAATGCGAGGCCATGAGCAGTGCTTGAAGAAAATGGGGTTTCTTGCCTAGGGCACAGAGGTATAACCACAAATTATGCAGAGGGTGACAGGGGCCCAGCATTCAGGGAGGCCCATTGGTCCCAGTGCCCAGTAGGTTATAGTTATGCCACTGCAAGAATACGTTATAATAAAATATGCAGTTATACATATAATTGTGTGAGCTTATTTTGCACACCTTGGCCTTAAAGGGCTAAATAATGAGTGCATGTAAGCTTTTATATCTGTGTGCCTGTATATTTGTGCTGTAATATGCGTGTATATTTGTGCTGGAAAAAAAGAGATATACTGTATACACAGGCTATACAGTATATCCCCTTTTTTCCAGCAATCACATTTTACATGTGATGTACATTCTAATTAACCCCCGGGGCCCTGTATTTAGGAAAAGATAATGACGTAACTCCTTTAATCCCTTTCCTGCAGGTGTATAGAGAATGTATGGTGAGAATTGCGTGGGCCTAGCCCCCCTCCACCCATTTTACACTGTAAGACTTAAGGAATCCTGCCAAGCCAGATGGGGGGGGGAGCTTAGGTTGTTTAGTAATTCTCTGTATTTGACGCTGACCTGTGTTCTGGCAGATGTAGTTTTCCTGTGAAGATGGGGATACACATTGTTGTATAGAATGTGACTGCACAGAATATTTTTTTCCATCTGGGCTACAGCAGTGAAACTTAGAACTGATTTAATTGTTAGGCAAATTTCTTCAAAACATAATAAGAATATATCATTTCGAAGTAATGTTGATATTACAGGTAGGCAAAAAGTCCCATTTTTTCTGCTGGAATTTTGTTATAAAACCGACAGTTTGTTGCTTTTTCAGCAGAAATTCCCCCAAACCCAGATGAAAGGCCAGAGAATTCCCACTGCAATACTGTAGGGAGGTCAGACTCAGTATGTGTGGTTCTGTGGCTATGCCTACTGTGCGACAAGGCTGGAAGGTCATAATTAGTTATAAGAAAAAAGGTGAACAATGTGGTCAGAGCTCAAACCCTCAGTTGGCATTATAGAAAGGATTGGAGAGGGCTGAGGGGAAAGGAGATCTAGGGTAAACCAATACAAATGCAAATACAGATGATATACCGCAAACAAAGATAATTAATGAGCAAGATCACTTTGATGACCTGAGTCAGTGAACAATAGGTCTCAGTATAAAAATCTAAAGAGGTCAAAATAAATTGGACAAGGTAAAATCACCCAACAGGATAGATAGCCAGTATAAATGTTAAATGTACAAAACAGAAGTAACTTAGAATCTGATCAGAGGGGAAATATGTAGATCACATAAAAAGGTATGAATATGAAATAGTTATTAGTAACTGTAACGGACCCTAGGCTGTTACTTGGTGGCGAGTAACAGGACTATGAAAGCCTGCCGCCTAAGGGACATTGTGGTAGCCAGTGGACCAGTGTCTGGCAGTTTGTTTGGAGGTTACATGAAGAACAGCTCCTCCAAAAAGACTAAAATACATGGACTATAAAACCTGCAGCAGGCTGGCTGCCCTACGGGGCAACCTATTCAACAAGACCCATAAACTTTACATGGGAAAGTAGGCGGCTTACTGATTGGCTAGTCTGAGTTAAAGGGACTCCATTGACTTTGCATGGGAAAAGTAGGCGCCCCTCGGATTGGTCGCTTGTTTGCCCGCCTGCCAGTTCTGATTGGCTGAGATGACCATGATGATCTTGGCCAGGATTGGCCATCGGATTCCAGGCTCCTGTTTGCCCAGGGGTTGAAGAGGAATATTCAAAGATGCTTCAACCCCCTGGCCATTGTGTAAAGATGTGTATTCGAGTCCCTCAGCCTTTTGTCCCAGTGTTTACCCCTCATCAGTCCCTTTGTATGAATAATGTAATGATGTCTGGCCCATTGTGTTATGTTTACACCATCTGTCACTGTCCTTTGTCTAGTATTGTATCTTGATGTAGTTCACCATGTATAAAAGAGTTGAAGTTTGTACAATAAAGTGTGTTACAGTTTGAACTTGAACTGGCTCCTGTCTCTCTGTTGCAGGATGGTATCAAGGGTCTTCTGTTGACCCCCATCCTAGGAAGAAATGCTGCTTGAGTAACCGGTGGAGCTGTGTAACGGTTTGTTCAACACTCAGACACAGAGGGTAGGATAAAACACAGTTTTATTAAAACAAATACAATGAGAATTACCCTTGATGGGCTATAGCGTAATTCAGCAGAATAGACAGGTGCAATACAGGACTTAGACTTATGCCTACACAGGCCCAGTATACTAGTAAGTGAGAGAGTTCATATACTGTCACAGGTCAGGCATGACAGGGTGAATACCCAGCACAGTATGGGTTAAAGCCCCAATAGATATAATCAGTCTCTGATGTGGTGAGTTCTCAGTAACGCCCAGTATGATGGAATAACAGCGATAAGGAGACTGTAGTGCTAGAATGGAGACAGAGCACTATAGATCTGCCAGAGCAGAGCTGAGACTTATAGCCCCTGCCGTAGCAGTAAACGGAGGCCACACAATACTCTGCAAGAGCTGTATGGAATAGAGCCAAGGGCACACTGCCGGTGCAGTAACGGAGGAAACAGTATTCTGCACGAGCTGAACGGAATAGAGCCAAGGGCACCCTGCCGGTTCAGTAACGGAGGCCACAGTATTCTGCACGAGCTGAACGGAATAGAGCCAAGGGCACCCTGCCGGTGCAGTAACGGAGGCCACAGTATTCTGCGAGAGCTGAATGGAAATGCAACTAATGGCACACTGCCACAACAGTAACGGAGGCCACAGTATGCTCTGCAAGAGTTAACAGAAGGCTCAGCAATCGGTACACTGCCGTAGCAGTAACGGAGGCAACAGTAGCTCTGCAAGAGTTAATGGAAGGCTCAGCAATAGGTACACTGCCGTAGCAGTAACGGAGGCAACAGTAGCTCTGTGTCACGGTTTGTTTTGACTCTCAGACACAGAGTTAAGATAAAAACACAACTTTATTGAAAGTTTAAAGAGAACCCCATGGGTTTGATATGCATATATATCTCAACACGTGATTAGTACAATGCAATGGTGAACAATGGTACATTGAATAATAGAGAAGCTCTACCGGCCTTGCCAATACCGGGTAAGGCAGCCTTAGGACTGGCACAATATGGAAATAGGCTCTACCGACCTTACCAACATACCGTGCAAGGCAGCCTTGAGACTGGCACAACGAGAGAGGAGGCTATACCGACCCTGCCAGTATACCGGGCAAGGCAGCCTGGAGACTGGCACAATGAGAGAAAAGGCTCTACTGGCCCTGCAAATATACTGGGCAAGGCAGCCTGGAGACTGGCACAACGAGAGAGAAGGCTCTACCGGCCCTGCCAATATAACGGGCAAGGAAGCCTTGAGACTGGCACAACAAGAGAGGAGGCTCTACCGGCCCTGCCAATATACCGGGCAAGACATCCTTGCACCCAGAGGCGGCAAGTACTGGTGCAGTAACGTAAGTGGCCTCAGCGACCGGGATAGTGGTGGAGCAAACCAGTCACATGTTCTAGACTACACAGAGGCCTACCGGTGCTGTATAGTTGTCAGCGAGCAGCCGGTGAATATAGGAGCAAACCAGTACCCGCGTGCTGGACTACACATAGACACTACCAGTGCTGAATAGGAGGCAGTAAGCAACCGGTTAATATTGGAGCTCACCAGTACCCTCGTACTGGAGTACACACAGCCACTACCGGTGCTGTATAGGAGTCAGTAAGCAATCGGTTAATATTGGAGCGAACCAGTACCCGCGTACTGGACTACACATAGACACTACTGGTGCTGTATGGAAGGCAGCAAGCAACCGGTGATTATTGGAGTGAACCAGTACATGCGTACTGGACTACACATTGACACTACCGGTGCTGTTTGGGAAGTGGCAAGCAACCGGTGATATATGGAGCGAACCAGTACCTGCGTACTGGACTACACATAGACACTACCGGTGCTGTATGGAAGGCAGCAAGCAACCGGTGATTATTGGAGTGAACCAGTACCCGCGTACTGGACTACACATTGACACTACCGGTGCTGTTTGGGAAGCAGCAAGCAACCGGTGATATATGGAGCGAACCAGTACCTGCGTACTGGACTACACATTGACACTACCGGTGCTGTATGGAAGACAGCAAGCAACCGGTGATATATTGAGCGAACCAGTACCCGCGTAATGGACTACACAAATGAGCAACGGTGCGAAACAAGAGGCAGCAAGCAACCGGTGGGCCATATGAGGAAACCAGTACTGCGTACTGGATGCACGGAGGCCTTACCGGTGCTACATATGAGACAGCAGGCATTCTGTGTGCATGGAGCAAACCAGTACCCGCATACTGGACTACAAAGTGTCACAACCGGAGCTGCTTGTGAGCAAACCAGTACACGCGTACTGGACCAACAGGTAACAACCAGGGATGAGGATGTCGCCAGGCGACATGAAGGCGGAGAAACTCTGCACACGATCCAGAGGCAGGAACAACAGCCAGGCCGGGACAGGAAGCTGTAACAGTAACGGCAGACGACCGGATCAGGAACGGAAGCAGGAACGGAAGCCCAAACCAGATCAGGACCGGAGGCAGGAACCACTTCAGCAGAGGAGGCTGTCAGGCAGGTAAGCAGGTGAACTCTGGAAAGTAGAGTATGCAGCCAAGTCCCAGGGAACTCAGAAAACAATGCAGGTGGCTATAGACATAGAGACACCACGAAAGGGCAACTAAAGGGTGCCAGAACCTAGTCTATATAGGCAATACTGGGCAGACTAAAGACAGGCAGCCAATGGAGAGTCTTCACAGATAACTGACAGGAAGAGGCAGCAATCACGGGTACACTGCCTTAGCAGTAACGTAGGCAACAGTAGCTCTGCAAGAGTTAACGGGATGCACAGCGATAGGTACACTGCCGGAGCAGTAACGGAGGCAACAGTAGCTCTGCAAGAGTTAACGGAGGCAGCACGGACACACTGTCTGGTAGGCCCAGACAAGAGGAAGGCAGAATGTCGCCCAAACGACACAACAAAGCAGGAACTGGAGAGCCGGGCCGGATCACGGAGCAGGAACGTCAGACAAGCCGGGTCAGGTCACGCAGCAGGAAGTCAGCCAGGCCGGGTCGAATCACGGAGCAGGAACGTCAGACAAGCCGGGTCAGGTCACGGAGCAGGAACGTCGGCCAGGCCAGGCTGGATCACGGAGCAGGAACCAGAAGCAGAGTAGTCAGATGGGCCAAGTCGGTACACGGGAACACAGCAAGTCAAGTCAGCACTGGTACAGGAACACCACAAAAGGGCACCAGACAGGTGCCAGAGCCCAGTATATAAAGGCCATACTGGGCGGGCCAAACATAACTCAGCCAATAGGAGCGCAACACACAGAGACTGACAGAAAGCACGGGCACCGTGATAGTCTGCCTGCTTGTAGCTGAACTCAGGAGGGAGAAACCTGGGACCACGGCCTGAGTCCAATCCAAGGACTTGGGTATCCGTTACAGTAACTGTCCAGTACAAAGTCAGTAATGGTAATAGTGATAATAGTCCTTGGTGGCCAAGAATGTCTATTATACTAAGACAAAGTCCACCAATAATATTGTTGTTTGATAAATATCACTTGGCTTTAAGGAGTACAGTACCTTGTCATAAAAGTAACAATTAAGATGAATGGATTAAATGCGATGGAGAGAAACTTGCTGAGATGAACAAATGATGGAAAGTAGTCCATTGGAAATAGAAATTAAAGATATGGTAATAATGTCCCTCTTAATGCAACTGAGTGACTTTATTCACTGAGTAACAATTCTAGTAAGGACATACAAGTGCAGAGAAGAGGAGCAAGCAACCATCTAAGTGTAGTAAAATATAGCCCAAGCTGGACATAATGTGAGTGCATATATTGAGTTTTATGTTAGCTTACTCCACTAATGCATTTGACTACTTCTAGATGATTATTTACTCTTCAACAGAACAGCTGGCAAAGTCCATTTGAAAAAAGTTCTATGCCAACAAAGATCTGAGCTCTGTAATTTTGGGAGTAAGATCCAAAATCAAGAAACAATCATTTTTTAGAACAAGGAACAACAAAGCCGTTGTGACACTGGGTCAGAAGAATTGCTAGGGAACTGCCAAAAACAACCACAACAAATAAAAGGATCTTTAAAACCAGAAGAGGATGAAGAGCCAGACAAAATATTAACAAAAAAGATTTGCAGAGAAAACAAATTCATTTTCAATCTCTCAGACTATCAACTAAGTGAATCAGAGGAATCTCTATTAGTACAACTTGTACCATCAAGTGGTCGAACAACTGTGAACTATTTGTGGATCTACAACAGTTTATCCAGTAAGTAACTCTCAAGAGACAATTGGCCATCAAAGGTGAGGAAAGTTATGAACAGATGAGTTCTATGTAACCACCAGAATATATGGAGGTGATCAAGACTCTGACTGTTGGAACTACTACAAGAATTGGACATGACCTATCAGATGAAAACTGAGATACAACAAGATCTGTCCATAGAACACACTAATTTCAAACCCCAATCCAGATTTTATTCTTATTAGTCCAGAGGGATATTCTCAGAACTGGTGTTAAGCAATATGGAAGGATTTTTCAAAGAAATATGGAAATATTGGCGAGATGCAAGAAACATTTGCATCAGATAATGACATTTTTGTGCGCAGATAGATTTTGCTCATATTGTAATCCAGGAAGCTAAATACCGAACGCTTCTTGAATTGCACATGAAAAAATCCATTTTATGACAACAGTAAACAGACATATAAATTCATTCACAATAGCAGTTCCTGCATTAGGCACATTCGCTATTCCACTCACACAGATTCATTAATCTTAGCCACGCCCACAAAAAAAATAAATATACGCAGCTGTTCGCTAATCTTGAATTTTCATGCACAGTTCAACGAAATCATGTGCAAACCTATTCCCTAGTGGTTTTCAAACGGGAAATAGCGATTGCGCATGTTTCCTGCATCGCGCCATATAAGTCCAGCCTCACCAAAAAGAATTAGTTTACAACAACTAATGAAAAGCTGGTTATGAGGGAAGCAAAGGTGCTTGTATAGTGATCCAAAACTTAATAGATTACCTCAATGAGGCTAATGGATTTTGAGTAATAAAAATTATACAAAAAACTAACCACTAGTCCACTTACCAATTTCCATAAACAATATTTAGAACTTCTCAAATAAGCCTATATGATGTCTATTGTGAACAAACAAGAATTCCCCTTTCTATATGTAAAACAAACACCCTAAAACTGTGATTTTTTTTTACCATTTACCCAAAATACATAAGAGTAAGGATAATCCACCCAGATGGCCTATATTTGTAGGAATCAACTCCTGCTCGAGCATCGCTCTGCTCGGCACATGGCGGTACTCGTACGAGTACCGCATGTGCTCGCCCGCCATGTTCGGGTCTCCTCCCCGCACGTTTTGCGGCTGCTGCGCAGCCAATAAACGTGCAGGGAGGCTCTGACATCAGTGTAATGCCAGCAGCCATGTTGGCTGCTGGCATTACACTGATTGGCTGGCCAGAACCCGTGGTCTGGTGCTGTATAGCACCTGACCAGCGAGTTCGGCTCAGTCTTAGCCAGGGAGAGATGAGGATAGGAAGGGAAAGTCAGTGTAGGGAGAAGACAAGCAAATTTGTTAAAAAAAAGAACCAAAAGTCCTTTTTAGGACTACTGTGTGTGGGGGCAGCAGTTTATTTTGTGTGGGGGGAAAAAAACAAAAAAAAAAAAAAATTTCATATATTCTGTTTAGTGTGCAAAGTTGCAGATTAGAGCACATTCTGTTTAGTGTGCAAAGTTGCAGATTAGAGCACATTCTGTTTAGTGTGCAAAGTTGCAGATTAGAGCACATTCTGTTTAGTGTGCAAAGTTGCAGATTAGAGCACATTCTGTTAAGTCTTCAAACTAAAATATCAAAGTCACATATTCCATTCAGTGTGCTTCGCCGCAGTTTAGCAGCATATTCTGTGTACTCTGCACAGTTGCAGAATAGGAAGAAATACTGTTAAGTCTTCAAACTAAAATATCAAAGTCACATATTCCATTCAGTGTGCGTCGCCGCAGTTTAGCAGCACATTCTGTGTACTCTGCACAGTTGCAGAATAGGAAGAAATACTGTTAAGTCTTCAAACTAAAATATCAAAGTCACATATTCCATTCAGTGTGCGTCGCCGCAGTTTAGCAGCATATTCTGTGTACTCTGCACAGTTGCAGAATAGGAAGAAATACTGTTAAGTCTTCAAACTAAAATATCAAAGTCACATATTCCATTCAGTGTGCTTCGCCGCAGTTTAACAGCATATTCTGTGTACTCTGCACAGTTGCAGAATAGGAAGAAATACTGTTAAGTCTTCAAACTAAAATATCAAAGTCACATATTCCATTCAGTGTGCGTCGCCGCAGTTTAGCAGCACATTCTGTGTACTCTGCACAGTTGCAGAATAGGAAGAAATACTGTTAAGTCTTCAAACTAAAATATCAAAGTCACATATTCCATTCAGTGTGCGTCGCCGCAGTTTAGCAGCACATTCTGTGTACTCTGCACAGTTGCAGAATAGGAAGAAATACTGTTAAGTCTTCAAACTAAAATATCAAAGTCACATATTCCATTCAGTGTGCTTCGCCGCAGTTTAGCAGCACATTCTGTGTACTCTGCACAGTTGCAGAATAGGAAGAAATACTGTTAAGTCTTCAAACTAAAATATCAAAGTCACATATTCCATTCAGTGTGCTTCGCCGCAGTTTAGCAGCATATTCTGTGTACTCTGCACAGTTGCAGAATAGGAAGAAATACTGTTAAGTCTTCAAACTAAAATATCAAAGTCACATATTCCATTCAGTGTGCTTCGCCGCAGTTTAGCAGCATATTCTGTGTACTCTGCACAGTTGCAGAATAGGAAGAAATACTGTTAAGTCTTCAAACTAAAATATCAAAGTCACATATTCCATTCAGTGTGCGTCACCGCAGTTTAGCAGCACATTCTGTGTACTCTGCACAGTTGCAGAAAAGGAAGAAATACTGTTAAGTCTTCAAACTAAAATATCAAAGTCACATATTCCATTCAGTGTGCGTCACCGCAGTTTAGCAGCACATTCTGTGTACTCTGCACAGTTGCAGAATAGGAATAAATACTGTTAAGTCTTCAAACTAAAATATCAAAGTCACATATTCCATTCAGTGTGCTTCGCCGCAGTTTAGCAGCATATTCTGTGTACTCTGCACAGTTGCAGAATAGGAAGAAATACTGTTAAGTCTTCAAACTAAAATATCAAAGTCACATATTCCATTCAGTGTGCGTCACCGCAGTTTAGCAGCACATTCTGTGTACTCTGCACAGTTGCAGAATAGGAAGAAATACTGTTAAGTCTTCAAACTAAAATATCAAAGTCACATATTCCGTATAAGATGAAGAAGGCGGGTAAAAAGGGACGGGGAAGTGGACGTGATCCTGATAGTTCAGGGCGCGGGTCAGGACGCGGAGAAACTGTGCCTGGTGCCAGAGCACAAGAAAGAAAGACATCCACCATACCTAGCTTCATGTCTCATTTTACAGGGGGTCACAGGACATCACTCTCGAGGTCCGACCACTGCGAACAGGTGGTCGGTTGGATGTCAGCTGATACTGCTTCCAGTCGGTTAAGCACCACCCTGTCTTCCACCAAGTCCACTCTCAGTAGCCAAGAGTCTGGTCAACATAATCCTCACTCTGATCATCCTTCCTCCCACCATAGACGGTCTGGTCAAAGAAGTGATCCCACACTGGGATATAGTGAGGAGCTCGTCTCATCACCAATCCTTCATTTGACCCTCTCTCCAAGCACGCTTGCAGAGGAACATGACATCTTATGCCCTGATTCACAACCTCTAGAGGGTACCCAATCACAAGAAGATGACAGATGTGAACGGCATTTAAGGTCAAAGGAAGTAGTGGATGATGATGATGATGAGACACAGTTGCCATTAAATCAACCACTATTACTGTCTCAAGACCTTGTTGAGGAGGATGATATACAGTTGTCAATGACTGAGTATGTGGTGGGATCAAGACATGAGGAGGATGATCAGAGTGAGGAAGTGGAGGAGGACTTGGTGGACGATGAGGTGACTGACCCCACCTGGGAAGGTGTAGAGCCGAGCGATGACAGCAGTCCTGAGGGTGAGCCATCTGCAGCACCGCAACAGGCTGGAAGAGGCAGTGGTGTGGCTACAGAAAGAAGGCGGACCGCACCAAACCGGCCCGCAAATGTTCCACGGAGCACCCCCTTGCGTAAATCTACCTTGCCAAGGGGTAGGTGTTCCGCGGTATGGCGTTTTTTTAAGGAAAGTGCGGACGACAAAAGAATTGTAGTTTGCAACCTGTGCCACACCAGAATGAGCCGAGGCATGAACACTAGAAACCTCACCACCACCAGCATGATCCGACACATGGCATCCAAGCACCGTAATAAGTGGGAGGAACGCCTGGATCGCCCATCTGTGTCTGCAGGCCACACCACTGCCTCCTCTTCCCCTGTTTTCGGTGCCGGCCAATCGCCTGTCGAAGGCGCAGGCCCGCATACCTCCCGCCCTGCACCTGTACCATCTGAAGCACCATCAGCGACCACATCCACTTCCCTGTCCCAGCACAGCGTCCAAATGTCGTTACCCCAGGCATTTGAGCGCAAGCGAAAATACCCAGCCACCCACCCACAGGCCATAGCACTAACCTCACACCTTTCCAAATTACTGGCCATCGAAATGCTGCCATTTAGGCTTGTGGAGACTGAGTCCTTCCGCAGCCTGATGGCAGCAGCTGTCCCTCGGTACGCGGTCCCCAGCCACCACTACTTTTCCCGGTGTGCCATCCCCGCATTACACCACCATGTGTCCCGTAACATCACCCGTGCCCTGACCAACGCAGTTACTGGGAAGGTCCACTTAACGACTGACACATGGACAAGTGCTTGTGGCCAGGGACGCTACATTTCCCTGACGGCACACTGGGTGAATGTCGTGGAGGCTGGGAGCGACTCGGACCCTGGGATGGCACGGGTGCTACCCACGCCGAGGATTGCGGGCCCTACCTCCATCAGGGTTTCCGCCAGCACCTACGTTATTGGCTCCTCCTCCTCCGTTTCCACCTCCGAATTCTCTGCACGCAGCGCCACTCCCCCATCAGCCGGTAGCTGGAAGCAGTGTAGCACTGCAGTGGGGAAGCGTCAACAGGCCGTGCTGAAGCTGATCTGCCTTGGGGACAAACAGCACACAGCCTCAGAGCTGTTGCAGGGGATTAGTCACCAGACCGAGCAGTGGCTCTCGCCACTCAACCTGCAACCAGGCATGGTTGTGTGTGATAATGGGCGTAACTTGGTGGCGGCTTTGGAGCTCGGCAAGCTCACACACGTACCATGCCTAGCGCATGTATTTAATTTAGTGGTTCAGCGATTTCTAAAAACCTACCCCAATGTGCATGATCTCTTGACCAAGGTGCGCCGCGTGTGTGCACATTTCCGTAAGTCATCTACAGCTTCAGCCGGCCTGTTGAAGCTGCAGCAGCGCTTACAATTGCCAGCTCACCGGCTGCTGTGTGACGTGAGCACGCGCTGGAACTCCACCTTCCACATGTTGGCCCGGCTTTGTGAGCAGCAGAGGGCAGTAGTGGAGTACCAGCTGTTACACGGTCGTCGCCTCTCCGTTCAACTTCCTGTAATCAGAAGTGAGGAGTGGGAATGGATGTCAGACCTCTGTGAGGTTTTACTCAATTTTGAGGAATCGACACAGATGGTGAGCGGCGATAACGCTATTATCAGTGCAACCATCCCACTTCTGTGTCTACTGAAACGCTCGCTGCTCACAATTAAAACTGACGCTTTGCATGTGGAAGAGGTGGAAATGCGGGAGGAAGAGCTTACACAAGGTGATAGCCAGAGCACCCTCACTTCGTCTTCTCAGCGACAATTGGAGGAGGCGGAGGAGGAGGAAGACACGGTTGCCTCCGCTACAGAGGGTAGCCATGGAACTTTAGTTCCATCTCTTCAGCGTGGGTGGGCAGAAGAGGAGGAAGAGGATGAGGAGATTGAGAGTCATCCTCCTGGTGAGGACAGCGAAATCTTGACTGTTGGTACTCTGGCACACATGGCTGACTTTATGTTAGGCTGCCTTTCCCGTGACCCACGCGTTGTACGCATTTTAGACAACACGGATTACTGGGTGTTCACCCTTCTGGACCCCCGCTACAAAGAGAATTTCTCATCTCTCATTCCTCCGGTGGAGAGGACAAGCAAAATGGTGCAATACCAGAAGGTTCTTGTCGAAAAATTGCTCCAAAATTTTCCATCTGACAACACTGGCGGCAGAGTACGTGCTACCTTGGCCAACCGAGAAGGGGAGAAAAGGGGAGCACACAGCAGTTCCGACAAAGGCAGGGCAACACTCTCCAAGGCGTGGGACACCTTCATGACACCCCGCCAGCACACTCACCCTGATGCGCAGCCTAGTGTCACAAGGAGGGAAAAGTTTTGGAAGATGGTGAAGGAGTACGTAGCAGACCGTGTCAGCGTCCTCAATGATCCCTCTGTGCCTTACAACTACTGGGTGTCCAAGCTGGACACGTGGTATGAACTGGCACTCTACGCCTTGGAGGTGCTGGCCTGCCCTGCCGCCAGCGTTCTGTCTGAGCGGGTATTTAGTGCTGCTGGTGGCATCATAACAGATAAGCGTATCCGCCTTTCCACCGAAAATGCTGATAGGTTGACACTTTTAAAAATGAACAAGGCCTGGATTTCCCCTGAATTCTCCACTCTACTGGAGGAAAGCCCCGGGGGAACATAAAGTCACTTTATATATGTTATTTACAATGATGGGAATACTCTGTATTCCCATTCACCCCTTCCACCCAAAAAACGGGTATATGGTTGACTCTTAATCTTCTCATCCTCCTCCTCCTCTTCCATATGCCCTGTGATATAATTTTTATATAGGGCCAGCTCACCAGCGGGCCCTGTTTGACAATTTTTATATAGGTCAGCTCACCAGCGGGCCTTCTCATATAATGTTTTATTGGGTCAGCTCTCTAGCGGGCCCTCTCATATAATGTTTTATAGCGTCAGCTCACTAGCGGGCCTTCGCATATAATGTTTAGGATGGTCAGCTCCGCAGCAGACCCTCACCCATAATGTTTTAGATGGTCGGCTCAGCGCACGTTTCCCTCTTAATCATGGCCCCAGTTCAGAAAAATCGAGGAAATTTTTGGGAGAATTTGCCTTTGCGCACGTTTCCCTCTTAATCATGGCCCCAGTTCAGAAAAATCGAGGAAATTTTTGGGAGAATTTGCCTTTGCGCACGTTTCCCTCTTAATCATGGCCCCAGTTCAGAAAAATCGAGGACATTTTTGGGAGAATTTGCCTTTGCGCACGTTTCCCTCTTAATCATGGCCTCAGTTCAGAAAAATCAAGGAAATTTTTGGGAGAATTTGCCTCTGCGCACGTTTCCCTCTTAATCATGGCCTCACTTCAGAAAAATCGAGGAAATTTTTGGGAGAATTTGCAGATGATATACAAGTAAATATACAGCAAATACTGTTTGGTAACAATTTTTCGCCTAAAGTCGTTTTTATTTTCCTTTTTGTGTGTTTTACGGTCAGTCTGTAAAAATGGCATACTACGGGCGAAAGATCGTTCCCAGCAGCGATGTTGGAGTCCAAGATGCATCCAGACATCCTCCCTATGCTGTCCCTGAACCATTTCTGTGGTGTTTCCATCCTTTTCTGCCCTTTTCCTATGGACCAGGCATCCTCCCCTCATCAGAGCAGGGGGTGCCTGGTGTAATGCTCGAGTCCTCCCATTGACTTCAATGGGGCTCGGGTGCTCGGCCGAGCACTCGAGCCTCCGGGGGTGCTCGGTCAGAGCACCCGAACACCCGAGCATTGGGGTGCTCGCTCATCACTATCCCTTACTAGTAATGTATCACAATTCTTGATTACTTCTTTAAAAAGTATGTTTTGGGATTGCAATCTTACCCCAGAGGCTGTACACATACATATTATAGAAGCACCAAACCAAGATAATTTCATTTGATTAACCTGTGATGTATGTTCACTGTATACCAGCACTGAACTCCATTTGGGTCTAACAGCATTACAGTCCTTTTTGAATAAGAACAACATGATGGCCATAAAAAAAATTAAATCTTCAAGCTATACATTTCATACTGCAACATAATTCCTTCATCTTCCAAAACACTTGTTACCTACAGACCTATGAGATGGCTACGGGAATGAGGTTTGCCCACAGCTAAACAAACTTCTTCCTGGTTATCACGCTGACTAATAGGACAGGAGATGGACCCGTGGGACAGAGGGGGGTGTTGCTAGGCAGAACAGATGCAGAAACAATAACCAGTAACAGTCATGAGAGCTTGGTAGCAGAGAATGGAAAGTATAACTTGTAGATAAAAGCTGGATGATGGGTGGCCACATGTTGGCAGACAAAACTAACTCTCAAGGCTACGGCTGCTGATAGCTGGTTGACAGAGAAGCTAGGTTAATAGCTAAGGAGCAGTGTCAACTGCAAGAAGCCCTCACAGGGGAATTATAGGGCAAGGAGCTCACAAGGTCACAGAATCCATATTCAGCAAACAGAATCAGGTTTGGAATGAAGCAAAGGTCAGAACTGACAGCAAACAAGCATGGTCAAAATTCAAAGCCAAGGTCAAATACAGAAAACAGGAATCTCTGCACTGGGGCAGTCATTCAGTAAGACACTATGCAGGTGCACTGAAGTGTCTGTGAGGCTGCTTGAGCCTCAGAGGTTGTGTCTTGGTAGACAGGCAATATCAGAGTTGGAATGAATGGAGCGGATGTGTCCAGGTGAACAGGTTGCAGATAACAGTAGAGCAGGACTTTCTGGACCGGATTCTTACAATGGGTTACATAGTAACATAGTTGATGAGGCTGAAACAGACATGCATCCATCAAGTCCAGCCCATTCCAAATCACCCCTGATTATCCAGAGGAAGGCAAAAAACTTCACTGAAGACATTTCAAATTTAGCCTCAAGTGGGTAAAAAAAAATCCTTCCTGACTCCAAATGGTAGTCATATAGTTCCCTAGATCAACATCCCGAGGCAAAGAATTCCATAGCTTTACAACCCTTACTGTAAAAAACCCTACCTTTGTCTTAGTCGAAAGCACCTTTCCTCTGGTCTTAATGGATATCCTCTCATTCTTTTTGTCTTCTGTGGATGTTAACAGTAATACCAAAGCACTGAGGTGCCACAATCTAAAACGGCCGGCTAGCGTTCTGTTAAGCCAGCTATATAGATTAAGAAGAACCTGTTTGTAAGACTCTGTATTTCTAGAATAGTCATTACATCCAAAACAGAAATTCCTAACCAATGGCTATGATAAAAAGACTACCCAAATGACTCTAGACAAAGTGAATGCAATGGAAAGAAGTGGTCTATTATTCATTATCCAAAAACAGAAAAAAAATATAGCACTTGTTCTTCCTTTTGTAACAAAACAACTCAGCCAGAAAGAATATAGAAAAGATTCTGACTTAACAATGGCCCAAATTATGAGACAAATTTTTAATAACTTGTTTTTACTAAAGTTACAAAATTATATATAAGACATATAAGGATTTCAAAAGTAAACATTCTCTGAGAAACAGTGAACGATCATCCAAAATCATGAAAAGGATAAACACCATTGATGGCAACTATAAATGCAGCTATAGACATTGCGTCACATGCAACCTTTTCCAACACAAGTCTCAATTCTTTGAAAGCTGCACTACAGGAGAAACCTTTGAAATTGAAAGCTTGTTTAAGCGCAGCAGTAAATATGTAATTTATGTTCTTCAGTGTCCATGCAACCTACAATATGTTTGCTGAACTATACATTCCATCAAAGAATGTTTTTTTAGAACAGGAGGAACATCAATAAACGGAAATCCAAAACATACTGTGGCGAGACATTTTACACAATCTCACATTTGAGAACCAAGTGGACTGAGTCTATTTGTCATAGACAGATTTCCACCACAAGAAGGAGGAGGGAATAGCTTTGTTAGATTAGCCAAACAGACCCACTGGATGTTCAGCCCTAATGGCTGTGAGTTTAAGGGAATCCTATTTGATAAAACATCAGATAATAATTTAAAGAAACTAAGAGGCATGAACATTAAGAATGGAGTAAATGAATAAACATACATATAAATATAATGTCCCCAAAAACTCAATATATGCTTACAAGTTGGACAGTGCCTCAGATCTTAATTCTAACTTTAGTGCTACATTTTACAACAGTAATAGAGGAGGACATGTATATTCTCCCCAATCAATAATTGTTGTCCTTTGTAAACTTAATGTATGAAGAGATAAAGGGATTTTTAGGTACTTACTGATAAATCCATTTCTCTTAGTCCATGTTGAACACAGGAACCATGGGGTAACATTGCCTCCTTCAAGAGGACAAGGCACTTAAACAAAAAGGTCTCTGAGATGGAGACTTCCAGCCCACACCACTTTACCTCTGTGGACATGCTCAGTTTTTACATATAGCAAAGGTGAAATAGAAAAGTAACAGAAGTGGAACAAGACAGGAAATCCTCTGACCCAAAGAACCCAAGTGGATCCCCTTCCCGGCTCTTGACTCATTGTTTTTTTTTTACTGGGAGGAAAGCCCTGTGTTTATCTGTAAATGCACAAAAATTCATTTTCTCTTACAGCATATGTGGAACACAGGAACCAGGAGTATATACCAGAGTATCAACCAAGAATCCAGGGAGGGATGGAGAAAACCCCTCCAAACAGACCAGTACTAATGGGTATACTGTATATTAGATGGAGCGTGACAGAGAGAAGGAAAAACTCAGAAACAACTTTAGAGAGGAACCCTATGGGAGTCTTTAGGACCACTCTATTAGGGTGGAAGACCACAAAAGGAGGCTTAGAAAATAAAGCTTGAAGTTTGGAAATCTACCAAATAGAAACAATAGCCAAGTGAAAGACAGTCTTGAGTGTCAAGAAACACAAGGTACCTGAAGACCAGGGCTCAGAAGAGCCTTCTGAAGTACTCCCAGAACCAAGCTCAAATCCCGCAGAGGTGTGGGATCCGAAAAGACAAGACGGACATGAGCCTCTGGACAACAGGTAGTAAGGGAATACACCTCTGAAAAAGGCCAAAAAAAAGCTGAAATCTGAAACTTAATAGAATTAAGACCAAGTTCTTTCTGAAGACCATCCCAAAGAAAGACTAACAAAACTGGAACATGAAAATGTTTGCTTTGGAAGAAACTACTTTTCAAGACTGTAGCATAGTAGCAACGACGGAGTAAAAAAAAAACCTTTGTTCGAAAGATGCTGGCCTCAAGAGCCAACCCGTCAAAGACAACTTCTCGACCTATGGATGACACAGTGGACTCTGAGTCAAAATGGCTCTGCTACAGATAGATTGAGAAGATCCAAAGCCAGACCCAACAGGGCCAGAACGGGGCAATCAGAATGACAGGAGCCCACATAATTATGATTTTCCTCAACACCCTGAGAATCAGGGAAACTGGTGGAAAAACATACCTATATAGAAAATGCCATAGAATGACCATTATGTCTAGCGCTAGAGCTAGAGGATCTCAGGACCTGGCACAGAACTGTGGAACCTTGCGATTCCACCAAGAGGCCATTAGGTCAACCACCAGGAGACCCCATAGTCAGACTATTGAGTCGAATATGCTCTGATTGAGCTGCCAACTGTCATAATCAAGGTGCTGGTGACTTAGAAAATTTACTACAACATTGTCTACCCCTGAAATGTGAATGGTGGAGAGAGCCGGCACATGAGCCTCCACCCGCATGAGAGGCAGCCAAATCTCAGCCGGAGAGGCCATACTTCTGGTTCCACCCTGGCAGCTGGAGTAAGCAACCATCACCGCATTGTTTGAATGGATCTGCACCAGCAATCCCTGAAGGGACTAAGACCAATGCAGCAGGGTTAGGCAAATCTCCAAAAGTGCTAGAATATTAATGCTGTCCAGCCTGGTCCAAATAAACTGAGCAGTCTGAGGACCATTTTACAGTGACTGATGAAGTAGATCAAGTACTGCAAAATGAGTTGAGCTATTTACAATATTACTTTACTAGTTGAAGAGCCCGTTACACGGGCCACAGTGCCACTGCCAGCCAGTCGCGGGGCAGTCATGCACAGTAGAGACTGCCCACACCGCGGCTGATACAAAATCCGCAATAGTCTCTACTGTGCATGACTGCGTCGTTACACGTTTTAGCGAATTATTATATAGGATAGTGAAATTAGTTTTACATACATTTACTATTCAGCCCCTATATTTAGAGAGTGAATTCTTTAAAGACTGTGATCTGAAGGTGTCTACCAGCCTTGGGCATAGCCAGTGCACACATTTACTCCAAGAGGCAGAAAAAAGCCTCTGTATCTAGTGAACACATACCTGTTTCTAGCAGGGAATTACTTCATGCTGGTGGTGTTACTCTTAGAGGCATTTTGGGCTCTCTTTCAATTTTGTTTCCCCATATACCAATTAAGCCTTGTGCTGCACTAAGAAACTTTCGCTTTCATTTTTTACAGAATTGAAAGTGTGAATATTTCCTGAACTATGCATCTGCTGGACTTTTGGCTTACATGATACATAGAAAAGTTTGAAAGATAGCTTCAAATATGGAAAAAAATCAAGGTGATAAATCCACTTTAAATGCCACTAATCAGTGACAGCACAGTAATGTGGGTCCACTGGGGCCTGATGCTCAATAGGTTGGTAAACTCTTAGTATCTGTCTTCAGTGATGTTGAAAATGTTTTTGACAAGTAGTTTTTCTGCATGAGGTTCATGAAAAAGGCTGAGAGTTGGGGCCAAATGATTTGAATAGAAAAGACAGCTGTCCAAAATCACTTGCATCAGTCTTGCAATTATTGAGGAGATGCTGGTTTCACCCTGAAGGGCAATCCACAGATCTGTCTTCTTTGGTATAAGCAGGTCCCTCCACAGACATTGGATTGACTTGGAGACTTATGCACAAAAAAGAAACAAGAAGCAATTGTGGAGCAAACCACCTGCATAATTGTGGGGAGGGGGGTACTGCAAATTCTCAGTTTCTTAAATGGGGGCTTTTAACCTCTTGAAAGCTAGAGAAGTATCCTACATATTTCATCACAATGCATTGGATGCCACACTAACATTCAAAAGATTAAAACCCCATTTAAATTAATGGAAATTTGGGGATATTTTATTTATTCCCTTTGTGAAGATGGTTTGCCACAGAATTGCTTTTCTTTTCTTTGGTACATAAAGTCCTTGGTGCCTTCTCCATAAAGCTGACCAGATGTGGGACACTTTCACTGAAATCAGTGTTTTATTGAAGGAACAATTGATGCTAGCCAAATACAACGGAGTGATGATCATCTTTAGAAAGCCTACCAACTGAGGGCCAAAGCTACAGAAATGCAAAGTGCAAGTAAGATAAATGGGATGTACTCTGTCAAATATCTTCTCCTGACCCTTGAAAAAAGTAAATGACATGCCATTCCTATGTATCCCCGCAATATTGACTTGATCAAGAACAATACATTAATATTGTATAGAAACTGCCAGTGTCACACTCCTTGTTGACCAGTGTTTCCTTGGCCACTCCGCGTCTAGGTTTATGCTGTTCCTTTATGCTTGCCCCTGTCCAGGTTCTTACTTGTTCCTGTCCCTTGATTAAGTGCCAGTTTCCCAGTACTGGTGCTCGATCTTAGGATTCTAATGAATTTTCGAGTTCAGTCTCAATCCTGTCTCCTGTGTTCCTGTTATTCTTCGTCTTGCTGTGATTCCTCGTTACTGACCTTTGTTTTGCTACCTACTACTCTCTAGCTTGCTGTTCCTGCACTTTGCTTCCATTGTTGTTACTCCATTGTTGACCCCAGGTCTCCTATTTGACTATTCTTCAGCCTGCCAATTCTGTGCCATTTCTGCTCTCTAGTTGCTGACCCTGCTTGTCTGACCATCTACATGAAACATTACTAACCCTTTAAAGGACACTAACACCTAAAAATGGGTTATATCATTTCCTAGTTAGTCTCCGTTAAAAAAAATATAGATATTTTATGATAGAACTCTAAAGTCTAACCCTACACTTACATTTTTATTGTAGACGCATTTGGATAATTTTGTTTGTGCTTTTTGAGATGACAGACAAGTTCTAATGTGGTTAATTTACTGAAAGTAATACCACTTGCTCTTGTATTCTGAAAAGCCATTACCTTTATCTCAGCACACATAGAAGCAGCACTATCACATCTGAGGCCCCTGTCAAGATAATGTTTAGATGTTGGTGTTGCTTTAAGTGTGAGAGGGGTGAGCAACTCAGCTTTGCTTTGCCCACCCCACAAACACTCAAAGGGTGATACATTTCAAATCAAAATAGATTAAAAAAAACCCTGTATTTGTTTTCAAAATATTAATGGACACCTATCTAGCACAGAACAATATTGGGAATGATCATTGTTGGCTTCAAAGCAAATAGGATGTTGATCCAGGAAACTATGTGTCTGCCAATTGGAGTCAGACAGGATTTTTTTACCCACTTTGGGCTTAATTGGAAAGGACTTCATTGGGTATTTTTCCCTCTAGATCAACAGGGGTGTTTTGGCATGGGCTGGACTTGATGGACGCATGTCTTTTTTTCAGCCTCATCAACTATGTTACTATGTTAAAAGAAACATTCTAATTTTAATTCATTATAGCAGCAATCAGTGGAACCATACAGGAGCATCTAGAATAAAAGTTCCTAAGCTTTGGCAGCTATACAGTTAAAATAAAGACAACATATTGAAGAAATTAGATCTTTGTTGGTACTTTCACTAATGACTGTGATTGGCTGAGCTGAGCCAGTTTATTACATTCCAAGCCAGTCACAGGCTGGTTATATACTACATCACATAACTGAATGTGATATCATTGAGTGTTGAGTTTTTATTTCTATTTCTAATTCCTAGTATGGCAAGAAGAGGGGAGTGTTATGACTGTTTAAAGACCCCTTAAATTACTTTTTCCTAATAGGGCGTAGATGGTGTGTTTTAAAGGGATAGTAATACTTCGTTTTATCTTTATTTTATTTTGTAGGCATTGAAAAAACATGAAGAACAATATAAGTCTTATCGCTCAAATCTTTATGGTTTAAGAGATATTCACAAGCAAAGTATCCCCCTGTTCAGCCAGATCAGAAGGGAGGTGCCCAGGTAGACTGCAGAGAGGGACAATCTTCAATTAAGATAAGGGAAAAAGCTGAAAAACTTGTCATGGGGGGAAGGGCTTTCATTGTTTTCATACAAAGAAAATTGTCCCCTTCTGTTATCTGTCTGGTCTTACAACCAGATTCACATCTGAGAAGAGATGGCTTACACTAGGAAAAAGGGGCGGGAGGGGGAAACTTTGCTTGTGAATATCATAAACCATAAAGGTTTGAGACATAAGACTTATATCATTCTTCATGTTTTTTTAATGCCTACAAAATAAAATAAAGTTAAAACAAAGTATTACTATCCCTTTAAATATAAAAGAATCCTTACCTTGGACAATTATAATAATATATGGTGGCAGATTAAGGTGGTGGGGACGTTATTTGAAGAAAAAAAAAGAAACAAAATCTCAGCTTGGTAATTATAAATGGATAAGCTTAACATATACAATGAGGAAGCTTCTTGACAGATTATTAACGCCTCAAATACTGGGTATATTTTGCTCCATAACCCTTTGAGTGTCCCGTGAATTGCTAAGCATTGTAGTGGACACCATCTTAGTACTCAGGGACTGTATCACATTTCATGCTTCTTTCTCTTTGTTTTTTTTGAAAGATGTTTCACTAATTTCTTATTCTTGTCTACTGTGTTAAAGCCTTAGGCCTCCCAAGTATAACATTTGAAAAAAATACAAATAATCATTAAGTATCAAGAATTTATTTTGTTTTCCAAAAAGATATTGATACCTTGTGAGATGGCTCTTATCTAGGCTCCCATCCATTCCATACACTGTTTTATTCCATGTAATGTATTTGTTAAATCCCACCACCAGCACACCTGATTCAGCAATGAATCACAAAGCAATGCGTTTTCTAACCCTCTGGCAATCAAACGGTTAATGAGGTATTGATTAGAAGAACAAGGTGTACTGGTAAAATTTAACAATACTGCATGGAATGGCTGGGGTGCCAGGAGATGTTTGGAAATGATTAAGCTAACACAGTTTATTAGACATATAATCATAGTATTGTATCAACGAGCAATAGCCTGCCCCAACTGGATTTTAAAGATATTGTATTCAGTCTACAAATCTGGAAGAAACTGGGCATGTTTCATAATAGAAAATGTAGTGGGAGTCCCAAAAAAAGCTGCCTGCATTACCATGATAGTTAGAAAGAAATCCAATGAAGTGCTTGTTCAGCATTTGGCACCAAAGTACACGCTTGGGCCCTGTGAAGAAGTCTTCTAAGAAATGGTCTTGTTGTAGAGCGTGTTGCAGTAAATAAACCATTCTTGGAGAAAGGCAACAAGCAGAAAATATTAGAGTGCTCTAAAGACTATAAATATGGAGAGACAACCAGTGACAGAAATTCTTATGCAGCAATGAGTCCTAAATTGAAATATTCTATACTATTTGAAAAGCCCGTGTAAATGGGCCATAGTGCCACCCAGAAACGGCCGCCGTGCACTCATGCATAGTGGACACTGCCCGCGCTGTGGCTAATACAGAGCGGGGAGCTCTGAATTCAGACCGTAGTCCTCTCTGTGCACACTACGTTCTGAATTTGAGGCCCCGTTCCGTTATCAGCCGCGGCTCAGGCAGTCTGTAGTGCACATGACTGCAGAGCGCGCAGCCATCTCTACTGAGCGTGACAGCTTCTGACAAACGTGCATCTAGCGAATTATTATATAGGATTGGAAGAAGAGTTGGAGATAAGTACATGGATGCAGCCTTCTGTGCAACATGATGGAGGCTTTTCCATGGTCCGGGGGTGCATATATTCATCATGCTGTAAATTAAGGAAAATGACTAATTAGAAAAATATTTATCTTTCGGCACAATAATGACCCCAAACAGAACTGACCTTCTTCTAGCAGAAGTCTGCAGATAAAACAATTAGTATTATATTGGCAACCGTAGAGCACCAACCTCAACATGACTGAAATGTTGTGAAAATCACTTGGACAGGGAAAAGAACAAAAAAGCAGCCAATGTTCAAAGAAGAGTTATAGCAAATGCTTCAAGAAGCTTGTAAGAATTTACTATAGGACTACTTGAAAAAAGTTACACAACTCTCTTAAAAAAGTGAATTGCTTCAGTCTTGCATTCTGAGGGAGGCCACACAAAATACAGTGTTAAAAACACAGAAGTTTGTGTTACTTTTCATTGAATTAATGTTCTTTGTGTTATATAAATTGCTTTATTTTTAATTTATTTGTGTATATATATATATATATATATATATATATATATACATATATATAGATAACTGGTGTTGGGTGAAAGCACTCTTTCTATAAGGTGTGGAGCCCAGGTGCACAATCCCAAAGATTTGAATAGTATAAATGAAGAGGACAGCACCCGTGGGACTTCTTAGTAGTCAAAAGGCAAATTTTATTACGTCAATGTCTTGAGAAAGGTCCCTGTGTGGACTGAAACGTTGACCTAATAAAATTATATATATAGGATACTTAGCAGTAGGAACCAGCATATTAACCAATTAAGTCTGTGCTGTGGTATGGGGGATAGGAATATAGGAATGAGTGGAGGAAGCATTTTTAGACTGTCGGAGACAAAGGGTTAATGTAACAGTGATTTTTAACCCCAGATTCACTGACTGGTCTACTATGTTGGGTTTTTTTTTCACTTAAAGGGATAGTAATACTTTGTTTTAACTTTATTTTATTTTGTAGGCATTAAAAAAACATGAAGAACGATCTAAGTCTTATCTCTCAAACCTTTATGGTTTATGAGATATTCACAAGCAAAGTTTCCCCTCCCGCCCCTTTCCTAGCATAAGCCATCTCTTCTCAGATGTGGAATCCAGTCCATAGAACAGACAGATAACAGCAAGGGACAATCTTCTTTCTATGAGAACAATGAAATCCCTGCCCCCCTTGACAAGTTTTTCAGGTTTTTCCCTTATCTTAATTGAAGATTGTCCCTCTCTGTAATCTACCTGGGCACTTCCCTTCTGCTCTGGCTGAGCAGTGTTACATCAGTAAATGGGACGGGAGGGGGATACTTTGTCATTGAATTACTCTGGAACTACAACTCTGACAGAACTGAAATAACACTCTCCAAAGTCCAAATACTATGATGATTAATTAGAGCTGCTTTTATTATGAAACATTACTATCCCTTTAAGAGTTAAGGCACAGTCTTCAAGTATTTTGGAGTATGGTTTGGATAACAATATGATGATTTGGAGCCAACACGGGTTTATAAAACTTGGATCACATTATGCAATGGATCAAATTTACTTGAATTTCTCAAAAGCCTTTGATAAGGTGCCACATACAAGCCTATTGTATAAATTAAAGAGCATAGGGCTCAAGAAATATTTTTTTACCTGAATAGAAAAACAATGGAAGGATAGAGTGCTGTTATAGATGTAACATTGTCTTACTGAACGGAAATTGTGTGTTGTGGACCCCAAGGTTATGTCCTTGACCACATTTTTTTGTTTATTAATGATATTAAAATGAGCATTGAAATCTTTTAGTGAAATGAAAGAATGTGTTTCCATGCAACTGTAGGTGCCAGTGACTGTGTTGTCTGTGTATGCCGCCTGCCTCAACAATTGGTTTCAGTGCATTCCTTTAGATTCATTACTGTGAATTTGATTCAGCACTGAGGGCCTTATTAATCAAGCTATAGAGGTGCAATTCTGGAGCAAACCAACTGCACCATAGTGTTGAAATGCTGATTTAAAGGGATAGTAATACTTAAAATGTAAAAAAAAAATGTTGTAGAGTTTATCCCCCTGAGTAAAACAAGAGTACTCCCACTGCTGAAAGGTGTTTCATTCAAAAGTTATTAATTTTCAAAGTTGAATTTTTTAGGTGCAATATCACAGTGGCCTGAAATTGTACAGTGGCGCTGTTGCTACACCATCCTATGGAGATTTATGGTCAACTGACCAGCGCTGTCCATAGGATCGTGTAGCAACAGCGCCACTGCACAATTTCATGCCACTGTGATATTGCACCTAAAAAATTCAACTTTGAAAATTAATAAATTTTGAATGAAACACCTTTCAGCAGTGGGAGTACTCTTGTTTTACTCAGGGGGATAAACCCTATAACATATTTTTTTTACATTTTAAGTATTACTATCCCTTTAAATAGGGCTTTTAACCACCATTCAAGGGGTTAAAAGCTCCATTTAAATCAAAGGGAATTTTCAATCCTCCGTTATGATGCAACTGTTTTCATCCAGAATGGTACCTTTTTAGCTTGATGAATAAGGCTCTAAATATATGTTTTGCAATGAGCACACATGCATGCCTGATGAATCTCAGTACATATGCATGTATAGAGTCAAGTTTAATTTAATATTACGCTTTTTAAAATTCTTCTCTCTCTGTTTCTCTCCATAATTCAGTGTATTGTTATGGTGTTGCATAATGAGAGGTGCCTCCTCCGTTGTTTCCTTAATTTCTTCTTCATTGTGGAGCAGAAGCTTTGTTGTGGACTAAAGAAAAATGGAACATTATCAGTTTGTGACCGTCCACGAGTACCACAGGACCACATCCTACCTATGTGCTTCATTAACTTAAGATGCATATGCCAGTTTTCATCCACCAAAAACCATAAGTGCATTTCTGACCACAATTTATATAAATCATTGGTAAGGCCTCATCTAGAATATGGAGTACAGTTTTGGGCACTAGTTCTTAAAAAATACATTATTTAACTGAAAAAGTACAGAGATGTGCAACAAAACTGACAAAGAGTTTGGAGGATCTGAGTTATAAAGAGAGACTAGCCAAACTGGGTTTGTTTACATTAGAGAAGAGATATCTAAGGGGTGATATGATTTCTATTTACAAATATATTCAAGGTCAATACAAAGACCTATCTGAGGTACTATTTACTCAAAGAGCTGAGCAAAGAACAAGAGATCATCCATTAAGACTAAAGGAAAGGTGCCTTCGATTAAAATAAAAGGCAGGGTTTTTTTTACAGTAAGGGCAGTAAAGTAATATAGTTCTTTGCCCCAGGATGCTGTGTTTACAGATATGTAACTGCTTTCAAAAAAGTAATTGATACCTATCTAGCACAGAACAGTATTGGGCTGAACGTGAAGCATGTATATCTTTTTACAGCCTCATCAACAATGTTACTATGGATCAGTCTACTTTAATGGATGAAAATCTCATCTTTCATCATATAAAGGAATTTGCTAAATAATTCTGCAGTGCAATAGAAAAGGATGGCTGCTTTTATGGGGTTTTAATGTTTTTTTTTATTATTTTGATGAAGTTATTTTAAACAATGCTGAAATAGCAAAGTGTATCTACAGGGCTTTAAGTAGTGTAAAATGCAAAGGAAACAAAAAAAAAGGAAATAAAAATACACTTCTAGATAATAAACATGCAGAAATAATTTGGTAGCAACTGTTGTCACTTACACTTCCCCAATAGAAGCTCTAAGTAAAATATCCAACGATTTACAACATACCACCACAAACAATGGTGGAGACAGAGCTTTCCTAATCCACCTGTCTTCTTCTACAAACAAAAACCACCTCTTAAGAAAATTCTTGTCTTAAGCTCCCTGTTACAGTCTACAAAAAGGGAGACTTTTCCTGTTAATAAAAGGCAACTTGTTCATACTTGAGATTTTTACAGAAAAACAAAACTGGTAAGAGTTAGAATGGATCCTTTTAAAAGGATTTTTTCTGTCCTTTCAGATGCATTTAGTGCACTTGTATTTACATCTCTGGTTCCCCAAGGCAAGGCACTGAAGGTCCCTTTATCCCATCCTATGGCTATACCCCTACTCCTCACTTGACTTCACCCCAAAACCCATCCACTGTTGCCTAGTACAAAAAATACACTTCACCTGTAACATACAACCCAAAAAGTCTATTACATAGTAACATAGTAAATTAGGTTGAATAAAGACACAAGTCCATCAAGTTCAACCTTCTCCTCATACCTCAGTAACTGAGAATTTTATAGTTTTCCTGCTACCAGTTAAATTAGTCTTTATCAGAGCTTCCTGATCAGCCTACTGATAAACAGTATAACTCTGTATGTTGCCTTTTGAAAGAAATGGATCTAATCTTCTTTTAAATGTATCCGTTGTATCTTCCATAACCATCTCCCTGGGCAATGAATTCCACAATTTAAAAAACCCTTCCTCTGCTGAAGTTTAAACCTCCTTTCCTCTAATCTCAAGGGGTGCCCCCTGGTCACCTGATCAGGCCTTGGAATAAATAGCTCACCGCAGAGATCCTTGTATTGACCTCTTATATACTTGTACGTTGTGATAAGGTCTCCTCTTAGTCGTCTTTTCTGTAGAGTAAATAAACTAATAAATAAATGAACCCCATGTTTGCTAGAAAGGTCCCCAAAGTGTTGCTTAGGAATATGTTAGAGACTTCTAGCATCCAACATGTAAAATAATAGCCTGTCAAGGTGGATGTAAAGCAGTAATTGATCCATAAACTGTTGCAGGGGTTTTGGGATTGTACTAGCCACATCCACAACTCAGAATGTGGATGTGGCCAGCACCTCTGATGCACTCTCCAAAACCTGGAATGCTAGAAATCCGCCTAATGGGAAACCTGTCCCTGCTTGTGGTCAACCTAGGTATACAGGAAGAAACATCATTAGTAGTCAGGACCAAGGCTGGTGCAAGGATTTTTGCCACCCTAGGCAAAACCTAAGTTTGCCGTGCCTTGGCTCTGCCTCTTGTGTCCCACCCCTTTATACCCCGCCTACTTATACCCCACCTCTTTTCTTGCCCCATCAGCTCCAACTTGCCCCCACCATCTCCACTTTGCCCCCTATCAGCACCAACTTGCCCCCACTAGCTCCCCTTTGCCCCCTATCAGCTGCAACTTGCCCCCACCAGCTCCACCTTGCCCCCCATCAGCGCCACCTTGCCCCCTATCTGCTCCAACTTGCCCCCCATCAGCTCCACTTTGCCCCGACCAGCTCCACTTTGCCCCATCACCTCCAACTTGCCCCCATCAGCTCCAACTTGCCCCCACCAGCTCCACTTTGCCCCCCACCAGCTCCACTTTGCCCCATCAGCTCCACTTTGCCCCCCACTAGCTCCACTTTGCCCCCTACCAGCTCCAACTTGCCCCCACCAGCTCCACTTTGCCCCACCAGCTCCAACTTGCCCCCACCAGCTCCAACTTGCCCCCACCAGCTCCACTTTGCCCTCCACCAGCTCCAACTTGCCCCCCATCAGCCCCAACTTGCCCCCCATCACAGACCTGTAGCTGGAGCTCCCGCACGGTCTTCTCTTCAGTAATGCAGAGCGCGCTGGGAGATGTTGACTCCCAGCATGCTCTGTGTTACTAAAGAGCCGACATCGACGAGGGAGCGCAGCAGCTAGGGCAGAGCATGACACAGCTGTACACGCCTAGCGGGCAGACCTCAATGACAGGTCCCGCCTCCTGGGCATGACTGATACCAAAGCTGAGCCTGCGCCCCCAGTACATGGGCTGCCTAGGCCGGCGCCTACCTCGCCTATAGGTTGTGCCGGCCCTGGTCAGGACTGAAGAATGGTAATCATGGGCACATGAATGTGGTGTTTTATGATGATCTGCTCACTTGTCATATTTTTCAAACAAACAATAATATATATTGTTTCAAGAACTTGTTAGTCCTCTCTGTCATAACAGTAAACTCAGGGTGGTATCCTGAAAAAAAAGACTGAGATTTCAAATGGTAACATAAATCTCCCAAAACTTAGAAATGATGTACAAAATAGCTCAGCCCTTATTAAGTTAAGGTATATTGGCTATGGGCACAGTGGGCTCTACAAGACAGTTCAATTGAGACAGACTGATGGAGTTCAAAAGACCCCAGCAGGTGAAACAAAGAGTGAAAATGTGACAGGGAATCATCCTTGAGATTTCTGGAACCTGATGGAAAAGAAATGGTACTAAAGGAACATGTTTTTTCCCCAAATAATTTTAGTGGTTTTTATAAGACGAACAAGAAAAATAAATAACTCACAAATACATAGTACAGATTAAATAAATAAATAATAATAAAAAGATTAATAAACTGTGTCAATGTATCATGATCAAACATTCAAAAGAAAATAAAAATATATATGTGGGGGAGGGGTATGTGTATGTCATGGTAGAATCCAGCCCATATAAGGTGGATGGGAAAATATTGCAGTCCAAAGCTGCACAGTACTAAAATCAGGCAGATTCCATAGCTAGATGTCATAAGCTCCAGATCTTTAAATATGTGTCTTGGGAACCCCGAAGCTGAGCTGTTAGATACTCCATCAGTTTAATATAGGAGACCTTACAAAGTAATTGGAGAGAGGGCAAGGCAGATGATTACCTAAATTGTGGCACAAGGCATCAGATAGCTACAAGAATGTGGGCAATGAGTCTTGAAAGTGGTCGGGATAAATCTTTTGGTGTATCTCCAAGTATGAATACTTGTGGATCTAGGGGGATGCTGACTGAAAAAAGGTGACGGAGAAACTGTGCAACCATGGACTATAAGGTCTGTATACCAGGGCAAGTCCACCAGACATGGAGGCTATCACCCCTGCCTCCAAAGCCAGCCCCTCCAACAGCGATCAGAGAGGGGCGAGTTGATAGAGTGAAGCCGTGCAGGAGTATAATATCACTGGAGTTAGATCAAATTTTCTTTTGTGGTTGTACAAATAGAGGTGCGGGAGGCATTACGCCATTTTCTGATCCAGGTATCATCCACAATCTCCCAGCCCAGGTCCTGCTCCCAGTCCCTCATGTATTTATGCTTGTAGCTCACAGAGGGAGGGTCAAGTAGTTTGTAATAGTAGCTATACGTTCTGTGGTGTGGGTAGGGGGCGTAAGCAACACTTCTTGAACAGCATCAAGGGAGGGAAAGTCAGGAAAGGTATCAAGGATGACAGGTAATGTTGTAGTTGTAGGTCTTGGTTGAATGCGGATTGGGGAAGTGTTTATTTAGTCCTAAGTAGGGATGGGTGAAAGGTCAGCGAAACCCATCACTTTAAAAATAGCTATTAAAATGTTTGCATTTTTCTCCCATTGGCAAAAATTTTTTCAATTGCTAAAAAGTTTCTGCCAATTGATTTATGAGTTTTTTCGCCGTTTCGCTATAAAAATGTGATGTATTCCAGGAAGTGAAACACAATTGAAGCAGCTACAGAGTGAGGTGAGACGTGCTGTGCTGTTCTGCTGTAATCTTTTTGCAAAATTGAGGCAGGAGAGGCTCATAGTGACGGCTATCAATATGAGAAAGTTTAAAACTAATAAAAGGAGGAACTGGGAGGACCATTATGTGTCCACTGAGTCTGGGGAGGAGGAAGTGAGCATTACAGAACCAATGATGCCCGATCCCCTTAAATCACCCCTAGGGATCTTGGGGAAATTAATGTCAAGGGACATGCTGTTCCTGCTGTCAGCATTGCTGTGCCTACTGCCAGACGTGCTGACCCTGCTGCCACCATTGTTGTGCCTGCTGTCAAACGTGCTGGTCATGCTACCACCATTGCTATGCCTTCTGTCAGACATGCTGCCTCTGCTGCCACCAGTGCTGTGCCTGCTGCCAGTGCTGCCTCTGCTGATACCAGTACTGTGCCTGCTGTCATATGTGCTGCCTCTGCTGCCACCTGTGCTGTGCCTGCTGCCAGTGCTGAACCTGCTACCACCGGTACTTTGTCTGCTGTCAGAAGTGCTGCCTCTGCAGCCACCAGTGCTGTGCCTGCTGCCAGTGCTGAACCTACTGCCGCCAATTACTGTGCCTGCTGTCAGACGTGCTGCCCCTGCTGCCACCAGTGCTGTGCCTGTATCACGGTGCCCGTGATTCTGTACTGAGCGCCACTGTTACTTCTGGGCTTACCCTGGCCTTATTCTTTTGGGTCTGTGTTGGTGACTCCTCCCGAGGTTTGCCTTTATATACGCCCTCCTGTCATTCTACCGGTGCCTTTCGTGGTGTACCCGTAACTAGCATTTAGACATACTTGTTCCTGTTTCCATGTATGACCCGGCTTGCCTGACTACGTTTAGCTCCTCACGCTCCTGTGATCCAGTTCCGTTGCTGACCTTGTACTGGCTGACTAACTCCTTGTGTACCGAACTGGCTTGGCTGAGTATCTGATTCCGTTACCGACTAAGGACTGGCTGACTGACTCCGTGTGTACTGACCTGGCTTGGCTGAGTATCCGATTCCGTTACCGACTAAGGACTGGCTGACTAACTCCGTGTGTACCGACCTGGCTTGGCTGAGTATCCGATTCCATTACTGACTAAGGACTGGCTGACTACTCTGTGTGTACTGACCTCGCTGGGCTAGTGTCTGGTTGTACCGTATAGACTGGCTGCATATTCCGCGTGTGCCGACCTGGTTGAGCTTCTGGTTCCGTTGCTACGGAACTGGCTGACTACTTTTGTGTACCGATCTGGTCAACACTGTTTACTGATCGGTTACGTTACCTACCTTGCTCTCTCCCACTCGCCATACTGTATAGCGCCTGTTGGGTCTACCCACTCCAGTAGTCTCCTGGGGCTTGTGGGAGCCCAATCACTCACCAGTGTCTGTGTTGCCTCCGGTAACCCTATAGTGTTGGGGTCCAGTCTGAGCCAGACTCCTGCCCGTGTTGCCTACGTTAACCCTAGTGGTCTAGGGTCAGTATACTGCCAGTGTCTGGTGTCTGTTGCCTCCATTGGCCCTGGCGTCCTGGGGCCAAGTCGCTGCCAGAGTCCTGTCTGTGTTACCTCCGTTAACCCTAGCGTTCTAGGGTCAAGTCACTGCCAGACTCCTGTCTGTGTTGACTCCGTTAACCCTAGAGTTCTAGGGTCAAGTCACTGCCAGAGTCTTGTCCGTGTTGCCTCGGTTAATCCTAGCATTCTAGGGTCAAGTCACTGCCAGAGTCTTGTCCATGTTGCCTCCGTTAACCCTAGCGTTCTAGGGTCAAGTCACTGCCAGAGTCTTGTCCGTGTTGCCTCCGTTAACCCTAGTGTTCTAGGGTCAAGTCACTCCCAGAGTCTTGTCTGTGTTGCCTCCATTAACCCTAGAATTCTAGGGTCAGGTATCTACCTGTACACTGTCTGTTCTGCCTCCGATATCCCTAGTCCACTAGGGGATTGCTCTGCAGTTACATTGCTTGTGTCACTTATTGCAGTGTGGGGCTGTTGAGGATATTCTTGTTCCTGAACCTATCTACGAATTCTGCCTGCAAAGTCCAAGATCTTCACATTTATCTCGTATTATTGCTACTGTGTGTGTTCTCACCCTGACCCGAGTCAGATTTGGAAAGTAGTTGGTACGGACCTCTTCTGGACCTGAGTGGGGCGATTGTTATTTATTTTCAATAAAGCTTTTAACCTTACCTAACTGTCTGAGTGTTCTTACAAAACCATTACAGTCTGCTGCCAGTGCTGAACCTGCTGCCAATGTATCTATTAATACTTAGGAGGGATGGAGGGAGAAGATGATGTGAAGTGTGACAGCAGGGGACCCTAAGTCACACTTGCCATCTCCAAGCAGTCCCACCAGTGCTAGTACTACTACTACTGAGAAGGTCCACCAGCTTGTTAGTGTTAGGAGTGAAGGAGGGGTAATCATCATATTACAAGTGACTGTGAGGAGGAAGACTCAGGAGCTGAAATTGATGTGGTTGATGTTAGTAGTAGTAGCAGTAATAGTGAAGCATCTAGTGGCAACAGTGTTAGGGGAGTGGTAGGGGAGTATCCAGACTAGCTGTCAAGGAAGCCCACACCATTCCCCTGACCCAGGGATCCCCCACCCCCCACGGCATTGTCCAGGTGGAACATGATCCTGAAGAAGCCAGAACTGGTGGCTAGCAGGCACAGCAATAATACCACCACCACCAGGAGCACAGATCAGCTGCCTGTGCCTGCTGCTAGTGCTGCCAGTCTGCCTTCTTTGGGTCACCAAGAAATGGCAAGTGTGACATATGGGGACCCTCTGTCACATTTCTCGTCACCTCCTCCAACCAGCAGTGAGATGTTTGTAATAGAGCAGCAACACGGAGGGACTAATGGTGGTGGTGATGATGATGATGGTGGAGAAGCTGGGGTGGAAGAGACATTGATGGTCATTGTAGCCCAAACTGAGAAGGAATGGGAGGGAGGGATAAGGATGGGCATCACCACTACCACCAGCAGTGAGCTTTTGGATTTTGCAGAGTTTGCAACTGCTCTAATTCCTGCTGCTGCTGAGTTGCAAGGGCAGCAGGATGCTGAGGAGTAGGCTAGTGTGACACAGACCACTGTGGACACAGTGGGAATGGGATCAACAGGTGATGCAGAACTAAGACAGGTTCCACTTGCCTGTAGCAGCAATACTCCTGGTCCTAGTTGCAGTGCTGAATCGGAGGCATTTGCAGTAACAGCAGCAGCATCATTCTCTGCCGGTGAAGGGAAATGTGGAGGAGAAGAAGAAAGTGGCAGTTCTTCTCCACCTTTTTCCCTTCCCCCTGAAGTCATGGATGTGGGACTATTTTTCTCTTGGGGCAGGCACAGTGCAGTCATCCACAACGACACTGCGCACAATTTGTGGCGAGTCAGTGAGAGGGAAAGGAGGGAACACACCTTGGCACAACTGCTCTGATAACACACATAAACAGAAACCACAACATGTATGCCAAGCATGTTAAAGCCAGACACCCACCACAGAAATAGAGCACTGCTGTTGCTGTACCCCCCGACTCTCCAGAAAGGCAACAAGAGGTGAGGCGGAGATCAAAGAGGAGGAAGAATAGAAAAACCCAGGCAGAGGCTGGAAGTTTGATGATGAGCAAAACAACTAGCTCGCCATCACCTTCGTCCTGCAGGGTAACTACAGCTTCTGCCAGTCTACCTCGTTCATCATTAAATTCCCTGCAAAATGATAGCCAATCTGTAGATGTTAGGATGTGGCAGTTCATATCCACCCATTGCACACTGCGTGGTGCGCTGACCACACATGGAAGTGTTGTGGAGGAGAATTACAAGCAGGGCATCAAGCTGCATCTGAGGAGATTCCATCCCATAGAATATGCTAAGCTGGTGGCAGGGAGGGTTCATCATTACTATTAAACTGTCAGCAAGTTGTCATGTGTCCTTAGCAGGGTCTGGACAAGGGCTATAGCGACAGCAGCAGTACTTGGTTTCTGGTGCCATGGTGTTTGGATAGAGTCGTACCAGGTGTTATTTACCACACACACTGTGCACATTGCAGTTGTTGATGAGAGGCACAGTTCCTGCTCTCAAGGGAAACATTTGTATTGTAGTAACAACACACCCATGGTTTTGGAGGAGGGGCAGGTGGAGAAGAATTATTAGCCAACTTCTTGTTTTCTCACATATACCTGAAGTGGTGGGGCTATTTATGGTGCTGCTACTGCCTCAGGTAGCCTGGAGGTAGTCATGGCAAGTGGAACCTTCATCAGCCATCACCCATGTTACTGCTGTTGTTGATCCCATTCCCTTTGAGCTGACTAATCATCCTGCTGTTTAAACAGCTCAGCAGCAGCAGCAAGAACAGCAGTTTCAAATTCTGCAATTACATCAGGGCATTTGACAATGGCCAGTGGCCACTGGCCAACACGACATGACCTGCTGGCTCTAGGCCAGTAGGGCATTTTTTTCTCAGGGCTTGAGCATTAAAAAACAAAAAAAAACATAGGCCTACAAAAACGTAAACAATTTCTGTGGGTGTGTTTCTAAACCCTACAAATCAATGTTTCCATAGTGCTTGTGCCAAACAAGTCTAAGTCCTACAAATCAATGTTTCCTCAGGGCTTGGGCCTCTAACAACAAACCTTACAAATCATCCTCTACAAAATACTCTCTCACATCAAGTATCAGTCTACCCAGTGGCAGCTTACATCAGGGTGTCACTGTCTCTATCACGGTACATACAAATTTCTTATTTTATTATATTTATTTTTTTATTAACTGTACCCTCAATACCAGTCAAACCCCACCCTTCTTTTAGGATCAAAAATCGACCATGTGGGTCAGCATACTGCTTCGTCACCTGAAAGGGAAAATTGTGCCTGAGAAGTATTGCAACTCCCTTCTTCTTTTTAGATGAGGAAGCCAGGTAAGATCTAGTATACTGTCTGGAGAATAAGTGCGGCGACCCAAGCTTGGAAAAGTGCATCTCCTGAAGGAAGGCCACACGCTCCCACTGCAATTTACACTCCTGCAGGACTTAACATTGTTTATGATCTGAGTTAAGTCTCTTAACATTAATTGAGAGAAAGGTAAAGCCATACATGTTAGCAAAAATGGAAATCAAGGAGGAAGGGGAAAGGAAGGATTAGAGAGGGATTAAAAAACAAAAAAAACAATAATATAAGAAATAGACAAAGCACTCCCTACGCAAGAGGGCAACAGCAAACAGAAATACAAATTGCAATGTAGAAAAAGAGTTATATACTAGAGTCAGTCCAAGGCCAAATGAGCCAAAGTGGCCAAGACCAAAACAGTCTGGCCAGTGATGATGCTGTAATGCCCGAAAAACCCGACCACTAACCAGTGAATGGGACTAAACAGTGCAAAAACAGAACAGCAAAATTATCAAGTATCAATTACTGGGGTTAGTCCCCGGTTGAAAAGAGACAGGTGACTGCAGGCTGAACCCAAAGCCAAAAATTGTGTCAGCAACAATCGCCTGACAGTTGGTGGACCCTGCAGGGCCACCTCAACCACCTCAGACCTATAAGTCCAATTGGGGACGGCGCCACCCAGCCGGAAAAGCCAAAAAGGACCACCTTGGAACAGAAGGATGGACCAAGAAAAACAGTAAAACTGATTAAACTAGCAGCGGTACAAAGTATGCAAATAGCAGTAGAACACACGGGGGTGTAGCCCCAGAAGTCTGTGGGGGTTTTAGGGAAAAAAAAGGGCGAAAGGGCGTGGGGATCGGCATAATATCAGACAACTAGCATATATAAAGGACAGAGAGGACAAAGCTTCCCATACTTAAGGGTTAAGAGGAAAAAAAAAGGGGAGGAGAGCAATTGAACATCATGTAGCATTACTGAATAGAGAACTATTTAGTAGAGCAGGATATTCTCAAATGCAGGGAAGGTAACCAGTAAATTGCATGCACGTTAGGTGTCTGCAAGTCCCCGTTTCACTGCCGGGGGGTGAGGAGGGGGTACAGACAGATAGTACGGAAGGTTCAGGGTCACCAGCTTCCATGGACATCTGCATCTCATTAGGTGCTCTTGGATTATACAGTGTCTCAGTAGTGGGGTTCAGACGATGAAGAATGTCCCAACCCTGATCTATATCTTTGGCCACGTATCTAGTTCCAGAGTGAATCACTGAAGGAAAAACCCCTTCGGTATCTGATATTATGTTCATAAAGCACATTTGTGATCGGCCTGAGAGCTCTCCTCTTATTCAACAAAAGTGTAGCTATGTCCGCAAATATTTGAGGTGTACAACCATCAATTTTATGACAAGGATCTTGAACAGCAAGAAACAGAGCATCTTTGACTAAGTAATAGTGCATGCGGATGATAATGTCTCTTGGAGCTTCCCTTTGGGTTGCATTTGATCGTAGAGCTCTGTGCACCCTATCAAGAATACATTCTGCAGGATCTCTATCAGGTAGCAGAGCTGCAAAGAGCTTACGAAGAAAATCCTCAATGGCCCAGTCCTCAGGGACCCCTCCGATCTGTAAGTTGTTCTGACGGGATCTATTGTCCAGGTCTTCCTGGGCATCCTTCAGTGACCCCAAATGAGAAAGAAGAGTGTGAACATCAGTATCGATGGGGGCAAGACGAGTGGAGGTTTGCACCTGTGAGTGTTCAACCTGTTCAAGATGGTGGACTACCCCACTTAGCTCAGTGGTGAGATCAGCAATAGAAGCACCAAAGTCAGGCTGTAGGTCCTGCTTAAAGGGCAGAAGGCATTGCTTTAACTCAGAAAGACTTGTTTAGTACAAGGAGAGTTCATGATTGGAGGGAGTGCAGAGACAGGAGTCTGTGAAGGTGTAGATGGCGTACTGTGGGGGTCTGTGCAATGGTCAGAAGATGAGGTGAAGTACTCAGGCAGACGTTTAGTGGATTGTTTTTGTGACCTCCTGTCACAGGCACCCAGGAATGCTCAGAACTCAGTACGGTAATATAATGCAAAATATTTATTAGAATAAATCACAGCGATAAATAAGTGGTACAACAAGCAAAGGGTTACTAGCTGGCGACACTACTACCAGAAATAGTAGGCCTCTCGCTAGACCACAATGCGAGAGACAGGGCCGAAGCCCCTGTTAGTCTCAGCAGGATACAGGAACGCCAACTCTTGATCCGTCGACTGGAACACTGGAACAGGCGACCACTGTGAACACTGGCTCAGCAATTTTGATCCGACGAACAGGAACACAAGGACTGCTGGACTGGAGAACTGACCCACGCCTGCAATCAGTCACACCAGCAACACCACACCTTTGCAGCAATCCGGTGACCCACGCCTGCAGTCACCGCAAAGAGACCCTGTGACTCTGCCTGCTGTCACTATATCGGACCCCTGTGACTCACTCCTGCAGTCACATATCAAGACCCTGTGGCTCACGCCTGCAGCCACCACACAAGATCCTGTGACTAAAGCCTGCAGTCACTACACCAGACCCTGTGACTCTGCCTGCAGTCACTATATCGAGACCCTGTGACTCACACCTGCAGTCACCAATCAGACCCTGTCCACAGCAGTGGTCTGTCTTAAGCTAATAGCACAAATTGATCACAGTAAGGGATACTCGTGATCACTGGGTCATACACAGAGAGGGTTCTCGTACTTAGCTGGGTCATACACAAAGAGGGTTCTCATACTTATCTGGGTCATACACAGAAAGGGTTCTCTTACTTAGCCGGGTCATACACAGAAAGGGTTCTCATAAATAGCCAGGTCATACACAGAGCGGGTTTTCGTAGATAGCCAGGTCACACACAGAGCCCAAGTACTTTACCTACTAACAACAACGCAAGGGCGACTGAGTCAGGACTCAGTCTGCCTTTTAAACCCCTCCACAGGAAGTAAGAGGAGCAGCTCAGAGGGAGGAAGTAGGTAGGAGGAGACTACAGGAAACAAACAGATAAAACAGAGGCCTGCTGCATGCTAGAAGCCTCGCGTCTGTAGATGCTGCTGGAAACAAGGTGAGCTGAAACTGTAACACCTCCCTAGCATCATAAAGCAAATAAGTTCAGTAAAGTAAGAATTACCCATTGTTAATGTAATGAACAGATACGTGACATAGTGTATGAAGAGATCTGTTAGAATAGGAATGAACCTCCATAGGGGAGTCCCTGGGTCTCACCATGTCATATTATGTAGACATATCAACCAGAGTAAAGATGCACAGTGTGCGGCCAGTCCAGTGAGTCAGAAGTAGAGATCCACCGGCATCATCAGGGTGTAATGATGGAGGAGTGCAAAAAAAACCCAAAAATGTTTCAGAGTTTCAAATAGTCTTTTGGGACGTAGAAATGCAGAACCCAGTTCAGTGCAAATGGATGTCCCTATGTAGGGAATGTTGTCAGCATCCAGGAAGGTCCACAACAGGGGACACAGTAGGCCTGTTAAGGGAAACCAGACTATAGACCCTGAGAGCTGAAATGGGTGTGTGTAAATAAGTGGGACAAAAATAAAAAAAAAAGCATAGAGGGGTGCTTGCTACTAAAGATGTAATAAAAAGAAATTAACAGTAACAAAATAGTAAAATAACATGAAATAAAGGAAAACAAAATAAAATAACATAAAAGTATGGGAGGATGGAGGGGATGCCTGGCAATGGGCATGTCTACAGAAGTCTGATGAAGAAACAAGTGGTGTAGGCCGAAATGGTATGGTTGCATCATCAACCTGGATGTTGCACTGATGAAGCAGGGGACTGGGATGGTCAAGGACCTGCAGAGGTATAGGTGAGGGATGCATAGACTGACCAGGTCCCCGAGTTGGTCCTGCTAACAGCCTGTGCAAAGGATTACAGCGTGGGCAGGAGTGGCATGCTGCGGACCCGCATTAGACCTCAGTAATGGAATCGCCTGCAGAGAGGCTGAGGTCATTCTGGAAGAGCAGGACACAAGCACCAAGTGTGCATCCAACACGGGAGAGCAGGCTAAGTGGGTCAGGTATGACTGGTCAAATATGCATATTTTTACATTTCTACATATTCAAAGGTACTGAAATTTTTTTTAATTATGAGATATATATATATTAAGCCATTGTTGATCCACTGCAGGATGAAGGCCTCCTCATCAAGCCTCCAACAACTTAGGTCCTGTACCTTTTGTTGCCACTGTATGCCAACAAACTTGGTAATTTAATCTACCCATCTTGTCTTGGTCTTCTTCTTGGGAGTTTAGTATTGAGTGGGATCCATTCAAAAATTATTTTGGTCCATCTACCATAAGATCTTCTTGCTATGTGGCCTACCCATTTCCATTTCTGGTACGTTACTCAATTCAGTTACATCATAGACCTTTTTTGCTGATGAATCCACACACATATTTTTCGTCTCTTTTTGTTATGCTTAGAATTTGCCTCTCCATACTTCTCTGTGTAACCTTAAGTTTTTGTATGGCTTTGGCATTCGGTGTCCAGGTTTAACAGCCATACGTAAGGACTGGGAGGATACACTGGTCAAAAACCTTTCACTTGAGGCAGAATGGTAAATTTGTCTTAAAGTATTATTACATTTTCCAAATGCTTGCCATCCCAATTGTATTCATCACTCAGTTTCTATCATGATGTTTCCATCTGGTGATATTTCCTGTCCAAGGTAAACGTACTTGTCCACTTCTTCTAGTTCTAGTCCGTCTACTGAGATCTATTGATATTATCCTTGGTATGGTAAATTTGTTAAACATGATTTGGTTTTTGTTGATATTCATCTTAAGACCAAAATGTTTGTTATCCTCTTCAATGCAGTCTTGCAGCTCTTCAGGACTACTGGCAAAGAGTATGATGTAATCTGCAAATCGTAATTTAGTTTGCAGAAAATTTTCTTCTAAACAAGCTGAAAATAGTTTTGGGGAAGTCTCTTTACCAGACCCCTTTCTCTATGTTGATCTGGACGTTATCATTGTTTACCTGTACTGATTCAGTTGCATTTTCATATATTTATTGAAGGATATTGATGTAAGCTTTGTCTGTTTCTTGGTTGATCAGGGCATCAATTATTGCTTGCTTGTTCAAAACAACTGAGCCAGGTCCTAACTGTGGGTCCTAAGGTCCTAGAAGCTTGAAACTTTATCCCAGGCTTTGGTTAACCTGCAGAGTGGCATGGCCCAATTGTATACTCAGGTCCAGGATCTAGAATGGACCAAAAGTCTTAAAAAGTTTCTGCTTGACTTTTGGTGTAAAAACAAAGATTTCCTGCTTTTTCTGTGAACATTTTCACCCGTAAATACTATATAACATTTTCTCCTTTTCATCATTGCCAATAAATTTTCCACCAGAACTTTGCCATATTTTGCCTTTGTTTCCTATGACTGCAACATTTCCCACCACAATATTACGTCTTCTGAGGGCTGAAGTGGAGAAATATATAGCTGAAAGTCAAAGTTGTGAGCCCTACAGCAGCACATGCCTTGGTAAATGTTGTCTTTGTCCTTTGCCCCCAACACTAACTCCCTGCTTAAGTAACATTGTCACAACCAATAACTGCAGGCATGGGATATTCCAGCTGCGTGAAATACAAGACATCAGTTATTTAAAGTCTCTGTTGTACCTCTGTGTATGGTAGTGGTGGTGGTGGACCGGCGTGGTGTGATTTATGTGTGTATGTATGTATATATATAGTTCAAAAACACTTATTACCATTATCATGTTTGTGTCAAATGTAAGTTATCCTTATTCTCAGATTAATGATACACATTACAAATTGGTCATGGCAGTGGTCCCAAGTGTGGTAGATGGTAACAACCATTCACATCTCTCTTCTTCCTTCTTCTTTTCATCTGTGCTGCTGTTGATACATTTGCCATGGATTTATCTGTTTTGTGTGGTTTCTGTTACCAGATGCGCAGATGGTATTGAATGTTAGTTCATTTTTAAGAATGTTAGTTTCTAGTGATGAGCGAGCACCCCAATGCTCGGGTGTTCGGGTGCTCTGACCGAGCACCCCCGGAGGCTCGAGTGCTCGGCCGAGCACCCGAGCCCCATTGAAGTCAATGGGAGGACTCGAGCTTTACACCAGGCACCCCCTGCTCTGATGAGGGGAGGGTGCCTGGTCCATAGGAAAAGGGCAGAAAAAGATGGAAACACTACAGAAATGGTTCAGGGACAGCATAGGGAGGATGTCTGGATGCATCTTGGACTCCAACATCGCTGCTGGGAACGATCTTTCGCCCGTAGTACGCCATTTTTACAGACTGACCGTAAAACACACAAAAAAGCAGATAAAAACGACTTTAGGCGAAAAATTGTTACCAAACAGTATTTGCTGTATATTTACTTGTATATCATCTGCAAATTCTCCCAAAAATTTCCTCGATTTTTCTGAACTGAGGCCATGATTAAGAGGGAAACGTGCGCAGAGGCAAATTCTCCCAAAAATTTCCTTGATTTTTCTGAACTGAGGCCATGATTAAGAGGGAAACGTGCGCAGAGGCAAATTCTCCCAAAAATTTCCTCGATTTTTCTGAACTGAGGCCATGATTAAGAGGGAAACGTGCGCAGAGGCAAATTCTCCCAAAAATTTCCTTGATTTTTCTGAACTGAGGCCATGATTAAGAGGGAAACGTGCGCTGAGCCGACCATCTAAAACATTATGGGTGAGGGTCTGCTGCGGAGCTGACCATCCTAAACATTATATGCGAAGGCCCGCTAGTGAGCTGACGCTATAAAACATTATATGAGAGGGCCCGCTAGAGAGCTGACCCAATAAAGCATTATATGAGAAGGCCCGCTGGTGAGCTGACCTATACAAAAATTGTCAAACAGGGCCCGCTGGTGAGCTGGCCCTATATAAAAATTATATCACAGGGTCCGCTGGTGAGCTGGCCCTATATAAAAATTATATCACAGGGCATATGGAAGAGGAGGAGGAGGATGAGAAGATTAAGAGTCAACCATATACCCGTTTTTTGGGTGGAAGGGGTGAATGGGAATACAGAGTATTCCCATCATTGTAAATAACATATATAAAGTGAGTTTATGTTCCCCCGGGGCTTTCCTCCAGTGGAGTGGAGAAGTCAGGGGAAATCCAGGCCTTGTTCATTTTTATAAGTGTCAACCTATCAGCATTGTCGGTGGAAAGGCGGATACGCTTATCTGTTATGATGCCACCAGCAGCACTAAATACCCGCTCAGACAGAACGCTGGCGGCAGGGCAGGCCAGCACCTCCAAGGCGTAGAGTGCCAGTTCATACCACGTGTCCAGCTTGGACACCCAGTAGTTGTAAGGCACAGAGGGATCATTGAGGACGCTGACACGGTCTGCTATGTACTCCTTCACCATCTTCCAAAACTTTTCCCTCCTTGTGACACTAGGCTGCGCATCAGGGTGAGGGTGCTGGCGGGGTGTCATGAAGGTGTCCCACGCCTTGGAGAGTGTTGCCCTGCCTTTGTCGGAACTGCTGTGTGCTCCCCTTTTCTCCCCTTCTCGGTTGGCCAAGGTAGCACGTACTCTGCCGCCAGCGTTGTCAGATGGAAAATTTTGGAGCAATTTTTCAACAAGAACCTTCTGGTATTGCACCATTTTGCTTGTCCTCTCCACCGGAGGAATGAGAGATGAGAAATTCTCTTTGTAGCGGGGGTCCAGAAGGGTGAACACCCAGTAATCCGTGTTGTCTAAAATGCGTATAACGCGTGGGTCACGGGAAAGGCAGCCTAACATAAAGTCAGCCATGTGTGCCAGAGTACCAACAGTCAAGATTTCGCTGTCCTCACCAGGAGGATGACTCTCAATATCCTCATCCTCTTCCTCCTCTTCTGCCCACCCACGCTGAAGAGATGGAACTAAAGTTCCATGGCTACCCTCTGTAGCGGAGGCAACCGTGTCTTCCTCCTCCTCCTCCTCCTCCAATTGTCGCTGAGAAGACGAAGTGAGGGTGCTCTGGCTATCACCTTGCGTAAGCTCTTCCTCCCGCATTTCCACCTCTTCCACATGCAAAGCGTCAGTTTTAATTGTGAGCAGCGAGCATTTCAGTAGACACAGAAGTGGGATGGTTACACTGATAATAGCGTTATCTCCGCTCACCATCTGTGTCGATTCCTCAAAATTGCGTAAAACCTCACAGAGGTCTGACATCCATTCCCACTCCTCACTTCTGATTACAGGAAGTTGAACGGAGAGGCGACGACCGTGTAACAGCTGGTACTCCACTACTGCCCTCTGCTGCTCACAAAGCCGGGCCAACATGTGGAAGGTGGAGTTCCAGCGCGTGCTCACGTCACACAGCAGCCGGTGAGCTGGCAATTGTAAGCGCTGCTGCAGCTTCAACAGGCCGGCTGAAGCTGTAGATGACTTACGGAAATGTGCACACACGCGGCGCACCTTGGTCAAGAGATCATGCACATTGGGGTAGGTTTTTAGAAATCGCTGAACCACTAAATTAAATACATGCGCTAGGCATGGTACGTGTGTGAGCTTGCCGAGCTCCAAAGCCGCCACCAAGTTATGCCCATTATCACACACAACCATGCCTGGTTGCAGGTTGAGTGGCGAGAGCCACTGCTCGGTCTGGTGACTAATCCCCTGCAACAGCTCTGAGGCCGTGTGCTGTTTGTCCCCAAGGCAGATCAGCTTCAGCACGGCCTGTTGACGCTTCCCCACTGCAGTGCTACACTGCTTCCAGCTACCGGCTGATGGGGGAGTGGCGCTGCGTGCAGAGAATTCGGAGGTGGAAACGGAGGAGGAGGAGCCAATAACGTAGGTGCTAGCGGAAACCCTGATGGAGGTAGGGCCCGCAATCCTCGGCGTGGGTAGCACCCGTGCCATCCCAGGGTCCGAGTCGCTCCCAGCCTCCACGACATTCACCCAGTGTGCCGTCAGGGAAATGTAGCGTCCCTGGCCACAAGCACTTGTCCATGTGTCAGTCGTTAAGTGGACCTTCCCAGTAACTGCGTTGGTCAGGGCACGGGTGATGTTACGGGACACATGGTGGTGTAATGCGGGGATGGCACACCGGGAAAAGTAGTGGCGGCTGGGGACCGCGTACCGAGGGACAGCTGCTGCCATCAGGCTGCGGAAGGACTCAGTCTCCACAAGCCTAAATGGCAGCATTTCGATGGCCAGTAATTTGGAAAGGTGTGAGGTTAGTGCTATGGCCTGTGGGTGGGTGGCTGGGTATTTTCGCTTGCGCTCAAATGCCTGGGGTAACGACATTTGGACGCTGCGCTGGGACAGGGAAGTGGATGTGGTCGCTGATGGTGCTTCAGATGGTACAGGTACAGGGCGGGAGGTATGCGGGCCTGCGCCTTCGACAGGCGATTGGCCGGCACCGAAAACAGGGGAAGAGGAGGCAGTGGTGTGGCCTGCAGACACAGATGGGCGATCCAGGCGTTCCTCCCACTTACTACGGTGCTTGGATGCCATGTGTCGGATCATGCTGGTGGTGGTGAGGTTTCTAGTGTTCATGCCTCGGCTCATTCTGGTGTGGCACAGGTTGCAAACTACAATTCTTTTGTCGTCCGCACTTTCCTTAAAAAAACGCCATACCGCGGAACACCTACCCCTTGGCAAGGTAGATTTACGCAAGGGGGTGCTCCGTGGAACATTTGCGGTCCGGTTTGGTGCGGTCCGCCTTCTTTCTGTAGCCACACCACTGCCTCTTCCAGCCTGTTGCGGTGCTGCAGATGGCTCACCCTCAGGACTGCTGTCATCGCTCGGCTCTACACCTTCCCAGGTGGGGTCAGTCACCTCATCGTCCACCAAGTCCTCCTCCACTTCCTCACTCTGATCATCCTCCTCATGTCTTGATCCCACCACATACTCAGTCATTGACAACTGTATATCATCCTCCTCAACAAGGTCTTGAGACAGTAATAGTGGTTGATTTAATGGCAACTGTGTCTCATCATCATCATCATCATCCACTACTTCCTTTGACCTTAAATGCCGTTCATATCTGTCATCTTCTTGTGATTGGGTACCCTCTAGAGGTTGTGAATCAGGGCACAAGATGTCATGTTCCTCTGCAAGCGTGCTTGGAGAGAGGGTCAAATGAAGGATTGGTGATGAGACGAGCTCCTCACTATATCCCAGTGTGGGATCACTTCTTTGACCAGACCGTGTATGGTGGGAGGAAGGATGATCAGAGTGAGGATTATGTTGACCAGACTCTTGGCTACTGAGAGTGGACTTGGTGGAAGACAGGGTGGTGCTTAACCGACTGGAAGCAGTATCAGCTGACATCCAACCGACCACCTGTTCGCAGTGGTCGGACCTCGAGAGTGATGTCCTGCGACGCCCTGTAAAATGAGACATGAAGCTAGGTATGGTGGATGTCTTTCTTTCTTGTGCTCTGGCACCAGGCACAGTTTCTACGTGTCCTGACCCGCGCCCTGAACTATCAGGATCACGTCCACTTCCCCGTCCCTTTTTACCCGCCTTCTTCATATTACACGGAATATGTGCTGCAAATCTGCAACTTTGCACAGTACACAGAATGTGCTGCTAAACTGGGCGACGCACACTGAATGGAATATGTGACTTTGATATTTTACAGTTTGAAGACTTAACAGTATTTTTTCCTATTCTGCAACTGTGCACAGTACACAGAATATGCTGCTAAACTGCGGCGAAGCACACTGAATGGAATATGTGACTTTGATATTTTACAGTTTGAAGACTTAACAGTATTTCTTCCTATTCTGCAACTGTGCACAGTACACAGAATGTGCTGCTAAACTGGGCGACGCACACTGAATGGAATATGTGACTTTGATATTTTACAGTTTGAAGACTTAACAGTTTTTCTTCCTATTCTGCAACTGTGCACAGTACACAGAATATGCTGCTAAACTGGGCGACGCACACTGAATGGAATATGTGACTTTGATATTTTACAGTTTGAAGACTTAACACTATTTCTTCCTATTCTGCAACTGTGCACAGTACACAGAATATGCTGCTAAACTGCGGCGAAGCACACTGAATGGAATATGTGACTTTGATATTTTACAGTTTGAAGACTTAACAGTATTTCTTCCTATTCTGCAACTGTGCACAGTACACAGAATGTGCTGCTAAACTGGGCGACGCACACTGAATGGAATATGTGACTTTGATATTTTACAGTTTGAAGACTTAACAGTATTTTTTCCTATTCTGCAACTGTGCACAGTACACAGAATATGCTGCTAAACTGCGGCGAAGCACACTGAATGGAATATGTGACTTTGATATTTTACAGTTTGAAGACTTAACAGTATTTCTTCCTATTCTGCAACTGTGCACAGTACACAGAATGTGCTGCTAAACTGGGCGACGCACACTGAATGGAATATGTGACTTTGATATTTTACAGTTTGAAGACTTAACAGTATTTTTTCCTATTCTGCAACTGTGCACAGTACACAGAATATGCTGCTAAACTGCGGCGAAGCACACTGAATGGAATATGTGACTTTGATATTTTACAGTTTGAAGACTTAACAGTATTTCTTCCTATTCTGCAACTGTGCACAGTACACAGAATATGCTGCTAAACTGGGCGACGCACACTGAATGGAATATGTGACTTTGATATTTTACAGTTTGAAGACTTAACAGTATTTCTTCCTATTCTGCAACTGTGCACAGTACACAGAATATGCTGCTAAACTGCGGCGAAGCACACTGAATGGAATATGTGACTTTGATATTTTACAGTTTGAAGACTTAACAGTATTTCTTCCTATTCTGCAACTGTGCACAGTACACAGAATATGCTGCTAAACTGGGCGACACACACTGAATGGAATATGCGACTTTGATATTTTACAGTTTGAAGACTTAACAGTATTTCTTCCTATTCTGCAACTGTGCACAGTACACAGAATGTGCTGCTAAACTGGGCGACGCACACTGAATGGAATATGTGACTTTGATATTTTACAGTTTGAAAACTTAACAGTATTTCTTCCTATTCTGCAACTGTGCACAGTACACAGAATATGCTGCTAAACTGGGCGACGCACACTGAATGGAATATGTGACTTTGATATTTTACAGTTTGAAGACTTAACAGTATTTCTTCCTATTCTGCAACTGTGCACAGTACACAGAATATGCTGCTAAACTGCGGCGAAGCACACTGAATGGAATATGTGACTTTGATATTTTACAGTTTGAAGACTTAACAGTATTTCTTCCTATTCTGCAACTGTGCACAGTACACAGAATATGCTGCTAAACTGCGGCGAAGCACACTGAATGGAATATGTGACTTTGATATTTTACAGTTTGAAGACTTAACAGTATTTCTTCCTATTCTGCAACTGTGCACAGTACACAGAATGTGCTGCTAAACTGGGCGACGCACACTGAATGGAATATGTGACTTTGATATTTTACAGTTTGAAGACTTAACAGTATTTCTTCCTATTCTGCAACTGTGCACAGTACACAGAATATGCTGCTAAACTGCGGCGAAGCACACTGAATGGAATATGTGACTTTGATATTTTACAGTTTGAATACTTAACAGTATTTCTTCCTATTCTGCAACTGTGCACAGTACACAGAATATGCTGCTAAACTGCGGCGAAGCACACTGAATGGAATATGTGACTTTGATATTTTACAGTTTGAAGACTTAACAGTATTTCTTCCTATTCTGCAACTGTGCACAGTACACAGAATATGCTGCTAAACTGGGCGACGCACACTGAATGGAATATGTGACTTTGATATTTTACAGTTTGAAGACTTAACAGTATTTCTTCCTATTCTGCAACTGTGCACAGTACACAGAATGTGCTGCTAAACTGCGGCGACGCACACTGAATGGAATATGTGACTTTGATATTTTACAGTTTGAACACTTAACAGAATGTGCTCTAATCTGCAACTTTGCACACTAAACAGAATGTGCTCTAATCTGCAACTTTGCACACTAAACAGAATGTGCTCTAATCTGCAACTTTGCACACTAAACAGAATGTGCTCTAATCTGCAACTTTGCACACTAAACAGAATATATGAATTTTTTTTTGTTTGTTTTTTTTCCCCCCACACAAAATAAACTGCTGCCCCCACACACAGTAGTCCTAAAAAGGACTTTTGGGTCTTTTTTTTTTTTCAACAACACTTTTCTTCTCCCTACACTGACTTTCCCTTCCTATCCTCATCTCTCCCTGGCTAAGACTGAGCCGAACTCGCTGGTCAGGTGCTATACAGCACCCGACCACGGGTTCTGGCCAGCCAATCAGTGTAATGCCAGCAGCCAACATGGCTGCTGGCATTACACTGATGTCAGAGCCTCCCTGCACGTTTATTGGCTGCGCAGCAGCCGCGAAACGTGCGGGGAGGAGACCCGAACATGGCGGGCGAGCACATGCGGTACTCGTACGAGTACCGCCATGTGCCGAGCAGAGCGATGCTCGAGCCGATCCGAGCATCGGCCGAGCATGCTCGCTCAACACTATTAGTTTCCCAATATTGTTGCTTGATAGCAGTGTACTATGATTATTAACAATATAACCATCTGCACTGAAAACCTGCTCATATTCAACATGTGCTGGAGGGCAACTAACGGTTTCCACTGCAATACGTGTCGATGCTGGCCACACACTCTATTTTGTTTGCAAGTTGTCCATGGGGTTATTGTTTCTGCTAGAACTTAGCTATCCTGCAAGTATACAGAAGTCATCTCATATGCAGTGGGACCACTCCTAGGAGATGCACTGTGTTCTTGTGCGTGTAAGTTACCAACCTATATTCAGGGAGCCCCAAAGAAATGTTCAACCACCAGTTCTACCACCACCACCTCAACCAATGTTGGATATTAGCAGCGCCTGCTGAGACCCATGACTTGCCCTGTGTTCAGAATGGGATGTTCTGGTTGATGATGTAGCTGCTCATGCTGCTGCTGCTGCTGGTCTAAATGCTTTGTTGCCTTCTTTTTCACTTGCTGTCTCGAAGTTTTTTTGGGCCTTAATTTTCTCCCTCTCATCCTTCAAAATACAACCCTCCACTTGATCAATAATAGATTCTGAAATTTTGTGTTTAAAGTGGGGATCCAGCAAAGTGGTAAGAATGTATTCCACATTGCTTTTAATGGACACTAGGCGAGGATCTTGTTCAAGCACTCTAATATGTCCTTGACTAGCTGTGCAAGTCTGTGTTGTCATTACTGTAAGATTCCTCAGCCATGCTTCTCATTTTTTTTCTGCAATAAATATATCAGTGGTAGTAATCCCAACCCCTATGTGACTCACCAACATGGTTGCCTCCTCATATGGTTTCAGACACTCACATACATTGCACATTAGTTACACTCTTATATGAAATATGGAGCATGGTACACTGTAGGATCAGCTAAAATGGGCACATATTTTGCAGGTGATATTTAGCATCTGTCAGAGAGCTTTGGATTCTGACAGAAATCTGGTCACAACTAAATGTAGCACATGGGCAAAGCAGGGCACATGCACCATATCACCTATTCTCAAGGCAGAGATTATGTTGGAGCTGCTATCAGCAGCCATAAAACCAGCTAAGGAGTAGAGCACTAGCTCTAGTTTACTTAAAACATTTACGGCTTTGTGGAACTGTCTCTCAAAACTCTGCATGCACAAGGTGGAGTGCCAATGGTATGGGTTATCCTGCTGCTGCCTTTTCACACTGCCAGAACCAGAGGCACAATTACTGGCTGTCACCTGATACTGTAAGCTAATGTTGCCCACTGGTGGCGGTGGTAGGGAAACACAGTGAGCAGTCACAGTCATATAGTCTGTGCTCTGTTCACTTATACACATATCTGTTGTCCAATGGATTTTCTTACCACATGCACTTTCCAGCCCTTTGCCCACCATGCAAACCACCTGCTTGTACAATTCTGGTGCAATAACTGTGGCTTGGGATATACTGGCGTGGAGCTACACATTACATCAGTTCTCTAACACCTTGGTTTTCTACAAAAGACTGGTAGTAGTCAGACAAGCTGGGGTCATACACAGAGCGAGTTGTTAGCCAGAGCCACAGGTCAGAACTGATGTGGGTAGTCATACAAGCTGGGGTCATACACAGAACGGATTCAGAGTCAGGCACAGGTCACAACGAAATGGTAGAGATACGAGCAGGAACACCACGTAAGGGTTAGCACTGATAGGCCCAAGGGAGTTTAAATAGCAGCACAGCAGGGTGGGAATCAATTAGGCAAATAAGCTCTTGCCTATAAAACAAGAGCTCGTACAGCGCCCGTAGTGACGTCAAAAATGAGGAAGTGGCCGGCCATCATGCCGCACAGGCTCACCAGAGGAAGGAAGCACAGGAGATATAGGCTTGCCTAGGGATACTGTGATAGACAACTTCCTTTGCTCCCTTCTCACACCCCCAGACATATATAACATACAGATAATAACAGCAAGATCAGGAAGGAAATCGGACCACAGCTTTCAAATCAAATCGGTCAAACAGAATCTTGTGTTATTTGGGGTCAATCTCCTTTGCTCCCTTCTCCATACCCAGGGTATGTCCATCACAGAGATACTAACAGCAAGATCAAGAAGGAAATTGGACCACAGCTGCCTGTGGCTTACATATCAAATCAGTCAGACAGAATGTTGGGGTATTTGGGGTAAAACTCCTTTGCTTCATTCTCACACCCCCAGACAGTCCAACACAGAGACAATAACAGCAAGATCAGGAAGGAACCTCGACCACAGCTTCCTGTGCCTTCCCAATCAGTTGCACAGAATGTTGGGGTATTTGGGGTAAACCTCTTTTGCTCCCTTCTTACACCCCCCGACTCCCCCAGCACAGAAATAATAGCAGCCAGATCAAGAAGACGCTTGGATCACGGCTGCTTGTGTCTTGCCAACCAGTCAGACAGAATTTTGGGGTATTTGTGGTCAACCTCCTTTCTCCCGTCTTCTTCCCCAGAGTTCCTCCAGACTCCCCTAATACAGAGAACAAGTCTCCTGCCTAAAAGTCTCCCTAAACTAAGCTTCAGCTTCACTTTATTAACCTATTTTCTCTAGCTCAAAAATTAGCTGCTCTCTCTCTTCCTCTCCCAAATATAGAATAGCATGTGTGGAAATGTGGCACCCCTTTTATAGTATGCCTTTGGGGAAAACAGGGGAAACTTGCCATGTGCTTGGTATAAATTCGGACTTTCCATTGCCATCTGCTTACTCACCTGTCCTCTTTTTCTGAATCCATAGCTGCTATTTAAGAAGATCCCTATAGAACTTCGGAGACAGAAGCATCCATTTGTTCCGTTAAGCAGGGTAGGAGACCAACAGAGGAATATGTTGGTGAATTCTGCCACTGGGCTGCTGATGCTCAGTGGAATGAACTGGATCTAAAGGATTAGTTCTGATTGGGGTTACCTGTGTAGGGGGTACCTGAATCTGTAGAGGCTTTGATCACCCTACCCATTCAGATTGATAGACGATTCCAAGAATGACGTCAGGAGAGGAGTCGTGGCAAATTCCATTGTCTACGAGGCAACTTCATCACCACAAGGTTCCAGTGAACCAATGTAAATCAGTATGGCTCATGCCACCCCAGCCTGCAGAAGAGAGATCCTAGAGACACAGTTTCAACCTCTGCTTATGATGTGGCAAAGACGCCCACCTACTCCATACCTGTCCTGTCTGTCCTCAGAGAAGTCATTTTGACTGGCTGTCCTAGTGTTCCGACTTCTCATTGCTTCCTTTCTTTGTCTCTGCAGTTAGGTTCTAAGGTTGTTCAACTTAGAGCCTTTATTGACTTCAGAACTACTAGCAATTTACTTGACTTACATCTGGCATCCTCTCACCAAATACAGTTGGTGCCTAAGACTCATCCTTTACAGATCCAAGTATCTGATAGTACTACTATGCATTCAGACTTGATCACTCATGAATCTACTGCCTTACAGCTCACTATCAATAAACACTGTAAATGGTTCACATTTCATGTAGTTCAGTCTCCCTTATTCCCTATAGTGTTGGGTCTGTTGTGGATATGTCTTCACAACTCCATTATTGATTGACTTACTATTCAAATCACCTTCCACTCTCTCAACTGTCATTAAAGGTGTGTCTCATCACATAGGACCTCCAGATCTGTACCCTAAATCATGTGTAACTGTGGAAGCAGACTCCATACACGAGGCTTTCAGAGACCTTGCTGATGTCTTCAGTAAAAAGGAAGCAGAGAAACATCCCACCCACATCTGATTTATGTTTGCCTAGTCGAGTTACTTCCAGGTGCTATGATCCCTGTTGGATGCATTCTTCTCTTGACTGGGGCTGGAATCTTCTTTGTGGAGAAAAAAAGATGGCTCACACAGACCCTGTGCTGACTACAGCAAGCTCAACGTTATCCCCATTAAGAACCAGTATCCCCTTCCTTTAATTTTGGAACTATTTAATAGTGTGGGGCTTATAATACCTGGTAGAAATCTGGGAAGGAGATGAATGGAAGACAGCTTTCTAAACTCCCTATGGGCATTTCGAATATCTGGTGATGACTTTTGGCCTGTGCAATGCTCCAGGGATTTTCCACGTTTTTAGTCTCTTGGGAATATTGTGTTTGGGTTTTCATTTTAAAGAGGAGGGGTTTGTTCATGTGTAACTGAAAGCCTGGTAAGGTAGTGCCATCATTTATTCGCTGATGAACCTCCCAAAAAAATCCTAATATGAAATCAAAGAAACAATTGGCTTTCCTGTTGGATGGTATATTCAGGAAGAGAATAATTAACAATGATGAATTCAAATTTATGAATGTGCAGTTTCCTAAGGAAGCATTTTTTTACGACATCCTGAAGATGCACAATTCTGCTAATTGCCATCCTGTATGCCCTTTATATCAGGGGTGAATTCCCTAACTAATAATATTTCCACCACTTCACTGTTTTTTCAAAAAGTATGTATTGTAATTGCTCTCATATCGGAGAGTCTCACATCATATCTTTGAGCATATTGTTACTATGTTGCTGTTACTATACTATGTTACATCTAGAGGTTTTCCTTCAGCACCTCTAAACATAGAGTCTTTATACACAAAAATTATGCATGGACTTGGTTTGAAGGAGATTGAACATTTTTTTGAATGAGGATAGTGGATTACTGGCCACCCAAAAGGAATTTTTATTATGATGTATTTTGTTTGTACTTTAGCGTAATTATTTTGAGTTTCAGGGAAAATGTTATTTGCATGTCAAGAGAAATGGGTACTAGTCTTGCTCCCTCATACAGAAATGTATTTTAGGGATATTGGGAGTTTTCTTAACTGTGGTATAGTAGCATGTAGGGAACCAGTCTGGTCCTCTATGGCTATTTTTTAGATGGCATTAGAATCATATGGGAGGGAGAAGGATATTCCCACGAATATTTGACTTGAGTCACTGAATCTCATCAATATCTGCATACACTTTACATCTAGGATAACATAATGCAAGATATAGTTTCTAGACCTTGAACTGTCCTATAATGATGAGGCAAGAGTCTCTAGTCCTGCTTCTTGATCTGACCCAGCTTGGCTGACATTCCTGTTCGTGACTGATCTGGCTTGTCTGAGAACCTCCTCCGTGATCCGACCCGGCTTGGCTGACATTCCTGCTCGTGACTGATCTGACTTGTCCGAGAACCTCCTCCATGATCCGACCCGGCCTGGCTGACTTCCTGCTCCGTGACTTGAACTGGCTTGCTTCAGAACCTGCCTTGGTTCCTGCTTCCTGCTGCCCGGTGTCGCCGTGGCGACATTCTGACTTCTGCTGAGCTAGTGACCGGGCTGATCGTAGCTGCCTCTTTAACACTTGCAGAGCCGTGTCTCCAGTGCTGAGTCTCCATTACACTTGCAGAGCTGTGCTTCCGTTGCTGAGCCTTCCTTGGCACTTGAGAGAGATTCCCACTATTGCTGAGCCTCCGATCCTTGAGCTGCTGTTAACCCTTGCAGTGCTGCTGTCTACTTATCTGAGCCTTCATTTACACTTGCAGAGCTGATGCTGTTTATCCGCTACATCTGCTGAGCCGGCCATGTTGTAAGCCTTGTCTAGACGGTGGCTCATCTTGTCAACTAGCAGAGTAGTCGGTTTCCGTTACCGCGCTCGCTGGAGGCGCTATTGGCTCTTGCTCTAGTTGTGTTCTCTCTGCTATACGCCCGGTGGGGCTGTTGGCTCAAGCACTTGCAGCACAGGGTGGTCTCCGTTGTTACGCCCGTGGGGGCTATTGGCTCAAGCACTTGCAGTGCAGGGTGGTCTCTGTTGTTATGCCCGTGGGGACTATTGGCTCAAGCTCTTGCAGTGCAGGTTGTCTCTGGTATACGCCCGTGAGGGCTATTGGCTCAAGCTAATCCTGTGCAGTTGGTCTCCGTTATTACGCCCGTGGGGGCTATCGGCATGCTCTTGCATTGTAGCCATCTCCGTTGTTACGCCCGTGGGGGCTATTGACTCAAGCATCTGCAGTTTAAGTTGTCTCTGTTACTATGCCCGTGGTTGCTATTGACTGCAACTTCTCTGCAGACTCTACCACTATTCCAGTACTGCCTAGCAGCTTTCTGTCTTAAGAACTTTAGGTGTTGCATCATCTAACACCATTTGCTGCCTCATCACCACCTTGGGCGTGCCAAACACCACATCAGATACTGACTGATTATTGTATTTAACCATTGAGTATCCTTGCTACTGTGTGCCTGTCCTGAGACAGTATATGTGATACTTTTGCTTCTGTATACTGGGCCTGTGAAGGCATATCTGTCAATATATCGCTACTATTTTGTGTTGCCTGTAGAGGGCGATCTTTCCTCTTTATTTCTTTTTAATAAAACTGTGTTTTATTCTAACCAGCTGGTCTGAGTGTCTTAAAAACCGTTACAGTGGTATACCATGCATTGCAACGCAATGCATAGGATACCATCATGACACTCAGAAATTCACATGTCAGTTACATCATCTTGCATTCATTCTGTCATTGCTTACATTACTAATCACGCCTTGTAATTTCCCCACCTAGCATACAGGCCTGCAGCACAGCAGAAGCCCATGGAGAAGGAGGCAGAGTCATTCCCCACTGAGGAGTATCCAGAGGAGGGGACTGTCACAGTGATACAGGTAAATAAGAACACAAGACAGGTAAGGTAAGATCAACACCACTTTATTAAGGAAAATCAACAGATAAAGCACTTCCTCCACCCTACCCGGGGTCAGGCGTGTGGACAGCACTACAGTCCACTACCCAGGAGCTGAACACTGAACCTAGTCTGTAATGCAGCATAGGTGAGGTCATGCAGCATAGACGAGAACCTAGCCTACATTCTCTACAGGAGAGTGAACGCAGCCTACCAGAAATGGAGTGAGGGTGGCTGGTAGGAGGCTACATGGAACCCTAGAAAGCTTGGGTCCAAGGCCAGTAGCCACGGAATAACCCATACTCTGGTAAGACCTGGGAGGCAACAGACTAACCCGATGCCACCCGGAGAGGTAGTCAGACGAGGCCAGGGTTCTATATGGAGCAGTATACAGGCAAGGCCCAGTTACCTGCACGGAGCGAGTAATTATACAACGCCAAGGTTCAAACACGGAGCGGGTAGTCAGACTAGGCCAAGGCTCATACACAGATCGGGTAGTCAGACAAAACCAAGGTTCATTCATGGATCGGTTAGTCAGACAAAGCCAAGGTTCATACACGGATTGGATAGTCAGACAAGGCCAAGGTTCATACATGGATTGGAGTCAACAGCCAAGCAAGGGTCACAACAGAGAGCAGAATGCAGGAAGCTAACGCACTGATACACCATGAAAGGGCACTGAATCTCAACCCTCCGGCCGCATAAGAGGCGAACAGATGAGACGGGACATCAATTGTCCAATTAGCGCCGAAGGTACAAAACAGTGAGCACGATGTCAGTGATGCGTGCCCGCAACAGAGAGGCAAGCAGTCAGACGGCAGCGACCAGCAATGCCACTGCTCGTCCACCAGTGGGAATAAGACAGGTAAAGCAACCAGCAGGCCAAATCACTGTCACCGTGACAGGGACCAGCAGGTGGTCACCATACACACCATCTCCACCTTCTGCACCACCAGCTTCACCACCTGCTGCACCCCTCTACAGCGAATTGATGCAACAGGAGAGGTGGATGCAGCCATCCACCTCAGGACAGTACTACTCCGCACCATCACCACCACAAAGAAGGCAATGGATGGCCGGGACAGTGCCCACCCCTCAATATGGCCCATATGCGCAGTGGATGGACTTACCCTCCTGGATGGCTCCCCAGCATGGGCCCAGGTATGATCCTAGGTGGGGGCCAAGCAGCTACCAATGGCCAAGGTATGGCCCCTGGCCACTGGATTACGAACACCTGGGTCTGATTGGGGAGCCCCAGCACCCTCAACCAAGGGAAGAGTTCACCCCACCACCACCACCACCAGAGAGATCAATGGGCAGCTCAGAGTCCCTGGATGTGGTGGGGAGACAGCCGTCATCCTCAGCAGCCTCCCCACCAGCAGCAGCCACCACACCAGAACCAGCAGCAGCTTCTCCACCAGCAACAGCCTTTCCACTAGTAATAGCTTCTCCACCAGCACCAGTCACACCACCAGCAGCAGCCTCTCCACCAGCACCAGCCTTCCTACCAGAACAGGAGAACATAGATGAGGCAGCATCACAAGACACTTCCTCCTCTAGCAGTGGGATGGAGTCAGAGTACATGGTGCTAGAGAGGCAGCTCAGGGAATCCCAGAGGACCAACAGGTACCTCAGAAGGCTCCAAAGGGATTCCCTGAGGATCGCAGCCACCCTCCATGCCCTGGAAGTTCAGCACACAGTCCTGACCAGTGAGCTGTGCCAGTACAGAACTGGAATTATGGACATGATAGGGCAGCTGCTGGTGGAAATCCTAGACCACAGCCGCAGGGAGAACCAGCGTATGGAGAGGGAGCAGCAGTCAACTGATGGGTTCCACTGCACCCACCTATCCCTCCAGTGTGACCCATGCACCAACTCGAAGAGTGACCAGGCAGTCAACCAGGCCATCCACTTCTGGATGCAAGTGCAAAGTCCCCCCAAAAAATAAAATAAAATAAAGACCCCAAATTGTGAATCTTCCCCCAAATAAAAAAAAATTCTGCTTGTCTTGTCTGAGAAGGTTTCTGCTTACTTTTGATAGAATAAGTGGCAAGTATGTCTCCAATGCATTGGAAAGCAATGCAGTGAACACAACTTCAGCCCAGGTTAAATGGTTGTAGGATGTTTGAACATGGGTTAGCACACACACACACCACACACAACATTGTCCAAATCCAATTTGCAATCCACCACTGGAGCCAAACAACATGACAGTTTTGTATGGCCATCATGTGGGTTGGATTTGAACAACAGATACCTACCCCTTAGCATAACAGCTGGTGCAACACTTTTAACATTCACTTGCATCAATTGTTGTGGTTTATAGGGGTTAAACAAACAGCTATTTGACTTAGCTAAGAACTAACAGGGAGGGTAGATAGAACATGCAGCCAAATAGGCTGTGATTCACTGAAATCTTAGGTTGATCATTGGGTTATCCAGTAAGTTGTGTTAATGTTTAACTAAGGCTGAAACAGACTTCTCCAGTGATATCACTTCTCCAGTTAGTCAGTTTGTTAATGTAGCCTATGTACAGAGATATGTCAAACCAGAGCAATCAGAGAACATTGGTTACATTGAGCAACATGGGAACTGTGGACATGAGATCACTGGGGAAGTAAAGTTGCTTGTATCACCTCCTTATCACTCAAAACACACCTAAGTATATCATTGACATCATCTCCTTGCATGAATACATCACAAAGTCCACAAAGGGTCAAACAACTAGTGGACGTAGGTCATGCCTTCCTATGTATGAGATGCTATAGCCATGAATATGGTTCCACATTCAGATGTGTCTAATCAAACTTTCAACTTAACAAACACATATTGAAAAGTGAGGGTTCTCCTTTAATGTGTCTCACACTACATTAAAACATACATTTGTTTTTTGTGTATATTGTCTATATGCATTGAACACTTGTATGAGCATTCAAAAGGTACATACAACTTAAAAAAGGATACTGTAGAAACACTACTGAACTGATCATGTGTTGTCCACCAGGTATTGTAACTCTGAAGATGAGCAGTCTTACTGTTCAGGTTTGATACCTGGATGTTAGGAAACACATACATATGTGTCTTCTGTGGATATGTGAATGTTCCAGTAGAAGAAAAAGAGAGAGAGAGATGGTGCACCAGAGATCTAAGTGTAGTAAGGAGGTAGAGTTGATAATATACAATGTAAATGTTTATTAAGAGTAAAACAGAACAATACTAAAAATGTTTCAGTTGCAATATGTCACAATAAGCATCAACATAATGCTAGATGATGAAACAATTGATATTAAGATATTCCTATCAACATAAAAGAAAAATAAAATTGCTGAATATATGTAAAATGCGGTAAAACAAATCTGTATAAAAATGCAGGTAATTGTGACATATTGCAACTGAAACATTTTTAGTATTGTCCTGTTTTACGCTTAAGAAACATTTACATTGTATATTATCAACTCTACCCCCTTACTACACTTAGATCTCTGGTGCGCTGTCTCTCTCTCTTTTTTTTCTTTTTTTATGTAACCGCACAAGGGGACTCCTGGCAATTGACTGCAGCACAGAGTATCCAAGTATTGTAGAAACTACAAACAGAAAACGCTATCTCACTTGACAAACTACATTAACGAATCCATTCCATTTTTCATCAGTCATCATGAATTCATAGACTCTCATCCTTTATCCATTTCGTTCTCGTCCTCATCTCATATTCGGGCTATGGACTGATATCATTCACCTACCAGGTTTTCCAAATCCTTTCACTGTCTAATATAAACTTTATTCTTTTTATTTATCTGACCTCCTAATGCTGATTGTGATTCTTATAATGATATATGATTGGTGTACATGTTTTCACAATTAATGCTTTAAGGAGTTTATTCTACCACGTAAGATCAGACTTATGTATGTATAAGTTATTTTATATATTCATATTTTTATTAGGATAACTGTCATTTAAATTTGATTGTCACTATCTTCTATCCACCACTTTTTAAATAATACATACCCCCGGAAACATTAACCCCTCCCCTTTCCCTCTCCTTTATTCTTGTCCGGGAACCCACAGTGAGCGCTCTCATCCTCTTTCCTTTTGTCAAAATAATGTTCCAGTAGAGGTTGCTGTGAACAACAAGCACTTGAAAACATCAAAGGGTGAGCTTCATGGAAGTGTCAAGGCTTCAGTACAGTCACCTGGAAACTCCTCAGTTCCAGGATGGATCATGCTATGGATGCCTGTGGGACAAGATGAGAGGATTTGGAACAGCACCCTCAAACTGATTGTGATGCAACAGCTACAACATCATTATCCCATTAAACCTTTCTGTTAAGGGGAATACACAAACCATGCTTTGTAATGTGTTTTCTACTTGTCTGTAACCCATTATGGGGAAATCTAAGGGGATGTCAACCAGGCCTAGGGATATGTCCCACTAACATAAATCCACACATCACCAAATATGTCCTAATAGCGCCATGAAACAAAGTAATTTGGCCTGCCAACGTCAGAGTGCTACACACACACACACACACACACACACACACATCCTCATTTCATGACCTCTATGCTGTGTAACACACTACCACTGTAGATCCATCCCTCTGCTGTTCTTTTCAGCTATACCAAAATACAGATACCATGTTCAGTCCAATGGCCCTATAACCCCTGACGTGACAGAGTGTTATCTGATGCATTGCACTGGATAAAGCTCTTTTGCTACAAGGGTACCATGGTTGCTATGGCTCTGTTCATGGCAAATCACTTTAGTTGCTGTCCATCAATCCCTGGAATATGCTGAACATGGGTAATGTGTTGTAACTTGGTTCACAAAGGGATAAGCATGATATCCTTGAGGTAGCAATGTCAACATGGACTATAGGATGTCTGACGGTATTGGAATCCCCAGCTACAATACTGCAGCCAGTGTCAGGGCTGTGTCATTGATCCTGTGTGTGGTGTGGGGGACTACAGAACATCATGTGTGGTGTGATTAGTGTGTTTGCACAAATTCACAGGACTGATCATTGAGATGCATGGATTGTATGAATGCCTGTGTTATACTCACAGCTGAAGTGTTCCCTGATCAGTCTGTCTCTTATCTGCTCCCCTCTTAGGGTTTCTTGAGAGGCCAATGTCCACGGGCACATCAGGTATGGGTGGGGCCAGGGTATCGTCCACAAGTCTACTGTCCACCACAATGTTGTGTGTAGTATTGCATGTGTCAATATTATATTTCAAGCTTTGCCTGGGACACTGTAGTGCTCCCCCTGAGTGATCCAGACATCTGAATTGGGATTTTAGGAGCCCGAAAGTCCACTCAGTTGCATTCCTCTTCTGGCATGAGCCTGACTGTATCGCTCCTGGGCATCGGTTTGTGGATTTGCGACCGGGGTGAGGAGCCAAGGTCTACAGCCATAGCCAGAATCACCTGTGGAGAGTGAGTGACACGGTGAGACAGGAACCACATGTTGTGTGGATGATGTTGTATAAGGTGGACGTACTACTTGCAAGTCAAGATCATGCTGAGCAGTGTTGTGTGCAGGGGCGGACTGTCCTATCGGGGGATTGGGCATCCCCCGGTGGGCAGTGTGGTCATGGGCCAGTTAGAGAGATCGGAAAATCTTCCTTGCCTGGCCCAAAATGTGTGTGAAGTAGTGAGAGGTCTGTGCACTGTGCTGACACAGATCTCCAGATCAGTGTTCCGGCACGTATGCTTTCTCTGTCCCACAGAGAGCATGCTGAACCAGTCACATAACAGAAGCTGCTAAATCTGACAGCAGAACTCATCCTTCACCGATGAGTTTAGCTAGTTCATAAATATGTTGCTGCCAGGCATGCGAGTTGTGGGAGGTGGCTGGTTGGAGGAGAGAGTGAAAGCAAGCATGGGGTGGAGGTGAGGGGTTTTGGGAAGAACTATGGGGGGAGGAAGATACAAGATTTGTTTGTAGAAGAGCAAGAGAGATAAGAAGACAGGAGGATTAATAGCTGGAAGGAGACAGAGAGACATGGGTGGAGGAGGAGACCGTGAAAAAGATATGGGTGTACGGAGTAAGAGATAGAGACATGGGTGCGGAAGCTAGACTAACATGGGTGGAGGAGAAGGAGACATAAGTGGTCAGGAGAGAGAGAGACATGGAGGGAGAGGTGGTGAAAATGACATGGTGGGAGAGAGAAATATTAATGTCTGTATTATTATTAATATTAGTATTTAATTTGTGCTTTTGACAAATTCTGTGTCCATATGCAACCCTCAAATGTACCTATCAGGTCAGAAGTTAACCTTTTGTGTGACAGAAGCTTGTGGCATTCATTTGGAAGAAAAAGAGCAATTCTGGAACAAACTAACTGATCTATAGGGGACATATAACATTTCCCATTGATTTAAATGGGGCTTTAATCAATAGAATGCACGTTGCAAAGCAATGAGTTTGACACATCTTTAACATTCAAGTAGTTCACTTTGTTTCCTATAGTTCTGGTTGTCCCAGAATTGCTCCACTTTCTTTATACATAGGGCCCACAATGTTTTTTATCCCAGAGCAAGTTTGCCTTTTTAATGACTTCACAATAAAGTAAACTTACATGACATTATGTCACAGTGTTTTTGTAATAAACTGACATCTCAATTAAAGCACATTGCTAAAATTATACAGTTCATGGAGGACAGACGGCATATCTCAGGAACATTTTTTGCAAACCAGAGGTGGTTTTTTTTGTATATCAACAACACTTCTGGTGTGCAAAAAATGTCCCTGAAATGTGCCGTCTGTCCTCCGTGAACTGTTTGTTTTATATATATTATATATAATCACACAATGGCATACCAGATAGTGGGCCAGTTTTTAAAAAAATTCCCCGGGCTGGAATTCCAGTACAATCTGCCCCTGGTTGTGTGTGCACTTGTGGATGTGGTGTGATTAGTATTGTTCACTCACCCAGAAGCCATCCCCCAGTATATGTTCCATTCTCAAAGTCTCTATGTGCAGGTGAATTTTGGAGAATATATGAATCGTAACAGCTCTCAGGATATTTAGCACAGACATTGGTGATGCTTATATTGGAGTCACACACCATCTGTACGTTCATGGAGTGCAAGTTCTTCCTGTTCATAAATAGATGTCCCTCATATGTTGGAGCTTTGATATGGACATGTGTGCAGTCTATTGCACCCATGACTCCTGTGGGAAAATGGATTTATCTGCTGGCCTTGCTTTTGAGGGCTGGCAACACCTGAGCCAGTACTCTCGAAAATGTGGACTGTGACATGCCTGATGAGTAACCTTCTGTTGACTGAAAGGCTCCACTTGCCATAAAATGTATAACACGCATCAGTTTCTGCAAGCCAGTCAGGGCATGGTTGTGGATGTATATGGGATCGACCTTGTAATGTGACGCCTTGTATCATAAGCTGGACACCTCCGTTATAGTTTCTTTCTCCCTCAGAATAACACTCCAATAGTAAACCGAACCTCCTGTTCCCAAACATCAGCCGAGTGTGGTGTCCCGTTCGCCCAGTACCTTTCTCTGGGCGTTGCTGCGGTTCCGGATTGCCTTCCCGGTCCCAGCGCGGCTTCCTCTGTTCTTCGCCGCATCGGAGGCGGCGCGCATGCGCATGTCGGCGGACCATAGAGTAGATGGGATGGAAGGTCCGCCGACACTCTAGCCACCCTCTCCAGGCTCCTTCCGGTTAGGGGAGCTATTTCTTCCTCCTCTAGCTCTATGTGGACGCGTTTGTATAGCGTCCTATAGAGCTTCCAGTGTCTGGTGTCTTGCTGAACAGTTCCTGGAGTAGCCTCTGCCTGATCCAGCCGGTGCCTCTGTGTATGACCCTGACCTGCCTTGACCAAGCCTCCGTCTGATCCAGCCTGCATCTCTGTGTATGACCCTGACCTGCCTTGACCAAGCCTCTGCCTGATCCAGCCTGAGCCTCTGTGTATGACCCGGTCCAGCCTTGACCAAGCCAGGAGAGACCTGAGTGAGTACCTTGTTTTTTGGAGATTCATTTCCTCCCTGGGGACCTCTGCGTATAGTTTGTCTAGGTTAGGGTTATCCGGGGTTACCCAGCGGCTCCTCTGCTGGGGCCACTACATCTGGCTTCGCGGCCAGCACCTTCAGGTGGCTCTGCCGCAGCACAACCCTGGCCTAGGCAACCTACGCCCCCTAGCTCCGTTCCCTAGCGTCGCCCCCTAGCAGCTTGCTCAGTGGCCTTTTGTTGGAGGAGCATCCGTGTCCTGCTCCCAGGTACTCAGATTTCTTCCTGTCCTCGCCTTTGGGTCTGACATTATACAAACGCCACCTTCCCCGGTCATGGACCCTAAGGATCTCTCGGTGGCACTGTTGCAACAGGGCGCGGCCCTGAAACAACATGCTGGTCAGATTGTCCACCTAGACCAAAAACTGGATTCTATTTCCAACCTGTTGCAACAACTGCAGCAGAGGTCTCCGGTGCTATGCCCGCTTCCCCTGTCCAAGCGGTTTCACCCTCGGTTCCCACCGTTCGGTTGCCTTTGCCACCACGCTATGATGGCAATCCTAAAGAGTTGCGGGGATTCCTCAACCAGTGCCGTCTCCACTTTCGCTGTCAACCCGAGGTTTACGCCGCACACCAGGCAAGGATTGCCTTTGTTGTGTCTCTTCTTCAGGGGCAAGCCTTGGCCTGGGTCTCTCCCTTGTTGGATCGTCGGTCTACGATCCTCGACGATTTCAACGCTTTTCACACGGCCTTTCGTTCGGTGTTCGATACGCCGGGTAGACAGGAACAGGCCGAAGCTGCCTTGTTGGAGCTCCAACAGGGTCAGCCCCCTCTTTGTCAGTATGCGGTAGAATTCCGCACCCTTGCTTATGAGACTGACTGGCCAGATAGCGCCCTTAAAGCTAGCTTCCGCAGGGGGCTTTGCGAGAGGCTAAAGGACGAGCTCACCACTCGTCCAATACCCCACTCCTTAGAGGATTTAATTGCGCTCTGCACCACCTTAGAACACAGCGTTCAGGAACGTAGGCAGGAAAAGGAGCGGGACCGCTCCCGCCATCCTCCTCCTCGTCCTGCGGTTCGTTTGGCTCCCAGGTTCCAGACCCCTGCTGCTACCGAACCGGTGTTGGAGCCCATGGAGATCGGGCGTGTACTTCGGTTGTCCGACTACGAAAAATCCAGGAGGCGTTCTCTGGGCCTTTGCCTCTACTGCGGCGCTCCCGGGCACCTGGCGCGGTTTTGTCCCAACAAGTCGGGAAACAACAGGGCTTAGTGAGTAGGGGATTCTCCCTAAGTCAGTCCTCTGTCCCCTCTCCGTTGTCCCAGCGCCTCTCCATTCCCGTCACGTTGTCCTGGTCTCCCACGTCTTCCGTGTCCCTTCTGGCATTTATCGACTCCGGGGCGGCGGGTCTTTTTTTGGACTCGGACTTTGCTTTTAGGCAGGGTATACCGGTAGTGTCCCGGAGTTCTCCTGTCCGGGTGGTGGCCGTAGATGGTACCCCCCTTAGGTCAGGTCACATCACCAAGTCCACAGTGCCACTCACCCTTCGAACCACTTCCGGCCATGTTGACCGAGTGGTCTGTGATCTTATCTCTGCTCCTCATTCCCCTCTCATCCTGGGGTATCCCTGGCTTCGTGAAGCCAACCTGGTGATCGATTGGCTTTCGGGCACCTTGACTTTCCCTACCGCTCGTGTTGTTTCCACTGTCTCCACAGCTAACGAGTCTGAGGCTGATCTTCTCTCTCCTACCTTGCCTATACCCTATCGGGATTTCTCTGATGTCTTTAGTAAACAAAAGGCTGAAGTGCTACCACCACACCGGCCTTTTGATTGTGTTATTGATCTTATCCCCGGGTCCATTCCTCCTCGTGGCCGCACTTATCCTCTTTCCCTACCTGAAAACAGGAGCCTTGAGGAATACATCAGGGACTGTTTGGCTCGTGGCTTCATCCGCCCGTCTACTTCCCCGACGGGGGCCGGGTTCTTTTTCGTGTCCAAAAAGGACGTCTCTCTCAGACCTTGCATCGACTATAGGGGTCTGAATGCTATTACGCGACGGAACTGCTACCCACTTCCCCTCATTTCCGAACTTCTGGATTGCCTCAGGGGTTCCACCGTCTTTACCAAACTCGATCTACGGGGCGCATACAATCTGGTCCGAATGTGCGAGGGTGAGGAATGGAAGACAGCCTTCAACACCCGCTTTGGGCACTACGAATACCTCGTCATGCCCTTCGGTCTCCGTAATGCCCCAGCCGTCTTTCAGACGTTCGTCAACGATGTCTTCAGGGATCTCCTCCTATCCTCTGTGGTTGTGTACCTGGATGACATTCTCATCTTTTCCAAGTCACTTGCCGAACATCGTCTACACGTTCGTGAAGTTCTGGAAAGACTCCGGGCCAATCGCCTATACGCTAAACTGGAGAAATGCTCTTTCGAACAGGCCTCTCTGCCTTTTCTAGGTTACATAATTTCTTCTGCAGGGCTCCTCATGGACCCCGCCAAGGTCAAAGCCGTCTCAGAATGGCCCTTACCCATTTCCCTCAGAGCCATACAGAGATTTATTGGCTTTTCCAACTATTATAGGAAGTTTATTAAAGGTTTTTCTCAGATCATAGCACCTATTACGGCTCTCACTAGAAAGGGGGCTGATACTTCCTGTTGGCCCACCAAGGCTGTAAAGGCGTTTGAGTTGCTCAAGTCCGCTTTTTCTTCTGCTCCTATACTGCGCTATCCTGATCCTCTTTCATCCTTTGTTCTGGAGGTTGATGCCTCTGAGGGGGCCGCTGGAGCCGTTCTTTCCCAGCGTTGCCCTCTTTCTGGTAAAAGCCATCCGTGCTCCTTTTTCTCACGGCGTTTTACCTCTGCTGAACAGAACTACGACGCGGGTAATCGGGAACTTCTGGCTATTAAATTAGCTCTGGAGGAATGGAGGAATGGCGGTACTTATTGGAAGGCTCTCCCCACGAGATCTCCATCTTAACCGACCACCAGAATTTGGCCTACCTAGCTACAGCCAAGCGTTTGAACCCACGCCAGGCCCGCTGGTCTCTCTTCTTTACCCGGTTCAATTACAAAATCTCCTACATACCTGGGAGTAAGAATACCAAAGCGGATGCTTTGTCCCGCCTCCATGAACCTCTTCCCATTACATCTTCTCCGGTGGACACCATCATACCCCCTTCTCGCGTTCTGGCCGCACTTTCCTCTACCACTCTTCTGGCCATTAAGGATGCTCAGCAGTCCGCTCCTTGTAGGGGGTCTTCTGCTCCTTGTTCGACCCTATTCGTTCCTGGTCCGCTGCGCACTGAGGTTCTTCACTGGGCTCACCACTCCCCACTAGCCGGACACCCCGGGATTAAACGTACCCACCACCTGCTTTCCAGACATTTTCATTGGCCTGGCTCTCGGGCCGATGTTGAGGCCCTTGTTGGTTCATGTCCCGTATGCGCCAGAACTAAGACTCCGCACTCTCGACCTCTGGGCCTGCTTCATCCGCTCCCAGTCCCTTCCTTGCCTTGGACCCAACTGGCCATGGATTTCATTGTGGACCTACCCGTGTCCCGGGGTATGACCACCATCTGGGTGGTTATTGACAGATTCTCCAAGCAGGGACACTTTGTTCCTCTTCCGGCACTACCCTCTTCTGCCAAGCTGGTTGATTTGTTCCTTGCTCACATTGTTCATCTTCACGGCATCCCTCTGCACATCACCTCCGACCGTGGCCCTCAGTTCGTGTCCAAATTTTGGAGGGCAATCTGTGCTAGACTGGGGATCCGGCTTCAGTTTTCCTCCGGTTATCATCCTCAAACCAATGGACAGACGGAACGCCTCAATCAGTCGCTGGAGTCCTATCTCCGTACCCATTGTAATCACAGGCAGGATGATTGGGTGGATCTCCTCCCGCTAGCGGAACTGTCCTACAACTCCTTACTCCAGACTTCCCTGGGCTGCTCTCCCTTCTTTGCTGCCCTGGGTTATAACCCTCGTACTCTCCTGCTTTCCCCCGGCCAATCACTTGTTCCCTCTGCTGAGACCAGGGTCCAGTCCATGGCCCAGCACTGGTCCGCCCTGCGCACCACCTTGCTTTCCTCCCAGATACGCCAAAAAGTAGCTGCCGATCGTCATCGTGGTCCAGCTCCTGTCTTCGCTCCTGGCGAGAAGGTCTGGTTATCTTCACATAACATCCGCCTCCGCCAGCCCTCTGTGAAGCTCGGTCCGCGCTTCCTAGGTCCGTTTCGGGTGGTGAAACGGATCTCCCCGGTAGTATACCGTTTGGCGTTGCCCAGGTCTCTCCGAGTCCATCCTGTTTTCCATGTTTCCCGGCTCAAGCCCTGGGTACCGGCCCAGTTTCCTCTTCCTGTTGCTCCTGTCCCTCCTCCTGTCACTGTTCGAGGGCAAGAGGAGTTCATCATCGATGATATCCTGGACTCCCGTCGGGTGCGGGGTCGTCTCCAGTACCTGGTGAACTGGAAAGGCTACGGCCCTGAGGAGCGATCCTGGGTACCTGTGCGGGACGTTCATGCTCTGGCCCTGCTCCGCCGGTTCCATGTCCGGTTTCCCGGCCGTCCCTCCTAGCGGCCTCCGGTGGCGGCCTTTGGGTGGGGGCAGTGTGGTGTCCCGTTCGCCCAGTACCTTTCTCTGGGCATTGCTGCGGTTCCGGGTTGCCTTCCCGGTCCCCGCGCGGCTTCCTCTGTTCTTCGCCGCATCGGAGGCGGCGCGCATGCGCATGTCGGCGGACCATAGAGTACATGGGATGGAAGGTCCGCCGACACTCTAGCCACCCTCTCCAGGCTCCTTCCGGTTAGGGGAGCTATTTCTTCCTCCTCTAGCTCTATGTGGACGCGTTTGTATAGCGTCCTATAGAGCTTCCAGTGCCTGGTGTCTTGCTGAACAGTTCCTGGAGTAGCCTCTGCCTGATCCAGCCCGTGCCTCTGTGTATGACCCTGACCTGCCTTGACCAAGCCTCCGTCTGATCCAGCCTGCATCTCTGTGTATGACCCTGACCTGCCTTGACCAAGCCTCTGCCTGATCCAGCCTGAGCCTCTGTGTATGACCCGGTCCAGCCTTGACCAAGCCAGGAGAGACCTGAGTGAGTACCTTGTTTTTTGGAGATTCATTTCCTCCCTGGGGACCTCTGCGTATAGTTTGTCTAGGTTAGGGTTATCCGGGGTTACCCAGCGGCTCCTCTGCTGGGGCCACTACATCTGGCTTCGCGGTCAGCACCTTTAGGTGGCTCTGCAGCAGCACAACCCTGGCCTAGGCAACCTACGCCCCCTAGCTCCGTTCCCTAGCGTCGCCCCCTAGCAGCTTGCTCAGCGGCCTCTTGTTGGAGGAGCATCCGTGTCCTGCTCCCAGGTACTCAGATTTCTTCCTGTCCTCGCCTTTGGGTCTGACACCGAGACTTGATGAAGGGAAGAACTCTCTTTTATTGACTCAGACACACAGCTTATGTACACTACAGAGATTCTTATCAAGATCAGCATGCAAACGAATACTTGGGACAGTGTTTCTATGCTTGACCAATCAGTCACCAGCACCCTTATCAAGATAAGAATGCAGATTAAGACTTGAAATTATACATTCTTAACTGGCTCATCAATAACCTCCTCTGATTGGTCAAGGAAGAACAGCAGGGATCAATTAACATTTCTTAGCACAGACCTGGAGTATAGTGGAAGCAAAGCCCAACCCCCACTATCTCTGCACTCTAGCAATGTATTGGAAGCAACTATGGCTAAGCTCAGTCTATGGTTGTTAGTCTTTTGGGTAGAAATAGTCTGAAGACATGAGATCCCATATCTCTAACACACCAATATCTCCCATAGTCGCCACAGTTCCATCACATATCTCCCCCTTGTCCACCTCCGACAGCCACAGCATGATCCACACGGGTCAGCTCGCTGCTGTCCGGAGTGGACACATAATCTGGTAGTGCTATGTCCGCAACAGTACTTGTCCCAAAAGTCTTGTCCCCAGCCAGCCCCTAAAGTCCTGGGGTCTGGAAAGAATAAGCGAGCCCCTTGTCCGGGGCCAGGAGTAAAACTGGGGTCCTTGGTCCTGGGCCAGGGAAACGTGTACCTCTTGGTCCTGGGTATCACCAAGTTGGGAGGCCTCTCCTGGGCCAGGCTCCAGGCAGAGCTGGGGTCAGACCCTCCTGGATCTGGGTCCGGTGGCTCAGGGTCCATAGCCAGTCTATAAGGTGGACCTCCTTGTGGCAACAGTGTCTCTGGGTTCCCAATGGCCTGGGGGTCCCCTTGGTGGATGCTGGGGACATCTCTCCCTTTTGGTTGGGCAAGTACCCTACAGGAACAGGAGAGGATGCTGCTCCCAGTCTCCTGGGCTGAGGCAACATCCAAAGGGCTACTGGAAACACTGGGGACTCTTTTGCCCAGGGTAGGGGCATCCAGAGGACAGGTGAGGAGCGCACTCCCACTCACCAATCCAGGGCAAACAGACTGTGGGCTGCTGGCACAACTGGGGCAACTCCCAACTTCCTTAGGGAGGACGGTGGTTCCCCTCCCTCTGGCTGGATCAACAGTTGGCCTGGTGGGGAATGACTTCCCACCCACCAGGCTGAGGTAAAAAAATCCAGGGGCAACAAGGGCATCCCTGGTGAGGACCGTGGTCCCACTCACCAAGGCTGGGGTATCAGGAAAAGGGGCAACAGGCTTTGGACTGCTGATGAGGACAGTTGTCCCACTCATCACAGCCAAGGTTTCACAGGGCCTGGTGGGCTCGCTCCCATCCACCAGGCCAGGTGACACATAGGGGCTGGTGGGCTCGCTCCCACCCACCGGTTCACAGTCCACAGGGACAGCACAAGGGGCAACAGCACTGCATTGTGGCAGTCTGCTGGGTTCCTCTTCTTCCAGGCTATCCAATTTCCTGGTTTCTTTTCTTTTTGAGAGGGACCACCTGACCAATCTTCCTGGCAATCTTGTCCTGGCACCTGGAGAACACATTTTCCTCCTTCTCCAGGGCAATAGCAATAAGGGGCGGTCTAGGGCTGCTGGTGAGGACCTGCATCTCATCCACCGCAGCAGGGGTTACATAGGGGCTGGTGGGCTTGCTCCCACCCATCAGTTCACAGTCCACATGTACAGCAAGAGGGTCAGCAGCACTGTTCTCCTTCAGTCTGCTGGGGTCCTCTTCTTCCAGGCAACAAACTCCAAGGCCATTCTCTGCCTTGAGGAAGACCTCAGTCCCATTCCTCAGGGCCATAACATCCGCGCCCCTGGACAGCACACATTTCTCTTTCTCCAGGGCAGTATCCAATAACAAAGGGGAAGGACAGGGGCTGCTGGTGGGGACCTGCGTCTCATCCACAGCAACAGGGGTTTCCCAGGCCCTGGGGAGCTCGCTCCTACTCACCAGGCCAGGGTTCACAGGGGGGCTGGTGGGGAACGCATTCCCACCCACCAGTTCACAGTTCATAGGGTCAACAAGAGGGTCAGCAGCACTGTTCTCCTTCAGTCTGCTGGGGTCCTCTTCTTTCAGGCCACAAACTCCAAGGCCATTCTCTGCCTTGAGGAAGACCACAGTCCCATTCCTCAGGGCCATAACATCCGCACCCCTGGAGAGCACACATTTCTCTTTCTCCAGGGCAGTATCCAATAACAAAGGGGAAGGACAGGTGCTTCTGATGGGGACCTGTGTCTCATCCACAGCAACAGGGGTTTCCCAGGCCCTGGGGAGCTCGCTCCTACTCACCAGGCCAGGGTTCACGGGGGGCGGGTGGGGAACGCATTCCCACCCACCAGTTCATAGTCCATAGGGTCAACAAGAGGGCCAGTAGCACTGTTCTCCTTCAGTCTGCTGGGGTCCTCTTCTTTCAGGCCACACACCGCAGGGCCATTCTCTGCCTTGAGGAAGACCGCAGTCCCATTCCTCAGGGCCGTATCATCCGTGCCCCTGGAGAGCACACATCGCTCCTTCTCCAAGGCCGTGTCCATTAACAAAGGCTGCTGGTGAGCTCTCTCTCACTCACAACAGTAGGAAAAACAGGGGAAGGGGCCAAATGCCCACCAGGGGGGACGGTTGTCCCACCCCCTGGTACATGGGCATTCTTGGGGCTGAGGAGCAGCGAATTCCCACTCCTCAGGTCCAGGGTAACAAAGAGTCTGGTGCGTATCACTGTCTCACTCCCCCAGCATGGGGCAACCCAGCGACTCTGGATGTCTTGAAAGTACTGTTGCTCAACCGACAGTTTAAGTTGGGCAACCATCTCTTCCGACGGATTGGGTCCTAGGTGGGGCAGTAGATTCCTCATTCTCCACCCCACTGGGTCGCAGGACTCAAAGGACTGTTCGATTCTAAGGTCGGAGACTCCATCCCAGGTTGGGTTGGTCAGCCAGGCCACGTCTTCCTTTGGTATAGTATATGGGGGGGGCCGCCCGTGGTCCCTCCCCCGTATGCCTCAGGGCATTACCATTGGCTGGAGGCGGAAGGACCTGTAAGCCCATTGATGGAAGCGGGTGGCAAAGGGAAGCGTGCCGCTCGCAGGAAAACTATGAAAGCTGTATTTTGCCTTCTCCACACAGCAGAAGATGCGGAGTTCAAGTGGAGATGTTAAACTTCAAACAAGTAAGCCTTGTTGTGACAGCGGGTTTGAGCCGGGGGAGGGAGGGAAGGGATCAGCCAAGTTTTATATTTTTTTAGCAAGGGGGAAAACAAGGGTGCGTATTATACATAGGCACTCTTGTTTTCCCCCCAAATCTTTGGTATAATATGCACCTGCGTATTATACACAGGTGCGTATTATACCTGAGATTTTACGGTAACTCATTTTCATACTCTGCTTCTGCTCTCTCCTGAATCTATTTGTGACTGTTTTTTCAGAGTCTCTTCTGCCTCACTAATGTCAACATTTCTGCAGCTTTCACCTTGTCTACCAAGGGCTGCAATGTTAACTTTTATAGTAACGTACAGAATAGGCCTTTTAGCTTCAGAATCAGCAGCAGCTTGCAAATTGCAATAAAGAAAAAATATGCAACAGCTGGTGCAGAATCAGAGTCCTCCACAGCTCAATATATGCTCTTCCCTCTTGTTCTTCTCTGTGGGCCGTATGTTCAAAGGGATAACGACAAAAAATTGTCGTATGAAAGACAAAAATAAGTAATTGTATGCATGAACTACATATTTTCTATAGAGTTTATGCCAAAAAACTAGTAATGTCCATTGTGTACTACACAACTTCAGAATTGATGGGCAAATGGCGGAGCAAGGGCGTGGCTAAACTATTCTCCAGTGTTGTATACAGGAAAAGAAAATTTGTCATAACTAACGAGAAAAAAATGTATTTCAAAAGACAAAATTTGTACGTTAAGAAAAAAGTGGAGGGAATGTGTTCTGAATGTGAGAATTTTTGCCTTTAGTTAAGACATTTTTTGTTGTTAGTTAAGACATTTTTAAAGACGTTTTTGTTGTTAGTTAAGACATTTTTTAAGACATTTTTGTTGTTAATTAAGACTTTTTTGACATTCCATATGACGGTTTCAGTCAGGACAAACTACATGTTTCCAGTCACAACCAACACTCTCTGAAAATATTAATGATCCCAGCGATACTGTACTTTGAAAAGTCGTTACAAACGACAAAAGCTATTTTGCTACTTCTTTGAACATATGGCCCTGTGTGGATGTAGGACTGAGTATTTGAACATTATGTCAGGTTGTACCTATTGCCTGTTTATCTTGAATGTATGATGCATTACATCTGTCTGCTTAGTATCTGTCACTTAGTGTTTTGAATCTCAGACTCGGCCAGCTAAAGTATGAAGGAGGAAGCCTTTCTGACTGTTACTGATCAATTAAAAATTTTTTTTTGTATATCTTCTTTCTGTCTTCACTTCCACACTCACAGCATCCCATTTGTCCATAGAACAACTGGCTACCACCAATATGCCTGTCTAGCAACTCCAGCTCCCTCTCTTTGCTTTTCTTCTTCTAAAATAGCAAAAATCCATCTGTTTTCTCTCTCTTTCTTCCTCTCTCCCACAGACTGAGAACATGAGTAAACTGATCCCCCCCTGTCTTATAATGGTACGTTAATAAGGAAGGAATGGGGCAAAATCTCAATGTGTGAGGTGGATTACTTTATTATCACCGATTTCAAGGCAATGAAAAGAGGAGAATTATGGAAACTGCATGTTTCATGAGACTTCCTGGGGAAGGTGGGAAGCATTGTTATAAGCAAGTTGACGATTAAGGAAACACTGCATGTTTCATGAGACTTCCTGGGGAAGGTGGGAAGCATTGTTATAAGCAAGTTGACGGTTAAGGAAACACTGCATTTTTCATGAGACTTCCCGGGGAAGGTGGGAAGCATTGTTATAAGCAAGTTGACGATTAAGGAAACACTGCATTTTTCATGAGACTTCCCGGGGAAGGTGGGAAACATTGTTATAAGCAAGTTGACAATTAAGGAAACACTGCATTTTTCATGAGACTTCCTGGGGAAGGTGGGAAACATTGTTATAAGCAAGTTTTTCTTTAGAGATTAAATGTTACACTCGTCCCTAATTATAACAGTTAACATTGACACTCATCAAATGCTGATCCAGAGAAAAATACTATTGAGTTTCGGAGAATGGGATTTTTCACCTGTTGAAACAGGATCAAAAAGGCCCTTAATATCTGTTTTCACTTTCTTCTGAGTAAACAGAAAAGGAATGTTGTGAAAGGTTGAACTTGATGGCTGTCCTTTTACAGCCCTGATAACTATGTAATTCCATCTCAACTAAAATTCCCTTTATAAAAATATAGACACGCACACACACACACACACTCACCCACACACTGACACACACACACACAAACCAAACAAATGTATCTTTCTCTTTTATTTTAGTGGGCTGCTTCACATGCCTCTTTGCTTGTGCCCTTCAGTCTCAACTCTATGTTCATGGAATGGGGAAGCTTAAAACAGTGTTCAGTGTATTGGAACAGAGGCCATATAATCAAGGGAGTCATTTAATCCTCCTTTTCTTCATCCCTACTATTGTATGTAGCATTAAAATATTGTAAGGGACAGTAAAGCTATGGAAATCTTTGCCTCGGGATGTTGTACTTGCTTATCTAGCACAGAACAATATTGAAAAAAAATGACAGATGGCGTCAATGCAGATAGGCTGTTGATCCAGGGAACTATCTGACTGCTATTTGCAGTCAGGAAGGAATGTTTTACCTAGTTGGATCTAAATTGTAAATTGCTCTGGGGGGAGTTGCCTTCCTATGGATCCACAGGGGTGTTTTTGGCATGGGCTGGACTTGATGGATGCATGTCTTTTTTTCAGCCTCGTCAGCTATGCTATTATGTTGCTATATCAGTATTTTTGGGACCAACCAGTCTCAAATTCTCATGTAAGTTGGTGTTCCAACTGGGGGACAGTGGTCTATTGACCCTCTAACCATTTATTTTTGGGGTGAGGTGGGTAAAAAAATCTATATGGATGTTTTCCCCCCATATCCCCCCTGGATTAATATGGGGTAATATAAGTACAAAGGAGATCCATATCCCTCTACCACAACATTCACTGGGCTTTAGTTTGGGGTATTTGTGGCACTCTTCCCACCCCGATGTTTTTGGCCTGAGGGGCTATGTGTCATGGACTCTCAGTAAAGAAAAACAGGAAACAGTACAAGTGAATTTAAACCAGTTTATTGAGCAATAGATAATAAGAATACTAGTAGTAATAATGAACACTTCCTCAGTCAGAGGGGAGATAGACATCTAGTCCACTACTCAGGAGCTGACACTGAACCACAGTAGGTCTATGGTACTGAGTCTTAGAATCAGACTTGGCTCTACCACAACAGGAAGGAAGAGACCACTGATACCAATACCGGAACTGGTAGCACCACTCGAGGCAGCAGAGTAGGTGCTTAGATAGATGCAGCCAGACAGGAGCTCACTACTGAGGCAAGGAGCGAGACAAGCTGCATTCTATCTTACCGAAGGCAACTAGGAGGCACAGAGCGTATATAGCACCGCAAGTGCTAAGCCAGTCAACAGGTAAGCGTAAGAGGCGAGTGCCCAGGAGCAAGACTAAGTTGCACTAGCTGCCCGGAGGCAAACGGAAGGCAAAAAGCGGAGGCAACCTGCAAGCAACCAGCTGGTAGTTGAGCTACTAGATAAAGCAGCACACCCTGGATCGGCCTAGTAGTAGTGAGACAGGAGCGAGGGACAAAAGGAGTGTCAGTCAGACAGGCTACTGTCAGCAACCGAATCGGGTAGTCAGCCACAGCAAAGCTCAGCACGGAGCAGGTAGTCGGACAAGCCAGAGTCATACATAGATCAGGAAGTCAGCCACAGCCAATGTCACAACCGGACCGAGTAGTCAGACTAGCCAAGGATCGAACACCAGGAGACAATGTAAGCCAAGCAAGGGTCAGAGGAACAAACTAGATGCGCACAGGAACACCACGAAAGGGCAACAAGTCCTAGCCTCAATGAGGTTTATAAAGCAGCAGAAGGAGGCGGGACCCAATTAGGCCCAACAGAATAGACCCATAAACAGGCTTCCGTGCCAGTGCCTGAAACATGACTATAGCAATGAGGAAGTGGCTGGAGGCCATGCTGGCCGGCGGCCATACAGAGGAAAGAGCACAGGCTCGCTTTAGGCTTCAAAGGGGATTGTGATAGTACCCCCCCTTTAATGATCTCCTCCCCGTGAAAGAGGACAGGGCTTAATGAGCGTGGAATCTGCGGAGCAAAGCAGCAGCATGTACATCACCAGCAGACACCCAGGAACACTCCTCAGGACCATACCCCTTTCAATGTACCAGGTATTTGAGGTGACCTATACTTCTGCGAGAGTCCAGAATTAACCGTACCTCATACTTCTCCTGGCCATTGACTTGAACTGGCCCAGGCAGGAAAGGTACCGAGTAGTGTTGAGCGAGCACCCCGATGCTCGGGTGCTCGGGTGCTCTGACCGAGCACCCCCTGAGGCTCGAGTGCTCGGCCGAGCACCCGAGCCCCATTGGAATGAATGGGGCGACACCAGGCACCCCCTGCTCTGATGAGGGGAGGGTGCCTGGTCAATGCCCCCTTCATCTCCGCTATGCCCCCTTCATCTCCGAATGCCCCCTTCAGCTCCGAAATGTCCCCCTTCAGCTCCGCTATGCCCGTCTTCCACAATGTGCCCCTTCATCTCCGCTATTCCCCTCTTCCACAATGTGCCCCTTCATCTCCGCTATGCCCCTCTTCCACAATGTCCCCCTTCATCTCCTCTATGCCCCTCTTCCACAATGTCCCCCTTCATCTCCTCTATGCCATAGAGGAGATAAAGGGGGACATTGTGGAAGAGGGGCATAGCGGAGATGAAGGGGCACATTGTGGAAGAGGGGCATAGCGGAGATGAAGGGGCACATTGTGGAAGACGGGCATAGCGGAGATGAAGGGGGACATTGTGGAAGAGGGGCATAGAGTCTATGCCCCTCTTCCACAATGTCCCCCTTCATCTCCGCAATGCCCCCTTCATCTCCGCAATGCCCCCGTACCTCCAGTCCCTGGTGGTCCAGCGGAGCGTCTTGTGATCTGTGCCTCTTCCGGCACAGATCCCCGCCACCCGAACATGGCGGGAGAGCACATGGCGGTACTCGACGAGTACCGCCATGTGCCGAGCAGAGCGATGCTCGAGCCGATCCGAGCATCGGCCGAGCACGCTCGCTCATCACTAGTACCGAGGTGTAACGGTTGCAAACCAAATGTTTAAGCAGGGACACATCGAAGACATTGTGGATACGCATACCAGCCGGAAGTTCCAGACCAGCTCTTTGGACGAAGGAAGACCATTCAGGGGTACAAAGTGGGCCATCTTAGAGAACCTGTCGACAATCATAAGAATGACCATATGCCCTTTGGAAACCAGCAGCTCAACCATGAAGTCAATAGATACATGAGACCAAGGATGATCACCATTTGGTACCGGCTGAAGCAGGCCCACGGGAAGATGCCTAGGAGTCTTGCTGCGAGCACATGTGGCACAAGCTGCTACAAAAGCAAAGCAGTCAGTTCTTAGACTCGGCCACCAAAAGAGCCTAGATATGGACCAAATCAGTTGGTCTCGCCCAATATGCCCTGCGGCCTTAGAAGAGTGATAGGTAGACATTAAATGAGTGCTCAGGGACAAAGCATCTCCCGCTAGGTTTGTCAGTAGGAGCTGTGGCTTGTGAAGCCAAGATCTCCTCCCCCAAGGGAGAGGTAATAATAGTTCGAATGGTAGTAGAATGTGATCTGTCAGAATGATAGACACGGGAACACTATCAGCCTCAGGATCTGATCTGAATTGCCTCGAGAGGGCATTGCCCTGACATTCTTAGTACCCGGAAGGTACGATACCACATAATTAAACCTGGAGAGGAATAAAGCCCATCTGGCCTGCCTGGGTGACAACCTCTTAGCCTCGGAAAGATAGGTCAGGTTTTTGTGGTCAGTGAGGATTAGGATTGGAGAACTTGTTCCCTCCAACAGGTAGCGCCACTCCTTGAGTGCGTGGATAGTAGCCAGCAAATGTTGATCCCCTGTATCATATACACTCTGAGCCCTGGACAATTTCTTAGAAAGGTAGCCGCCTGGCAGTAGGACCTCCCCCAGAGCCAAGCGCTGAGACAGGAGGGTGCCTACTCCTGACTCAGACGCATCGACCTCCAGAGTAAAAGGTAGGGCAGGATTGAGATGAGACAGGATTGGAGCTTTAGTGAAGGCAACTTTCAGATCCTCAAATGCTTGGATGGCCTCTGGGGACTAGTAGGACTTGTCTGCCCCCTTGTGTGTCGTGTCGGTAAGTGGCTTGACCACTAACGAGAAGTTCTTGATGAACCTTCTATAGTAGTTTGTGAAACCCAGAAACCTTTGAATGGCCTTTAGACCCACTGGATGAGGCCACTCCAGCACAGCAGACAACTTAAGTGGATCCATAGCCAATCCTACAGAGGAGATCATGTACCCAGAAATGTGACTTGAGACGTGTGAAACTTGCACTTTTCCAGCTTGCAAAACAGCCTGTTGTCACGCAGGATTTGCAAGACCTGTACCACATCCTCTCGATTTGCCTCTATGGTAGGTGAGTGGATGAGAATGTCATCCAGATATACTACTACACATTTCTGCAGTAGATCTCTCAATACGTCATTGATAAATTCTTGAAACACTGCCGGAGCATTGCATAGCCCAAAGGGCATTACCAGATATTCATAATGTCCGCTAAGAGTGTTAAAGGCGGATTTCCTCTCATGCCCTTCCTTTATTCTCACCAGATTACAGGCCGCCCTTAAATTGAGTTTGGTGAATACTTTCAAGCCCTTAATTCGATCAAAGAACTCGGTGATCATAGGCATGGGGTATGTGTTTTTTACCATCAAATTGTTTAGGCCTCTGTAGTCTATACATGGTCTTAACTCCCCATCCTTTTTTTTGACAAAAAAGAAACCAGCTCCAGCAGGTGAGGACTTGCGAATGATCCATCTGGCCAGGGCATCAGACACATACTCCTCATTAGCACGGTTCTCCTACGCATACAGAGGATAAATACGTCCCCTTGGAGGTATGGCTCCGGGAATCAAATTAATAGTACAGTCGTAGGGTCTGTGGCCTGGCAAAGTACTAGCCTCTACATTATTGAATACTTCCTTGAACGACTGGTACTCTGCAGATAACAAAGGAGAGGTACAAAGTATTCTGGTAGGCTGCTGCAAACACGTACCAGTGCAATAAGGGGACCAAGCTACAATGTCGCAAGTCTGCCGGTCTATCCTGGGATTGTGAGTCTGGAGCCATGGAAACCCCAGGATAACTGCATAGTGTGGAGACCTTATGATTTGAAACTGTAGGGTCTCCACATGGAGTGCCCCTACCCTCAGGAACAATGGCACAGTCTCATGAGTAACATGTGACGGCTGCAAAGGCCTACCATCAATGGCTTCAATAGCCAGGGGAGAAGAGCAAGGCAACAATGGAATCTTATGTTGGGCAGCAAAGTCAGCATCCATGAAGAAGCCAGCAGCTCCTGAGTCCCCCAGGGCCGGAGCCAAGTTCGAAGAGGTGGACCAGGACACTACTACTTCGAGAATCGTTTTCCCAAGCAGTGAATCTGGGGACTGTGATACTTCACCTAGGGTTTGCCCCTTACACAACCCTAGGTGCGAGTGTTTCCCAGATGGGTAGGACAAGAGTGCAACAAATGGCCTGCCTTTCCACAGTAAAGGCACAGACTCTCTCTCCTTCTAAACGCCCTCTCCTCCCCTGAGAGGCACGTAAAGCCCAATTGCATGGGTTCCAGCCTACCTGGCTCTGAACCAGGAGGCATGGGAGGTGAGGGAGACCAGGGTGGGGATGAAAAGTTAGGTGCTAGTCTTATGACTTTGACCTCCGAACGCAGGCCTTTCTCTGAGTCTGGTATCGATCAGAATCCTGAAGGAGATTAATTCATTCAGATCTCCTGGCAACTCGCGGGCTGCTATTTCGTCCTTCATAGTGTCGACAAGCCCTACGAAAATGCTGCCACTAACGCCTCATTATTCCAGCCCACCTCTACAGCCAAGGTGAGGAATTCAGTAGCAAAATCAGCTACAGTGTGTGTGCCCTGTCGTATGGTCATTAGCTGTTTTGCTGCAGATACTGCCCTGACTGGAACATCAAAGACCCCCAGGAATTCTCCCACAAATTCAGAGAAATTGTCCACAATAGGCTTTCTTGTCTCCCAAAATGGATTAGCCCAAGCAAGAGCTCTCCCAGATAGCAGGGAGATCACAAAACCGACCTTGCTTCGTTTACTAGGAAAGGCCTGTAGTACCATCTCCAAGAAAATGCCCACTTGGTTCAAGAACCTTCTGCAGAGGGTAGGCTCCCCCTCATATCGTTGAGGCAAAGGAGCTGTACCAGACAATCCTCTACTGGTACTACCTTCAGGGTTCGAAGGTACCGCCAGTGCCAAATCTGGGGAGGCCACCGGTTGGCGAGAGGTTTGCCCAAGATGTGCGAGTCGGTTCAATAGCGTTTGCATAGCGAAGGACAACTGATTGATCTGCTGATCCTGTGAGTACATTCTGGCCAGAATACTCTGAACTGGTTCACTTGCACCTTCAGTACTCATGGCCCTTTCGTACTGTCACGGACTCTCAGTAAAGAAACACATGAAACAGTACAAGTGCATTGAAACCAGTTTAATGAGCAATAGATAATAAATATTAGTAGTAATAATGAACACTTCCTCAGTCAGAGGGGAGATAGACATGAGGACAGTGTCTAGTCCACTACCCAGGAGCTGACACTGAACCACCGTAGGTCTATGGTACTGAGTCTTAGAACCAGACTTGGCTCTACCACAATAGGAAGGAAAGATAAGTCTAGTACAGGACCATACCCAGCAGAGGCACAGAACGAATAGACCACCGATACCAATACCGTAACTGGTAGCACCACTCGAGGCAGCAGAGTAGGTGCTTAGCTAGATGCAGCCAGATAGTAGCGCACTACTGAGGCAAGGAGCGAGACAAGCTGCACTCTGTCTTAACGAAGGCAACTATGAGTCACAGAGCATATATAGCACCGCAAGTGCTAAGCCAGGCAACAGGTAAGCGTAAGAGGCGAGTGCCCAGGAGCGAGACTAAGTTGCACTAGCTGCCCAGGGGCAAACGGAAAGCACCAAGCGGAGGCAACCTGCAAGCGACCAGCTGATAGCTGAGCCACTAGGTAAAGGAGCGTGCCCTGGATCAGCCTAGTGGTAGTCAGACAGGAGCGAGGCCCAAACGGAGCGTCAGTCAGACAGGCCATGGTCAGGAACCGGATCGGGTAGTCAGCCACAGCAAAGCTCAGCACGGAGCAGGTAGTCGGACAAGCCAGAATCATACATGGATCAGGAAGTCAGCCACAGCCAAGGTCACAACCGGAGCGAGTAGTCAGACAAGCCAAGGATCGAACACCAGGAGACAATGTAAGCCAAGCAAGGGTCAGAGGAACAAACTAGATGCGCACAGGAACACCACGAAAGGGCAACAAGTCCTAGCCTCAATGAGGTTTATAAAGCAGCAGAAGGAGGCGGGACCCAATTAGGCCCAAAAGAATACACCCATAAACAGGGTTCCATGCCAGTGCCTGAAACATGGCTATAGTAATGAGGAAGTGGCCGGAGGCCATGCCGACCAGCCGGCGGCCATACAGAGGTAAGAGCACAGGCTTGCTTTAGGCCTCAAATGGAGACTATGATACTATTAAATTGATTCCCACTCCTTCAATTGATGTGGAGGTCTATAATGAAGATATAACAACTATTCTGAGAATAAACACCCAGGCATTTCCTAACAAAGTATGAATCCCAGATTATACACCTTAACTGACCTCATCTCCAGCATGTGGGAATTCCTTGATTGCTGGTGGAAGAGATCTCTCTGACCTCCCCACACCCCTCCACTTCTTGTATTGCTGAGACTGTTTCTCTATGAGTGTCAGAGAGCTGTCTAATGCAAAACATATCAGAGCCATACAGCTCGCAAACAATCATTTGCAATGTGAACGTCTCGTGACCACCCCGACACCTTTACACAAGTTAATGTAAAATAAATAGTTAAACTAGGAGAGCAAGATCTGTTGGTCTCTATCTTACCCATGGGTTTGGAACAGGGATTTGCTAACCAGGAATGGTCTCCTGGGTCCCCTCCCTCTTCTTCCCACAACCTGATGAGGTTAGATAAAATTTAAATCTCTGGAGTCTTTGAAACTTATTCCCCTCACCTGCCAGAGTGGTGGTAGCATGTAATCTGTGGAGTAAGATATTGTGGGCTCGTGCCTGAATTCTTTCTTGTCAGAAGCCAAATAGGAATATTACAACAAATCCAATTATCACTGCCCCTTCTCAGTTTTGACTCCCTGCTGTATTCCTCTTCCACAGCTTCATCATCCTCCATACATTCGCCACATGATTTTACTGAACACTTGAAAGGCAACGGTATACCTATTCTTCCTTCAGTACCTGAACTTTTTCTGTTCCCAAAGCCCCTTCATCTCTTTTTGAATTTTTTCTTCAATGACAGCTAAACATTTTGTAGCTTCTACTAACCTAAGATCTCACCTCCCGCTCCTTTTACTGCCCTCTCACTTTCTTAAACCTTTTGCTCTTCAACATACCCTTCCCTCTGGCATTGTTCCTTCTTCCTTTAACCAAGCACAACTTAAAACCATATCAAAAAGATTATCCTTGATCCGTCTTGTCTCTCTATCATCTTTTCTCCATTTTACCTTTAACCTAAAATTTCTTAGAATGTCTTCTTTTCTCCCAACTAAGTACCTTGACTCCCACAATCTTTTAGACTCTTTGAAATCTGTATTTTGGCGTGGACACTCATCTGAGACAGCTCATTGTAAGGTGGCAATAGATCTCCAACCTGCCAACTCCAAAGGAACTTTCTATTATTATCCTACTTGATTTATCCTCTGCCTTTGATACTGTTGACCATTCTCTTGCTGCTCATGTTCTCCTCTCCCGCAGTTTCTGCAGTCAAGTTGCTTTCTGGTTTTCCTCCTATATCTAATGCTGTTCTGTTTCTGTCTTTTCTTTTCTTCAACATTTTCTTTTTCTTTGGGGTGCCTCAGGGTTTCATTTCAAGTACCAAATGTTCTAAATGTACACCTTTTCCTTGGATGAACTAATTTGGTTTTGAGCATCATCTGTAAACAAATGCTACCAGAAAGTATGTCTACTCCATATCTTTCACCTCAAACTCAGTCAGATTTCTTGGCCATTTCCTCCAGGATGCTCTTCTTCATCTAGAAATAAATATGTGAAACTGAACTTAACATATTCTGTCCTAGATCTGGCTCTGCATCAAGCTTCATGATCACATTTGATGGAATTGACATTAATACAGATGACTCAGCATGCTGCCTAAGGGCAATATTTGATTCCCTCCTTTTCTAAGCACGGTGCCTAGGGGTGATAATTGACCTTCATTCTCTCCTCATGTTGTCAGCAAATCCTGCTGCCTTCTCTTGTGTAACATAGCAAAACTCCATCCCTTGCTCTTTTTTTCACAGCTAAAATACTTAAACAAGCACGTCTCCTATCCTGTCGACACTGAGGCGCTTGAGACGTGCCACGATCTCGTTACTTACAAGGAATCCCTTCATTGGAATGGTCTAAAACGAGTGCTTGAACACCAGGCACACATTTTAGACCATTCCAATGAAGGGACTCCATGTAAGTAACGAGATCGCGGCACTTCTCAAGCGCCTCCGTGTCGACCGACACGAATCTCTTGCTGACAGCTTTACAGCTGTCAGTAGGAAACAGCGAACTTTAAATGCGTGTATCTCTTAAACCATAGCGGTTTGAGAGGTAAGGTTTTTTTGCATTTAGCTTAGCTTTTTAAGCTCTTCTAAATGCAAAAAACTTTTTTTTGGACATTACTAACACTTTAAAAGAGCAGAACATAGGGAAATATGTATGTTAGTATTGAGGTTAATATTTATTTAGTACTTGTTGATCCAAGGAGAAATCTGATTGCCATTTGGAGTCAAGAAGCAATTTTTTCCCCCATTCAAAGCAGAATTTTAAATTGCTAAAATAAGGGGGGGGTTGCCTTCTTTTGGACCAACAGTGGTAAACAAGAATAGGAAAACGGTTGAACTTGATAGACAAAAGTCTTTTTGCAACCTAAACTACTATGTAACCATGTAACTCATTAGCTTGATGAAAAAATGCCTCATGTCCACTACATATGAGCAGACATAGTGGGACTGGTGATTTATCATTAAAAACACATGCAGGAAAGCATATTAATAGAATTGCACACTCAGTGGTGTCTCCAGCATTCATATTTGGGGGGGGCACATGGGGGGCCAGTGACAAAAGTAGGGGGGCAATTATAAAACAGTATATATATATATATATATATATATATATATACACACACACACTTGGAAAACAAAAATCTACAAAATTCAGATTTCTGTATTTCCAGCAACTTCTGTGAAATATGTAACCAAGTTGATAGACCAATAGATGAAAAACAAAGAATTTACTGAAGAATGATTAAAGCTGAACCACAGATATGGAAGAATCAATAAAATCACTGGCAACTGCCTTGCATGTTTCAGACCATACAGTGATTAGTCACATATGGTCCGAAACAAGTAAGGCCATTACCAGTGCCCTTACTGTAATGACCAAATCTGTGTTATAGCAATTAAATCTTTTTTATTTATTTTTTACCCGCTGGTGTTTCAACAGCTGTGTTAACCCTTTGAGTGCCAAAGCAATGCATTGGGTACCCCTCTGGCATTCAAAGGGTGCTATTTTATCATGGTAATTGTAAAACCCTGTAATAGTATAGTATTATCTTTTGCAATTGTTTTGCTCAAAGCATCCCACAATCTGTAATTTCCAGGAAATACCTAATTGTTAACTGGAGTAAACTCTTTGTTTTTCACCTATTGGTCTTTCAACATCTTTTGTTGGGCCAACATCATTCAACTGTATTGAGATAAATGTACAAACTTGATAAAGTTCACTGTATTGTACACAAACGCCTTAAGTTCAAGTTTGTATGTAGAACACTCCAGTGCAATTATGAGGTAGACCATTGCTGGTACCTACATGGTAGCGGGTAAAAGGGCTCACAAGGAGTTGTAAGGTGCAGAGAGATGTTTTCATCACAAGTACATATAACCCCTGGGACCAGAGCCGCATTAAGACTCCATAGGGCCCTAGGCAGGATCCAAAACCAGGGCCCCCCCACCCTGTCACAAACTGTTCTCATTTTGGCCGTTATTCTTGTGGTTAGAGGTCCTAGTACCAATGTAATAAAAGACAAATTAGTGCTTTAATGCCTTTGGTGCCAGAGAGATCACCAAAAGCATTGCAAAGCAATACACTGAGCACCTCCCTGGTATCCAAGACGTTAAGTATATTAAAAATGTACCACAGAGCTTATACTTGAAATGATGCTACACAAGTGATACCACATATATTAAAATTGAAATGGGGCTACACAGTTGATACTACAGAGCTTACAATTGAATGGGGCTACACTAATGATACCACGAAGCTAACATTTGAAATGGAATAACACTAGTGATACCACAGAACTTACATTTGAAATTGATCCACACTAGTGAGACCACAGAGGTTACAATTCTGTGATACAATGATAAAATAGAACTAGCAATTTATGTGAAACATAAAAACACAACAGAGATAGCAACTAGTCATGTGTTTCACAGTATAGACTCAAATATCTTTGAAGGTTACAAACTCAACATTTCCCTCTAAAAAGGCCACAACTTTGGCTACTGGTGACTTCCTGACAATATTCATTTTTATAACCTTGGCAGGGAGATACCTAGGGTCTTTGTTTGTGTGTGAGGAAAGCAAGAATGCATCGGAAAATGTGAAAGAATGTAGGACAGTGGGGAAAAGATAGGGGTGTAGAGTAGACAGTGAACAAAAAGAGAGGGAATGGGGGAACCTGAGTAAAAGGATGGGTGGGAGAAGCTGAGAGAGGATGGATGGGTGAGGAATGGTGGGGGGAAAAGAGAGAACAGATAGGTGAATCAGAGAGAGTATGGATGGGTGAAGCTGATGGATTGATGAAGAAGAGAGACAGAGGATCGGTGGATTTTGCTAAGAGTGGATAGGAGGATGGAGTTGAGAGAGGGGAGGGGAGGGTGAAGGTGAGAGGATGGGTGAATGTAGCTGAGAGAGGGTGGTTGTTTTTAACCGAGAGAGAAGATGGAGGATGAAGCTGAGAGGATATAACTGAGAAATAGGATGGAGTTTAGTGAGTGGACGGGTGGATGGAGCTGAGCGAGTGGACAGGTGGATGGAGCAGAGTGAAAGGACGGGTGGATGGAGCTGAGCGAGTGGACAGGTGGATGGAGCAGAGTGAAAGGACGGGTGGATGGAGCTGAGTGAGTGGACGGGTGGATGAAGCTGAGAAAGAGAGAGAGGAAGCTGTGAGAATGGGAGAATAAAGCTGAGAGGGCAGGGCTGCCATCAGAAATTATGAGGCCCAATACAAGAATATCGAGAGGAGCCCCCAATCTTTTCAATGTCTCACCCCACTATTTGACCCTACCAACTAATGTCCCGTTAGTGTCATTAAACAGCTATATACATGCTTAATATTTGTGTTTTGCTGTTGAACATTATTATCCCATGCCCATCTAACTACTTATCACACATGTATATGCTACTAGCACAAACGTACTCCACCAAAGACATACTGCCATTGAGTTAAATTGGTTATTTTAACCATTGACTATTAGATAGATCTGCAATACACTGCATCATTCAAAGGGTTAAAACTATGAAAAACCAAAGGGAATTTGGGAATTAACTGGTCACACACACATACACACACACAAAGTAAACACTGACACACACTAAGTAAACACTGAGCAATTCTAAGGCAAACCAACTGCCCTCTAGAGAACAAGTAATTTCTATTGATCTATAAGTGTATTTTAACCCTTTGAATGCTAAACAGTTCTCTTTTGCATTCTGAAGCAAAGTGTTGGAGAGTTGTCTAGCATTCAAGGGATTAGGAGCCTTGTTTTAATCTATAAGCATTTTTGGAATTCTCTCTCCCTCATGAACATTAAAATCAATCACCTTTGGCCTCTGCTATGATAATGTCAGTCTTTCTCTCACTCTCTGCAGACATATCATGGTTCAGTAACAGATGAGAGTTGGTACCGTGTTAGCCATAGAAATACAGGAGGCAAATATAGTTTTTGATACCTTTTATTGGTTAACTAAGCAGATTTAAATGCAGAAGGGACCTAAGGTCTTGAAAGCTTGCATTTAAATCTGCTTAGTTAGCCAAAAAAGGTATCAAAAACTATATTTGCCTCCTGTATGGTTCAGTAACTGGAGAGTCCCATTTCATGTGTCTCACTGATAAATGAATCACTTCCTCCCTCCTCACTGGAAGAGACACACTTATCTAAGAGATTCATAGAACAGACTCTTATCTAAGAGATTCATAGAACAGACTCTTATCTAGATTCATAGAACAGACTCTCTGGTAGATGCTGAGAACAGGGGCACTTTCATATAGGGAGAACCTGAAGATTATAGGAATTAAGTTCTACGGAGGGGAAGACACTGCATAAATTAACCCTTTTCATGCATTGCATTGTGACTACTCTAGCACTGAACCCTTTGAGTGCCAGTGGGGTACGCAACACATTGCAATGAGTTGTGTACCCCTCTGGCAATCAAAGTGTTAAAGATGCTGGCCCTGGAGGCAGTGACCATCCAATGCAGAGTATGAGCAATTGCCCCCTTACTCAGCTAGCCCCTGATCTTGTCCTTCCAGTTCACAAACTCACTTGCACAGGCAAGCACTGAAACTCCACTGCAACACAGAAATGGAGGACAGGTCAGGCGTCACTGAGCTAAATGACTCCTGGTCTGCTCTTCTTCAGAGATACAATAACGGGCTTTTGGTACACAGCCGCGCTGTTGCTGGTGCTCTGTCACATGATGTAGTGTCACATTGGTGCTTAGCCGGCTGATGCTATTTGTTAGCAGAATTTGTAATTAACATTAACAGCCACCCTTTTACATGCACAATAATTTAAGCATTAACCCTTTGAGTGCCAGAGTGGGACAATCTTCAATTAAGATAAGGGATAAAGCTGAAAAACTTGTCAAGGGGGACAGGGCTTTCATTGTTTTCATACAAAGAAGATTGTCCCCTGCTGTTATCTGTCTGGTCTTAAAACCAGATTCACATCTGAGAAGAGATGGCTTACACCAGGAAAAAGGGGCGGGAGGGGAAACTTTGGTTGTGAATATCTCTTAAACCATAAAGGTTTGAGAGATAAGACATATCATTTTTCGTGTTTTTTTAATGCCTACAAAATAAAATAAAGATAAAACGAAGTATTACTATCCCTTTAAAGTGAATCTAACAGTTTATAACGATTTCAGTGATTTTTAAAGAGCTTTATGTGTATTAGCAATTCTTTAATTAGAATGGTAGTTTAAAAGACATTTAGCTTTTTTTATTTGTCAATTTATGTAAAATAGGCAGACTGGAGTACCAGATACTAACATTCCACTCTCCCTCCCAACTGTCACCTCCCAGTTTATATAAATTAGGCAGCCTGGAGTGCCAGATACTAACATTCCACTATCCCTCTCAACTATCACCTCTCACCAAGAAAAGCAGGTCAATTTGCATAAACTGATAAAATAATATTAAATATCTCAAACCTATAGGTTTAAATAAAGAATGGCTAATATAAATGAGAGTGATTTTGAAAGCCCTTTCAAAATCTCCCAAGCCTATATGAAGTGTTAGTTCCACTTTAACTAATTCTCTGTTGTCAGTCTCTTCTACCACTTCATCACTGTTTTTACATTTGCCCCCACCCCCTTCTTCTTCTTGTCTATGTCATTGTCCTATCCAACATGCTACTGAAAAGTTTAACCAAAAATCAAATAATCCATTCAGCGAATGTCACCTTTTTTCTCATTAACCACACAGAGCTTGGGAACTTTCATTGAAATCAATACATACCTCAAAGTAATTTTCTTTTAAAGAAGCCTAACCTGGGAATCATTAATGGAAGCTTACAGTGCCCTTGTGCAGACATTTCAGGGTTTGGGATTCTGCGCCTAGCACTGGCTCCTCTTTCATGAAACTCTCTTATAGTTCTGCTGTGAGGAACAGGCAGTCCTGTGGCCACATTTATCCTCAGTCTTCAGGGGAGGCCTGGCAACTTGTGGCCTGGAGGGCAATTACAATCAAGTGGCCCAATTTTACTATTGTTCCAGCCCACTGTCCCAGCTCACCCCCTTTTGTTAATTTTAAAATTGCCATTAACCCTTTGAGTGCCAGAGGTGTATACCACGCATTGCTTTGCAATGTGCGGCATACCGCTCTGGCAATCAAAGGGTTAGTGTTGTGCAGTAAGGCAAGCAATACCACAAAGCTTACAATTGAAATGGGGTTACATTGGTGCAACTACAGAGCTTACAATGTAAGTAAAGCTGCACTAGTGATACCATAGAACAAGAGAAATGGGGTATGCTACAAGTGTAGCTCCACTTGGATTGTAGCTCCATTTCAGTTGTAAGCTCTGTGGTATCACTATTGTAGCTACATTTGCAGCAACAAGTGGGAGTGGCCCACTGGCCCAGGAATATGACTGGCCCAGGGGGCAATTGCCCCCCAGGCCAGCCCTCCCCTGTCAGTCTTTTATTCTGGCCCTCAATCTGGTACCACATCACACACATTTATTTCACCCCTTAAAACCACATATGCCTCAAAGCATATCTACCTTTACACTTATACTGTTCCATCCTACCCCCTTGCTTGTTAAAATGGTATCCAACTTATTGCAAATCAGTGCATTAGAGACATCTCTAGCATCCAAGAGGTTAATCTAGTTTTAAACCCCTATTTAGATTATTTAACCCTTTGATGCCAGAGGGGTACGCAACGTATTGTAAAACAATGCGTTGCATACCCCTCTGGTACTCAAAGGGTTAACTGTATTGTGCAGGGCTTGCTGGAATAGATTCTCACAGTGTCCCGACTAGAGAAGGATGGGGCAACTAGAGGCCTTCCAGGTGAGGAGAACAACAACTCACAGTGGCTGGCTGGGGATTATGGGAGTTGTAGTCCTCCACAGCTGGAGGGCCTGAGGTTGGCCAGACCTATTCGAGGATGTGCACAATAGCACTGAAAGATTTAAAAAGAGATCTCTATGAAAAATGCAGTTTGTAGGTCTGCACTGTAATAGCAGATGCCCAATGCAGCCCTGAAGTATGGATTGTGCATAAAGTCCTCGTAACACTTTCATTGCTAGGGCGAACTGCTTTTGGGATTTTCAGTAGTGGCCATAGTGGTATTAACTATGACATCCCAAGCAAGGGGGTAACTACAGGGGGTGCAGTTGTACAGGGTCCCAGCATCCCAGAGGGGCTCCATCTTCCAGGCTCAATATACCACAGGTTCTAGTTATGTCTCTACAATATCTTTGTGATGGGGGGGTCCCAAAAAAATATTTGCACCGGGCCCTCCACTGCCTAGTTACGCCACTGATCACAGATTTAGCCACTGCTTGTATTACATCACAGCTAACCGCATGGATCAGTAGTTCTGCTGCTTTCTCACCTCCTTTCTTCTTTCTATTGTGTCCTGAGGCAGGATGTATTCATACGTGTAAGAGCGTGTTGAGGCACAGAGCCAATCAGTTGGTTGCCATAGTAAATATTTACTAACGACAGTTCCCACTCTAATTGTAACATGTCTCTGAGTAATCAGAACTAAAGATGAACTGGAAAAAAATAACATTTAGATTAACCCAATACCCCTCCCTGCTCTTGTGTAATACAGTTTAACCTTTTGAGTGCCACAGAGGTATACAATGTATTGCAATGCATTGTGCAGAGCCGGATTTCCCAAAAGGCAGAACAGGCAACTGTCTAGAGCCCCAAATTATGAGGGGCACCTCACCTGTGCTGGCCACGCCCACATTCTAAAGTGTACATGTGGTCAGAACAATCTCATTGTACCTGTACACTTTCTTTTTTCTTGGTTGTTATAGCCCAAGGATATGTTCTGTTCCAGGACAACCGGAGGGAAGCGCACTCAGGACCACCAAAGCATCACCAGCCCAATAGTCATAGCTTTTCCTATGATTAAGTGACCATGGACGGTCATGAAACGCGTTAGGTGATGGACTGTTTGATCCAATGTGTCGTTGCTGTATGATATTTTCGTTTCTTGAGTGGATGTTTTTACTTCTACAAATAAAGAATATTTTTATATATGACTATTGTGCTGGTGATGCTTTGGTGGTCCTGAGTGCGCTTCCCTCCGGTTGTCCTCAAGTTTGTGGAATCGTGGCTGCGATTGTGGGGAGCGGCACCGGGTCCGCCGACATGGAATTAAAGGGGTGAGTGACATTTACATATCGGATGTTTCTCTATGGATTGAGCGACTATTCATATTGAGTATATTTGTGTATGTTCTGTTCCAGGAAACGGTAAATGAGACTGGGGGCTGTGTCATGTGAGGAGTGCGTGTGTGTGTATGTGTGCGGCCATGGACGGGGCTGAAGGAGTCTAGAGTGGTTTGCCTAGGGGCACCAGGGATGTAAATCTGGCTCTGGCAATGCACAAACCCACAAGAGCAGGCACAAAACCACGATACATAAAAAAAAAACCCGTTTATATAAAAAAGATACTCACTTCAACTGAACCACCGAATGTAATGGTATGGAGACAGAAATATGCATGCAGGGTGAATAAGCCCTCCCTGCTTGTGGAAACCACCCATCTCCAATGAAAAAAGGATCTGCTTTGTAAAATGAGTTTACAATATATTAAAATAAATAAACAACATATACACAGGGCCGGATATCCCAATAGGCAGAGTAGGCACCTGCCTAGAGCTCCAGATTTTAAGGGGTGCCTCAGCTGTGCTGGCCACACCCACATTCTGAATTGTGGGTGGGACCAGAGCAATCTCTGTATCTGCACCGTAGCTTATACACCACTTTACAGGCTACTAGTTAACACCTTGGATGCTAGTGAGATCTCCAATGCATTGCCTTGCAACCAAGGAGTTAAAGCTGTTATGTCCTTCCTTTTTGTCCTTCTCAAACTTTGCCGTTTTACCTTAATTCTATAATAAAAGCTTCCCTCTTCCGCCCCTTTTACTTACCTCAAGCAGCCTTCCCTCAGATCTGGAATCTGGTCCCGGGACTGGACAGATCACAGCGACGGACAGTCTTCTTTCCTTCAGTATAAGGAAAACCATGCCCTCGTAATGAAGGAGAGCAGGTTTTTCCTTTTGTTGAAAGAAGATTGTCCCTCGTCGCTATCCATCTGAACCAGCTTGCTAAGGGCGCTTGTGGTAAATAAAAGGGGCGGGAGGGGAAACTTTATTATAGAATAAGGGTAAAACGGCAAAGTTTTAGAAGGTTATATTGCTACACATTGTTATGAAAATGTATAAAGAAGACTAGATTGTAGTTTAGTAACTGCTTTAAATTGTTTATAAATGACCAGGAAATGGGTATAGAAAGCAACATTTCAGTATTTAGATGGCACTAAATTATGTATAGTAATAAATCAGAGCAGGATGTTTGTTCTCTACATAGAAATTTACATAAAATTGCAGATTGGGCAAATAAATGGAATATGAAATTTAACATAGAAAGGACACTTTATCATTCATTTACCAGTATTGAAATAACACTCTCTATGGCCCAAATACTATGAAGATTAATTGGAGCTGCTTTTTTTGTGAAACATTACTATTAAGGTAAGTGTAGATGCATTAATAGCAGAAGGGAACATACAGGGTTATACTGAGAATTAGTAGGTAAAGCAGGAAGTTCTGGTAACCAGACTAATATCCATCTTGGAGTCAGGAAGGCTTAGATCATTCTTATTTTCTGGTTTATACTGAGTCAAAGGTTAAACTTTATGGACTTGTGTCTCTTTTCAATCCATTTACTATGTAACTTTGTAACATACATATACAAAGAAGCTGTTAAATAAATGGTTTAGTTCAGAAGTACATAAAATAGCATATAAACTGGAAACATTATTATGTAAATTTTATATCTAGCACAACTAGCTGAGTTGCCCCTCACAATTAGAATACAAGGCATCTGCTTACTGCAGCCCTGCACTTTCTACTGGAGGAACCTGATAACCAGTTGTGAGCATTAAAGGGATAGTAATACTTCGTTTTAACTTTATTTTATTTTGTAGGCATTAAAAAACACGAAGAATGATATAAGTCTTATCTCTCTAACCTTTATGGTTTAAGAGATATTCACAAGCAAAGTTTCCCCCTCCCGCCCCTTTTTCCTAGTGTAAGCCATCTCTTCTCAGATGTGGAATCCAGTCCATAGACCAGACAGATAACAGAAGGGGACAATCTTCTTCCTATGAAAACAATGAAAGCCCTGCCCCCTTGACAAGTTTTTCAGGTTTTTCCCTTATCTTAATTGAAGATTGTCCCTCTCTGCAGTCTACCTGGGCACCTCCCTTCTGATCTGGCTGAACAGTGTTACATCAGTAAAAGGGGCGGGAGGGGGATACTTTGTCATTGAATTACTCTTGAACTATAACTCTGACAGAACTGAAATAACACTCTCCAAAGTCCAAATACTATGATGATTAATTAGAGCTGCTTTTATTATGAAACATTACTATCCCTTTAAGGGCACTTGTTACTGTAGGAAACTGGCCCTTTATCCATTTAAACATATTTATTATTTAGAAAATGTTTTACCATTAAGAATACATTGAGATTTCTCTCGTTTTAAAGTATGTCCTGGATAGTTTACACTATTACACTAATAGAAACATATTATATACACACACATAAACATACATACTAAAAGATTATACACAGTTACATATCGTTTTAGATATAAAGAAGCAACATTTTTTAAGGATATTAGACTGGGAGAAGATCTGCTTTTTTCAGGCAGGTTATTCCAGGCAGATCTAGAGGTTTCTTTCTTGTAGTGTGGTATATACACAGTGTGGTGTTAGCAGTGGAGGGAAGGTTATAGTTAGTATGGAGAGATGGAGTAAGCATACTGCTCAGGTAGACCAATAGGTTTCCAGAGAAGTGGTTGTATACTAAGCAAGAAAGGTAAAGGGCACTTCTACATTCAATAATAATTAATATCAATGACTTTAGGTAGGTTATCGCCTAGGTGTGTATGACATTCTAATGAATTATGTATTGACAATGACATTAGCTTGCTGTACACCTATAGGGCAATTCACAAATCACAATAATATATGCCTTGAACAGAGAGAGGCTGATGTGCTGTAACTAATTCTGAATCAATCCAACTGCACCTTAAGGGACAAATATAATTCCCCATTGATTTAAAAGGGTATTTAACCCATTTAGTGCTACAGCTGCCTCCAATGCATTGCAAAGCAAACCACTAGAGACTTCTCTAGCATTCAAAGGGTTAAAAGCCCTATTTAACCCCTCGAATTCCAAAGAGGTCTCCACCACGCTTCTTAGCAAAGTGTTGGAGAGTGGAGTCCTCTCTACAATTCAAAAGGTTAAATAAATGAATGGGAATTGTGATTTGTCCTCTAGGGTGTAGTTTGAATCACTCCAGTTCATTTTAGTAAATCAACACTGGTATAACCTGAGTAGCAATGAGTTAATAAAGGGTTCTTATAAACAAGCTTGCAAAGCTGAATATTTTATCACCCATAATCTTACCTTGCGTCATTGACATGTAATAAATGTTTATTACCACACTAGCTTTGTTGGGAGAAGGTCAATGTTTTAACTACACTGAAGAAATCTGGATGTAAAAATATTGTTTTCCAATGGATCATGTACAGATAGCTACCAATGAGATTATCTCGTACACCAATGGAATCTGCATTTGTATTTTCTGTCCCTGATAATCTGTGGTCAGAAGGTCACCTCACATTAGATAGAAACCCAGCATTTACTGAGTATATAACTAAACTCTTCTGTCCGGAACACACTCTGTGCTGCAAACCTAATTCAATCCAAGCCTGTTCTGCTATGTCTCCACCAATGTAATCCTGGCACTCTCTAGGTTTGTTTCTGGTGATCTGCCATTAGTGGAACACATTACACTAGATAGAAATGCAGCTCTGTCTCAGTCTCCTCTGATAATGTGAAGTCATTTGGTCACTCTAAGGCAGGGTCGGGCTCATCTTTCTGTACATTGGTCACATTTAGAGCTAGAATTTATTTTGGGACACACACACACTCACACACACATGCACATGCATATTTACTGACACTCCTGATGCCTTCAGACTGTAACTAGGGTGCGTTGCTGGTGAGCGGAGCTAGGGTTTGGTGTCAGAGTCTACAAGTATCCTTGCTGAAGCCTTAAAATGACTGCAAGGTCAGCCTGAGCCTGGAAAGAATCAGGATGGGTATCTCTGGTGCCAAGTGAGGACAGGGTCAGGTGAATAAAACCTACCCTCAGTAGACCTCAGAAAAAGAGATAGATGGAGATAGGAGAGAGAGAAAGACACTGCAGAAAAGGGGATAAGAGAGAAAAAAGAAGACAAGGACGGGAGAGGGAAAAAGACGTAAAAACGACAGAGGGAGAAAAGGTAATCTGAAAGAGAGAAAAAAGAAGACAAAAGGGGAGTATGTCCATAAGATGAATTTTAATGATATAGCTTTAATGAGCGAACCTGAAAGGGAACGAGTAAAAGAAAAAAAGCAATTCCCCCTTAAGAGGCGAAAGAAGAGATAAACTGATTCACAGCAGACCTGAGAGGGACCTGAAAGAACCAGGAAGAAAGCAGATGAGGAGGCAGACATGATAGTAAATTGAGAGCTAAAGCTGAGTAGTGCTGATTGCTCAAGTAGAGAATAGGATAAAGAAGAACTGGACAAAGAGGGTAATAAAAGACAGGACCAGCACAGAGAAAAGAATGAAAGAGGAGGTCTGACAAGGGAGGTGTAGTCTGGAGAAGCAATGTATGGATAATGGATGATGGTCAAACTCTATAACTATAGCCTGGAGAGTGAATGCTGAGGCAGGGATAAGGAGACAATAGTCATAGAGAAGCCAAAGATCAACCAGGTGGTCAGTAGAGCAGTACCGAATCAGAAGGAGAAAGCCAAGGCTGAGGTCAGGGAAGCCAAGGTCAGCAGGGAGACAATATACTGGAACACTATGCAAACAGATACTAGTAACAGATGAGAGTTTGTACCGTGTTAGCCGTAGAAATACAGGAGGCAAATATAGTTTTTGATACCTTTTATTGGCTAACTAAGCAGATTTAAATGCAAGCTTTCAAGACCTTAGGTCTCTTCCTCAGGCATGTTATCCAGATAAATATGAAAACATCTCTCTTAAATACAAGTACACATCACATTGTTTAGCATGGAAATCAGATAACAGAATGCAGTCCAGATCCAGATATCTTTGATCAGTCAATGGTAAACTGCACTCTTCCTCTGAGGCTTTAGAGGTATTTACGATGCTCTTGGGTCTGTTGGAAAGGTCAATCAACTAAATTGTATTTTGATAGAAATTCCTTATCCCTGTTCAAACCACTACAAATTGCATTAAATTTTAACATTAATTTTACCTCCCATACCTTTCTGTCCCTCTGAGTGCGGAACAGTCCCATCAATACAGTTAACTTAATATCCTTGACACTGTGCCCATTTTGGCAAAAATGTTCTCCCACTGGTGTCTCTGTCTTTTTGTTATTAACACTGGATCTGTGGGAATTAAATCTCCTATGTAGTGCTTGTCCAGTTTTTCCCACATACAGAGCTGTTGGGCATTTTGCACACATGATAAGGTATATTACATTGGATGATTTACAGGTGAAGGTACCACTGATCTTATGGTGTAACTGGGTGTTTGGAATTGCTATGTTGTCCGTGGTGTAAATGTGTGCAGAAGATTCACATCTCTTTTGCAGGCAGGGAGATGTGCCATTTTTTGTATTTTTATTCGGGGCACTCCTCACCATCAGTTGTTTCAAATTGGGAGGCTGTCTGAAGGAGAGTAAGGGAGGCTGTAGGAATATGTTCTTAAGTCTTTCATCCGTATGTAATTTCTTTTGAAGTTCTCTTGAAATTTTGCATAGCACTTCAACCTGGGGGTGGTAAGTGACCACCAGTGGCACCCGGTTTCCCTTATGTTGTTCTTTGTAGTGCAACAGATTTTTTCTGGGTAGCCTTCTGTATCTGACTGTCAATAATAGTTGCGCTGTAACCGTGTTTTATAAAGTCCCCTCTGAGTTTCTGGAGGTGCTTGTCACGGTCCATCCTGTCAGAACAGATGTGGTGGTATCTAATGGCCTGGCTGTATATGATGGAGTTCTTTGTGTGTTTTGGATGGAAGCTATTGCTTTTCAGGTATGTTGGTCTGTCTGTTGGTTTGCGGTATAGGGATGTGTGGATGGAGTTGTTCTGAATACTGATAGTTGTGTCAAGGAAGTTAATGCTTGTGCGTGAGTGACTGAGTGTTAGGTTGATATTGGGGTGGAATGTATTGTAATTCTCATGGAATTTGAGAAGTTCCTCTTCACTGGTGGTCCAGATGATAAGAATATCATCTATGTAGCGGAGATAAACCAGGGGTTTTATCTGGCAGGTGGACAGGAAGTCCACTTCCAATTTTGCCATACACAGATACTAGCTCACTGAACAGGCATATTCTAGGGAAACATAATAGTAAATTAGGTTGAAAAAGACACAAATCCATCAAGTTCACCCTTTGCCTCATTATAACCCAGAAAAATTGCTTCTATAAGACGTCCTGCCTCCAAAATGAGTATTAGTCAGTTTACCAGAACTTCCTGTTTATCCCTCTTGCTAGAAATGCATCTAATCTTCTCTTAAATGTATCCATTGTCTCTGCCCCTATCATAACCTTGGGCAAAGAATTCCACAATTTAACAGACTTTATTGTGAAAAAACCCTTGTTCTGCTGAGGTTGAAACCTCTTTGGTGTGAAATGAAAAGCTCACTAGAGAGAGATTTTTGGATTGACCTCACATATACTTATACAATGGGACAAGATCCCCTCATAGGCTTGTTTTCTCTAGATTAAATAAACCAAGTTTGGCTAGACATTCTTCATACTTCAAAAACCTATATTCCCTTCATTAATTTTGTCAGGGCTCTCTCCATTTCTAGAATATGCTTTTTTTCAGAACTGGTTCCCAAAACTACACTGCATATTCAAGGTGATGTCTTACCAGCAATTTGTACAGCGGCAAAATGATGTTATGTAGTGGCAAAAGAGAGAGGGAAAAAAAATTGGAGCTTTCAAATGGCAAGTAAATGGAGGAGAGAGGGGCTTGAACATAATAGCCAATGATGGCACAAAGGGGGCTGTAACATATACACTCTCACTATCACACACAGACAAACATTCTCTCAAATACACACATTGTCTCTCTCTTAAATACACATACACACACTCACAGAATCAAGTTGACCAGCAGCCCTGAGCCATATTTTGCCCACCACTGCCCTAAAGCCTAGTTTACACTTGCAACATGAGCAAAGAGATTATTTTTCTGCACTGTGCTGATGACATTCTTACATTAGTTGATAGACTGTGAAGCTCTACCAGGCATTCTCACCCACACATAAATCAGATGAAATGCAGACTGCTGCAGCTGCCCAGTGTCCAACACAAAGCACAGAGAAGTTGCAGCAGAGCAGATCTGCACAACATTCACTGAATATATCACTCACACAGCCAATCTGGACACTATGTTGCTCACCTGAACATCGAATGATAGGTCTTTGTGGCTGTCATTCATTAATTTATGGCTGTTTTCATTGTTGATTAGCCATCTGACATGGTCCCATCACCACTGCCTTACATTTTATAAAAATCTAGTAGCCCTTAAAAGAGAATGAACATGTACTAATAATAACTACTCACTTATCTTCCAGTGGATCATGTAAAGATAGCTACCAATGAGTTTATCTCATACACCAATGGATACAGATAGGATGTTGATCCAGGGAACTGACTGCCATTTGGAGTCAGTAAGGAATTTTTTACCCACTTGGGGCTAAATTGGAAATGGCTTCAGGGTTTTGTTTTGTTTTTTTTGCCTTCCTCTGAATCAACAGGGGTGTGTTGTCATGGGCTGGACTTGATGGATGCATGCCTTTTTTTCCAGCCTTGTCAACTATGTTACTATGTTATCTTACTATATCCTGAAAATCCTATTGACCCCTATGAATTTGACCATTTTATATCTGATAAGAGAAACATTTTCAATTGATTCTTGATGTCATGCCCGTAAACATGACACTTGCTGGCATTTTTTTGTCCGAAGCAAAAAAGTGCATAAGCCAATAACCCTTTAAGCGGTGGACAGTGTATTGTGAAGCAATGCATTATACACCTCATTGGTCCTTAAAGGATGCAGCGAGCAGAGTTTGAGGTCCAGTGGTGCCACAAGCAACTGCCATGTCTTCCTCAGAGAACATAACAGGTAAAACTAACTGGAACCACAGAGCAAGGGGAAAAATTCATAGCGGCCATTAGAATTTTTTGGCCATAGTAAGTTAGGTGGGGTGTTATTATTTGTAGGTGTTACTTCTCATTTCAGCCTATTCTTGCTAACCCTTTCAGTGCCAGAGGGGTATGCAATGCATTTGGCACTGAAAAGGTTAATCTGCAGTAAGTGGAATAAAATAAACACTTTAGTTCTGTCCAACATTGTCCATATGTTATACAGCTAGGCATGTCCCTTCATTAGATTATAAACCAGCAATGTCTAAGCCTGTCCTGACATAATGTACAGACATAGTAACATAGTTGATGAGGCTGAAAAAAAAACATGTGTCTGTCAAGTCCAGCCCATGCCCAAAACACCAATGTTGATCCAGAGGAAGGCAAAAAAGCCCTCTGGAGCAATTTCTAATTTAGCCCCAAGTGGGTAAAAAATTTCCTTCCTGACTCCAAATGGCAGTCAGATATTTCCCTGGATCAACATCCTATCTGCTTTGAAGCCATCTGTCATAATTTTCAGTATTGCTCTGTGTTAGATAGGCATCCATTGCTTTTTGAAATCAGTTGCATTATCTGCAAGTGCAACATGCCGAGGCAAAGAATTCCATAGCTTTATCACCCTTACTGTAAAGAATCCCTGCCTATGTTTTAGTCGAAAGTACCTTTCCTCTAGTCTTAATGGATGACCTCTTGTTCTTAGCTCAGCTCTTTGCGTAAATAATTCATTGTCTAGTTATCACGGTGCCCGTGCTCTGTCAGCGACATTCTGTCAGTCTACATTCATGCTCTATTCCTATTGGCTATACTGTGCTTGTCCCGCCCAGTATGGCCTTTAGATACTGGGTTCTGGCACCTCTCCGGTGCCCTTTCATGGTGTTCCAGTACCAGTGCTTGTTCCTGATTTCAGTTGTTCTCCATGTATCGACCCAGACTGCCTGACTACTCTGCATCTCATCTCCTGCTTGTGAACCGACCCGGACTGCCTGCCCATTCTGCTTCTCCGCTCCTGTGTACCAACCCGGCTTGGCTGACGTTCCTGCTCCATGTACCAACCCAGCTTGGCTGACGTTCCTGCTCCGAGTACCGACCCGGCTTGGCTGACGTTCCTGCTCCGTGTACCGACCCGGCTTGGCTGACGTTCCTGCACCATGTACCGACTTGGATTGGCTGACGTTCCTGCTCCAGGTGCTCCAGCCCGGCTTCCGGTCAAGGGCGGTGATCCTTTCTCGCTGTCTGTGACAGCTGTGCAGTTTTGGTCTCGATTGCCTCTGCGTTGTCCCGGAGACATTCCTAGTGACTTGTCACTCTTCCGCTCCTGATTGGTTGTCACCTCAGGGCGAGTTGCTCAGTTGCTCATTCCATTACTGTCATGGCAGTGCTCAGTTGCTCAGTTGCTCATTCCATTACTGTCACAGCAGTGCTCAGTTGCTCAGTCTCCGTTTACTGCTACGGCAGAGTACAAGTGGCCTAGTCTCCGGTTACTGCTACGGCAGTGTGCAAGTGGCCTAGTCTCCGTTACTGCTACGGCAGGGTGCAAGTGGCCTAGTCTCCGTTACTGCTACAGCAGAGTGCAAGTGGCCTAGTTTCCGTTTACTGCTACGGCAGAGTGCAAGTGGCCTAGTCTCAGTTTACTGCTACGGCAGTGTCCACGTCACTCAGTCTCCTTTACTGCTATGGCAGTGATCACGTGGCCTAGTCTCCGTTACTGCTCCGGCAGTGCTCTCTGTTGCTCAGCCTCCATTACTGCTCAGGCAGTTCACCATTACATGCTAACTTATCATTGGGCGTTACTCATATTTAAGCTCTCTATCCTAGGCGAGTTTCTTAACAGGCCTTACCACACACGTGACTGTTCACACCTGCTGACTGATATTAACTCATGCAGTACCGATACACTGGGACTCTTTCCTGATCTGCCTGACCTGTGTCAGTATAACATGTTATGGACTCTATCTTTATACTGGACCTGTGTGGGCATATATATATGTAACCTGTCTTGTGTCTGTATTATATTGTGAATATACTACAGGACCTGTGAGGGTTTTTGTATTCCTAATTGCTTAATAAAACTGTGTTTTATCCAAACCTCCTTTGTCTGTGTGTCAAACAAACCGTTACACTAGTTCTTTGTATTGAACTTGTATGTATTTGTAAATGGTAATCATATCACCCCTTAGACATCTCTTCTCTAATGAAAACAAACCCAGTTTGGCTAGTCTCTTTATAACTCAGATCCTCCAATCCCTTTATCAGTTTTGTTGCACGTCTCTGCACCTTTTCCAGTTCAACAATCTCTGTTTTAATAACTGGCACCCAAAATTGTACTCCATATTCTAGATGAGGCCTAACCAAGGATTTATACAGAGGTAGGATAATATTACCATCCCTTGTGTCTACACCTCTTTTTATGCAGGTGTCACAGTAACATTATATCCAACTATGCCTTTTGGTTTGACGCATGTAGTGTATGGCCATATACGTCGCTGCTGCGTCATCCCAGGCGTCACTTCTGGGACTAGGTCTGGGCACGCTGGGCGCCTTCAACATCCACCCATGTCCTCTTGCAAAGCGGACATGCTCCCCAAGATGATGCGTTGATGGTTCTGAGGGTTGGCACGTATTGGCTCCATGCATCACTTTCGGGCACGTGGTTGCCAGAATGACACAGAGAAGGTTTGGAGAGTGATGCATCGCGATACCATGCATCACTTTCTGGTGCAAGGTTGATGAATGGCGCAGGGTCCTGTCTTATACTATTGGGACTAGACAGCCCCACCTATCAAGTTCCTGGCTGACTTTTTAAGGGTAACTGGTTCTTCTCTCAGTTATCATTATTCCTATTGCTCCTGTATCCTCTGAATTACCTGGCTTGTCTGACTATCCATTCTGGTGCTGACCTGTGGCTCTGTCCAACTATCCTCCCGTTGTTTCCTTCTTCCTCTGGACATCCTATCTGGTGCAGACCTGTGGCTTTGGCTGACTACCCGCTCTTCGTATGACCCTGGCTTGTCTGAATAACCCATTCTGGTACTGACCCGCTCTGTGTATGACCCTGACTTGTCTGACTATCCATTCTGGTGCTGACCTGGGGCTCTGTCCAACTATCCTCCCGTTGTTTCCTTCTTCCTCTGGACATCCTATCTGGTGCAGACCTGTGGCTTTGGCTGACTACCCGCTCTGTGTATGACCCTGGCTTGTCTGAATAACCCATTCTGGTACTGACCCGCTCTGTGTATGACCCTGACTTGTCTGACTAATCCATTATGGTGCTGACCTGGGGCTCTGTCCAACTATCCTCCCGTTGTTTCCTTCTTCCTCTGGACATCCTATCTGGTGCAGACCTGTGGCTTTGGCTGACTACCCGCTCTGTGTATGACCCTGGCTTGTCTGAATAACCCGTTCTGGTACTGACCTGGGGCTCTGTCCAACTATCCTCCCAGTGTTGCCTACTTCCAGTGGACATCCTATCTGGTGCAGACCTGTGCCTCTGGCTGACTACCCGCTCTGTGTATGAACCTGGCCTTGTCTGACTATCCTAACTGGTGCTAACCTGTGGCTCTGTCTGTTCTCTCCGCTTGTTGGCTCCGTTCCCTACAGACATCCATCTTGGTGCAGACCTGGGGCTCTGGCAGACCCCGGCTTTACTGACTGCAGGCGTGAGTCAGTAGTCTCCCTTGTTACTCCTGATGGGAGGCTGTAGGTTCCATGCAACATTCCTCATATCCCTAGATACTTCAGTTGGCTCTGGCTTAGTCTCCAGCAGCTGTGGTTGACCATCAGCAGGCTCCTATTTCTGATAGAGTCCTTAGCTTCTATCACGGTTCCAGTGATTCCTTGTCACTCTCTGCTGTGGTGCTCTCCCATTGGTGGAGCGTGATTGGCCCACCCAGGGTGTCCCTTCATGTACCAGGCCTATGGCACCTGTCAGGTGCCCTTTCGTGGTGTTCCCGTACCTGCATATTTTGTTGCTGTGTTCCTGCGTTCCTGCGTACCGACTCGGCCCATCTGACTACTCTGTTGTTCCTGCTTTGTGATTGACCCGGCTCTGGCTGACGTTCCTGCTCCGTGATTGACCCGGCTCTGGCTGACATTCCTGCTCCATGATTGACTCGGCTCTGGCTGACGTTCCTGCTCCATGATTGCTTCCAGTGTTCCTGCGAGATTCTGATCTCTTTGCCTGGCGACATTCTGAACTGTGCTTGCAGTGTTGCACTGACCTATCACACTTCATCTGCAGAGCTTGCTGCCTCCGTTACTGAGCCTGTTCGTACACTTGCTGAGCTTGTTGCCTACGTTACCGAGCCTGTCAGAGAACACTTGCTGAGCTTGTTGCCTCCATTACCGAGCCTGTCAGAGAACACTTGCTGAGCTTGTTGCCTCCGTTACCGAGCCTGTCAGAGAACACTTGCTGAGCTTGTTGCCTCCGTTACCGAGCCTGTCTGTGTACACTTGCCAAGCTTGTTGCCTCAGATTCTGAGCCGTTTAACACTTGCTGAGCTTGTTGCCTTCATCACCGAGCCTATCCGTTTACACTAGCAGAGCAGTTACCTCCCACTACGGTGCTTGTTCCCTTGCAGTCGTTGCACCGCGTGGTGCTATTGGGCATTCCGTTAGCTCTTGCAGTGTGTTACTCCGTTTCGGCACCGGATAAGGTGTCTTGGCTCTGGTCTCCTATTACTCACAGTGTTGTACCATCATACCGCACCAGGGAGTGCGTTTGGCTTACGTTACAATTGCTTGTGCAGTGCCTCTTCCATTACCGCACCTAAGGGGTGGTCTTGGCTCTGGTTCCATTTGCTTGTGCAGTGTCTCTTCTGTTACCTCCCCTAAGGGGTGCACTTGGCTCCGGTCCCATTTGCTCTTGCAGTGTCTCTCTTCCATTACCGCACCCAAGGGGTGTTATTGGCTCTAGCGCCAGTCAGCTCTTGCTATACAATTGGGTATATTACAGTACAGCTATCTTGTAGTGATTCAGTTCAGTCGCACTGCTTGCGCTTGCTTTCTGCACTACTACCTGGACTGTTTATATTCACCGGGCGTTGGCTAATCACCACAATACGTGCTATTACCTATTCTGGCCCCAAGAGGCACTGTTCCTTATTTTTACCTCAATAAAACTGTGTTTTATTTTTAACCTTTGGTCTGAGTGTTGTAAAAACCGTAACAGCTTCTCAGTCATCCTCTGCCAGTTTTCTCATTTGCTTTTCATTATTAATATTATTTCTAATAAAGGTGAATTAACTATACTGTCTGACTCCTTGTCTTGTTTGTGAACCGTAAGAGCAGGCTAGTACCCTATTTACTCTTGCAGCAGCTGAGTGACTCTGCACACTGCTGTGAAGTCCATCGTCTATCAGTACTCCTAAATCTTTCTCTAATGAGGATTCCCCAAGTTGTTTCCCATTTAGAGTATATGTAGCAAGTTTGTTTCTATAGCCCAAATGCATAACCTTACATTTATCTACATTAAATGTCATCTGACACTTTTCTGCCCATTCACTCAGTTTATCTAAATCCTTCTGCAGAGAAAAAACATCCAGCCCTGTATGTATTTCCTTACATAGCTTAGTGTCATCAGCAAAGATTGAGATGCTACTTTCAATTCCCACTTCTAGATCATTAATAAACAAATTAAAAAGCATTGGACCCAGGACTGAACCCTGCAGGACCCCACTTATAACTTTAGACCAGTTTGAAAAGGTTCCATTTACAACAACTCTCTGCCATCTATCATTGAACCAGTTCTCAATCCATGTACAGATAACACCGCCCAAACCGAAGTCTTTTAATTTATGCAGTAACTTGTTGTGAGACACTGTATCAAAGGTTTTTGCAAAATCCAAGTACACTACATCTACAGCAACTCCCCTGTCCAAATTACTACGTAGTCTTTCATAAAATGCAGGTAAATTAGTCTGACATGATCTATCCTTCTTGAAATCATGCTGATTCCTACTAATAATTTTGTTTGTTTTCACATAGTTCTGAATATTGTCAGTTAGTAAACCTTCTAGTATCTTACCCACTATGGAAGTCAATTTAAACAATGGAACTACATCAGCTTTCCTCCAGTCACAGGGCACTATGCCTGGTGAAAGTGAATCAATAAATATTAAGTATAATGGTCTTGCTAATACTGAACTAAGTTCCTTAAGTACCCTTGGGCGTATACCGTCAGGTCCAGGTGCTTTATTCACCATAACCCTTTCCAGACTCTTTTGGACCTTGTCCTCAGTAAGCCATGTACATAATGGAGGACATTTTGTGGTTTTATCTGTTTGCCCATAGCCTGTCATTGCTGCTATACTTTGTATATACTGAAGCAAAGAATGTATTTAGGGTGTCAGCCATAACCTTATCCTTACTAATCAATTCACCTGTCTCAGTCCTAAGAGGATCATTGTGGTCGAACCTGACCGTAACTAAATATGTAAAAGTCGGCAGAGGTGTGCTCTTTGCCGGCGATGAAAAGGCCTGATGAGAGGGCCCAAGTGTAATAGAAATGTAATTAAAGAAAAAAAAGGGGGGGATAAAAATGATGGGTGGGTAATCTAAACGAAAACGCTTCTCCTAGTGAGCCCTACCCTGAGTATAAGAAGGGGAACACGGTCCTCCCACAATCCCAGGCTAACCAATAGCCTTATAGCTTGTGGTCGAACCTGATCGTACCTAAAAATGTAAAAGTTGGCAGAGGTGTGCTCTTTGCCAACGATGAAAAGGCCTGATGAAAGGGCAAACTAAGAAAGAACAAAATATACAGAGAAACCATAGAAACCTTTATTCACCATATTGTGATGCATTAAAGAGTTACAATGTCAATTTACGAAAAGCCTGCCTAACCTCCACTATTGGTAGTGGTATGTAGGACACGTAACTGGATAATTTCCAGCGTCCCATACACTTGATGAAATGCACTGGAATCCTATTGCGGGAGGCTGAAGTAGCAGCCCCTATGTGAAAAGAGTGACTAGAGAACCCACTAGGGTTTATCCCTAATCTGGTGATAAACAACCTTAAATATTTTATGAATAGAAGGGAAGTAAGAGGCTGTTGCTTGGTTTACCCTGAAGGGTAAGTAGGTAGGTGTCACGGTTTGTTATGACTCTCAGACACAAGTTTAGGTAAAAAACTCAATTTTATTGAAATAATAAAATGATCACTTAGAATGGCAATCACATACATATATATCAAGAGTAAATAGCAAAGACAGTATGCAGACTCTACCGGTCCTGTCAATATACCAGACAGGACAGTCTGAAATGATGGAATAATAGGCTCTACCGACCTTGCCAATACCGGGTAAGGCAACCTGCAGATGGAATAGCGTCAAGGTTCTACCGGCCTTACCTAAATACCGGGCAAGACAGCCCCAATAAGTACACGGTGTAGGCTCTACCGGCCTTGCCAATACCGGGTAAGGCAACCTCAAGGGGAATGCGAAGCAAGGTTCTACCGGCATTACCAATACCGGGCAAGGCAGCCCAGAGGTATCAATAGCTGTCGGATGATAATGACAGAGTGACAGGATCGTAAGCAACCCAGTGTCCGCACACTGAGACCAACAGAGGAATCGTATAGCCGCAAGGCTTAGGAGCAAACCAGCGTCCTCACACTGGACTAACAATTGAATCGGATAGCCGCAAGGCTTTGGAGCAAACCAGCGTCCGCACGTTGGGACCAGCTACTGAATCGTATAGCCGCACGGCTTTGGAGCAAACCAGTGTCCGCACACTGGACTAACAAGTGAATCGTATAGCCGCAAGGCTTTGGAGCAAACCAGCGTCCGCACGCTGGTACCAACCACTGAGTAGTGTAGCCGATAGGCTTTTGAAGCAAACCAGTGTCCGCACACTGGACTAACAAGTGAATCGTATAGCCACAAGGCTTTGGAGCAAACCAGCGTCCGCACGCTGGGACCAACCACTGAGTAGTGTAGCCGATAGGCTTTGGAGAAAACGAGTGTCCGCACACTGGACCAACAGGGAATCGTGTAGCCGCAAGGCTTTGGAGCAAACCAGTGTCCGCACACTGGAGTAACAACTGAATCGTGTAGCCGCAAGGCTTTGGAGCAAACCAGCGTCCGCATGCTGGGACTAACAAACAATGTCGCCGACGCGACCAAGCAGAAGGTCGCCAGGATCACAGGAGACAGGCGAGGAGATGGCAGGAACCAGCAGAGCGATCAGTCAGGGCAGGAAACAGCAGAGAAGAAGGTCAGCAGGAACTGCAACCCCAGAGGACTAGGCCGGAACCAGGACTGGAACAACTCAGCATACAGGAGGCACTGGAACAGCTGCAATCAGGAACACAGGAACAGAGGCCCAACAATCACTGGACATAGTGATAGCGAAAAATGTCAGAAACAACACGAAAGGGCACTCAAAGGGTGCCCAATCCAGGTTTAAATAGGCAATATGAGGCGGGCTAAATGCAGACAGCCAATAGAAGCCCCCTACTGGTGACAGACAAGAAAATGCAGCAATCACAGGCACTGTTATAGTAGGTTTCTAGGTAGGATACTGGGCACCACGCTTTGATTGACTGGTAGAAATAAACCTTCGTGGGAGAAGCTACCTGGTTGGTTTTAGTAGTAATTAAAGATCGTACATAATGGTCTGTAAGGCGAGATAAGTCACCTATCCTTAAAAAACTTCCAGATGCTCTGGAAGCAGTAACTTTTCCTAGACTCATAAACCCATTCAAGGTCAAATATATTGTTGCCAACAAAGTATTTTTGGTCTCTACATAAAATAGTCTAGAGTCTAGGACCTGATGTCACGGTTCCCCAGAGATGTTCAGGAGTCAGTACAGTATAGTTAAATGCAATTTATTAAAATCTAAGTAAGGTAGTATAAACAGAATAAGCAGGAACAGGCAGAGGGTCACAGGCCAGCAAGCATTGCTATCAGAAATAGAAGGCTGCCAAGATGGACCACACTGCTGGAGACTAAGCCTCAGCAACTGGTAGTCTCTACTGGAACCAGGCGCCGGAACTGGAACGAAACAGGAGCAGGAACACAGGATCTGATCAGACGCAGAGAGGAGGCTACCTAACTCACGTCTGCAGTTGGTCTGTAGCAGAGGATACCTGACTTACATCTACAGTCAGAATGGAGAAAGCGGAAGCTTGACTCACGCCTGCAGTTAGTTAAAGGGATAGTAATACTTAAAATGTAAAAAAAAATATGTTGTAGGGTTTACCCCCCTGAGTAAAACAAGAGTACTTCCACTGCTGAAAGGTGTTTCATTCAAAAGTTATTCATTTTCAAAGTTGAATTTTTTAGGTGCAATATCACAGTGGCCTGAAATTGTACAGTGGCGCTGTTGCTACACCATCCTATGGAGATTTATGGTTCGGGGACCAGAGCTGTCCATAGGATTGTGTAGCAACAGCGCCACTGTACAGCTTCAGGCCACTGTGATATTTGAAAATTAATAACTTTTGAATGAAACACCTTTCAGCATTTGAGTACCCTTGTTTTACTCAGGGGGATAAACCCTACAACATATTTGTTTTTACATTTTAAGTATTACTATCCCTTTAATAGCTTGTCTACTAGAGCCCCAGGTACACATCAGGTTGGGTGTCTGCTAGGTACAGGGGAATAACAAGAGAATCATCAGACAGAGCCACAGGTCAGCACCAGAGAGGGTCGTCAGACAAGCCAGGTCATACACAGTTCAGGCAGTCAGCCAGAGCCACAGGTCTGCACCAGATTGGGTGTCCTATCATGGTGCCCGTGCTCCCTTGCTGTTGTTTTCCTGTCAGTTATCCTGTGTAATGCTCTCATTGGTTGCCCTGTGTTGGGCCTTTATATACTGGGCTTCTGCACGCACACGGTGCCCTTTCGTGATGTTCCTGTACCAGTGCTAACTAACTGCTCAGTGTTCCCAGTGTACCTATCACGGTGCCTGTGATCTTCCTCTGTCACTCTTTGCTGTGGTGCGCTCCCATTGGCTGAGCTTGTTTGGCCCGCTCATTATGGCCTTTTTATACCCTGCCTTTGGCACCTGTCAGGTACCCTTTCGTGGTGTTTCTGAGCCAGTGTTGCTGTGTAGCTGTGTTCCAGTGTTCCTGCTTCCTATGTACTGACTTGGCCTGTCTGACTACGCTCCTTGATTCCTGCTCCTTGATCTGACCCAGCCTGGCTGACGTTCCTTCTTCGTGACATGACCCGGCTTGTCTGAGGATCCTGCTCCGTGATTTGACCCGGCCTGGCTGACTTCCTGCTCCGTGATCTGAACCGGCTCGTTGCTGACCCTGCCTGTGTTCCTGCTGTTTGCTGCTTTAGTGTCGCCTAGGCGACATTCTGACTTCCGCTGTGCTGTGGCAGGGCTGACTGTGTCATTGCCTCCTGTGTACTGGGCCTTTCCGTTTTCTCTAGCTGAGCCTGCTGCCTCCGTTACTCTGGGCCTCCGTTTACTCCTACAGAGCACTGTGCCTTACGTTAACACTTGCAGAGCCGTGCCTCCGTTCACTGAGCCTCCGTTAACATTTTCAGAGCATGTGTCTCCGTTCTCTGAGCCTCCGTTAACACTTGCAGAGCAGTTGTCTCCGTTCCCTGAGCCTCCATTAACACTTGAAGAGCCGTTGTCTCCATTCACTGAGCCTCCATTAACACTTGCAGAGCCATTACCCTGAGCCTTCCGCTACACTTGCCGAGCCTTGGTTATCGTGCAGCGCCTGTGTGGGTGTCTGTGGCTCTTTCCAGCTAAGCATTGCAGTGTAGTTGGTCTCCGTTACCTGCCTGCGGGAGGCGCCATTGGCTCCTGTCTGTTGAGCTCTTGCAGTGTAATTAGTCTCCGTTACAATGCCTGTGGGGGCTATTGGCTCTAATATCCTCGCTCTTGCAGTGTAATTAGTCTCCGTTACAACGCCCGTGGAGGCTATTGGCTCTAGTATCCTTGCTCTTGAAGTATAATTAGTCTCCGTTACAACGCCCGTGGGGGCTATTGGCTCTAGTTATCCTCCGCTCTTGCAGTGTAATTTGTCTCCGTTACAACGGCCGTGGGGGCTTGTGGCTCTATTATCCTCTGCTCTTGCAGTGCACTTGCTCTCCGTTCATGCACCGGTTGGGGTGCCTGTGGCTCTAGCTCATCAACTCTAGCGGAGTATTTTGGCCTCAGTTCCTGCTCAGCATAAGCAGTAGTCTCTGTTCTATACTACTACAGGTGTTTTCTCATCTAGCACCACTTACTGCTCCATTACCATCTTATGGGCGTGTCAAACACACCACAACAGAGACTGATTGATTTATATTGTACTTTAACCATTGAGTACTCTTAATGTTACTAATGCCTGTCCTGTGACAGTATATATATTTATTTCTCTGTATACTGGCCCTGAGAGGGCATCTATATGCTACTGTTCATTTCTATTATTCTGTATTGCCTATAGCAGACGGTCTTTCTTGTTTTATTAATAAAACTGTGTTTTATTCTAACCTGCTGGTCTGAGTGTCCAATAAAACCGTTACAGTACGAAAGGGCCATGACCTCAGACAGCAAAGGTGAAAGTAATACACAAAACATCCACTGGAGAATGGATGTTCATGAGCAGGGCTTGGACCAGTTGGCACTAGCCTTAAAAACATTACTTGAGCGTACGGTACACCTTGACAAACCTAACCAGAACCAGGTGGTCCCCCCAGTTTCGACACCGGATAACCATTCTGTGGTTCCTACTGCACCTACCAGAGGCCTAACGGCGGCGGCGCCGTTACCATTGACATATGATGGTGAACCTACCCTATGCAGGGGGTTTATTAATCAATTGGAGATATTTCTGGAACTAACGCCTCAGGCATTTCCTAACAACCGGAGTAAGGTCGGATTTATGATATCCTTATTAACGGGCAAAGCTCTGGCATGGGCCAATCCCCTGTGGGAAAATGCCAAACCCTGCACTCAGAACTTTAGTGAGTTTGTAAGAAAGTTCCGCAGAGTGTTCGAGGTTCCTGGAAGAGCTGCCTCTGCTGCCAAAAGGTTAATGGAGATACAACAGGGCGATCGTACCTTGGACAACTATGCCATTGAATTTCGGACCTTGGCAGCAGAGGTGGGATGACTCCATCAAAGATGAAATAGCTGCCAGAGATGTACCCAGTGACTGGATGAATACATTGATTATGTCATGCTTATTGACACCCGCATTCGTGAAAGATGGCTGACTAAAAGGGCGAGATCCAGAAATTATGGGCATGGCAGTCTTTTAAACCCACCCTCACCTCCCATTCCTCCTGAACGTTCACCCGAACCTGGCAAACCAATGCAGCTTGGGTTCACCAGACTCACAAAGGAGGAACGGGCACACCGTAAGAGGCAGGGCCTATGTTTATATTGTGGCAAAGCTGGGCACTTATTACGCACATGTCTGGTACAGCCGGGAAACGGACGCACCTAGGGTACCTTGGGGGACAGGCCCTAGGTGGAGCACAGCAGTCCCTAGACTCAAGTACACAGAAACCCACCATCCAGGTGGTATTCTCCTGGGCTGATCTGTCTGTGGAGGTGATGGCCCTGGTAGACTCCAGTGCAGCCGGGTACTTCATGGATCACTCTTTTGCCGAGTTGCACAAAATTCCGTTGGTCAAAAGGGAGACTCCCTTAGCTATTGAAGCTATTGACGGTAGACCTTTGGAACCTGCATTTATCACTATGGAAATGATTCCTTTTACTATGTCTGTTGGGGCTCTCCACAAGGAGGAATTACGTTTCCAAATAATTCGATCCCCTCATCATGCAGTCATTCTGGTGTTCCCATGGCTGCTATTACATAATCCCCAGTTTGACTGGCAGAGATGTGAGGTCAGATCATGGTCTGAATACTGTGTGAAAAACTGTTTGTCACATCCTGTCAAGATTTTGTGTACCTCTCCCTCTGTGCCAGCTGAATATCGTGAATTCAGTGACGTGTTCAGTAAGGGGGAGGCTAGCGCATTGTCTCAGCACAGACTCTATGATTGCGCTATTAATCTGCCTCCGGGCGTGGTGCCTCCTAGGGGTCACACTTATCCATTGTCCTGCGATGAAAACAAGGCTATGGAGGACTATACTGAGGATGCCCTCATAAGAGGAATCATTCGTAAGTCTACTTCCCCGGATGGTGCCGGTTTCTTCTTTGTAAAAAAGAAAAGTGGCGAATTAAGACCATGTATTGATTACAGGGGGCTGAATAAGCTTATGTCTAAGAATGTCTACCCCATACCACTTATTACAGAATTATTTGACAGATTGAAGGGCTCTTCCATTTTTACAAAACTTGATCTGCGGGCCGCTTATAACCTAATCAGAATTAAGGCTGGGGATGAGTGGAAGACGGCATTTAATACCAGATCAGGGCATTATGAAAATCTGGTGATGCCATTTGGTCTATGTAATGCACCTGCGGTATTTCAAGAGTTCATTAATGACATCCTCCGTGACATGCTTCAGTCTTTTGTGGTGGTATACCTCGATTATATATTGATTCACTCTGCTAACCTAACCCAGCATATTAAGGATGTCTCTGAGGTTTTGCTTCGATTATGCAAAAATAAACTGTTCTGTAAATTAGAAAAATGCGAGTTTCATAGGTCCCAAGTACCCTTCCTGGGGTTCGTAATTTCTAAAGATGGCATTGCTATGGACCAGGAGAAACTTGCAGCAGTCCTACAATGGCCCTGCCCCAAAGGGTTAAAAGCTATCCAGCGATTTTTGGGCTTCGCCAATTATTATAGGAAATTTATCCAGAACTTTTCTACTATTGTTAAACCTCTGTCTGACCTGACGCATAAGGGCGCTAATCCCTCTCAATGGTCCGAGGCAGCTGAAAATGCTTTTGAGACTCTGAAATCCGCCTTTGCTTCTGCTCATGTGCTGTCCCACCCCAATCCCGTCCTGCCATTCACCGTGGAGGTTGATGCCTCCGAAGTCGGGGTTGGGGCAGTGCTTTCCCAACGTCCTGTGGGAGGTGGTGCCTTGATACCTTGTGGGTTCTTTTCTAAGAAACTCTCCAGTGCAAAAAGCCATTATGAAATTGGCGACAGAGAGCTTCTGGCTATTATTCTTACATTAAAAGAATGGCATCACCTATTGGAAGGTACTAGAACCCCGGTGTTAATCCTAACGGACCATAAGAATTTGACTTATTTTTCTGAAGCAAAAAGGCTGTACTCCCGACAAGCTAGGTGGGCACTTTTTCTGTCTTGGTTCAATTTTGTAGTGTCCTATCTACCAGGCTCAAAGAACGTTAGGGCGGATGCCCTGTCCAGACAGTTTGCATCTGACATTGAGAGGGATGAAGAACCCGTACCTATTATTCAGCCAGATCGTATCCTGGCAATGGTGCGTACTAGCATCACTTCGCCACTGGGGGAAGAGATTTTGGCATCTCAGGCAAGGGCTCCCCCAGAAACCCCAGTTGGCAAGTGTTTTGTGGATGAGCCATTCTGTACCCGTCTGCTGGAGACATACCACTCTTCTAAGGCTGCTGGGCACATCTGGAGGGATCAATTAATATGGTCTTTATCACAAGTATTTTGGTGACCCTCCCTTAGAGCCGATTGCTCAGCTTTTACTGCAGCCTGTGCCACCTGCGCTCGTGCCAAGACCCCCAGGCATCTCCCAGTGGGCCTACTCCAACCTATGCCTAATGGCGAACTTCCATGGTCCCATATATCGATTGACTTCCTGGGGGAGCTGCCACATGTTTATCCTAATGGTGGTCGACAGGTTCTCCAAGATGGCTCATTTCGTGCCCCTCTCTGGCCTTCCTTCGGCCTAGGAATTGGCGATAGTTTTTGCCAGAGAAGTGTTCCGCTTGCATGGGGTACCCAGAGTGGTGGTGTCTGACCGTGGGAGTCAGTTCGTGTCCAGATTCTGGAGGGCATTCTGTGGCCAGATGGGCATTCAATTGTCCTTTTCCTCCGCCTACCATCCCCAGACCAATGGGGCCGCTAAGCGTGCCAAACAGGGACTGGAGCAGTTTCTGCACTGCTTTGTGACCGATCATCATGACAATTGGGCCGACCTGTTGCTGTGGGCAGAGTTCGCCAGGAATTGTGCAGTAATTCATCATCTGGGAGCTCTCCGTTTCTCATCAATTACGGGTTCCAGCCATGCCTGCTCCCGGACTCATTTCAGTCGCAGCAAATTCCAGCTCTGGATGAGCATACTGAGCAGTTTCGCTCCACTTGGGCACAGGTTCAGAGGACCCTCAGTCAGTCATTCCAGCGACATCACTGTCATGCCAATCGTAGACGGCTGCCGGCGGTCTCCTTCCAGGTTGGGGATAGAGTATGGCTCTCCTCCAGAAATCTCAATTTGCAAGTACCTTCCAATAAGTTGGCTCCCCGGTTCATTGGTCCGTTCAAAGTTATCCGCAAAGTGAAACCTGTCTCGTACGCATTGGAACTCCCAGCTTCTATGCGCATACATAATGTGTTCCATGTATCTCTGTTAAAACCCTTGGTATGCAACCGCTACACTACCACTCTGGTGGTTCCTGGGCCTGTGGACGTTCAAGGCCAAGAGGAGTACGAAGTCCAGAGTATTATTGATTCTAGGAGATTTAGAGGGAAATTGCAATATTTGGTCCATTGGAAGGGCTATGGCCCCAAAGAACGTTCTTGGGTAGATCAGAAGGACCTACATGCGCCTAGATTGTTGCACAATTTCCACTCTAAATATCCCCAGAAACCTAGACCTCCTGCTAGGTGAGGGGGTCTTTGAGAGGGGGGTACTATCACGGTGCCCGTGATCTTCCTCTGTCACTCTTTGCTGTGGTGCACTCCCATTGACTGAGTTTGTTTGTCCCCCCATTATGGCCTATTTATACCCGGCCTTTGGCACCTGTCAGGTGCCCTTTCGTGGTGTTCCTGAGCCAGTGTTGCTGAGTAGCTGTGTTCCAGTGTTCCTGCTTCCTGTGTACTGACTTGGGCTGTCTGACTACTCTCCTTAGTTCCTGCTCCGTGATTTGACCCGGCCTGGCTGACGTTCCTGCTCCGTGATTTGACCCGGCCTGGCTGACGTTCCTGCTCCGTGATTTGACCCAGCCTGGCTGACTTTCCTGCTCCGTGACCTGACCCAGCTATGTTGCTGACCCTGCCTGTGTTCCTGCTGTGTGCTGTTCCAGTGTCGCCTGGGCGACATTCTGACTTCCGCTGTGCTTGTGGCAGGGCTGATTGAGTCGTTGCCTCCTGTGTACTGGGCCTTTCTGTTTACTCTTGCTGAGCCTGCTGCCTCCGTTACTCTGGGCCTCCGTTTACTCTTACAGAGCACTGTGCCTTCCGTTAACACTTGCAGAGCTGTGCCTCTGTTCACTGAGCCTCCGTTAACACTTGCAGAGCAGTTGGTTCCATTCACTGAGCCTCCATTAACACTTGCAGAGCAGTTGTCTCCGTTCACTGAGCCTCCATTAACACTTGCAGAGCCATTGCTTCCGCTACCATGAGCCTTCCGCTACACTTGCTGAGCCTTGGGTCTCTGTACAGCGCCCGTGGGGATGCCATTGGCTCTATCCAGCTAAGCACTTGCAGTGTAGTTGGTTTCCGTTACAGCGCCCGTGGGGGTGCCATTGGCTCCATACATCTAAGCTCTTGCAGTGTAATTGGTTTCTGTTACAATGCCCGTGGGGGCTATTGGCTCTATTATCCTCAGCTCTCGCAGTGTCCTTGGCCTCCATTAAATGCACTGGGTGGGTGCCATTAGCTCTATCCAGCTAAGCACTTGCAGTGTAGTTGGTCTCCGTTACAGCGCCCGTGGGGGTGCCATTGGCTCCATACAGCTAAGCTCTTGCAGTGTAATTGGTTTCCATTACAACACCCGTAGGGGCTATTGGCTCTATTATCCTCAGCTCTCGCAATGTCCTTGGTCTCCGTTAAACACACCGGGTGGGTGCCATTGGCTCTATACAGCTAGCTCTTGCAGTGTAATTGGTCTCCGTTACTATGCCCGTGGGGGCTATTGGCTCTATTATCCTCAGCTCTTGCAGTGCACTTGCTCTCCGTTCACGCACCGGTTGGGGTGCTAGTGGCTCTAGCTCATTAAGCTCTTGCAGAGTATTTTGGCCTCAGTTCCCTGCCTCAGTATAAGCAGTAGTCTCTGTCCTGCTCTATTACTGGTGTTTTCTCATCTAGCACCACTTATTGCTCCTTTACCATCTTATGGGCGTGTCAAACACACCACAACAGAGACTGATTGATTTCTATGTACTTTAACCATTGAGTGCCCTGTATGTTACTTATGTCTGTCCTGTGACAGTATATATTTATTTCTCTGTATACTGGGCCTGAGAGGGCATCTGTACTTTACTGTTCATTTCAGTTATTCTGTATTGCCTATAGAGGGCAGTCTTCCTTGTCTTTTAATAAAACTGTGTTTTATTCTAACCTGCTGGTCTGAGTGTCCTACAAAACCATTACACACAGGCCAGCAAGCACTGCTATCAGAAAAAGTAGGCTGCCAAGATGGACCACACTGCTGGAGACTAGGCCTCAGCCACTGGTAGTCTCTGCTGGAACCAGGCGTGGAAATGGAACGGAACAGAAGCAGGAACACAGGATCTGATCCGACACAGAGAGGAGGCTACCTGACTCACACCTGCAGTCAGTCTGTAGCAGAGGATACCTGACTCACGCCTGCAGTCAGTCTGTAGCAGAGGATACCTGACTCACGCCTGCAGTCAGTCTGTAGCAGAGGAGTTCACTTTGATATTTATGATTATTATATGTAATGATTGTTGCACTTTGCACATATGCTTCTCGCACCTTATGTTTAATGTATTTGCATTTTTTGTGAATGTGAGTGGTGATTATTATTAGCCACAGATAGTTGTGTAACCATTTGGTTTACAGCCACACTATAGGAATATGTTGTGTATTCTAATTTGATCATTTTATGATTATATATATGTGAGCTGTATGTATTAATGACCTTTCTATACGGCACCCCTTGTTTTTAATTATGTTTTAATATGTGTCCTTTTGGAATATAACTAATAAAGATAGATATATTTGTATAATTTTTTTGACTCTTGCTTGAGTGCCTCTGTTAAAGGTCTCGCTTGTTGGGGATTTCTTCTTGCCCCTTTTGTGTTGTGTTGATTCTTGTTTAGACCTTGAGTGCACCGGACTATTTGTAGTCTTGATTCATAGAGTCTTTATCTTTCTCATACTAGTGCTGACCAGAATTTCTTTTGGGTAAACTGTATGATCTTTGAACACTTTGTCCTATAAAGGTAACTGCTTATTCTCGCTCTGTAAAGAATATTGACTTAGAAGGGTGTGTTGTATTTAAAAATAAACTTGTCACACAATGTTTCTTGCATGACGCAGGCAAATCGAATTCCGTTACTGTGTGAATCAGCAGAGTTTGTATAGTGTGTGAATGTGTTTGTTATGTCACTTCCTGTCATGTACAGCAAAAATACACAATCACGGTACGTATATCAACTGGGACAGCTTTTTCATTAGACAGAGTAGGCAACTGCCTAGAGCTGCAGATTTTGAAGAGAGACTTAGCTGTGCTGGCCACATCTACATTCTGAATTGTGGGTGTGGTCAGAGGAATCTCAGTATCCTTGCGCCAGTTTATATACCCCTTTAAAAGTTATTGTTCAACCTCTTAAATGGTATAGAGCTCTCCAACCATTGAGAAACTAAGATCTGTAGATCTCCCTACAAGCCAAGGGGTTAAAGGTTTTTTTTTTTTGGCCTTACTTATTATAAGCCAAGGGTATTTCTGTGCCAGAAAATAGTGGAGAAACCTGATGCTGGGGTCAGGTGATGACTAGGGGTGTGGTCATGGGTGGAGCTAAGACCATCTAGAGTACTTTACCTAGGGGCACTTGAGATGTAAATCCAGATCTGTATTTAAAGGAGCAGTAAACTTTTTTTATGAAAACACATATTTTACAGAGATTTTCCTGCTGAATAAAACAAGGTCACACTTACCGCTGTCATATGTTTTATTCATAAATTATAGCAGCTTAAATAACCAGGAAGTGAATTTACTGTGTTTACTTGTGATAGTTCTAACTGACAGGAAGTGACAGGCAGTTTCTATCACATTCTATGGAGAACAGTATGTCTCTGACTTTTCTGACTTTCCTTTCCATTAGAATCTAACAGGAAATCTAATTAGAATTTGACCACTAGAGGGCACTGCTAATGTAAAAAACCAGGGGTTTAAACTGTAATAACTCTGGAAATATAAATCTCTCGGCAGTGGGAGTACCCTTATTTTACTTAATAGGAAAATCCCTACAATATATATTTTTTCATAAAAAAAAAGTTTACTGCTCCTTTAAAAATCATCTGTGGGCCATAACTGCAAAAGAAAAGTAGAGGAATTCTGGAGAAAACCAACTGAGCTATAAGGAAGAGATAAAAATTCCCATTGATTTAAATGGGAATATTAACCCCTTGAATGCTAGAGAGGTCTTCAACGCATTGCAGAACAATGTGTTGGAGAACTCTCTTGCTTTCAAGGGGTTAAGAGCAATGGGAATTTGGGGAATTTTTATTTTACCCCTATGGTGCATTTGGTTTGCACCAGAATTCCTCCACTTCTTTTTGAACATTTGGTCCATAACATGTCTGTAAAAAAAACAGTAGTCCATTTATGTCCACAGCCATCTCTGTTCTGTTGTCAGTGTCATCATCCAACCACCATTGTCAGCATCATGGACCATTTACACTGTAAACTGAGAATGGTTGGTGGTGCACAAATGTCAGTGTACACAATATAAACCTTTATTAACTGGTTTTTATTCTGTAAAGCAGAAGGAAAAAATACATTTGCATGCCAATAGAATTCAAACAGGCCTAAAGACTACAATAACGTGACTACAATAACGTGACAAGTACTTTTGTTTAGTTTCTGTATTTTTACACAAATAGGAAGTGCTGAGCTTTCTGTTCAACAGGAAGACTTCAAGGAAATATAGGCAAAATATTTCCCAAGGGCCCGGTGAGTTCTTTGATATGGCTTTCTTATCTAGGTGTTTTTTCTTGTGCTTCTCAGCACACACACATACACACTACACTGAACAGCTGAACTATTGTATAGGACAAATATGATTTTGGCTTTCTCAGCAAAGGAACAGTGATACATATTTGTTCACAAAGAATACAGATACAATGGGGAGATGCAGTAAAGTTCAATGTTATGTCGGATCTGTGTTGAAGGCACATCACCAGTATGCATTAACATGTCTTCTCCATCGTGTCCTCATTAATCCACCACAATCTGCAGTCATATCCTTGAATCCGCCATGCCTGCGGTTTATGATTTTACACTGACCACATGGACAATGACTCATATCCATATGGAAGCCAGTGTCATGTTCACATATGTGTGCTTATATGTTAATTTGGCTTTTCACCACATGCACTAAACTCCAATAGCTGACTCTAAAGTTTCTTATGACAATATTTTAAAACTCAGCTTAAAGGGATAGTAATGTTTCAAAATAAAAGCAGCTCCAATTAAGCTTCATAGTATTTGGACCATGGAGAGTGTTATTTCAATACTGTCAGAGTTGTAGTTCAAGAGTAATTGAAAGGTAAAGTATCCCTCTCCCATCCCTTTTATCTAGTGTAAGCCACCTCTCCTCAGATGTGGAATCTGGTTTTAAGACAATCTTCTTACCGTGAGAACAATGAAAACCCTGCCCCCATTGACAGGTTTTTCCCTTATACTAACTGAAGATTGTCCTTCTCTGTAAGCCATCTGGACAATACCCCTCTGTTCTGAGGTGAACAGTGTTACATCAGTAAAAGGGCGGGAGGGGATATTTTATCATTCAATTACTCTTGAACTACAACTCTGACAGTAATGAAATAACACTCTCCATGGCCCAAATACTATGAAGATTAATTGTAGCTGCCATTATTTTGAAACATAAGTATCCCTTTAAACTCTATGGAGAATCTTCTCATGTTGCTTTGGTGAGTCCTGTCCTGCCTCTCTAAGGTGAATTATGCCCTGTCTCCCTATGGTACATTTTCTTCTGTCTCTCCATAGTGAATTTTCTCCAGTGCCGGCCCAAGACATTGTGCTGCCTGGGTCCAAGGATGAAATGCTGCCCACCCCAAACCACACCCACAAATATTGTATACACACATACATGCAGATTCACATACACTCTCTCAATCTCACACACCCACACACAAAATCTTACACCAATGCACACACCCTCATACACATATATGCTCACTTGTGCACATGCTATTCACCAGCACAGAAAGAAAGATGGATAGAAGAAGATGGGGATGCCCTTTACTCCCCATAACAGAGCTCTTTGGTATTCCCCCTCCTGTTGGATTGAAATGGCCATCATCCAACAGCTGAGCATCAGATAGACTGGGGGACTCCCCGAGCACACACTGGAGATAAAATAAGAATCTTTGTTCTGGCTGGGGTGTAGAAAGACAAAAGGGTGCGTGGGGGTGTAAAACAGAGCATAAATACAGAACAAAGGAAAGTACAATAAAGGTGGGATTGTAGTAATCATAGCAAAAACACAAAGCTTTATTACAATGAGAATACCTAAAGTGTGGAGTACTGAGTATGCAGTACAGAGTAAATGCAATCACAATACATGGAATGGGTATATATCCAAGTATTGAATGGATGTTAACATGTAACATAACAACTGTGTGTACATCACAGTCCAATATAGTTCCGCAGCTACTTAGATGACAAATGACGGTCATAAAAAAGGCTGGTATGAGTGTGCTCTTATTTTCAATATGCCAGATGTAAGCAGAAATGATACCCACAAAGCTGTGTAGTCTGACACAGCCCATGTGAGACTACATGGCTTTTTGGGTACCAATATCTGCCTACATGTGGCATATTGATAGTAAGGGCACACAGCACACTCATACCAGCATTTCTTATGACTGTCATATGATCATCATCTGAGTAGCTGTGGGACTATATTGAATTGTAATGTACATTCAGTTGTTACATTACAGCTTCAAGTTTACATCCATTTAGTATTTTTTTCATACATCGATTCCACATATGATTGCCTTTACATGGTATTACATAGTAGGTGCTCCACATGTTATGTATTCTCATTGTTTGTATTTCTCTTAGACTCACCAAGCTGCTGCTCCTGTTCCTCACTGGCATAGAATTGAAATGGAGTATAGCTTTTGGACAGCACGCAAGCGCTTCCTGTGACTGTGACACCACGCTGCGTGCTAGGACTCACAAAGTGTGCTCATGCTCCTGCTATTCTCACTCCTTATTGGCCCAGCAGCGCCAGTGGGAATGAAGGAGCAAACTGTTTTGGCTGCCACCACGTATACACGCATGCATCCTGTGACAGGCTAGTGTGCCAGGATTGTGGACATTTAGGGAGGTGGCTGGTCCGGCGGGCCCCCCCCAAATCACCGGGCCCTAGGCAGGCGCTTAGATCACCTTGCCTATGATCCAGCTCTGCATGCCTTGGGGCAGCAAATTGCCACCCCTGAAAAAGTGCGCCTGGGTCCATGGACCCATGTAAGGGCCGGCCCTGCTTGAACAGACACAAAACAAGTAGGACTTATGCCTTTACCTTTCTGGTATAAATGGGACCAATGTAGAGGCTAAATAAGCAGGTGATTGGTTCAGATTTTAGATTAGGAAACACTGGACTCTCCCACCTTGATAAGTGGGCCCTTAACCCTGAGATTGGGGTTAAAACCCTGAGTCTCCAGGTCAAACACTGAGATTCCCAGGTATAACTATAAGGCACAACATGAACATCCCTATTCTTTAGACTGATTTATATTGGAGCTTTTAATCCTTTGAATGCGACCGAGGTGTCATTCATTGAAGACTTTTCTAGCATTCAAGGGGTTAAAGTCTCTTTTAGTCAAAGAATGTATTTATTTGCCCATATCGTACAGATGGTTTGACCCAGACTTGCTTCACATTTACTTAGTGTGTGTGTGTTTGAATGTATATGTGAGAAAAAGAGAGTGTGGGTAAGAGTGTGTGAGTGTGCGTTTAGTTTTATGTTTGTGTGTAGTCCAGCAGTTTGATGCAATTCCTGAGCAAAACTCATATGAACCCTTTTAGAAATGCCTCTCTAATCAATCTGCAAAGCTACACAATTATTTTACACCATATTTGCTCCAGGTTTGCCTTCCTAACGCAATGACCAGCCCTCATCCATACTGATAATGCAAGCGGACTCTCAATAAAAACATATGTTGTCTGGTTGTATTGATTCTGATGCAGCCATGAAGAATGAACATTTCATAAGTATCCTGCACTAAAGAGGAAAGCTGGTCACATCAGTGAGGCTGATATAGAAAGTGATGTAATCCTCAGGTAAACAAATTGTGATATAGGGAAAGAATTGCTCCAGAATTGCACCACTTTTATCTAGCACTTGAGCCTCTGTTTCATGTGAGCGTTTAAATATTCATATGTCAATGTCAACATGTTGGATGCTGTGTCCGGAGAGAAGTGCTGTCACGACTGCTGTGTGCAGAAAGGAACCTCTGTGTTATCCATGTTATTGTTGCAACCAGCAGGGGGCTGCTATGTCGTAATGCTTTGTGGCCAGCAGAGGGTACCCGTGTGTGCGTGGTTTGTGTGGGCGCCGCTCAGACTTATTTTCGGTTAAAGTTTTTCTGAGAGGAAAGAGGCAGTTGTGACATGGATTGAGAGTGGGGATTGTGTGTCCGTGCTGTGGGGGTCGCAGAGAGGCTGGGAGGGGGTTCTGTGTGGTGTCGGTGAGTCTGGGAGGGGGCGGTGTGTCCGGGAGGGGCTGGTATGTCGGAAGAAGAAGTTGTGTCCCTGCCTTACCGTTCCTATGATCCGGCTCTGCATGCCTTAGGGCAGCAAATTGACTCCCATGAAAATGTGCCGCCTGGGTCCATGGACCCACCGGGACCCATGTAAGGTCTGGCCCTGATTTTCTCCTTTCTCTGTATGGCGAATTCTCTCCTGTGACTCTATGGCAAATCCTCTCCTGCCTCTCTATGGTGAATTCTCTACTGTCTCACCATGGCAAATCATCTCCTGTCTCTCGGTTGTGACTTCTCTCCTTTCTCTGTGTGGTGAATTTTCTCCTGTCTCACTCTATGAGGAATCATCTCTTGTCTCTCAAAGATGAATCCTCTCCTGTATCTCTATGAGGAGTACTCCCTTGTCTCTCAATAGTGAATCCTCTCCTGTATCACCATAGCAAATTTTCTCCTGTCTCTCAATAGCAAACCCGGTACTGTCTCTCTATTGTGAATTCCCTTCCATCTCTTTATGGGAAATTTTTTCCTGTCTCTCTATAGTGAATTCTCTACTGTCTCTGTGTGGCAAATTTTCTCCTGTCTCTCTGTGGTGAATTCTTTCCTGTCTGTCTTTGGCAAAATTTCCCCTGTCTTCCCTTCTAGCGCTTCCAAGCTGAGAAGAACTTCCTAGTGCTTTGCAGGTCTTCTGCTTTGTTGGAGCACGTGATAGCACTTGCACGAGAAAGCCGCTACTTTGCATTATATCTCTCTTAGCATCATGCCATTCACTTTACAAGCATTATTTGCCTGAAGCGCAAATATCCAATAGGAATTTATGGGCAGTTCTAACAGTAAATAGTTATAATTTTCAAGGATGAATGGCAAGCTATCACTGTAGAATTATATATTTCAAGAATGGCTGGTGTCATTACGCAGCTATCTCTGATTTGGAGTATTCTTCACGGATGGAAATCTTCAATACATAAATTTTGCTATATAAGCAGATTTTCTGTATTACCTTATTTCATGGTTAGTGGTTGATTTATTCTTATAACACAGCTAATATGGACAAAGCTATGTGTGGTAAACCTTTTTTTATCACCATCTTTGGCTTAGACTGCCCATATAACCCTACACATATAATGAAGAGTCCTTATGTACACATGATCATCCAGTCAGAATGCAATCCATTTAGACTCTGTCCACAATATACACATTCATTGGCTGTGTGGTAACTTATGGAGCGAAGCAGGAAACAAGCTCAATCGCTATTTCCCGTGTGAAAACCAGTAGGGAATAGGTTTGCGCATTATTTTGTTGAATTGCGCATGAAAAAAATCAAGATTATCGAACAGCTGTGTATATTTATTTTTTGTGGGCGTGGCTAAGATTAATGAATCTGTGTGAGTGGAATAGCGAATGCACCTAATGCAGGAACTGCTATTGCGAATGAATTTATATGTCTGTTTACTGTTGTCATAAAATGGAATTTTTTATGCTCAATTCAAGAAGCGTTTGGTATTTAGCTTTCTGGAATAGAACATGCGTGAAATCTATGTGCGCACAAAAATTCCTTTATCCGATGCGAATGTTTCTTGCATTGCGCCATTAGTTACATAATAACAGTGAATGGATGGCATTCTGTCATCCACGATGTTGATAGGATTGTGTTGGGATTACTAATGACAGCCAGCCTTGCTTCTTTCTCATCTACTAGGCCTCACTGACTCTGAAGAAGCCTGACTGCACAGAATAAATGTGTTGGGCAACACTGTCACTTTGATCTTTAAGACTGCACAAAGGGAAATCCAGATATTACCTGGTAATACAGACATAGTATGATCAAAATGGTTTATGTGTTTTGTATATAACATCCGTACAATATAGTGTGCTCTCCAAATAAGAAGATTTTTGATGAGGAGGAGATAGTGTTTACATCTAGACACCAACTGTAACACTTTTTTAGTAGAAAATCTACAATTGAGAGACAGGAGAACATTTGCCATAGAGAGACATGAGAAAATTCACCATAGAGATAAAGGAGAGGATTTGCCACAGAGAGACAGGAGACAATTTGCCACAGATACAGGAGAGGATTTTCCATAGTCAAAGAAGAAAATTTTCCATAGAAAGACAGGAGAAGATTCGCTATAGAGAGAAGAAAATTTGTCATAGAGAGGAGAAATTTCACCAAAAAAGATACAGGAGAAAATATGCCAAAGAGACACAGGAGAGGATTCACCACAGAGAGACAGAAGAGAATTCACCAGAGAGAGGAGAAAATTTGCCATGGAGAGAGCAGTAGAAAATTCACTATAGAGAAGAGACAGGAGAAAATTTCCCCATAAAGGGATGGGAGGGAATTCACCATAAAGAGACAGAAAAGAAGAATTCACCAAAGAGAGACAATTTTGCCTCAGAGAGAGAGTAGAAGATTCACAATAGAGAGAAGGGAGAAAATTCACCATAGAGAGACAGGAGAGAATTTACCTGAGAGAGACATGAAAAAATTTACCTCAGAGAGGCATGAGAGGATTTGCCATAGAGAGACAGGAGAGGATTCAACATGGGACTGGTTATTCTCTTTTGTTTCATGGGGGGTCACAAGCAGCTCCCAGGTATGCGTATAATTTTTCCATTGCAGAAAGAACAAAACAGCAGCACTGCTGTTTACCCTCTGCCACATCTCGCTCATCCCACTATTTACAGAACAAAATGCCACAGATCCTCAAATACATTCTTTGACCCCGTCCCTAGCCTTGTTCCCCTGCTCACTGCTAGCTACTGATTCCCCACATACTGAGTCTTACCCCCAGACTTGTTCCCCAGCTCACTGGTTGCCACAAACCCCCAGGTACTCTGCCTGACAACCTCTCCCCTTTACCTTCTGTTTTCTTCAAGTAGTGCTGCCCTTCATTTCAAACAGTATAGTGGAGCGGATCCTCACACTCACTCCTTACAAAAGTACTTCAGAGCTGCAACCTAGCAGAACGTGGCACTAAGTGAGCATGTGGAGAAACAGCTGCACTGTATTGAATGGAGGGCAGCTCCGGAGTGTGGCTCTCCACTACATGCAGAAAAAAAATATGTTTGAATCAGGCTGCCGACCAGCAGGATGGTCAGTCTGATTAAGCACTGGGCCAGAGGAGACCCCCTAAGTCTGAGGCCCCTGGCATATGCCACATATGCCCAGGCATTACAATGGCCCTGAGGAAGGTTGCTAGTAAACTTAAAGGGATTGTAAATGGATTCCTCTATTTGGGGCATCCATTCAGAATTTCGCCAGGAGCATCAAATGTTTTTAACCCCTTGAGGACCAGAGGGGTGAGCAACATATTCTGAAGAAATTCATTTCACACCCCCTTTCGTCTTCAAGGGGTTAAAACTTGCTTGCATCCATCTCATAGAGGCTGCTTTATTATGGCTTCTCTGGTAAGGTATTTTGAAATCCACTGAAATCACAGACCAGTAATGAGGTCAGCAGTAACATTAATATGGGTTAAAGGCTCATATTGTAGGGAATTAAACAGATTGTTCACAAATTAATGAACAAGGTAGACTGACAGGGAGGTAAATGTGAACCATATAAGGAAAATACATGAGTACTGGGAAATGAAGCAGTACAGCTACTTTTTCACGCTTCATGGGGAAACCTTTAATTTATTGTACAGGTTTGGACATCCTGGCCAGGCAACAAGAGACTTAGGATTTCTTTTTCTTTCCTTTAACATTCCAGTAGTAGTTAAACTGGTCAGACCAGTGCTTATAGATGGGGGAGAGGAGGTGGAGCGGGGACCAAGGTGAAAAGAATTTGTCGGAACATTCAATTCGTCAGAAAAACAAACATTTGCGGTTTAGAATTTCGCCTCTGGCACCCTCCAAGAACCTATTTTTGCCTCTGCTAGAGATTAGAGAATTTAACCCTTTCAATACTATCTAGGAGGTGTCTCAAGTTTTTTTTTTATTCTTTTTTCAATTATACTGCCATTATTTTTTTCAGCATCTTAAATATCTTTGTCATTATGTAGGAAGAACTTGTAGTTGATAAAACCTGGGATGTTGCCTAGATTCTTGAATGTCATGGATATTGATAAAACCATTTATTTTGCATACGTTTCTTGTAGTGTGTGTCATCTTTTCCCCTGTGGACAGACATCATGACCTATTTCCACCCAGCAGGGAGTGGCACAGACTCTTTGGGGGATGTATGAATTTGACATGCACCTCGATTTCTGCTCTGGGATGTTGGACTTGCAGTATTGGGGGCTGAGGTCATGTCTGAGTGCTTCTCTACTAGAGGAAATTATTGCAATAGGGCCATACCAGCACAAACACTCTGCCATCATTAAGATTGTAATGCCCATAGACCCCTGATGTCTGCCCTACAGAAAGTGCAGGAAAAGTGTTGTGACATAGTGACATACTGGGGGATGTATAAAAAGCCTCCTTAAAGGGATAGTAATACTTCATTTTAACTTTATTTTATTTTGTAGGCATTAAAAAAACATGAAGAATGATATAAGTCTTATCTCTCAAACCTTTATGGATTAAGAGATATTCACAAGCAAAGTTTCCCCCTCCTGCCCCTTTTTCCTATTGTAAGCCATGTCTTCTCAGATGTGAATCTGGTTGTAAGACCAGACAGATAACAGCAGGGGCAATCTTCTTTGTATGAAAAGAATGAAAGCCCTTCCCCCCCCTTAACAAGCTTTTCAGCTTTTTCCCTTATCTTAATTGAAGATTGTCCCTCTCTGCAGTCTACCTGGGCACCTCCCTTCTGATTTGGCTGAACATGGGGGGGGGGGGGGGATACTTTGCTTGTGAATATCTCTTAAACCATAAAGGTTTGAGAGATAAGACTTATATCGTTCTTCATGTTTTTTTAATGCCTACAAAATAAAATAAAGATGAAACGAAGTATTACTATTCCTTTAATGTATACTTAAGAATTGTTGCTAAAATTCACAACGCTTGGTCATATTTATAAAGAAGAAAATTCATATTTATAAATATGTCTGAGAATATTTTGAGAAAATTCGCACTTGCGAATATATTTTCGCACACAAAACTATCACTATATACTTCCATTAAGAACAGATTATATCTGGCGTTAAGATTTATTGCCTAAAATTGCTTTTATTTTTTTGGCATAATTAGCAAATTTATTTATAAATACATTGGCACACAATTCTTACACCATTTCTACTCCACTTTTCAAAAAAGTTAACTAACTAGAGTTAGCACTTAGAGAAAATGTTGCCAAATGTTTATACATATCCTTATGTCACTTTGAGACAATTTTACAGACACTTTCTTTATAACTCCAGTTTTATAAATCTCCCTCATAGTAACACAGTTGATGAGGCTGAAAAAATACATTAGTCCATCAAGCTCAGCCTGTGTCAAATAACCATTGTTGATCCAGAGGGAGGCAAACAAAATACAGATGAAGCCATTTCCAGGTAAAGGGATAGTAATACTTCGTTTTAACTTTATTTTATTTTGTGGGCATTAAAAAAACACGAAGAATGATATAAGTCTTATCTCTCAAAGCTTTATGGTTTAAGAGATAATTTTCCCCCTCCCACCCCTTTTTCCTAGTGTAAGCCATCTCTTCTCAGATGTGAATCTGGTTGTAAGACCAGACAGATAACAGAAGGGGACAATCTTCTTTGTATGAAAAGAATGAAAGCCCTTCCCCCTTGACAAGTTTTTCAGCTTTTTCCCTTATCTTAATTGAAGATTGTCCCTCTCTGCAGTCTACCTTGGCACCTCCCTTCTGATTTGACTGAACGGGGGGGGGGGATACTTTGCTTGTGAATATCTCTTAATTATCATAAAGGATTGAGAGATAAGACTTATATCGTTCATGTTTTTTTAATGCCTACAAAATAAAATAAAGATAAAACGAAGTATTACTATCCCTTTAAGTCTCAAGGTGGGTACAAAATAAATTAATTCCTGACTCAATATGGCAATCGGATATTTTCCTGGATCAACAGCCTATCTGCTTTGAAACCATTTGTCAGAATTCTCAATTTTGTTCTGATCTAGATAGGTGTCCAATACTTATTTTAAAGCAATTACAGTATCCACAAGCACAGCAGATTACTGCATAAATTAAAAGGTGTCGGCTTGGGAGATGATATCTGTACATGGATAGAGAACTGGTTCAATGATAGATGACAGAGAGTTGTAAACGAAACCTTTTCAAGTTGGTCTAAAGTTGTAAATGGGGTGCCACAGGGTTCAGTCCTGGGCCCAAGGCTTTTTAATTTGTTTATTAGTGATCTAGAAGTGGGAATTGAAAGTAGTATCTCAATATTTGCTGATGACACTGAGTTGTGTAAGGAAATACATACAGAGTAGGAATTTTTCCCTGAACAAGGATTTAGGTAAATTGAGTGAATGGGCAGAAACGTGGAAAATTACATTTAATGTAGATAAGAGTAAGATTATGCATTTGGGCTGTAGAAACAAACATGCTACAGCTACACTAAAAGGGAAACAACTTGGGGAATCCTCATTAGAGAAAGATTTATGAGTACTGATAGATGATAGACTTCACAGCAGTGTGCAGAGTCACTCAGCTGCTGCAAGAACAAACAGAGTACTATCCTACATAAAAAGATATGATAATATAATTCTACATCTATATAAATCCTTGGTAAGGCCTCATCTAGAATATGGAGTACAGTTTTAGGCACAGGTTCTTAAAAAATACATTATTGAACTGGAAAAAGTGCAGAAATGTGCAACAAAACTGATAAAGGGTTTGGAGGACCTGAATTATAAAGAGAGACTAGCCAAACATTGTTTATGTTAGAGCAGTGATTCTCAGCCACAGTATTTTTTATCAATTAATTCACAGAGGAACAAAGGGGAATGACAAGCATTGTAAAGCATTGCACACCATTCTGGTCATCAATGGGTTGACACACCCCTTTTCTTGGTCAGCTTATTTAACCCTTTGGGTACTAGAAAGTCCTCCAAAACATTGCATCTAGCAAACAAATGGCTAACAGCCATCTTCCAACAGCTCTAGGACTTGTAAACTACAAATTCCATTAACCCAGCCACATTATAAACTAAATTGAAGTAATTCATAGGGGTCAATTAAAAATTCCCATTGGATTAAATGAGGCTTTTAATCCCTTGAATGCTTCACAATGCATTAGAGACCTTTCTAGGACTTAAGGGGTTAAAATCCCTGTTTGAATCTTTGCTATGATGCAGCGTGTTTTGTCTAGAATTGCACCTGTTGTTCTCATTGCATTCAGCCCCACATCCTATTGCTAAGATATCTATGTGCCACTGTGTCTCACACACACACACACACACACTACAAGGTCCAAGTAACAGGTGATGATGTAACTGTCACTTAATGCAAGTCTGTCTGTTGAGATAGGGAATTCCATAAGAAAGAGCAAGTAATGAGGAGTGAATCATGAATCATGTGACAGTGATTGACTGCCACAAATATACACGTGTAAGAGGTATATAGAGTATTGGATTTCCTATTAAACAGAATAGGCAGCTTCCTTAGTCACCTAATTATGAGGAGTACATCAGATGTGTTGGCTTTGCCCACAGTGGCAAGTAAAGAAACACCCATTGCAGAAGATTTTAGAGGTGACAGCTTTGCTATATACAGATATGTCCCCAATAACTTTTACTAGCCTCCCAATATGCAAAAGGTATCCTGAAGATAGTGTGTGTATGCATGGGACAGTCTGTCAAGTACACCCATGAGTAACCAGAGACCCTCCAGTTGTTGAGGAATACATCCCACCTTGTAGTTTCCAATATCTAGAGTGCCTCAGGTTCTCCACCCATTACCAAGTGCATAATGTGCATATTAGTACTTGCGAGGCATTGGGAGTTATGGACTAAGGTGTGATAAAGTGGAGATTGCCTCTTCGGTGATATCACAAGTCCTATGTTATTCTATGGAGCCAATGCACTAAGATGTATTCAACTTTGGAGGTCTTAATCCATAGGCTCTATAGAATAACATAGGAACTGCAGAAATGATATCACTGGATAAGTCATCTCCTCTTTATCACCTCTTTATCACACCTTAGTGCATAACCCCCAGTGTGTGTGTGTGTGTGCGCTCAAGACAGTACTTCAAGGTTCATCAAATATATAATGTTCATATTAGCACCTGCATATGATTGTGTATATGTGCAGAATACAACTCCATGGTTCATCAAGTGTATAATGTGCATATTAGCACCCGCATGCCATTGTGCGTATGTGTAGGACAGTACTTCACAGTCCATCAAGTGTATAATATGCATATTAGTACCTTCATGTCATTGTGTGTGTTTGTGCAGGACAGTACTCCATGGTACATCACACTTGAAAGGCTATCAACTGTATAATGTGCATTTTAGCACCTGCATGTTATTGTGCGTGTGTGTGTGTGTCTGTGTGTGTGTGTAGGGCAGTATTCCACAGTCCATCAATTGCATAATGTGTATATTAGGACCTGCATGTTATTGTGTGTGTGAGTGTGTGTGTGTGCAAGACAGCACTTCAAAGTCCATCAAGCATATAATGTGCATATTAACAACTGCATGTCCTTGTTTATTTGTGTGTGTTTGCAGGGTAGTACTCCATACTCCATCAAGTGGATAATGTGCAGAGTAGAACGCAACAGTCCATCGGGCACATTATGCACATATTATCTCCTGCATGCCACAGTCCATCAGGTGTATAATGTGCACAGCGGGACAGAGTCTGCAAAATATAAAAAGCAAAGCATCTTATGTAGTGCCAAGGTAGTGCCAGAGAGTATGCAGTACATTGCTTTGCTATGTGTTACATACTGTCTTGTCACTCAAAGAGTTAATGCCAACAAGCACTAAATACCTTCCCATAAGCAGGTGCAGGGAAATGGAGTAAAGTTATCATCCTATGTTTATATATAGAACATCCTGTGTATAACATGTAGAGTGTGTTCTCTATAATATGAAGGGTATCCTATTGAAATGTCGCCCTCTATTTGGTGACCATCAAAAGGGCAACATCAGAATGTCGCCCACATCAGAAGGGTGACATTCTGATGTTGCCGGCTTAAGGGTCTCCACGTAGGTGATCTGAGCACTGCAATGTTGAGTAAAATAAATATTGATAAGATGCATTAACATCAACCCACATTCACACATGTAATGGTACAGCTGTGTATAATATGTAGAGCACTTTTTTGTATCACCTTGAGAACAACCCTATATAATGTGCTGAACATCCTGTGCATAATATACAGATTATCTGGTGTGTAGTATGGAGAGCTTTCCGAGAGTGATGTACTAATAAGAACCAGGGCAATTCTGGAACAAACCAACTATACCATAGTGCACAAATAAAAATCCCTAGAAGTCCCATTAATTTAAATGGGCTGTTGACGTGTTGACTATTTAGATCTCCAATTCATTACAAAACAAGGCACTGTAGACCTCAGATGCACTCAAGAGGTGGTGAGCCCAATTTAAATCAATGGGACTTTTTATTTGTCCCCTGTGGTGCAGTTGGTTTGCACCAGGATTGCTCCTCTTGTGCATAAGCACCATGTGTTTAATGAGAATTCTCTGTTTAATGTGCAGGGTGGCCTGGACATAATGTGTAGAGTGTGCTGTTTATATAATATAGACAATCCTGTATATAGTGCACAGAATGTCCTGTATATATTGTAGGGTGTCATTTGTGTATAATACTGTCAAAACGTGTAGAATATGCAAAGCACATACAAAGCATGCTGTGTGTAAAATATAGAGCAAGGATAGGCAGCCTGATGTTCTCCAGCTGTTCAGGACTACAATTCCCATCATCCCCCAGTTAGCAGTTAGCTAGCTGGGGATGATGGGAATTGTATTCCTGAAAGGAAAGCCTCAGGTTTACCACCAATTATATCAACTGTCCTTTGTACATTATGCTGGCAACACTGTGGTAGCAGGCTCAACTGGCATTGGCCTCACTTTGGTGTATGTCAGGGGAGTTCAAGTTTTTCAGTCGTGGGCAACATAATCAGAAATCCATAAGTGTGAGGGCTGCTTGATTTTTGTTATGATATAATGAATGATGAATTATGGCCTGTCAGCTATTCAACAATATGGACTTATGCTGTTATTGATCAAGTTAACTCAATACTGATATTTAACAGATATCTGTTCTTTAGCTGTATGGTACTGGCAAGCAGGGAATTTGGTCTTACTGACCTACTAGTTTGTATTCTCTAGATAATTAGCTAAAAAAATAGTTTTTGTTTTAATCTCAGATGGGCTGCACCCTGGGGGCAGGCAGGCTGCATTTGGCCCATGGGCTGGCCATTGGATGTCCATGGTGTATGCACTACAGCTTATGATCTCTTCAGTGCAAATTGATGCTCAAATTGAGCTCCCTACAGAATGTACAGGAAAATGAGTAAAGTTACACCACTTTCCTCTGTACCTTGTTAATATGTAGTGATAAACACAGCAAAAAAGGACAGGAATGCCCCGTAATTCCCATACACTCCCATACTACCCTCCCCTTTCTGCAGGTGGAGCATTTTCCTTGTAAATAAGTTACTGGATTGGCATTAGGCATGCACAGCACTAGCAAATTGATTCCAGCACCTGGTTTAGCATGGAATTGTGTTAGTATGTCTCCCTTCCTGTGTATAATGTGTAGCTCATCCTATATGAAATGGCCTAAACCAGCATCCCATGTATAACATGTAAGCCTTGTGCAAATACTCCAGCAGGCAGTAGGCTTACTATTCACTTTGACCGTACCCAGCGAATGTCTCACTACTAACCACAGACTGGACAAAATGACTGCACATTGGCATATATATTACAGTGTTTGATGGTCATACCTTGGAGCACTCTTGTCCCAGTCCTCCTGAGATCCACTAAGGACTGGCATGGGGAATGTTCAAATGATGCAATTTGCATCATAAAGTGGGTGGGGCTTGAATGGGGTGGGAGGGATTCAGAGGAAAGGAGCCAGGTTTACTCCTTAAAATGGCAGAGAGTGGGAAAAACTGGGTGGTAAGTGGCTGGAACTTGAATCACTGGAATGCTCTACTGCACTTCTCATGCTGTCTTCAAGTCTCTTTTAAAATGACACCCCCCTCAGCAAGGCTTCAACAAGCTAGAGGGCACTGACTTCATACATTCAAGGCTCTTATAATTTACTTATTTATGTTCCCCTATGGTAACAAGAAATCGAGCACTGTATTCAGCACTTATCCCTTATATACTCTCTACATCTCAGTTTGCCACTTTAGGTTGCAAGCTTTTGAGCAGGGACCCCAATTCCAGTGTTTCATTTTCCTAAGCACTTGTCACACTGTACTGTCCAAACTATTACATTGTAAAGCTCTGCATAGACTTGTGGCGCTATATAAATAAACATATTCATTCATTCAAGTGAAGTGGGCAGAGTTATAAGGGAACTCACTGAGCCCTGAGAATCAGCCTGTGTCCTCAGTGACCCGATAATTAACCCTTTGAATGTCACAGGGGTATGCAATGCATTGCAAAGTCGGTCAGATCTGGAGCATTCCCAGGTATGATGATGGCTTTAATACACACTGGAAAATACCCTTCTCCATCATTAAGACTTTATTGTGATTAAGCCTTGAACACTATAGCATGTACAGAAAAATGCAGTGAAGTGATTCCAATTTCCCCTGCTCCTTATTATTACATGACATTAACAATGTACAGCCCAAAGGAAAGCACCAAAATACCTTTACACTTCCCCACTGGCCCTCACCATAGTGTACAGACATACATAACTAAATGATATGGCATGAGTGTTAAGAAATTGGTTCCTGAGCATAGTATAGCACATAATAGTGTTGGCACTACATATTTCATATGTAAAATGAGCAGAGCATCTTGTGTGCAATGTAATCAGAGTCCTGTACATAATTTAAAGAGCACCCCTTGTGTATAGTGATGACAAACCAGTGTATAATGTGTTCAGCTTCCTGTATATAATATAATGCACATAGGTTCCCTTTTACAGGCACTTGCACATACAGACACTAAGGGGGGCTTGAGCACCTGCCCTTTTTGTCCAAAGTGTCTTCATGCTCTTTTAACAGAAAAAAAATAATTATGAGAAGTGCCCTTTTTTTCATTTGAGCCCCTGTCCCCTAAAATGTCTGTGCACGTCCCTGCCCTTTTATATTGTGACTAGTATAAAAGCCCGTGTACATGGGCCAAGGTCCGGGTAATGTTAAGAGGCCGCTACCGCTACCTCGCCGCTCCACGCAGTGCAGTCTTGCGTCGCCTCACTCACGCGATGCAACCATGCGCAGTAGAGACTGCCCGAACGTGGGCAGTCTCTACTGCACATGACTGCATCGTGACAAAGATCCTAGCGAATTATTATATAGGATGATAACCCAGTGTATAAATTGCTCAGGGTCCTATATATAATATAATGTGCACAGCACCCCTTTATATATTGTAATTACAATATGTGTATAATGTGCTCAGAGTGCTCTGTATAATATAATGTGCACAGCACCCCTTACATATTGTGATGACAGTCCAGGGTATACTGTGCTCAGGGTCCTCTATATAATATAATGTGGAGAGCACCTCTTGTATATTGTGATGACAATCCATCGTTTACTGTACTCAGGGTTCTGTATATAATATAACGAGCAGAGGGTCCCTTGTATATTGTGATGACAATCAGTGTATACTGTGCTCAGAGTACTGTATGTAATATAATGTGCAGAGGGCCCCTTGTATATTGTGATGACAATCAGTGTATAATGTGGAGAGGGTCTGTTATATATTGTTATGACAATCAGTGTATAATGTGGAGAGGGTCTGTTATATATTGTTATGACAATCTGTGTATAATGTGCTTGGAGTACTGTATATAATATAACATGCAGAAGGTTCCTTGTATATTGTGATGAAAATCAATGTATAATGTGCAGACCTCCTCAGGAGCACATACAAATCCATTTTCTTTGCATATTCGTAATCTGGAAAATCCTTTGCCTGAAACTATGCTTAAATACAAACACTTTCAAACCTCTGGGTGCCAAAGGGGTGCCCAACGCATTACACACCCCTCTGGCACTCAAAGAGATCATGTAAACTGGTGCACACAGCTGTGCCTGCAAAAGAGGCAATAGGGGAGAAATGTAGGTCTATGAAACCAGTCTCAGCATTGGGTTGCACTAGTACATCCCCTTTATATGTATATAATTAAGAGTGTCCTGTGTGTAATGCACAGAGCATAATATGTAAAACTAGTTGAACAGCCCATGTACACGGGCCACAGTGCCAGGCAGCAACGGCCGCTCTGCACTCATGCACAGTCATGTCCTGCTCCGTTATCAGCAGTGGTGCAGGCAGTCTGTACTGCATATGACTGCAGAGCGTGAAGTCATCTGTACTGCACATGACAGCTTCTGACAAACATCCTTAGCGAATTATAATATAGGATGAGTAGGACAAGCTGAGCTTTTAGTACTTAGACGAACTGTAGTAATTCTGGGACAAACCAAGTGTAGCATAGGGGACACACAAAAATTCCGTTTGACGTAAATAAAACTTTTAACATATTGTGGGGGATTCACTAAGTGGTGATAAAGAGGTGATAAAGTGGAGATGTCTTCTCCAGTTTATCACTTCTCCAATTCCTATATTATTCTATGGAGCCTATTGACAAAGATTTCTTCAGCTTTGGAGATCTCAGTGAATAGGCTCCATAGAATAATATAGGAACTGGAGAAGTTATAAACTCGAAAAGTCATCTTCACTTTATCACATCTTTATCACCACTTAGTGAATCTCCCCCCTTGAATTCTTGAGATTGCAAAGCAATGCTTTGGAGACATCTCTAGCATTTAAGAGGTTAAATGCTCATATTAAACCAATCTTAATTTGGTGAAATGTTATTTATCCTTTAGAGTGCAGTTGGATTGCTCCAGTATTACTCTAGTTCTATGTATATAAACTGTATTATGTGAAGAGCATCCTGTGTGTGTGTGTATCTATCTGTGTGTGTGTGTGTGTGTGTGTGTGTGTGTGTGTGTGTGTGTGTGTGTGTGTGTGTGTGTGTGTGTGTGTGTGTGTGTGTGTGTGTGTGTGTGTGTGTGTGTGTGTGTGTGTGTGTGTGTGTGTGTGTGTGTGTGTGTGTGTGTTGTAGAGCAATTTGCAGTGCAGTGCTCTGCAGGTCTCTCTGGCATGGCAGGTTATAAATCACAGCCGTCTGTGTTCTCAGACAGGTATAACTGCCTTATCCATACCTGTAACTTATCACACTCCTGATAGGTCAGAGATAACCAAATCCCCTGCTTCTATTGGCCATGCACACCTGTCACTAAATCCCCATACACCCTCCTTCCCCACTCCTCCCCTTCCAGGTATAGGACAGAGACCCTACAGGTTGTGTTAAACCTACTATCTTCAGTCAAGGGTCTCACTAACTGTGTACGCCGTTATTCAACCCACCATAGAAACATCAAAGGGGGGGGAAGGCAGGTTATAGGGTCCAGGTATGACCCTACAAACCAGCCCAAGTGAGAGCGTTGTGTATTCCCAGTTAAAACCAGTAAACATGTCTGTGGAGGGTGTGGAGGACAGTTCTGTGTTTGAGGATATCAAACCTGCTATAAGGATGCTGGAGACCCAGCCGGAGCTGAATGAGGTAAGATCATATCCCAGATATTCACTTCAAAAGTCTGTCTTTCTTTCTTTCTTTCTTTTTCGTTTCATAGCCCCCTCTCTGTCTGTTTTTTTTTAATTCCTCTGGCTTCATTTAACCCTTTTAGTGCCAGAGGGGGTGCGCAACGCATTGCAGAGCAATTAGTTGCGTACCCCTCTGGCACTCAAAGGGTTAATAGGAACACATTTATTAATTGAATACGATTCTGTAAGCTTCTTTTATTCACAGTAAATATTGCTACTTCCTACACCATTAAATTAATAATAATAATAATTATATATATATATATATATATATATATTTTATATATACAGATGCACATGTTTGTGTGAATGTGTCTGTGTCTGCGTCTCATGTGTATTTGGGTGTGTACGTGTGTGTCTGTTAGTATGTGTTGTTACGTGTGTGTGGTTTAAAAGCATAGGGCACAATAACCGGTATTATGTTGTGTACTGAGGCACACTAAGAAGTGAAGCAATTCTGTAACAAACCAAATGCACCATAAGGATGAACTAAACACTGTCTATTTATTTAAATGGGGCTTTTAGCCCCGTGAATATTGGAGATCTGTATCGTTCAGGGGTTTAAAACCCCCATTTAAATCAGTGGGAATTTAGGGAATTTTTATTTGTCGCCTATAGTGCAGTTGGTTTGCTCCAGAATTGCTTCAGTTTTTAGTATCGTTCTCTGTATGTGGGTTATTTAGAATAATTTATTGTGGGGATATAAGTTTGACTACGTCGCTGTCAGTCTATAAATATAGTAAAGCAATGCATTGCATACCCCTCTGGCACTCAAAGGGTTCATATAGCTATGCTTATGATGTATATGTTTGCACAGTCAAGCCCAGAGCCCTTGCTCCAATACTATGAGCTGGCACAATTCTGAGACAAACTAACTGCACCGCAGCCAAGAAATACAATTCCGCAAATTTCCCTTAATTTAAATGGGGCTTTTAACCCCTTGAATGCGAAGCATTGCTTTAGAGAACTATCTAGCATTCAAGGGGTTAAAAGCCTGATTTTAATCAATAGGAATTTTCATTTGTCCCCTGTGGTGCAGTTGGTTTGCACCAGAATTGCACCATCAGGCTCAATATTTCTATGTAAGTATTCTAAATAGAGACATAAAGGGAATATGTTAACCATTTCCATACAAAAATGAGCCCCAAAAATTGTTTTACAGGGCTGAATGGCCTTGCTTCTGCTTATGTACAAAGCATTTTTACTCATCAAAATGTATGTTTTGCAAAGCGTGTGGCAAATGCAGCCTAGAAGTGTGTTGGCATCTGGCTCATAATGTTTCTCTGGCACAGGCTATGTACAAAGTGGGTGCAGAAATCGTACTTTTCCTTAACCCGATAATAAAGAGACCCAGATGCAAAGAGCTTAACCTTTTGCACTGCAAATGTCTCTGGTCTGTAAATGTTAATATTATATCTTGCAAAAGATGGTAATATATGTTTTACATATGTTAAGGAATTTAATATAGTACAGAAGGGAAGAATTTTTTTTTTAAAAAGAGGAATACATTGAAGCAATCCTATTCCTTTAATTGTAGAATGTTTATGAAAATCTCATACTGCAGGACCGCACAGCAGTCAGTGCAACCCTGCTCATTGTGTTTTTCATAAGCATCCTGCATCAGAGGGGTATGCAGCTCATTGCAAAGCACTGCATCGCATGCCTCATTGGTCCTTAAAGGGTGAAAGGGGTATGTGGTCACCTTAAGAATACCAGAAGAAGACATGATCTAACATTATTGGGTGAAAAACTCAGATGCAATGTGCTGTTTTATAGACTCATGGAACAGCCTCCCAGTAGAGATGGTAGAGACTAATTTCATAAGGGAATTCAAAAATGCATGGGATAGACATACGTCTGTTCTGAGAACTATGTAAAATTGTTTATTTTAATGAAATAGGGTAATAACATACTGAATGGGCCAGTTGACCATTATCTGCCATTAAAATCTGTTTCTGTGATCTAGAGGTGGTATTAAGGGGTTCTTCTCTTAGATGGTGTGACCCAGAATATATTAAGGCATCAAGACCTTTTAGCATTCAAGAGGTTAAAAGTTCCATTTGAATTAATAGGGATTTTTTTGTTTGGTTTCTATAGTGCAGCTGATTTGCTTCCATATTTCACCACTTTTCTTAGTATATCAGCCTCTGTGTGTATATTATTATTATTATTCTTTATTTATATAGCGCCAGCTAATTCCGCAGCGCTGTACAATTGGGAATAGACATAAAGTGGTATTAAATAGTACAATCAGATGTGGAGAACAGATGGATCAGAGGGCCCTGCTTGTGAGAGCTTACAGTCTAGAGATATGAAAGAATACATTCGTCACACCTACCAACTGTGATTTTTTTCGGTGACAGTCCAAGGTTTTGCCTCCCTGTCCCAGAATCCTTTTAACCCTTTGAGTGCCGAAGGGGTACGCAACGCATTGCTCTGGTATACGTTGCGTACCCCTCTGGCACACAAAAGTATTAAAACTGAAAAAGTTGTCTCTGATTTTAAAATTGAACATGAACTCCACATTCTATGGCTGTCCACCAGGGTGCCTGCCGTGGCACTTTGGGGCACCACAAACATCAATTTAGGGTTCCCCTTATTTTCCATAAAGACTTTGGCATAGATGTGAATGTTGGCTTTAAAATTTTGTTTTATAGAAATTAATATTCACAGTATGTTTGATTTTATTATTTATATACTTGTAACCTTTTTTTACACCCGTGACAAACAATATGTATAATTTTACGGGTGCTTTGTGCAAAGAAAGATTGAGAACTGCTGCTCTACAGGCTTGTTTTAAAAGGTTAATATGTCTTTCGCTTCCCACATGTTAATATTGCGCATATATATATATATATATATATATATATATATATATATATATGTATGATTTCATGTAGAACCTAGGTGTGGATAATGGATAATTTGTTTTTAGTCAATTGCACAAGATTTTCTGTTGGTGCCACTCTGCATGTTCCTATGGACCATTGGTGACACATGATGCTGTTGTGTGGCTGCCCAGGAGTAAAGTGTCCCTGGAAATTGTAGTCAAATGTTAGCAAGTATGAAGCAATTCCCTGCCTAGGCTCAGGTAGCTGTTCAAACAGGTTGCAATCCCAATGCAGCTACGTTTGTGCCTAAACTTGTCCTGTGTCAAAGGGAGAGGGAGGGAGATGGAGTGTAAAAACTATAAGTGTCTCCCCATCCTCCACATGATAATTAATGCTGCCTGCTCTGTGCTTTATTATAGAGCTATATAATAGGGGGAAATGTTCACATTACTGTTGTTTGTACTAAGTAAAGGACAGCGTGGGAGTGTATAGGAGTTTTGGGGCATTCTTTTCATCTGAACCTTGTGTAATCTGATGTCCTAACAATGCACACAGGAAATTGCAGTCATTTTATGCCATTCTTGTTCTTATCGATCACGGAATGCATGTGCTGGTATGTACTAAAGTATTGATAACCTCTAGTGCATACCCCCCAATGCAGCCTCTGCAGTTGGAGGCTATCGCCAGTTGAGCTGCGCTGGTAGATTTGTACAGTGTGTGTCCCCCTGAATTATGTGAAATGGAATAATCCTACAGTACACTTATGCATGGAAGTAGTGCAAGGAAACCACATCACAGGGGTTGAATAAAAATGTCCACAAATTCCATTCAATTTATTTGGGGCTCCATTGCAATGTGTTGGGGGCATCTTTAGTGTTAAAGGAGTTAAAAGCCTCATTTATATCAGGTTAATTCTTTTATTTGTCCCCCTATAATGTGGTTGGTTTGGCCCACAGTGACGCCACTTTTCTTTTGAATGTAGGGCTCTTAGCAGTCTAGAAATGTAAAGGCACTTTGCACCGTTATTTTATGGAGCCTATGCACTAAGATATCTCAAGTGTGAGAGATCTTAGTGCATTGGCCCCATAGAATAACATAGGAACTGGAGAAGTAATATCACTGGAGAAGTCATCTCCACATTATCACACCTCCTGGGGTTCTATACTAGATAAACTGTACTATAGAGGAGCAATAGAGTAATCGCCCAGTTCACACTAATTCAAATGGGTGCTTCAACAGAAATTTTTATTTCGTCCCTATGATGCAGTTGGCTTATTCCAGATTTTCTTAGTACATGAGCATCTGTGACATGTAAGCTCAAGCTGATACAAAAAGGGGCCTACTACTTATAAAACCCAGGAAGTAGGGAACAGGTGCAAAACAAGATATAAGTAGGGGATAGTTCAGGCCATTTCAGTGTTAGCAACCTACTCTCTCACACATTTTATATTGTGTCGCTTCAGCCTGCCCTAGGCGGGAGTCACAACGTGCAGATTCCTTCTGTATAAGAACAGCCTCAGGACAAGATAATACATCTTATCTGTGGAGACAGGAGGGGCATCGGCTCTGTACAAGCTGTCTGTCCTACTGTACCTGTTATACAGGATTCTGTATGGTCGTTGCCACTGTTGTATGGATAAAAAAAAACATTGCCTAGTCACACACAGACTGCTTTGTGTTTTAAAGGTGACACATACCTTTCTATGTGTTACACATACACACTGCTCTGTGTTACACCTACTCACTGCTCTGTGCTGTAACCACTGCTCTGTGTCACACACACTGCTGTGTTATAGACATGCACACTGCACTGTATTACACTAACACAATAAACTGTATTTCAAATACACAATACTTACATATTCACACACTGCTCTGCTACACATATACACTGCTCTGCTACACATATACACTGCTCTGCTACACATATACACTGCTCTGTTACACTTACATACTGCAGTCTGTTACAGATACATTCTGTTCTGAATTACATTTCACACTGCATTCTACTAAGACTACATATTGCTCTGTATTAAAAAATACACACTGCTCTGTGTTACACACACACACACACACACTACTCTGTATTAAAAATATACACTGCTTTGTGTTACACAGACACGCTGCTTGGTTACATATATACATACTGCTCTGTGTTACCCCTACATACTGCACTCTATTCCAAATACCTACTGCACTCTGTTTCCCCTACACACTACTCTGTATTACAAATACTCACTGCTCTGTATTACATCTACAGACTACACTGAGTTACATATACCCACATATAAATATACACACACTGTTCTGCCACAAATATGCAATGCTCTGTTGCACTCCAGTTATCTCCCGCCATAATAGGGGTTGTCGTCTGGCAGCAGCTCACGCTGCCCACCACTGCTTTACTGATCCCCATCCTTGGCCCATTGGTAGCCATAGAACCACAAATAGTAGCCCTCCTAGCCTTGTCCCATGGTAGCCAGAGAACCACACACGTACTGACCCCCAGCCTTTTCCCACTAGACTGGTAGCCATAGAACCGCATATTTATCCTTCTCCTTATCCCATGTACACACATACTGAGTTTCACCTTCCTACAAGGTTAGCAAAGAGGTGGAAATTTTATGGGATTTCTAGGTGTTGGAATTTTTGTTGAAAAAGTGGTAGATTGCTGTTTTTCTGCAAAAATTTCAGAGGCAAAAAATTACTTTTTACCCATCCCTATACATACACACTGCTCTGTGTTACAACTATGCATTTTTATGTGTTACACCTATACACTACACTGCATTACATCTTCATACTGATTTGTATTACACCTGTGCACTGCTCCGTGTTACACTTGCCTACTGCTCAGTTACATCTACACACTTCACTCTTACACCTATACAATGCTTTGTTACATAAACACTATGGTCTGTGCTACACCCACACACAGCACTTTTTGCATCTACACTGCTCTGTGTTACACCTGCATCACTACACATTGCTCTGTGTTGTACATACACACTGTACTGTTACACCTATGCACTGCTTTCTCCAGCATAAAACACTGCTCTGTGTTATACCTGCATCAATACATACTGCTCTGTCTTATACCTACACATTGATTGTGTTACATTAATATACTGCTTTATTTTACACATACAGACTGCTCTGTTACCTTGTCACACTGTTCTGTTGCAACTACACTTTGTCCTGTGTTACACATACGTACCACACTGTGCTACGCTTACAAACAGCTCTGTGTTACGCCTACACAATGTATTGTGCATTTGTTTAACTGGCATATGCAAACATACTTTATTGAAAGAAATACAATAAGAAACCACCACAGACAAGTATAAGTATGTCAGCGCCACTGAGTAACATAATATATAATAGACCAGCCAGAAGTGGCTATGTTGCTGATCAGCAGAAATACACAATCTGCCCTGGCTTGTTTGGCAGGTCTGTTTCAACAGGAACAGGCCTGCTGAGGGGGAACTGTCCCCTTTATGACTCTGAACCAATGAAATATAGGAACAGTCTACTACACTATATAATAATATAGAGTAGTATATAGTACATAGACACATAGAACTATTTTATACATAGACACTCATTACTGTATTTTATATAGATTTTAAAATAGAATTTCAAAGCAATTTTATATTGAAACACTCTGCTCTATATTATCTAGACACTGAGATACTGCACAATCTTATATTGATATACACCAGTCTGTATTATATAGTGACACAGTGCTAAATTTTATATTATTACACACTGCACTACATTATATAATGATATTCAGCTCAGTTATATTTATGTACGCTGCTGTTATACAGGGATACACTGCTCAATGACATATTCATACACACTGCTCTGTATTAAACAGATACATGCTACTCTCTTATAATGATATATAATCATCTGTATTATATACATACACGCTACTCAGTTATATAGATACATACTGCTTTGTGTTATAAACCAAAGCACTATTCTATTAAAGCAAATTCTGAATGCTGCCTCAGTCTTGCCCACTGTGCTGAATTGTGGGTATGGTCAATGCAATATAAATACTCCTGCATCATAGCACTGCTAATTTATAATGGTTTACTTACTGTTTATATATTGCTGTAATGACAATGCTCTATACTGAGTTTGCCAGTGTATTTACTCTTATATAAGCTAGTTAGTTTTACTTTTTTTGTGTTTGTATGTCATATATTATGTGAATTATTAGTGTCAGACAACAGTGAACTGTCCTGAGGTAAGGTTCATAGGTGGGTTATGGGTGTGGCTAGGGATGAAGCTAAGGGCAACAAAAGCTTCTTATTTTGCTACAGCAAACAGTTAAATGCAGCCCTGCATACCCAATGCTGTGTTATGTAGAAAGCTACTTCTCTCTGTTCTGTAGTAATACATTTCTTTATTTTATATAACTATAGATTGCTGTTTTATATTAATACACAATGCTCTATATCATAGAGATACACACACTGCCCTGATATTTAGAAACATACCGTTATGTACTATGCACATATAGGCAGTTCTATAGATACACATGACTTTAGATGCAGTAAAGAAAGTCAAAATGTCCGCAACACAGCCATGAAAGTCAAAATACCCACAACACAGCTTACTTAAAACTGTATTTAAGACTTTAGGACTTCATTAAATACATTAAAATCAGGAACACATGGATACAAGAGGCATTTGCCCCCTAATGCTCACCTTATATGTTTCAGACCAACATGATCTTTAATCATAGGCCCATCTGCTGGGTTTACTTGAATAGGGACAGGCAACATTTTTACCTCAATAGGGAACAAGAAAAGTAACACTTCACTCCTGAGAATTCAGGAAAAATGCAGCTTTCTGGGTTTTTCATTCTTTGCCTTGAAATAAACTATAATAATACAATTTCCTCCACATATTAAGTTTACCCTATGTATTCCCACGGTGCTAACTCGCCAGTATAAAATAGGGTGTGAAGTTTACCACATGTTGTCAATCGGTGCTTGAGAGAGAGAGAGAAAGCTGCTGACAGGTGTGTTATGGGGAGTATGGGTTTGAAGGAAGGAATCCTATATTATAATTCACTAAGTATGTTTGTCAGAAGCCGTCATGCGCAGTTGAGATAGATGCGTGCGCTGAAGTCATGCGCAGTACAGATTGCCAGCGCCACGGCTGATACAGAGCGAGGTGCTCTGAATTCAGACTGGAGTCCTCTCTGTGCACCTTCCTGGGACCGCTTGGTCCCAGGAAGTTGCGCAGAGAGGACTACGGTCTGAATTCGGAGTGCAGCGCTCCGTATGAGCCACGGAGCGAGCAGTCAGTACTGCTCATGACTGCAGTGCCGCAAGTGTTGGCCCGTGTACACGGGCTTTAAAACTAGTAATTAATAAAAGGATTCATTCACTTTTTTGACTAATAGGTGACAGTAGTAGCCAGACAGGCAGGTGATCCTACCTCATCTGAGGCTCAACAGACTAAGAGTGACAGATTCTACACAGCAGACATATAAATAATACATCCAAGACAAGATAAACAGACAACAGGTACAACTTGACATAAAGTGTTACATATTCTACATCCATGCAGACACGAACAAAAGGGACAAACATATACTGAGGTATTGTGGATTCTGGTGCTGTACCTGCTGCTGTTCATCCATGCTTTATTCTTTATTACAATCTTCAAGGTGCTGATTTCAGGCGCTAACAGCTCTATCGTGTACTTTACTGCAAAAATGCATGCTGCAGTTCTTAGGAGGGAAAACTGCTGAAACATCATACTAACTAGTGTTGAGGCAGACATGCAAAGAGGGGCGCTGGAATTGATTGATATAACTCTTTGAGTGCCAGCGAGGTATGCAACACATTACAAAGCAATGCACTGTGTACCTCTCTGGCACTCAAAGGGTTAAGGGATATTTGTGCTAGCCAGCTCTCTAGATGGATCCAGCAGTGTGGGCATGATTTGTAAACAGTGACATTGCCAGTGACAGTACTATTGCACATGGAATTCTCAAGGTTATAGAAAACCGGTGACATTAAGGAGAGTTGTCCCTGAGTGTGATTATGGAAAATCCTTATATCAGCTATGCCCCTAGAAACATCTCCAGTAAGAGTCTAATGACTTACATTTTCGGTAACTCTTAAACCACAGGTGGTTTTGTTTAAATATTAAAAAAAAGTTGAGTGATCAAAGAATTACTACCTCACCAAACAAATATTAGATCATCTCTATATCTGTGGAAAAAAACAACATAAGGCTGGAAGGAATCATCATTTCTTCCACTTAAAAAGGTTGATGAAAGAAAGCCCCCATTTCAGCCCCATCAAAAAGAAAATAATTGGTTTCTAAAGGTATCTGATCTCTCAGTTTAAATTATAGCAAGTAGTCACCTTCTGTACCCATAAAGAAATTGACCTCTGTAATATCCAAATTGTTAGTGATATATGAATACAAGGAAACAGCAACAACAGTTAACTATATGACCCCTGGTCACTATGTCCGATGATCCACAATCTGTAACACATGTATGTTGTTCCAGAGATATGTGGATAACTGGATTACTATACGTTGTAGATTCAGATCTACCAAATCAAACACATTTTCATTTACAGATCTGATTCCAGATCCAATTGGCCCTCCCGTAGGCTGCATCAAACATATGTGGGTTTGTGTCAAATGGTGAAAGATAGATAAAACCAGTTCCTCCGCCATTAAGCCATTAGCCTCCGTTTTCATGACGCAGCTTGTTGACAGGCCAAAATCCACCACTTTACCCAAGGCACTCTGAAATTCAAAATCAAGGATCTTTTCTTAGAACCATGTAGGTCTCCCTACTGCTTAGTAGTACAGCTTCAGTAAGGTAATTAGCCCTGTCCATAACCATGTCACTGGCCCCTTGTTGGAATTTCTAATAACAATAGTGTCATCCTCCTTTAAAGGTTTCAGTGCCTTACATTCTCAGGCAGACATGTTAGAGTGGACAGGACAGACGCATACTGTACGTTTATTCAGCACACTCATTTGAAACTCAGCATTGCTCATTTAATAACAAAACATATCATCCCAGGGTGCTGATGGTGGATGGATGAACCGTATCACCATCAAATCCCTGGGAGCGTGAAACAGAAGCAGTATCTACTAGGGCATCACTCTGTGACTTGACCTTTCTAATCCTATTAACATTACTGTAAATAGAGGAAGACTTGATGTTAGGATAATAAAATGTCTGTAACGGTTCGTATGAATGAATACAGGACAGGTACTTATAGGTAACAATCACTTTGTTAAGCACAAATAACAACTCAGTAAAACACGTCTCAGCAATAAATGGTAAACAGTGGAATTCGTATTCAACGGAGCTAGTGCCACCTATTTGGAGTAGGAAACTGCCTCCGTGCCTCCCAGTAGCTGAAACAAAAGAGCCATAGGTCCGCACCTGGAGGATACCAGACTATACAGAAAGGCAATCAGGAAGGGTAACTGTCTGAACCCTAGGTCCGCACCTGTAGGGAAACCAGACTTAATCGATAGGCAGCAGTAGTAAGGAATGTCTGAGCCTAGGTCCGCACCTAGAGGATCACCAGACAACCCCAAAGTTAACACGGAACGGATAGTCAACCAGAGCCGCAGGTCTGCACCAGATTGTTTGTTGGACTCGCCTAGGGTCATGCGCTGAGCGGGTTGTCGGACAGAGCCACAGGTCAGCACCAGAACGGGAAGTCGGACAAGTCATACACTAAGCGAATAGTCAGCCAGAGCCACAGGTTCGCACCAGAAGGGATATCCACTGAAGCGTTGGTATGCTGGATACCCAGTGGACAGAGCCACAGGTCAGCACCAGAGTGGGTAATCAGACAAGCCAGGTCATACACAGAACAGGTAGTCAGCCATAGCCGCAGGTCTGCACGAGATTGGTTGTTGGACAAGCCTAGGGTCATACACGGAGCGGATAGACAGACAAAGCCACAGGTCAGCACCAGATCGGGTAGTCAGACAAACCAAGTAATACAGAGCTCAGGAAACACAACTGCACGGAACACCACGGAAGGGCAACTGATGTGGTGTCTAGGCAGTTTAAGTATCAATTGCTCCACCTCCAGAGGGTGGAGCAATTAGGTAATATGCCTATAAGAGCCAGGTCACAACGTCACAGGGGATTCCCTTGACGCGCGCCTGCACTCTGCTGGCAGAACACAGTACTGCCGGAAGCAGGAAGCACGAAGCTGGCTGCCCTCCAGGAAACCAGGGAGGCCAGCTATCGGGGAACAGACGCGGCGAAAGAGCAGACAGGTGCACGCAAGAGACCGTCCGCCCACAGATGCCCGGCGGCTGTCTCTGTAGGTAAGCGGAACACTTACAACGTCTGGGTTAAACTCCGCACTAATCTATTTACATCCAAAATAGTATTAAAAAAAAGACAAGTAAGTGAATACTTAAGCCATTACTAAAGTCATTACTGTCCAGTTCTTGTTTAGACAAGTTAATTGTTATTTATTTATCTGTTTTTTTTTTAGTTTGAAAGTGTTTTCCCAAGTAGTGTACATTAAAATTTCTCTCCTTTTCAAGTATGCCCTGGAGATTACCTACAACACCAGGTTACATATTTATACAAATAGAAGTAAAGGTTCAAAAATAAATAATTAAAAATAACACATTAACTTTTATATACATTTAATGATGCCCCCTACTGTTCTTGTTGTTGTTCAGACTGTCTTTTGGGGTGTTTATGTTTCATACTGATTTCCTTGTGCACTCTGTTGTGTAGTCCCCAGAGTCACATGTGGATGTCATTATGGAACTTCATTTTTTGAAGGATCATTGGTATCAGAGGATAACAAGTCCAATTGGGTCTGGTGTTTTGATGTTGATACATATGTGCATGCAATTGAAGCATTATCATCTATTTCTGGATCTGACGTATTACAATCCATATTCCAAAACATGACATTTCACATCTGTGATGCTGTCAGAACTGATTTAGCCTTTGGCTCTCTGTTGATTTCATGATTTCCAGATATAGACTGTTTGAATTGTAGCCTGCCGTTCCAGTACAAATGTAAGCCCTTTAAATTCTTAAATCAAGTATCCCAACCTTTCCATATTCTTCTGGAGACATGTATCCAATTGCTTAAAGTATGGAGACTGTGTCAGTGTGTCAGATGAACCCGTAAATCCTTAATATCAGCCTGCAGACTAGAGTCATTAACATACCTCCCAACATTCCAAATTGCCAAAGAGGGACACTTGTGTTTTAGAAGTGTTGCTGGAGGTGTGGCTAGTGGGTGGGGCATTACCGGGGATTTTTAGGCTATTTCATGACCTATTCATACCTAATAAATGACTTATAACAAGACCAAAGTATTTTATGTACACAGACTAATTTATAAACACATATACTGACATTTAAACAAACAATAATGCAAGTTTTATTGCTGTAGAACAATATGATACACTTATATACACACCATACAATCTGATCTCCTAAAAAGAGGGACATCAGAGTGGGAAAGAGGGACAGAGGGATTTGGGTCTAAAAGAGGGACTATCCCTCCTAAATAGGGACACTTGGGAGGTATGCATTAACAATTTCGTTTTATGTTCCGCAATAAATCTTACTAGTTGAAGAGCCCGTCACATGGGCCACAGTGCCACTGCCAGCCGGTCGCGGGGCAGTCATGTGCAGTAGAGACTGCCCACGCCGTGGCTGATACAGAGCTGGATGCTCCTTCGGAGTGCCCATCTCTGTATCAGGCGTGGGCAGTGTCTATTGCTCAAGACTGCAGCACACGCAGCAGTGTCTACTGTGCATGACTGCAGCTTTACACACGTTTTAGCGAATTATTATATAGGATTTGCATCAGTGAACAGGCAGTAGGTTCCGCTTTGACTTTTTTGGACTCCAGATTAAAAATTTTTTCTCTGAACGTTATTTTCAAATCTGTATTCATAAAGGAAACATTAGATATTAACATCATATTAGCATCAGTTTCTGACATTTCTGTAATTATAACAAAAGCAGCTGATGTGGACAACAAGACCCAACCTCACGTATAACAGGTGAGATATACTGACCTCAATAAACTAAGCGACTCACTAGATAGAAGAGTAGTGCCGACAGTTCAAACCATATAAATGATGAGTGTACTTTCTGAACTGGAACACTGAGCTGGTCACAGCAGGGGAACTTAACGCATGGAGAAGAAAAGGGCTGATCTAGGTAATAAATAAAACATGCACAGACACCAAACAGGTACACTAAGATGAGCTAGGAGTGATAAATATAGCTGGGAACTCTCCGGTTTTGTCCCGGAGACTCAGGTTTTCACACTGCATTACCGGGTCACCGCGGCAGAGTCTTATTCTCCAGATGTGGGGAGTTTCTTCTGAAGCTCTGCCCACATCTGCTCCTTCCCCATCTGTTTCTCCAAATTATCCTCTGATTTTGCAGGTCCGTGAAGCCCCACCCCCACTCCCGATTAAGCTCCACCCCTTTTTGGACACGAATCGCATCATCCATCTCACACAGCAGCACCAAAGGATTCCCCCTCCAGGGAAAACAAGATAAAAAGTTCCCAGATATGGTGATTATGAGGGCATAACTTCTGTAGTGTGATAAACTCTCCAACTCTCGTCTCTCTATTACCTATTTATCACACGTTCATGCATACCACCACTGCTTTTGTTATATATAAACATGGTGATTTGTGCTATAGATAACACACTGTCCTGTTATATAGATACTAGTTTTAATACCTGTGTACATGGGCCAACACTGGCGGTGCTGGAGTCATGCGCAGTACTGACTGCCCGCGCCATGGCTGATACGGAGCGGGGCTCTCCGAATTCAGACCGTAGTCCTCTCTGCGCAACCGCTTGGTCCCAGGAAAGTGCACAGAGAGGACTCCAGTCTGTATCAGCCGCGGAGCTGGCAGTCTGTACTGTGCGTGACTGCAGCGCGCGCAGCCATCTCTGCTGCGCATGACGGCTTCTGACAAACATTCTTAGTGAATTATAATATAGGATGTATTACTCTGCATTATATACATACACTCTGATCTGTTTCATGGAAAAGTATTGCTCTGCATTATATAGATACACTCTGATCTGTTTCATGGAAAAGTATTGCTCTGCATTATATAGATACATAATGTTCTGTGTTATTTTTACATCCCACCCTGTGATATAAATGTATTTAGCTCTTTGTTATAGATACATACTGATTTGTGTTATATGAATAAATACTGCTCAATTTTATACAGATACATACTGTCCTATTATATATATATATGCAGGGCTCAAAATTTCCACTCACCACTAGCCAATGGCGAGTGAAAATTTAGCCCTGGCGAGTAGAAATTCAGCCCTGGTGGGTATGTTATGGCTTGCAGTGGAGAGTAACTTTTCAGTTCTGGCTAGTAGCAAAGGACTTCACATTATAAGCCCTGTATATATATATGTATATATATATATATATATATATATATATATATATCTATATATATATATATACTGCTCTATAATATATATATATATATATATATATATATATATATATATATATATACTGCTCTATAATATATATATATATATATATATATATATATATATATATAGATACGACTCTGTGTTTTTTATTTTATATATATATATATATAATCCAGAAGAAAAGGGCACCACCCGTAGCACTTGTTAATTAGCAAATGGCTTTATTCGGGTCAACATTTCTGTCCACATGGACCTTTACCAACACTTGTAATTTATTATAGATAAATATTGCTCTGTGTTCTATAGATACACACTGCTATAGAGGTATATACTGCTCTGTTATATAAATACATACTGCTCTATATTTAGATACTTTTGGTCAAATAAATACAAATTGCTGTGTTGTATTATTTAACTGGACAGAGTGCACAGACATGCAGCAGAACTGATAAAGAGACTGGAGAATCCGCAATATAAAGAGAGAGAGACAAACTGGTTTGTTTACATTAGAGAAGAGACATCTAAGGGGTGATATGATTACCATTTACATATATATTCAAGGTCAATATAAATACATTTCATAATCAATTATTTTACTCAATTAGCTGAGCAAAAACAAGAGGTCGCCCATTAAGAGTATAGGAAAGGTGCTTGCAACTAAAGCAAAGGCAGGGTTTTTTTTATAGTAAGGAAAATAAAGGTTGTGGAATTCTTTGCATTGGAAAATATGTTTGCAAATATTGTTGATGTTTTCAGAAAGTATTGGATACCTTTTTAGCTGAAAACAATATTGATAATTATGACGGTTGGTTTCAAAGCAAATAGGATGGTGATCCAGGTTGCTATATGAATGTATTTTGGAATAAGGAAGATTTTTTTTACCCATTTGGGGCTTAATTGGAGATGGTTTCAGCAGCGTTGTTTGTTTTTACATTTCTCTAGATCAACAAGGGTGGTGTACAATGGGCTGAACTTGATGGAAGAGTGTCTTTTTTCAGCATCATCAACTATGCTACTGTGTTCAGTTTCATATGCACACTTATAGATGTTGCTATACATTACATGCTCCTCTGTGTCATTCTGATTGTGAGACTTAAAAATAACTGTGCATTTATGTATTGTGCCTTTCATTACTCCCTAGACAAATGCCAAATAAAATGATGGGGGTGCCCTGAAAATTCCAGCTTGTGTATTAGCTGCAGTGTGTTTGGGACCTCTGTAGCATTCAAGTTGTTAAAAGCCTCGTTTTAAATCAAACAGAGTTTGGGGAATGTTTTTGTGCCCTTTAGTGCAGTTGGTTTACTCCAGAATCTCACCACTGTTTCTTGTGCATATGGCCCTCAGGCATGCGTGTGGGGAGAGTGAGAGGATGGCTTTCTTTTTCTTCCAACTCTTGATTTATCTTCTATCCTCTCTCTTATCCTCCCTCCTGTTCGCTCAATGTCACCTGCTCTTATTTTTTCTTCTTGATCAGGACCACAATATGAATGATCACGTTGGTGATGCATCATGGGCCTTTATTTTCTCAGCTAATAACACTCATGTAGGAATGCTGCTCCAAGTCTAACAGTTGTGAAAATAAAGGGCCAGCATGAAAACACTGGCCCTGAGCAGCCTGGCAGGAGGGCTCATCCATAACATTTCTTTCTCCAGTGTATTAGTGGTGTAGTAACATATCATGATTACTCGCTCCTTCTTAGATGTTAAAGATGCAGCAACATATTACTTAGCAATGCAAATTATTCTTTCCCATTCAGGCAGGAGGCAGACCTCGTGATGTAGTAAGATGCCCAAATCCAACAGCTCTTTCTGATTGCCCATGTAGTTTGGCACCCTAGGCAACCACCGAGGTCACCTATATGGTTAGGACAGCCTACACTGGTGCAGTTCTGGGGGAAATCAACTGCACCCTAGCGGGCAAATAAAATCACCAAAATCCCCTTGATTTAAAGGTTACATGTAACCTCTTCAATGGTAGAGAGTTTTCCAATGCATTGTGAAGCAATACATAGAGACCTCGCTAGCATTCAAGGGGGAGATTCAATAAGCAGAGATAAAGAGGTGATAAAGTGGAGATGACTTCTATAGTTTATCTCTTCTCCTATGTTATTCTATTGAGCCAGTGTACTAAGATTTCTTCAACTTTGGAGATCTGAGAGCATATGCTCCATAGAATAACATAGGAACTGGAGAAGTGATATCACTGGAGAAGTCTTCTCCACTTTATCGCCTCTTTATCTTTGCTTAGTGAATATCCCCCAAGGTGTTTAAATCCTTATTTAAAGCAATGGGAATTTGTTTTGTCCAGTATAGTTCTCAGTGCATAAGTACTCTTTTGTGTGTCGCATTCACCAATGCTGCACATTCACACCAGGCTGAGCTTTACACAGCCATATTCATATTTAACTCCTCAGATGCTACAGGCATCTCCATCGCATTGCAAAGCAACTCATTAGCATTGTCTCTAGTATCCAAGAGGTAAATAGCTGGTCAGCAGACATTTGTACGACACAGCACTGTGGTATTATAGCTGCCAGTGGATGTGCAGTAGGGCACGCACATGGGAGCGGCTAGTTAATAATTAAACCTCTTTCTATTGTCCTATCACAATGTTACTTCATTCCATAAACCTGGATATTGGAGATAAGGGTTATAGCAGTGCAGCATGAGCATAAAGTATATACTACATATAAACACCCACACACAGAAGTACATATCATTGTATACATCACTTTGTAAACAGGGCCTTTATTTATCAAACTGAACATTACTGGTTGTATTCAATAAGCAGTGCAATTCTGGAACAACTTAACCACAGGGGACAAATAATGCCCCCCCCCATCACTGGGCATGTACATCTCCAAAGCACCCCACCCCCAGGCCTTGCAGTTCTTAAAGGGTTAAGTGAATGCAACCACAAATATAGATTCACAGATTACCCCATAGCCAGAGGAATAGCCAACTCAATATGATGGCACCTCTCTACCAATCAATGGGTTAATATGAAAGTAAAACCTTATGATTACTTTATTTGAAAGAACTTTCCAAATTACCTATATTTTAAATTTAACATTTTTTATTTAGAAAGAATAGCAGTTAATTGAAAAAAATTGGTTAGGACATAATAAAGCGGAACTAACACCACTAAGAAACGTTGTTTGTAATAATTCCCTTTCTGGCGACTAGCTGCTTAGTAGCGCTAGTCACCAGAATTATTACCTCTTTATGGAGAAATATGAAGTGATCCTCGGCTGACAGGAAGGACGGAGCGCGGACATCTTGCCCTAGTGACGTCCTCGCGCCTGCTCTCAGTCCCTTCCGGAGCTGAATGGCTCCTAGCAACGCCTCCTACAGCCGTCTGGGACTGACAGAGCAGGCGTTCAGACGTCACTAGGGCAAGATGTCCGCACTCCGTCCTGCCTGTCAGCCGAGGATCACTTCATATTTCTCCATTAAGAGGTAATAATTCTGGCGACTAGCGCTACTAAGCAGCTAGTCACCAGATAGGGAGTTATTACAGACAGCGTTTCTTAGCGGTGTTAGTTCCGCTTTAAGCTTTGCCAGTTTATGCAATTTAGACATCATTGGCTGGCACAGCAGTGTGCCAAATACTAACAGTCTATACTGTGCTCCCTCCCAACTGACATGCCTTCATGGTTTGGCACCTAAAGGGTTAAAATTTCATTCGTTTTATTGTTGTTTGATAGCAGAGGGGTGTCTTATGAACCCCTTTTCTCTGTTTACTAAAATAAGTAGGAGGAAGGAAGGAAGAGTACGAGGAAGAGGCAGGTGGAAGGCATAACAGTGTGCAATGTTAATATTCGGCACACCCCTTTGAAGGCTAGTACTGTCTAACCTGCATAAACTCACAAATAAACAAATATCTCAAACTCTTACGGTATTTTACATTTTAAAAATGGATACCTTATAGGGGATTGTAAACGTTCTTTCAAATGCGTCTTAAATGAAGTTATGTGTTTTTACAGTGTCACCTTCAGAGACAGTCCCTTTTGTAAGCAAAGTGACCTGACGACATGACATGTTTAACAAGCTAACGGGTCAGTTGTGTATAAGGGAAATGTGATACGTTTAATGTGGAAGGGAAATTCTATGCCCCAGCATTGTGACATAATAAGCAGTATTTAGTAATCTGTAACATTAGTATGGGGCTAGATTAGTGTCTCTATGCCTATTGTACATTGATGTGGAATGCGCTGGAACTTCAGGGGCAAACCCAGCATCTCCAGAGAGGGTGTTCCTGAAAAAACATAGTAAGTATCCATAACAATACCTAGTAATGTGTACTGCATCCAAAAGTTATTGCAGCTATAAAGAATACACCTGCATCACTCCAGGTTATTGGAGAACTAAATTTGTGTCTCTTCCTGATTTGATAGGGAGGAAAAGTCCAATAGGAGGTTCTGGGCAACTGGAAAGCACCTCTTTGTACTTTATGAATCGATTATAATAATAATGTGCATGGAAACAGCCATTTAAAATTCTTTTGCAATGGGCCTGTCACCTTAATGCAAGATTAGTTTATTTTGCAGAGAATTAAAATCTGCCTAAATGTTATACTATCCAATTTCTCTAAAATAAATAGTTTTTGAGAAATTAACCTTCATGCTAATTTTGTGCATTGTATGCCAATCTTATCTCGCTGTGCTCTTATAAATTACCTCAGTGTGTGGGCTCTGTCTAAATTAATTCACAGCACAGTGTGTGAACATAAAGTAGTTAGCATAAAGTGCCATACTGTGCCACCTAGGTTAATTTCACAGAAACTCTGGCTTCAAACGATTAAGCTGACAGGCCCAGTTTAGCTAAATATGAATACAAACTTTTACTTTCATTCCCATGCGGAAAATCAGTCAATCAATCAATCAATAAATAGGAGAACCAGGATGGATGGGCACTTCCTCTCAAGAGCAACTTTTTGCTGGTAAAATACCAATTTATGTGAAATGAAAATGAAACTCATCCCCTTGACGTTAACACAGTTACTGTGCTAGCCAAGAATGTTTCAGTCCTCCATTTTTTCATACATAAAGAGCAAATCATTTTTTAGTACAAACTAGCTAATAACAATGACATGTTTAAGACTGAGTGTCAGAGAAGTACCAACGGGTTAACGGGTTAAAGGTGCAGGTGATGTTTTCAGAGTGACACATTTAATGGGTTAAATTGTGTATCCTATTCACTCAGTTGTTAAATAGTTAGGTAATAGGTAAGTGACTAAGCATTATCATCACTGTTAATACATCCTGCTAGTAAGGCTTTCCATGATCACATACAGACGTTAGAAAGGAAAGTCACTGATTATCAGTATGGTTACATAGCTGCGGGGAACATACCTGAGAAGTGACGTGACCTCCCTGTGATTTCACAACTATCCAACCACTTTACCGTCTGCTTCTTGAAACTAATCCAGAAAATCCTCTTAAAACGTAGCAGAGTCTATTTATTCATCAAGCATTGAAGGGAAGAAGAAGAAAAAAAAAAAAGAATTCTAAAACTTGATTTAAAGAAGAAGCACCTTCTGATAATCACCCCCACTTACTTATCTTGATATGGCTGGAAAATTAAAAATGGCACCTGGGAATTTTGCCTCTGTGCCTTTGTCTGAGAGATATCATCTTCAGACAGTAAAAGATGTAAATGGAGGAAGACATGACAGTTGCTGGCAGTTTTTAAAAACTGAAGCAGGCAGAAGTCATAAGCCTACTTAACCCTTTAATGACCAGAGGAATGACCCAATGTGTTGTGTACCACTCTGGTCCTTAAAGGGTCAATATTACTATGTGCAGTGAGCAAAGTTTATGTCCTTTTAACAACTGTCATGTTTACCTCAGGACATCTGGGAATGAATGAACATGTTATCACTTGAACCAAGACACAAGGAAAAAAAAATAAGGGCAATTAGGATTTTCTGGCCATAACTAGGGTTGCCACCTTTTGTTAAAAAAATACTGGCCATGGCATTCCCTCCATAGACTTAACATTGGACAGAAGCCAATTTTTTACCGGCCTGCCGGTAAAATACCGGCTGGGTGGCAACCCTAGCCATAACACCTTTCTTGATAATAAGACTCCTCAGGTAGAACTTGATGTGATCTTTGGAGTATTTTCTCACTCCAATTTTGGAGGGATTTGGAGTAAAATTGTGTGTGTTTTATTCAGTGTTGATAAAACAACACAACGTTTTAGCACTTTGGATATTCTAGGTACCAGGGCATAACTAGACATTTTTGGGCCCTTACAAAACATCAGTCAGTGGTTCCTGGTCTAAGGCACCTTTTCCTTATGGGGGATTTCATTAATCAGTGATAAGGCCTGTAAAATAAATGTGTGTGTGTGGGGCGGGGGTGGGGGGTGTCAAGCACTAAGGAGTGATAAAGAGGTGATAAAGCAGAGATGACTTCTCCAGTGATATCACTTCTCCATTTCCTATGTTATTCTACGGAGCCTATGCACTAAAATTTGGAGATCTTAGTGCACTGGCTCTATAGCATAACATAGGAACTTGTGAAGTAATATCACTGGAGAAGTCATAGCACCTCATTATCACGTTTTAGTGCATAACCCCCCATTATATCTGCAGTGAGATGTTAACGTCAATTATTACCATACACAAGTTAATAGGAATTACCTATAGGCATAAGAGGCTCTTCATTACTTTAATGAAAAGCCAGTGTGAGTGCATCATCTTGCAGTCCAGTATTTCGGTATTTTCTTTTCCATTGTATCAGCATTTGAATGTATTTACAGATATGCATTTAATGTTTGTATTTAATTTCTACCTTCTTAGAGGGAACAACTTTGGTGAGTCTGAAAGAGCTTTCCAAATCAACTATATTTTGTATTAGCCATTTTTTATTTAGATACATTTTTTAGTTATTTAGATGTATAGAGTATTCTAATTAAGGCCCGTGATGCAGGAACTTTCTGCCATAGCCCTACATTACTTCCCCCACTTACTAACACTGTTCAGCAAAACACTGGGGAGATGCACTAAGGTGTGATGAATAGGTGATAAAGTGGAAATGATTTCTCCTGTGACATCACTTCTATAATTCCTATGTTATTTTATGGAGCATATGCACTAAGAATTCTCCAATTTTGGAGATCTTAGTGCATAAACTGTACAGAATAACACAGTGACTGGAGAAGTTATATCACTAGGGAAGTCATCTCTACATTATCACCTCTTTATCACGCCTTAGTGCATAACACACATTGTCTACTCAGAGCATTTAAAGGGATAGTAATGTATTTTTATGACTAACGCTGCAACGCATCTTTGTAGTGCATAATACTGAGTTATGTTAGTAATGCTGAAATGTGCTATATAGTGTGCAAAAATATTATAAATTTTAACTTCATACCCTTTTTTCAGCATGACAGGCCACAACACCTTAGATCTGAAGTCCGGTCACTTGACCGGACAGATCGCTACAAGGCTCAATATGCTTCTATTCAGTATATGGAAAACCTGCCCCCTTGACAAAGGAATACAGGTTTTTCCTAATGCTAAAAGATGATTGTCCCTCGATCTGCTTCCAGCTCTGAGGCTCAAAGGATAACGTTTGTATAAGGGGTGTGAGGGAGATACATAGCACAATTTCATCATTATTAACATAACTCATCAGTATTATGCACCACAAAGATGTGTTGTAGCATTAGTTGCAAGAAAACATTACTATACGTTTAAGGGGAGAGATGCACTAAGGCATGATAAAGAGGTGGTAAAGCGGGGATGATTTCTCCAGTGATATCACTTCTCCAGTTCCTATGTTATTCTATGGAGCCAATGCACTAAGCTTTCTCCAACTTTGGAGGTTTTAGCGCATAGGCTCTTTAGAATAACATAGGAATTGGAGGAGCGATATCACTGGAGAAGTCATATCCACTTTATCACCTCTTTATCATGCCTTGGTGCAGAACCCTAACAATAATTTGTGTTTTGTAGGACCATGTCACGGTTACAAGCAAAACGGACGGTATAGTAATAACCTTTATTAGAAGTATAATAAAATATCACAGCAAGTGTATGGAGGGAGCAGACGGTAATCAAAGAAGTGTCACCTCTATCAGAAATAGGAGGCCGCTCGTAGGTTCCCACACTGCGGAGACTAGGCCGAAGCAAATGGTAGTGTCAAATGCGAGATATGCCACAACGTGACCTAAAGTATCTCCCCAAAGATGGATGTGAGGATGAAACTGACTCACGCCTGCAATCAGTAATAGCAAGGTCATCTCCTGCAGCTAAAGGCACCAGGGAAGCCTACTGACTCATGCCTGCAGTCAGAGAGGAAAGGCTATCTCCCGCAAAGGAAGGCAACAGGGAGACTACTGACTCACACCTGCAGTCAGTCATGCCAGAGTCTACCAGAGCCCCAGGTCCACACCAGATAGGATATCTGACTCCATGGAAGGCCACACGGAGGGGTAGTCAGACAGGGCCAGAAGTCAGCACCAGATAGGATGGTTAGACAAGCACGCAACGGGTAGTCAGCCAGAGCTGCAGGTGTGCACCAGATTGGTTATCATACTAAGCCAGGGTCATACACGGAACAGATAATCAGACAGAGCCACAGGTCAGCACCAGAACGGGTAGTCAGGGAAGCCAGAGGTCATACACGGAATAGGTAGTCAGCCAGAGCCGCAGGTCTGCACCAAATTGGTTATCGGACACCAGTGTCATACACGGAGTGGATAGTCAGACAGAGCCACAGGTCAGCACCAGAACGGGTAGTTAGACAAACCAGGTCATACACTGAGCATGTAACTAAACAAACAAACTGCAGTGGACACTAACGAAAGAGTGAATGAGTTCAGTGTCCAGGCAGTTTAAAAAGCCCTGCCCCACAGGAAGGAGGAGCACCAAATTGGTGGGTCTCTTTTAAATGGTGCGCATGTCCATGCCCTTGGATGTGCTCCCATAATTACATCATTTGCTGCTGCCGGATGGACCCAGACGCGGCTGGAGCCACGAGGTGGATAGAAAGTGGCTGGGCCATGAGGAGGATAGAACGCGGCTAGCCACGAGGGGTAGAGGCTGCGGCTGAGCCGCCAGAGCAGAATGCTGCCGATAGAGGTAAGGATGCGGCCGGCTAGAGAAGCCGCTGCACGGGCACTCTGACTGATAAGTGGGGATGATTTTTAAAAAAACATGTTTAGTACAGTACTTTTTAAAGAATTTTCGTTAAGTCATGGCAACTATTGATAATGGCAAGTCGGATTTATAAATGAGTAAGGGCATCATTATAAATATGGTTAAGAACAGCTTATACCTGGTGTTAAGATTCTGAGAAAAATTATGTTGCTAAATTACCTCAGTTAGCAACATTTATTTATAAATTCGCTGTACCAGAATTGTAGCTGTGCTGTCACTTTTCCCAAATCACAACTACATGCTGGTTTTTTTTTTGTTTGTATGTGACCTTCATTTTATGCCACTTTTAACCAATGTTTTTTAACCATGTTTATAAATCTCCCTTAATGTGACATGTTTACAGTGGAACTAACAGCTTATAACAACATAGGGGATTTTGAAACATCTTACAGAATAATCCATATGTATGTTAGCCATTCATTATTTAAAACTATAGCTTATGAGCTATTGAGATTTATTTATTTGTCCATTTGTGCCAATTAGGCAGGACTGGCTGGCACAGGCCGAATTGACAGATACTAATATTCCACTCTCCCAACTGCCAATTCTTACCAGGAGATTCTGGCTAGTTTCCATTAACTGGCAAATAAATACAGCTAAATATCTCATAAACTAGTTTTAAATAGAGTATTGCTAACATAAATATAGAGATTCTCAGTATAAAGTATTCTTTCCACTTTAATGTATGAATATAGAATATGACAGAATAAACTTTACAGCTTAAAAAGGCATATTTATACATGGTTCTACTGTAATCTAATTTAATGACTGATACATGTTTAGTTAGTTGACATTATTTCCAGGTCACCAACTGCTCAAGGCTGAGAATATTGGGACAGAGATTGTTATCCAATGGAAAACTAATCTCCTGTCATTTAGTCCAAGAAATATACTACCAGGCAGATATACAGAGCAGTTTTATGGCATAAACCTACTATTAATTCTGCATGTAGCAGGTGACAAGCGATCAAGGTTCATCCAGACACTTGTAAAGCGGATGCCAATGAACTATTAAACACATCCCAGCACCAGATGATGTTTATCAATTTTTCTTAACTGCTTGGTCAACAAAAGTAGATGAAAAAAAAACCTGCTCGTTTTAAGTGAAGCCTGTCTTTGACAAATCATGTGATGTTTTTCCGTGTGCTTTTCTTCAGAGTTTAAATTATATATTAACCCTTAGTCAACAGAGAAGCATGCAAAACATTGTTTTAAAATGTGTTTCACACCTCACTGTTCTCTGAATGGTTAAAAGAAAGGCAGCTGTGATTTAAAAGTTATTTGAAGTGCAGTTATTGAAATGTTCACAGTTGTTAGCGAAATTCAAAAATGCACCTTGATTTTAAACTTTATATATATATAGTTATATATTTTCAACCTTTGCCACAGTATAACCAAGAAAATGAGAATGATCTAAGTCTTCCTGACTCCTAAATATGTATTATTCTGCTTAATAGAACTTCCTGTTTTACCTACACAATTTAATCCTTATGTTCCCTTCTGCTAGATATGTGCTAATCTTCTCTTAAATGTATCCATCGTATCTGCAATTACCACATGCTTGTGCAAGGAAAGTTCATAAGGCATACCTTAACTTTTGGAAACTGATGGGTCTCCACATGAAGAAACATTCTTTGAAAATATAGACAACATATACATGTATCTAGCATTTATACATACCATCTAAAAGCAACATATCACAGTGATTTTAATTGTTACTAATCAATTTAGTTTAAACATAAGCTACTTTTTGACAATGGGAAAGAACACACCTGCTATTGAATTCAGAATAATTTTCAATTCTAATACAACATTAAAGGCAACATTTTCAAAAACTTGTGGTAACTGAAATGATCTGTAATCAGTCTGAAAAAGGTGTTACGCCATGATCTGGCAATTCTCAGACATTTTACCATAATTTTTTGTATCCAATTCCTCCATCTCCATCAAAGGGAAAAAGCAATCTTAAAAGTGGGCGTGGTTTAATCTACCATCATATTGTAAGGTATTCCCCCCCCCAAAAAAAAATCTTCTTTTAGCTGTCATTTTTTTTTATCCCTGAATGCCATCATTTTTTCTGACAAAATAAAAATGGTCTAAACCTTGATAAGACAAATTAAAGTACTATTAGCAGAAAGGCGTAAGAAGCAGCAGTATGGTGTTAACTTGTAAAAAAAAAAAGCTTTATTTCTTTGAAAATTTAAATGTTAAAGACAAAATTAAGACATTTTTAACATCAGAATTTTTAAGGGCAATATTCATCAAAATTATCTTATTTCCATTTCTAATGATGGCACATTTTCAAATATGGCAGATTTACTTCTGAAAATGCTGTTCTTTTACCACCAACTCATGATCTGACAGTTTTCCAATTATGATGACTTTTTGAATATCGTGACCTAAGACATTTAACATAGGCTATAGCATTTAAACGGGCTTTCAACAATTTGAACTGAAAATTTGTAACTGAAATTCAATAACTAGATTTTTTTTCTTTGATCACATGGTTATGTTACCACTTATTTTAAAAGGATAGTAATGTTTCACAAAAACAGCAGCTCCAATTAATCTTCATAGTATTTGGGCCACAGAGAGTGTTATTTCAATACTGTTAGAGTTGTAGTTCAAGATTAACTGAATGATAAAGTATCCCCCTCCCGCCCCTTTTACCTAGTGTAACACTGCTCTCCTCAGATGTGGAATCTGGTTGTAAGAACAGACAGATAATAGCAGGGGACAATCTTCTTACTCTGAGAACAATGAAAACCCTGCTCCCCTTTACAGTTTTTCAGCTTTTTCCCTTATCTTATTTGAAGATTGTCCCTCTCTGCAGTCTACATGGGAACCTCCCAACTGTTCTGAGGTGAGCAGTGTTACATCAGTAAAAGGGGCGGGAGGGGGATACTTTATCATTCAATTACTCTTGAACTGCACCTCTTGCAGAATTGAAATAACACTCTCCAAGGCCCAAACACTATGATAATTAATTAGAGCTGCTTTTATTATGAAACATTACTATCCCTTTAAGTATTTCACTTTAAATCCTTAGAGTGCCAGAGGGTTGTCCAACACATTGTAAAGCAATGTGTTTGGCACCACCCTGGCGCTCAAATGGTTAAACATAAAGAGGCTGTTGTAGTAAGAAATTGATCTTCAGCAAACCAACTGCAACAAATAAACATTTCTAGTGATTTAAATGATGCTTTAAACATGTTGCTACTACAAAGGTAGCATTCAGGGGGTTAAAGGGACACTAACACCAAAAAGTAAATTGGGCTATATAAAGTTAAATATTGTGAACTTCCAGCTAGCACTAGTAAAACATAGTTTTATCACATGTAGACAAAATTTATTCAATTATTTTTGCACATCTAAAGTTGTTAATGTACTGAGCTTGCTGACATTGCTCAACAGTGCATTGCTCACCTCCAGTCCCACTGTTCTTTCCGTTCATTAAGACTGATATTTTATCTCTAGCCCATTAACAGACAATTAGACAATATCACTTCTGAGACACCTATTTCAATGGGAGCCCAGGAAAAGGTAGGAATGGGAGCTCGCAGTGAGCATGTGTAAGACTAGATTTAAAGGGATAGTAATGTTTCACAAAAACAGCAGCTCTAATTAATCTTCATAGTATTTGAGCAATAGAGAGTGTTATTTCAATACTGTCAGAGTTGTAGTTCAAGAGTAATTGAATGATAAAGTATCCCCCTCTCCCGTCCCTTTTACCTAGTGTAAGCCACCTCACCTCAGATGTGCTCTTCCCCCTTGACATGTTTTTCAGGTTTTTCACTTATGCTAATTGAAGATTGTCCCTCTCTGTGATCCACCTAGACACCACCCTGCTGCTCTGAGGTGAGCAGTGTTACATTCATAAAAGGGGTGGGAGGGGGATACTTTATCATTCAATTACTCTTGAACTACAACTCTGACAGTATTAAAATAACACTATCCGTGGCCCAAATACTATGAATTAATTGGAGCTTCTTTTATTGTGAAACATTACTATCCCTTAAGGCTTCAAAAAACACAAAACATTTTTATAGAGGCTATCATGGAGTGTTATTGGTTTAGCTGTGATAGGACTGATTTTCTAGTTTCCGGAGCTGCTGTCACTAACTTTAGTTACTGAACATCTTCTCTCCACAGGCAAGGTCAGAAATGGACAAGTATCTCCTAGGACATGTTCCTCCCTTGCAGATTCTTTCAGACAAGAAGTATCGAAGGGAAAGTGCCTCTGTAGTGGACGAATTCTTTGAATCTGAAAAACCACCACAGACCCCATACAGTGTAAATATTAATGTAATTCTGCCAGATACTGCTCACCTCCGCACTGGTCTCTATCGACCACCCAAGACTTTCACTGTCCTCCCACAAGTCAAGACAGAACCAGGCAGTAGCTTCTCTCAGTCATGTTCTGCCTCATTGACCCAGACTTTGCCAGACTTTACTAGTGTGTTTAGTACACCCCACTCAGTTGCAGTAAACAATATTTTCATCAAACAGGAGGCACCTTCAGAAGTTCCACTTTCGGCCCCTGTCTCCATCCAGCCTCATCTTTACCATATGTCCTTGGCGAACGATGCTCTGAGCTTAGCCCAGTCTACTGGAACCACGTCAGTGGTCAATTCAATCAGTGGGGTCACCATGACAACTACCAACAGTGGTACCTCTGCTCTGCCTCAATCTACGATTCAACAGAACAAGCAGTTCCAGGGCATGGTGCATGATGTAATTCAGGTTCCTGGGCAGTTTTACCAGTCTTCCGGTGTCACATTGCCACCTTCTCCTCCCAACTCTCAGCCAGGGAGCCCTGAAAACCAGCCAGAATTGATCAATACCATTTCCCCTCCTCCACCTTATGAGGCCTCATTTGGACTGAAACTAGTGCAAGCACCACAAATACAGACTGTGCCCGGCTCTATATTGTCTGTGCTACCGCAAGGGCAGGTGGTAATGGCAGTGCCCAAATACAACAGGCGGAATAATCCTGAACTTGAGAAGAGGAGAATCCATCACTGTGATTACCCAGGTAAGCAAAGTACCAAGGGACAAGCAGAAGTTGCAAATGTTATTGCACCCTTTTTTTTAGTAAAAAGGTGAACACATTTGCATCTTATCAACCTATAAAGGCCCTGTGGTGGGATGCAATAGGCAGCTAGTTATATGCATGCTGTGTAGTCAATCCAAGAACAAAAGCTGCCTGATTAACCACATGGTGTGCATCTATTTGTCCAAGAAGAGAACAATGGTTTCCTGATTAGCTGAACAGTGCACACAATATTCTTAAAAATGTGTGCCTGATTAACAAATATGGCCTTATGCATAAGTAGAGAAAGTAAAGCAATTCTTGTGCAATCCAACTACACAGTATGGCAAAATAAAGATTTATATTGATTTTAAATGAGGGTTTTAACTTCTTGAATGATAGAGGTTTCCAATGCATTGCTTTGCAAACCTCTCTAACATTCAAGGGCTTAAAACCCAATTTAATTAAATCTGATGTATTATTTGCCCCCTATAGTGCAGAAGGTTTGACCTAGACAAGATGGTGGAATGTAGAGGTTTTATATTTCATTGCGTCCTTCCCTATGTGTCACTGTGTCAGACAGCTCTGGCAGGGACAAACTTCATTTAAAGGGATAGTAACACTTCGTTTTAACTTTATTTTATTTTGTAGGCATTAAAAAACATGAAGAATGATATAAGTCTTATCTCTCAAACCTTTATGGTTTATGAGATATTCACAAGCAAAGTCTCCCCTCCCGCCCCTTTTACCTAGTGTAAGCCATCTCTTCTCAGATGTTAATCTGGTTGTAAGACCAGACAGATAACAGCAGGGGACAATCTTCTTTATATGAAAACAATGAGAGCCCTGCCTCCCTTGACAAGTTTTTCAGCTTTTTCCCTTAACTTATTTGAAGATTGTCCCTCTCTGCAGTCTACCTGGGCACCTCCCTTCTGATCTGGTTGAACGGGGGGGGGGGGATACTTTGTTTGTGAATATCTCTTAAACCATAAAGGTTTGAGAGATAAGACTTATATCATTCTTCATGTTTTTTTAATGCCTACAAAATAAAATAAAGATAAAACGAAGTATTACTATCCCTTTAAGGAGATGCACTAATGTGTGATAAAGAGGAGATCAGCTCTCCAGTATGCTAACCTCTCAGTTTCATGTGCTGTTCTAAGGAGCCAATGCACTACCATCTCACTAACATATTTCCCTCTGTTAGTATTACAAGGCCGTATGCTCATACTAGGGAACTCTCCGGATATGCCCTGGAGACTCTGGTTTTGACACTGCTTTACCGGGTCTCCTTGGCAGAGGCTGATTCCTCTGGAAATGGGGAGTTTACATTGAAACTCTAACCACTTCTGCTCTTTACCCCGTGTTCCCCTAACCTTCTTTAAAAGTTTGTGTCACACTTTTAAGCCTTGCCCTCCCAACTGGCATCAAGCCCCACCCCGCATCGTTTTCACAACCTCTACAACACCAGAGGACTCCCCTCCAGGGAGTCACAAACTGGAAGTTTCCAGGTATGAGTATGCTCTAAAGAAAAGTGGAGAAGGTCTGTGGCAAACCACTTGCACTATAGGAGAGAACTAAAAAAAAAAAAAAATCCAGAAATTCGTATTGTCTTAAATGGGGATTTTAACACCTTGAAAGTCTGCCCACTTCTGCTCTTTCCCACTGTGTTCCTCCTACTCCTTCTCCCCGCCCCATTCTCCTCCTTCCCCAGCCTATTTTTTAATGCCTGGTAAGCCCCGCCCATACTGTCAGTTAGGCCACTCCCCCTTTTCGAAGGAAATCACATAATTTTTCTCCCCCGAGCCTCACAACAGGAGACCAAACATCAAAGTTAACAGGTATGGCCCTTAGTATGTCTATCTGCGTTGTGAGGAAGAGACTATAAGGTTGATGTACTATGAAAAAATGGAAAAATTCTGGGCCAAACTAACTATAGGATAGAGGAAAATCCCGTTGATTAAATCAGGCTTTTAACCTTTTGAATGCTAGAGATGTCTCCAGTGCATTATAAAGAGAAAATAAATCCACATTTAAATAAAAGGCAATTTTGAAAAATAATATATAGCCCTAATGGTGCATTTGGTTTGCTCCATATTTCCCCAATTCCTCTTAAAGGGATAGTAATACTTCATTTTACCTTTATTTTATTTTGTAAGCATTACAAAAACATGAAGAACGATATAAGTCTTATCTCTCAACCCTTTATAGTTTGAGAGAGATTAACAAGCAAAGTTTCCCCTCCCGACTCTTATAACTAGTGTAAGCCATCTCTTCTCAGATGTGGAATCTGGTTGTAAGACCAGACAGATAACAGCAGGGGACAATCTTCTTCCTATGAAAACAATGAAAGGCCTGCCCCCCTTGACAAGTTTTTCAGGTTTTTCCCTTATCTTAATTGAAGATTGTCCCTCTCTGCAGTCTACCTGGGCACCTCCCTTCTGATCTGGCTGAACAGTGTTACATCAGTAAAAGGGGCGGGAGGGGGATACTTTGTCACTGAATTACTCTGGAACTACAACTCTGACAGAATTGAAATAACACTCCCAAAGTACAAATACTATGATGATTAATTAGAGCTGCTTTTATTATGAAACATTACTATCCCTTTAATGCATCGCTTCTACTCTGTGCTCATTATACTTCTTACTTTAATATTTAGCTCTTTAGTATATGACACAAGCATGTACATTTTCGAATATGTTTTGTTATGTGTGAACATAATCTTCTGTTTGTTTCTTTTATTCATTTTCAGGTTGCACAAAAGTCTACACCAAAAGTTCTCACCTCAAAGCACATCAGCGGACACATACAGGTAACGCACAGCTCCATCTCTATTATTTTATTGGTGCTGATTTAAAGGAACACTAACAACTAAAGTTATTTAAAACAGCATGCATTTCCAGCTACCGTCTGTAAAAAGCATTGATTGTATATTAAATCCGTATAATACAATCCTAAACTTGCATTTTTATTCATGTGTAGGCTGTCCTATTAAGACAACATTTGATGAATTTTGCTTGTGCAGCTTATAATAAGGGACAATAGCTAAAGCAATTAATTTATTGCGAATAGAACCCACTGCTCTTGTATTCAGAAAAGCTGTTACCTTATGTCAGGCCATTTACAGACAATACAGCTCAATCACCTCTGAGACACCTATCAAAACTGATATGATAATGGGAGTCAGAGAGCCCTGTAAAAGGCAGTAATGGCAGCTCCCACACAGCATATGTAATACTAGATGTAATCATTACAGAACTAAACATATACTGCTTACAGAGGTTAGTAAGAAGTACCAGGTATATCTTTGTATATATATATAATCTCAGTTCACTTGTTAGTATTCCTCTAATAAGAAATAGAGCAATTCTGGGGTAAATCTGCTGTTCTGTAAGGTGCAAAACAAAAGATTCCATAGGTTTAAATGGGAAATGCAAAGTAATGTGTTGGATACCTTTCTGGCATTCAACGGTTTAAAATCTCCCTTTGATTAATGGAAATTTGGGGAAATTTTATTGGAACCCTATTGTGCACTTAGTTTGTTCTAGAGTTGTTCATAGCAACATAGTTGACGAGGCTGAAAAAAGACATACGTCCATTAAGTCCATCTCTTGCCAAAAACACCCCTATTGATCCAGTAGAAGGCAAAACAAAACATACCCTGAAGCCATTCCAAATTAGCCCCAAGCAGGTATAAAAATTCTTTCCTGACTCCAAATGGCAGTCAGATATTTCCCTGGATCAACAACCTATCTGCATTGAAGCCAACTGTCACAATTCTCAATATTGTTTTGTGCCAGATAGGTATCCATTGCTTTTTTGGAAACAGTTACGTTATCTGCAAGTACTACATGCCGAGGCAAAGAATTCCATAGCTTTACCGCCCTTACTGTAAAAATCCCTGACTTTGTTTTAGTCGAAAGCACCTTTCCTCAATTCTACTGATTAATAGGATACTGATAGCTAAAAATTAAATTGGTTTATATAACTTAAAATATTATATACTGCCAGCTGGCATTCCTAAAATCTAATCCTAAACTTGCATAGACACATGTTGGCTAACTGTTTGAACAGAGATAATTCTGTTGACCCTTTGAGTGCCAGAGGGTTATGCAACACATTGCTTTGCAATTCATTGCATACCTCTCTGTCACTCAAATGGTTAATGTATTGAGATTAGAACCCACTGTTCTTCTATTCTGAAATGATGTTACCTTATCTCAGTCCATGTAAAGACAATGCAGAACAATCACTTCTTAAAGGGATACTAATACTTCTTTTTAACTTTATGTTATTTTGAAGGCATTAAAAAAACATGAAGAATGATATAAGTCTTATCTCTCAAACCTTTATGGTTTGAGAGATATTCACAAGCAAAGTTTCCCCCTCCCACCCCTTTTATCTAGTGTAAGCTTTCTCTTATCAGATGTGGAATGCAGTCCATAGACCAGACAGATAACAGAAGGGGACAATCTTCTTCCTATGAGAACAATGAAAGCCCTGCCCCCCTTGACAAGCTTTGGAACTACAACTCTGACAGAATTGAAATAACACTCTCCAAAGTCCAAATACTATGATGATTAATTAGAGCTGCTTTTATTATGAAATATTACTGTCCCTTTAAACACCATATCAAGATAGCTATGGTAACAGAAAGCTTGGAAAAAGCAGAAACAGGAGTGCCCACAGAGTATATGTAAGAGTAAAGCTGAGGACTTTGAAAACAATTAGATAATTTTAGAGAGGCTAGCATGGAGTACAAGGTATTTAAGTGTATATAAACCTAGATCATTTTTAGGTGTTAGCATTCCTTTAAAGGAACACAAAGACCTCAAAATGAATTGGGGTTATATACCTAAATACCATAGCTGGGAACTTTCCGGGTCTTCGAGGACAGTGGCTGATTCTCCAGGCAGTGGGGAGTTTTTATGAAACTCTGCCCACTTTTGCTCCTTCCCAGCCTGTTCCTTCCACTTTCTCTCCTTCCACACCCAATTCTTCCCACTTCTTACCCACACTGTGACATTCTCACTAAGCCCCGCCTCTTTTTAAGTCAATTATGTATTTTTTCATCACACAGCAGCACCACATGTGTCCCCTCCAGGGACTCCAGAATACAAAGTTCCCATGTACGTTAAATACCCTATACTCCATGTTAAACTCTGTAACATCTTCTGTTTTTGAAGCATGAAACTTACTCTTACATATACTCTCTAGGGGCTCCCATAGTTGCCTTTCACAAGTTTCCCTAACCCCATATTCATACCTGGGAACTCTCTGGTTTTGCCCCGGAGACTTCGGATTTCAAACTAAATTACCGGGTATCTGGGGCAGTGTGTGAATCACCGGGTAGGCAGAGTTTAAGTAGAAACTCTGCCCACTTGTGCTCCATCCTGCCTGGTTCCTCCCACTCCCCGCCCTCTTACCTTCATTTTCAAGGGTTTTTTTTGTCCTGACCCCCCTGTGGCTAAGCCCCGCCCCTTTTATGCCGCAAATCGAGTCATTTTCGGCACTGACAGGGTTACCCTCCGGGTAGCCCTGCATGAAAAGTTCCCAGGTATGCCCATATTAACAAAGAAAAATTGACACATGTCTGAAAAGTACTAAGGCTGTACTGTCTGTTAATGGCCTGAGGTAAAGTTCCAACCTTTTTGAATGCATTAACTGCCTTAGCTCTTATCTCTCACTTTAAACAGCATAACCAAAATGAATCAAATAGTGGCCTGGATTCTACTGAAGTTGATAACTGTATCAAGGGATTTATCTAGAAATTTCTCTATATACTTCAATGGAAATTTGTCAGATCAAACCAGTTGATAACACTTATCAACTACAATGTAATATAAGTCTGTGTCCAAATAAGACATTCTACATGACCATTCAAAGAAAGCACATTTAGGATTATATTTTATGGATCAAACATAAAATAAATAATTTTAACAGATTCTAAGTGTACGTATGTAACCTTTAAAGGTAAAATAACCAATGTCATTGCAGATGTTTTTTTTCCTTTAAATCACACTCTAAGTGTCACTGTCCTTTTGAGCCACTGGGTCATAACTATAGGTAGTATACCATCATCAGGGAAAGAAGAGTCAAATTTAACTTCAGTATATGCTATAATTTTAGATATTATATCTACAACAAAACAGGAGAAAAAAGTATGTCGGGTCCTGTAAGGGGGGGTAGACTGGTGCTGTCCTATTGTTTGGGGTAGCCCTTCCGTGGTGTTCTGAGCCTAGCGCCAAATCTTCACACAATGGGGCTGTCCCTCCATTGATTCAATGCCCATTGTTCTAAGTTGGATCTGACCTCCCTACTTGCTAGCAGACAATGGTTTGGCTGCCCCCTCTTTCTTGCTAGAGATTCAGTGGGGAGGGGCAACATTCTTTCATATTAACTACTTCATATCTGTAGGCTCACTCAGTAACATAACCAAGCATACACAGTGCTATCGATTCTTAGCTCTTAATCATGGATTTATGAATCTATTGCATGTGGGAATACAAAAAATAATTATTAGCCTGTATATCAATTTCTTAACTTTATCTTGAGGTTAAATATTGTGTCATTTAGTGAAAAGGTATTGCACTTATGAAATGTATCACCACATGTAACAAGTTGGAAATAGGTGAACCTTGCAGACATCTTAAAGGAACACTAACACAAATAAATGAAATAGGTTGATGTAACTTTAACTATCATATACTTACAGCTAGCATATGTAAAAGCAATAATTCATATTTTATGACCCTAAAATATAATCCTAAACATGCTTTTTAATGCATATGCAAATTGCCCTGTTCAGATTCAGAAAGCATTTATGTGCTATTTGTATTGAGAAATAAGATCCAAAGTCAGTTAACTCCTTAAGGACTGGCCGCTTGGCCGGCAGTTAATGGCCACTGGGCATTTTTTTTTCACAAATGGATTCAGGGCTCCATGTACAGAGTGCAGGACAACCATGATAGTTCTGGCACATCATGGGTCCTTAAGGGGTTAAGTGATGGTGTGTAGTACCCACAGCTCTTGTGTTCAGAAAGGCTGTAATCACTGGTAGTCACAGAACCACACGTATATTCTTTGGCATCACCAGCCTTGTTATGGGGTAGCCACAGAACACATACAATGCCTTATGCCTGGCCTTATCTCACTTGTAGCCACAGAACCACACATACACGTTCTGAATTTCTGGGCTTTGCCGCTGGTAGCCACAGAACCATACATACCCTGTCTGACACCCCAGACTTGTTCAACTAGTAGCCATAAAATCACATATATCCTCTCAGCTTCCCAAACCTTGTATCTCTGGTAGTCATGTACTATTTTCTCAGGTTGGCACAAGGTGCTGAATGCAGTATGAAATGCCACTGAAGGAGTTTAGTATATTTGAAGTGATTAATGTGCAAAAGAGATAACTTATCCAGTGATATCACTTCTCCAGTTCTTATGTTATGCTGTGGAGACAATGCACTTCGGTTTCTCCAGCATTGGACATCTTAGTGCATAGCCTCTATAGAATAATATGAGAACTGGAGAAGCAATGTCACTGGAGACCCTATCTCTAAATTATCACCTTCCTATCACAAAACAGTGCATAACCCCCCTATGTGCTTTTTCAATTTGCAGTTAGCACCGCATTCTGGAAATAGTTGTACACTGTAGCCTTGGGGTAGAAAAGCATATTACCTATAATTTGTTGCAGCGGGTTTTCTACTTTCCAAGATGTTATGCTTTGTATACCTTGTCTTCATTTCTATAGTTGTTATAACCATTTTAGTACAGGCAAGTCATATTTGAAAGATAGATTGTAGTTGGTGTAGTTTTGTACTTCTGGGACCCCTGAAGTATGTTAAATAATGCCAGTAGTGTGCAGTTTTTCTTAGAAAAGCACTAAATAATGAACACAGTAGGAAATTCCATGGTGCTGATAATGTTAATACCTTTGAAGTGACTGAAATGTAAAAATGTACGTGTTTTAAAATCTTTCAGTATCTTTAAAAGGCTAGTTACCCCTTTTCATATATTTGAATACATATTTTCAGGACATGTATGCATTTAGGGAACTATTTTGACATTATGGTTAATTAAACCTTCAAATATGTAATTAAACCTTCAGAATGTGTTTAATGCATACGGAGTAGCAGCATACTCAGGTGTACTATGTTGCATTTATATTTTATACTTTTTGTTTGTTACACTAAGATTGAGATTGTGTACAGTAATTTATGACAAAATTGCCATGCGTCAACATTTTGTGTAGGAAGAAACATCACCCATTTTCTGATTCCTGTTTAATGGAAGTTTTTCCATATACCAGTAGAATGTGTGTTTTAGTTCATAAACTAAATACATTTTCTTGTGCTCAAGTAGAAATAACCTGAAAACATGCATGGTGGGAAGCTCACAAGAACCATGGCTGGCTACAACTAATGTAAATAGTGGGAGTGGAGAGGACCTACCTTGATCCAAGGACAAGGAGCATACTTGGGAACTCTCCGGATTTGTCCCAGAGACTCCGGTTTTGGCACTGCTTTACCGGGTCTCTGGGGCAGAGGCTGAGTCCTCCGGATGTGGGGAGTTTCTATTGAAACTCTACCCACTTCCACTTTTTCCCCCGGTGTAGCTCCTTCCCCCAGCCTTCTTTTAAGCCCTCCCCCCAGCACTCGCGTTAAGATCCGTCCCTTTTTGATGCGACACGCGTCATTCTTCACACCACCCATGGCAGCAGAGGACTCCCCTCCAGGGAGACAACAATAAAAAGTTCCCAGGTATGACAAGGAGTATAAAGAGCTTATTTCCCTTGAACGCCATAGGGGCAGTTCTGGAATCTAAAGAGGTCCAAGGAAACTAACTACACTATAGGATAAAAATAAACATTCCTAAATTCTCATTGAATTAAATGATAAATGTATCCCCTTAAATTTTAGAGAGGTCTCCAATGTAGTGCAAAGCAATGCATTGAGAATATCTCTACCATTGAAGACGTTAAATCCAATTTAAATCAATGACTCTTTTAACCCCCCCTCAAGGTGCAGTTAGTTTGCTCCAAAATTGCTCCTTTTCATCTTCCAGAATTTCACCCTATCGTTAGTATGTGTTCTGTCTGTGGCTGCATGTTAATGAAAGAAATTCCGTTTAGTCATGCCAACCCAGGCACATTTAAAGAAGCTTGACGTAATTGGTTCAAAGGTGACCAATTTGACCTAAAAAATAGGTTGGAACATAGGAGCAAATATGGAGCAGAGCTATCTTTACTTTTGTTGGCTGCCTTATACAACTCACAATTGTGGCCGGAGACCTTAGTACATTTGCCCCAGTGTGTATGACTGTAGCTCACTTTGTTCCAGTGTCAGGTATTCAGCCTGTTTATTGCTGTACAAACTGACCCTGTGAACTTCAACTGACAGATGCTCTCTCAGAAATACTTTTCTACGACAATATGATTATGGCATTGTGTTTGAAAATCTGTCATTGTCACACAGGGTGTGTCAGCTCAAATATTAGCACTAACTGGTGAATGGTGGAAAAACAGTTCAGTTCAGGGAATTCCTGCATTTACTGCACAAATATTTGCCCTTCTTAAGTTGGCTAATGTAGGAACATTCAGCGAGCAGGATAATGGGCACTCAGGATTTTGCACGTAGACAGACATCTGAATCAGAAAAAAACAGATACAGTTTACTAAACCCATAAGTAAAGTCCCATATTATCCAAGTGACACTGCTTTTACTCAACTCCTTGGGGACCAGAGCAGCGTGCAATGAATCGCTTTTCAATATTTTGAACACCTCTTTGGTTCTCAAGTAGTTATGTCAAAAGATCATCACTTTCCATTAAAGTGGGACTTTCAGCTTTATAATATTGCCCCACAATACATTAGTAATACATCGATAGGCAAAGTAATAGTTGTATTATGATCAATAAATCTACTTTATTGAAGTAATCCACCTTCTTCGGCAGGCATCCAGCAGACAACAGCGCAGATATCTTAGAGGGAAGTTGCCTTTGAGTCTGCACTGTCTGTCCTGTGCGCTTCCCGGATTGGTGGTGACGTTCATTGGTTACCTTAAGGTAATGGAATTTGCTGCCTGCACAGGCGCACACAGAGCTTCTCTTGTAAGCTCTGTGCCCTGGATGCCTGCTGAAGAAGGTGGATTACTTCAATAACGTAGATTTATTCATCATAATACAACTATTACTTTGCCTATAGCTATATAACAAACTAGTGTAAAAGCCTATGTACACAGGTCAAAGTGCGTGACAGCATGTATCAACGGCTTCCTGCGTTCACTGCGTTCGGGCAGACTCTACTGCACATGTCTGGCCTGCAGTGTCTACTGCTCATGACTGCATCTCTGGCCTGCGTTCACTGAGTTAGGTCAGTCTCTACTGCGCATGACTGCATCGGACAAACATACATCTGGCAGATTATTATATAGGATGTATTGGGGAGTAATATTATAAAGCCAAAAGTTCCACTTTAAATTTATACGAAGTTTCAAAATAATCTATATGTTGTATTTAGACATTTTGTATTAAGAAAAATAATTTTTGTTTAGGTTTAATGATTAAGCTGATCAAAGCATGTGGTGCAGGAGCTTTCTGCCTCAGCTTTACATTAACTTACTCACTCACTGCTTAGCAATGCAGCGTCCACCTCCTTAAACACTGAAGTGGTTGTGTCAGTGAGAGGTGAGGGTAATATTGGGACAAGACAGGAAATGCTTGCATGGCATGCCTGAACCGTTTGAGTGGCAGAGGGGTATGAATGCATTAAAAACATTGTTTTATAAGTAAAAAATGGTAATACAAAATATAAAGATGATTCTGAAAGCTGTTTCAACATCTACAAAGTTTTTTTTAGGTGATAGGGTCCCTTTAACTCCTGCTAGAGAGGTCTCCAACATATTGCTTTGCAATGGGCTGCAGACCTCTCTAGCACTCAGGTGGTAAATTTAATAAAATATCATTGTGATTGTATGATTGTGATTATTGAAATGTCATAAAATATGGGAAAAGGGAAAAGCCTGAAAATGAATGAGATATGCAGAGATGTAACATAGAGACGGGGAAGAGTGTTACATGAGGGGGATTGGAATCTGTCAATCCTTTGAATGCCAGAGGGGCATGCAAATCATTGCTTTGCGTTTCATACACCTCTGGCACTCAAAGGGTAAAAATAAGGAAGAAAGAAATCTGGGAGAGTATGGAGGGAGTTACAGTAGTTTAATTCTGATAGGGTTAGACTTTAGTTCCCATCCTTGTGAACACATTCCAGAGCCTTGTTATTGTTGAAGTAATTACAGTAATTGTATTAATTGTCAACATCTCATTTTTCTGGCAGGTGAAAAACCATATAAATGTGCCTGGGAGGGCTGCGATTGGCGCTTTGCCCGATCTGACGAGTTAACGAGGCACTACCGAAAGCACACAGGTGCCAAACCGTTCAAGTGTGCTGCCTGCGGGCGATGCTTCTCTCGCTCTGACCACCTTGCCTTGCACATGAAGAGACACCAGAACTAGGAATTAGACCTGCAAAACAGCCAGCAAGGCAGCTTACTGTATAAAGGAACAAAGAGACTCTTTTGTCATCCTCTCCTGTCAAGGAACAGGTGGAATGACAGCAATGGAGAGGGTAAAGACTGTGTGGGGAGTACAAAAATATACATTTTTTACATTTTATAACTGGATCAAGAAAGACATTTTGAAGTTCACAAGTTTTTTTTTACGATAAGTGGGACTATCTTCAGCTTAATCATATCTTCTCCCTTTGAAGTATCTTACAGTACCTAAGACTGCATTTAATGAGTAAATAGGTCTTCCACTGATTTTCAAAAAGGGTCTCAAACTGTCAGTGAAACATTTTTTTACATTGTGTGAGACCACATTCACTCGAATGACAATGTTCCAGTGAGTATACTGTCATTTCCCAGTGAAAAGAACTTTAATATAGAAGCAGCCTTTGAGAATGTCTGTCTTCCACCTATGAGACTTTAATGGAGAAAGTAAGGATTTGATGAGAATATCTTCACATGGGTAAAAGCCTTATTAAATGTACATCGACTTTGGAGTGAGCGAAATATTGTTAACATGGTAAAATCATTTTCATGTGTACAAAATTCCACCAATGAGAAGATTTGACTATGATTTACACTATCTTCCACTGAATGGAGAAATGTCTTCCACTGAGCAAAACGTTCTGTTTATGACTCTAAAAACAACCTCCGATTATGATCCTTTTGAGTTTCAACAATCATTTATAGTGCATCAGTCCAAAGCACCTAACCACACAATACAGCACACACAATACAATATCTACACACACAATACCCACACTTCTTACCCCTTCATTTTGCTAAATGATACACCATTCTGCAACAAAACAGTCACATCAATAGGTGACATCTAATCTGTACTTCCAGTTATAAGGTACAACTATGTCAATGATTTGTATCTTCTACTCAATGAACAAACTGTTTTCCTTAGCAAGCGGTAGAAGGACTTAACCCTCTGAGTGCCAGAAAGTCATCCAATGCATTGCGCTGCAATGCCCTAGATACCTCTCTGGCACTTAAAGGGTTAAAACATAATTCTTTAAAAGATGCCATGTATTGGAGTATTTAAAATTAATTCTGTAACTTTGCAGGCCAAAGCTGAGGATAGTAACATAATATTGTGCCATACAGACCGCATCTATAAAACATTATCCTATGACCTCCTGAAGGGTCTTAAAAGTTGATATAACTTTAATATCACACAGCTAGCATATGTAAAAATTAAATTATTCATAAATTACATCCCTACAATATAATCCAAAACTTTCTTTTCAATGCATGTATAAACTGTCCTGTTTACAGGGGTATCCATAGAAATCTTTACAGGAGAGGCAAAGCCATAATATGACCCCCAGGCCAGCCCATCCAGCCCCTTTGTTTATATGGAGGGGGTAATTGTGGGGAGGGGGGGCAAGTGCCCTCCCTTGCCCCCCCTCCGGACGCCCAAGCCTGTTTATTTAATGTTGTTTGTGCTGTTTGTATTGAAATACAGGAGATCAGACTGACTGACTGTTATCAGTGCTTACCTGCTCTTGTATTCAGACAGGCTATCATCTCAGCCCATTCACAGATAATCCTGGACTATCAATGGGAGCGCTGGAGCTCTGAAAAAGGCAGGCATGTCTGTTCCCTAACAGCATATGTAACATTAGATTTCAGACCATATAACACTTTTACTGATTCCAGCATGAAGTATAGAGTATTTAAGTGAATAAAACCACAGTTACTTTAGGTTTTAGTGTTCTTTTAAGTCATTATTAACTAAAAGAGCAAAAAAGGGATCCTGAGAATAAACACTAGAATTTACATGTCTGTATTGATTTATTTTATACATACATTTAGGTTGACATTTTAAACCACCAAAAAATTAAATTTTCAACACACCTTGTATATAACAACTACACTGTAGCTGCCAAATGTTAATATATGAAAATGTACAAATAAGGTGCTGTATCATACTGTATTATATTGAGTAGATTGAGATTTTTTAGATAGACCTCCTCTAAAATGAGGCCTCTTTAATCCACGGCTGTGTCCCTCAAATCACAAACATATCAGTTTACTAAAATGATTCTATAAACAAGCATAAATGGCAGCTGATCACACAGATCTTTCCCGTGTAACCATATATGTTAAAATTCAAGTCATAGATGTCCCCACTCATTCCTCAATAATTCCAAAACATATGCTTGAATCATTATCTGAGGTGTCTTAACCCCTTAAGGACCATTGACTTACTCGGACCGTCATTCTGGTCCAGCACTTAAGGACCTGTGACGGTCCTGGTACGTCATGTACTTTTAATCACCGCGTTCCTGCAGGAGCGAGGTGAATAATACCGGGGACTGAAGTTAATTGCTCCAAGACCGGAGCGATCTCTTTAGGTCCCTCGTTCGGTGTGCCGGCACACGTGATCAGTCACGTGGGGTGGTACGTTGAACTTCCCTATCTGGTCCTTAAAGGACCACACACCCTGTGACCACTGGTCCTTAAGGAGTTAACCATGAGATTAGGCCAATCCTATATAATAATTCGCTAAAACGTGTGTAACGACGCAGTCATGCACAGTAGAGACTGCCCGCGCCATGGCTGATACAGAGCTGGATGCTCAGAAGGAGCTTCCAGCTCTGTATCAGCCGCACCGCGGTCAGTCTCTACTGCGCATGACTGCTCCACGACTGGCTGGAACTGTATCAGCTGCAGTGCGGCCAGTCTCTACTGTGCATCACTGCCCCGCGACCGGCTGGCAGTGGCACTGTTGCCCGTGTAACGGGCTCTTCAACTAATTGTTATATAATACCTCCTCAATCTTAGACCTCAAACCTCCAAAATGAGCTTTACCCTTAAATAAACACATAACTCACATTTTAGTGTTCCATTATGTAGACCTCATCTTCGCAATGTCCTTCATATCTTATCTTATTGTATAAGCCACTCAATACTAATATAAACATTTTGGTTTTTCATATAACATCCCCAAAAGTGTATACACATTCCTGTAGCTTAATGAAGACTTCAGCAGGTTCATGTATGTCTTCTTTAAGCACATGATTTCTCTCTCACTCTGTGCATATTTAAAATAACTTCTTTTGGGCAGTTCCCTTTAATGTATGCCTATTTAATGCTCTCACGCAGTCCTCTGTACTCATCTAGATAAAACAAAGGCCAAGTTGTTATCTTTAAATATATACATGTGCACAAATACACACCTGATCTTTTGTGGATCCTATCCCATACACTGACCTATCAACCATGAAACAACTTTCAATACCAATGATCCAAGTCTTCCTAGAGATACAGATTTTCCCATAATCCTCAGTTTATGTGTAAATATTTTTTACGGTTTGAAAAAACATAAATGTTAATTTTTTTAAAAAAGAAAAAAAAAATAAATAATTATATGTATTTTGCCTTTTATTGTATTGTCTCTTCAATACTTAGCATCCCTCCAGCTGTCACTCCAGTATATATACCATGTATGACTGACACGTAAAAGGAATAGTAATGTTTCACATAAAAAGCAGCTCCAATTAATCTTCATAGTATTTGTGCCATGGAGAGTGTTATTTCAAGACTGTCAGAGTTGTAGTTCAAGAGTAATTGAATGATAAAGTATCCCCCTCCCGCCCCCCTTTACCTAGTGTAAGCTGCCTCCCCTTAGATGTGGAATCTGGTCCCTTGAGCAGACAGATCTCAACAAGGGACAATCTTCTTACTGTGAGCATAAGAAAAACCCTCCCCCTTCCCTTGACAGTTTTTTCAGGTTTTTCCTTATGCTCACTGATGATTGTTCCTCTCTGCTATCAATTCGGACAGTCTTGCTGCTCTGACGTGAGCAGTGTTACATCAGTAAAAGGGGCTGGAGGGGGATAATTTATCGTTCCATTGCGCTTGAGCTACAACTCAGACAGTATTGAAATAACACTCTCCATGGCCCAAATACTATGAAGAGTAATTGGATCCGCTTTTATTGTGAAACATTACTATCCCTTTAGTGAAACATGTTAATGTCATTAGGTCAAAATCTTTGGCTCCAGACAAACAAGAAAAAAAAAGAAACTGTATGGCTCTAGGTGTACAGAACCACTGCAGAATAGGAGATCAATTGAACAGTAAAAAGACAATAGGTACAAGGTAGTTTAAAGCATGCTTTGTTAACTTGTATGAGGCACTACACAGTGGAGAATGCCACTCGGAATCCAGGGGATATTTAAAACAATATTTTTAATGCAAAAAGTAAAAAAATAAAAATAAAAACTTGTACCAGGAGGAAAGAATATGAGTATTTAGTCTCAATAACGGTGTGTTACATCTACATCTACCAGGCACACTTTGTAGACCATTCCATTTAAGTATTTCTTTTTAGATCACGCTATTTTGGCTCTGCTGAAGAGCCACCAGCTGGTCCCGGGACCAGGATCTGCTTCTGTCAGCTAGAGGCTAATGTCTATGAAAGTGGCAGGAGGGGGGGACTTTAGAACCTTATATCTCTCAAACTATACCTGTTTGAGAGATTGGACTGGCATCAATTGATTTATTTTTTTAATATCTACAATATTAAATGTAGTAAAATAATCCATTACTATCCCTTTAAGCCCCAAGTGGGTAAAAAAAATTTTTTCCTGACTCCAAATGGCAGTCAGATAGTTCCCTGGATCAACATCCTATCTGCTTTGGAGCCAACTGTTCTCAGTATTGTTCTGTGCTAGATAGGTATCCATTACTTTTTGAAAGCCGTTACAGTGTTTGGAAGCACAGCATCATGAGGCAAAGAATTGCATCACTTTACCACCCTTACTGTAAAAAAAATGCTTTAGTCAAAACTGCCTTTCCTCTAGTCTTAATGGATGACCTCTTGTTCTTAGCGCAGCTCTTTAAATAAATTATTAACTGGAGAGGTCTTTGGATTGACCACAAATATATTTGTAAATGGTAATCATATCACCCCTTAGATGTCTCTTCCCTAATGTAAACTAACACAGTTTGGCTAGTCTCTTTCTTTATAACTCAGATCCTCCAATCTGTTTTGTTGCACATCTCTGCAATTTTTCCAGTTCAATAATGTCTTTTTTTAAGAACTGGTGCCCAAAACTGTACTCCATATTCCATGCATCTATACCCCTTTTTATGCAGGATAATAACCTATTTGCTCTTGCAGCAGCTGAGTGACACTGCATACTGCTGTGAAGCCTATCGTCTACCAGTTCTCCTAAATCTTCCTCTAATGAGGATTCCCCAAGTAGTTTCCAATTTAATGTACATGTAGCATGTTTGCTTCTACAGCCCAAATGGAAAGGGTATGATCCTCCCAAATATACACAAACACGTAGCTTGGGAAAAAAAACAGGCCACAGCTTTGTTGATTTAGTTATATCAACATTATTTCCACCAAAATAAGGACGGTGTGGTCACTTAAGAACCACGGGGCATTTTTTTTTTTTTTAAATCATTCAATTCCAGACTCCCCAAATGGCATGCAGCCACGCAGGGAGCCCGGAATTCTATGATGTACATGTGCGTCATGCGTCGTTAAGGGGTTAATTCAAAAACTGACAGTGCTTTCCACTGTAAACATACTTGAAACAAGCATGGCCAAACTGCCCGCATGGTTTCATGCTAGAATCCCAACCATCTTCAGCATCTTGTACCTGACTCCAAAGAATTTACCCCATTGGCCATACACCTTAGCTTCAATAGGTAAAGTCACACTCACGACCTAAATTCAGGGCATAACTTCCAAAGTGCTTGAACCTGAGGATAAATCCACTTAACTCTAACCAATCAGTTTTTTTCAGCATTTTAAATCTGTCTCAGTAGAAATTACTCCATTGTCCATACACCTTGGCTTCAATCGGTAACATCACGCCCATGACCTAAATTCAGGGCATAACTTCCAAAGAGCTTCAGCCCGAGGATAGATCCACATAACTGTAACCGGAGAGTTCCCAAGTATGGCAATAACTGATTTAGTTCCCTGTCCTCCCAGGAGGATACATTGTGTCAAGGTCCCACCAATATCACCAGCACCAGTTTTGTATAAAAAACATAGAAGAACGCACTGAAGACAATGAGTCGCATTGATGATGGCATAATGGCTGAACCAACTGTTGCATCTGACAGTGAGACAAACAAGCACCACAACTCCTATCCTCCAAGTAGTAGTGAGCTTTGAGGGCCAAGACAAGACATCACACTCCAACAGTTCTGTTGTGTACTTTAGAGTAAAAACACAAAGAAGCTGAGTAATGTCCATCAAATGCACAAGAGGGACGGGGAGGAGGAAAGGATGAACATTGCAGGGACATGGGAGTAAAGTGGTAGTTGAAAAACTGACTGCAGCCATGGTTGCTGCAGCATGTGCAATAACTGATTTTGTTCCCTGTCCTCCCAGGAGGATACAGTGTATCAAGGTCCCACCAACATCACCAGCACCAGTACTGTATAAAAAACATAGAAGAACGCACTGAAGACAATGAGTCGCATTCTAATGTTGATTATGGCATAATGGCTGAACCAACTGTTGCATCTGACAGTGAGACAAAGAAGCACCAAAACTCGTATCCTCCATGTAGTAGTGAACTTTGTGAAACTAAAAGTAAAAATAAATTGTTTGACACCTTTAAACACTTAGAGGAATATGAGGGTAGTGGGCAAGAAGTGCGGGGTGATGCTGAGGATGACCTACTGATGACTGATGATAATGTAGATCTAAACTATATCCCCCCAGCACCCTCCTCTTGTTCAGATACAGATGAAGTTGAGAGTGAGAGAGAGATGATGGCATGGCCATAAAGTTAGTTGAAAGGCAAAGGCTCAATCTTCCACCACTGAAAAGGAGCACTGTGCCTGTCTATAATCTGTTTGAGAAAACAATTGGAAGGTCTGATCCTCTACAAGCGACAATGCTTAAAAATACACAGTTATCCTGTTGTCACCATCAGCACCGTCACTGTTTCCAAACATACACACACACACTCACTCTCCCTCTCTTGAGCTGAGTAACCTGCAGCAACAACAGGTTATTAACATCCACAACCTTAGCTATGATGAGTGCCTTTGCTACTGCTGGAAGTGCTGCATATCTGACACATAGTAGTAGTAGCGGCAGAATTTCATCAACATCTAGCCCCAGTTGTAGTATCAGCCCCTCAGTAATACCTCAGTCCATGAAGTCCACAGTATGGAGATACTTCGCTCAAGATCCAAAAGCTAAGTATGTTGCTATCTGTTGTCTCTGACGGAACTGTGGCGACCATGGGAGATATTGGTGTGTTAGAGATATGGGATCTCATGTCTTCAGACTATTTCTACCCAAAAGACAAACACCCATAGACTGAGCTTAGCCATAGTTGCTTCCAATACATTTCTGGAGTGCAGAGGTGGTGGGGGTTGGGCTTTGCTTCCATTCTACTCCAGGCCGGTGCTAAGGAATGTTAATTGATTCCTGCTTCCTTGACCAATCAAAGGAGGTTATTGATGAGCCATTTAAGAATGTATGATTTCAAGTCTTAATCTGCATTCTTATCCTGATAAGGATGCTGGTGACTGATTGGTCAAGCATAGAAACACTGTCCCAAGTATTCGTTTGCATGCTGATCTAGATAAGAGTCTCTGTAGTGTATATAAGTTGTGTGTTTGAGTCAATAAAAGAGAGTTCTTCCCTTCATCAAGTCTCAGCTGATGTTTGGGAACAGGAGGGTCAGTTTACTATTGGATTGTTATTCTGAGGGAGAAAGGAACTATAAAAGAGGTATCCAGCTTATGATACAAGGCGTCACGTTACAACTGGTGGCAAGCGGCGGGATTCGGCTTATCCCTAGGAAGTGAAACTGAGACCAGCATCCAGGGAGAGATATAGCCGCTGGCTTGACCCCGGTCTCAGCGGCGCAGCGAGCAGTGGATGGAGCAACAGCGAAACTGAGACCAGCATCCAGGGGGAGATATAGCCGCTGGCTTGACCCCGGTCTCAGCAGCTCAGCGAGCAGTGGATGGAGCAACAGCGAAACTGAGACCAGCATCCAGGGGGAGATATAGCCGCTGGCTTGACCCCGGTCTCAGCAGCGCAGCGAGCAGTGGATGGAGCAACAGCGAAACTGAGACCAGCATCCAGGGGGAGATATAGCCGCTGGCTTGACCCCGGTCTCAGCAGCGCAGCGAGCAGTGGATGGAGCAACAGCGAAACTGAGACCAGCATACAGGGGGAGATATAGCCACTGGCTTGACCCCGGTCTCAGCAACGCAGCGAGCAGTGGATAGAGCGTTGGTTCATCTGAACCGGAGGAAGCAGTGTTGCGGCGGGCTTAGCGAAGCCCTGGAGGATCTGCTGGAGTCCAGAGTGCAAGGGGGCCCCAACCTGTGGATGGCCAAAGCAACTTGGATATCCTGGAACTTGGAGTACTAGTATCCACTGCATTAGGAGGTACCTGGGATCCTGGCTGTGGAACATGGCAAATCTAGGACCAAGGGGTGCTGTTAAGCCCAACTGGAGACGGATTGAGAAGCTGTTGGCATTGCGATGGCCGCTTCTGGGAGACAATCCTCTGCGGGATTGGGAGGACAGCATGGACTGCTTTGTGAAGGTGGAAAGTAAGCTACAGGATCAGTATATCGCCCTGTACCAGAAAACGGAGCAGAAGTATTACAGCATGATCCGCCCCTCTTGTTCTGCTGCGGGCAATGGATACAATGGCCCAGGAGTAGGATGGGAGGCCATCTGTGTCGACCCCAACTTTGGCAGCAAGGAGGAGAGTAGGTTTTGGGAAATCAGGGATGCCCGGGAGGAGATGATGGGGTTCCAGAATATCCCTGAGCTAGCAGAGGAGCTGGAGGACCTGGTGGAGCAAGAGTGGCATCTGGAGCGAGCTTATCAAGGCCTTATCCGGAAAGTTGCGAGGCATACGGGGGAGGGACCACGGGCGCCCCCCCCATATACTATACTGCAGGAAGACGTGGCCTGGCTGGCCAACCCACCCTGGGATGGAAGCTCCGACCTTGGAATCGAACAGTCCTTTGAGTCCTGCGACCCGGTGGGGTGGAGAATGAGGAATCTACTGCCCCACCATGGACCCAATCCGTCGGAAGAGACAGTTGCCCAACTTAAACTCTCGGTCGAGCAACAGTACTTTCAAGACATCCAGAGCCCCTGGGTTGCCCCATGCTGGGGGAGTGAGACAGTGATACGCACCAGCCCCTTTGTTACCCCGGACCTGAGGAGTGGGAATTCGCTGCTCCTCAGCCCCAAGAATGCCCCTGTACCAGGGGGTGGGACAACCGTCCACCCTGGTGGACATTTGGCCCCTTCCCCTGTTTTTCCTACTGTTGTGAGTGAGAGAGAGCTCACCAGCAGCCCCAAAAAGATGCTCCCTTTGTTAATGGACACTGCCCTGGAGAAGGAGCAATGTGTGCTCTCCAGGGGCACGGTTGATACGACCCTGAGGAATGGGACTGCGGTCTTCCTCAAGGCAGAGAATGGCCTTGGAGTTTGTTGCCTGTAAGAAGAGGACCCCAGCAGACTGAAGGAGAACAGTGCTGCTGACCCTCTTGCTGTACATGTGGACTGTGAACTGGTGGGTGGGAGCAAGCCCACCAGCCCCTATGTAACCCCTGCTGTGGTGGATGAGACGCAGGTCCCCACCAGCAGTCCTAGTCCATCCCTTATTGCTATTGCCCTGGAGAAGGAGGAAAATGTGTTCTCCAGGTGCCGGGACAAGATCGCCAGGAAGATTGGTCAGGTGTTCCCGCGCAAAAAGAAAAGAAACCAGGAAATCGATGGCCTGGAAGAAGAGGAACCCAGCAGACTGCCACAATGCAGTGCTTCTGCCCCTTGTGCTGTCCCTGTGGACTGTGAACCGGTGGGTGGGAGCGAGCCCACCAGCCCCTATGTGACCCCTGGCCTGGTGGATGGGAGCGAGCCCACCAGGCCCTGTGAAACATTGGCTGTGATGAGTGGGACAACTGTCCTCATCAGCAGTCCAAAGCCTGTTGCCCCTTTTCCTGATACCCCAGCCTTGGTGAGTGGGACCATGGTCCTCACCCGGGATGCCATTGTTGCCCCTGGATTTTTTGACCCCAGCCTGGTGGGTGGGAAGTCATTGCCCACCAGGCCAACTGTTGATCCAGCCAGAGGGAGGGGGACCACCGTGCTCCCTAAGGAAGTTGGGAGTTGCCCCAGTTTTGTCAGCAGCCCACAGTCTGTTTGTCCTGGATTGGTGAGTGGGAGTGCGCTCCTCACCGGTCCTCTGGATGCCCCTACCCTGAGCAAAAGAGTCCCCAGTGTTTCCAGTAGCCCTTTGGATGTTGCCTCAGCCCAGGAGAGTGGGAGCAGCATCCTCTCCTGTTCCCGTGGGGTACTTGCCCAACCAAAAGGGGGAGATGTCCCCAGCGTCCAGCGTCCACCAAGGTGACCCCCAGGCCATTGGGAACCCAGAGACACTGTTGCCAAAAGGAGGTCCACCTTATAGACTGGCAATGGACCCTGAGCCACTGGACCCAGACCCAGGAGGGTCTGACACCAACTCTGCCTGGAGCCTGGCCCAGGAGAGGCCTCCCAACTCTGTGATAGCCAGGACCAAGAGGTACACATTTCCCTGGCCCAGGACCAAGGACCCCAGTTTTACTAGTGGCCCCGGACAAGGGGCTTGTTTATTCTTTCCAGACCCCAGGACTATAGGGCCTGGCTGGGGACAAGACTTTTGGGACAAGTACTGTTGTGGACATGGCACTACCAGATTATGTGTCCACTCCGGACAGCAGCGAGCTGACCCGTGTGGATCATGCTGTGGCTGTCGGAGGTGGACAAGGGGGAGATATGTGACGGAACTGTGGCGACCGGAGATATGTGACGGAACTGTGGCGACCATGGGAGATATTGGTGTGTTAGAGATATGGGATCTCATGTCTTCAGACTATTTCTACCCAAAAGACAAACACCCATAGACTGAGCTTAGCCATAGTTGCTTCCAGGACATTTCTGGAGTGCAGAGATGGTGGGGGTTGGGCTTTGCTTCCACTCTACTCCAGGCCGGTGCTAAGGAATGTTAATTGATTCCTGCTGTGCTTCCTTGACCAATCAGAGGAGGTTATTGATGAGCCAGTTAAGAATGTGTGATTTCAAGTCTTAATCTGCATTCTTATCCTGATAAGGATGCTGGTGACTGATTGGTCAAGCATAGAAACACTGTCCCAAGTATTTGTTTGCATGCTGATCTAGATAAGAGTCTCTGTATTGTATATAAGCTGTGTGTTTGAGTCAATAAAAGAGAGTTCTTCCCTTCATCAAGTCTCGGCTGATGTTTGGGAACAGGAGGGTCAGTTTACTATTGGATTGTTATTCTGAGGGAGAAAGGAACTATAAAAGAGGTATCCAGCTTATGATACAAGGCGTCACGTTACAACTGGTGGCAAGCGGCGGGATTCGGCTTATCCCTAGGAACTGAAACTGAGACCAGCATCCAGGGGGAGATATAGCCGCTGGCTTGACCCCGGTCTCAGCGGCGCAGCGAGCAGTGGATGGAGCAACAGCGAAACTGAGACCAGCATCCATCGGCTGATGTTTGGGAACAGGAGGGTCAGTTTACTATTGGATTGTTATTCTGAGGGAGAAAGGAACTATAAAAGAGGTATCCAGCCTATGATACAAGGCATCACGTTACATTGTCTGTGCAAAAAAATGTGAGCAGGGGGAAAACCTCACACCTAGGCACCTCCTCATTTTGTCACAACAAATAAATTATCAATATCTGAAAAACAGGCAAGGACTACCTGTCATCTCCCTGACTTTCAACACCTCTACCAGCCAGCAGGGCCGGATTTTCCATAAGGCAGAGAGTAGGCATCTGCCTACAGGCGCACCCTACAGAGGGGCGCCTGCCACTGCAATTGACATTTTTTTTTTCGACGTGGCGTGGCTTGCCATGTCGCGCCCCGCTGCCCGCCGCCACATTGTAAACTGTGCCTTTAGCTGCTGAGCTCTCCCGGCTCTTTAGTAATGCAGAGTGCTGTGAGATGAAATCTCCCAGCGCTCTGCATTACTAAAGGGAAGACCGCGCGGGAACTCCAGCAGCTGCAGGTCTGTGCAGAAGCACAGATCTCTCCAGCCGCTGGACCACCAGGGAGGTAGGAAACAGATGTGGTGGAGAGAATGAGGCTTAATTTGGAGATAATGCAGGCAATGTGAGGTCAATATGGGGATGATGGGGGGCAAGCGATGTGGAGCTGATGGGGGGGCAATGTGAGGGTGATGTGGAGCTGATGGGGGGGCAATGTGAGGACAATATGGAGTTGAATGGGGCAATGTTGAGATGATGGGTTAATATGAGGGCAATGTGGAGCTGATGGGGTCAATGTGGAGCTGATGGGGTCAATGTGGAGTTGATGGGGGGCAATGTGAGGGCAATGTTGAGATGATGGGGCAATATGAGGGCAATGTGGAGCTGATGGGGTCAATGTGTTGCACAGTGGAACTGATGGGGTCAATGTGGAGCTGATGGGGGGACAATGTGAGGGCAATGTTGAGATGATGGGGCAATATGAGGGCAATGTGGAGCTGATGGGGGGGCAATGTGAGGGCAATATGGAGATTTGGAGCATTGTGGAGATGGCCAAGGGGGTGGGGCACTTCAGATATCTGTGCCTACAGGCTCCTGAGATGTAAATCCAGCCCTTCCAGTCAGGCCTTCCCCCAAAAGGTCTGTGGCCTTTCCCAAACTGAGCAGCCCAGACAATCAAATCCATAACCATTGTTGAAACTCTGCAACCAAACCAGGCAACAATCTGCCTAAATATAACCACCCTGAATCTCCCACAAATCTCCAAAGGAAACCTACTATCAGTGTCGACAAGACCCACCTGCCCAAAGATGTCAAAGGTACCCTGCACCATGTATCTCTATAACCCACCTGCCACACACATACCTCCTCCATTCTTTCTTAAAAGACAGGACCCGACCAAAAGCTGAAACAAGTCAGGCATGACACCCCATGAAAGGGAATGCTGTTCCAACCCACTGCCAACAGCACCACATAGGAGCAAAGCAACATCACTCACTAGCTTCCCTGTACAGCACAGGAGCCACCTAAGTGGCACACAGCCCGCCTGATGACTAGGAACACCAACGCCACTGAAACACTACTCATAGAAAGACCAGCCTGGCCAGGCCACTAACCACCCAACCAAATCAGCACTTTACAATCCATCCCCTTTTTTTTGTTTATGTTTACATCGTTGCAACAAAAGCCATCAGACAACACACCCTATTAAATGAAGAAGGACCATAGTATAAAAATTCAAGCCAGAAAATGGTTCCCAAAGCCCCACACCATGTCGCAAGGGGAGGGGGAACTAAAAGAACAAAAACACTCACAGCCCAGTTCCAAACAAAGAGCCCCATCAGCCCACAGAAGCCATGTACCTACGAACTAGTCTCAACCACCTTATGACTCATCTACAAACCTACCAACACCCCTAGAATCGATACCCAGCTGCATGAAGAAACAAACTGTGGTAACGAAGTGCACTTAAATATCACAACAGGAAAACAAAGCCACATATGCATCCTGCATCCTTACTCTGACTTAGATGCACCTTTAATTACACCATTCCTGGGGCAAGCATAGAGAAAACGAGGGCTCTTAAGTCTTGATAGTACATAGCTTTCACCTAATGGTAGATCAAGCACATGCCCACCCATGCACACATTCTCCACTCGTCTGACACAACATTCACAAAGAGACACAGACCTCAAAGAAGACATTCTGACATGCAAAATGCTTTGTACATAGGTGCAAATTGGTCACAGTACAACTTGGTCCATAGAAACCTCCCTTTGTTTCTGACATGCTGTTCATACATGTACTCCATTGCGATTATAGGCCTTATTCAGCAAACTATACTTTGGTAATTCTGTAGCAAACCAACTGCAACATACGGTTGAAAAGGAAATTCTACATCTTTCCAACGATTTAAACAGGGTGTTTAACCTCTTGAATCTTGGAGAGATCTCCATCACTTCTCCAGCATTCAAGGTGTTGAAAAGCTCATTGTAATCAATGGACATTTTTATTTCTTCCCCTTGGTGTAGCTGGTTTGCTCCAGAATTGCACTACTTTAGCTTGATAAATAAGGGTCTATGTTGGCTAACTGAATAGACCAGCAAGGTTTTGCCAATGCAGTGTGCAGTGCAGTAGGTAAGAGACATTAATGTGTCTTCTATGAAATGATGTATCCTGGATGGGACCCCAGTCGCCTGTTTTCACCAGTCGGCCAAGGAACATGAGTCAGAGTACAGGAATGTAAACAGTGATTAGGACTACAGGAGCATACACCCACTGATCATGTCTCGATTTGCTGTGTGACACCAAGCCAAGCTTTTAGCTACAGCACAACAGAACTACTGCTTTTTTTATACCTGGATGGTAACATACAAAACATTTAATTTTAATCTACATCAGTAGCCCCATTATTTGCTCAGCATAGAAACAAACCTTTTTATTTACACTCATATTTATTTATGTCCTAGGAGGACAATTGTTTTCTATTTACATTCTTTGTGCCATCATTTCAATTTCTACTTTGTAGGTTCTAATACTATTTACTCATACCCTTTGCCCTTACTATATTCATGCCCTAACATCATATGTATTTTCATACAATTAGAAGCTCTGCTTTTATTTTACCTAAGTGGTGCCACAAATTTTGATTTATACCCTAAATGTAGCATTAAATTATATATATATATATATATATATATATATATATATATATATATATATATATATATATATATAAAATATTAGCTGCACTACTACATCCTATTTTACCACTGTGCTACCACTATAATGTATTTACAGTTTAGCAGTAACTAGTGTTAAATTGTCATCTCTTTCAGCTTAGCTTATATATGCAACATTAGTGTTACAAAGTTATCACTGTACTTGTTGCCTAAAAAATAACATTTCATAACCATCTATGTGGCTCTTCACATGAAGTGGCTATCACCTTAACTGACACAGCCAACACTCACTGTTGCTACTCCCCTGGATTCCCCACACAGAAACCAAGTAAGTTGCAGCAGAGCAGAGCTGCCTTGTGGCCTGTGGGGCCAATGGCAGATCTTTCATAAGACTGATTTAAATACTGCGTTCTGAACATACAGTGAATGTCTAAGCCACGTCAGCCAATAATGTATGACTAATGTAAATGTGGGCATACCTGGGAACTTTGCCTTGTGGACTCCCTGGAGAGGGGAGTCCTATGGTGCCACTGGGGGAGATAAATGATGAGATTTGCATAAAAAGGGACGGGATCTAATTGTGAGTGGAGGTGGGGCTTAATAAACCTAGTAAAAAAATGGAGGAATAGGCTGTGGAAGTAGGAGAAGTTGAAGGAGAGTGGGAGGAACAGACTGGGAAGACACAGAAGTGGGCAGAGTTTTATTAAAGACTCCCCACATACATAGAATCAGCCTCTGCCCTGGAGACCTGGTAATTAGCAGCCAAAACCAGAGTCACGGGGGCTAATCTGGAGAGTCTCCAGCTATGGATATAACCCCATGTAAAATATTCACTATGTGAGTCATTACTGACAAGTTCCAACCATCTGTTTGAAAAAGGCCTTGTAGCTTATGAAAGATGCATATTGCAGGGATATGTAGGAACCATGGATTTGGTTCTTCAACTGTTGTTTTCTTACAACACCCATTTGAGATGGCCAATGGCTGCTTAAGGATGATGGGAATTGTAGCCCAGCAACAGATTGAGGAAAGCTGAGGGTGAAGGGAGGTGTAGTTGTCACGGTACAGGATGGAAATCACACACATGTCAAATGGTCTAGTACAGTTGCTTGAGTGCGAGGCTAGGGAACGTAGTTAGGGTTCGCAGTCTGCTGTCCACCCCCTGGGTTACAGCTGAACAGAGTGGTCGGTAGAAAAACCAGATGTCCCACACATGTAGGGCCAGGGCCAAGGCCGGGACAGGAGACTGTAGGCAGGGTCAGGATCAGGCAATAGACCCCAAATAGCAGACGACGCTCAGAATAACTTTACCGAACTAGGGATGTGCCTAGTGTCCAACGTATGACAGCCAGGGGATAGCGGAGACCGTAGATGGAAAGGCAGTGAGGACTCCACCGAGGAGCAGGAGGCGCACCTTGGTATGTAGAAGGAAAACATTCATGGAAGGCCACACGACAGTGGGATCCCTATAAGCTCCCCTCTAACATCAGAGCAACCCCAGGAATAGAGACCAACCCATGCCCCAATGCCCAGAGTGTCCCCAAGGTGAGACAGTAGAGAGCAGCAGAGCACAGGAAAATCCCAGTCCCCAGAGAAGACAGGCAAAATGGTGGCCGGGGAGAAAGCTCTTCCCCACCCAGCTGGAGGGCACATAGCCAGGACCCAGGAAGCCCCCAATACCACCCAGCATGCAGAGATACCCAGGAGGGGCAACAGAATCCCCACCACGCTCCCCAACCCAGGAGAAGAAAGGAAGCAAGGAAGACCCCCAAAACCACCACCTACCTCGAGAAAACAGACACCGGAGGTCCCCAGGTAACAGAAGGACAGGGCCAGCAGGCAGACATGTAGTGAGGGATCGGAGAACAACCCACGGTGCAGCAAGGAAGCCCAACAGCCAGAAAAGGTCAGACAACATCCAGGCAGGAGGTGGAGGTACTCCTAATACCCCTCTTCTGATTCTGCCTAGGATGGAACAGGAGTAAGGAGGGAGCGCGAGGGACCCGCAGCTACCACACCCGGACACCAGATACCGGCCCAACCACTCAAACAGAAGCAGGGCGGCAGCACAGAGGCTGGGTGCGACAGCTGATAAGGCACCCCGGGAATCCCGACGGCATGACAGAGGCACAGAAGAACTCTCCGGACAAACCAGAGGAAGTTAGTGCCACCAACAACCCCAACTGGAAGGCATAGAGGCTGATGCCAACACTAGGTGACAGAACCACCAGCAGGAAACACGGAGCAGCTCAGAGACAGGAAGCTGTGGCCAGGATCAGGAAGGTGACGACACAGCCACGAATAATCGAGAAATCCAGGTACGGTCTCCTGAGTTTAAATAGGGAGATGAATAATCCGGAATGGGTGTGACAGTGCCCCCCCAAAGAGAGACCTCAGGTCGACCAGGCTTAGTGGGATGATCCTTATGAAATTTCTTCACTAATGCAGGTGCATGGACATGAGCTGCAGGAACCCAAGAACGATTTTCAGGGCCATAGCCTTTCCAATCAATGAGGTACTGGATACGGCGTCGAACCAGACGAGAGTCCAGAATTTTATTTACTTCAAATTCAGTTTCGCCATCGACTAATACAGGAGGTGGAAGAGGAATCTGTGAAGAAAATCTGTTTTGGCAAGCTAGCTTCAGTAGGGACACATGAAATGCATTATGGATGCGTAAAGAAGGAGGGAGTGCCAGGGCAAACATAACCAGAGACAGTTGGAGAGTAATACGATATGGACCAATAAACCTGGGGCTGAATTTGGAGGAAGGCAATTTTAAACATAAGTTCTTAGTAGAAAGCCAAACCAGATCCCCAGTGGAGTACTGTGGACTAGGTGAACGGCTTTTGTCAGTGGCTAATTTTTGGAGAGACGCCGCATGAGTAAGCCGAGACTGAATAGTTGACCAGAGATGGACTAAGTCCTCCACATAGGAATCAGCAGCGGGAACATCCGAGAGCGTGGCACACGGAGAAAACTTGGGATTTTTCACGGTGCCCGTGATTCTGCCTGAGCAACATTCTTACTTCCAGGTTTACCTTGGCTGCGTCTTATTGGCTCTGGGTTTTCAACCCCTCCCAAGGCTTGCCTTTATATTTACGCCCTCCTGTCACTATACCGGTGCCCTTTCGTGGTGTTCCTGACCAGGCGTTTGTTGCTGTGTTCCTGTTCCGTGTATGATCCGGTTTAATCTGACCTTGCTCCTGTCTTCACTGCCCGATTTGTTTATGACCCGGCTTGCCTGACTACGATCCCAGGACCGATTCCGTTACTACTGCTTGCTGTGTACCGATCCAGGCTTTGGCTGACTACCTCTCGCTGTGTACCTATCCAGGCTTTGGCTGACTACCGCTCTCTGTGTACCGATCCAGGCTTTGGCTGACTACCGCTCTCTCTGTACCGATCCAGGCTTTGGCTGACGCCACACTTTGTGTACCAATCCAGGCAGTGTTCCAAGAATTTATCAATGATGTACTGAGAGACCTGCTGCAGTCCTGCGTAGTAGTTTACTTGGACGATATCTTGATACACTCTCCTAATATTGTGGCACATCGGAGGGATGTTGCTACAATGCTGCAAAAATTTTTTTTTGTGAAAGTATTCTACCAGGAAAAATACATTGAGATTGTTTCGCATTTTCAAGTATGTCCTGGACTCATTTTATCTACCTTAGAAAGGTGAAAGGCTGAGCTGACCTTGTCGGTACTAGAAAATGCAATCTCACGGTCTGAGCAGATTCTACAGCTGGTGCCTTAACCAAATGAGCCATCTCTCATTGAGAGAAAACAAACTGTATTGTAAATTGGAAAGTGTGAATTCCATAAAGATCAAGTGCCATTTCTGGGCTATGTAATCTCTGCTGACGGTATTGTCATGTATACAGAGAGACTCTTGGTGGTTCTGCAATGGCCGCGTCCGGTGGGCTTGAAGGTCATACAGAGATTCTTAGGATTCGCAAATTATTATAGGAAATTCATACGAAATTTCTCTACTGTAGTCAAACCCTTGACTGACTTGACTCATAAAGGGGCTAATCGCTTGGCTTGGCCTCCTGAGGCCAGCAGGGCTTTTGAAGCATTGAAGTCTGCTTTTGCTGAGGCTCCAGTATTATAGCATCCCAGCCCTGCCTTGCCTTTTACCCTGGAGGTGGATGCATTGGAGACAGGAGTGGGGGTGGTCCTGTCCCAGCGATCTGAGCCCGGCAAGACCCTCATGCCTTGTGTGTTCTGTTCTAAAAAGATGACTAAAGCCCAGAGTCTATACGTCATAGACGATTGTGAGTTATTAGCCATTATTCTCGCTCTCAGTGAATGGCGTCACCTTCTGGAGGGGACGAATGCTCCAATCCTGATCTTGGCTGATCATAAGAATCTGACATATCTGTCTGAGCCCAAAAGGCTGTCACCACGGCAGGCCAGATGGGCACTGTTCCTGTCCAGATTTAATTTTGTGGTCTCACATCTTCCGGGGTCCAAGAATGTCCGAGCTGAAGCACTGTCCAGGCAATTTGGGCCGGACCGCAAGATTGAAAGTATGCCTGTGCCTATCATTCTTCCAGATTGCATATTGGCCACCATATGCACTAGTATCATGTCTCCATTGGGTAAAGAGATTTTGTCTTCCCAGGGCAATGCTCCAGCAGAGAAACCTAGAGGTAAATGTTTCCCCCTCAAGTCCTCCATTCCCTTAATTAATTTTGTTGCTCTTCCCTGTACTCTCAGCAGTTCTACAATAACGTTTTTCAGAACTGGTGCACTGCATATTCGAGCTGAGGTCTTACCAACAATTTGTACTATGGTAAAATGATGTTATCCACTCTTTCTTCAATACTACTTTTTATGAAAGGCAGGACTTTGTTTGCTTTTGCTACTACTATTTGACATTAGTCACTATTTACAAGTTTGTAGTTTACAAGGATTCCCAGGTCTTCCTCAGGGACAACAGTGAAAAACGCTGAAACCCTGCTGAAAAGCGTTGGATTTAGTGACCACATTGGAACTGCAAGTTTGTTTATTGCAAGTTTGTGACAGCTCTAAGTCTTGCTATATCAGAAGGGAGACAGATGTCCTAGAGCCCAAGTGAATGCTTCTGAAAATACCATCAAGAGGAGTGAGCCGGAGGCGAGGTATTATACAGCTGAGACTGGAGAAGATTCTGATCTCCTTTGTGAGACTCCAGAACAGAGCATCCTATGTGCCTACTGTGATCATATATAAAGTAAGTTTTTTCACGACTGGGGTTATCCCAGAAGATTTTTATCCAAGATTCATTCCTTGTATGTTCCTATGTTCAATTTGTTTCTGTTCTGACCGTTCTTATGCACTCCAATTGGTGCACGGACATTTGATATTTATATTACTATTGTTTTATATGTTTCAGACCTATTATATTCTTTAATTTGGGACATTATTCGGGCTTTCTGAAAGCCATGGTCCGTCCACAAAAAAAAATCAGAATCCAAAACGGACCTAGTCCGAAAGTTCGGTGTAAATTTCGGAAATTTGGATGGGGCTTTCCCGCCTGAAACCATTACAATGTTGCATATACATTTATAAATTCTCATTTATTATTAAAAAAATTACAAAATTACAAAACTAAACAAAAACACTTTTTTACAGTTTTGGCAGTAATAATGTGTTACATAATGGGTGCAACTTAAGAAAAGTTACATTTTTTTGTTGAATATTTTAAAGTTTTTTTTAAATTTGGATGAATAAGTCGGGCTATTGCCAAATTTCGTCCGAGTCGAACAGGTCCAGTCCGAAATTCTGATCCTCCGAATGGGAAAAATAAAAATTTGTCCGAAATCGAATTTTACCAAATTGTGGGTCAGTCCAACATATCCCACTGGGGTCCTTTTTAAAGTATTGATTTTGTACTTATATTTCATGTTTTTACTTATTTTTTTGCTTTGTATATATGTAGACAGGAAGAGCGGTTTTGTGCTGTTACCTGTCCTTTTTTAGCCCAGCACAGCTTTTCCCGTGCCATGCTTTGAGCTTATTGGTACAACGGAGACTATATACAAGGCTTAATATTTGAAGTCCTTTGCTACTAGCCAGACCTGAAAAGTTACTCGCCACTGCAAGCCATAACATACCAACCATGGATGAATTTCTACTCGCCAGGGCTGAATTTTCACTTGCCATTGGCTAGTGGTGAGTGGAAATTTTGAGCCCTGATATATATATATATATATTTATATATATAGTATCTATATAGTGCTCAATATTTTATATAGATTTCTATACTTTGGATATTTGTATTGTATACATTAAATTATTTACATAAGACAATTATATATTGTTACTTAATTTCCTCTTTTCAATAATACTACACTTAGAGCGTTTTTGTCGCTCTGTCCCTCCCTACCCTTTTTTCTCTTGTGTTTTGCATGAAACGTATGTTTTGGAGGTCCTAAGACAAATAAGGGATCAGCAGCACACACGCTCTTATTTACACAAACATTGTCTGAAGCTTTTAAGAAGTTTATTACAGATTTTTTATGATAATTTTAGATACCTGACTCATACCTATTTTTATACCAAGAACTGCCTGTATTGCACTCTATATTTATATTTACTGTATAGGGTATTGTGGTAGAGCTGTTCCCCCACTTTTTTCTTTGTATATTCCATCCTAGCAGAAAAGAAACAAAAAAGAAGCTAGCTAAGAGTGAATCTTTGTCCTATTGCAGTCCTGTGGCAGTCACTTTTAAAATTTACTTAGACTGGTGTGGATGAAGTAAAGCAGGGAGGGAGTCTCTGTCTCTGAGAGCCTTTTAACATAAGTTACCTGTGTTCCACAAAGGACTAAGAGAAAAGCGAAAACAGTGATGGGTTGTATTTTAAACTCACTCACTGCATATCATAAAGTAATGATTATATTATCACGTTGCCCGTCATTGCCTCCAGTGTCTGTGTGCGCAGGCGACATTCTGTACTTCCTGGTTGTCGCGCTGTTACACATTCCCTATTCTTATAGGCTACTGCTTATTGCCAGTGTCAGTCTCCGCCTACTTTCTAGGCCTTAAAGGCCTCAGCCTGGCACTACTACCTTGCCCTTTCGTGGTGTACCTGTGTGCTATAGCTCTTGTGATTCCGATGCTTGATTCCCATGCATGACTCCTGGTTTCATGTGACTACAGCTCCGCTTGATCCCTGACTGCTCTCCATTCCGGTTTGATTCCTGCCTATGGCTGACTACCTGTTCTGGTTTGACTCCTGGCTCTAGCTGACTACCTGTTCCAGTTTGATTCCTGGCTCTGGCTGACTAATCACTCTAATCTACTCCTGGCTTTGGCCTACCAACTCCGCTAGCACTCTCTGTGCCTAAGCGATTCCTCCATCTAGTGGTGCTCAGTTGCGTCAGTTCATGTCACTGAGTTTCCGTTGCCATCATCCTGTACTGTGCCAGTTACCCTAGTGTTCTAGGGCGAGTCTGTCTCAGTTGCCTGTCTAGTCACCCTAGCATTCTAGGGATGAGTCCATCTCTGTTGCCTGTCCACTCACCCTAGCTTCCTAGGGCTAGTCTACCTCTGTAGCATGTCTAGTCACCCTAGTGTTCTAGGGCGAGTCCACCTCTGTTGTCTGTCCAGTCACCCTAGCATCCTAGGGCGAGTCTACCTCTGTTGCCTGTCCAGTCACCCTAGCGTTCTACGGCAAGTCTACCTCTTTTGCCTACCCAGTCACTCTAGCATTCTAGGGAAAGTCAATTTCTGTTGCCTGTCTAGTCACCCTAGTGTTCTAGGGCGAGTCCGTCTCTGTTGCCTGTCCAGCCACCCTAGCTTTCTAGGGGACGTTACCTGGGTTTCCAGGGGCTTTACAGCTGCTCCTGCGCTAGTAGCTACTATAATCCTCGCTACTAGTATTTCATGGCAGTCAGAGTGGTACTCTATCTGCCTCCAGTCTGGTGATCCTGTCCTTATCCTAACCTTCCCTGTGAAGGTTGAGTAAGTGTCCAGTCACTGTCCTTATATCTGGCCCTGTGAAGGTTGAGGAAGTGCTATTCATTTTACAATGCTATTCCTAATAAAGACCAATTGTTTTACCATATTAGTACTTGTCAGAGTTGTTATTTCACAGTCACTCTGTGACATATATCAATAGGAGCCACATCAATATAATTTAGTGCTGCATGAGTAGATAGGTAGGCATATAATAATTAAAATTAAAAAATAATAAAATGACCAAGATACCTTAGACTTCCTAATAATGAAATTCTAGATCTATGTTGGCATTAAAAAACAAAACAAAAAACACAGTATGGAAAGCAAATGGAATTCTAAATAGTAAATGAGTAATGATGGGGGATTTTCTTACAGGCACAAACTCAGAGTTTCCAGTAAATCAACTAAGTGTCCTAGAAGATATGATAAATAGTCCAGAAAATCCATTCTTCTATGACTAATAGGTGAAAGTGTCCTGGAAAGTATGTTTGCCATAAAGAAAAAAAATCACGGTCACACCATTCTTCTTAGATCTTTAATGTTCTATCACATCTTAAATCTCAACTGAATAAAAACAATACAGGAAGCACGATGAGACAACATTGATGGTGATGATATACGAAGTATGAAAATGATGATACAGTCACAATTGGTCACAGTCTTTGAACAGTCATCTGTCAAGCTTCCACATGTACTGACCTGTTCTGTGCTACCATGTTCTAAAACTAGAATCCACTTGGACCCTACATAAAATAAGAAATAAAGATCAATGTACAGATGTCTTCTAAGTGTAGAATTCTTGACAAACAGCAATAAAATAAAATACAATGTTACAAAGTACACACAAAAAGATCCATAGGTGATGCTGCATGGAGGGTGATTCTTCATGGAGGGGCCAGACATTGAATCCTCTGAGGTAGGTGAGAGTTAGAATAATTGGCGGCATATATATATAAGGCAGCACACCATCAGGAGGGAACCAGTAGGTCTAAAATAAGGGAAGTGGGTACATACCTGTTGTACCACAAAGACCATACATCATGTCCTCTATTACCCAAATTGCTTATTAGAATAAATCTTGGAATCTGGCATATAAAAAGTGGATTCAAAGGCACTGCTACTATCTTTGGAGTCTATTTTATCTGCTGCTTTTATGTTCTGCCACCATTCCAAACCTGTCCACTGGTCAACTAACTGCTCAGTGCATTTCAGGTCTTCTGAGTGGGATATTTTATCATTCAATTACTCTTGAACTATAACTCTGACAGCATTGAAATAACACTCTCCATGGCCCAAACACTATAACAATTAATCAGAGCTGCTTTTTTTGTGAAACATTACTATCTCTGTAAGCCTTGTTCCATAGACCATTGGTAGCTTTACAATGCATTTGGGATCTTTATAGCATTCTAGGGGTTAAAAGCTCCATATAAATCAGTTGGAATTGTCATTTCCTTTCTATGGTGCAGTTGTTTTGCTCCAGAATTGCACATCTTAACTTAATGAACATGTTCAATTCCTTCTAACTAGTGTGAGACTCCCAGTACTCACCTCAGTTGTGGTATTCGTACCCCAAACGCTCCAGTCACTGCGTGCAGATTCCTGCCAAAATCAACACCACAAAATGTAAATATTTTCTTCATTAAGAATAACCTCGAAGTGAAGATATGAGCCAAGTACAACCAGTTCCCAGTCTAATTCCATACCTGAGAATGAGGTAATATAGCTTGGGCTTGTGTTAACCCATTTCTGCCTGTAAACATACCACTCTTTTGAATTCACCCCAGTTCAAAATTTTACAAAGAGGTTTGTAGGTGGAGTTCATCAAAAAGCCCCGTGGATACTAACTGGATCTTTTGGGGCACTGCTCTTAAAGCGATGACCTTGAGGCATTTGTCAAGGGTTGCCACTTTTAAGCCTTTTATTACCAGATTTTAGCAATACCAAAAACGCTTAACCCTTTATGGTTAAGAGCAATTTCTCTGCATTTCCCACCCCTCTGGTCCTTTAAGGGTTAAAGAGGACGTATATGAAACACATTCTATTGGGTCTTGATTGGTCCAATACAGACCTGAGGTGCAATTCAATAATCTAAAAAGGTGCAGTTCTGGAAGAAACCAATCAAAATTTCCATTGACTTAAATGGGGCTTTTAATCCATTGAGTACAAGAGAAGTCTTCAATGGATTACTTTGCAGTGCTTTGTGAACCTCTGTAGCATTCAAGGGGGCTAAAAGCCCAATTTCAAGTAATGGAAATTGGGGATTATTTTAAATTTTATTTTTAAGCATTAAACTAACCCCATTCCATTCTAGAGACCTCACAATGCATTTTGCTGGAGATGCATCTAGTGTTCAGGGGATAAAATGGCAGGTCTGGTAACCAAACATATAGAACAAGAAAAAGTGAAGCCATTATGGAGAATCCCCCCAACAAAATGGATATTTTTATGTCATATTAGTTAAATTTTCTAAAGGAATTTTCAGGGAAAAAACAAATTTTGCTGTTCTTTTCTGCAGAAATTGTTACACATATAAACTAAATATAATTTCAACTTTAGGACACAGCACACAGCAGCTGGTGCAGCTTCACCAGAGCTCAGTATATGTTTGGCTCTCTTGTTATTTCAATTATATAGTGGTGAGGTTGTGTGTGCAGTCTGCCTGAACTGTATAATATACATGTCTGAATATACAATACTGAATAGTATCTGTCATTCAGTCTCAGTAGAGTCTCAGGCTCAGCCATCTCAGTTAATAAGAATCACCTGCCTGTCTGACTGCCACTTATCAGTCATAAAGGCTTTGTATTTTATTATTAATATGTAATGCTCTTTTTTCTCTCTTCACACTCACACCCTTTGCATCAAAATTCAGCTGCTTTCTCTATCTTTCCCAAGCATAGACTGACAACATGCAGTAAACTGGCACATCCTTTTATACTGTAACATAGTGGAAATACATAAGGGAAACTCTACAAAGGTGTGGTGGGAAAACATTTTTATCATTGATTCAATGCAATGAAAAAAGTATTTTTTGTGGGAATGCTACAGGTGACAGGAAGTTCTGTTTTTTTGCATGTTTCACTTCTGAGGTGAAACATTTCCCCAATTTGTACTTATGAATATATCATAATGAGAGCAAATGATACATTAAAAAGTAGGGCTTCCCTCACTTTTTGTTATGGTTGCTGAACCCTTAAACTAAAATCTCTGTGGAAAATGAATAATCAAACCAGTTGTCACATCTCTGTCATTCAAGGCAATAACAGCTTTCCCTTAAATTAATAGGAATTTTTACTTGTTCCCTAAGGTGTTGTTCATTTGCCTGTATACATATGCTCCACTGTACTTTAGACATATATTCACTAGTTCTCGGGTTTGTTCATTTTTTCAAATGGTGGAGCTGGTTAAGTAAATTGTAGTGATAATTTAAATATAGAATTCATCCCCTCTCCCTCTCAATTGTAGTCCTTTATAGGTAGGGCCATACTTTGTAGAGCACTGCAAAATATTTGGCTCTCAGCAAGTAAACAATAATAATACATAGAATAAAATCACAGTATTAAAAACATTCAATCTTCTATAAGTCTTACAGCAATCTTAATACAATTGACAGAAGAAACAGCCATATAGACATCTATATAGAGACATAACCATAGACAGCTGTATAGCTGCTGGTTTTATTGTTCATCATACTATACATGTTCTGCCAATTCAATAACTTTATACTAATTTTGTACAATGAACATTTGGCTTGTACCTTACATAGCGGGTAGGTACCCAATATGGGTTTTAGGCCCTTTCAACAAATTTCTTCCCTGACTCTTGGTTTCTTTGTTTTAATAAATTATATACTCAACATCATTGATTGCATGGACTGGCTCAGGTATTGCTACCTGCAAGGAAGAGGTAATGAGAACCAGAGCCAGCATGTTGGTTTCACAGTTCAATAAAGCAAAGGTAATGCATGAAATGTACCCTTATCTGCCAGTTGTTTTTTTTTTGCCATGCACCAACCAATGTAAGCCAGCATAATGCAAACTATCATATGGACTATAGCTCTCATAGACTTAGTAAGGTTTATGTATTAAAAGGAACTGGAGAAATTCTGGGGAAAGCCAACTTCATTAGAGGGCAGTGAGGGCACAAATAATCTCAACAAAATGCAATGTGGCCTCTGTAACCTTCAAGGTGGTAAAAGCCCCATTTAAATCAATGGGAATTTTTATTTGTACCCTATGTGCAGTTGGTTTATCCCAGAATTGAGCTAGTTCTTTTATAATGCATCAGCTTCAGTCTCCAGATCACTCTCCATCTACCCTTTCCTTGTCAGTCACACTGTAATGTCTTAGCAAGTTTTCTTCCTTAGCAATGCACAGTTATATTCTCTTGCCCTCCATATATTGTGGACCCCTTAAACCCCTTAATTGAACCCTGGGATTTTAAGGAAATGTGATGGGACTAAATAAAAAAAGCTCTTCGGTATCCAGTGTCAGTATTCACCAGAGGCTTAATGCTACTATCACCTCATTTTGGTCAATCACTCCACTTCCCTGTGTTTTTTCTTCCTGTCTCCAGCTGAGATGAGATCTCCCCTTTGATGCTGCTTTTTCCTGGATCATGTGCTCTTCCTCTTCTGTGTTGCCTGAGGTTAATCAATATACTGCACCTAGTAAGTCCTTTTTCTCCTGCCTGGCACTCCTTTCCTGATTTGTAATTTTGTGTAGTTGATTGAATCTCACTGTGTTTCACTGAGCATTTTTGCAGTCATAGATTAAGTCTTGATGGATTCTTACTCTACTCTAAAAACTCTGCAACCTAAGGCTATGAGTTCAGTCTTATTACATTAACTCCTATTTTTTTTGCAGATTGAAAGGTGGCCAAGAGTACTGTATATGTATATCCAACCCATCCAGTAACAATGACTCTCCAGTGTGTAAGTGAAGATTTCCCTCTGGCCCAAGGATCTGTAAGACCTGCTTTTCTTCATTTGAGTTCCCTAACTTGGTTTTTTAGGGTACTGCTTAGGTATTTCCTTTGCTGAATACTGATATTAGGTGACGAGGAAAGGAACAAATTATGTCAGCTTATCAATACATTATTTGCCTGGTCATTACCATGTCAGCACTCACCAGGTTCCCTCCCCTGCATTTATTCCAAGATTTTCATTTCCTAGATAAAACGTAACAAAATGTGTGACTTGTGGAGAACTACCTGTCCTACCAAAGGGGTAACCTTTGGGGAATACTGATATGGTTATGACCAGGAAAAGAAAATAACTGTAAGCTATTCTGTCATTTGGTCCATTCTAAAGTGTTACATTCAAAACAGTATTTTAATTGGTAAATTTTCTCATTATGGTAATTTCACATGGGTGCAAAATCATCTAAAAAATGTACATATTTTATCAAACTTCCTGAATGTAGACTATAAGGAACATGTTGCATAAGGTGTTGGGTTTATTTTTAATGTAGGGAGACCTCACCTCTCACCTTCACTCTATTGTCTATCATTTGGTCCCTAGTCCCCTGACTCCTTGTTGTTATATAGGCCTCCTTCAGAAAACCAGGAGTTAACTGCATGCTAAGTTTTAAAGATCAATAGCTATTGCACATTTCTAAGGGGGCGGGGGTGAGAGAAGTGTTTATAGATAACAATTTCTTGCAGTAAGATGAATATAGTGTGTATGCCTATGTTCAATACCTTTGTTTTATAGAGATGACACATGGTTCCACTGTAAAAGTTAAATATTACCCAGAAGCCTTTTCATGTTGGCAATAAAAGACATTACAACAGTCCTGCTGAGTTTTTTATTGACCTTTTTCATGTTATTATATTTTTATCCTACAACCCTGGTTAAACATCACCTAGGTTATAAAGCACTGTGTGGGCCTACCTAAACATTAGCCTAAGTGGTGCTTTATGTGATGGATTGCTAAATTATAGACATAAAAATGCTGACTGGCTAGGTGGGAAGGGGACTCAAAGACATTTGCTTATGCCAAAGTAGAATCCCCAAATGTTTAAAAAAAGGAAGGAGGGATTTTCTAGGAATCAGTTGCACCTCTATGCTCCAGCTAATTATTCATTTTCTTCTGGAGCTGAAATATTGAGCTTAAAAGCACAATTCCAGTAAGCTGTTTCCATTCCAATAAGCTGTCTCCCCTGAAAACATAAGTTTAAAATTCTTTTTAGCTTTCACTTTAGTTTCATCCAGTAGTTATCAGAAAAAGTTACTTACCAGTGGGACAGGCTCAATTTTCATATATATATATAAATATATATCCTGCACCAGGAATCTCAGACCCTGGCTAAATTCAACAACCTGCATGCTATGCCCCTAATGTCGAGCTGCAGAAAATCTCTGGCAAAAGTCTCATTCTGTTTCCAACTTCCAGCATTATAAATTCATGTTATCCTATTTTAATACAGCTCTCACCCAGACTAAACAGCACTATTTCTCTAACATCATCACTACCTACCAATCTAACCCATGTGACCTAGTTAAAACTTTTGATTCTCCTCTCAAACCCCTAACCTTAAACTGTTCCTCCTTCTCCAACATTCAACAGGACTTTGCTCACTTTTTCAAAAATATGGTACAGTCCATTCAACAAACCATATCCTCTACATCATCTCCTCCTGTCCCCCTGATTCTTAGTTCACCTCGAGCAACCCTCAGATAGTTCTCTCTTATAGCAGAGAAGGTATCTCTCTTTATATCCTCCTCTCCACCCACTACCTGCCCCTTGGATCCCATGTCCTCTCACCTTATTAAGGCTTTTGCAAATACTCTTGCTCACAGCCTTACTAATATCTTTAATTCCTCTCTTTCTACCAGAACCTTTCCATCCTTATTCAAACATGCAATAGTCAGACCTATACTCAAAACACCCTCACCCTACCCCACCTGCCTCTCAAATTATAGTCCAGTTTCACTCCTCCCCTTTGCATCTAAGATCTTGGAACACCTTGTATTCTCTTGCTTAATCTCTTTTCTCAATTCAAACTCTCTTCTTGACCTATTACAGTTAGGTTTCCATTCCAACTATTCCACTGAGACAGCGCTAACAAAAATTACTAATTGCCTATACACCACAAAGGACAAAGGACAATACAGTATACTAATTTTACTAGATTGGTACGGTTTGCAAACAAGACAAGGAGTCAGACGGTATAGTTAATTCACCTTTATTAGATATTATATTAAATGAAAAGCAAATGAGAAAACGGGCAGAGGATGACTGAGATGCTAAGGACTCTATCAGAAATAGGAGCCTGCCTATGGTCTACCTCAGCTGCTGGAGACTAGGACGGAGCCAACTGGAGTCTCAAGGGATATGAGGAATGCTGCACGGAACCTGCAGCCTCCCGTCAGGAGTAACAAGGGAGACTACTGACTCACGCCTGCAGTCAGTAAAGCCAGGGTCTGCCAGAGCCCCAGGTCTGCACCAAGATGGATGTCTGGAGAGAACGGAGCCACCAAGCGGAGAGAACAGACAGAGTCACAGGTCAGCAACAGCTAGGATAGTCAGACAAGGCCAGGTTCATACACAGAGTAGGTAGTCAGCCAGAGCCACAGGTCTGCACCAGATAGGATGTCCAGAGGAAGTAGGTAACACTGGGAAGATAGTTGGACAGAGCCCCAGGTCAGCACCAGAATGGATTAGTCAGACAAGCCAGGGTCATACACAGAGGGGGTAGTCAGCCAGAGCCACAGGTCTGCACCAGAATGGATAGTCAGACAAGCCAGGTCATACACAGGATATAGGAGCAACAGGAATAATGACTGCACTGAACAACAACGTAAGGGTAACTGAGAAAAGAACCAGTTACCCTTAAAAAGGCAGCCAGGAAGTAGATAGGTGTCTCTCTCTAGTCCCAATAGTATAAGACAGGACCCTGTGCCATTCAGCAACCTTGTGCCCAAAAGTGACTCACGAGATCGCGATGAGTCACTCTCCGAACCTTCCCCTCATAATTATGGCAACCACGCGTACAAAAGGGATGCATGAACTGATATGCGCCAACCCTCAGACCCATGCCCGCGTCATCTTGGGGAGCGTGTCTGCTTTGCACGAGGACATGGGTGGCCGCTGAAGGTGCCCAGCGTGCCCAGACCCAGTCCCAGAAGTGATGCCTGGGATGACGTAGCAGCAACATTTATGGCCATACACATACCTGCATCAACCCACAAGGCATTGTTGGATATAAGGTAACTGTGACATAGATCTATCTGCTGCTTTTGACACTGTTAACCATGTACTCCTACTGGACACATTGTACACCCTTGACATCCGTGACACACCTCTAGAATGGGTTTCCTCCTATCTCTCTATATGTACTTTCACTGTGTCTTTTACTAACACTTTCTCATCTCCCTATGACCTCTCAGTAGGGGTACCTCAGGGATCAGTCCTGGGACCACTTCTCTTTTTCCTCTACACCCTCTCACTTGGTGACTTCATGTCAACTATTGGCTTTTAAGGGATAGTAATACTTAAATATTACTAATGCCTATAGTAAAGTACTACTAAAAAAAAACGTATTGCCCCCAGTGTCATCTCTCAAACCTTTATGGTTTGAGAGATGATCGCTTCTAAAGTTGCCCTCTCCCTCCCCCTTCCCCGTAGTCAGCATTCTAGCTGACTCAGGGAAATTTGGTCAGAGATCATCAGACGGCTCTGCAGCACAGCCGCGATCGAGTTAATTAAAAAAAAAAAACTTTCACTAAAATGGTCTTTTACGTGTGCTTGCAAGCCAAGCACATGTAGAAGACCATTTCAGTGAAAGTTTTCTTTTTTAGCAATGCGATCTGGCTGTACCAGAGAGCCGCCTGAAAGTCGTACAATTTTCTTCCCTTCAGTCAGCTAGCATGCTGACTACGGGGAAGGGGGAGGGAGAGGGCAACTTTAGAAGCAATCATCTCTCAAACCATAAAGGTTTGAGAGATGACACTGGGGGCAAAACATTTTTTTTAAGTAGTACTTTACTATAGGGATTAGTAATACTTAAGTATTACTATCCCTTTAATTAGCATCTGTATGCAGATGACACACTAAACTATCCCTCTTTCCCTGACCTCACTCCAGCTGTGCAGTCTTAAGTCACTCAATGTCTTTCAGCTATTTTGTCATGGATGGCCCACCGCCATGTTAAACTTAATATGGTTAAGACAGAGCTGGTTGTGTTCCCTCCTAAAACCCATTCACCAACCCCCTTCTCCATCACAATAGACAACTCTGCCATCCACTCAGTATACAAAGCATGTTGTCTTGGGCTCATACTTGATTCTACGTGAACATTCTCCCCCCATATCCATGCTGTCACCAGAACATGTTGCTTCTTCCTGAAAAATGTTGCCAAAATATGTCTCTTCCTCTGTATGTCAACTGCAAAAACTCTCTCTCAGGCACTCATTCTCTCTAGACTTGACTACTGCAACATTCTACTCTCCGGTCTTCCTGCTTCTCATCTTTCTGTACTTCAATCTGTTATCAATTCAGCCGCAAGAATCACCACATTTGCTCCCAGATACCTTCCCTCTCATCTCCTCCTGAAATCCCTTAATTGTATTTCTTACAAGATTCTCCTCCTCTCCTGTAAGTCTCTTTGTTATTCAGCACCCTCTTACATTTCTGCTCTTATCTTCAGCTACACCCCTTCCCATCACCTATGGTCTTTGCAAGGGTTCTTCCCAGTGGCGTATCTATAGGGGTCGCATCTGCAACTGGGCCCCTCACTCCAGGGCCTCGGCCGCCCCCTGTGACCCCTCCGCCTGGTTCCCACAATCTCCCTCCGGTGCTCTAGTAATGCAGAGTGCTGGGAGATGACATAATCTCCCAGCACTCTGCATTACTAAGAGGACCGCGTAGGAGCTCCAGGGACGTAAGAGATGGGGGCATTGTGAAGATTGAGGGGCATTGTGGAGGGGGCCAATCTGGTAGAGGGGCTCGTGGCACTTCTTGCACCAGGGCCCAGAGGCTTCTAGTTACTCCTGTGGTTCTTCCTGTCCTCTCCCTACACAACTCGAGCCATCGCTCAGCTACAGTCTTTTTCACTGGCTGCCCCTCAACTTTGGAATGCCCTCCCTATCACCATTTACCAATCATCCACACACATCACTTTCAAGTATCTCCTCAAAACCCATCTGCTCAACAAAGGCATCTCAGTAACAATATCCTCCTTGTGCACACTGACAGTCACATCAGAATCCTTCTGCACCTCCTTCACTATGCCTTGTACTTACACTTATGATCCTCCTCCTACTGTCTCTGTATGTTGTCATGAATTCTGATTAGATTGTAAGCTCCTTGGGGCCAGGTCCCTTTTCCATTGTATAAGTCCCTTACTGTACTTTCCTCCCACTAGTAATGCAATGATCGCACTTTAGCCTAATGCTCTTGTATTGTATTGTAGTATTTCAACTTCTGTAAAGCGCTGTGTACATGTGTACATGTATGGCGCTATATAAATAAAGATACATATATATATTTTTTTGTTGTGTTTTGTTTTTTTTACAGACTAATACAATGGGTGGCAGCCCTCATCATCTGAGTTGGGCAGGAAGACCCTTTAGCTGTTGTCAGACTAAAGCTTTCATTGTCCTCAACCAGCAAGTTGTTGATAGTGGATGATGGGATTTTTAATCCAGCACCTTAAGAGGATGGCACATCAGTAATGGTTCAGAATGGTTGACAATTATTTACTAAAGTATCAACCGTGAGAAACAGTTTTTCAGGAGTCGATTCCCTTCCGTTCATTAGGATTATCTCCTCTGTCTTGTTAAGGTGCTAAGCCCCACAGACACTCCCCCCATACCTTAAATAAATAAAATACACATGACACAGACTGATTGTGGCAAATAGAAGTCATTTATTATTATTCCTACCATTTACAGACTAAATGGTGCCATGCACCAACCCCAAATGCAGCAGTCCCCAAAGCCAAAGGACGGTAGCCAAGCCACGCCTGCACTTGGCCACCCTCGCAGCCGGACCTCGTATGTATTAAAAGGGGTATTGACTCAAGGGAGGAAGATATAATTATGCCTCTTTACAGGTCCATGGTAAGACCCCACCTAGAATATGCTGTTCAATTCTGGGCGCCCTTTCTGAAGAAGGACATTATGGAACTAGAGAGAGTGCAGAGGAGGGCTACAAAACTAGTAAGGGGAATGGAATGTTTTAGTTATGAAGAGAGGCTAGAAAAGTTAAACTTGTACACACTAGAGAAACGGCGTCTTAGAGGGGATATGATAACACTATATAAATATGTTCAAGGCCCATATAAAGGGCTTTCAAAAGACCTGTTCATTAACAGAACAGTACACAGGACAAGGGGCCACCCGCTTAGACTTGAGGAAAGGAGATTTAGTCTACAACAGCGGAAGGGTTTCTTTACAGTAAGGACAATAAAGGTATGGAATGCACTTCCGGAGGAGGTGGTGCTATCAAATACATTAGATGCCTTTAAAAGGGGCCTGGATACTTATTTAAAAGAGCATAATATAGAGGGCTATGCACGTTAGTATTGGGATTAATATTTAGTTAGGGCTTGTTGATCCAGGGAGAAATCTGATTGCCATTTGGAGTCGGATGCCTTCTTTTGGGTCAGCGATGGTAAACAGGAATAGGAAAAGGGTTGAACTGGATGGACGCAAGTCTTTTTTCAACCTAAATGACTATGTAACTATGTAACTATGTAACACCGTAACCCAACCGCGTCCGGCTGCCCATACTGTTGGAGCCCTTTGCTCCACAACCCCTTCTCCTTGTGCATACCTGGCGCTAGCCACCCTTTCTCTTGCCCTTCAGCACGCCTGACCACAAAGTCAGTGCCTGCTGCTGTACCGTAACCCAACCTGGTGGCTAGGCCTGCGCCCTTCCTGCCATCGCCGAGCCTGACCACAAAGTCAGTTCCCAGCTAGGCCCTCACAAAAACCGTAACCTTCTGGGGTGCTTTCTCCTCCCCTCTGGCTCAGGGAACGCCGCATTGCTGCCACCAAAAAAGCCGGCAGAAAATACCTTTTCCGACACCTTTTACCACCATCCTATTTGCCACTTCTCAATTGCATCCTGTATACCTGAATTAAAGATATCCAACCCTATGTCAGAGAGGTGCGCTCCATCCTCTCTGTACAAACCCTTGCAACTATAATGCAACTCTGTGTGTGATACTGCAAACCCCCCCCGAGAACACACAAACTTCTCCATGGCTCTGTTTACCCTATGCCTGATGCGTTCAATGGCCTTTATGGGGTGCGAGCCTCGCCAAACCAACCTGGGGACAATGCTGGATCATACCACAGTAGCTTCTGGCCATTGCGCCTGCACACCTCCTATCGCCTTCTGCAGTGCAAAGACCATGTCTAATGAATTTAATGTGGTCAAGTCATTGCCCCAGTGTGTATTATGATGAGGTCCTGCTTACCCCACCGGCTATGCGCAGTCTTGATCAATAATGGCCAGTCTCTCAGCCTCATTCCCCTTCTCCTGAGCCAGTGAATGTTCGCTCGCTCTCTAGGCAGGGTCAGCTGCGTGCCGTAACTTCCAACTTCCACCCTTTTTTCTTCCCAGTGTACAAATGAGTGCCCCATAATCAGAACCGATGCTCTCCAACGTCGCTCTGAAATTACAACATTTTCTATTACTCCTCAATCCATAACTGGCCTAATGTACTTCCTATACACCCCTGATTTCCACCTTCCTATCCTCTTAATCTCCTCCCCACTCAAGCCAGCTCTAGCCCCCTCAGTAGCTGCCCCAATCCTAAATGAATGGGATCCAAACAGACTAGGATCACATCCCATTTTTTTAATGCCATTCTTAATACCGCCCTGAATTGGAACATCGTGAGTGGCCGCCCATCCCTATGTACCAAAAACAAATTACCCCCTGCTGGCCGTACTGCCATATACTCCTTGACTGCTGCTACCGGGCATGTCAAATCCCCAACCGCCCTCAGTGACAGCCACTTGCCCTTTGCCCCTTGGTCTGTTTTAGACCTACGAATGCAACATAACACCGCCTTATCTGAACACTGCACCAGTCTATGTAGAAGGCCCCGTCCCTCCACTTTACCTGAGGGTGCCACCAATTCCCCTAATCTAAATGCCCCCGCGAATGCCAGCGTAAACGCTGCCCTAAACAACACTGCTTCAAACTGATCCTGACAAACTACTCCGAGCACGCCCACCAAACCAGCCAACCTGTCCCTAGTTATAGGCTGCCGCTTGTCCTTCTTAACCAATTCCTCCCTCCCCCAACCTCTCAATATCCTTGACACAACAAAATCCTTGGTGGGGTCATCCCGCCCCTTTATCTTGGAAAAAAATGCTATCGCTGACAATGCCCTCTGCATGCTAGCCTTAGATCGCCCATCCACATACAATACCCCCATACAGTGCAACAATTTCCCCTTGTCCCCTGCCATATTTCCCTGAGCACCGCCCCAAAACTTACCCATGCTTGCCACTCCCGCCTGTACGCCTGCCAGGATTTTGGCGCTAAAGATCTCTCAATCAACTTCTCTAACACTCTTCTCCCCACTGCCAAAATTCAGAAGGGAAATTTAAACCTGTCCTCTCTGCCCCCGGAGTCAACATGAAAATCCGCCCCATCTGCCCCCTAGATAAAGCATCCGCAATTCCATTATCCACCCCTGGCACATGCAGAGCCCTAAACTGTATATTATGCCTTATGCAAATCAACACCAGTCTCCTCAACAATTGTATTACAGGCAATGAGCCTGACGATAGATTATTAACCGCATGTACCACACTCATATTATCAGACCAGAACCTTACTGCCCTGTTTCTTAGCTTCTGCCACCACAATTCCAACGCTACCACAACTGGAAATAGTTCCAAAAACGCCATATTCCTAGTCAGGCCATTCTGAGCCCAATGCGCCGGCCATCGCTGCGCACACCAGCTTCCCTCAAAGTATGCCCCAAAGCCTACTGCCCCTGCCGCATCCGTGAACAACTGCAACTCCTCGTTAGTTTGCTCAGGCTCCCGCCACAGACAGACCCCATTAATGTCCTGTAAGAACCTGTCCCACACCTCCAGATCTGCCTTCAACTGCCTCGTCAACCTAATCTTAAAATGACGTTTTGACACCCCCGCCGTTGCCCTCTCCAGTCTCCTATTAAACACCCTGCCCATAGGAATCACCCTACACGCGAAATTCAAAACCCCTAACAACTCCTGCACCTTACCCAGTTCCAGTTTCTTTGCCTCCCTAGCCTGCCGCACCAACTGCCTTGCTTTGATCACCTTATCCATTGGGAGCCTACATTTCTCTTCCTCGGTATCAATCTCAATACCTAGAAATGATAACCATACAGTCTTATCCTCTGCTGCCGGCACACCTAGTTCCCCCGCAGTGCTAACAATTCTCTCAACAAACCTACACACCTTCCTGACCCAGGCTCCCCTATCAGCAGAAAATCATCCAAATAATGGACCACTGTCCCCACCCTGCTCCTCCTGACCAAGGCCCAGTGTATGAATGAACTAAAAGCCTCAAAATATGCACATGATACTGCACAACCCATGGGCAAACACTTATCCACGTAAAACTTCCCTTTCACACAGCAACCTAAACGCCGATTCTACGTCCACCTTTGCCAACATGGCACCCTGCCCTACCCCCTTCACAATATCCAGAGCCTCATCAAAAGACTGATAATGCACGCTACACAATTCCTTCTCCAACGCGTCATTTACTGATCCTCCCTCCGGATATGATAAATGCTGAATAAGCCTAAACTTTCCTACCTCTTTTTTAGGTACCACTCCCACTGGAGAAACCACTATCCCCTCAATTGGGCAGCTGTCAAATGGACCTGCCATCCTACCCAGGCTTACCTCTTTGTCAATCTTTTCTTGCAGCACATCTGCATGCGTATATGCAGACTTTAAATTCCTCCCTTTGCCGCCCTTCAACAACTCCTCCTTTACAGGAATAATGAAACCTTCTACAAAACCTCTCAACAACCATTCCACCCTAGCCCTGTCAGGATACTCCTTCAACATGCTAGCCAAATTACCTACCTGCACTGGTGACTTCGCCAGTGCCAAGCTTACGAAAAGGCTGCTTACTTGCCACCTTCCCCCTTTGCCTACAATCCATAACCGCGTGTGTACCCCCACATGCCTTACACGCATGCCTGAATTTGCAGGCAAACCCCCTAGTACATTTTTTTCATTATAAGCCCAGCATACCGCTTTCAACACAGCCCCCTGTGCCGTCCCTTGCTTAGCATACGCCACCGTCTGTCCTGACACCTTCCTATTAACTGCTCCCATTACCACATTCGTCCATATATCCATATCCTTCTGCCCAAAACTTAACGACTTACATTCAGCCATCTTAATCCTGAATTCCCTGTCATAGTCCAACCATACAGAACCACCATGCTTAGTGCACAAATCCACAATTAAATCATTATATTTCCACAGATTCTGAGCCTCCTCAGGCTTGAACTCTAAATATATACTGGCATATACTGAGAAACCCCTCACCCACTGCAGAATCCCTTTATATCCTTTGTTTCCTCCCTTTTCATCCTTACCCCCCTTCTCCTGCTTCTCCCTCACCGCCTCCCTAGTTAGCTCAAATACACAGACATACTTCCCAGCCCCTATCTTCTGTTGAACCTTTTCTTTCACATGAGCATGCAAAGATGTAATTGCGCATGCATATGTATCCCCTGCTGTAGCTAGCTTAACACGCTTCCTAATCCCCTTTGTCCCCTTCTTTTCCTTTGACACCTTAACACCCTTCACACATTTTCTCATGAATTTCAAAATCACACCTTCTTTAGAGTCATCGTCTGATGAATCAGACGAATCTGACTCCTCAGAGGATGAATCCTCCCCCCCTTTGACATTGTATCAACAATTAGAGCAGACTCACCATTGCCGCTATTGACCGCCTCCTGCTGACCTCCACTCACTGCAGGCTCCTTTGTCTGCTCCAGCTTGTCCTCTTGAGACTGTTCCCTCCTGCCTGCTGTCTCCTGCACCTCCAGCTTCTGCACTGGACCAGAAGACACAACATTAGCCACATGAACATCACCTATTTTACTCCTCACACCCACACCCTGACTGTCTACACTCCCCCTTTCTTCCCCCCTCTAAGTTGAGCTTGACCCCCTGGATAAGCCAAGGGGTTCCCCTCCCCCCTCATTCCCCAAGAACCCGGGCCCCTAAACCCCCAACCTCCATTCCCACCTGGACCAAAATTCCCCCAGGGAGCCCCATAAGGTCCAAAACCCCATGGGCCCATCTGAGGGTGCTGCGGCCAACCCTGCCACAAAACATTACCCCCCCTCCATGGTCCCCCCTCACCCTGCTGCCATGGACCCAACCCCCCTTCCCCACACCCACCTCCCATCTGAGAGCCTCCCTCCCCCCACCTAGTGAAACCTCCCCCCCTCTCCTTGGATGCTGCCCTGCGCTGTGCACATGCGCCGGCAGCATCCATATGGAACCGGAAGTCGCTGTTGACGTGACATCCGGTTCCCTCACTTCCGCGGCTGCGTAGTGAGGAGAGGACAGGGGCATCCTCTCCTCCTCCGAGACAGCTGCGTACTCGTCCCCCGACCCCGAATCCGGGGCGGGGATGCGGCCATCCTCCCCCCCCTTCCCTGCCTAGCCCACCAGTCTCTGGCCACATCAGGCCCAAAGCCAACGGGGAAAGCATCCCCTTCCATCACCCGCTGAACCACAGCGGGGGCCCTGGCCAAGCAGTCCAGGGCAGGAGTGGACAGAGATGCGGGCGTGGAGGGGAGGGCAGGAGCAGGACTGCGAACAGGGGACAAAGAGGAAGACCCCACAGACGGGGCAGCAGCGCAAGAGGGAGCAGAAAGCATGGAAGGGGACAGGCGCTTGTGCCGCGGCCTGAAAACCAGGGCTGCCTTACCTGCTGCCCAGGGCTCTTGGCGGTATCGTTTGGGCAGCGAAATCCGACATTGGGGCAGCATCTTCTTCTTTTGCTCCATTCTCAGCTCCGGTACAGCACCTGAAAGGCACAATCAGACAGGTTAGTAGAAATGTGAGGCCAGCCTAGCTGGCCTCACCTATATACACACCTCCACCTGGCAGGTGTGAAAATTCCGCCCCCCTCCTTTCCCGCTGGCCGCGGAGGAACCAACATGACTCATCCTTTGTTCCCCTCTCCCCCCTGCATGCTGATCCCCCCGCTGCCACCATTTTGCCGTGCCTGGGGGTGAGCACCTTAATGGCGCTCGCTCCCAGTCAGTCGCTCTCTTATACTTCGCACAGTTTACATTTTTATAAATGCACGGTGGCTAATTTTGAACCACTAGCATACCTGGGAACTTCCAAAGTGACCTGACAGTGGGATCTTTGAAATATTAATCTTTAAGGTGTCCTGTAACATAGATTCTAGGTCATGTATCCCTGCTTGTGCTAACCCAGAGACACTAGAATCACTTCTCAAATAAATTTTAACATGCAACAATTTAGAAAGATTCCTGCTGGGGCATACACAAGACAAGCAGGACTTCTGCCTCTGTCTTTTCGGTTCAAATATCACAAATTTAGAGACTAAATTAGCAGTTAATTGATGAATCACAATATAACCCTGAGATTTTGGCTCTTCCAGTTGAGACCATGAGATCTGGAACAAAATCTTGAGTCTAATTGTAAAATCCTGAGAGTCCCAGGTATGTGCACTATGATGGTCAACCTTTAACTCTCCAGCTGCAGTTGGACTACAAGTACCATCAACTTCATCTTGCTATTTGGTATGGCGAATGCACTGGAGAACTCTAGCATTCAAGGGGTTAAAATCCCCAGATAAATCAGTGGGAGATTTTGGTGTTTTTGTTTTCCCTTATGGTACAGTTGATTTACTTCAGAATTGAACTAGTCCAATGAATGGTGACTCAAACAGCAGCAGATTTGCTAAACTCCACTGAGTAGCTTGTTATATACCATATAGCAAATACAGAAAAAGCAAGAAACTGACTGGTTTCTAATGAGGATGGACTTTCTGTATTAAAAGTATGGTATGTCAAATGAGGGTATTCAGAGTTGACAATTTAAAAACTTTTGCACATTGTGGAGACATGTCGAGCACCTAAGAGAATAACATAAATACATTTCTATGTGACATTGGTTTGGATTATATTAGAGCTGAATTGGACATCTGTATTAATGGTATGGTATGATAAATGATAGTATTTAGAGCTCTCAGTTTGCTACAAAGTTAAATACTAAAGTTAAAAAATTGCTGATTTCAAGACAATACACAGAGACTCCTATTATGCATATATATCCATCTTTACTACTCAGCAGCACAGTTTGACTGGTTTGATGAAAGTAACATGAAAGTTAGAGAACCCCACCCTTTACATATATGTAACCGATCAGAACTCCCTCAGGTGTATAACAGTAAGAACAGGTAGCATAATGTCCTCTTTCTTTACTGCTCAAGCAGATAAGTACTACATTCTAGTGTTTGTAAGAAGTGTATTATATTTATTCTTTTGAGATTTATAGACACTCTATACACCCTACAAAATTATCTCTTTTCTTCCTTACTCAATATTACTTTTTGTGTATTCCTAACCCCTATTCATTAAAACATTCTAATAGGCCCTTTACAGGTCTAACTGTTTGCTCTTTTCCTCTCAGCGTTCGTTCATATATGGGTTCTCCTTATTATCTCCGAGACGGAGGTATAATGTTAATACCCGACTTTCATCATTTATAAACTTCTCCTTTACTGCTGCGTTATTATCGGGTTTGTCTAACCCTTTCTATTTCCCATTGTTAGCGTTCCCATACCTTACTGCCGCTTTTCACAGTGTTCAAGCTTAGAATCCCGACAGCCATCTTGTTTGTGGGCATTTGCGATTCGCTTCCTGTTACTACTGCACATGCACGGTTTCTTCTAGTTCTAAAGAGCGCACTTTGCAGCTGCCTGCTGTAGTGTCGGACACCATCTACCGTTTCTCTATTACATTACTAGTTTTTTTGGTGGTAAAATATACACGTATATTGTATATTTATATAAATTTATCCTATAGTCATTCAGCTTACATCCTCCTATAACATATTTATCACAAAATAATTTATTGACTATTATCCTTCACACAATATCTCTACTATATATTATTTTCCTGTCACTTTTATTACCTGACTGGCTTGTTCTAACATGTCTTACAAGAAAATAGTGTCACCCACTACCCCCTTTAAAAGGGCATAAAATTCCACCTCATTTTCTCTTAGAAGACAATGTTTCCATTCACTCTGATTCTCAAGAAGCGATGGCATTGAATTCTAAACATAATGATGATCATTTTCAAGCCATTATGGATCAGACCATGAATAAAATGGTCTCAAATACCATCTCCTCCTGTATGAACCAGGTTACAGAAACATTAGCTAAATCGCTAGCTGATGTGTTACCACAACAGAAAATTCATAATCCTATAACTAGGAAATCTCAGTCTGCTGGGGCTGTTTATGCTTCAGATTCCTCTCCTGAAAGTGACATTCAGGAACATATTGGGCAGAAAAGAAAAAGAAAAGTTAAAAATTATACCCCTGAAAGAGATGCTATAAGCACTCACTGTGAAACACCTGACGAATCTGGTGACCAGAAACGTGGCTCAATACCACGACACAGAACCTCTACTCGGGAGGATAACAAGCCAAGGAAAAGAAATAAAGTCAGATCTAAACCTGACTCCTTTTGCCTGACTTCATCTTCGCATGATTCTGATGTAGAATATGAGGAACTGTCATACCATTCCTCTGATCATGACTACACCTCTGATGAGGTTAAAATTGATAAAGACAAAGATGTTGAGGACAATATCATCCTAGATGAGCAGGATAAACCCCTATTTGATCCCGGGGCCATAAAACACCCAAGGTCATCTGAGTGGGTTCCAAAGGACCACGTAGCAAACTATATTGATTTATGGCTTAGAAAAGCCTTAGACTCTAAAGCAAGGAATAAATTAAGGTCTGAGTGTCCCAGACCATTGATCAATAAATCATGTGACACCACTATAATGGACCCCCAGATGGCAAAATATATTTCCAAGTCTGGTAGGGATCCCAGGAAGGGTGTTGAGAGATTGCTCAAACAATGCTAAGATAAATTGCTTGACATTATAGGCCCTTTGGCAAAATTTTTTAACATGACAGAGGAATCTCTGTCTCATAACACCCATGTGGATCTTCATACCCTAAGAGGATGGGTCCAAAGAGCTGTTTGCTTATTGGGCAATGCCAACACGGCATTGTCAACAGAAAGAAGTAGGGTTATACTACAAATCATCGACCCCAAACTCTTTGATATGGCTACTACAGAGGCAGGCCCAGATGCCAATGGCTTACTATTTGGGGAATCATTTATTAAGAACTTAGGGAAATTTGTAAATACATTTACTGCCCTAGATAAGGCCCAGATCTCTAAAAAAAAGGTCTTCAACAGGAGGGTTTTTGTCAGTGCTGGGAAAGGAAAGGGTCGCTTTCCTGGCTGACCCTCGGGTCCCTCTAGAAATCAATACGGGAACCCTCAAGACCCAATACCATATGGATGAGGATCTTATTCTAAGGAGATCAGGCCTCCTCCCCCATTCTATCCACTACGTGGCAGAGTTTGGCGGGCGAAGGCATCTAGAGGCTCTACTCGTTTCAGACCTCTCTCAGGTAAGTATCATCCCTACTCATCTACTTTGGACAAAAATGGGTGGCAGACTCACCCATTTTTTCCAAGCCTGGTCTCAGATCTCCTCGTACCAGTGGGTACTCCAAACAATTCAAGGGTATGAAGTAGAATTTTATACCCATCCCCAACAACTAAAAATCCCAACTTCTATCCGATTTTCAGAAGAGGATTTTTATATAGTAGATTTGTAGATTCTGGAATTTCAGAAAAAAGGCGCTATTATTCCAGCCTTAACCCATGAACCTGGGTTTATAAGCAACATCTTTCTAGTTCACAAAAAAGACGCAGGAGTTCGCCCAGTCAAAAATCTGAGAGAACTAAACAAATTCATTCTTTACAGACATTTCAAAATGGAAGACATCCATTGCCTCAGGGACCTTCTTCTATCGTCAGATTGGGTGGTTAAACTAGACCTAAAAGACACCTATCTGACTATTCCCATTACACGTCACCAACAACATCTCCTCCAGTTTATCTGGAAAGGGGTTCTATGGCAATTCACTTGTCTCCCCTTCAGACTATCATCATCCCCACGGTGCTTCACAAAAACCATGAAGCCAGAGGTTTCTTACCTGAGAAGCAGAGGAATACGCATGATTATCTATCTAGACGATATGTTAATCATGTCCCAAGATCCTCTGATACTTGTGAACCATCTCCGTCTTACAATTCAAACTTTAACAGATCTCGGTTTCCTCGTAAATTGGAAAAAATCCGTAACATCCCCAATTCAAAACATTGAGTTTTTAGGGTTTGTGATAAACTCAATAGCCTCTACGCTACTCTTACCACGCAACAAATTAAAAAATATTCACAAGGAGATAAAATCCATTCTAAAGAAGGATATTATTTGTTTACGGATGATTGCGAGAATAGTGGGTCTGTTGTCAGCCTCGATCCAAGCCATTTTCCCAGCCCCTCTTCATTACTGTGCTCTTCAGAGATTGAAAATCTCTCACCTCCGCAAAGGTCTCGGATACTCTGATTTGATCCCTTCTATCTTCTATCTTTAGAAGCGAGAGAACTGCTGTGGTGGTTAAATCACATGGAGGCATGGAATGGGAGAGCAATTTTTGGAATGTCTCCAGAAATCATTATCGAGTCAGATGCCAGCAATATGGGCTGGGGAGCGAGATGTGGCCACCTCACCACGGGAGAGAAATGGTCCTAAGAGGAAATGGACATGCATATCAACTGTTTAGAACTCTTGGCGGGATCCTTCATAATCAAGAGGTTTACGAAATAAACATCAAATTGTTGCATACTTTTAAAGATGGACAATGTATCAGCAGCGTGATACATAAACTATTTAGGGGGCATAACGTTGAAAACCCTGGCTGTTTTGGCAAAAGAGCTTTGGCACTTTTGCCTAGACAGGAACATATCTATAAAAGCAGAATACTTACCAGGACTTTCCAATACCGTAGCGGATTGGAACTCAAGACATGTTACACGAAACAATTTTCGCTTATTTAAATTCAAGTTGGGAACCCATAACACTAGACCTCTTTGCGTCCAGATTAAACTCTCAAGTACCAAATTTCTTCAGTTGGAGATCGGATGCAGAAGCTCTAGCTCGGGATGCCTTTCTCCAACCTTGGCCTCTCCAAGGGAGTCATGCATTCCCTCCTTTTGCCATGATTCCCAGGGTGATTCTTCAAGTCAGGAAGCAGAAAATCACTTTAGTCCTGGTCACTCCTTTCTGGACAGCTCAACCGTGGTTCCCGCCACTCCTAGATATGTCCATAGATGTACCACTCTATCTGTCCCTGTTTCCAATGTTATTATGGGACCCAACTGGGAACTCGCACAACCTTCTACTTCAAAATCAACTTCATCTTTTAGCGTGGCAAATTTCGGGAATACAGGATTTATTGACAAACTTTTGGAGTTGGCTCGTGTCACGGTTAGTAAGAACACACAGGCAATCAGGTAAGGTTAAGATCAGCTTTATTGAGAATAATAAATCAACAAGTAAGAATCACCGTACTCAGGTCCAGATAAGGACAGTACCGTGGTACTTCCCAAATCTGACACAGGTCAGGATGAACAGAAATGATTGGCAAGCAAAATACAGTAAGAACTAAGTAGGCTTGATCCGTCGACTGGTAACTGGAACAGAGTAAACTACAGCAGTACCAAACCGCGGAAAGGCCCTTCTATTCTGGTGGTAGGTAACTGCAGGGCAAATCCCTAGAAGACTAGGGGTAGCGGAGGCATCACAGATAGGACACTGGCAAGTGACCGAGTCCCTAGAACACTAGGGATAACGGAGGCAACCCAGATAGGACACTGGCAAGTGACCAAGTCCCTAGAAAGCTAGGGATAGCGGAGGCAACCCAGGTAGGACACTGTCAAGTGACCGAGTCCCTAGAATGCTAGGGATAGCGGTGGCAGAACAAATCGGACACTGGCAGATGACCGAGTCCCTAGAAAGCTAGGGATAATGGAGGCAACACAGCTAGGACACTGGCAAGTGACTGAGTCCATAGAAAGCTAGGGATAGCAGAGGCAGTACAGATAGAATACTGGCAAAAGACCAGAGCTACTTGCAACACAATCTCCCAGGTGGCCTAGGGAGTGACAGGCCAAGCAGGCGCCGTAGCGGTAGTCACTGCGTAGCAAAAGTAAGAGTAATGGAGCACAGGGTACGCACCCAGACGGGTCAGAAGCCAGAATGCCAGATCGGTACACACAGAGGTAGTAGCCAGTCCTAGTCAGCAACGGAATCAGATACTCAGCCAAAGACAGGTCGGTACACACGAAGGTAGTCAGCCAGTCAGCAAAGGAGCGGGTTCTCAGCCAAAGCCAGTATCGGTTCCCGTGATTACCTGTCACTCTCTGCTGTGGTGTGTTCCTATTGTTAGTACCTGTTATGCCCGCCCAGTATGGCTTTCTTATACTGGGCCTTTGGCACTTGTCAGGAGCCCTTTCGTGGTGTTCCAGTACTAGTGCTTTCCTTGCTGTGTTCCTGCGTTCCTGTGTACCGATTCGGCTTGTCTGACTATTCTCCTGGTTCCTGCTCCGTGTATGACCCGGCCTGGCTGACGTTCCTGCTCCGTGATTGATCCAGCTTGTCTGACGCTCCTGCTCTGTGTATGACCCGGCCTGGCTGACGTTCCTGCTCCGTGATTGATCCGGCTTGTCTGACGCTCCTGCTCCGTGTATGACCTGGCCTGGCTGACTTTCCTGCTTGGTTCCAGTTTCCTGTGATCCGGTTCCAGTGAGACTTCATCTATTTCGCTTGGCGACATTGAGAACTGTCAGACTTGTGCCTCTTTTGCTGACCTCCCACTTGCTGAGCTTATTGCCTCCGTTACCAAGCCTGTCCGTTAACACTTGCAGCGCTTGTTGCCACAGATTAAGGGCCATCCGTTAACACCTGCTTAGCCTGTTGCCTCCGTTACCGAGCCTGCTCGCTGACACTTGCAGTACTTGTTGCCTCAGATACTGAGACATCCGTTACCTCTTGCTGAGCTTGTTGCCTCCGTTACCGAGCCTCCCCATTAACACTTGCTGAGCTCATTGCCATTCTTATCAAGCCTGTCTGTTACACTTGCAGAGCCGTGGTGATTTCCGTTACTGTCTACCTGGTGCTCTTGCCATTCACACGCTCCGTTAACGCACCGGAAGGGTGCTACTGGCTCTGGTCCTACTCAGCTCTAAGCAGTGTTGGGGTATCCGTTTACGCACCACGGGGTGCTACTGGCTCTGGTCCCGTTCAGCTCTGGCAGTGTGGGTATCCATTGACGCACCAAGGTGTGCTGTTGGCTCAGGTTCCATTCAGCTCACGCAGTGTCATTAACCCATTCAGCACCGCGAGTGCCTTTTGCTCTGATCCCATTCAGCTCACTCAGTGTGGCTATCTATTTACGCACGGCAGAGTGCCCTTGGCTCTTGTATTAAGTGGCTCTAGCATAAATGGTTGGTCTTGCAAATCGCCAGTCCTTGAGGACTACTGTTTGGACTCAATTCTGACAGATCCTCTATATCAGCATCTCACGAATATATCGATGGTATTCCCTCTGGCCAACACCCATTAATTTGTAAACTAATGAAAGGTATTAAAATATCCAGACCACCTAAGGTGAAATACTCTAATTTATGAGATGTCAATTCGGATCTCATATTGTTAGATTCCTGGCCAATTAACGAAGAACTATTGCTCAAACAACTTTCCGCAAAACTTACTATGCTCCTTTCTACTTTAATTTTGAAGAGTTTCAGATGTACATGCTCTAGACATTTCCAACAGGTTCTGTTAACACAAAGGAGTACATTTTCTGATTTCCAGATGCACCAAATCTTCAACTAGGGAAATCTTCTATCCCAGTTTCCCTCAAAATCCCCAACTGTGTGTGGTCTCGTGTCTTAAGGTTTATTAATCTATTACTTCTAAAATCAGATTCAATGATTCTCAACAATTATTGATTTATTTTGTTAAACCTTACTTACCAGTTTCATCAGCTGCTTTAGCAAGATGGGTTCGCTGGATCATGCAAGCCGCTGGCATTGATATTATGCTGTTTGGAGCACACTCCTCTTGGGGGGGCTATGGCTTGTAAATCTTTCTTACTTGGCAGTAGTCTCCAAGATAGAGCGGCAAATTGGTCCAGGGAATCCACTTTCAAAACGTTTTATTTTAACCTATTAAACATGTAACTTGTAACATTATTCAACAGCTTTAAACTTGCATAATAGGAGTCTCCGTGTCTTGTCTTGAATTTTGTGGATTTTCCTAATTTAGTGAGGGAAAATCAGGATTTTAATAAAGACACAGAGTATTATCCACCCACTTTTAACCCTCCCTTTTTTTGCATTCTATGTTTCACTCAGGCTGAAAGATACCATGGTTGAAGAGACCTAATTATGGAAAGTTTCCAGTCTACATTTCTTCGAGAATCCAGTTCTTTGAGTTATTCACATTGAAGTTTTCCGGTTACTTACCTGCACCAAAGAAAGAGGAAATTATGCTACCTGTTCTTACTGTTCTACACTTGAGGGAGTTCTGATTGGTTACATATGTGTAAAGGGTGGGGTTATCTAACTTTCATGTTACTTTGATTTCTTCAAACCATTCAAACTTTGCTGCTGAGTAGTAAAGATGGAGAAATATGCATAATACTCAACTCCGTGTCTTTATTAAAATCCTGATTTTCCGTCACTGAATTAGGAAAATCCACAAATTGTGGAGACATCTCTAGCATTCAAGCAGATAAAATACAGACATTTCCATGTAAGTCGAAGAGGCTTAGATTACATTACAGTTGAATTGGACACTGGGTACAACATTACTTGAAAAAATGCTTGTCTGGAGTATTTCATTCATGCCAGTTTAGGAATTCAGTATCTTAAGAAGCAATGTTTTGGATGATGAGCATCTCCCAATCACCATCACAGAGCATCATCAAATGTGGGAACCTAAGACACTGCTGCCAATCAGAATTTCTCATGTCACCTTGGTTCTTGATCTGACAATTTCTATTTCAACAGCTTTAGGTTGTTAAAGTTCCTGAATTCAGTTGATAGGGGAACAGGTTTGACATCTAGCTCAATCAGCTCTGAATACACTGATTAAATGTGCATGCTTGGAAGCCCTGATTTCAAATGTAAACAATGCTCAAAATAGAACCCTGACAAAAAAAATAGTAAGAAGCAGCGCTCAGAGGGAAGTACCCCAAAGCGTATGTGGATATACACACTGATATAGACAAAATCTGCAGAATATCTAGAACATGACTCTTAGTAAATGTGTATACATACAGAGGTGAGAGGTATATAATAGCTGTTAGTGGTGGCAACAGTTAGAATGAACACCCTTTTCATGTGCAGTTCTGAACCATAAGAGGCTAGCCAGACATCTACATAACCTATTGGTGAAAGCTACAATATTGTTTTAACCCTTTGAGTGTCAGAGGGGTATGCAATGCAGTTAATCACTTTCTAAGTTTGGTGTTTGCAGTAGACATTATCAATTCACAGGTCTAATCTATTCAACTATGTAGACCTGTACATATTGCTTACCAGTAATTCCCTTACCTATTCTTTTAATATTTCATAATTTTCAATGTACATTCTACTGCAGTGCTTTCACTGTATGTATTTTATCGTTTAAACAAATAAATATATTTGTTTATATATTTGTATTGATCAGTCACCAATTACTACACATAGACACCCCTTGTGCTGTTTTTCTCTTTTTTTTCTCTCAAAATATAACCCATCTCAATTATTCATTTCTCATGACCCCTTCAATGGAATATTGTAAAGTTTACAGAGTGTGACTCTCCTCATGGTTCAATGTTAAACGCATAAGTGTGCATTACAGACAATGCTTTTCTGTAGTGTTGTCACTAATAATCATTAATTAATTAGCTTCATCATATGCTGACACCTATTTTACTTTCTAGACATTTAAACCTTCACATTCCTACACATACACACCTGAAAAATAACTCATGAACACATAGGAATGGAAATTGTTACAGCATACAGCACATTACTGATTCACCTCATTAGATGATGGATTTTCCATAACAACTGCAGAATTTGAATATTCAGGCCTTTTCGGGCTTAGCTATCCTAAGCCATTTCGGGATGCTTTCTACTCTCTTAATACATTATCTAAACTTTCCAACACTACAGTTTCAGCAGGAAAATTTGCCATATTAGTAACTATAACTCGGTTAATGCATCAGCTGTAGTATCTGTTCAAAACCTCAAGGTGACAGGTTCTAGTCCTGGCAAGGTCAGCTCAGCTTTTGACCTCTCTGAGGTAGATAAAATGAGTCCAGGACATACATGAAAATGAGAGACAATCTCAATGCATTCTTCCTGGTAAAATACTTTCACAAAAATATATATGCGCATGGCAATTTAATGTCTTAAAGCTGCATTCAGGAGGGTCTCCTGAATCTATATTTTACCACTCAGGAGAACATTTTGGCTGTAATGTAATCAAAAGGCTGATTATAAAATAGAATAATAAGTAGGAAGATTTTAGATTATGTTACATTCTAGCCCTATTCATATTCCAGTAATATTCTTGGATATATTTTGGATAACAGCCCAATACCTGCAACTCAATAACAGATTTCTTGTTTGTCCTATCTGCTTCATGTTGGTAATACAGGGTTAAACAATCTGTAGCACACATTCTGTTGCTGAAATACAACTCCCATCATCCTTAGATGGCCATTGGCCAAGATGATCAGAGTAGTAGTCCAGCAACAGCTGGAAAGTTTACAGTTTGTAGCATTAATTCTGAATAGGTATTATTATTATTCTTTATTTATATAGAGCCTCAGGGCTTTACAATAGGGAATGGACATACAGAGATATTAAATAGTACAATTCAAATGTGGAGAACAGAAGGATCAGAGGGCCCTGCTTGTGAAAGCTTAGGTACCAGTCCTTTCTTTTTTCCTCTGAAACTCAACATATAATATTACTGGAGATTGGGGAAAAAAAAGAGAGGTGTAAAATAGACCTTACATTGCACATGAAGGGTAATGATTTCTCCCATGTTTGTGTGCGTGGGACAAAGTGTGTTATGGAGTGTGGGAGAGGTGAGAGGTGTGAGATTAGTACACAGAGGACTGCAAGCATTGGCTCAGAATGATTGCTGCTGATACAGTGCAAACAGACTAATGGACATTACCTAATGTGCAAACATCTCACAGCTTATCTACTGTTAATTTGAAAGCTAGAGGCAATTACAAAGGTGAGGGAGGGTACACAAGTTCTCACGCATATCAGCAGGTCACATACACATGAGTATACAAAACACTGTGGAAATTGTGGTTTGGTGAAAATTAAATGCAAGTGGCAATACCTGCTCCCAAATATATTTTTCCACAGCATACCACATATACCACTGTACAGTAAGCAAACATTTATTATTTTTAGGACCATTAACTATTGCGTCCCTTGTTACATCCTCCACAGGACTGCTGTCTGCTCAGTGTAAACACTGAACAGCTGTTGGACCTACCTTCCTCACGACATCATGGTGCTTGAGACTTGCAGCTCCATTTTTTTAAGAGAAGGGGAGATATGAAATCATTTACACTTACATAATATGATCAGAAATTATTCAGTTAGGTAGCTATTTAAATGAGTAAGCAATTAAATTATGTTTCAGAAATACTTCAGAAATTTGCACTATCACAGTCACACGGTACAGTGACAAAAGTGAGTCACTGATTCTGTGACTATATAATATATATATATATATATATATATATATATATATATATATATATATATATATATAATATATATATATATATATAATATAGATATAATATATAATTCTTTATTTATATAGCGCCAACTAATTTGTGGGGCAGCTATGTAGAATTTTACTGGGGGGAGCATATGTCGAATTTTATTATTATATTCTCTAGGATGTTTGTCACGATGCAGTCATGTGCAGTATAGACTGCCCGCATTTGGGCAGTCTCTACTGTGCATGATTGTATCACGTGAGTGAGGCGACGCAAGACTGCATCACGTGGAGCAGTGAGGTAGCGGCCTCTTAACATTACCCAGACCTTGGCCCGTGTACACTAGTAGATAGATATATCTATAGATATATATGTAAGTAGAAAGGAAGCACTATCACTTAAATAATTCACAAATGGCCTGGGTGCTATGGTTTGGCTATAGCTTTACATAAAATAGAAAGTTCCAAGCACTCATAGGACTTGTAGGGGATGAATGAAAAAAACTTTTATTGTATGGTCAGTGTATATATATCCTTTTCTGAGTCCACAAATTAGTAACAACACATAACAGAATTTATGATTTAATTTTTTGTGGAATAACTAAAGTGCACTAACCATAGTTTAGAATGTTCAATTAGCCTATAATGTCAAGATAATACCCCGAAAGCAAACATTTCCTGAAAGTAGATATCCAATTCAAAATGTACACTAAACTCACAATTTATAGCACAGCATCTCTCATACACACATAATACAACAAACAAAAACATTTAAATGTCACACATCTCCTGAGTACACTGATACCTGTGGAGGGGGTGGGGCAGTAAATGTCAATGCTGTGGCGATATGATTTTGTTGATTTGGTCAAAGTAATTTGAGTCTTTGATGTAGACACACATCACCATATGCACTAAACTTTAGGGGTGCAAGGGGAGGGGAGGGGAGGAGAAGTTCTCCATTAGCATACAGGCTTGTTGAACTGCTGTCTATGTGCTAGGGATGCCCTGCCTTGCACATCAAAAGCAGTACGACAATACCAGGGGGACATCAGGAGGGGTCCAGATGCCCGTCACGTGGTCTGATTTTCACTCAAAAAATTGACATAGTGCAGGATTTTTAAATATATACACAAGTTATGAGGCAGCATATGTCAAAATTTAACTGTGTGGGGGCAGCATATGTTGAATTTTACTGGGTGGGAGCAAATGACAAATTTTACTGGGGGGTGAGCAGCATATGTTAAATTTATTTGTGGGGCAGCATATGTCAAATTTTATTGGGGGACAGCATATGTTGAATTTTACTTGGTGGGGCATCATATGTAGAATTTATTTGTGGTGCAGCTATGGGGGGAGCATATGTCGAACTTTAACTTTGTGGGGGCACCATATGATTAATTTTAACTGTGGGGTAGTATTGTGGTGCAACATGGGAAACATCACCATTGTGTATTAGCCCCACATACACTGACTGACACCCCCCACAGCCTTGTTCCCTTGCCCAGGCAGTGCCCTTTGGGATTTCTGTCTACTACTAGGCAAGGGAAAAAGGCTTGGGGCTCAGACAGTGTATATGGGGTTCTGTGGCTTACAGTGGGCAAGTGAATAAGTATGGGGGTCAGGCAGTGTACCTGGGGTTCTATCACTACCAGTGAGCAAGGGAACAAGGCTGGGGGGGCAGCTGGTAGCTACAAATCCCCATGGACGATACATGACCCCAAGCCTTGTTCCCTTGGGAGTGCACAACATGTAGGAAATATGATACAGCGCTGAGGGGATGATTATGTACTGCTTCATGTACTTTTTAATCCTTTGAGTGCCACAGGTGTGCTCCAAGAACATTACTATGGCACTCAAAGGGTTAAAGGAGTGATGCTGTCCATGGTGCTGAAAGGATCCTCTCCACTCCCCTACTGAGCAAGTGGGGAAGCAGAGAGAATTCTCTCAGACTTCAGGGTTGTCTACTGCTGGTGATATATCGGGGAGAGCATCTATTCCACACTGCCAGCAGTTCAACAACCCTCCATGCTTATTATTGATTGAGGGCTGTTACTGCAATCAAAGGGTAGATCCCAACTTCACCAGCCTCAGGTAGGCAAAGCTGAGATTGTGAACTCAGACAGCAGGCTGCTATCGGAGTTTAGTGCATGTGGTGAAGTGTCAAATGAACATGTAAATACTAGGGATGGGTGAAAACTTTTACCTCAAGCCAAAATTAGTGAAAAATTGCACATTTTGCTTGGCAAAAAATTTCCTGTGAAAAGTGCAATTTTCCCACTTTTTTCGCCTAGCTCATTGCATTGAAATCAATGGGAAGAAATTTTTTCCCCAACACATGAAAGTTTTCTCTACTTTTCTACAGCATTGTACCAGGGTATCAGGCTCTCACATCATGCCATTCTATGTATCACGGTGCCCGTGATTGTTCTCTTTTCCTGTCTATCACCAGTAGGGGGCTCTCCATTGGCTGGCTGCCTCCGCTTCCTGCTGCCAGTCTCCGCCGATGTTCCGGTTGACCGTCTGCCTGCTGGTTCCTGCTTCCATTAGCTGATTCCTGTCCAGTCGTTTCCTGTCTTCAGACGTTCCTGAGCCGCCTTGGCGACATTGTTATCTTGCCGGTTATCATACAGAGTAATGGTTTGCTCCCCAAGCCATCAGGCTGCCTTAGTACTATAGTGTTCCACGTACAGGGTACTGGTTCGCTCCCCAAGCCATCCGGCTGCCTCAGTGCCATAGTGTTCCACGTACAAGGTACTGGTTCGCTCCCCAAGTCATCCGGCTGCCTCAGTGCCATAGTGTTCCACGTACAAGGTACTGGTTCGCTCCCCAAGTCATCCGGCTGCCTCAGGGCTATAGCGTTCCACGATCAGGGTACTGGTTCGCTCCCCAAGCCATCCGGCTGCCTCAGTGCTATAGCGTTCCACGTACAGGGTACTGGTTTGCTCCTCAAGCCATCCGGCTGTCTCTGTGCTATAGCGTTCCACGTACAGGGTACTGGTTCGCTCCTCAAGCCATCCGGCTGCCTCAATGTTATAGCGTTCCACGTACTGGGTACTGGTTCGCACAGTAAGCCATCCGGCTGTCTCAGTGCTCTAGCATTCCACGTACAGGGTACTGGTTCGCTTCTCACGCCATCCGGCTGCCTCAGTGTTATATTGTTCCACATACAAGGTACTGGTTCGCTCCTCAAGCCTTCCGGCTGTCTTAGACTGATAGCGTCCCACGTACAGGGTACTGGTTCGCTCCGAAAGCCTTCTGGCTATCTCTGTATTTTCGCATCCCACGTACAGGGTACTGGTTCGCTCCTCAAGCTACCCAGCTTCCTCAGTGTCATAGCGTTCTATGTACAGGGTGAGTGAAGAGAAGTGAACAGACAGAGCAAGCGATTAGCACCAGCTTGGATAGTCAGACAAGCCAGGCTCATACAGGGAGCGGGTAGTCAGCCAGAGCCACAGGTCTGCACCAGGTAGGATGTCCACTAGGAGTAGGTAACGCTGGGAGGATAGTTGGACAGAGCCACCGGTCAGCACCAGAAAGGATAGTCAGACAAGTCAGGATCATACACGGTGCGGGTAGTCAGCCAGAGCCACAGGTCAGCACCAGAATGGATAGTCAGACAAGCTGGGTCATACACAGAATACAGGAACAACTGGAACTAGAACTGCATGCACAACAACGTAAGGGTAACTGAGTCAGGATCCAGTTCCCTTTAAAGCCAGCCAGGAAGTAGATGGGTGGAGACTTACATGACCCAAATGCTTAAGACTGGGGCATGCATCATAACGCAGTCTCACACCCAAAATATGACGCAGTGGAGACGAGATGCGTCACCTACCACGTCCAAGTGGCAGCCGCATCAACTGGATGGACGCAACTATGCCGGAAGCCTCGGGCGACACGACACATGAAGCCTGGCGTCATACAGGCTCCAGGTTCCCAGCGTTGCCCATGCTGGGATTAAGGTACGCGTTGTGACATTCTCTCTTTTCTATGTATTTTTATAATGTATTTATTGATGACTGTTGTATCCAGTTCTCTATAAATAGGACTCGCAGGGCTAAGTTCGGTCTTTGAAGTGGATCTGCAAATCTACAATATGTGTTGAGTCAATCATGTAAAGCAAAACACAAAAACACAGACAGAGCGCCAATAGTGTGTTATCCAATATAACTAGATATATTCATACCATCATAAAGAAATACACTCACAATTTAGTATTGTTGACCGTCTGACTTATATCAGCAATCAACTAATAAAGCTTGCAGGTACTTTACCCGTCCCTGCATGGGTGCCGTGTTTCTCCTCCTCTCCAAATACTCAGCCGATTTCAAGCAGGCGATCCACCACAATTCCAAGAGTTGTGTGAAAAAATAAAAATAATACAAAATAATAAAAAATAATAAAAAGTGTGCAGTCGATTTAAAAAATATATATTTATTTATACCAATAAAATAGGCTATATAATGGTATAATATAGCCTATTTTATTGGTATAAATAAATATATATTTTTTAAATCGACTGCACACTTTTTATTATTTTTTATTATTTTTATTTTTTGGATGATGCCTATACTGGCTAGCCAGTATTTGGTTGGTTGCTATTAGCTTCACAACAATTCTGTCACTTCTGGTGGGTTTGTATAACAGCCCCATACATGCCTACATTATTGCAACCACTGTAAAAATGTACGTTTGAGCATCAAATCCTAACTTTTACCAATGTATAACCTGTTACACTAGGGATATTGACATGTTTGTGGTCAAAAGTGTATATAGGTTGTCTGCCAACTTCAAGGCTCCTACCTACCTACCTCAAATCTGAAGTGTACATGAATTTAGTATAATGCAATTAAAAAGCAGGGATAATGTTTTTTGTCTGCTGTCAGCAAAACTTTTGTTAGGGGGAAAAAGAGAGGTGTTGCTGATATCCTCCCTAATTGCAAAATCACCTGCATGCAGGGAGCTGCGTGCCTATCAAGCAGGTTGAAGTAGCCAAAACCTTCCCAAATACATACAAAAAAACCTGACAAGCACTGAAATGAACTTGTGTTTAGTATAATTATTTTAATTGCATTATACTAAATACGTGTTCACTTCAGAGTTCAGGCAGATAGGGACATGCCCAGAGGTGCCTTGATGTTGGCATACAAGCTACTCATGCTTTTGGCCACAAACATGACATTAAACCTCTCTGTTTATTATCTGTGGTACATCATATACTATTTACTGGTAAAGTTAAGATTTGATGTGCACACTTCCTTCGTAAACGTTCTGTATCTATAGCCATAATACAGTCTTTGCTGATCCCTTAACTATATATATATATGTAACTATTTGAACACTGTTGGTAGAACTCACCAGGTTTTTGTGAATTTTATTTAACTTACTATTGAATCCCATGGGTTCTACACTGGAGGGGAGCTATTTTGGTTTATTGAGACCCTGATTATCATTCCACATGCATTGCTGTGACCAGCTATTGCACTGACAGCAGAGATCAGCAGTGACTGAGATCTTGTTTGGAGGATATTAGGACCCCCCCTGATGCTCCCCTGCTAGTTATCCCCCAACTCAGAGCCATAAACCTCTCACATACAGCCCCCTAAAGTCTTAAATAATGTATTCTTATCAGGCCTCCCACAAAACGCTAAAGTACATAGTAAGATAGTTAATGAGGCTGAAAAAAGCCAAATGTCCATCAAGTTCAGATCATAACTCATCACCCTTGTTGATCCAGAGGAAGGCAAAAGAGCAAAAAAAACCAACCCTTTTAATGCCATTTCCAAATAAGCCTCAACTGGGTAAAAACAATTCCTTCGTAGCTCTACAAGACAGTCGGATATTCCCCTGGATCAACATCCTTCCTCCTTTGAAACCAGCTATCATAATTCTTAATATTTTTTGTGAGCTAAAAATCTATTGTTTATTAGTACTGCTAAAATTTTCTCTAAAAACGAGTTTTCATGGATTCATCAAGAGGCGATATATCAGATAGACAGTTTAAACACAATAATATATGCTAGCGCATCTCACTGTGTATTCATTATAATAGATCACTGGAAAAAACGCAATAATCAGCACATACCCCATACCCCAAATTCGCAAAATAGATTTTTCAGATGGTGAAAATTGTAGCAGAAAAAATATAATTCGCCTATTCATGAAAACACGCATTTCAAATCCTCCAAAAAAGAGGATTTTAGTCTCACCTGTTAGATCCTTTTCTCATAGTCCATACAAGTTACTGGTAACTCTGGGTAGGCGATTCACATCTTTAAGTAGGCAGGAACAATTCTAGAATTGATTGCAGGGGTGGAGCCTACTTTCCCTCCTTGGCTGCAGCTAGCCAACCAGCTCCAGAAAGATTTGAGACACTAACTATTGACTAGATAGTGAAGGGAAAGAAGGCTCCTGTGAGCATGACAATGAAGGACCCCCACAGGAGAGCCAAGCATGGTCCCTTGACAGAGTGGGAGACCAGTAACCTGTATGGGCTAAGAGAAAAGGATTTAACAGGTAAGACTAAAATCCTCTTTTCTCTGTCATCCAATACAGTTTACTGATAACTCTGGGATGTCCAACCATTGAGTTTCCCAGAGGTGGGAGGTAAGGCAAGGACCAGATGCAAGGCCCCCAAAGTCACCAGAGCAGATATGAACCATCAGATCAGAGATAGCACAACAAAACAATGAAGTGTCAACGGACACTGAACAGGGGTAACAACACCCCAAAACTGTTACACAGCACACTGAATTAGAGCCAACAGAGCTCAAAAGTGAAGGAAGCACTAAGAACCAAAGGAGATCCTAGACAGGCAAGATTGCCTCCAGGTTCTTCCTCCCAAAGCTGGCGTCAGCCTAAGCCAGCACATCAACACGGTAGTGCTTCGAACAGGTGTGCACAGATGACCAGGTGGCAGCCTTGCACAATTGATCAACAGAGGCCTGATTCTTGTAAGCCCAGGAGGCCCCAATAAATCGTGTAGTATGAGCCATGACCCTGAAAGGTACAGGCTTCTTCCTCAGCTCATAAGCCTTACGAATAGTGGACTTGATCCAAGATGCAATAGTCACCTTGGATGCAGGTCTTCCTGCCCTAGGACCCTCAGGGATGACGAACAACGTGTCACACTGCCTGATAGACTCAGTGCGATGCACATAAAACTTGAGACAATGCACCACGTCTAACAAGTGGAGATCCCTCTCCTTGTCAGAGGTGAGGTCAGGGCAGAAAGAGGGCACCACAATCTCCTGATTGGTGTGAAACTCTGAAAACCACCTTTGGAAGAAACTCCTGAGAAGTGCAAAGCACCGCCTTGTCCTTGTGAAACACCATAAAAGGTGGTTTACAGGACAGAGCATGTAACTCCGCGACACGGCGAATGGACACGATCGCCAGGAGAAAGGCCGTTTTCCACGTCAACAGGTATAGAGGAATAGTAGCCAAGGACTCAAATGGAAGGCGCTGAAGAACGCCCAAAACCAAGTTAAGATCCCACGGAGGAGCAGGATTCTTGAAGGCAGGACGAGTATGAGCAACGCCCTGGAAGAAAACCTTGACATCAGGAAGGATGGCAATATGCCTCTGAAAAAAAACAGAGAGAGCAGAAGTCTGAACCTTAAGGGAACTCAAACTGAGGCCCTTATCCACACCATGCTGCAAAAAGGCCAGGACCGTAGGCAGATCAAGTTCCTGAGACTTGTCAGTACACCAAGATAGAAAGGTCGACCAGACACAATGGTAGATCTTGGAAGAAACAGGTTTGCGGGCACTGAGCATAGTAGCCACCATCCAGGAAGAAAAACCTTTCTTATTCAATACTGAGGGTTCAATTTCCAAGCCATCAAAGCTAGCCAGTAAATATCCTCCTTCCTCAGGTAACCCTGTAGAAGATGATCCAGATGGCAAGGAAGCCGGAATGGATCCTCCACTGACAGATCCAAAAGCTCTGGAAACCAAGCCTGTTGAGGCCAGTATGGAGCAATCAGAATGACTGGACAACTCTCCAGTCCTAATTTCCATAACACTCTGTGCAACATTGGGAGGGGAGGAAAAATGTAGGCCAGAGGGAATAACCAAGGTATGGACATTGCATCCATCGCCAGAGCTAGAGGGTCCCTCCAAAGAGAGCAGAACCTCAGAACCTTCCTGTTATGTCTTGTCACCATCAGGTCAATGTAAGGAAGACCCCATTTCTGAACAATGAGGGTGAACAACTCTGGGTGCAGCTCCCACTCTCCTCTGTCCACTATGTGTTGACTGAGGAAGTCCGCCATGACGTTGCCTACAGGCGCACGCCAACGAGGGGAGCCTGCCATTTGGATTTTTTTTTTTTAATATTCTTTAAAAAAAAAAAAAAAAAAAAAAACTAGCCACCACCCTGGCTGCGCCGGCAGCACCCACTCACATTGCCCGCCCCCCCCTAGTCTTGTACCTGATGGAGCTCTCTCGTCGCCTCTTTACGAATGCAGAGCGCTGGGAGATGACATCATCTCCCAGCACTCTGCATTCCTGAATAGGAGACCAAGCGGGAGCTCCATCAGGTACAAGATTGTGCCAAAGGAGGCACATACAGATCTCCTACCAGGGAGGTAGGAAACGGGCAATGTGGAGCTAATGGGGGGCAATGTGGAGCTAATGGGGGCAAGGTGGAGCCGATGAAGGGCAATGTGGATATGGTGGGGGCAAGTTGGAGCTGATGGGGTGGGGGGCAATGTGGAGCTGATGGGGGGCATTGTGAGGGCAATGTCGAGCTGATGGGGGCAATATGGAACTGATGGGGGGTGTTGTGAGGGCAATGTGGAGCTGATGGGGCAATATGGACCTGATGGGGGGCATTGTGAGGGCAATATGAAGCTGAAGGGGGCAATGTGGAGCTGATAGGGCAATATGGAGCTGATGGGGGCATTGTGAGGGCAATATGGAGCTGATGGGGGCAACTTGAGGGCAATGTAGAGCTGATGGGGGGCAGTGTGAAGGCAGTATGGTATATGGAGATGATGGGGGCAGTATGGAGCTGATGGGGCAATGTGAGGGCAATGTGGAGCTGATGGGGCAATATGGAGCTGATGGGGGGCATTGTGAGGGCAATATGGAGCTGATGGGGGGGCAATGTGGAGCTGAAGGGGGCAGTGTGAAGGCAGTATGGTATATGGAGATGATGGGGGCAGTATGGAGCTGATGGGGGCAATGTGAGGGCAATATGGTATATGGAGATGATGGGAGCAACGTGAGGGCGATATATGAGATGATGGTGGCAAGCTGGAGCTAATGGGGGCAATGTGGTGATGATGGGGGCAATGTGAGGGCAATATGGATATGATGGGGGGGCAGCGTGGAGATTAGGAGCATTGTGGAGGTATCCAGGTATCCAATCTGTAAGTATGTGTCCTGAAGATCCAGAGAAACAAGGAGTTCCCTCGGGGACATGGCAGCAATCAACGTGCGTAGAGACTCCTGGTGAGTCTGGATCACAAAGGAATTGAGATCCTTTAAATCCAAAATGGGATGACAGCTGCCGTCCTTCTTGGAGACCACAAAGAGGTTTGAGTAAAAACCCATACCTCTGTCCTGAACTGGAACCAGCTCTAGAATGTCCTTGTCCAGAAGAGCCTGAACAACGCCGTTGAACAGCGTTTCCCTGTGCCCTGAGTCATATGAGAAGGAAACAAGCGAAAGGAAGGAAGAGATACGAAAGGGATCCTGTACCCTTCTAGCACCACCTGTAAAATTCATGGGTCCATCACAGAATCTTCCCAAATGCTGTGATAGTGTCGCAGACGACCACCCACAGCAGAGTGTGGACCCGGGTTTGGTGAGTCATGCTGAAGAAGGCTTGGAAGCCTTGGGCTTGGAGGAGACCTTGGGCTTCCATTGCTGTTTGGGCTTGGAGGAGGTACACGGAGCTGAGGGAACCGTCTGGTTCGCCGGACGTGTCTCATTCTGGAAGGAACTAAAATACTAGTTACGCTTAAGCAGTGTTTTCTTCCTAGGAACCAAGGGTAGAAGTGTACTCTTACCCCCTGCAGTCTCATAGATCAGATCCTTAAGATCTTGCCCAAACAAAGAAGTGCCTTGAAAAGGCAAGGAGAGCAATGCTTTCTTAGAAGCAGTGTCAGCAGACAAGATCTTGAGCCAAAGAGCCCGTCTGGCAACCACAGACATGGTGGAAACCCTAGCCACCAAACGGATGGCAGCAAATAAGGCAGCAGAAACATAGTGCTGTGTCTCAGAAATGCTGGCAAAAAGGCACAACATATCCGAAGTAGGAGCACCCTGATGGACAGCCAGGGTGAGCTGTTCAGTCCAGACTGCAATGGCCCGGTTTACCCATGCTGCAGCGAATGCTGGATGCATGGCAGAGTCAGCAGTGGCAAAGATGGACTTGAGGGAGACCTCAAGTTTCTTGTCAGTCCAGTCCTTTAAAGCAGACACATCAGATACTGTCAGGGCAGTAGACTTGGATAGCCTGGAGATAGGAGAATCCACCTTGGGAGGATGAACCCACTGAGCAAGCGTGGCCTCAGTAAAGGGATAAAGCGTGTCTGGAGACTTCCACTCTTCGGACACATGGCAGTGAAGAGTAGAGTTAGGGACATATGAGGAGGGTTCAGGAGCAGAGGCAGCAGGATAGAAGGGCTCATGAGAGGGAGCAGAGGCTGGTTCCTGGTCACTTCATTAGGCCTAGGGTTTTTGCTCCAAGAACTGATCTGGCAGACCTGTCAGATCATGACACACTGCAGAGGTTCAGGCTGAACAGAGAGGCCATCATGGCTCTAAACCAGCAAATGGCCAGTGATCTGGACCCTCTGACTGGAAGGACCAATTCCATTTCAGGGCTTGTGAAATTGTTAGCAGTTTTGCATTTCTTAGCTACTGGGTCCTTCCAGTCAGTGTCTGCATTTGTCATAGGCATGAGCTATCCATCCTTTTCCAGGTGCGTATCCCAGGTGCTTCAAGTTATGTGACCCTTGGTGTATGAATATTTCATCTTCCCCAAGCAACGTGCAGCATGACAAGAACTGAAGGAAGAATTCTACAGAATTGCGGGGATGCCAGATGTACTTGGGGCCATTGACTGTACACATGTTACATTGAGACCACAGAACAGAAGTATAAAGCATTTTCACTCCCTCAATGTTCTGGTTGTTTGTGATGCACAACAGCGAATCTTGAGTGTTAGAGCAGGCTTCCCAGGTTCTTGTCATGACTCTCATATCATAAGTCAGCCAGCCCTGTTTGAGAGATTTGAAGAAGGATTCATGCCTGAAGGCTGGCTTTTGGGTAAGAACAATGATTGTGTTCAAAATTATCATGTACAAGAATTGTGATAGGGTCTATCATACATACCAAGTAAACAACATAAGTTAACCTTTTGAGTGTCAGAGGGGTATGCAACTGATTGCCAAGCAATGTGTTGGGAACCTCTTTGGCACTTAGAGGGTTAAAGATCTATTGTGATGTGAAGTATAATGTGTCCATATTAGGAAATAATGTCAGATATCATTTGTATGTTCTGTAGGTGACTCAGGATATGGTTGTCGGTCATGGCTGTTAACCCCTTTGTTGAATCCACAATCCCCTGCAGAGCTCCGTTACATTGAGGCCCACAGAAACACCCGCTCAGTTATTGAGCGTACCTTTGGACTTCTGAAGTCACGTTTTTGGTGCTTGGAAAAATCGGGAGGTACACTCCTGTATTCTCCTTCCAAGGTATTGGATATCATCATTACATGCTGTGTATTACTCAATATTGCAATACATCATGGTGTATTACAGCCTGTAGTTGATGATATGGCACCCGAAGTGCAGGGAGGAAATGCAGGGATTGTGGAGAATACAAAGGGGGTAGAATGGTCCGTGCACAATTAATCGCTTCTCTTTTTCAATGTAAGTATTGTTCGGAAATCCTAAATAAGAACACAGATTTTGTATGAGAATACCATTTAAGCAATGCTACTGAAACACCTCTTAAGAATGTTGCCTCCCTGAAAAGTTATAAATATCATACTCCTAGTTATGCTTGTTTAACACATGTCATCTGATGCTTGTAAAACATCTGTCACAGAAATTGCATAGCCCAGCATGGGGTACTACTTGTTTCCCATTTGTTTGCAATAGTATGCTTTTCAAAGAAAAATAATTTACTGTTTTTTTTTTCCCCAGGACACACCCTCCACTTGGATTATATGTCTAAAGCCCATTCATATCAGGTGAGTCATCAACACCACAGAATGCATGGTGATAGTTGTCACCATCAAACACGAGCGCTATCTCATGTATTGTACAGCCATACATGTAACAGCACTCTTACACATGTGACCATTATCCAGCAGCTGACTATGGATGTTCAACATTCTTTGTCATTAGTTGTTTATTTAAAAAAATTAGAAAAAAAAGTATTTGTATTACTTCCTATAACAAACATATTATTGTGAAGTTTATGGTTCACTATCATCTTCATAAGAAACAACAAATTTCAGTTTCTTAAGAGGTTCAGTGGTCTTTGCTATTGCAGAGATAGTTTTGTTCATGCTGACCATCATGACTTTCATTTCTGACAATGTTCGCATTATCTCCATGTATCTTTCAGCTGAGAGACAATTTCTGGACAAGGACTTCTGATGATGACATTCACTTTGGAAAGAAGAAATCACATAAACATCATGATTAGTTAGAAGAATTATACATGATTGCTTTGAAAATGTGACAGATGTTACTTACAATACAGTTGTCATACTATATCCCATTCAATGATTCCTATAGTTCTTACCTTTTTCTTCTGACTGTATCCCTGACACTGATGTTTGCAGATCTGGGCCAGAGGTTTGGATCTCTGTGTCGGAATTTTGTCCCCCTGCACCAGATGATTGTGTTCCTTAAAGGGAATTATGTTGATTATCAGATGCTAAATATATGCATGAATGATCCTTTTTTTGAACATCACTATGTATACATTGAAGATAGCCTGTATTTACGTTCGCAATTGTTTCCTTGGTGGACAACTATTCCCTATGGCAGAGTATTACTCAATGATATTCAAAGATAGGACACAATCATAATTACCACATTCCATGGCTTCTGCTTCCTCATCGTTTGCAGAAATGGAGCTGGACTGATATCTCTATATATCTATGAAAATACAAACAATATACTTTACACGTTGGAAATGTTGTTCCCCAGCTTGTGATTTCATGAACATCATTGCTATTATACGCTTAAATGGCTCAATAGCAACCTTTTTCATAGCACTTATGTACATAAGAATTTGTCAATTCATGTTATTTTTGATCATTAGCGTTATATATTACATGTTGAGATTACTGTTAATATTCTAGTATGTCATTGTGTGTATTGTTAGTTCTGAGTATGTTACATATTTTTGGTTTGAATAATAGTTGATATTAGTTTAACAAAAACATATATTTAATATTAATCCTTACCTCTTACAATTCTGTTCAATTTTTGGGGTTCGCTCCTCTTTAAGTCAGAATATCTGACCTGTAACTGTTTAATGGACCATGTATTTCCAAATTTATTTTCCAGCATGGTTGCTAATTTCCCCATGATCTTATGTTTTTGGAGTTTTTTTCCTTTGTAGGTGGCTTGTCATACCTTTTTCTATAAAGGTATTTCACCATCATACGGATTTCCTCTGATGTGAAATTTGTAGCCATAATAAACGCTATAATAAATCCTGTGTGCATATAAACCAGCGAGCACCAATGTGTAATATTGCGTTAGGAATTACCGGTTACCGTATATACGCAAAAGTGTTTAAACGCAAAATATGTCAATAATACCTGTATATTTTTGTTATTGCATATGCGAATATACGCTTTATGATATGTATTATATTATTCATTTTTAATTTAGGAGTTTAATCACAGTTGACATACACTTGTTCACCTTGGTGTACCTAAGTCATGTCACTTGCATTGTATAACTCATCTGGCATTTAAAGAAATGTTTATCAAACTCTCAAACAACTTTGTGATGTAAGATTTTATTACAACAAATTATTGTGTTAAATACAATACATACAAGATTTGTGACTTACATAAATAAAATATATTCAACAAGAAAACATTATTACAAAAAATGAAATGGCATTATCAGAGCTTAAAAGTTGAAGTCCTTTGCTACTAGCCAGACCTGGAAAGTTACTTGCCACTGCAAGTCATAACATACCAACCAGGGCTGAATTTCTACTCGCCAGGGCTAAATTTTCACTTGCCATTGGCTAGTGGCAAGTGGAAATTTTGAGCCCTGGCATTATCATTATTACAAATCAAATGGTTACAGAAACACTTCTGTACATCCCTCTCCCTCTAATGTGTGTGTATGTATAGTGTGTGTGTGTGTGTATGTATATTGTGTGTGTATATATATATATATATATATATATATATATATATATATATATGTGTACACACACATGGTCATACCAAGGGTGGAGGGTTTGGAACACTCACTCTTCTTGTGGCTAAGGCCCAGGGCAACATCAGTGTGACGTTTAGTAGATATTTTCAAAAAGGCCCAGTGGTGCTGCCCTGCTCCATCTTTTGGATTAAATTAGCTATTTGAATTAATATATATCTATATATAATACACACATTTGTAGCTTTGGAGTACAAAAATATGTAACATGTTTAACCTTAGTATGTTAAATATTACATATATTTATTTATGCAATTTTGTTTGATGTGTAGTTGTGGATATTATACAGTGACATGTGATAAGGGCTGATGAAGTGGACATGACTTCTGCAGTGAGAGCTCTTGTCCAGTTCATATGTTACATTATGGAGGCTATTCACTATCCTCCAAGCTTGAGAAATAGTGCAATTTCTCCATGGACTAACACAGGAATTGGAGACCTGTCACTGGAGATGTTATCTCTGATATCTCACATTTTGAACATGTTACACTTTTTTTTTCCAAAGCTCCAAATGTATAGTCGTCATCACCAACCATTTAATGATTTTATTATTATTATTATTTTTTTTTATTTGGACTTGGTTGCTGTTCTAGTCTGAACACCACCTGATTGTGTATGGGAGGATTGTGATGGCCTTTTACTATCATTTTGGGTCTGATTTTTATCAATCATCTGTCTCGGTAGACTATTATGTTTTGATGATAAAATATATATATTTTTTTAGAAATTCTGTACCTGCCCCTTCTTAGATGTTCTCTTTTGAGCTGCTTATCTATGTCTTCCAAACTTTTTTGCATTTCTTTGAATTTCATATTTAATATGCACATGTCCATGTGCATTACCTTGGTTTGTTTTTCAGTAATCTACATTTCTTCTTGTTTTGTCTCTTCAAAATATTAGAGGTTTTTTGGAAGCTCTGTAATACTGCAGCAACACTTGTATCTTCCTCAGTGTCACCTGCTGCATGAAATTCATGGTGTTGATTTTCATTTGATAGGATATGTCTGCCTTCAGGTTGCTCATCAATAACTGTGTCCATGTACAGTGTTACAGTGTCTTCAGGATTTTGTTCCTGAATTAAAGGGGAATCTGAAAAAATACACATATTTTATATGTTTATGAACAACACTACATCCTCATTTGAGACATTTCAATATTAATCTGAATGGACTGTGGAACTTTAAAATTCTGGAGATACGGGTGACATGACTTATACAAAATACACTCCTGTTTCATATAGCATGCACAGTTGTAATCCACAAGTACTTTTACATCTTTTTTATATGCCTATGATACAGCTGATTTGCTCATGATATGTGTACTGCACCTTAGTAAATACAGCCCTTGAGGTAAACATTAAACAAATTATTGATATCTACCTGTCTCATTAAAAGCATCATGTCCAATGGATCCATCCATGTCACTGGGGGACCCTTCAGCCTGGGATGTCTGTGCTGGCATGGTGGCATTTAACACGTGGGAGTCAGATCTGGATACTGCAATTTAATAACAGAAACAATTGTAAGACAATTGTATGAACGCTACAGGCAGGGACCTCACCATATGATTTCCTCCATGAACACAATTATGCACTGACTGTACCCCTTCTACACAAACTGTACATTGTTGAGTAAACCTGTTAACAGTAATGAATAACAATATACACACATACAAGTCTCTAAAGGCAAATGCACAGATACATATGTGTGTACTCACCATAAATCCTGTCTGAATCTGTGACCTTCAATACCATCAACCACTTCAGGCCCAATAACTTTTTTAAGTTCCTCCTCATATTCCAAGAATTGTACTTCAGTTGGCCTCCACCTCCTGTTGCTCTTGCATGGTGAGATTCAAGTGACATTTTTTTCCTCACCAAATGTTTGATATCATTGTAGCGCTTCTTGCAGTTATCAACTGTTCGAGGGTGGGAACCAACTCCACTTTGTGACAAAATGAAGCACAGACATTTAAATATATGCTAGGCTACAGAAAGATACCCCAAGCACTAGAAGAAGATCAGCCTCCTCCAACAAGAAATTAGGGAGCTAGATGCTGGAGTGTGACGCTAGGGAGCGTAGCTCGGGTACGGTGGTTGCCTACCAGGGGTTGTGCTGCGGCTTTGCCGTATAAAGGTGCTGGCCACGAAGACAGATTAGTCCCCTTCGGTTGAGCCAACGGAGACCCGCGATAACCCCATGTAGCCAAACAACTACTACCCCAATCCCCAGGGAGGAATAAACTCCAAAAAAAGAAGGGTACTCACTCAGGCCAGATGGGAGCCCTTGGACAGCAGGAAAAGCACCAGAAAACAAAGGAAGCAGGGAGAAGTTTCTTATGGAACCGGCCACACACACAGGAGAAGTGAAGTAATCAGGAGACGGTGAGGGTAGTCAGGAAGCAAGCCTGGTCATACACAAAAATACTGGAACACATGGACTGAGGCAGGAGAGTAGTCAGGAAGAAAGCCAGGTCATACACTAAAATACTGGAACACATGGACTGAGGCAGGAGAGTAGTCAGGAAGCAAGCCAGGTCATACACTAAAATACTGGAACACATGGACTGAGGCAGGAGAGTAGTCAGGAAGCTAGCCTGGTCATACACAAAAATACTGTAGCAGCATGGAACTGGAGGCTGGAGAGTAGTCAGGAAGCTTGCCAGGTCATACACGATATACCAAAAGGAAGAACAAAGATCTACACTAGACGCTATACTAACACGTCAATCTGCCGAAAGAGCACCCCTTAAGATGCCAAGAAGACCGGTAGTGACACGAACACCTAGCAACGGGATACACAAGCCGTCGCCTCCGGCGAGGAAGGAAGCCGCCGCGACAGACAGAGAAGATGGCCAAACGAGGGGGAACAAACACAGCCGAGAGGTAGTACGTGACACACTTACAGCATTGCATATTTTACTCCAAATTGCCCTTTTACGTGCCATTGCTGTTTTAGATGTATGCACTCCAAATATGTAATCATAGTATGTAACAATTTTTGTGATGAGTGCACAGTTTTGCTCCAATGAAAATTTGGCATTGCGCTCACTTTTAGACAAATCGCTGTCTGTTGCATTCTCCATTACACATGTGCTCAGGATAGTCTCTTTTCCTGTTTTGAAAGCGTTCCTTTGCAAAACACGCGCTAATTTTCACATTCGCCGAAAAACACACTGATCTCCATTTTTATCGTGATTTCCTGTACGCACGTTACTTTTAACTCTACATTGAATATGACATCAATTCACAAGCGATTTTTATTTTTACGCATCACATGGAATATGCCCTAAAATTTGCATGCTTTAATTTTACGCTATTGGCGAAGGTTGGCGTATGTGTATGTATTTGCATACTTTTATAATCACCTCTTGATGAATCCAGGCCTTAGTGTATATGTAGCATGTTTGTTTCTGTAGCCAAAATGCATAACCTTACATTTATCTATATTAAACTTCATCTGCCATTTTTCTCAACTCATTCACTCATTTTATTCAAATCTTTCTGTAGAGAAAAAAAAATGATGTTCTTTCCATATTTCCTTACGCAGCTTAGTGTCATCAGCAAAGCACTGGGCCCCGGACTATAAGGTTCTTGCTATTTTTTTAACCAACTTCCATAACCCCTTAATGACCGGCGATGTGCCAGGACTGTCACCGTTCTTTTTACTGAAGGACCGGGGATGATCCTGGCACGTCATGTACTTTTTACTTACAGCTCTCCTGCGGGAGCCCTGTAAGCAAAGATGGGGTCTGAAATTGACCTCTGCAAGACTGGGACAGTCTCTCTCACAGACCTCCATTCTGCGCACCGGCATGCATAATCAGTCACGTGTGCCGGTGCACTGACAACGATCAAAGCTGTGCTTAAGAGAAGGTAACTTCCCCGGACCACTGGGTGTTAAGTGGTTAAGTGCCTTGGATGAATACCACCAGATCCAGGTACTTTATTCAACATAACCTTTTCCAGTTTCTTTGGGCTTTGTCCTCAGTAACCATGTACACAATGGAGGAAAGTATGTGATTCTTCCTCTTTGCCATTGTTTGCCATTGTTGCTTCCTTTGTATATACAGAAAAAATTATTTAAGGTGTCAGCCATTGCTTTACCCTCACTAATTAATTTACCTGTCTCAGTTGTATCCCTTTGAGTGCCAGAGAGGTATCCAAAGTATTGCAAAGCAATGTGTTGAATAGCCCTCTGGCACTCAAAGGGTTAAGGGGACCGAAATCCACCTTAATCTTTTTTCCATTTATATATTTGTAGAATTGTTTAGTATTCTCTTTTGCAATATTTTTTTCCTTTTCAATTTACATTTTCTCATTGCTTGTTTCAGATTCTTTATATTTTAAAATGATGCATCTGAGTTAAAATTTTAGTTTGCTTCTTATTCCTTATTTCCCTTCCAACTTCTTTGTTAAGCCACATTGATCTTAATTTGCTCCTCTTGTATTAATTCCCCAACAGAATATGTTGATGTGTATATTTTTCTAACAGCATACTGAGCAAATTCCATCTTTCTTCTGCATTTTTATCTTTGAAGATTACATCCTATTGAATCCCCTTTAATACTACTTTGAGCATTATAAAATTATCCTCCTTAAAGTTGAATGTTTTGTTTAAACCCTTATTAATGGGTTTCTCATAATACATTTCAAAAGGTACCATATTGTAGTCACTGCTGCCCAAATAGTCAATTACCTGTATACTATATTCCTTTTCAGAATTGTTTGAGACCACAAGGTCCAGCAAGTGTTCATTTTTATTTGGCTCCTCTATCAGTTGAGTCAGCAAATTGTCAATAACAAAAGCTTAAAAGATTATCTTCTTTTGTTGTGCTGGAAGTCATATTTCTCCAATAAGTTTCAGGGTAATTGAAATCTGCCATTATGATTACATATCATGACTGTGAGGCATTTTCCATTTCAATAAGAGATGGTCTTCTTCAAAAGCCCCAGTTGTGAAGGTCCAAACACATAGCCTTGCCCTGTCACAGGAGCCCCTCCGTGGGTTCTTTTCCTGGATACTCTGGAGTCTGGATCAGGTGGAAGGCAGGAACAGATTGGTGTTGCTTCCCAGAAGACTGGCGAAGCAAGTGAGAATCAACAGCCAACTCCACTCCAATCATCCCCTCCAGAAATATAGCAGAAAGTATATTGAGGAGGGTAAAACAGAACTCCTTTATTTAAAACACACACAGCTTTTATGCACTTCCAGTTGGCATTCTTCTGCACATAGCCAAATTAAGGCTTGGGACAGTGCTGACAGTGTCCAAACAGGGGGAGACCCAGGGGAACAATCAGAGACAGTATTTTAGTCTCCAATTAAAATTCAGGAAAAGGTCTTTGAAGCACAACTGCTCTCACAGCAAGGGTCAATTAGTGCTGTTTTGTTTCTGCTCTGCAGGGGACTTCCTGTCCCAGGCCCTAGGCTTAAGAATCCTATGTACACAGAATTCACAGCAAAATACCATACAGAGGTAAATAACATAGGGAAACACAAATTATCCACCAAATTATAACATAGGGGACACTAAACACAGTGACAACAACTTTTGCAGTAGGGGATACAAGTGGCTCACATCTCATTTCTCTACAATTTTTCCCATTCCCCAAATAAGTGAGTCATGGGGTGGTCTCCCACAAACTCATGTCAGACTCATGCATTTTACCAGGCAGTAAGAGCTTAGATGCCCCCAAATCCTTCGGGAGGCCCAGCTGCTCATCTTCACAAGTCGAAGTGTGGTAGATGGTAGCATCCCTTCTTCACACCCCTCACCTCCTCATCCGTGCTCCTGTTACTACATTTGGCCTGTCTTTCTGTCATGTATGGTTTCTGCTACCTAACACTCAGATGGTATGAGATGGTAAATTTTTTACGACTATTAGTCTCCCAACATTGCTGCTTGATAGCCGAGTCCTACGGTAATTCACAATGTAACCATCTGCACTGAAACCCACTCAGACTCAGTACATGCTGGAGGGCAACTAAGGATTTCTACTGCAGAACATGTCAATGCTGGCCACACACACTGTTTTGTTTGCCAGTAGTCCATGGGGTTTCTATCTAAAACATAGCTATCATACAAGTATGCAGAACCCATCTCAAATGCAGTGGGACCACTCCTAGGAGCTACACAGTGTTCCTGTGTATCAGTTACCAACCCATACTCAGGGAGCATGTCCCAAAGAGATGTACTGCCACTACCACCACCACCAATGTTGGATTTTCGCTGCCCCTGCTGAGACCCATGAATTGCCCTGTGTTCAGAACGGTACGTTCTGGTTAATGATGTAGGTGCTGCTGCTGATTGAAATGCTTTGCTGCCTTCTTTTTCCAGTGGGGCAGGTTGTTATGCTCTTGTATGGAATATAGAGTGTTGAGTGCACTGTAGGAGTGAATAAAATTAGCACAGATTTTACTGGCAATAGTAAGCATCTCTCTGGGGGTTTCGGATTTTGCCAGGAATCTCATCACAGTTAAATTTAGCAAACGGGCAAAGCAGGGCATATGCACCATATCACCTATTCTCAAAGCAGCAATTATGTTGGAGCCATTATCAGAAAACACAAAACCAGCTTTGTGGGACTGTCCCTTCAAACGCTGCATGCCAAGGTGGTGTGTTGATAGTATGGGCTATCTTGCTGCTGCCGTTTAATTACCAGAACCAGAGGCACGATTACTGGTTGTCACCTGATGCTGTAAGTTAGTATTGCCCACTGGTGGCGGTGGGAGAGAAACCCAGTGAGCAGTCAAAGTCATATAGCCTGTCCTCTGTCCACTTGTCCACATATCTGTTGTCAAGTTGATTTTCTTGCTACATAAGCTTTCGAGCCCTTTGCCCACTACACTAACCATCTGCTTGTACAATTCAGGCACAGCCTTCCTGGAAGAATAACTGCAGCTTGGGATATGCCAACATAGAGCTACACATTACATCTGTTCTCTGAAACCTCAGTTTTCTACAAAAGAATACAGCAGCATGTCCGCTGCCAACATCTTGGCAACCTTGACATTCAACAGGAGTACTATAGGATTGTTTTTGTGAAGTTTTTGAATCCTTCCCAGGAACTCAGTGTGGGTTGTCAGTTCTTGGAAGAAGAACTTTATTGCTTTAACAACATGATTAGAGGAGGTGGTGGAGGTAGAGGCAGCATGTGTGGGCAGTCTATGACTCTTGCCATCTCCTACAGCAAACCCAGAGTCATCATATTCCTCTGCAGCAGGAGCCATGTTTGGAATGAGCAAACTGTTGGCAGTGACACACTTTCTGACACATCAATAACATCACTGCTTCTCTTATATGCCCAAGAACCCTGTGACATTTTGGAGTGCTTCTGCTGCTGCTAGTTGTTGCACCTCTGATCTGCTGATAGTGTTCTGTAACGGACCATAGTCCATTACTGGAAGCCTTCCCCTGGCGTACGTATGTACAGTTCCTTATCACAGACTAGGATAACTTTTAAGACATTATGTCGGTAGGCAGCGGTGGCAAAAAGGACTAAATCCACAGAACTGCCCTGTTTTAGGAGCATCAGCGATTCCCAGAATAGCCACGAGTTCAAGGGGACTGTGCAATACATGTTACATAGAAGGTGTATTCCAGCCCCTCAAGACTTTTTGGCTATTGCCTACCCTAGCCCAAGCCCTTTGTGTATTAATGTAATCATGTCTGCCTTATTTTATATCCCTGAACCATCTGTTGTTGGTTCTTTGTATTAGGTGTTGTGATTACAACATCCCTGTGAATACTCCCATTGTGTTATGGCTTCACCATTTGCTGTGACCTATTGTATCCACTGTGACTGTATTATGTCTTCTGTACTGGCCCCAAGTTAATGTAGTTGAGGTGTTGTGATTGCATTATCCCTATGAATACACCTATTGTGTTATGTCTTCACCATGTACTGTGATTGAATCATGTCTCCTGCACTGCCCAAGTTAACTGTATAAATAAGATGTGGTTTCAAATAAAGTTGTGTTAGTTGGTCTAAACTAAGAAGGAGTACAGAGTCTTTATTCTGGATGGTAGAAAGGGGCCCCTTTGCCCCCCATTCAGAAGTTATCTGTTTCCAGCTCTGAAGGAGTTCCAGCCTTTCATCTTGCTTCACTGGCCAGGCTACCCACTTGTAGCCGCTTCCAGGAGGGAGAGACCCAGAACGACGGCTAAGGATAACCCGGCGTCCTTAGGTTCCGTTACATGTTTCTACCAGTCAGACCTGTGGTTTTGCTTCAGGTGGGTTCTCATAGAGGTGGTGCCTAGGTGTAAGCCTGCTTTACCCCTGATCACATGTTTTTTCACAAACAACAGATAGCAACATGCTTAGCTTTTGGATCCTGAGTGAACTAAGGGGTTCCTGGGGGGGCTGCTACTACTACTACTGAGGCTAGATGTAGATGCAGTTCTACTGATACTGCATGTCAATGGTGCAGCACTTCCAGCATCAGCAGAGGCACTCATCATAGATAAGGTTGTGGATGTTAATAACCTGTGTTGCTGCTGCTGCTGCTGCTGCTGCTGGTTACTCAACACAAGTGTGTGTGGCTGAGTGGGACTTGGACTTGGAAGCAGCTATGATGCTGATGATGACAGCCAGGCTGACTGTGTAGTTTTTTATTTTCCAGTGTTCTAAGGATGTGCAAGGCTACTTTATCTGTTTCTTCTACCTCCCCCATCAGAGCTTGAGTGCTGCTTCCGCCTGCACACTACTTCTAGATCTTGGTGGTTTTTTACCTACATGAAATACATTTTCTGCAGATTTATAATTAATGTAAATGATATTGACATCATTTAAAATGGTACAAATATATTATGTGAAATAAGTACAAATATACCAGTACTTGCGGCAATCTGAAGATATAATCTGTCTGACTCCTTACCATATTTATGATCTCACAGTACTTTTTTTTCTTTTAGAACTGCCAGAATGAGTACTTGGGCAAATATACTAACGATTCTGGCAGAAATTTTGAAGAACAACCAGCCAATTCTATGCTCAAACTCATGGCCTGATTTACATCCCAGGCGCCCCTAGGCAAGGTATGCTAGGTGCCCTTAGCTCCAGAAAAAGGAGAAAAAGTACCCGGTGCACTCAATGTCTCCTAATGTCTTCCCAACCCAGAGAAAAAAGCCTAATTGGAAATCATGCTAAGGAGTGGTGCTACAGGGGAAATTTACATGAAATCAATAACACAAAAACCCTGCAGTACTAACACTCTACCCACTAAATTAGAATGAATCCAGGCTACATCTTTCTATCCAGCATTAAACCAAACTAATTGAAAGTATATAAATATACAAGTCTAAAATATAACTTTTATTATGCTATTTAAAAATACACAAAAAAAAATAAAAATAAAGAATAGTCATGTAATGGATGGTGTACTGCCGGGGCATAATCCGGCTTGCCTGTATAATCTTAAAAAGATATGGTTACCATAGGGCTAATAAGCATCAATCCTAATAGATATACTAAAAGAACTGAAGGGGCTCTCGTTGACACAATAAGTATGTATGGCTAACATTAACCAAAACTAGTAGAACCTGAAAACACTACGTTATTAACCCTGTCCTTGCAGGCTACTAAGGAAAGACTCATATAATGGTGTTTGATCTATTTTACACCTAAACTAGTCTATCTCTTTGTATGGAGTTAATCCCACTTAATACAAAACTAGTACATGATTCCACTGATCGCGGCAAATCACAAAACTGAAACAAATTGCTCCAATAAAAGCAATTGTTTCAATTCAACACGTACTCCATTATCTCCTGCTAAGGACACTGTGTAAACTCACTAAGATTACCAAAAAACCATCCTGTTCATCCGTGTTACCATTAAACTAATATCTAAGAGAACCTCTATCTAATATCACCGGGGCACAATCCGGCTTGCCACCTAACTCACTAGTATCTGAAACAGATATCTATCCATATTGCCGGGGCATTCACCAGCTTGCCACAAGATATCTCTGACTAGTGATACAAAAGCTAGTTCAATACAGAAACTTCTGATACATATAACCGGGGCATTATCCGGCTTGCCACCTTACTCGCTAATACCTAAACGGCTATCTATCTAAAGTACCGGGGCATCATCCGGCTTGCCAAAAAATCACTCTAACTGATAATAGAAAAGTTGTTCCCTATCATTGCTGGGGCACTATCCGGCTTGCCAAAGTATCTAGCTGAATCACTACATCACCCCAAAATTTGACTACTCCATTTAGAACATTCTTAAAAAACAATGAGCACTAAAGACATAGTTAAAAGAGGAAGATATAACTTCCCTCTGCTAAGCCTAAGCCCTTCGCTCCACCCATGGTCACCTCCCCCACTCCACACATTACCCAGCCCCATTTTCATTCACTGTTTCATGACACAGAAAATATCCTTAGCCTATAACAATCAAGAACTCCATGGATGCTAGAAATTGCTCTGAACACACCCACGATTCAGAATGTGAGTGTGGCCAGCACAGCGGAGTCACTGCCCCATACGATATGGAGCGCTAGGCAGATGAATACTCTGCTTATTGGGAAATCCAAATCTGTTCAAACTGTAAGGACCAGTGGCATAAGTAGTAATTAGAGAGCGGTAAAACGTTTTTTGGGACCACTAACAAAAATATTTACACAAATGCACAAATAGTAACTATTGGACCCTGGGGCTGATGGAGCCCCCCCTGGATGCTGAGCCCAAGCATAACTACACCTTCTGCGCCTATAGTTAAACCCTTGGTAAACATTCATGGGCAAAAAGTTTGGGCCCCAATATTGCCATAGTAATCTCAGTATATCCAGAAAATTAAAAAAGAGATGGAAATGAAAAAAGAATGTGTGTATATGTGTGTGTGTGTGTGTGTGTGAGGGGTGACCACTAAGCCAAAAAGTATGTAATTTGCACCTTGTTCAAGCAGTGATCAGGGTTGTTTGTGACTCCTCTTGACATCAGCAGCATAACCTCCATAAAATCCATATGATCCATAATCATAATTATCAGGAGGTCAAAATATCTACCTTACACTTGGGCTTTGGGGTGAGGGTTACACAACTCCTTCAATCTCTGTCTCATTACAACCCAGAAAATGACAATTATATAAACCTTGGTTTATATTCTGTTTACGAAACCTTCCTGTTTTACTTACTACTACAAAGTATAACTCGTATATGCTAGAAATGCATTTAATCTTCAATTAAATGTATTGATTATACCTGTCATATTGATTATACCTGTCATTACCACAACCTTGGGAAAGGGAAAAACACCCTTCTTCTGCTGAAGGTGAAACCTCCCATATGTTGATCCAGCCCTGATGCCCCCCACCCGCCACCAACTGTGAAAGCCCATGATTACAAGCCACTGTCATTTGAACGTGAAGGGTTTTGTAACAGCAAGTGCTTTTGTGAACAAGTTGGGGACTTCTCTAACATACAGGGTTTAACTCTCAAAGGGTTCAAGGGCCCATTTAAATCAATGAGAATTTTGGAGAATGTATATTTGTTCCTTATGGTACAGTTGGTTTGCTGCAGAATTACACCAGTAGGAAGATGCACTAAGGTTCAGTTCAAGTGTGCCTGGTGATGTGTGGAGATCACTTTGCTATGGAAAATATGACCATCTTCATCATATGCACTAAGGGTTATCTATGCAAGGAGAAGGGGAGACAGTTTAATCATAGCATACAAGGTTGACTAACTTATTGAGATTTGAGATATTCAAGAGAACTAGTTGACATAAAAGATAGTGTCCTAGACCCACTCAGTCAGCCATTAAAGGTTTCATTCTTGCTGTGTTAGTGTCCAGCTATTACTGAGGCAGACAGATACTAGAAGAGACAGAATATTTTTCAAAAGACAAGACAACACACACAATCAGATATGTCTGTACTTCACTGTTAAAATATACACTAGTTTAATAATGTTCAGCAAACATACTAGGGGCAGGGTGAAAGGAGTAGGAGCAGTGCAAGGACATGCTATCAACATAGTAGTCAAAAAACTGAATCCATTGTTCCTGAAGCATGTGCAACAAATGATGATGCTCCTTCTCCTCCTGAGGAGGCTGTTTGTTAAAGTCACATAAAAGCTTTCTAAAACCACCAGTAATATTAATAAATCATCGATGAACACTGAAGACAACAGTGAAGACAACTACGGGTCACATTCGATAGTTGATTGCATAAAAAAGAAGGTGTAGCAGTTCAACCAACTACTGCATCTGTCATAGAAACATAGTAATATAGTTGATGAGGCTGAAAAAAGACAAGTGTATGTCAAGTTCAGCCCATGCCATATCACCTCTGTTGTCCTGGGGAAGTAAAAAAACAAAAAACATTGAAGCCATTTAAGCCAATTAAGCCTGAAGTGAGTAAAAAAAAAAAATCCTTCCTGACTCCAAATGGCAGTTAGATATTTCTGTGGATCAACATCCTATCTGCTTTGTAGCCAGCTGTCATAATTCACAATATTGTTCTGTGCTAGATAGATATCTTTTACTTTTTTTAAGCAATTACAGTATCTGCAAGAACAATATCCCAAGCAAAAAATGCCATAGCTTTACTGCTCTTACTGTAAAAAAATCTGCCTTTGTTTTATTCAAAAGCACATTTTTCTAGTCTAAATGTATGACCTCCTATTCATTGCTCAGCTGTTTGAGTAAATAGTTACAAGGAGAGGTAAATGGTAATCATATCACTCGCTAAGACGTCTCTTCTCTAATGTAAAAAACTCAGTTTGGCTAGTCTCTCTTTATAACGCAGATCCTCCAATCCCTTTATCAGTTTTGCTGCACGTATTTGCAATTTTTCCAGTTCAATAATATACTCCTTATTCTACTTGAGCCTTACCAAGGATTTATTTAGATGTAAAATTATATTTGCATCCCATTCATATAATACCTTTTTTGCAGGATGGTATCATATTTGCTCTTGCAGCAGCTAAGTGACACTGCACTCTGCTGTGAAGTCTATTGTCTATCAGCTCCTAAATCTTTCTTTAATGTAGACACCCAAGTAGTTTCCCATTTAGTGTGTATTTAGCATGTTTGTTTCTCCAGCTCAAATGCATAAACTTACATTTATCTACATTATAAACCTCATCTTTAATTTTTCTGCCTATTTACTCAGTTTATCTAAGTCCTTGTGCAGAGAAAGAACATTCTGTTCTGTATGTATTTCCTTACAGAGCTTAGTGTCATCGGCAAAGTTTGAGACAGTAGTTTAAATTCCCACTTCTAAATCATTAATAAACAAATTAAAAAGCATTGGGCCCAGGACTGAACCCTGTGGCACCCCACTTACAACTATACCAACTTGAAAAGGTTCCATTTACAACAACTCTTTGCCATCTATCCTTTTACCACTTCACTATCCATGCACAGATACCACCTCCCAAACTGAAGCCTTTTAATTTATGCAGTAACCTGTTGTGAGACATTGTATCAAAGTTTTTTTCCAGAATTCAGGTATACTACAACACCAGCAATTTTCTACTCCAAATTACTACTTACCCTTTCATAAAATGCAAGTAAATTAGTTGAACTGTTCTTCATAAAACCATGCTGGCTCCTACTAATAATATTATTGGTCTTCACATAGCTCTGAATACTGTTAGTTAGTAACCCTTCTAATATCTTAGCCACTATGGAAGTCAAGCTCACAGGTCTATAATTTCAAGTCTTAGATCTTACCCTCTTTTTGAACAATGGTACTACACCAGCTTTCCTCCAATCACAGGGCCCTATGCCTGATGAAACAGAATCAATAAATATGACAGACGTCTTCCAGGACAAGGAACCCAGTAGCAGGACTAGGAAGGCCCTGGGTCCGAAGAGAAGGGTAAAAGCGACTCCTCCAACAAGGGCAGGTGGAAAGAAGCTGGGGAGCAACGCTAGGGTGCGTTGCTAGCGGACGTAGGCCCCCTGTAGCGTGTTGTGCTGCGGCCGAAGTCGGGTAAAGATGCTGGCCGCGAAGCCAGATGACCCCCTTCAGTTGAGCTGAAGGTGGCCCAGGAGAACAAACTACAGAGAGGACTAACACCACCTGACCCAGGGAGAGTCTAACCTAAGGTAGAGCTCACCAGAAGTAAAGAGAGACACTGACGGATGCAGGAAGTGTAGACTGACCGGGGAGGAGAGTGGCTAGAGACTGGCCTGGTGGTCCAGGGAGGAGAGCAGGTAGAAACTGGCCTGGTGGTCCAGGGAGGAGAGCAGGCAGGGACTGGCCTGATGGTCCAGGGAGGAGAGCAGACAAGGACTGGCCTGGTGGTCCAGGGAGGAGAGCAGGTAAGACTGGCCTGGTGGCCCAGGGAGGAGAGCAGGCAAGACTGGCCTGGTGGTCCAGGGAGGAGAGCAGGTAAGACTGGCCTGGTGGTCCAGGGAGGAGAGCAGGTAAGACTGGCCTGGTGGTCCAGGGAGAAGAGCAGGCAAGACTGGCCTGGTGGTCCAGGGAGGAGAGCAGGTAAGACTGGCCTGGTGGTCCAGGGAGGAGAGCAGGTAAGACTGGCCTGGTGGTCCAGGGAGGAGAGCAGGCAAGACTGGCCTGGTGGTCCAGGGAGGAGAGCAGGCAAGAGAGCTACCGAGAGGAGGAGCAGAGACACTGCTAACCCCCAAAGGAACGCTGATTACTGAGCGCCGGTCCGTGGCCGTGCGCTCAGTAAATAGAGTAAGGGGTCATGACGCCGATGTAGCAACGCGTCTAAGCGTCTGACGTCGGCGCCTGCGCAGAAGCGCAGTGGAAGCCGGAACTGGCACCAAAGACCTCCCGGCACGGCGTCCCGGACCGGGTAGGTACCGACAAAATATTACCTATACTGGTCTAGCTATTACTGAACTAAGTTCCCTTGGGTGTATGCCATCAGGTCCAGGTCCTTTATTCACTATAACCTTTTCCAGTCTCTTTTGGACTTTGTCCTCAGTAAGCCATGTACATGATGCACGAAATTCTGTGATTTTAAACTGTTTATCCATAGCCTACCATTGTTGCGCCCTTTATATAATATATATAGAATAAAAAAATGTGTTTAAGGTGTCAGTCATAGCCATAGCCTTACTAATCAATTCACCCGTCGCAGGCTTAAGAGGACCAATATAAACCTTAATAATTTTTTTATTTAGAAACATGTAGTATTGCTTAGTAAGCGTCTTACTCTCTTTTGCAATACTTTTCTCATTTTCAATTTTAGCTAGCCTAATTGCTTGTTTGCAAATTGTATTACATCTATGCATACAAAAATCTAAGTGAATCTGGTTTGCTGTCAGGGGGCGAGGCTGTAAAAAGCTGATTGGTTGAGGAGAGGCAAGGGGTGTAGCCTCTTGCCTCCTCAACCAAGCAACTGCTGCCACTGATTAAATAAAAAATAAAAAGTTACCCACTGGCTTAGGAGGAGGCAGGGTCAAAGCCATCTGCTTAAAAAAAGGTAGTATGTCTTGATTCAGCTGGGAGATCAATAGTGGTGCAGGGGTTTCCCCTATCCCAACCACTCCTACCCAGGTACTCCAGGCAGAATGGAAGCAGGAATGCTCTCTTGCTCCTCTGCATAACCACTATTGATCTCCCAGCCAAATCAGACTTTTAATCAGACTTTTAATACAATAATTAAAAAAAGTTTTGCCACACAGGCAAGCCCGTACCACACACCTGCTAGTTCTTTATATTTTTTAAATGATGCATATGACTCTTCTGCCATTAACACATAGTAACATAGTAATTTAGGTTGCGTCCATCCAGTCCAACCCTTTTACTATTCCTGTTTTCCATCGTTGATCCAAAAGAAGACAAAAAAAACCCTCAATACAGCAATTTCAAATTCTGCCTTGATTGGAGGAAAAAAATTCCTTCTTGATTCCAAATGATAATCAGATTTCTCCTTGGATCAACAAGCACTAACAAGATATTAATCCCAATACTAACGTGCAAAGCCCTCTATTTTCTGCTCTTTTAAATAAATATCCAGGCCCTTTTTAAAGGGATAGTAATACTTCGTTTTATCTTTATTTTATTTTGTAGGCATTAAAAAAACATGAAGAACGATATAAGTCTTATCTCTCAAACCTTTATGGTTTAAGAGATATTCACAAGCAAAGTATCCCCCCCCGTTCAGCCAGATCAGAAGGGAGGTGCCCAGGTAGACTGCAGAGAGGGACAATCTTCAATTAAGATAAGGGAAAAAGCTGAAAAACTTGTCAAGGGGGGAAGGGCTTTCATTGTTTTCATACAAAGAAGATTGTCCCCTGCTGTTATCTGTCTGGTCTTACAACCAGATTCACATCTGAGAAGAGATGGCTTACACTAGGAAAAAGGGGTGGGAGGGGGAAACTTTGCTTGTGAATATCTCTTAAACCATAAAGGTTTGACAGATTAGATTTATATCGTTCTTCATGTTTTTTTAATGCCTACAAAATAAAATAAAGATAAAACGAAGTATTACTATCCCTTTAAGCCATTATAGTAGTCAAAGTTGTGCAGTATTTGTCTGAAAATCAATTAATAAAAAACGTAGCTTAACAAACTGTCTATGTGGAGGCTGCAGCAGAGACAATGCTGTGTGCCACATCCCAGCCAAACAGTTTAAAGCACAGCTGATGGCTGTGAGGGAATTTGCACATAGCCTACCCATATTTAAAGGCATCGGCCCATGAGGGACTGGACGGGGGGGCCTGTGGCACACAGCACTGTCTCCGCTGCCGCCACCTCTGCAGGAACAGTTTATTAAGCTATTTTTATGAATTCATTATTGTATATATTATACTGAGCAACTTTGACTACTATAATGGCTAACATTTTACTTGGCTTAACTAAAATAATGGCCACACATTTTTATGGAACTGGGCACTAATACAGCGTTTAACCCTTTGAGCCCCAGAGAGGTCCACAATGCATTGCATTTCATTGCGTTGTGTACCTCTCTGACACTCAAGTGTTAAACAATGTATGACTGTCCATTATATTTCTAAAAACGTTTATTAATATTTTATTACAGCTAGAAGAAAGATGAGAAGATACAAGAAAGAAGGGAAGAGAATTCAAGACAGAAGGAGACAGACAGAGGATGACAGGTAAGTGTAACACATTAGTGTTGAGCGAGCATGCTCGGCCGATGCTCGGATCGGCTCGAGCATCGCTCTGCTCGGCACATGGCGGTACTCGTACGAGTACCGCCATGTGCTCGCCCGGCATGTTCGGGTGGCGGGGATCTGTGCCGAAGGAGGCACAGATCTGAAGACGCTCCGCTGGACCACCAGGGACTGGAGGTAGGGGGCATAGCGGAGATGAAGGGGGCATAGCGGAGATGAAGGGGGACATTGTGGAAGAGGGGCATAGCGGAGATGAAGGGGGACATTGTGGAAGAGGGGCATAGCGGAGATGAAGGGGGACATTGTGGAAGAGGGGCATAGCGGAGATGAAGGGGGCATAACGGAGATGAAGGGGGACATTGTGGAAGAGGGGCATAGCGGAGATGAAGGGGGACATTGTGGAAGAGGGGCATAGCGGAGATGAAGGGGGACATTGTGGAAGAGGGGCATAGCGGAGATGAAGGGGGCATAGCGGAGATGAAGGGGGACATTGCGGAGATGAAGGGGGCATTCGGAGATGAAGGGGGCATAGCGGAGATGAAGGGGGACATTGTGGAAGAGGGGCATAGCGGAGATGAAGGGGGACATTGCGGAGATGAAGGGGGACATTGTGGAAGAGGGGCATTGCGGAGATGAAGGGGGCATTGCGGAGATGAAGGGGGACATTGTGGAAGAGGGGCATAGCGGAGATGAAGGGGGCATAGCGGAGATGAAGGGGGACATTGCGGAGATGAAGGGGGACATTGCGGAGATGAAGGGGGGCATTGACCAGGCACCCTCCCCTCATCAGAGCAGGGGGTGCCTGGTGTAATGCTCGTGTCGCCCCATTCAATTCAATGGGGCTCGGGTGCTCGGCCGAGCACTCGAGCCTCCGGCGGTGCTCGGTCAGAGCACCCGAGCACCCGAGCATCGGGGTGCTCGCTCAACACTATAACACATATAAGTTAATGATCGGTGCTTGTCAGGCACCAATACTTAACTTTTTACTGTTATTTAGCGGTGTTTTGGGAACTTATCTCACAAAATGGACGTTTAACCACAAGACAATTCCTGTGGCCTAACGTCCACTGTGCTTTTTAGCTGATACAGCCTTTAAATACCAGCTTAGACATTCTATTATGTCGGTCAGTACTCACTTTGGCCCTACCGGCTGTTTTACTGCAAACCTTTAAATCTGGCCCTGTAACCATTTTCTTTTTTACCAGCTGTTTTTATTTAAAATTACATTAGGATCACTTTACTGGTAATCTGCACTTACAGAAAACAGATAGTTGTAGCTTTATTAAAACAAACACAATGCACTAGATATTAGTAATATTGACATGCAAAATGTCATACCACCAAGTATTTCAATTGTCTAAAGAAGGAAATTCTTTCACTATGAATCACTTCTATATGTAAATATCTGGTGGAGGGGAGGAGCTTGCTGCGATCAGGAATGGCCACTTGATCAGGTGGCTCCCAGGCACATAGAACAATATTCGCTATAACCTCTGGTTTGAGAGCTGTTTTTCCCTACACCGAGGGGCAAACCTTTTCTGAATGACAGGAGGCAAGAAAAAAAAATCGCAAGGCGGTCGGTCACGAGGAAGATATCGGAATACCTGCCGGTCCGCAATAAAGGAGGCCCGAATTCCCCACTTAAGCCATCTCCATGTGGGTTGAATATCTCCACACCTCCAGCAACAGGGGAAACTATATTTCCGGACCACCTCCCTCTACTCCTGTTCCCACACACGGTTTGGATAAAGAGAACATTTTGCCAATGGCGTCCACTTTAGCAATTATCAGAGATGACTTGGCGCCATTTTAACTAAAGACGACATGCGCTTCTTCCTTACAGATATGAAGTCTGAGATCCGCTTGGCAGTCAAGGATGAGATAGCGGACCTCAAAAAATGATCTCAATCACTTAGGACACAGGATCCATGTCCTAAATGAAGACAGGGAGGCCTCCTGGACCCAATTTCAACACGTCGAAAGAAACTGGCTAGTCAGGACGAGACGATTGCCCTTTTATCTACTCAACTGGAGGATCTGGATAACAGATGGAGGATGTGTAATATAAGGATAAAATAATGTATTTTCCAGAGTCGGTACCACCGAAAGATCTCCTTCCCTCAGCTGTTTGCTGAGATACTGGGCCTTCCTGACGGTTCCCTTCTGGGCAATGAGATACAGCGGTCCCCCTGGTTCGAAGCCCCGTGAAATTGTTTGCGTGCATAACTTCTCAGAGAAAGACAAGATTATGGCCCGGGCCAGAGAACTGCAGGAGGTGAAATTTGCTGACTGCACTGTTAGCCTATTTAATGAACTATCTCCTCACACCCTCCAGAGAAGATGGTCGCTATGCCCAGAGGCCAAACATCTGAGAAAGCTAGGTGTATGATATAGGTGGGGGTTTCCCTTCCTTCTATCCGCTAATAACAACAGGGTCGCTGCAACGCTAAGGGACCACGGAGAGGCACTAGAGTTTTACCGAGCGCTGTCCATCGATCCCCCCCTGCCATCGTCGACCTTGCAAGCATTCGACATCCACTTCGTCTGCAGAATGGGACTGAGGTTTTATTACTGGTGTCGGCTCGCTGTTGTAGGTCGTCTCCTTCAGCTTGTGTCGACATTACTACCCTTCTTTGTCTCAACTTAACGTTCCTGCTGATGAGAGTGGACCGAGTGTGACCCCTGCGAGGTTACCTGTACGTGTTGCCGGTCATTTGGACTGACCCTCAGGTTTTCTTTGTTATACTTTCCAGCTGTTCTTTGGAAGTTATGTGTACCTACATGATGCATGTTCACTGTATACGATTTGTTACATGCTTGTAGTCATCATTTTCATCCCTGTGCCCCTTCTCTCCTCTACCTGCTTGACTGGTGATGGTGTGCATACCATAGAAGGGCTATAGATCCCCCTACCTGGTTTGCTCCTCTCTGGATTTTTCTTTCCGACCTGCCTATAAAATTAAAAAGAGAGAAAAAAAATTCCAGTGAGGGGATCTCGGTAGACCCACTCCTCTGATACATCTGTTTTTACTGTAATGATGGAGTTGGCTCCAGTGTCACCCTGAAGGGGATGGACGGTTGCATAGACGGCGGATCCATACCTCCCAAGTGTACCTCTTTGGGAGGGATAGTACCTTTTTTGGACCCAAATCCCTATTTCCCACCCTGATGTCCCTCTTTTTAGGAGATTGGATTGCGTGGTGTGTATATAAGTGTATCATATTGCTCTACAGCAATAAAATTCTCATTATTGTTTGTTTAAATGTTAGTATATGTGTTTATACATTATTCTGTGTAAATAATATACTTAGATCTTGTAATAAGTCATTTATTTGGTTACACAAGGAGGTATCAATAGGTCATGAAATAACCTAAAAATTCTGGGTAACGTCCCACCCACCAGCAACACGCCCTAAAACACAAGTGTCCCTCTTTGGCAATTTGAAATGTTGGGATGCATGCGGATCAAGCTCTCTGTGATCCATACTTATGTAGTAAGAGGATTTAATTTACTTTATTGAGCTAATACGATGCCACTGCATATTCACATGTCCTGAAGTGCCTCCTGATGTCGTCTCTACTCTCTAATCCCTTGTATGGGGACCTCGCTGGATGTACTCAGCTGTTGACACTGTCAAAGACGTCAGTGCGGCGGCTCGCTCTGGTGATGTCTCGGTATTGGGAGCCGGCTACAATGTTCGCGGTCTCTCTGCTTTTATAGTATTTGTTAAGGTAACCACCTGCTTCACCAGAGGCAGGCTGCTGTCTCTGATGATACCATATACCGGTCTTGGTGGAACCACTCCTCCGCTTATATTGTAGCGGTGGAGCTGGCTCTGGTGACACCCTGATCGTAACTGTAGTCATAAAATTATAGTTCCACTTTAAGAATATTCTACGACCATTGTTCTAATACAATAGCAGTTCATATTAGGGATGTAGTTTTAGAATGAACCACAATGTGTCAGTGTTACCATGGTTTTGTTGCAATACAGATAATAGCAATTAAATATTATTAGCTATAGTAATACATGAGGGAAAAATATCAATATACTGTTAATAATGTAGTTGATTTAATAACTGAAATAATATCCTAAAAGCTTGCAGTATTTTACTCTTAGGTAGCCTAACCCCTTGGAAACAAGAGACAAATAACAATGTCTAAAACATTTTATCTTGCTTTCTGTCTGTCTATCCATCCATTCCGTGTGGACTTAAAACTTTTGGCCTGGGAGCAAGCATAGTAAGTAACATTTTGTGTATTTAATGTGACCCACAAATGTGGTTTTTCAGTGCTGTTTTTTGATCAAGAATGCATGCAAAGTATAAGACATAAGAAGCAATAGTCTAATGTTGCTTGGAACAGCTTGAATTCTACAGAAACGGACGTCATGTGACCAGCAAGTCCAGCCCATGCCAAAACACCCCTGTTGATCCAGAGGAAGGCAATTCAATTGGGTCCGAAGGCAAAAAAACAGCCTACAGCAGTTTTACACACACAACATTATATGCCTGTATAACAGCTAACGGCAGTTTTAAAGTTACAGCAGACAATAATATATCACCTGTTGAGGACAATGCAACTATTATCCTCAGAGCCATTCAATTGTGTGCGGTAGTGTAACGGACGATAAATGGAAACATTTAATGGATAAAAGTCTAGACCCCATTTTTTGGGCTGTACACCACACAACAAACACGAACAACCACTGCTGGACAAAAACAGCAGCGCACATAGCATAAGTTCAGCAATGGCCTAACCCCTGCAAAGCCAAGCAATCACTTGAACAATACCCATGCCCTACTAACACGTCCCTGCCAAACAATAACATAGCACCCTTCCCCCCATGGATAAGGGCTTCACATAGCATCCCGACACAAGCCATCACAACATACCCATGAACAAAAGGGGTTAAGACACAACACTAAAACAAAAGGGAGCGCCCTAGTGCAATAAATCAATGGGACACATTTTCCTCCACCAATAAACACCCTACTCGTGGGTACTCACAATATATATAGGCTGTCAATCACTTATATGAGAGACAGCATAAACGTTTTATGGGTTAATTCTGACCCAACTTAGAATGACTTCAACTGTCTGGCAGCTTCTTATTCACGCTCTCTCCTTGCGGCTTCAATATCTCCAAGAAAAACAACAACAACAAGAAGCGCCCAATAGTGAAGTATATCAATGCCAATATCAAGTATATTCAATAAGAAAGTATTGTACTCACATTTATAAATTGTCAGCAACAAGAATATGCCAATGCTGACTAAAGCTTGTGGAGAAATTTCACCATCTCCACTCCGTGTCTCTGTAGTTGCTCCTGGCTCCTCTCGTCATCCATCATACATCATACACACTATCACTCCAAAGACAGATATGCCAAAAAACCTTTAATATAAAAACTATTTAGCTTCAATAGCAATTTAAAAAAAACAGCTACGCGTTTCACTGTACTCGAACAGCTTTATCAAGCCAAAAACAAATGGCACTATGAACCTCGCATTCTAACTGGTGGTATTTAAAATCAAAATCTATCCTTACCTCAATTCCCATGATGCTCAGTTACTCGAAGTCCAAAGTAGAGGCCCCGGAACAAACAAAGCAAAAATGGAAATCGAGCCACAACCAGAGTAACGCTTGTGTAACTAGAAGTACAGCGCCATTTATGGACATGCGCGTAATACTGTTGATATCCATGGAAACAGACAGAGTGTGGATTTATGTGTGCGCATGCGCTGTACATCTAGTTTCTGTTTTTGCTTTGTTTGTTCCTGGGCCTCTACTTTGGACTTCGAGTAACTGAGCATCATGGGAATTGAGGTAAGGATAGATGCCATGTTATTGGCTGATTAGAGGGAGTTTACAAGTTTATTTTATCCTATGGGAATGATAGATATTGATTTTAAATACCACTGGTTAGAACGCGAGGTTCATAGTGCCATTTGTTTTTTGGCTTGATAAAGCTGTTCGAGTACAGTGAAACGCATAGCCATTTTTTTAAAATCACTATTGTAGCTACATATTTTTTTATAGTAAACGTTTTTTGGCATATCTGTCTTTGGAGTGATAGTGTGTATGATGTATGGTGGATGACGAGAGGAGCCAGGAGCAACTACAGAGACACAGAGTGGAGATGGTGACATTTCTCCACAAGCTTTACAGTCAGCATTGGAATATTCTTGTTGCTGACAATTTATAAATGTGAGTACAATACTTTCTTATTGAATATACTTTATATTGGCATTGATATACTTCACTATTGGGCGCTTCTTGTTGTTGTTGTTTTTCTTGGAGATAAGACACAACACACACACCTGTCAATCTCAAAGCAATCCAAGATGGCTCACCCTACTCAGACATGCAGTGTTTGCAGTGAGACCACTCAAAGGGAGACAGAGAGAGAGAGAGAGAGATATTAAAACCAGTATGTTTACATACTTATGTCTGTAGTGGAGATGAAGGTATGTGAGGGCTAGGGATCACCATCCTTCCTCAAGCACACCTGTGCAACATCCTTCACTTGTTGCAAGTGATGATGCTCTGACTGAAGAACCACACAAAAGCCCATCCCCATCTGGAGGAAAACACCTGCCAGCAGCACCACAGCTGCTGCAACAGCATGTCCCGCAGATGCCACTGGGACCTCTGGAACAGCATAGGGATGACAGACAACCACCAAGGACCAGGATATAATGCACAAGGGTCGCGCTCCTTGGAATGACAGGTGCTGAAGTCAGAGACCACTAGCAAAGCATCATCAGCCTAATTCAGGAGATCAAGATGATATCGACCCCAATTGCAGCACCAACCGTGCCTTATCCGGATTGCAGAAGCCCATGTGTGCCATCAATTTCATGGCAAGTGCATTCTTCCAGTCCACAGAAAGCTATGTATCTGGCTTGTCTCAGGCTATGTGTTCATAGGGACTGGCTCAGGTCTTGGCAACCCTCATATGGAAGGCCTGGACCTATATCCATTTCCCCACTACCAACATGGAGTGGACATGTCTCAAACAGGCCTTTTACACAAGGGGAGGAATGCCCAGGGTCATGGATGCCATAGACTTCACACGTGTGAATAATAGCTCCAGTGAAAGGGGGACATCTGTACATCGACAGGAAGAATTTTTGTTCCATCAATGTACAGATGGTGTGTGATGCCACAATGAAGTTAACCCATGTTTGTTCCTCCTATCCCAGCAGCCCTCATGACTCCTGCGCTCTTGAACTCTCCTCTATCCACAGGGACTTTGAGAATGGGACCTATACAGGAGGATGGCTTTTGGGTGAGTCAACAAAGCAATCATCACACCACATCCACAGGGGCACTCACATGACTCATGTAAACACAGCTTAGTATGGTCATGACACACAAGTAGTACATCAGTCACATAACACGTACTCCCTGTGTCACCATGTCACTCTCTGTCCACAGGTGATGCTAGCTATGGGTGCAAGTCTGGCTGCTCACACCAAAAACCAATCCATAAACACCTATAATGAAGCTCATGTCAGGACCGGGAATGCCATAGGGTGCACCTTTGGTCTTCTTAAAGCCTTATTTTGTTGTCTGGATCACTCGGGGGCTCTGCAATATGGACCCAGAAAGGCATGTGACATCAACCTCTCATGAGTAATACTCCACAACATAGCAGACACACGACTAGTCAAAGAGGTGGAGCCACAACACCCCATGGAGGTCCCTGTTCCCTGTGAGTATAATGCATGTATGACCATAATCAGGCTTGGGGAATGTTTGCATGCACATTGACACAACACATAATGATGATCTGTTTCAATCCAAAGGATGACTCACAGACACAGCCCTCAGATTGCCTGCTAAAACCACATAGCTGCTCCAGTGTCTAAGCCATGCATCATCTATTCCATGGATGTGTTATATTGGGGGTGTTTATTCAACTAGCATCTGCCATTCCTTGGGACATGATGATGTTAGCACATCAGGAATATTATCCATCACCCTGCGAACAAAGGTACACCTCATTGCCCATGTTTAACATATGCCTCAGTTGAACTGACAGAAAACCACATTTACTGAGTCAAACATAGCCATAACAACCTTAGAACCCTTGGAGTAATAGATGAATATCATTAACTAATACAATGTATTAACAACTATATTAACCCCTTAACGATTGACTTGGTCAGTTAAGGACCACGGAACATTTTTTTATTTTATTTTTTTGCTCCATCCGTTTCCGGACTCCCCAAATGGCATGCAGTCGCGGGGGCAGCCCGGAATTCCATGACGGTCATAGTATGTCATGGGTCATTCAGTCGGATCGACCCTTGACGTACTATGACCGTCAAGGGGTTAAAGGACTCCCATCTCTAATCCAAATATGTCTGATATTGCTTTTGAAATAGCCATTTCTTCATGTCCCTAAAAACAGGGGTCTTTTCATTAAACGGTGACCAAGAATGGAGTTTGAGATGTATTGATGCTAGGAGATGATGGGGGAGATTCACTGAAGTGTGATGAGGAGGTGATGAAGTGGTCTCACGTCTCTAGTTCCTATGTTTTTCTATGGGGCCCATGCTCTGAGATTGCTCTAGTTTGAAACATATATTGGTGCATGGGCTCAATAAGTAAAAATAGGAACTGGAGAAGTGACATCACTATAGAAGTCATCTCTAGGGGTAGGTGAAAGTTTCCGTCATGTTTTCGCGAAAAAAATCCACAAAAAACACTTTGTTTTCTGTTAAAATACAGAGAGTAAAATCTTCACAGTTTTCGCCCATTGGCAAAAATTGTTCGCCATTTTTTAAATGGATAGAGAGTTTTTGCCCCTTTACTAACATGTTTTTTGCCTTTTCTCTATAAGAACGTGCAGTTTTCAAGGAAGTGAAACACAGCTACAGAGCGAGTGATAGGTGCTGTTGTGCTGTGATATTTGTTGCAAAATTGAGGCAGGAGAGCCTCATAGGGACTGCTGTCACTATGAGCAGGTTTACAATCAATAAAAGGAGGAGCTGGAAGGACCCTTATGTGTCCAGTGAGTCGGAGGAGGAGGAAATAACCACAACAGACCCAATGCTAGTCAGTCCCTCTAAATCACCCCTAGGGATCTTGGGGAAATTAATTGCACAGGAGGAAGTAGTGGGAAGTAGTAAGAGCAGAACAGGTCAGCTGCCTGTGCCTGCCACCGCTGCTGCTCCTGCTGCCAGTGCTAAACCTGCTGCCAGTGTGTCTTGTAATTCCCGGGGAGGGGGGGGAAGAGAAGATGCTGTCAAGTGTGACAGCAGGGGACCCTAATTCGTCCTTGCCATCCCCAAGCAGTTCAGCCACTAGTACTGCTACTGAGAAGGTCCACCAGCTTGTTAGTGTTAGGAGTGAAGGAGGGGATTATCATCATATTGCTAGTGACTGTGAGGAAGAAGATTCAGGAAGTGAAATTGATGTGGTTGGTGCTAGTGGTAGTAACAGTGATGGTGAGGCAGCTGGTGGGTCTAGCATTAGGGGAGAGGTAGGGGAAGCAATGCAGAGAGTCCAGACTAGCGGTCAAGGGAGCCCACACCATTACCCTGAGTAATGAGGGAGTCCCCTTCCTCTCATTGGCATTGTCCTGGAGGAACATGATCCTGAAGAAGGCAGAATTGTTGCCTAGCAGCAATAATACCACCAGCACAAATCAGCTGTGTGTTGCCAGTCTACCTTCTACCCTCTGTCACATTTCTCATCACCTCCTCCAACCAATAAGATGTCTGTAATAGAACAGCAGCACAGAGGGACTGGTGGTGGTGGTGATGATGTGGGAGAAACTGGGGTCGAAGAGACATTGATGGCCTTTTTAGCCCCAAATGAGAAGGAATGGGATACAGGGATAAGGATGGGTATCTTCACCACCAGCACCAGCAGTGAGCTTTTGGAATTTGCAGAGTTTGTAACTGCTGTAATTCTTGCTGCTACTAAGTTGCAAGGGCAGCAGGATCCCTAGCCACATCATAACTTCAAAAAGAGATATAGTACCTGCACAAATAAGTTTAAAATTAAGGTCTAATAAAAACAAAAGACAAATACAAACTGTATAACATAGGCTATGCACGTAAACTATAAAATAAGAAATTGAGAAGAGTCCACACCAAAGCATTGCCTCTCTTCAGTTTAGTATCAAAACAAAATCCAGTTAGATGTCTGGTAGAATGAAATGAAGCATGACATGAAATAGGTTAATAGTTACTGATGACTTTGTTGAATGGATGGAAAGGATGATGTATCCTTATTGAAGTTCCAATAGAATATAATTACTAAATCCCTAATGCTGCTCGACAAAAGTGGCCTTATCCACCACGATAAATTACTGTAAAATATCAAGAGCTAAAACAGAGCAAAGGAGAAAAAAAATGTTTAACTCTAGTATTTATTAGTATAGAAAAGTGTAATATGCAAATGTACTTCCCTTACTAGACCTCAGTCATGGAGAAAGACATCTCAGGTCCCTGACCCTGTCAGATACAAACTGTCCTTCATATACTTGATCCATTGAGAATTGTTCTATATCTAAACTCTGGTCCTGATGTGAAATCCATTATGAAGTCCAGTGATCAGCAGTATATAATTGTTAACTTCTTGGACCACACCAAAGATCAGCATCTTTAAAATTAATAGTGGGAGCAAAAACCAAATGGTAGGAGATATACTGAGATCAAGATAGCAATAATATCATGGAGCTAGAACATTGTGGGGAGTTGGATAATATACACAGGGGATGTAGTCTGGGACCCAGAAACAAAAATAAGAACAAAGTAGACTTGTGCAAGGCAAACATTTTTGGTAAAATTAGATTTCGGACTAATTGTGTTACGTGTTTTTTTTTTTGTTTGTTTGTTTGTTTTTTTGTTTTTTTTTGTTTTTTGTCATTCGGAGGATCCGCATTTCGGACCAGACCTGTTCGACTTGGACGAAATTCGACAATAGTCCGAATTATTCTGCCAAATTTAACATACTTTAAAAAAAATGTCTCTCCCTTACGATGGCAATAAGGTACTAGGCCTGCCTACACAACTGTGAGACTGGCTGTGTCACTCTGAAAACTATTAAAACAAATTCCTAATATTTTTTTATATTTTGCACAGGAACAAAGATGGCTCTCCCTTGCAGTGGCAATAAGGTACTAATGCTGGCTGCCTGCCTATGCTACCTGCCTGCCTACACAACAACTGGGCACTCTCTATCTCCTTCTGCTCTCTGAGCAACAACAAAGGATTAACAGAAAATGCATTCTGTCTGATATGTCATTAGTCCAACCTCCATCATGAAATAAAGACGCTAATTGAACTAGTGAGGGAGGGAAAGTATGGCGCGTGCACATGCGTAGCCATTATCTGAATTTCTGAAATTTACACCGAAGATTCTGACCAGTGCTGTTTGGATTTGGTTTAAAAAAAACAAACAAACAACCTTTTCCTTTCGGACGGCCCGAATGACTCCGGATGACCCTTATTTGGCCGAATTCCGAAAGCGGCTGAACTGATTCGCACAAGTCTAGAACAGAGTAATGAAAATAAAAACAAATGCCCCTACCTGTATTCCATAAAATGTTCTGTCCTCATTCTAGCTACTTTCTCACTATATTTAAAGGGATAGTAATACTTCATTTTATCTTTATTTTATTTTGTAGGCATTAAAAAAACCATGAAGAACGATATAAGTCTTATATCTCAAACCTTTATGGTTTAAGAGATATTCACAAACAAAGTATCCCCCTTGTTCAGCCAGATCAGAAGGGAAGTGCCCAGGTAGACTGCAGAGAGGGACAATCTTCAATTAAGATAAGGGAAAAAGCTGAAAAACTTGTCAAGGGGGGAAGGGCTTTCATTGTTGTCATACAAAGAAAATTGTCCCCTTCTGTTATCTGTCTGGTCATACAACCAGATTCACATCTGAGAAGAGATGGCTTACACTAGGAAAAAGGGACGGGAGGGGAAACTTTGCTTGTGAATATCTCTTAAACCATAAAGGTTTGAGAGATAAGACATATCATTCTTCATGTTTTTTAATGCCTACAAAATAAAATAAAGATAAAACGAACTATTACTATCCCTTTAAGTAAATTTCAGCAATTTTTTTAGAATGAAAGGAACATATTTACAAAACATAAAGACGATACCTCTAGAAATCGCTGAAAAACCAACTGAAGTAATGATTAGGGGTGGGCGAAAAGTGAGGAAAAACTTCCTGCATGACTTTGCTGAAAGAAAAAAAAAAGTACAATCTCTAAAATGTGGCAGATGTGCATGGTGGTGGTGGGGGACTGGCATGGTGCAATTGATTTATGTGTGTGTATATATATATATGTGAATGTATGTGTACACATATGCTATACTATCTAGATGTTTTTGTTGTGACAAACTGCTGATAGCCCTTTGGCAGAAATTCTGAAATTTTGTGTTTGGAGTGGGGTTCCAGCAAAGTGGCAAGAATGTATTCCTCATTGCTTTTAATGAACACTATGTGAGGATCTTGTTCAAAGCACGCTAACATCTCCTGTACCAGCTGGTGCAAGTTTGTGTTGTAATTATGGTAAGATTCCTCAGCCATGCTCCTTATTTTTTTTCTGCTATAAAAATATCAGTGATAAAATTTCACTAACTCCTGCCTCAATGCGACTTACCTGCAAGGTTGCCTCCTTAAAGGTTCAGCAGTTCACATACATCGCATATTAGTTGGCCAGGTGACAAAGACGCTCCCTCCAAAGCCTTCCAGTTTTGCATGGTGTACTTGTTAATGGCCTTATTTTGCTCGTACAAACACTCTAGCATATATAGTATGGAATTCCACTTTGTAGGGACCTTCATTTTCAGCTGGTGATGGGGCAGGTTGTGACCCTCTTGTATGGAATACAGACCATTGCTTGCACTGTAGAAGCGACTAAAATGTTGCAAAATTTTGCAAGAAATAGTAAACATCTCTCTTAGGGTTTAGAATTCTGCCAGGAATCTGGTCACAACTAAATTGAGCACATGGGCAAAGCAGGGTACATGCACCATGTAACGTATTCTCAAGGCAGCAATTATGTTGGAGCCATTATTAGCAGACACAAAACCAGCTTTTAAGGAGTGGGGTACAAGCCATTGCTCTAGCTTACTTAACCCCTTAAAGACCGGCAAATCTGAGGTGGATTTCGCTTAAGGACAGAGCAATTTTGACTTTTGACTGTCTTTGTTCAAGCATATTTTTTCTTTAATTCCTTTAATATACCCACACAAATTATATACTGTTTTTTAAGCACAAGTATGGCTTTCTTTTGATACCACAATTATTTGACTACCTCTTCGTTTAATTTGATTAAAAAAGAAAAAAAAAACCAAAAACATTTTGCTTACATTTTCCTGTCAGGATTTGTATACTATTAGTTCATTACAAAAAAAATACCCCTAAATATGTTAATTTGCTTCTCCTGAATATGAGAATACTCCATATGCCTGGTATTTCAATCCCTTTCTCACATTTACAAGGTAAATATTACAAGATTGACACAATTATTTTCAACCTGTAATTTTTCAACAATTGGCATGTGAGTATCATAGCTTAGTTGACGGTGCCAGAACCCAAAAATGTCCCACAAAGGTACATGTTTCTTAAAAGTAGATAATATAAGGTAAATAATCAGTAGAATTTTGGAGTTTTTTATGTAGCTATTTTTCCAGAAATATGTTCCAAAATTGTGTTAATATATATATATATTTTTGGCAGTTTTCACATTTACATTTCAATATTACTGTTGATATCAAGCACTGAATAGGTGAAGATTTTTAAAAATGCATTGTTTAGTGTTCAGCTCCTTCTTCTGAATATGGCAATACCCCATATGCATAGGTTTCTCAAGGTTTGGGGGAGCCACGGGGCCCAAATTGGAACATGCGTGTTTCCAGTTTCACACTTATGCTCCAGTTTCACACTTGTGCTCCACTCTAAGATTCTCCCCCAAAAGTGTATATTTTTGGAAAGTAGACACCCCAGGCTTTCATTTTATGTATGTTTTCAAATTTTTTACGCAGCCATTTTACCACTAATCCTTCGTAAATCTTGATGTAAGTAAAAAATTCAGTGTTTTTCACACTTAGGTTTCAATGTTGATGTGAATTTCAAGCACAGGATAGAAGATTTTTTAAAATGCATTGATTAGTGTTCAGTTGCTTCTTCTGAGTATGGCAATACCCCATTTGCATAGCTTTCTCATGGTTTGCGGGAGCTACAGGCCAACTTTTGAACAAACATTGAATTTTCACAGTTTGCATAACTGGTGCCATGTCTCATTTTGAGGCTGTGTAACAGTGCTTCATTGTAAAATTTCCCCCCAAAAGTGTATATTTTTGTAAAGTAGACAACCCAGACGTTCATTTTAGGCATGTTTTCAAATATTTTTACGCAGCCATTTTACCACCAATCTCTTGTAAATCTTTACTTAAATTAAAAATTCAGCGTTTTTCACACTTGGGTTCAATGTTAATGTGGATTTCAAGCACAGGATAGGTCAACATTTAAAAACCTGCATTGATTAATGTTCAGTTGCTTTTTCTGAGTACAGCAATACCCCATATGCATAGGTTTGTCAGAGGTTGAGGAATCTACTGGGCCCAGTTGGTAACAAGTGCGTTCCATTGTCAGATGTGGCATTTTTACAGCTCGTTTAACTGGTGCCTTTTGTATTATTTGGGGTGTTAAGCAATGTTTCAATTAATATTTTACCCCCAAAATATATTTTTAGTAAGGAATACAACCCTGGGTTTTAGTCTAGGTGCATTTTGGCAATTTTTTCTCAGTCATTTTACCACCAATCCCTCCCAAAACCTGCAGTAAGAAAAAGAAAACCCTGTATTTTCACACCCATATTTCGGTGTTGCTGTGGATTTCAAGCACAGGATATTTTGAGATTTGTAAAAATGCATTGTCCTCAATTCATCTACATTTTCTGAGTATGGCAATGCCCCATATGCATAGGTCTGTCAGGGCTTGGGGGATTTACTGGGTTCAGTTGAGAACATGCACATTTCCATTTTCAGACATGGAAAAAACAGGGTTGTTCCCATTTTATTTTCATAGTGTTAGATCTAAGGAGGGATGTGTTTTGGAGGAAAATAGGATATTTCAGGGGGAATGTGTGGCCAAATAATTAAATTAAAGAATTACTGCATTGCACGTAAGTGATACTGTTTGAAACAGTCACCAATGCAGAGCCCAGGTTTTGTAGAGCAATCAGGACAGTTGAAGGTGGTTTCTGTCTGTTTGCCATTGGTGTAGCACACCCTGCAGTGTTTCTGTGGCTTACTCTTTTCGGGGGATTTTAAATGCAAAGTGTCCTAAACGGGGGTCTCTGATGTAAAACTGCTGTTGCCCCTTCAAACAAAAAACTGGAAATGACATGCATTTGGAATTGTAAAAAAGTGATTTTTTTTTTTTTGAGTGGGGTTTGCCAGTTTAAAAATTATATAGGAATTATAAACTGCAGTCTGCATCAGGAAAATAGCAACCTTCTTATACCAGACCCTCCATTTTCTCATGATGAGGTAAGGCTGCATGAGTTGATCACAAAGATTAACACCCGCCATGTGTTTATTCTAGTCTCTGATGCAGACTGATTTCCTGAGGACCGTGCCACGGACAGAGACTGGCACAGTTCCCTCGCCATGCATAGTTGTCAGCATGTACACGTCCTTTTTGTCTCTAAACGTCACTGCCAGCAGCTCCTCTTGGCACAAAGCTACAGACGTTCCCTTTCGTAGCTTGCAGTTTATCATTTGTTTGGGTATCTCCTTACAATTTCTCCTAACAGTGCCACAGGCCACAGTGTCAAAATAAAAATGTGATTTGAATAAAAGGGGGCTTGTATAATAGTTATCTACATATAACTGGTATCCTTTATTTAATAGGGGGGGGGGAATGAGAACCCAAACAATTTTGCAGTTGGTTCCCAGATATTCAGGGCAACCAGGAGGATCAAGCTGGCTGTTCTTGCCCTCATAAATGTGAAAAGCATAGGTGTATCCTGTGGCGCTTTCACACAACTTATAAAATTTGACGCCAAACTTGGAGCGCTTGGAGGGGATATATTTCCTAAAGCCCAACCTTCCCTTATATTTCATTAAGGACTCATCAATAGATACTTGTTTTTGGGGGTATAGTTTTCAGAAATTTTTTTTTGCAAATGGGTTATAAGGGGGCGAATTTTATATAGCCTGTCATACTGGGGGTGATCTTTGGGGAGGCACAGGGTGTTATCGTAAAAATTCATGAAGCGCAAAAGCATTTCATAGCGTCTCCTGCTCATTTTTTGGCCGAAAATGGGGGTAACGCATACAGGATTTTTGCTCCGGTATGACTTAATGCTTGGCTTTTTAATTATCCCCATAGCCATAGTTAGAGCCCAGAATATCTTGAATTCAGCAACATGTGTGGGGTACCAGGATTGCTGCTTGGAAACATAGCATGTGGGTTTGGGTGCAATGTATTGGGCTGCATAAATATTTGTTTCTGCTACAATCTCCCCCAAAATGTCTTCCCCCAAAAATAAATTAAAAAACTGCTCCTGGTTAAAACCGGCCACATCTACATTTATTCCTGAGCGGCCTGTGAAATCGGGTATTGCTGGACTTAATCCCACTGGTGGTACCCATTCCGTAGACTCTGGATGATGGGCAGGCCTTGTGGCAGGTCTTTGAGCATGACTTGGGGCTGCTACTGGGGCATGTCGCCTTGGGTCTGCGTCTGGGGCATTTCTTTTGGCTGCTTCAGGGACATTTTTTTTGGCTGCTTCTAGGGCAACTCTTGGGGAAGTACGCCTCTTCTTAGAAGATGACCCAGCAAGATCACTGGAGCTATCACTGTTGCTCTCTGTGAACTGTGAGATATCAAAATCAGAGGCAGTATCCGTGGCTTCTGAATCAAAAGCCAAAAAGGTGTATGCCTCTTCAGCAGAGTATAAACGCTTCATCTTAAACTACCTACCCTAATTTTTTCTAAATAGCTTCTAACTAAACCTACCTAACCTAATTTTTTTTAAATAGCTACCCACCCACCCAAGTCCCTATTCCTACATAAATACTCTCTATCTATATGTATATATATATAACCCACGCCAACCCTAATCCTACCTAACTTAACCCTAACAGTCACTATTCCTACAATAAAACTATATATATATATATATATATATATATATATATATATATATATATATATAATTTGTTTTGTTTTTTCTTCTGTGCCTAACTCTAACCCTAGACCTTAACCTAACCCATGTCAACCCTAATCCTACCTATAGTTGCTATTCCTACAATAAAACATATATATATTTATATATATATATATATATATATATATATATATATATATAATTTTTTTTTTTTTTTACAAAACCCTAATCTTTAAACCTAAATTCTATACTAAATCTTACCTTAACCCACGTACACTCTAAACCTACCTAGCCGCACTAAACGTACCTAAAAACCCTAAATATTTTAATAAATAGAATTTTTATTAAAAAAATAATTCCCTATACCTAAATTCAACACTAAAATTACCCTAACCTACGTACCCTCTAAACCTACCTAGCCCCACTTAAATTACGTATCTAACCTATTTAAACTACCTAAAAAAAAAAAAATAAATAATAAATCAATTTTTATTAAAAAAAAAAAAAAGGGGGGATTTCAATGGGGGGGGGGGACAAAAAAACCCACAGATCAGCAGATGCTGATCTGCAGCACTTGATCAAGGTAGGGGGAACAATTGATCACTGTATTATAGTGATCAATTGGGGAAAAAAAAGCTTTTTTTCTTATTTTTTTAACTTTGTTGCAACACTGGAACAGTTTAGCAATGATCTATCTATCTCTCTTCTCCTCAGATTTGTGTCTGAGGAGGAGAGAGACAGAGAGATATGACAGAAGCAGTGTTTTGAAAACACTGCTTCTGTCATATGCGGGGTAATACATGTGATTCGCTATTTTAGCGAATCACATGTATCAACAATGCGGGCATTGGCTGAAACAGATGCTCCGATATAGGAGCACCTAGTAACAGGCAGCCTGCGTCTCTCCTGCCAGGACCGCCAATGGTCCTTAAGGGGTTAATACATCTATGGCTTTGTGGGACTGTCTCTCAAATCTCTGCATGCACAAGGTGGTGTGCTGATTGTATGGGCTATCCTGCTGCAGCTGCCTTTTAATCACACAACCAGAAGCACGATTACTGGCTGTCACCTGATGCTGTAAGCTAATGTTGCCCACTGTTGGGAAGGGAATCCAGTGAGCAGTCACAGTCTGTGCTCTTCCCACTTATCCACATATCTGTTGTCAGGTGGATTTTCTTGCCATACGCACTTTTCAGCCCTTTGCCCACCACACTAACTATCTAGTTGTACAATTCAAGTATAGCCATCCTGCGAAAATATCTGGCTTGGGATATGCCAGTGTGGAGCTACACATGACATCAGTTCTATGAAACCAAGGTTTTCTACAAAAAAATATGGCAGCATGTCCGCTGCAGCAGGTGTACTTTGGGATTGTTTTTGACTCCTTCCCAGGAATTCAGTCAGTGTAGGATGGCAGGACATAGCAGAAGAACCCTGGAACTTTATTGCTTTAACAACATGACTAGAGGAGGTGGTGGAGGTAGAGGCAGCATGTGTGGGCAGTCTATGACTCTTGCCATCTACTACAGCAAATCCAGAGCCATCATACTCCTCTGCAGCAGGAGCCATAGGTGGTGTTTGGATTGAACTGTTGGCAGTAGCACACTCTCTGACACACACATAACATCAGTACTTCTCTTTTCTGCCCCAGAGCCCTGGGAACTTTTTGGAGTGCTTCTGCTGCTGCCGGCACCTCTGACCTGCTGATAGTGTGTCTCCCAGTCAGACCTGTGGTTGTGCTTAAGGTGGAATCTCATAGAGGAGGTGTCTAGGTGTGAGCCTGCTTCCCCCTGCTCAAATGCTTTTTGCACAGACAGCAACATGCTTAGCTTTATGATCCTGAATGAAGTATCTCCATACTTTGGACTTCAAGGACTGAGGGGTTCCTAAGGAGCTGCTACTACTACTACTAGGGCTAAATGTTGATGTAATTCTAATACTACAACTACTAGGTGTCAAAGGTGCAGCACTTCCAGCAGCAGCAGATGAACGCATCATATCTAACATTGTGGATGTTAATAACCTGTGTTGCTGTTGTTGCTTCTTAGTAGTCAACACAGGTGTGTATGGCTGAGTGGGACTTGGGCTTGGAACAGGTGATGATGCTGATGATGTCTGATACTTCACTGCTCCACCTTTCCCCCTCCCACTTGTGTCTTTGCTGGACATTACTCAACTACTGTGTGTGTTTTTACTCTACAGTACACAACACAACTGATGGACTGTGATGTTTTGCCTTAGCCCAGTCGGCTGTCTGCCACCTAATATATTTAGTTGTTTCTTTCTTTTTTTTTCTTTCTTTTTTTTTTTTTTAATTATGATTTTAGTTTTTATTAAGTTGTCTGCCCTGTCTTATCACAGGCTGCCCAAAAAACAAATTATAACTGAAAAACAAAATAACTTATTTTCCCAGACTTCCCCAGCACAAAGACAATGGTAGATCAGCAAGCAAACTGGTACCCAGCTGCCTTTGTCTTGCCAGTCAGTCACATGGAATTCTCTTCTTCTCCCCAGATTGCCCACAGACTCTGCTATTACAGAGAACAAATGTCCTAGTTAAAAGACTCTGAACTAAACTTCAATTCCCCTTTATTTTCCTATCTTCTCTAGATATAAAAACATGCTGCTTTATCCTCTCACAAACCACAGAATGGCATGCTGTGAGCGCCTGACACCCTTGTGTATGGCTTTAGAAAAGTAGAGAAAACTTTCATGTGGTGGGGAAAATTTTTTATTCCCTTTGATTTCAATGCAATGAGCTAGGCGAAAAAAGCTGAGAAAACATCATTTTTCCACAGAAAATTATTCTTCAAGCTGGAAGTGCCATTATTCACTGATTTTGGTTTGAGTCAAATATTTTCATCCAAACTTGTTAATGACGATTATTAGGGACAGAATCCTCTCTAAAAGGGGACTTTGTATACTAATCAATAAAGCCTTTTCTCTCAGTCTTTGTGGAATAGAGGAATGGAGAGGTTAAATAGAGACCACTAAGAGGCAGGATACTTAAACACAGAAGTTCTCTGGATGAGGAGAATCCCTCCCAACACCACTTAACCCCTTAAACACTGGCATGGTTTTAGTTTTATGTATAGCAAAAATGCAGAAAAAATGAGTAAGGCAGTCACCAACCCAGAAAATGAGAACACCCCTGCCCAGAACTAGGGGTGGGGGAAAGGTATCACAGTGTTCCCGCTGGAAATTTTGAGAAAACCACGTTATCTGCTTTTTCGTGGGAAAATCTGCTTTCAAACTAGCAGTTAAAATTTTGGCATTTTTCGCCCATTGGCTAAAAATGTTCTCCTTTTTTTTCAATGGCTAGTGTAATGGTTTGTTCAACACTCAGACACAGTGGGTCTCTCTGTGGTGAGTTCTCTTAGTAACGCCCAGTATGGTAGAATAGCGCAACGTATGAGACTGACAAGCAGTAATGGAGACCAGAGTACTTGCACTCCGCCAGAGCGGTAACTGAGACTAAGGATTACTGCCGTAGCAGTCACGGAGGCAACACAGATGCTCTGCAAGAGCTTAACGGAGGACTCAGCAAATGGCACACTGCCGTAGCAGTAACAGAGGCAACACGGAGGCTCTGCAAGAGTTAACGGAGGATACAGCCAATGGCACACTGCCGTAGCAGTAATGGAGGCAACACGGAGGCTCTGCAAGAGTTAACAGAGGACACAGCCAATGGCTTACTGCTTGTAGCAGTAATGGACACTAGGCCCCCAAGCAAAGCGGTAGTCAGAATGTCGCCCAAGCGACACAGTGAACACTGGAAAAGGAGAACCGGGTCGAGACACGGAGCGGGAACGTCAGACAAGCCGGGTCAGATCACGGAGCAGGAACGTCAGCCAGGCCGGGTCGAATCACGGAGCAGGAACGTCAGACAAGCCGGGTCAGATCACGGAGCAGGAATGTCAGCCAGGCCGGGTCGAATCACAGGAGCAGGAGACAAGAAGCAGAGTAGTCAAACGAGGCCAAGTCGGTACACTGGAATCCACGAAGCTCAAGTAGGCACTGGTACAGGAACACCATGAAAAGGCACTGGATAGGTGCCAGAGCCCAGTATATAAAGGCCATACTGGGCGGGCCAGCTGCAGATCAACCAATGGGAGCATCGCATAGCCAAAACTGACAGGAGGCAGCACAGGGAGCACGGGCACCGTGATAGGCTAGACAGTTTCCGCCCGTTGATTTACATTGTTTTCACACTTCCGCTATAAAAACGTGATGTTTTCGCTGAAGGCAGACACAATAGAAGCAGCTACAGAGAGAGATAGATGTACTATCTTGTGATATTTTGCAAAAAGTGAGGCAGGAGAGGCTCATGGTGACTCCTAATCACTATGAGCAGGGTAAAAAATAATCAATGGAGGAGCTGGAAGGACCATTATGTCTCCACTGAGTCTGAGGAGGAAGGGACCACTACTGTACCAATGCTGCCCAGTCCCCCTAATTCACCTCTAATTCACCCCAAGGGATCTTGGGGAATTTAATAGGAAGGGAGGGAGAAAAGGGAATGGGAAGGGAGGGAGAAAAGGTAATACTAGTGATAGCAGCACAGGTCAGCTGCCTGCGCCTGCTGCAAGACGTGTATCACGGTGCCCGTGCTATGCGGGCGACATTCTGTCAATCTGGTTCTCAGTTTGCTCCTATTGGCTGCAGTGTATTTGTCCTTAAATACTGGGTCTTGTCACTTCGCTGTTGCCATTTTCGTGGTGTTTCTGTACCTGCGCTAGTTCCAGTTCTCGTGTGATATCAGTGTATGACCCGGATTGCCTGACCATTCTACTGCTTCTGTTCCTGCTCTGTGTACTGACCCGGCCTGGCTGAAGTTCCTGCTCTGTTACCGACTCAGATTGGCTGATGTTCCTGCACTGTGTACCTACCCGGATTGGCTGACGTTCCTGCTCTGTGAACCGACCCGGCCCGGCTGATGTTCCTGCCCTGTGTAACGACCCGGCCCGGCTGACGTTCCTGCTTGTGACTCAGTTTCCGGTTGGCTGTTGTTCCTGCTGTGTGTGGCGACGTTGCTGCCTGTCCAGGACTGCCAGCTGCTCCTTGTGTCTCCGTTGGGCTTGGCATCCAGGCAGTGTTGCTTCCAGTACACCCATTTACTGCAGTCTGGTTTCAGTTGCTCTCCATGTCGCGCGGGCGACACTCCTGTTCTGAGCCTCATACTGCAGCCTGGTTCTGGTTACTATCCACGTCGTCCAGGCGACATTCCGGTGTGTGCATTCCATCCTGTGCCTCTGTACACCAGACCTATACTCCTGCCATCAGGTGAGGTTGGGGTTCATTGGGCGCCTCAGGCTACTTCCATCTCGGTAGTCGACATTGGTCTTAGTAATTATCAATCCCCTCAGGTGAAAGGGCCGTTCACCACCGGTTGTTGGCATTGTAGTCTCTGTTGGGCAACCTCTGGGCATACAGTCTGTCCTCCGCTACTGCTACGGCAGCATATACGTTTGCTAAGGACCTTTGCTTATTACTGTGGCATTACTTGGGCATACAGTCTGTTCTCCGCTACTGCTAGGGCAGCATTTAAGTTTGCTAAGGGCCTTCGCTTATTCCTGTGGCATTGCTCGCTATTTATACTCTCCCTCCCTAGGGAGAGTCTTAAGGGCCTTGCTCTGATAGGGCCTGTTTATCTTCCTGGACTATCAGTAACCCGTTCATTGCTGCCTTGTTCGAATATCACACGTAATACCTGACCTGTGTCAGTACATTGTTATTATCTGTCTGTACAATTACTGGACCCGTGTGGGTATTTATTTCTGTAACCTGTCCTGTGTCAGTACAGCGTTGTATATATGTTACTGGACCTGTGAGGGTTATTGCTATTTTACTTTGTTCAATAAAATTGTGTTTTTACCTAAACTTACTGTCTCTGAGTGTCAAACAAACCGTTACAACGTGCTGCCCCTGCTGCCATTTGCCACCATTGCTGTACCTGCAGCCACTAGTGTTATACCTGCTGTCAGATGTGCTGCCACTAGTGCTGAACCTTCTGCCAGTGCTGAACCAATACTTTGCCTGCTGCTAGTGTTTCTTGTAGCACTCGGGGGGGAGAAAATTATACCATATGTGACAGCAGGGGACCCACTGTCACACTGCTCATCACCTTCTCCAAGCAGCAGTGAGATGTCTCGAATAAAGCAGCAGCACGTAGGGACTAGTGGTGTGGTGTTGTTAGAGAAGCTGGGGTGGAAGAGACATTGATGGCCTTTTTAGCAGAAACTGAGAAGGAATGGGAGACAGGGATGAGGATGGGCATCATCACCACCAATAACAGTCAGCTTTTGAAATTAGCGGAAATTGCAAATGATCTAATTCCTTCTGATGCTGAGATGCAAGGGCAGCAGGATGCTGAGGAGCAGGCTAGTGTGCCACAGACCACCGTGGACACAGTGAAAATGGGGTCCACAAGTGATGCGGGACTAGGACAGGTTCCACTTGCCAGCAGTAGCAATACTCCTCCTGATCCTTGTTGCAGTGCTAAATCTGAGGCAGTAGCAGCAACATTATCCGCTGCCACAGAAAGTGAAGGACAAGATGACCACTGGCCAACATGACCTGCTGGCATTAGGCCAGTAGGGCATTTTTATTTTTTTCCTCAGGGCTTGTGTTTTGAAAAAAACCCCAAAAAAACTAGTCCTACAAAAAAATAAACAATTTTTCTGGGGTTTGTTTCTAACAAGCCTACATCCTACAAATCAATGTTTCCTTAGGGCTTGTGCCAAACTAGCTTAAGTCCTACAAATCAATGTTTCTTCAGGTCTTGGGCCTCTAATAAGTCTAAGTCCTACAAAGGCCTCTAAGAACAAATCAAACAAATCATCCACTACAAAATACTCTGTAAGTCAAGTTTCAGTCCACCCCAGTTGCAGCTTATGTCAGGGGATTCCTGTCTCTGTCACTTTAAATACAAACTTTTTTATTAACTGTCCTCCCAATAGCAGTCAAGAAAGCCCCCCAAAACAAAGTCCCCATTCAAATGATTCATTCATTCACCAACACAGACACCCTCTTCAGACCCCTTTATACCATGTCTTATGGTTTTTATTTTATTTAGGATTCCTTTTTTATTAAGTGCCCCCCCATCCCAATAAACAACCCACAAAAAACATTCCCTGTTCAGCTGATTCTTTCCCCACACCCCACCAACACAGGCACCCTCATGACCCTTTTATACAATGCCTTTGGCAAATAAAATATTATTTGTAGTGTGTAACTTCTGTGTTCCCATTGATTTCATTGGGTGAAAAAATCGGAAAATCTGCATTTTTCACTGGAAATTTTTTGCCAAGAGGAAAGTGCCATTTTTCGCCGATTTCAGTTTGAGGCGGAAAGTTTAGCCCATCCCTACCCAGAACCCAGTTAACAACTTTTTCTCTGGGAGGGATGTCATGTTCCACAAGTTCTAAGAGAAAAGGATTTATCAGTAAGTACATAAAAATCCCTTTGCTGTTGTCCATTGTTGAACACAGGAACCATGAGACATAGCAATGGTGCCTCCCAAACAGAATTCCAGAGAGGGAAAAAAACTCCCAGCAACAGAGACAAGTCAAATACAATTGTGAACCTCAGGTTTCAACACTGCCACACAAAAACTAAGTAACAGGAGAAGAGTTACTAGAATGGAAAGAAAAAAGTACTTACAAAGGCACTGCTGATGGAATGTGCCATTAACTGAAAGGGTAGCGGCCTGTTTCTAATGACCTGGACCTGGCAAATGGTCATCTTGATCCAGGAGGCCACTTTCACCTTAGCTGCTGCTTGGCCCGCATTCTGGCCCTTAGGAATGACAAAGAGCAAATCCATCTTACAAAAGGATTTGGTGTGTTATATTTTAAACACCAAACTACATTAAAACAGTCCAAAAAGTCCTGATTTCACCTATTACATGTAGCAGGACAAAGAGAAAGAAGTATGATTCTTGATTAAAATGGAAATCAAAACCCTTCTTGAGAAGAAACATAAAAGAAGCACATAGAACTACCTTATTGTAGTGAAAAATCAGAAATGGGGCTCTACGGAACAAAGCCTGCAGTTTGAGCACACGCTAAACAAACAGAATAAGAAATGCATTGTTCATTGTCAAGAGAAGAAGAGACATAGAAGCCAATGATTCAAAGGGATCCCTCTTAAGCACTCTGACAACCAGCTGCAGATCCCATGGAGGAGTGGAAGCCCTGAAGACTAGGTAGGCACATGCTGCATAAAAGTCTGAACATCTGGCAACAAAGCAATAATCTTCCAAAATACTGACCTGGCAAACATGCAGACACTATGCTGTAAAAAGAACAGCATTGCAACTTTGTGTCTAGAACTAATGAGTGCTAGTCAGATTAGAATGCGGCATAACCGTGAGGGATAGCTATATGAGGTACACACTTATTGAGTAAACATCAGTGGGTGTAATACAATTATGTTAATAGTGGTTATTAGATAACCATTAGCTCTTCACTGACATCGCTGACTACAGATACTAACAGCTGAGCGTATAAGTGAAGTGCACTCTAGAAACTTTGTAGCTTAACCCCTTAATGACCGACTGATCGGCGCAGACACTTAAGGACCACGGAGCATTTTTTTCCCCCCAAATTCCGGTTCTGGACTCCCCAAACGGCGTGCAGCCGCGGGGGGAGCCCGGAATTCCGTGACTTTCATAATACCTCATGGGTCGTTAACTCAGATCGACCCATGACTTACTATGACTGCCAAGGGTCGTTAAGGGGATAATTGATGAATGCGAGAAGAAAACAGCCTTCTCGTAAATAAAGGGACTGTATGCTGAGACCAAGAAGTGACAACACACAGAAGGCTGAGCCATTTTACTAAACACGCTCTAGCTTAATAGATTAAATTAGATAGTGAAATAAAACGGTCCTCGTACATGTGACTGATCTATCAACTGACACTAGGAATAACTGTTCCCCCTACATATGGAAGGGGAAGCAAACTGTAGTATTAAGTTTAAACAAGTATATAGAGCTACATGAAAATCTGTTTGATACCACAACAACTTATAGGAGAAAAAACACTTAATTTTTTCTGTACATTCCTCCATAAAATATCCAGCATTACAAATAATCAAGCACCTTAAGTGATTCTAGTCATTCCACAGAGATCCAATAGTAAACACAGGAGTTAATTTAACATTAAAACTCCTGGAGTCTGTTTTTAAAGTGGATTGTTTTCTTTTAATTAAAAATCACTAATAAAGGTTATTTTTAATGATTCACATTCCATTGAATGTTGAACTGATCAATCTGGAATGAGTCAAGGTGACGGTGCGGTCACTTAAGGACCAGGGACTCCCCCCCCCCCTTTATTTATTTATTTATTTTTTTCCCGGAACCGGGTTCCGGACTCCACTCGGGGAGCCTGGAATTCCATGACTGTCCAGGACTGTCATGGGTCCTTAAGGGTATAACAACCCATGACGGTCCAGGATCGTCATGGGTCAGTAAGGGGTTAAAGTACCTATGACTGTTTTGATCTGATCAGAATTGCCCATCTCTATTCTTTTGTGTACATTTTGTAAATATTTGAGATCTGCGACATCACCTTTCACTTGCTCATTTTATACTTAGTAGACCTGCTACTATATATAAGTGGAATATGCGGACCTTGATTGAGCTAAGACAAAGCCCTTTGTGGGGGCCATCCTGAAGAATAACAAAACCAATGAAAGGCTAAAAGTGTGTGGACATGAGCCATGGTCTTCACACCACTTGAAGAATGATGACCAGACCCCATGGTGAGTCTTATAAGAAACTGGCTTAGGGGCCTTAAACATAGTCATGGCTCAGAAAAACCCTTGATTCTCAGGATATCGGTTACAAAAACCACTCCATCAGAGCCAGCATTGCTTCGTCTAGGTGAGAAAGAGGACCCTGTAACAGAAGATCTGGAAGAAAGGGAAGGCATCATGGCTCCTCTATCAACAGGGTGATTAGGGTTGAGAAACAAGCTCTGCAAGGCCAGTGAGGTGCAATCAGCATGACGTATGCTCAGTCCTTCTTGACCTTTCATAACACCCTGGGAATTATATAGGCCAGGGGAAAGAGCCATAGTATTACCTTTTCCTCCACCACAAAGTCCAGAGGATATTTAGACCTGGAACAAAACTGAGAAACCCTGTGTTTCCTCTTAGACTCCAAAAAGTCCTCAACTGGCAGACCCCAATTTCTAACTATGCAGTAGAGAATTAACTACTTTTGTTCCCACTCATTAGGGTCTAGGAGTTGTGAACTGACCTAGTCCATCTCTACATTATCTAACCCTGGGAAGTGAATCTCCTGTGACTGGACCATAAATCCTACTCCATCCGAGAAACAAAGATGGCCCACAACCTGACAGGCTGGACCAATTCCAGTGTCAGGCGGGATTCCTGGAGCCACCAATGCATATCTACATTCATCCAGAATGAGGTAGATATAAAACAATAGAGGTGACACTGCTGTCATCACGCTGCGAAGGACACAAATGTCCAGCTGCAGAACATGTGTGTGAGAGACTGGGTGTATGGTACTGCCTCTAGTGCCGAGCGCAGCACCCACATGAAGTCCCGTTCCAGTGCTGTTGGGCAGGCCAGAGCATGAGAAACATTCTGGGACAATGTATGAACCTTTACCCTTGGCGGTCTTGCTTCCAATTCTTTCACAGCTATTGGCTGGGATATGCTTAAGCACCCAGCCCAGTTTAAAGCACAGACGCTCAAAGCTGGTGACTGAATTCGGCTTGTCTTCCGACCTGATTCTGTCTCATCCAACTTGTTCTCTTCTCTCAGCTAGATGACCTTGGCCTGCACGACCTTCCGACTCGACTTCAGGTACTCAGACTTCTCCCTGGGCGTCCTGCCGGTAGGCGATAGCCTTCAACTATGGCAGGCCTGCCGCGGCCTACCTGCTGTCGGTACTTCCGGACTGATAACATCTGACTATGACAGATCTGCTATGACTAACCCTGCTATTGACACCTTATGAGTCGATAACATCTGAATACGACCCAACCTGCTGACTGAAACCCCTGACTTAACATCTTTCGACTTCCCTACTTGCCTGAGTCTTTTACTTGACTGCTTCCTCCTTAGTTGAGCTGCTCACTAGAATCCATCGCTGCTGGTGAGTTTGGCATCTCTTAGCAGTAGCTGGAGATCTTTTCTGCCATCTAACTTTGCAGCCAGCAACTCTAACCCAGCTTTGGCTGCAGAAAGGACCCTCCACTTACTGCCTCTGCACTCAAGCTTCGCTCCCCAGTCATCACTCTCTAGCTTATGGGTTGCCCAACTCATCCCAGAACCCCTGGTTGGTGACAGTGAAAGAGTGTTGTTTCACCCCACTGAGACCCATTCCACTCCCCTGCCGGTTTCCTTGATCCCAGTACAGTTTTGCTGATGCTCAGATAAACTACCACGTGTCAAGCTACAACAATGACTTGGCCATATTGGTCCTCAGAACTAACATTTTTGGACAGTTTCAGATGGATATTGGTTTACCATCACTCCAAAAGGAATCACTGAACATCTGGAAACAGCCAACTAACAAGTACCTGGGATTCTCAAAGACTAGGTTTTCGTGGCTAACAAGGGGGCTGGGACCCCATATGTTGTACCCCAAGATTTGGAAAATGTGTGTACAATTTTGAATATTTTTATCCTGTTTTGTTTAATAAATACTACACTTAGATTTGCACCCCTTCTTGTCTGTCTTGTGCGCTCTTTTTCTTTTTGCCAGTTTCATGTCGGTGGTTGGCAGAACCACTTTGGGAGAAGAAGCAGGGGTGGCTGAAGCTTGGGTATCTAGTGACCCTAAGTGACATATTACTACTTTTGATTAATTCCATTGATCTCATCTACTCTTATCTTTTTGCCTATATCTGATAATGGCATGGTTTTATTTGTTACTTGTTGAGGCTCTTCTACAAATTCTTATTACCTGGTACATACCGATGCAAAGAAAATGTTTCGAGCATCAGCCTTTTCCTTTTGCTCTCTAATCAACTCACCCATCTAATTTCTGAAAGGTCCAATGAACTCCCTTTTATGTTTTTTTGCTATTAATATAGTTAAAAAACTTTTTTGGATTAGTCTTTCTCTCCCTTGCAATTCAAGTTTCATTATCTATTTTTGCTCACCTAACTGCCTTTTTGCAATCATTGTTGCACTCCCTGTATTTCAAGAAATAATTCCCTGTTCTTTAAGACTTAAATAGTTTCAATGCCTTTGTTCCTTTCCATTTCTTTCTTTACATTTGCATTTAACCCCTTAATGACAACAGTCATGGGGAGCGTATTCCCCCTTAAAGACCGTTTTGATCTCATACTGTGAGAACGAGGGTCTGATATGGACTGCTCTGGACATGGAGCATTCAGTTTCAGACTCCAATAGTACTCACAGTGCTCCCGCAAACGTAGTGAGCATAAAACCCATGATGTGCCCGGCCAAATTCACTGACGATGGTCCTAGTACGGCAGTGGTGTTAAGAGGTTAACCACATTGATCTAGTTCTTTTGCATTGATATACACCCTGCTGAATACATTTCTGCAACCCAAATTTAAATTTTGACCATTTTTCCTCAGTATCTGTGACTTTAAATAATTTATCCCAGTCTGAGTTGCAATAATGCTCTTAAAAAATTAAAGTTAGCTTTTTAAAATTAAGAGTTTGGGTTAAACCTATACAGTTTTGCTTTGCCAAACTGATCTCAACCATGTTGTGATTCTGTTTCCCAAATATTCACCTACTTTAATATTGGACACCATGTCTGTTATTTGTTATCACTAGATCCAATACATTGTTATATATTTTCGACACTTCCACCATTTGTGACATGTAGCTATACCTAAGCATACTCACAAACCTGCTTCTCTTAGCACTCTGACAGGTCTCATGTCTCCAGTTGAAATCTGGATAGTTAAAGGGATAGTAACCCCCCAACAACTTGACGCCAAAACACAGCAATCATACAAACGTACTGAACGCACTTAGTCCCATCTCTCAAACCTTTATGGTCTGAGAGATGTAAGACAAGACAGTCCTCCGGTCCCTCCCCCTTCTGCCTGACGAGCTGTAAAGCTGTCAGAGGCAGAATCCGGTCGGACGACTTTCGGCGGTTCTGCAGGAGTTCTGACATCTAGATATCTCCGTATAATTACTTCATAGGAATGGTCTACAACATGTGCTTACAAGCCAGGCACATGTTTTAGACCATACCCATGAAGTAATGATACAGAGATATCTAGATGACAGCACTCCTGCAGAGCCGCCGTCTGGTGCTGGAAGCCAGATCTCATGACATCCGCTATACAGCGGACGTTTGAGAAGGGGAAGGGAGAGGAGGTCTGTCTTGCCTTACATCTCTCAAACCATAAAGGTTTGAGAGATGGGACTAAGTGTGTTCAGTATGTTTCTATGATTGCTGTATTTTGGCGTCAAGTTGTTGGGGGGGTTACTATCCCTTTAAAGTCTCCCATAATTATAGTATGCCCTAGATATGCAGCTTTCCTCATTTGCAATAACAGTTAGGCCTCAACATTCTCAGCAATATTTGGTAGTTTGTAGCATATACACACCAATGCTTTTTTTACGCCACAGTTAGCCTCAATTTCTAGCCACAAGGACTCCACATTATGGCCAGTTTCCTCACACACATCACCACTTAAAATGTAATTGATATCTGGTTTCAAATATAAGCACACACCTGCCCCTTGTCTATTAGCTCTGTCTCTCCTAATCAGGGAATAGCCCTCTATATTTACAGACCAATCATGTGTATCATCCCACCATTTTCAGTTATACCAATTATGTCAATGCTCATTAAACTCCAGCAATTTGAGTTTTCCTATTTTACCTACCATACTTCTTGCATTCGCCAACATACAATTAATATTGATGTCCTTACTTATTTTACCCACTACTTGCCTTTTTTTTCTTCCTCATGTAACAGAAGTTTATCTCTACTGGCTAATTTTATCCCCACCCATGATCCTTTACTTGGACCCAGTACTTATCTATCTCTCCCATTTTTACTAGTTATAACTCCCTCCTTCCTAATTTTTAAACCTCATCCAACCTTCTTAGCATTCTATCCCCTAGCACAGTGGTTCCCCTACCATTTAGGTGCAATACATCACTTTCATGTAGATTGTACCCAGAAGCAAAGTCAGCCCAGTGCTCTAAAAACACAAAGCCCTCCTTCTTACACCAATATTTAAACCATGCATTAAGCTCCCTCTGCCTACCTGCACTGGTGCATGGAACAGGTAGTATTTCAGAAAACACTACCCTGGAGGTGCTTGCCTTGAGCCTGTACCCTAAGTTCCTGAAATTATTTTTTAGGAACCTCCATCTTCCTCCAGCTTTGTCACTGGAACCAATATGTACCAATACAGCCGGATCCTTTCCAGACCCTCCCAATAATTTGTCTGCCCGCTTCACAATATGCCAAACCCCAGCACCTGAGAAACAACATACTATTCACCATCCACGTTCTTGGTGGCAGATCGATACTACTCTCTCCTCATAACAGAGTCCCCTATTACCAGAACCTGCCTTTTTTTTTCAGTCTGCTCTGCTTCCCATCTAAACTAAAAGAAGGACTGTTCCCCTGGCAGCGCGATAAATCTGTCTTCTCCAGTATTGCTATTTTTGCGTTATCCTCATCAACATCTTCACACAATCTTGCAAATTTGTTGGACTGGGTCAGTTGAGAACTGGCCTTCTTCTTCCACTGCCTACTACCTCCTCTCCTTACTGTTACCCAGTATCCTACCTGCCGCTACTTATCTACAACTCCACCCTCTTCTTCATGCCAAGAAACACAAGAGATTGGGAAAAGGATCAAAAAAGACTTTCTGAGGTTAATTACCCAGTGGTGATATTCACAAATTCACACACACGTCTGAAGATGAAGCAAAACATTTCCACAGAAGGTTCCTTCAGCAGAAGATTGTCTAAATGAGTTGTACAGGAAATCCCATGAGCCCGAATATGGCCAGATAATTCTGCCATATTTTTACAAAAAACTATAGGAGTGAGACCAGACTAAATGGAAGGGCCAGAAATAGAAATGGAGATCCTGAAACCTAACCTTATAGCCCTGTCATCATCCTCACTCTCAACTTCATCTGTTTCTGAACAAGAGAAGGATGCTGGAGGGATATATTCTAGATCTGCATCATCATCAGTCATCATTAGGTCATCTTCAGCATCACCTGACAGGTCTTGCCCACTACTAACCTTATATTCCTCTAAGAGGTCTCAAACAATTTCTTTTTTACTTTTACTGTACCAAAGTTCACTACCACTTTGAGGATGGGTGTTTTGATGCTTGTTTGTCTCACTATCTGATGCAGGAGGCGGTTCAGCTGCTACACCTTCCTCTATTAAGCTATTGTCAGCATCATCAATACCTGAATGCGACTTGTTGTCGTTTTCAGTGTTCTTCTTATATGGTTCTTTATTTCTGTTGGCACTGGTGGTGCTGGAACTAGTTTTGCTGGGACCTTGACAAACTACATCCTCCCTTGGAGTAGAGGGATTATTATCACTGATTGCACACACTGCAGCAACCATTGCTGCAGTCAGTTTTTGAACTATGACTTTACTCTCACTTCCCTTCACTGCTCCTCCCTTCCCCCTTGCCCTTGTGCATTTGCTGGACATTACACAACTACACTGTATTTTTTACTGTACAGTACACAAAACAACTGATGGAGCTTTATGATGCCTTACTTAAGCCCAGTCAGCTGTCTGTCACCCAAGACAGCTCTTTATTCTTTTTTATTCATTTATTATTTTTATTATTTTTTATTTTAACGTTGTCCACCCTGTTGTCTTATCACAGTCTGTCCCCAAAAAAAATACTTAAAAACAAAATAAAAATATTATTTCCCCAGACTTCCCCACACAGCACAGCATAACAGCAAGATCAGCAAGCAAATAGGTCCCTAGCGGTCTGTGTTTTGCCAGTCAGTCACATGGATTTTTGGAGTATTTGGGGTCAACCTCCTTCCTCCCTCCTTCTCCCCAGAGTGCCCCACTGATTCTCCTAATAAACAGAACAAATGTCCTACCTAAAAGATTCCCTAAACTAAACTTCAATTCCCCTATCTTCTCTAGCTCAAAAAACGTATTGCTCGCTCCTCTCACAAATACAACATGGCTGCTGTGAGAGCCTGAAAGCCTTTTATATGGCTGTAGGAAACTTTTGTGTGGTGGAGAAATATTTTTCTTCCTATTGATTTCAATGGGTGAAAAAGGCATGAAAAAGCAGAAAAACTGCACTTTTTGGCAGGAAATTATTTGCCAAGTGGAAAGTGCCATTATTTGCCGCTTTCAGTTTAAGGTAAAAATGTTCACCCATCCCTACAGCCAAGCCAAAAACTCCCCGAGATACACAATGGAAATGACCAAGAGCAGAAATTCCACAATAAATCTCATGAATTTTGCTTTGCAATGTGTTGTGTACTTCTCTGGCACTCAAAGGGTTAAACATGTTACTCATTTTTGACAAAACCCGTTATCTGCGCAAAAATTAATGTTTAAAAGGTACCCAGCAGCCTACTTCTGCTTGCCACTGCGACAAGCTGCTTGCCGCACGGAGGTTGCTCCCATCCCACTACCCAGCATCCTCCGATGACAGGCTTTTTGTCTCTAAGCTGGAGGGATCTTATTGGCTAGATATCGATCTCTGCCAATGAGATTGCTGCAGCTTAGAGATAGAAAGCCCCCTGACCCACATGCCTTGTTCTCCTGCCCACTGAACCACAGATTCCTACGAACATTATCTGACACTGAGCATTATTCCCCTGCCCACTGGTAACCACAGATCCTCAAATATACTCTCTGACTCCCCTCAACCATGTTCCTCTACCCACTGGTAGCCACAGATTGATTCCCCACGTACACAGTGTGATCCCACCAGCCATGTTACCATGACCATGGCAGCACCAGATTCCTCTCATACTCTGTCTGAAACCTGCAGAATTGCTTCCACGTTTATTGGTAGCTAAAGATCCCCAAATACACTGACATCCCCTCCATTTTTTCTTCTTTTGTCTGCATGTAGTGATGGAGAGCAGCACTCCCATGCTGCCCTTAGTTCCAAACAGTACAATGGAGCATCAGACCCTCTGCTTAGTTTTCATAGGATGATCTACAAATTATACAAAATGTACAGATCCACTAGTTATGCTCAACTGGTGTTAGTCTCTAAAGTCTGCTTCTGAGCTTTGGGGTATGAACTACAGCTTATGATCATTTTAGTGCATAACAGGGCACACACTGTGCAAACACTGAAGGCTAAAACTTGCAAGACTGCATTGGCTGAGGCATGCATTCCATTGACTATCTTTTTAATCTGTAATCATTACTACCACTGGGATTGATGAGGCTCAAGACAGAAACCAGTATGTTGACTTACAACATATTTTTAGCTGCATTTCAAAATGGCTGAAGCTGTACATCAATATAGGTGACACAATAATTTTCTTGTTTCTTTTGATTGCGAAACATTTTTGCTAACATGGATGACCTTAAAGACCCCTCCCACTGACCCTTTAGGAATGCAGTTTGACATGCTTGCATTAGACACATAGGTATTTATAAAAGATATATGTAGAAAAAGAAAGCATCCATTCAGACAGAGGTATGTTGCATTTTTTTACATTTAAACATTTAACCCTTTAAGGAACACGTGCTGAGCAGCACATAACAAAGCAATACCCTGAGAAAGAGTACGATACAATGTATTTTTTTCTGATAGTGATATTTTAATATTGTTGCAATCATGGTAGTGAGAGCCCTACTAAACAGACCAGAGGTTTCTAACGGGTCGGCACAGCCTCGCAGTATGATATGTAGTGTGAAATTAACTAGGAAGCAGTGGCCCAGATTAAATTAGAGGTAAATAGATGCTTGATTTGGAAAGTCAAATAAAAGTTCTCGTCCTTCTCCAGGAGTAGATGCTTTTGACTGTATCTTATAAGTTAGCCAAATAATCATTTTATTAAGGGACTAGTAGAAGAGCCCGTGTACATGGGCCATAGTGCCAGCTGGTCACGGTGCAATCATGCCCAGTAGAGACTGCTTGTGCGTCCGGTCTGAGTTCGGAGCACCCCGCTCTGTATCAGCCTGGTCATGGGCAGTCTCTACTGAGTATGACCACAGCACATGCAGCAGTCTCTACTGAGCATGACCACAGCACGTGCAGCAGTCTCTACTGAGCATGACCACAGCACGTGCAGCAGTCTCTACTGAGCATGACCACAGCACGTGCAGCAGTCTCTACTGAGCATGACCACAGCCCGTGCAGCAGTCTCTACTGAGCATGACCACAGCACGTGCAGCAGTCTCTACTGAGCATGACCACAGCCCGTGCAGCAGTCTCTACTGAGCATGACCACAGCACGTGCAGCAGTCTCTACTGAGCATGACCACAGCCCGTGCAGCAGTCTCTACTGAGCATGACCACAGCACGTGCAGCAGTCTCTACTGAGCATGACCACAGCACGTGCAGCAGTCTCTACTGAGCATGACCACAGCACGTGCAGCAGTCTCTACTGAGCATGACCACAGCACGTGCAGCAGTCTCTACTGAGCATGACCACAGCACGTGCAGCAGTCTCTACTGAGCATGACCACAGCACGTGCAGCAGTCTCTACTGAGCATGACCACAGCACGTGCAGCAGTCTCTACTGAGCATGACCACAGCACGTGCAGCAGTCTCTACTGAGCATGACCACAGCACGTGCAGCAGTCTCTACTGAGCATGACCACAGCACGTGCAGCAGTCTCTACTGAGCATGACCACAGCACGTGCAGCAGTCTCTACTGAGCATGACCACAGCACGTGCAGCAGTCTCTACTGAGCATGACCACAGCACGTGCAGCAGTCTCTACTGAGCATGACCACAGCACGTGCAGCAGTCTCTACTGAGCATGACTGCCCTTTTACAAATTATTTAGTGAGTTATTATATAGGATAGGATGTATGCCAATCCTCTTCAAGCAAGTGTGATTTAAAACAAATAGGAAAGAAAATGTGCATTACACCATTGCCAGTAAAACACATACGTGCTCATAAATATAGAATAATGAGGGGGAGGTAGCAAACTAAAACAAGTGTGTGTAACTAAATATAAAATGTTTGAATGCTTAAATGTGCTGGTGCAAAGTATTCTGGTGATGGTGTGTATTGCTAGAAATTGAGTGCAATTGTTTCTATTTGTTAGTCTATGTGTCGTGAGGGAGAAAAAGAGAGGGGAGAAAAGAAAAAAAATTTAATTGAGCTGTGAGAGAGAGAATACAACACATGAGTTAGAGATAAGAGAATACACAAAAGAAGAAATGGAGGGAGCTAAAAGAATAGATAAGAAGGGTAGAGAGCATGAGGAGTCAGGGAGAGAAGAAAGGTTGGAGGAAAAAAGTTGGCAAGTAGGGGACAAGACAGATGAGAAGGAAGATATAGTGGTAAAGTGTTATCATCCCAGAAACCCTTAAATATCTACCCCTTGGATGCCAGGGCGGTTAAAAAACACATAACCATGCAAAGCAATGGGCACCTCCGTGGCATTCTAGGGTTTAAATATATTAATAATGTACAGCAGAGCTAAGAAAATGGTGCTACATAATTGCTCCCATACTCTATCGATCCACCAGCCTGGTTCTAGTGATAGTTACAAATCTCTGCCCCTCAGCTTGATTCTACTGGTAGACACAGTCCCTGTATACAATATCTGCCCACCATCCCAAATCCACCTGAAAAGTGGAACCAGGCATGGGGCTGACAATGTATGTGTAAGCTGTAACTACCAGTAGAACCAGCCGGGGGGGGGGAGACAGTGTATGTGTGGGGACTGCAATTACCAGTGGTTGGGAGGGGCAGGCAGTGTATGTGGGGAACTATGTGTACCGGTGGCAATGATGGTCACAACCCCACATAAACTGTCTGCCCCAAGCCAAATTACACTGGTTGTCATAGCCTCACAAACATTGTCAATCCCCATTATCCCACTGGAAATCAAAGCCTCCATATACAATATCTGCCCCCAAGCTTGGTTCCACTGGTTGTCACAGCTCCCCTATAGACTGCCTGCCCTCCAGTATGGTTTCACTGGTAGTCACAGATAACCCCCATATACATGGCTCCACCGCACCTTTAGGAGTGAAGGAGCACACATCTGCTGCCCTATCTTCTGCTCCATTTCCTGTATGTGAGGCATATTATGGTGGAGCAGTTCCCAGGCTCCCGCTTTTCCCACTTCTGGGTTGCACTGAGGTGACCTCAGTGCGACCTGGAAATATGGGGGTAAGAGGGAGTCTGGGGAAATGCTCTTTCATGACAGTCACACTACTAGAAACAGAGTGGAGAACAGAGCAGCACAGGTCTCCTAATGTTCTCCACTCCATCAAGAGCTTGTGAGGGGATAGGGCAGGCCCCTCTCATTTCTACAGTCCCTAGGCTGCCTTGTGGATAATCCAGCTCTGCAAAGGAATCTCATACTTTGTCTCTTATTTATTGGATAGGGGAGTACAAGTGGGTTTTGGGCAAATGGAAACCTTTGCACAATTTGCTTTTGCTCCATTATGGAAAGAGAGAAAATTTTATTCTAAGACACAGCTGTGGGACCATGTATACTGCCGTACTGGGTTGACAATTATATTTGTTTGCTAGGAAAACAGGTACTCGGCAAGTAAAAATGTGTAAAGTAACAAAACATTTCAGTTAAATATTTGGTTGACAAATTGTTGAATTTTTTCAGTGATTTGAAAATGGGGAATGGTTTGTATATAAAATGTATTCTTTGCTCAGCTTTGACTATAGCAGGTACATTTTGGATAGAATGATGAAAGTTGTATCTGTACAAACTTTCCCAGATAACATCTTAGTATATTTGTATGTAAAGTCAGCCTGATTAGTAGTGATGAGCGAGCATGCTCGGCCGAAGCTCGGTTCGGCTCGAGCATCGCTCTGCTTCGCACATGGCGGTACTCGTACGAGTACCGCATGTGCTCGCCCGCCATGTTCGGGTCTCCTCCCCGCACGTTTCGCGGCTGCAGCGCAGCCAATAAACGTGCGGGGAGGCTCTGACATCAGTGTAATGCCAGCAGCCATGTTGGCTGCTGGCATTACACTGATTGGCTGACCAGAACCCGTGATCGGGTGCTGTATAGCACCTGACCAGCGAGTTCGGCTCAGTCTTAGCCAGGGAGAGATGAGGATAGGAAGGGAAAGTCAGTGTAGGGAGAAGAAAAGTGTGTTTCAACAACAAAAAGACCCAAAAGTCCTTTTTAGGACTATTGTGTGTGGGGGCAGCAGTTATATTTTGTTTTGGGGGGCAGAGTTTAAAAAAAAAAAGTCACATATTCCGTTCACTGTGCCTAGCCGCAGATTAGCAGCACATTCTGTTTAGTGTGCAAAGTTGCAGATTAGCAGCACATTCTGTTTAGTGTGCAAAGTTGCAGATTAGCAGCACATTCTGTTTAGTGTGCAAAGTTGCAGATTAGCAGCACATTCTTTTTAGTGTGCAAAGTTGCAGATTAGCAGCACATTCTGTTTAGTGTGCAAAGTGTAAAAAATAAAAGTCACATATTCCATTCACTGTGCCTAGCCGCAGATAAGCAGCACATTCTGTTTAGTGTGCAAAATTGCAGATTAGCAGCACATTCTGTTTAGTGTGCAAAGTTGCAGATTAGCAGCACATTCTTTTTAGTGTGCAAAGTGTAAAAAATAAAAGTCACATATTCCATTCACTGTGCCTAGCCGCAGATAAGCAGCACATTCTGTTTAGTGTGCAAAGTTGCAGATTAGCAGCACATTCTGTTTAGTGTGCAAAGTGTAAAAAATAAAAGTCACTTATTCCGTTCACTGTGCCTAGCCGCAGATAAGCAGCACATTCTGTTTAGTGTGCAAAGTTGCAGATTAGCAGCACATTCTGTTTAGTGTGCAAAGTTGCAGATTAGCAGCACATTCTTTTTAGTGTGCAAAGTGTAAAAAATAAAAGTCACATATTCCATTCACTGTACCTAGCCGCAGATAAGCAGCACATTCTGTTTAGTGTGCAAAGTGTAAAAAATAAAAGTCACATATTCCATTCACTGTGCCTAGCCGCAGATAAGCAGCACATTCTGTTTAGTGTGCAAAGTTGCAGATTAGCAGCACATTCTGTTTAGTGTGCAAAGTGTAAAAAATAAAAGTCACTTATTCCGTTCACTGTGCCTAGCTGCAGATAAGCAGCACATTCTGTTTAGTGTGCAAAGTTGCAGATTAGCAGCACATTCTGTTTAGTGTGCAAAGTTGCAGATTAGCAGCACATTCTTTTTAGTGTGCAAAGTGTAAAAAATAAAAGTCACATATTCCATTCACTGTGCCTAGCCGCAGATAAGCAGCACATTCTGTTTAGTGTGCAAAGTTGCAGATTAGCAGTACATTCTGTTTAGTGTGCAAAGTGTAAAAAATAAAAGTCACATATTCCATTCACTGTGCCTAGCCGCAGATAAGCAGCACATTCTGTTTAGTGTGCAAAGTTGCAGATTAGCAGCACATTCTGTTTAGTGTGCAAAGTTGCAGATTAGCAGCACATTCTTTTTAGTGTGCAAAGTGTAAACAATAAAAGTCACATATTCCATTCACTGTGCCTAGCCGCAGATAAGCAGCACATTCTGTTTAGTGTGCAAAGTTGCAGATTAGCAGCACATTCTTTTTAGTGTGCAAAGTGTAAAAAATAAAAGTCACATATTCCATTCACTGTGCCTAGCCGCAGATAAGCAGCACATTCTGTTTAGTGTGCAAAGTTGCAGATAAGCAGCACATTCTGTTTAGTGTGCAAAGTGTAAAAAATAAAAGTCACTTATTCCATTCACTGTGCCTAGCCGCAGATAAGCAGCACATTCTGTTTAGTGTGCAAAGTTGCAGATTAGCAGCACATTCTTTTTAGTGTGCAAAGTGTAAAAAATAAAAGTCACATATTCCATTCACTGTGCCTAGCCGCAGATAAGCAGCACATTCTGTTTAGTGTGCAAAGTTGCAGATAAGCAGCACATTCTGTTTAGTGTGCAAAGTGTAAAAAATAAAAGTCACTTATTCAGTTCACTGTGCCTAGCCGCAGATAAGCAGCACATTCTGTTTAGTGTGCAAAGTTGCAGATTAGCAGCACATTCTGTTTAGTGTGCAAAGTGTAAAAACTAAAAGTCACATATTCCATTCACTGTGCCTAGCCGCAGATAAGCAGCACATTCTGTTTAGTGTGCAAAGTTGCAGATTATCAGCACATATTCCGTGTAATATGAAGAAGGCGGGTAAAAAGGGACGGGGAAGTGGACGTGATCCTGATAGTTCAGGGCGCGGTTCAGGACGCGTAGAAACTGTGCCTGGTGCCAGAGCACAAGAAAGAAAGACATCCACCATACCTAGCTTCATGTCTCAGTTTACAGGGCGTCGCAGGACATCACTCTCGAGGTCAGACCACTGCGAACAGGTGGTCGGTTGGATTTCAGGTGATACTGCTTCCAGTCGGTTAAGCACCACCCTGTCTTCCACCAAGTCCACTCTCAGTAGCCAAGAGTCTGGTCAACATAATCCTCACCCTGATCATCCTTCCTCCCACCATAGAGGGTCTGGTCAAAGAAGTGATCCCACACTGGGATATAGTGAGGAGCTCGTCTCATCACCAATCCTTCATTTGAACCTCTCTCCAAGCACGCTTGCAGAGGAACATGAAATCTTGTGCCCTGATTCACAACCTCTAGAGGGTACCCAATCACAAGAAGATGACAGAGGGGAACGGCATTTAAGGTCAAAGGAAGTGGATGATGATGATGATGAGACACAGTTGCCATCAAATCAACCGCTATTACTGTCTCAAGACCTTGATGAGGAGGATGATATACAGTTGTCAATGACTGAGTATGTGGTGGGATCAAAAAATGAGGAGGATGATCAGAGTGAGGAAGTGGAGGAGGACTTGGTGGACGATGAGGTGACTGACCCCACCTGGGAAGGTGGAGAGCCGAGCGATGACAGCAGTCCTGAGGGTGAGCCATCTGCAGCACCGCAACAGGCTGGAAGAGGCAGTGGTGTGGCTAAAGAAAGAAGGCGGACCGCACCAAACCGGCCCGCAAATGTTCCACGGAGCACCCCTTTGCGTAAATCTCCCTTGCCAAGGGCTAGGTGTTCCGCGGTATGGCGTTTTTTAAAGGAAAGTGCGGACGACAAAAAAATTGTAGTTTGCAACCTGTGCCACACCAGAATGAGCCGAGGCATGAACACTAGAAACCTCACCACCACCAGCATGATCCGACACATGGCATCCAAGCACCGTAATAAGTGGGAGGAACGCCCGGATCGCCAATCTGTGTCTGCAGGCCACACCACTGCCTCCTCTTCCCCTGTTTTCGGTGCCGGCCAATCGCCTGTCGAAGGCGCAGGCCCGCATACCTCCCGCCCTGCACCTGTACCATCTGAAGCACCATCAGCGACCACATCCACTTCCCTGTCCCAGCGCAGCGTCCAAATGTCGTTACCCCAGGCATTTGAGCGCAAGCGAAAATACCCAGCCACCCACCCACAGGCCATAGCACTAACCTCACACCTTTCCAAATTACTGGCCATCGAAATGCTGCCATTTAGGCTTGTGGAGACTGAGTCCTTCCACAGCCTGATGGCAGCAGCTGTCCCTCGGTACGCAGTCCCCAGCCGCCACTACTTTTCCCGGTGTGCCGTCCCCGCCTTACACCACCATGTGTCCCGTAACATCACCCGTGCCCTGACCAACGCAGTTACTGGGAAGGTCCACTTAACGACTGACACATGGACAAGTGCTTGTGGCCAGGGACGCTACATTTCCCTGACGGCACACTGGGTGAATGTCGTGGAGGCTGGGAGCGACTCGGACCCTGGGATGGCACAGGTGCTACCCACGCCGAGGATTGCGGGCCCTACCTCCATCAGGGTTTCCGCCAGCACCTACGTTATTGGCTCCTCCTCCTCCGTTTCCACCTCCGAATTCTCTGCGCGCAGCGCCACTCACCCATCAGCCGGTAGCTGGAAGCAGTGTAGCACTGCAGTGGGGAAGCGTTAACAGGCCGTGCTGAAGCTGATCTGCCTTGGGGACAAACAGCACACGGCCTCAGAGCTGTTGCAGGGGATTAGTCACCAGACCGAGCAGTGGCTCTCGCCACTCAACCTGCAACCAGGCATGGTTGTGTGTGATAATGGGCGTAACTTGGTGCCGGCTTTGGAGCTCGGCAAGCTCACACACGTATCATGCCTAGCGCATGTATTTAATTTAGTGGTTCAGCGATTTCTAAAAACCTACCCCAATTTGCATGATCTCTTGACGAAGGTGCGCCGCGTGTGTGCACATTTCCGTAAGTCATCTACAGCTTCAGCCGGCCTGTTGAAGCTGCAGCAGCGCTTACAATTGCCAGCTCACCGGCTGCTGTGTGACGTGAGCACGCGCTGGAACTCCACCTTCCACATGTTGGCCCGGCTTTGTGAGCAGCAGAGGGCAGTAGTGGAGTACCAGCTGTTACACGGTCGTCGCCTCTCCGTTCAACTTCCTCTAATCAGAAGTGAGGAGTGGGAATGGATGTCAGACCTCTGTGAGGTTTTACGCAATTTTGAGGAATCGACACAGATGGTGAGCGGCGTTAAAGCTATTATCAGTGTAACCATCCCACTTCTGTGTCTACTGAAACGCTCGCTGCTCACAATTAAAACCGACGCTTTGCATGTGGAAGAGGTGGAAATGCGGGAGGAAGAGCTTACACAAGGTGATAGCCAGAGCACCCTCACTTCGTCTTCTCAGCGACAATTGGAGGAGGCGGAGGAGGAGGAGGAGGAGGAGGAAGACACGGTTGCCTCCGCTACAGAGGGTAGCCATGGAACTTTAGTTCCATCTCTTCAGCGTGGGTGGGCAGAAGAGGAGGAAGAGGATGAGGAGATTGAGAGTCATCCTCCTGGTGAGGACAGCGAAATCTTGCCTGTTGGTACTCTGGCACACATGGCTGATTTTATGTTAGGCTGCCTTTCCCGTGACCCACGCGTTATACGCATTTTAGACAACACGGATTACTGGGTGTTCACCCTTCTGGACCCCCGCTACAAAGAGAATTTCTCATCTCTCATTCCTCCGGTGGAGAGGACAAGCAAAATGGTGCAATACCAGAAGGTTCTTGTTGAAAAATTGCTCCAAAATTTTCCATCTGACAACGCTGGCGGCAGAGTACGTGCTACCTTGGCCAACCGAGAAGGGGAGAAAAGGGGAGCACACAGCAGTTCCGACAAAGGCAGGGCAACACTCTCCAAGGCGTGGGACACCTTGATGACACCCCGCCAGCACCCTCACCCTGATGCGCAGCCTAGTGTCACAAGGAGGGAAAAGTTTTGGAAGATGGTGAAGGAGTACATAGCAGACCGTGTCAGCGTCCTCAATGATCCCTCTGTGCCTTACAACTACTGGGTGTCCAAGCTGGACACGTGGTATGAACTGGCACTCTACGCCTTGGAGGTGCTGGCCTGCCCTGCCGCCAGCGTTCTGTCTGAGCGGGTATTTAGTGCTGCTGGTGGCATCATAACAGATAAGCGTATCCGCCTTTCCACCGAAAATGCTGATAGGTTGACACTTATAAAAATGAACAAGGCCTGGATTTCCCCTGACTTCTCCACTCCACTGGAGGAAAGCCCCGGGTGAACATAAAGTGACTTTATATATGTTATTTACAATGATGGGAATACTCTGTATTCCCATTCACCCCTTCCACCCAAAAAATGGGTATATGGTTGACTCTCTTCCATATACCCTGGGATATAATTTTTATATAGGGCCAGCTCACCAGCGGGCCCTGTGATATAATTTTTATATAGGGCCAGCTCACCAGCGGGCGCTGTTTGACAATTTTTGTATAGGTCAGCTCACCAGCGGGCCTTCTCATATAATGTTTTATTGGGTCAGCTCTCTAGCGGGCCCTCTCATATAATGTTTTATAGCGTCAGCTCACTAGCGGGCCTTCGCATATAATGTTTAGGATGGTCAGCTCTGCAGCAGACCCTCACCCATAATGTTTTAGATGGTCGGCTCAGCGCACGTTTCCCTCTTAATCATGGCCCCAGTTCAGAAAAATCGAGGAAATTTTTTGCAGAATTTGCCTCTGCGCACGTTTCCCTCTTAATCATGGCCCCAGTTCAGAAAAATCGAGGAAATTTTTTGCAGAATTTGCCTCTGCGCACGTTTCCCTCTTAATCATGGCCCCAGTTCAGAAAAATCGAGGAAATTTTTTGCAGAATTTGCCTCTGCGCACGTTTCCCTCTTAATCATGGCCCCAGTTCAGAAAAATCGAGGAAATTTTGTGCAGAATTTGCCTCTGCGCACGTTTCCCTCTTAATCATGGCCCCAGTTCAGAAAAATCGAGGAAATTTTTTGCAGAATTTGCCTCTGCGCACGTTTCCCTCTTAATCATGGCCCCAGTTCAGAAAAATCGAGGAAATTTTTTGCAGAATTTGCAGATGATATACAAGTAAATATACAGCAAATACTGTTTGGTAACAATTTTTCGCCTAAAGTCGTTTTTATCTGCCTTTTTGTGTGTTTTACGGTCAGTCTGTAAAAATGGCGTACTACGGGCGAAACATCGTTCCCAGCAGCGACGTTGGAGTCCAAGATGCATCCAGACATCCTCCCTATGCTGTCCCTGAACCATTTCTGTGGTGTTTCCATCATTTTCTGCCCTTTTCCTATGGACCAGGCACCCTCCCCTCATCAGAGCAGGGGGTGCCTGGTGTAATGCTCGAGTCCTCCCATTGACTTCAATGGGGCTCGGGTGCTCGGCCGAGCACTCGAGCCTCCGGGGGTGCTCGGCCAGAGCACCCGAACACCCGAGCATTGGGGTGCTCGATCATCACTACTGATTAGTATACAGGTATTTGAAGAAATGTTTGGTTATATTGTTGCAGCAATTGACTAAGAGTTGCACTTTATTTATTAGGTTTTTCAATCTAAAATAATATAATATTTAAGCATTTAAATGAAATAGTGAGGAGTTTGGAGGGCAAGTCTTCTGGGGGTGCAGAGCAGCATAGTGAGACAAGGAGAGAGAAGAGGAAACAAAAATTGGGGGGAGAGGGAAAATATGAAATAAGAATCCATGGAAGAGTGTATAGGGTAAGGGCTGTTTTGAAATCAGTGAGGAGGAGACGAAAAGCCGGTATCATCCAGGGTAGGAAGCTTTTGTGTGTGTGACAGAGGATTTGAAGAAAGCAGCAAGTGCAATAAGGCCTAACGGGGGAGGCCAGTGTAGAGACCAGAGAGGAAGCAGAGAAGGGAAGTGAGAGTGAGCCTAAAGAGGACTATGGATAGAGGAAGTTCAGAGGGTATTATAAGATGTCTAGAAGAGAGGTAAGTGAAGCCTGAGAAAAAAATTAATGTCTTGTCAACAGGCGGGGGCACAATGTAGGAGGTGATCTCTGGATGGAAACTTAGAAAATGAAATAAATGTTTGTCAGACTACAGAGATCGGGTACGCCAAAAAAATACATCAAAGAGGGATAGGGTAAGGAGAGTGGTAAGAAAAGATAAATCAGAATGAGGGAGTGGTAAATGATATATGGGGTTACTAGATGTCCATCTGAGGGGAATTTCTAGGTTCAGGGACTGTTATCGCATTGCCAGTCTATTCTTCCAGAGCAGCTTGGAGGGTGGTAGGAGGTAACTGGCATGTGCCCATAATACCATGGTGATAACAGACTTTGTGCTATCAGAGAGTGTAATAGGGAGGAGGGGTTGTTAATGCGGGTCCTACAGTGTGGTTTCAGGTAGGAAGTGGGAAGGAGGAGCATCTAGCCTAGAGTAATACATCAATTTGGTAACTGAGTTTGGGTGCATTCTATGAGAAGGTATTGAATGGGTAGGTAACACTAGCTAAGCCTGGGTGCAGAGGGAGAGTGTTATTATGCGATGTATAATTATAGAACTTAGCAGTGTTCATTGGAGAGTATTCAGTTTAGAGTACTTGTTGGAAAGACCTTTTTACTAGTGTTGAGCGAGCATGCTCGGCCGATGCTCGGATCGGCTCGAGCATCGCTCTGCTCGGCACATGGCGGTACTCGTACGAGTACCGCATGTGCTCGCCCGCCATGTTCGGGTCTCCTCCCCGCACGTTTTGCGGCTGCTGCGCAGCCAATAAACGTGCAGGGAGGCTCTGACATCGGTGTAATGCCAGCAGCCATGTTGGCTGCTGGCATTACACTGATTGGCTGGCCAGAACCCGTGGTCAGGTGCTGTATAGCACCTGACCAGCGAGTTCGGCTCAGTCTGAGCCAGGGAGAGCTGAGGATAGGAAGGGAAAGGCAGTGTAGGGAGGAAAAAAACAAAAATTGTGAAAAAAAAAGAACCAAAAGTCCTTTTTAGGACTACTGTGTGTGGGGGCAGCAGGTTATTTGGTGTGGGGGGAAAAAAACAAAAAAAAAAAAAAAAAAATATATATATTCTGTTTAGTGTGCAAAGTTGCAGATTAGAGCACATTCTGTTTAGTGTGCACAGTTGCAGATTAGAGCACATTCTGTTTAGTGTGCAAAGTTGCAGATTAGAGCACATTCTGTTTAGTGTGCAAAGTTGCAGATTAGAGCACATTCTGTTTAGTGTGCAAAGTTGCAGATTAGAGCACATTCTGTTAAGTCTTCAAACTAAAATATCAAAGTCACGTATTCCATTCAGTGTGCGTCGCCGCAGTTTAGCAGCACATTCTGAGTACTGTGCAGAGTTGCAGAATAGGAAGAAATACTGTTAAGTCTTCAAACTAAAATATCAAAGTCACATATTCCATTCAGTGTGCTTCGCCGCAGTTTAGCAGCACATTCTGTGTACTGTGCAGAGTTGCAGAATAGGAAGAAATACTGTTAAGTCTTCAAACTCAAATATCAAAGTCACATATTCCATTCAGTGTGCTTCGCCGCAGTGTAGCAGCACATTCTGTGTACTGTGCAGAGTTGCAGAATAGGAAGAAATACTGTTAAGTCTTCAAACTCAAATATCAAAGTCACATATTCCATTCAGTGTGCTTCGCCGCAGTTTAGCAGCACATTCTGTGTACTGTGCAGAGTTGCAGAATAGGAAGAAATACTGTTAAGTCTTCAAACTCAAATATCAAAGTCACATATTCCATTCAGTGTGCTTCGCCGCAGTGTAGCAGCACATTCTGTGTACTGTGCAGAGTTGCAGAATAGGAAGAAATACTGTTAAGTCTTCAAACTAAAATATCAAAGTCACATATTCCATTCAGTGTGCTTCGCCGCAGTGTAGCAGCACATTCTGTGTACTGTGCAGAGTTGCAGAATAGGAAGAAATACTGTTAAGTCTTCAAACTCAAATATCAAAGTCACATATTCCATTCAGTGTGCTTCGCCGCAGTGTAGCAGCACATTCTGTGTACTGTGCAGAGTTGCAGAATAGGAAGAAATACTGTTAAGTCTTCAAACTCAAATATCAAAGTCACATATTCCATTCAGTGTGCTTCGCCGCAGTTTAGCAGCACATTCTGTGTACTGTGCAGAGTTGCAGAATAGGAAGAAATACTGTTAAGTCTTCAAACTAAAATATCAAAGTCACATATTCCATTCAGTGTGCTTCGCCGCAGTGTAGCAGCACATTCTGTGTACTGTGCAGAGTTGCAGAATAGGAAGAAATACTGTTAAGTCTTCAAACTCAAATATCAAAGTCACATATTCCATTCAGTGTGCTTCGCCGCAGTTTAGCAGCACATTCTGTGTACTGTGCAGAGTTGCAGAATAGGAAGAAATACTGTTAAGTTTTCAAACTCAAATATTAAAGTCACATATTCCATTCAGTGTGTTTCAACGCCGTTTAACAGCCTATTCTGTGTACTCTGCAGAGTTGCAGAATAGTAAGAAATACTGTTAATTTTTCAAACTCAAATATTAAAGTCACATATTCCATTCAGTGTGTTTCAACGCCGTTTAACAGCCTATTCTGTGTACTCTGCAGAGTTGCAGAATAGTAAGAAATACTGTTAATTTTTCAAACTCAAATATTAAAGTCACATATTCCATTCAGTGTCTTTCACCGCCGTTTAACAGCCTATTCTGTGTACTCTGTACAGTTCCAGAATTATAAGAAATACTGTTAAGTTTTCAAACTCAAATATTAAAGTCACATATTCCATTCAGTGTCTTTCACCGCCGTTTAACAGCCTATTCTGTGTACTCTGTACAGTTCCAGAATTATAAGAAATACTGTTAAGTTTTCAAACTCAAATATTAAAGTCACATATTCCATTCAGTGTGTTTCAACGCCGTTTAACAGCCTATTCTGTGTACTCTGCAGAGTTGCAGAATAGTAAGAAATACTGTTAATTTTTCAAACTCAAATATTAAAGTCACATATTCCATTCAGTGTCTTTCACCGCCGTTTAACAGCCTATTCTGTGTACTCTGTACAGTTCCAGAATTATAAGAAATACTGTTAAGTTTTCAAACTCAAATATTAAAGTCACATATTCCATTCAGTGTCTTTCACCGCCGTTTAACAGCCTATTCTGTGTACTCTGTACAGTTCCAGAATTATAAGAAATACTGTTAAGTTTTCAAACTCAAATATTAAAGTCACATATTCCATTCAGTGTGTTTCAACGCCGTTTAACAGCCTATTCTGTGTACTCTGCAGAGTTGCAGAATAGTAAGAAATACTGTTAATTTTTCAAACTCAAATATTAAAGTCACATATTCCATTCAGTGTCTTTCACCGCCGTTTAACAGCCTATTCTGTGTACTCTGTACAGTTCCAGAATTATAAGAAATACTGTTAAGTTTTCAAACTCAAATATTAAAGTCACATATTCCATTCAGTGTCTTTCACCGCCGTTTAACAGCCTATTCTGTGTACTCTGTACAGTTCCAGAATTATAAGAAATACTGTTAAGTTTTCAAACTCAAATATTAAAGTCACATATTCCATTCAGTGTCTTTCACCGCCGTTTAACAGCCTATTCTGTGTACTCTGCAGAGTTGCAGAATAGTAAGAAATACTGTTAATTTTTCAAACTCAAATATTAAAGTCACATATTCCATTCAGTGTGTATCACCGCCGTTTAGCAGCCTATTCTGTGTACTCTGAACAGTTGCAGAATAGTAAGAAATACTGTTAAGTTTTCAAACTCAAATATTAAAGTCACATATTCCATTCAGTGTGTTTCACCGCCGTTTAGCAGCCTATTCTGTGTACTCTGCAGAGTTGCAGAATAGTAAGAAATACTGTTAAGTTTTCAAACTCATATATATTAAAGTCATATATATCGTGTAAGATGAAGAAGGCGGGTAAAAAGGGACGGGGAAGTGGACGTGATCCTGAAAGTTCAGGGCGCGGGTCAGGACGCGGAGAAACTGTGCCTGGTGCCAGAGCACAAGAAAGAAAGACATCCACCATACCTAGCTTCATGTCTGATTTCACAGGGCGTCGCAGGACATCACTCTCGAGGTCCGACCAGTGCGAACAGGTGGTCGGTTGGATGACAGCTGATACTGCTTCCAGTCGGTTAAGCACCACCCTGTCTTCCACCAAGTCCACTCTCAGTAGCCAAGAGTCTGGTCAACATAATCCTCACTCTGATCATCCTTCCTCCCACCATACACGGTCTGGTCAAAGAAGTGATCCCACACTGGGATATAGTGATGAGCTCGTCTCATCACCAATCCTTCATTTGACCCTCTCTCCAAGCACGCTTGCAGAGGAACATGACATCTTGTGCCCTGATTCACAACCTCTAGAGGCTACCCAATCACAAGAAGATGACAGATGTGAACGGCATTTAAGGTCAAAGGAAGTAGTGGATGATGATGATGATGATGAGACACAGTTGCCATTAAATCAACCACTATTTCCTTCTCAAGACCTTGTTGAGGAGAATGTTATACAGTTGTCAATGACCGAGTATGTGGTGGGATCAAGACTTGAGGAGGATGATCAGAGTGAGGAAGTGGAGGAGGACTTGGTGGACGATGAGGTGACTGACCCCACCTGGGAAGGTGTAGAGCCGAGCGATGACAGCAGTCCTGAGGGTGAGCCATCTGCAGCACCGCAACAGGCTGGAAGAGGCAGTGGTGTGGCTACAGAAAGAAGGCGGACCGCACCAAACCGGCCCGCAAATGTTCCACGGAGCACCCCCTTGCGTAAATCTACCTTGCCAAGGGGTAGGTGTTCCGCGGTATGGCGTTTTTTTAAGGAAAGTGCGGACGACAAAAGATTTGTAGTTTGCAACCTGTGCCACACCAGAATGAGCCGAGGCATGAACACTAGAAACCTCACCACCACCAGCATGATCCGACACATGGCATCCAAGCACCGTAGTAAGTGGGAGGAACGCCTGGATCGCCCATCTGTGTCTGCAGGCCACACCACTGCCTCCTCTTCCCCTGTTTTCGGTGCCGGCCAATCGCCTGTCGAAGGCGCAGGCCCGCATACCTCCCGCCCTGCACCTGTAGCATCTGAAGCACCATCAGCGACCACATCCACTTCCCTGTCCCAGCACAGCGTCCAAATGTCGTTACCCCAGGCATTTGAGCGCAAGAGAAAATACCCAGCCACCCACCCACAGGCCATAGCACTAACCTCACACCTTTCAAAATTACTGGCCATCGAAATGCTGCCATTTAGGCTTGTGGACACTGAGTCCTTCCGCAGCCTGATGGCAGCAGCTGTCCCTCGGTACGCGGTCCCCAGCCGCCACTACTTTTCCCGGTGTGCCATCCCCGCATTACACCACCATGTGTCCCGTAACATCACCCGTGCCCTGACCAACGCAGTTACTGGGAAGGTCCACTTAACGACTGACACATGGACAAGTGCTTGTGGCCAGGGACGCTACATTTCCCTGACGGCACACTGGGTGAATGTCGTGGAGGCTGGGAGCGACTCGGACCCTGGGATGGCACGGGTGCTACCCACGCCGAGGATTGCGGGCCCTACCTCCATCAGGGTTTCCACCAGCACCTACGTTATTGGCTCCTCCTCCTCCGTTTCCACCTCCGAATTCTCTACACACACCGCCACTCCCCCATCAGCCAGTAGCTGGAAGCAGTGTAGCACTGCAGTGGGGAAGCGTCAACAGGCCGTGCTGAAGCTGATCTGCCTTGGGGACAAACAGCACACGGCCTCAGAGCTGTTGCAGGGGATTAGTCACCAGACCGAGCAGTGGCTCTCGCCACTCAACCTGCAAGCAGGCATGGTTGTGTGTGATAATGGGCGTAACTTGGTGGCGGCTTTGGAGCTCGGCAAGCTCACACACGTACCATGCCTAGCGCATGTATTTAATTTAGTGGTGCAGCGATTTCTAAAAACCTACCCCAATGTGCATGATCTCTTGACCAAGGTGCGCCGCGTGTGTGCACATTTCCGTAAGTCATCTACAGCTTCGGCCGGCCTGTTGAAGCTGCAGCAGCGCTTACAATTGCCAGCTCACCGGCTGCTGTGTGACGTGAGCACGCGCTGGAACTCCACCTTCCACATGTTGGCCCGGCTTTGTGAGCAGCAGAGGGCAGTAGTGGAGTACCAGCTGTTACACGGTCGTCGCCTCTCCGTTCAACTTCCTGTAATCAGAAGTGAGGAGTGGGAATGGATGTCAGACCTCTGCGAGGTTTTACGCAATTTTGAGGAATCGACACAGATGGTGAGCGGCGATAACGCTATTATCAGTGTAACCATCCCACTTCTGTGTCTACTGAAACGCTCGCTGCTCACAATTAAAACCGACGCTTTGCATGTGGAAGAGGTGGAAATGGGGGAGGAAGAGCTTACACAAGGTGATAGCCAGAGCACCCTCACTTCGTCTTCTCAGCGACAATTGGAGGAGGCGGAGGAGGAGGAGGAGGAGGAGGAGGAGGAAGACACGGTTGCCTCCGCTACAGAGGGTAGCCATGGAACTTTAGTTCCATCTCTTCAGCGTGGGTGGGCAGAAGAGGAGGAAGAGGATGAGGATATTGAGAGTCAGCCTCCTGGTGAGGACAGCGAAATCTTGACTGTTGGTACTCTGGCACACATGGCTGACTTTATGTTAGGCTGCCTTTCCCGTGACCCACGCGTTGTACGCATTTTAGACAACACGGATTACTGGGTGTTCACCCTTCTGGACCCCCGCTACAAAGAGAATTTCTCATCTCTCATTCCTCCGGTGGAGAGGACAAGCAAAATGGTGCAATACCAGAAGGTTCTTGTTGAAAAATTGCTCCAAAATTTTCCATCTGACAACGCTGGCGGCAGAGTACGTGCTACCTTGGCCAACCGAGAAGGGGAGAAAAGGGGAGCACACAGCAGTTCCGAGAAAGGCAGGGCAACACTCTCCAAGGCGTGGGACACCTTCATGACACCCCGCCAGCACCCTCACCCTGATGCGCAGCCTAGTGTCACAAGGAGGGAAAAGTTTTGGAAGATGGTGAAGGAGTACGTAGCAGACCGTGTCAGCGTCCTCAATGATCCCTCTGTGCCTTACAACTACTGGGTGTCCAAGCTGGACACGTGGTATGAACTGGCACTCTACGCCTTGGAGGTGCTGGCCTGCCCTGCCGCCAGCGTTCTGTCTGAGCGGGTATTTAGTGCTGCTGGTGGCATCATAACAGATAAGCGTATCCGCCTTTCCACCGACAATGCTGATAGGTTGACACTTATAAAAATGAACAAGGCCTGGATTTCCCCTGACTTCTCCACTCCACTGGAGGAAAGCCCCGGGGGAACATAAACTCACTTTATATATGTTATTTACAATGATGGGAATACTCTGTATTCCCATTCACCCCTTCCACCCCAAAAACGGGTATATGGTTGACTCTTAATGTTCTCATCCTCCTCCTCCTCTTCCATATGCCCTGGGATATAATTTTTATATAGGGCCAGCTCACCAGCGTGCCCTGGGATATAATTTTTATATAGGGCCAGCTCACCAGCGGGCCCTGTGATATAATTTTTATATAGGGCCAGCTCACCAGCGGGCCCTGTTTGCCAATTTTTATATAGGTCAGCTCACCAGCGGGCCTTCTCATATAATGTTTTATTGGGTCAGCTCTCTAGCGGGCCCTCTCATATAATGTTTTATAGCGTCAGCTCACTAGCGGGCCTTCGCATATAATGTTTAGGATGGTCAGCTCTGCAGCAGACCCTCACCCATAATGTTTTAGATGGTCAGCTCAGCGCACGTTTCCCTCTTAATCATGGCCTCAGTTCTGAAAATCAAGGAAATTTTTGGGAGAATTTGCCTCTGCGCACGTTTCCCTCTTAATCATGGCCTCAGTTCTGAAAATCAAGGAAATTTTTGGGATAATTTGCCTCTGCGCACGTTTCCCTCTTAATCATGGCCTCACTTCAGAAAATCGATGAAATTTTTGGGAGAATTTGCAGATGATATACAAGTAAATATACAGCAAATACTGTTTGGTAACAATTTTTCGCCTAAAGTCGTTTTTATTTTCCTTTTTGTGTGTTTTACGGTCAGTCTGTAAAAATGGCGTACTACGGGCGAAAGATCGTTCCCAGCAGCGATGTTGGAGTCCAAGGTGCATCCAGACATCCTCCCTATGCTGTCCCTGAACCATTTCTGTAGTGTTTCCATCTTTTTCTGCCCTTTTCCTATGGACCAGGCACCCTCCCCTCATCAGAGCAGGGGGTGCCTGGTGTAATGCTCGAGTCCTCCCATTGACTTCAATGGGGCTCGGGTGTTCGGCCGAGCACTCGAGCCTCAGGGGGTGCTCGGTCAGAGCACCCGAACATCCGAGCATTGGGGTGCTCGCTCATCACTACTTTTTACCACATACAAGTGCAAGTGGGGAAACATAAGTATAAAGTAATAAGGCATAACCCTTTCACGTGAATGATCAAGGAAATACGGTAAAACAGATATTGGAACTGAGAGGCAGACCCATAACCACCACATCATGGTACAAAGCAAACAGGTAGAGGGTGAAATCACATCCAGGGTAAGGGAAAAATCGTGGGACAAGTTAGTGGGAATCATAGTGGTAAGAAATAAAGGGAAGGTGTCTTCTGTGGCATGAGCCCACCTCTAAGCAATTCCAGAGAAAATTTAGGAACTATATCACCCAGAGAAGAGAGGCGATCTGCTGATAGTGTAAGCGTCACTGCAAAGACATGAACATCAATCTCTTCAAAAGCCAGGAAGTTAAGTAGCTTACCACTGAGCAATGCACCCTTAGGGTTAAGCCACTGACTTTGCAGATTCCCCATTAAAAAGGCTCCTTCTGACCACTGGGTCTGGTCCCATGTTGATCACAATGTGTGTAATAGGAAAGGGGGGGGATGGAAGTGATATGAGATGTCAGCGCCGTCTGAAAGGAAGTTCAGTAGAATAGGGGGTAAGTACTGTCCTGAAAAGTGGGGAGAGAAAGAGTCTGGTAGTCAGGCACCAAGTCCATGAAGCCCCAGAGAAAATAAATATGGATAAGCCAGTTTACTAAATGGTCATAGATCAGGTAGAGATATAATTTGAGAAAAGTTGGTAGGAATAGCAAGAGCATCTAAAGTTGGTCTGCGGCGTTGGTGGTGGTGGGGGGTAGAACTCAAAATTCTAAGTGGGGACTACAACAAGAGGGTGTTTCCTTCTGTTTAGGGACAGGAAGTATTGGTCAGAGGGGAAAGTCAGGAATGGGAGGATAGAGAGCTAATAGAGTTGGTAGTAGGGGAAGACCAAGCAATCAGAGGTAAAGCTTTATAAATGTTTTGAAAGCAACTGGATAGAAGCCATGGCGCACAACAAGAACGTAGTTGAAACTTGTAACAGACCACAGGCCATTACTAGGGGGCTCTTGTAAGAGCCATGCAAACCCCTTGAAAAAAGACTGAATTCCATGGACTGTAACAGGACATAAGCTATTACTAGAAGGCCTGATCTGGCCTACAAGGACAAAGGAGCTGGTTTTAATGGATTAACTTGGCCACCGGGCACTAGGAAACCGGCAGCACCCGGATTGGCTGCCGTACGGGGCAACACGGTCACAGAGCCCCATAGACTTAACATAGGAAAGATAGCCCATAAATGCTCATCCAGAGCCGGAATTACTTGTGTCTTGAAAGTCTCAGGAAGTGCGGATGGCTGAAACCATTAACTTATCAGAAATGGTGAACTCTCAGATGAGGAGTTAACCCATTGAGTGCTAGAGGGGTGCGCAACGCATTGCAAAGCAATGCATTGCGTGCCCCTCTGGCACTCAAAGGGTTAATGGCACAATTCCTAGCAAACTCCGCCCAAGTTAACAAAGCAGCCCAATTATCATGGTGATTGCTTATGTAAAAATGAAGGAATTGTTCTACTCTTTGGTTGGATCTTTCGCCGCACCATTCGGCTGAGTGTGGTAAGCAGAGGAAAAGGCAAGCTGAATTCCCATTTGAGCGCAAAAACACCTCCAGAATCTGTATACAAACTGGCTCCCCCTGTCAGACACAATCACCTTCGGTATGCCATGTAGTCGGAATCCCTCTTTAGCGAAAACCTTGGCCAGCACCTGGGCAGAAGGTAATTTTTTGAGGGGTACAAAGTGTGCCATTTTGGAGAACCTGTCCGCTATCATAAGGATTACTGTGTAACCCAAGGAAACCGGGAGTTCCACCATGAAGTCTATAGACAGATGTAACCATGGATGGTCCCCATTCAGAATAGGCTGCAAGAGTCCCATGGGCAGAATTATTGGGGATTTGTTTTGGGCACTGGTGGGGCAGGCTGCCACAAAAGCTGCACAATCTTTTCTCAGGCTTGGCCACAAAAATAAATGAGAGATCACCCATATCAACTGGTTGCGCCCAGTATGACCAGCGGTCTTGGAAGTATGGTACGTCTCCAGGAGTTTAGTGCATTGCTGGACTGGCACAAAAATCTCCCTCTAGGTTTCTCCGCCAGGGCAGAAGCCTGGGCTTCCAAAATCTCCTCTCCCAAAGGACAGGTGATACTGGTTTGAATAGTGGCCAGAATATGATCAGCCAGAATGATAGGGGAAGGAGGGGCCTCGTCCCTAGAATCGGAACAATATTGGCTGGATGGTGCTTCAGCTCTGATATTTTTGGAGCCTGGAAGGTATGACACGACAAAGTGAAATATGGAAAGAAATAGTGCCCATCAGGCCTGGAGGGCAGACAAACATTTGGCCTCAGACAAGTAGGTTAAATTTTTATGATCCGTAAGGATCAGAATTGGTACACTGGTTCCTTCTAAAAGGTAGCACCATTCTTTCAGGACCAATATTATAGCCAGCAATTCTCTATCACCAATGTCATAAATCCGCTCTGCCTTGGATCATCTCTTAGAAAAATATCCACAGGGAAGTAGAGCCTCTCCCGGAGCCGAGCGCTGAGACAGGAATGTGCCTACTCCCGTCTCAGACACATCAACCTCCAGAGTAAAGGGCAGGGAGGGATTAGGATGTATTAGTATTGGTGAAATAGAAAATGCTGTTTTAAGCTTTTCGAAGGCCAATAGTGCATCGGGAGATGCCGCTTCAAGGCATCAGCACCCTTGAAAATCATGTCCGTAAGCGGCTTGACCACAGATGAAATGTTTTTGATAAACTTCCTGTAATAATTTGTAAAGCCCGGGAACCTTTGAAACGATTTTAGTCCTACCGGATGAGGCCATTCCAATATGGCGGATAACTTTTGGGGGTCCATCGCAAAAGCAGAGGCAGATATCACACACCCCAGAAAGGTCACTTGTGACTTGTGAAACTCGCATTTCTCTAGTTTGCAGTATAGCCCATTTTCTCTCAACAGTTGTAATACCGCATCCGCATGATGAGTCTTCATAGTGGGGGAATGGATAAGTATGTCGTCTAGGTATATGACAACAGAGGTTTGCAGCAAATCTCTCAGGACGTCATTGGTCAGTTCCTGGAAGACAGCAGGAGCATAGCACTGCCCGAAGGGCATAACTAGATATTCATAATGACCGCTTCGGGAGTTAAATGCCGTCTTCCATTTATGTCCTTTCTTAATACGGACCAATTTGTATGCTGTCCTTAAGTCCAGTTTGGTAAACATCTTAGAACCCTTTAATCTGTAGAAGAGCTCAGTGATCAATGGTATAGGGTAAGCGTTTTTTATCCTCAATCTATTAAGTCCGCGAAATTCAATGCAGGGGCGCAGCTCCCCATCTCTCTTCTTAACAAAAAGAACCCTGCACCAGCCGTGAGGTAGATTTGCAGATTATACCTCTGAAGAGAGCATCGGACACATACTCTTCCATGACCCTTGTCTCCTTTACAGATAATGGATATACATGGCCCTTAGGAGGAGTAGCTCCTGGAATCAAGTTAATCTCTCAGTCATATGGCCTATGAGGAGGCAACGCACCTGCTTGTGCTTTGTCAAACACATCCCTAAAGGCCATATATTCTTCAGGCAGGACTGAGGCAGAAGTACAAAGTAGTCTCGTAGGACGTGTGAGACAGGTGTTAGTGCAATTCGAGGCCCAGGACAAAATGTCACAGTTGTGTCAATCAATTCTGGGGTTGTGTACCTGAAGCCATGGAAACCCCAGGACAATGGCATAATGGGGATAATTAATAACGTGGAACTGCAGGGTTTCTGTGTGAAGGGCCCCTACTCTCAGGGTTAAAGGAAGCATCTCCTGAGTAATATGGGAGGGTTGTAGGGGCCTTCCATCAATGGCTTCGATCGCCAAAGGAGAGACTGCAAGGGAATGGCGTGCTTGCCAGCAAATAAGGAAACCTGCCGCTCCAGAATCCAGCAATGACGGCACAGATAAAGATGCATTGGCCCACGAAGGATAACCTCCAGCATAGGTTTACCCTTTACCATCTCTGGGGACTGGGTGATTCCACCTAAGATCTGTCCCCGACAGGATCTTCGGTGCGGGCGTTTTCCGGACGCACCGGACATGACCTTAAGAGGTGACCAGGCTTCCCACAGTTCAAACAGAGGCCCTCCCTCCTCCGAAAGGCCCTCTCCTCCCCAGTAAGGTGAGTGGCACCCAACTGCATGGGCTCACTGCCAGAGGAGTCAAGTCCAGGAGGTGTGAGAGGAATGGGTGAGTGAGTAAAGCTGGGTGCCAGTTTGAGATGGAAGCCTACGCAGGCATTCCTTAAATGAGGGTCTCTCCCTTATTCGTGTGTCTATCAGGATTGTAAAAGAGATGAGATTGTTCCAGATCTCTAGGCAGGTCACGAGCAGCGATCTCGTCCTTGATTATATCGTACAAACCTTGGGAGAAGGCTGCCACCAATGCCTCATTGTTCCAATTCACCTCTGCCACCAAAGTATGAAATTCTATAGCGTACTCGGCCACAGTACGAGCACCCTGGCGATTGGTCATTAGTAGTGTTGAGCGAGCATGCTCGGCCGATGCTCGGATCGGCTCGAGCATCGCTCTGCTCGGCACATGGCGGTACTCGTCGAGTACCGCCATGTGCTCGCCCGCCATGTTCGGGTGGCGAGGATCTGTGCCGGAGGAGGCACAGATCTGAAGACGCTCCGCTGGACCACCAGGGACTGGAGGTACGGGGGCATTGCGGAGATGAAGGGGGCATTGCGGAGATGAAGGGGGACAGTGTGGAGATGAAGGGGGACATTGTGGAAGAGGGGCATAGAGGAGATGAAGGGGGACATTGTGGAAGAGGGGCATAGCGGAGATGAAGGGGGACATTGTGGAAGAGGGGCATAGCGGAGATGAAGGGGGACATTGTGGAAGAGGGGCATAGAGTCTATGCCCCTCTTCCACAATGTCCCCCTTCATCTCCGCTATGCCCCTCTTCCACAATGTCCCCCTTCATCTCCTCTATGCCCCTCTTCCACAATGTCCCCCTTCATCTCCGCTATGCCCCTCTTCCACAATGTCCCCCTTCATCTCCTCTATGCCATAGAGGAGATGAAGGGGGACATTGTGGAAGAGGGGCATAGCGGAGATGAAGGGGGACATTGTGGAAGAGGGGCATAGAGGAGATGAAGGGGGACATTGCGGAGATGAAGGGGGACATTGCGGAGATGAAGGGGGGCATTGACCAGGCACCCTCCCCTCATCAGAGCAGGGGGTGCCTGGTGTAATGCTCGTGTCGCCCCATTCAATTCAATGGGGCTCGGGTGCTCGGCCGAGCACTCGAGCCTCAGGGGGTGCTCGGTCAGAGCACCCGAGCACCCGAGCATCGGGGTGCTCGCTCAACACTAGTCATTAGGTGTTTGGAGGCTGAGACCTGACACCCTGGTATGTCAAAAACTCTATGGAACACGCCCACAAATTTCGTAAAGTTATAAATAATTGGCTTATCAATCTCCCATAGCGGATTGGCCAAGGCCTTGCCAGACAATAGAGAAATAGTTAAAATAGTAAAAGTGGCAGGAAGAGGAGGAGCAGCCAACAGGTGGCTGTCTCTTTAAATGGAGCGCACGTCCATGCCTTGGACGTGTGCCCAAACATGGTGTCACCCGCCTGCCAGAACGCTGGCAGCAGAAGTGGCTAGAGCCTCACAAGGCACCAGCAGGCGACTGATCACCCAGGACTTGGAATGCAAACAAGCCTCAACGGAGGCAAGGCACCGTGAGTGGGCAGAGAATGTGGCTGGAACCGATGGGGAAAGATGCGGTCGGCTCGATCAGCCACCGCACAGGTACCCTGACAGAATCCCCATCTTTATCTAATATGGAGGTTCCGCATGTGATCTGTTAGGTGTCAGATGGTTCTGCAAAGGTATAGAGTTTGGGGAGACAGGTCATGATATAGCTGGATCTCAGGACCTGTACATTGTGGTAGTTTCCCATCTAGTTTAAGGGCCTGGTGAGCTTTGTCCAGGAGAACTGGTACATTAGGAGGTTCACCCAGTGGAAGATTGGAGACAGTTTCTGGAAGATTTAGTGTGCGCAGATTGCATCTTGTCCCTCAATTGGGAAATGTTATCTCTGTGATCTGCCAGTGCCTGTTCTAAATTTGTAGCTTATCTTCCTCAAATAGAGAGACCCTTTGTGACAATTGCTGGAGGTCATCTCTGATAGAAGCTATTTCAGCTGTTAGGAAGGTTTTTACTTTCTCCATTATGCATTTCAAGTCCTCCATTGTCAGGAAGACTGAACTGATATCAGCCAAGTCCTCTTTGGAGATTGAGAATGACATAGTCGAGATGCCTGAGGAGAACGGCACACAATGTGTTGATTGGCTTCAGGAGAGCACTCAAATTGTCCTCTTGTTGTCAGAGGAAGACATTCTACAGAGGAGGGTTGTGCATCATCAGAGTAGTGGTGGGAAGACGTGCAGGGTAGAGGGCCTCAATGTGAGGAAAGGAAGAGTAGGTTGATAGGTGCGGCCCTATACTTTTTTTTCCCCTTTCATCTGGTTCCAGCATATGCGAGATGAAATGGTAAGTAGTTGAAGAAGAGTTTTAACGCCAAAATGGTTGAAGCAAACTCAGATAGGCTCAGAGCACTCAGGTTATGCAACCTTCACCATTGCTGGTCAGGCCATGCCCCTTGGACACAGCTTTTTATCCCCTTGAATGTTACAGAGGTATCCAATGCATTGCAAAACATTCAAGGCATTAAAAGCCCAGTTTAATTTAACAAGAAATGTATTTATCCCCTGTGGTGACGTTGGTTTATTCCAGAATAACTCTGGTGTTCTTCTATACATATGGGCCATTGTGTTTTCTAATCTATTTGTAGCATAAAGTGTTCAGCTCTACAATGCTACTACAATGAATCACACCTCCCACACAGGAAATGCTCCCACAGAGTAGCCAACACATGAGCTGCTTATGCTATTTTATGTAATCCTGAGCTACTGTAAAGAAGTGGTGCCTAACTGCACAACCATTGTAAAAACAAAGTGATCTGAATTGCTTTGTTACAGCATCTGTATACATAGTCACTACATGCTTACACTCCTGAAATACACATATTAATCCTGAACTGCATGGCTACTTGGGAGAGGATGTACTAAGAACCAAAAACAAGCTAGCAACAACCTTGCAGGTACATATGTGTGTACATGCAATTTCTTCAAAAGATGTCTCCTTGGGGTCAATCCCATTAGCTGGAAAACTGGCAGTAAAACAGACATTTTTAACATTGTCCATTAAACCTTTGCCTTTCAAACTCCCCTGTTTCCCCCTATCTTTCTTATGACCCCTCTGTACCTGTAAAGGCCACATTAAAGCATACATTTGTTAATTCTGCAGTACTGTGCAATATGGAACAAAATAAAATGAACATATTCCCCTTTGAGAGAAAATCTAAAAAAAAAATACATGGTAGCTAAACCTGAGGTATTCCGATTCTGTACATGGGACCCAGCAAAGGACCTGCTAACCAGGAAGGGTCTCTTGACACTCCCCCTCCACCATTTTTCCTCTGAATGTAATATACTTAAATGATGGTGTCCTACTAGTCCCAGAACTGACCACTGTGTTGGGGGCTTAATCATCCATAGGAGAGCAGTATAAAGACTTGGGGCTAGATTTAAAGCCTTGAGTTAAAATAGTTGGTAGGGCTAAAGTGAATAATGTCTGAAACAATAAAATGTCTAATGTGGTATTCAAAGCCCTACCAGCTAAAACAACAAAGGACGTTAAGCCACAAAAACGGTCTTGTGGCTGAACATCCTTTTTGTGCATTAAGTTCCCAAAACGCAGTGATACTGGGAACTTCACAGTAAAAAAAAAGTCAATTATCGGTGGCTGGTATACTGCCAAGCACTGATCGTTAACTTATATGTGTTACACTTACCTGTCATCCACTGTCCTCATTCTATCTTCATTTCAGCCTTATCTTCTGTCTTCTCTTCTTTCTTCTTGCAGCTGTAACAGAGAAAAAAGTATAAATGCAGACTACAATACATAGTTTAACCCCTTGAGTGCCAGAGAGGTATGCAACGCATTGCAAAGCAAATCGCTGCGGACCTCTGGTCTCAAAGGGTTAAGCAGTGTAGTCAGTGCCAAGGAATATAAAAATATGGTGCCATTATATGTCATCAAATAATCCATGATACTAATAAAAAGTGCGCAAATATGATAAGAATATTAAATATATTTAAATAATATGCTAAGCTTAATTTTATCCTTTAACTGTCTCTGCTACTGTGCGCAGCCGCAGAGACGGCCGCAGAGGAGACAGTGCCGTGTGCCACAGGTTCCCCTCCTCTCGGGCGATGTTCGTTCCACAATGAGGTATTTAGAGCAGAGACTGCCTTTATATATGGGCAGCCTCTGATCCAGCTCCCTCACAGCCATTAGCTGATATGTGCTTATGCACACACATACATCCCAGCCAATCAGTTTAAAGCACAGTCACTCAAATCTGACTGGCTGGGATGTGTGTGCGTAAGCACATCTCAGCCAATGGCTGTGAAGGAACTGGATCAGAGGCTGCCCATATATAAAGGCAGTCTCTGCTCCAATTCCCTCATTGTGGAATGGGCACCGGCCCGAGAGGAGGGGAACCTGTGGCACACAGCACTGTCTGTGCGGCCGCACACAGCAGCGGAGACAGATAAAGGATAAAATTAAGCTAAGCATATTATTTATATATTTTTAATACACTTAGCATATTTGCAAACTTTTTATTAGTATCATGGATTATTTGATGACATGATGACACCATATTTTTATATTCCTGGCACTGACTACATTGCTTAACCTTTTGAGTCCAGAGAGGTCCGCATACCCCGCTGTCACTCAAGGGGTTAAACAATATATTGTATTCTGCATTGTATTTATACTTTTTTCTCTGTTACAGATACAAGAAGAAAGAAGAGAAAATAGAAGAAAGAAGGACAGAGGAGAAGGACAGAAGAGGACCAGGGAGCTGAGAACTCTGCTGGACATAGTAACATAGTAACTTAGTAACATAGTAGATAAGGCTGAAAAAAGACATGCGTCCATCAAGTCTAGCCCATGCCAATAACACCCCTGTTGATCCAGAGGAAGCCAACAAAAAAGCCCTCTGGAGCAATTTCCAGTGTAGGTGTGTGTGTGTGTGTGTGTGTGTCAAATAGTTCCCCGGCTCAATATCCTATTTGCTTTGAAGCCATCTGTCATAACTGTCAATATTGTTCTGTGCTAGATAGGCATCCATTGCTTTTTTGAATGCAGTTACATTATCTGCAAGCACAACATCCCTAGGTAAAGAATTTCATAGCTTTACCGCCCTTACTGTAAAGAATCCCTGCCTGTGTTTTAGTCGAAAGCGCCTTTCCTCAAGTCTTAATGGATGACCTCTTGTTCTTAGCTCAGCTCTTTGCATAAATAATTCACTGGATAGTTCTTTGTATTGACCTTGAATGTATTTGTAAATGGTAATCATATCACCCCTTAGACGTCTCTTTTCTAATGCCAGTTTGGCTAGTCTCTCTTTGTAACTCAGATCCTCCAATCTCTTTATCAGTTTTGTTGCACGTCTCTGCACCTTTTCCAGTTCAGTAATGTCTTTTTTTAGAACAGGCGCCCAAAATTGTACTCCATATTCTAGATGAGGCCTAACCAAGGATTTATACAGAGGTAGGATAATATTAGCATCCCTTGCTTCTACACCTCTTTTTATGCAGGCTAGTACTCTATTTGCTCTTGCAGCAGCTGAGTGACTCTGCACACTGCTGTGAAGACTATTGTCTATCAGTACACCTAAATCTTTCTCTAATGAGGATTTCCCAAGTTGTTTCCCATTTAGAGTATATGTAGCAAGTTTGTTTCTACAACCCAAATGCATAACCTTACATTTATCTACATTAAATGACATCTGCCACTTTTCTGCCCATTCACTTAGTTTATCTAAATCCTTCTGTAGGGAAAAAACATTGAGCTCTGTATGTATTTCCTTACATAGCTTAGTGTCATCAGCAAAGATTGAGATGCTACTTTCAATTCCCACTTCTAGATCATTAATAAACAAATTAAAAAGCATTGGACCCAGGACTGAACCCTGCGGCACCCCACTTATAACCCTAGACCAATTTGAAAAAGTTCCATTTACAACAACTCTCTGCCATTTATCATTTAACCAGTTCTCAATCCATGTACAGATAACACCACCCAAACCGAAGCCTTTTAATTTATGCAGTAACCTGTTGTGAGGCACTGTGTCAAAGGCTTTTGCAAAATCTAAGTATACTACATCAACAGCAATTCCCCTGTCCAAATTACTACTCACTCTTTCATAAAATGCAAGTAAATTTGTCTGACATGATCTGTTCTTCATCAGGATTAATGGTAAATATTACTTTTAATTTGATGTTTATTTTTTACTTAGCCGGTAATTATACCCCACTGGCACTCATAGGGTTAATTCTACTAACTCTGGACACGTTTTAGGCACTTTGGATGTATTGATGTGGGGCTTAGGGCCCCATATCAATACATCCACTGTGGACGTAGTTTTTTTTTTTCCCATTTATAGCTGCATTAGCTGCCAAAAGATCCGATAAGATACTTTACGGCTAAACAAACTGGGTCTTAAATTTTATGCGATAAAGTGAGTCTGTTATTGGATTTTTCCAGCTAATGCAGTCCATTAAGTGGCAACTTGGAGCGTTTTTTTTCTTCAAATGAGCTAAAACACGTTAGTGTAGCGGCCGTATTACTTGGTGAACTGCCATAAGCTGTTCATTAGATGGACCTTTAAATAGCTTACTGCACGTTAAAACACCCAATGGTATTTTTTTTTTTTGTGTCGCCTGCCTTTAAATCTACCCCATAAAATTTGATAAGAACCATTCAACCCATTTCTCTATTTATCTACCACCCTCTCAGTGAATTAAAACTCTATTACATTACATCAAAGCCTCTGACCTATAGTTCTAGGCAATGATCTTTTGTCCTAACACCTTTGAAATGTACTTCACTCCTATACTTTGTTGAATCCCTTTATGTTTCTGTCATATCTACTCTTATCATGATATCATGATAATTTATATACTATAAACCATTCACTATTTTAGCAGCTCTTCTCAGAACTCTCTTAATAATAACTATATCCTTATGGAGATGAGATCTCCAGTACTATACAAAATACTCTAGGTGAGATCTAACCACAGATCTGCATGACCACTTCCCTTTTTCTGATACTAATTATAGTTATGCAACCCAGCACCCTGCTTGCATTCTCCACTGCTTTGTTACATGGCCTGAATATTTTTAAGTTGTCAGAATGAATTACTCCCAAGTCCCTTTCCCTGTTGCTGCTGGCAGCATAGTACCCTTAATACTTTATTCTACCTTTGGCTTTTTAGTTCCCAAGTGCATTATTTTACATTTATCAACATTAAACTGCAGCTATCACACTTTTTGACGTTTAGCTTACTCCCTAAGGCATGTCTACCCTATTACAAATGTTTGTATCAGGAAAAAGACATTCCTTTAAGACCTTGATGATTAGGAGTATCATGCCTCAGGTTCCTCTCAACCTGAAAGCTATGAGTTATGGGAGAAAAACTCTATTGTAGAGCCCACAGCATCCAACTGAAAGTTCAGCATCTCAAGGTGGAGGACAAACAGCTATTCACCTTCTGCTGTCCATATGTTCAAATGCGGGGGGATGCTTATAACAATCTATTGGGTCCAGAGACCTCTTCACCCCATAAAATTTGCCATGCAGAGTCTATTGGGTCATTAGCATCTTTAGGGACTCCTATAACTTCCCTTGCAATTGGAGGTTGCATATTTGAAATAATCATTCAAAACACCAACAAAGGTATCATTTAGGAGATACTAATACTTTTATTTCTGAAAAATTGAAAATGAAAGTCTCTCAGTGTGGTTTCAGATGCTAATTAAACTCTGTGCTGCACTGAGAGCTTCATTTTTAATAAGTATCATATACTATAGCACTCAGAGAGAATACCTTACAAACATAAAAGTAAACATGCCTCCCAAAATATGAATCTTCAGTTCACTTGAGTAATATGATATATAGGTAGTTCCGTCATCGGAGGAGGAAGAATAGACGCTCAGACTGCGGTACAGATCTGGTCAGCACTGTCTGCCGGAAGTAGGTACAGGGGTACATTTAATCTTAGACTTTCTGCAAACGGGCGGATTTTTTTTTTTTTTAAAGAATACAATTCCCATTATTTGTTGTTGATAATTAAACAATTTAGCAAAAGTTGTGAAGGGGGTAAACATCCCCTTTAAATAGTTATCAAAATAGATCTATGTCTATCCCAGACATTTTTTAATTCCCTAACAGTATTAGTCCCTACTATCTCTGTTCCATGAGATTATCATCCTTTCCGTAATGTAGTACTTACACACTTTACTTTTGAATTTTCCATCTTCTAACATTAGACCATGACGATTATTATCTTTCTCAATCAATACATTTTGATTTGTTTGATAAACACTTCCTGCTGTAAATCCATGTGGCCATGGACTTTGTATGTTACTAGACTTTAGAAATGACAATTCTTCCTTTTAATAACATTTTCATTATTTTACCAACTACTGATGTCACACTCATAGGCCTTTAATCACCAGAAGTGTAGTGACACTACACTTGCAATATTCCAGTGAATTTAAATGGGTAAATGACAGAGCTTTTTGCTGATATTAAGTGGAACTGTACTCTAGTTACAGTTTCCTGTAATTGTGACCTCTATTGAAATCTTCTAGATCACACCTCCTCACAAACAGGAATGACTTTCTAGGCTTCCTTCAGCTGTCACTGATTTATCTTTGATTCTTTGCAAACCTTTTACAGAATTGACAGCATTTTCCCAACTAAATGGTAACCCTATAAGTAAAATTCTTATTTTAATGTTCTTAAATAAGAATAGTGAAATATTTAGTCAGGGTATAGCTAGTTCACATGACATAAAAATTGGTCTCGAATTATGAATTAAAGAGAAATGTTTATCTGTGCTATAATGGACATTAAAAACCCTAATAGAGTAACTGTAATAAAATGACAGTTATGAGCATGCAGCAGCTGTGGTCTACAACAAAATGGTATTGCAGACAGGAGGTAGAGCTCATTTCTCCCTCTAGTGTATAGAACCTCTGCTCCCCATCTATGTGTAGAATAAAGTGAAATGCACAGAACCATAAGTGACTCACCACATCAAAGAACACAAAACAAACCTGCATGAAATTGGCGGGAAAATAGTCAAAAAACAAGTTTCTATTTAATAATAATATTATTATTCTATTTAAGAAAACAACCTGCTCAAATGAGACCCCTTGTGGTGAGGAGTGAATGCTGCAGCATTAATATTTTTAGCTAAATAATACAACAGAAAAGGACAGAGATTATGAACAACTAGACAAATAGTTGGTCTTTTCAAAGAAAGAGTATGTACCTAATTTTATCTTTTAAGAAAATTGAATATGTTTTTATTGAGGGCTCTTTCGCACTAGTGATAGAACTTTGGCAGCACCCTGCATCAGTTCTTTTGCCCATGTAAGTTCACTCAGCTCTCTCCTGCATTCCAATAATGATCGTAACAGAAGGGGTGTGTCTTTCGTGCCATCCATTATTACTAGATGATGCCCACGAGGGTCGGCCATTCAGCAGAGGTTGGAGTGAGCGATGTCTGTTTGCCTAAAACCTCTGGCTTTTGCACAGTCAGTCTTTATACAGACTCAAAAGTAACCTACAAAAAGCTGTCCTTGCTCAATATTCCTGGCGATGTTAGCAATGTAAAGTGTGTGTGTGTATGTGTTAGACCCAGAATTCTGTAGGTTACTATTGGGAAAGAAAGCATGGGATGAGTAGAATGTCTTGATCAAGTACTGATTAGCACCCAAGAGCTTAAACTGTTTAGAGGAAAGGATGGAAACAGGTGTTAACCATTTCAAAAATGAGTGGCCTGTATACTGAATGAATTTGATTAGTTAGTATGCTACTGTAGACATTAGGATATCTAAGGGATTTTTAACCCCTTAAGAACCGTCCTCGTACGCATGTGACGTCACTTAAGGACCACAGAGCTTTTTTTTTTTTTTTTGCATTTTTTTTCATTAGATTGTGGTCTCGCTGTGCGGGGAGCCTGGAATTCCATGACGATCCAGGACCGTCATGGGTCCTTAACGCAAAACAACCCATGACGGTCCTGGACCGTCATGGGTCGTTAAGGGGGTAATGTCCATTTGCTTTGCATGAAAATGGCACCATGGGGCATCACATTTCTAATGAGAGGTTTGAGTTCAGGATTAATTTAATTTGAATCTTCATAACTCAAGGGCTGGAGAGTGTTAGGCTTCTCATCTTCTGTTTGCCCATTTATATTATTTGGTGCTGAAGTCTCTTTATCTTCTCTGTTCCCTCCTTTCCCTGCCCAACACTTTTAAACCTTTATACCAGGATGATTTGCTAATGACCACAGTCTCTTCCCCTCCCCTTGCATTCCTAATTCTTAGTGCATATAGTGATGTGTGTCTCTATAGCCAAGGCAATGTGCTGGCAACACATCGACAAACACACATCTCCATAGCAATGAATTTTAGTGCATCTCCCCCAAAAAGAATGGGATTATCTGAAATATGTTTTATTAAAGGCAAAACACCATTGCATTATAATTATCAATAAGGATAAAAGAAAAAGGAAACCATTATGGTACTGCACAGAAGTGGCAAAATGGGAGAAGGAGATTAAAAGTAGCATTTAGGAAATATAAGTAGACCCAGAAGGAGGAAGATAGGTATCTGTGAAGGCTAGACTGAAGGAGGCTAAGGGCTGGATTCTATTGCAGGTGCTAAATGTTAACACCCATTTTATCAAACATTTTCCTATTGAAGTCTATGGGGAAAACTGGAGATAAAAGCAGGGATAAAATTAGCATCTGTAATAGAATCTAGCCGCAAATGCATTATTAGATGTGCCAAAGTACATACAGAGGAAAAAATTGTCCAGTGAACAAAAACAGGGCACAAAACATTTTTTACATATATAAGGAAACGGAGACAAAGGAAAGAAGGAATAGTTAGACTGAAGACAAAAGAACAAAGTTATGTAAATGAGGATAAAAGTCTATCTGACTACTCAATGAATATTTCTGTTCAGTTTTTACACAAGAAGGCGAAGGGAAGGGACCTCTGTTAGAAAAAAGAAATAGTGAGACACAGGAAGCATGCATGTTTACAGTGGAAGAAGTTCTTCTTCAAATGTTTAAGGTAAAAACAGATAAATCAAGATGCACCCAGAATTATTAAAAAACTTAGGAGTGCTCTGGCAAAACCTTTAACAGAATTGTTCAATCAGTCGCTATTGACAGAAGTAGTTCCAAAAGATTAGCTGGTAGTAAATGTTGTACCACTTCAAAAAAGTAGCAGGGATGTGCCTGGCAACTACAGACCAGTAACTCTTGTGTCAATAGTGGGAAAATTAATGGAAAACATGATAAAGGAAAGAATAGTTAACCATCTGGATTTAAATGGCAATATCCCAAACAGCATGGGTTTAAAGCAGTGAGATCTGATTAAACTAACATAATTTTTTGGCTGGATAACTAAAATAATAGACCAAGGGGAAGCAGTAGATATAGCTTATTTAGATTTCAGTAAGTCATCTGACACTGTTCTTCCCAGAAGACACTTAATAAATTGTAGTTGTTGGGTCTGAATGTAAGAAATAGTTGAATGTGGATAAGCATTGGCTTTGTAACAAGAGACAGAGGGTTGTAGTTAATGTAGTATATTCAGAGGAAAGTCATGTTACTAGTGGGGTATCTCAGGGATCTGTACTGGGGCCTATTCTTTTTTATATTAATATAAGCGATTTTGCAAAATATCATCAAGTTAAGGTATGGCTTTTTGCAGATGATACAAAGATCTACAACAGGGTAGACATAAGCCAAATGGCAAATGATTTAGGTAAATTAGAAGGGCTTGTGAGTGATTATTTCTGACTTAAACGTAGGCAGGAATTGTAACAATGCAGCAGAGAATGCACTCAGGGTGCTGGTTTGTAAGGCTAGGGGCATTAGTAATAGAAAGAGAGGAAAGGTCATGCCATTCTACATATGTCTGGGTAGACCTTACTTAGAGTGTTGTGTACCGCAGGGTTGTCTAAGATTGTTCCTCAAGGGCTACCAACATGCCAGGATTTAAGGATTCAACTAAATTCCAGAGAAAAGTACATTTTAAAAGAGTAGAAATGTTAGGACAAGAGGTCATAGTCTAAAATTAGGGGAGCAGAGGCTTAGATGTAATGTAAAAAAAAAAATTAGTTCACTGATATAGTGGTAAGTAAGTGGAATAGTCTACCAGCAGAAGTGGTAGATGTTAATACAGTGAGGGAATTTAAGCATGCATGGGATAGTCATACGGACATAAGACAAGACCAAGGACCAAAAAACGTTTGAGGTTTTTACAATAGGAAAAATGGGCAGACTAGATGGTCCAAATGATTCTTTTCTGCCATCAAATTCTATGTTTCTATGTGTCTATACCACATTTACACTAAATGGGAACCTACTTGGCAAGTCCTTGTTATAGAAGCGTTTGGAGTATCAGTATACAGAATGTCATTTACCGCTATTCTTTCAAAGGTCAACATTTTTGTTCTACTGTGAGCATCTGCATGCTCTGTATCCATGCATCTCTGAGCGCTGTTTGCATTACTATACACTTTTGCAGCCTCTGCTTCTAGTCTTTGATTGACTCTGATTTCCCATTTTAATCCAGCCCATCCTCAGTCTTCTCCTAATTATCAAGCATCCTTTAGAGCTTGGGTGAGCTTCCTTTGTTTGATGTCTACTCCAGTAATTATCTCAGCCTGCTATGACATTCTGACTGGATTAAAATTGTGTGTGAAATCCACCTAACCGGACCTTGAACTGGCTGGACTTATATTGTCTCACCTCTCCTGTGCATCAACAAAGATTTCTTCTGGCCACTGGTGGCCACGCAAACCTTGAGGCACAACCCCTTGGTTTGAGCAGTTACCCCTGTGTGGATCAGGACACCTACTTGTATTCCAGTACCATTGGAGAGATTCACTAAGGGGTGATAAAGAGGTGATAAAGTGGAGATGACTTCTCCAAGTCTATATTATTCTGTGTAGCCAATGCACTAAAATTTCTCCAGCTTTGGAGATCTTAGTGTATAGGCTCTATAGAATAACATAGGAATTGGAAAAGTGATATCACTGGAGAAGTCACCTCCATGTTATCACCTCTTTATCATGCCTTAGTGTATAACCCCCCATGTGTTATGAGACATACTAGGAATCAGGCAGTCCATCTCTCAGCTGCCTGACAGACAGACAACAAATTTCACAATATTGTGCAGTGTAAGTCAACACTCCTGGAACATGGATTACAGTTTGGGTTTAAGGAGGGATATGATTACTATATAACAATGGTTTTCAACAAGCATGTTGTGACATGTGTTGCAGCAACCTACAAAATATATGAATTGTATTATATTGTTTATCCTGCACATGAGCTGCATACATTTTAATATTCAAGCTATAAAACCCGCCCCCAAACAATCATTTCATGACTTACAAAATGGTTTGTAATCAAAGCTGTATACAAGTATATTCAATACAAGAATTTTATAGGGAAGTCTATATTTCAGTGGTTCCCGACCCTCTCCTTAGGGGCACCTAACAGGCCATGTCTTTAAGACTTCCCTGCTTGTACACATGTGAGTTAATGAAATGACTGAACCTGTGATTAATTCACATGCGCACAAGCAGGGAAGTCCTGCTAGACACCCCTGAGGGACATGGTTGGAAACCATTGCTTTATTCAGTAGGCTAAACAAAACATCCATGAAGACTAGAGGAAAAGTGCTTTCAACTACAACAAAGACAACAATATGGAGAATTATGGAACATTATATTGCTGCTTTTCATTCAGGAAGGAATCAGATTGCTTTTTGTAGTCACAATGATATGTAGCCACCATCAGAGGCAAACATACCAAATCCTCATATACCCTGTCATGCCCACATATCAATAAAACAGGAGTGAAAATTCACATTCAAGGTCATGAATAAAGAAAGAAAACTGACCCAGACTCTGCATAGGTGCAACAAATAATTGATACACGAGCAGTGGTAGCCCTCATTTTTTTTGTTTAGCGTTTTAGCTGGGGGGACATCCACAGAATATTCTGTATCAGATGTGTAAGCACTTGGTGCACTAGTAATATAACAGATTAAAAGACAACAAATAACAATAGTACTAAAATAACTTTTGTAAAACTTTAGTATATTCTGGGACAGCTGCCAGAGTACAACATTTGAACAACCCTTTTACACTACCCCTACAGCACAAGAATGTTTTCTGCACTAATTTCCCCTGAGCTCTATGAGTACAAAGCATTTGCCTGACTGAAGAGGAACAGTACACCCCAAAACAACCATACAATATCATACTGCCCATACCTTGTACAATGTAGCACCAAGTGGCCATTTTGTTGGCCCTCCTCTTAATCAGATAGCATTACTATAGGTGCATAGTGCTGGGCAGTGCAGCATCAGGAAAAAAAATCTCATACAAAACTTCACTTCTACAAAAGGATAAAGATTATCTACACTTATATGCTGCTTGAAGTCATTTAAATATAACTTGGCCTAGATTTACTAAAGGTCAATGCTGTGGCAATATGATCTTGTCAATGTGTTTGAAACACTTTGACATTTTGAAGTACACACACATCGACATATTCACTAACATTTTCGGATTCAAGGGGAATGGTGGAAAAGGTCCCTATTAGCATACAGGATTGTCGAAGTGCTGTCGATGTGGAAGGGATGTCCTCCCTTCACACATCTCCAACACTATGACAACTCTGCAACTGTGTCGGGGTCAAGCTATGTATATGGGGTTCTGTGGCTACTACTGGGCATGGGAACAAGGCTTTGGGGCAAATGGTAGCCAGTATCTCCATAGATGCTGCCTGACCCCCAGGCTTGTTCCCCTGGGAGTACACAACATGTACAATATATGGTGTATAGATAAGGAGCTAATTGTGTAGTGCTTGTTGTACTTTTTTTTTAACCCTTTGAGTGTCATATGGGTGAACAATGCACATCCCTATGGCACTCAAAGGTATAATGGAGTGATGCTGTCCATGGTGCTGAAAGTCTTCACTGCACCCCCCTGCTGGCCAAGTAAGGAATTGCAAACACATCAACATATTCAACAAAATTGTCAGCTGCAAGGGGAGGGGAGGAGAAGGTATCTATTAACATACAGGATTGTTGAAATGCTGTTGATGTGGAAAGGGTGTCCTGTCTTCACACATCACCAACACTATAATTCTGAAGTTGAACAGCATTCACTTTGCTTCCCTACACGGCCAGTAGGGGAATGGAGAGAACAGTTTCAGCACCATGTGCAGCATTGAGTGCCATAGGTATGTGCATTGCTCACCACTGTGACCCTCAAATAGTTTAAAATAGTATATCAAGCACTACACAATTATCCCCTTAGCTATGTATCATATATTATACATGTTGTGCTCTCCCAGGGGGGTCACACAGCATCTAAGGGGATTTGTGGCTACCACTTGCCCCCCCCTCGCCTTGTTCCCATGCTCAGTGGTAGCCATAGAACCCCATATACACTGCTTGGGCCCCAAACTTGTTCCCTTGATGACTGGTACCACAGATCCCCATGTACACTGTCTGACCCTCTCCAGCTTTTTCCCTTTGCCCACTGCTAGCCACAAAGCCCCATGGGCACTGCCTGGTCAAGGGCATATTTTTGTCGCAGTGCTGTGATGTGAGGTTGTAGCCACTTTAGTGAATACTATCAACGTGCTTCTCGACAACTGCTCCAACAGGAGATCGGTATTTTCAGCCCTCTTTGAATTTTAGTGAATCTATGCCCTTGTATCTCATGTTCCTCGCTATCTAGTTTGTAAGCTCACATAACCACTATCATTTGTTTCAATCTGTTTGTGTTTCACTGTGCATTGGTCTCTCCCCCATTTTGTACAGAATACAGAATGGCAGAATATATTTGTGCTCCATAATTCATAATATTATGATTAATAATAATAATGATAATTATGCAGTATTAACATGTTACAATATGGGGAAGCTTGAAACCTATTCACTTTTAAATGAAAAACATACATAATATGATCCAGACATATGATTTTAAAACTATCTGCAGGTATTTTAAACTCATACACACACTAAATATCATAATCATCAGCTTCTGCCATTGTCAATCCACTCAAAATCCAAAAAATGTGTTTGGCGCTAAGGTTTTCCAAATCTCCCCTCACCTTCTACAATTTCATTGTCAATCCACTGCAGGATGAAGGCCTCCATAGCAAGCCTCCAACAACTTTTGTCCTGTGATTTTTGTTGTCACTATATACCAACAAATTTGGTAATTTCATCTACCCATCTTGTCTTTGGTCTTCCTTTTGGGCATTTAGTATTGAGAGGAATCCATTCCAAAATTAGTTTGGTCTATCTACCATCAGGTATTCCTACTCTGTCAGTGATGTTGTAGACCTTTGTTCGCTGGTGAATCGTTGCATGTGTTTTTTCGGCCTCTCTTTGTTATTTTCAGAATTCATTGTATCATACTTCTCTGTTTAATCTTAAGTTTTTGCATGGCTTTGGATTTCAGTGTCCATGTTTCACAGCACTGTGTAAGGACTCAGAGGACACATTGGTCAAAAACATTTTGCTTGAGGCAGAATGGTAAATTTGCCTTAAAGACAATATTACTAAGTTTCTAAATGCTTGCCATCCAAATTGTATTTGTTGCTCAATTTCCATCATAGTGTTTCCATCTCTTGACATTTACTGTCCAAGGTACACATACTTGTCAGCTTCTTCTAGTTCTTGTCCATCTACTGTGATTCTCCTTGGTATGGTAAATTGTTAAACATGACTTGCATTTTGTTGATATTTCAATGTGTTCTTGTAGCTTTTCAGGACTACTGGCAAAGAGTATGATATATCATCTACAAAATATAAGTGATGTAGGTAGTCTTGATTGATTTTAAGTCCTTTTTTGTCCCAATTTATTCTAAACAAGCTGAAAATGGGGATATTGTGTCTACTTGTCGGATGTCTTTTTCTGTGTTGATCTGGACTTTATCATTGTTGATGTACATTAATGCAGTTGCATTTTCATATATTGATTGTAAGATAATAATGTAAGCTCTATCTGTTCCTTGGTTGATATTGCTTGTTTTGTTACTGAGACAAAGGCCTTTTTGTAGTCAATGAAGGCTATGCACAATGGAAGGTTGTATTCGTTATGTCTCTCTATAACCTGTTGCACTGTCTGGATATGATCCATTATACTGAAAGCTCTCCTGAAGCCTGCTTGTTCTTTAGGTTGTGCCACATTCAGTATTGCATCCATTCTTCTTGATAGTACCTTTGTGAAAACCTTGCTGACCACTGGCAATAGGCTTATTGGTTGGTAGTTTTTTAGATCCACCTTATCACCTTTTTTGCACAGTAGGATGACTTCTGCCTTTTTCCATATTTCAGACACTTTGCCGAGTAGCAGGTATTTTTAAAATAGTTTTGCTAGGGCTTTGAATAATAGTTGATGTCTAGCTTTCAAAATTTCAATAGTGACTTTTTCAGGTCCAGCTGCTTTTCCATTTTTCATTGATTTTATTGCTAGGGGTAGGCTAGAAGTCCTATCGTGTTCCCACAAAGACAATCTGAAAAAAATGTGATTGTCTGCTTTTTCATGGAAAAATAAGCTTTAATTAAAGCAATCAAAATCTTTGCCATTTTGCCCATTGCCAAAAAACTGTCGTTATTTTTTTCAATGGCTACAATCTTTTCGCCCCTTTAATTACATATTTTTTTGAGTTAGCACTTGAAAAACACGACATTTTCCAGGAAGTGAAACACAATATAAGCAGCTACAGAGAGAGAGAGGTGCTAGGCTGTTGTGCTGCAAGTTTTCAGCAAAATTGAGGCAGGAGAGGCTCATAGTGACTGCTATCACTAAGTTCAAGTTGAATAATAATAAAAGGAGTTTTACACATCCAGTGAGTCTGAGGAGGAGAAAGTGACCACTACCAACATGAAAGGGTCTGGATGCCCTGGTTCCCCAGACCCAATGATGGCCAATCCCCCTACATCACCCCTAGGGATCCTGGGGAAATTTGTGTCACTGGCAGAGGAATAAGAGGGTAGTAGTGTAGCAGGAGAGGTCAGCTGCCGGTTTGTTGCCAGTGCTGCTCATGCTGCCAGTGCTGTGCCTGCTAGGGTGTCTTGTGATTCTCTGGAGGGGAGGAAAGAAGAGATGATTCCAAGTGTGACAGCAGGGGACATTGAGTCACACTTGTAATTCTGAAGCAGTCCAGCATATTGTACAGACTCAGAGTGTTAGGAGTGAGGGAGGGGGTGATCCTACTTCTAGAGAGGAGGAAGACTGAGGGACTGAAATTGATGTGATCGGTGTTTGTAGTAGGTGTGTGCAGAAAGTGAGAAACATTTCCCGCATGACTTTTCATGAAAAAAGGATAATGTCTCTTTTTTCACAAAATATTTCTTCTTTTCTCCTGCTCCAGCAAATTTTTCGCCTATTTCAACACATTTTTCTCCTATTCAACACATTTTCACCTATTCAAAAACATTTTTCTCCAATTCTAACACCTTTTTCTCCTATTCTAAAACATATTTTCCTATTCCAACACATGTTTCTCCTGTGTTTTCTATGGTGCAACATTTCCCAGCACAATATTACTTCTTCTGAGGGCTGTAGTTGAGAAATAAGAAGCTGAAAGTCTAAGTTGTGAGTCCTACAGCAACATATACCTTGAAAAATGTGTTAGCATGCAAAGTGAATTTGTCCTTTGCCAACAAAACTAACTTACTGCTTAAGTGACACTGGCACATATTCATGATGATGTCAAGTGATAAAAAATAAAGTATAACCTACAATGTGGCAGATGCATATAGTAGTGTTGGTGGGGGACTGGAGTGGTGTGATTGGTGGGACATTGACAAACTGGGAGGAGAGAGATCATCATCACTTACTGCACATGCTGCAGCAACCATTGCTGAAGTCAGTTTTTGAACTACAACTTTACTCCCACATCCCTGCACTGCTCCACCTTTCCCCCTTCTGCTTGTGCATTTGCTGGGCATTACTCAACTACTGTGTGTGTGTTTTTACTCTCTACAGTACACAACTGATGGAGGGTGATGTCTTACCTTGGCCGTCAACAAAATTCTCAATGTCATCTGCTGTCTTTCAAGTCTCCCTCGGTCACAGAGGCAGCTGTCTGTCACCTAATGTACTGTATTCATGTTTTGTAATAATTTTATTTAAATTTTTGTACTCATTAATTTATTTAGAGTTGTCCACCCTATCTGATCACAGTCAAGAAAAAAAAATATAACTAAAAAACAAAATCATTAACTTCTTTCCCAGACTTCTCCAGCACAGACAATAAAAGCAAAATCAGCAAAGTAATTTGGATCCTAGCTGTCTATCTCTTGCCAGTCACACAAAATTTTGGAGAATTTTGCATCAACATCCTTCCTCGCTTCCCCCAGAGTGCCCCCAGACTCCCCTTATACAGAGAACAGATGTCCTACCTAAAAGTCTCCCTAAACTAATCTACAATTCCCCTTTATTTGCCTATCTTCTCTAGGTCCAAAACATGCTGCTTTCTCCTCTCACACACACAGAATGGCATGATGTGAGAGCCTGACACCCTTGTATGTGGCTGTAGAAAAGTAGAGAAAACTTTCATGTGTTGGGAAAAAAAGTTTCATCCCATTGATTTCAATGCAATGCGCTAGGCGAAAAAAACAGGAAAATGGCACTTTTTGCTGGAAAATTTTCACCAAGCGGAAAATGTCATTTTTCAGCAATTTTGGTTTGAGGCAAAAGTATTCGCCGATCCCTAGTTATTAGTAATAGTGATGGTGAAGCAGTTGGCAGGACAAGCGTTACCACAGCAGATACTCCTGCTGAGGTGGTAGGGGAAGTAATGCAGAGCAGCCAGCAGACTAGAAGTCAAGGAAGCCCACAACATTCCCCTGACCCTTGGAGTCCTCTTCCCCCCACGGCATTGTCTAGATGGAACATGATCCTGAAGAGAGCATAACTGGTGTCTAGCAGCAATAATGCCACCTCCACCACCAGGAGCATAGATCAGCTGCCTGTACCTGCTGCTAGTGCTGCCAGTCTGCCTTCTTCAGGTCTACAAAAGATGGCAAGTGTGTCAGTAGGGGACCCTTGGTCACATTTCTCATCACCTCCTCCATCCGGTGAGAGGTCTGTAATAGAGCAGCAGCAGCAAGGAGGGACTGGTGCTGGTCATGATGATGGTGGAGAAGCTGGAGTGGAAGAGACATTAATGGCCTTTTTAGCCCAAACTGAGAAGGAATGAGAGACAGGGATGGGGATGGGCATCACTACTACCACCAGCAGTGAGCTTTTGGAATTTGTGGAGTTTGCTGCTACTGTAATTCCTGCTGCTAATGAGTTGCAAGGTCAGCAGAATGCTGAGGAGCAAGCTAGTATGCCACAGACCACCATGGACACAGTGGGAATGGAGTCTATTGATGCTGGACTAGGGCAGATTCCACTTGCCAGCAGCAATACTTCTGGTCCTAGTTGCAGTGCTGAATCTGAGGCAGTAGCAGCAACATCATCCTCTGCCTCAGTCGGTGAAGGGGAATGTTGAGGAGAAGAAGAAGGAAACCATTCTTCTCAACCATTACACACCCCACTGAAGTCCTGGGTGTGGGACTATTTTGCTCTTGGGGCAGGCACAGTGCTGCATTCAGTGACGGCACTGTGCACAATTTGTGAAAAGGGGAAAGGAGGGGCTTTTGCCTCTTGGGCCTCTAACAACAAGTTCTGCAAAATCATCCTCTACAAAATACTCTATCCTGTAAAGTATCAGTCTGCCCCAGTCAGAGCTTATGTCAGGGGGTCCCTGTCATTGTCACGTTACGTACCAATTTCTTATTTTATTTTTAATTTTATTTTTATTTTTTTTATTAACTGCTACCCTAATACCAATCAACAAGACCCCCAAAACAAATTCCCTGTTCAACTGATTCTTTCCCCAGACTCCATCCACCAGCATAGGCACCCCCTCAGATCCTTTTATTCAATGTCTTATGGGGTTTTCTCAATTGTATTTATTTTTTATTAACTATCACCCTCAATCCCAGTCAGCAACCCCCCCAAAAAATACCCTGTTCAAATGATTGTTTCACCACATTCCACAAACACAGGCATCCTCAGACCCCTTTTACACTATCAATTACACTATAATTTAGTTTCTTAGCCATTTAAGTCCCTCCTTGTTACTTTAGTATTATACCACTGAAATGGATGTAACACTAATTTAGTTTTAAGCTAACAAGTCACCTTATCTGTCTCCATTTCCACTTAGCTTTGGCTTTGTTCAGCACACCTAGATAGAAGCTGGGCTTCTATGGCTGACACTGGTCTTTATGGGTGCCCACTCCAGCAGCACTGACTCACAAATGCAAAGTCATATTGGGTCCTGCATGTCTGAGTTTCACTAGATCAAGGTTTTAGACAGAATTTCTACACATAATAAAATTATTTAATTACAGGCAGCATCTAGTTGCTGAGCAAAGGGTTCTTTGGATAAATAAGTTGTTTTAGTTAGCATAAAACATTAAATATGTAAAAATAATGGTATTGTGCCTAAAAAACGCAACAGAAATGTTCAATCCTTAATCTCAGTCACAATGGATATCCAAATGAACGATGTAAGGGGTAATAGGGTTGGGCTGTATAGCAGTGCTGTCGTCTACAATCCAGGTCAGTACAGTTGGGGGAGCAAATCTGCTTTCTATGTGAGTGATTTCTTATGAAATATAGATAGACTGCTGGTTAAAAATGTAATATATGCTTAGTGCTTCAGTTGATACATTAACCCTTTGAGTGTAAGAGGGGTATCCAATGCATTGTCCACAGTTATTGAAAAATAAGAAAAGTATTTGCCAGCAGAACAACTCTGAATCAATCCTCTCATTGACAGCTCTTTTCAGAGGTAAATTTGAAAAGCTGAATACCCAGTCATGCTATATGTGATTGTAATGTTGAGGGGATCAGATTCCAGTATTCCAGTGATTCAAGGCACATAGTGTTACGGTTTTCAAGACACTCAGACCAGTTAGTGAATTAAAACACAGTTTTATTAAGAAAAAAAAATAAAAGAAGCGCCCTCTATAGACGATAATAGTGTAATGAATACAATCAGAGTAGCAATACAGATAAGTAACTGAGTACAATGGACACTATAGCATAACGCAGTGAAGGCTACTATAGCCAGGCTACTCAAGGGTTAACTAGCAAAAGACAGTATCAATTGTGGAGTTTGGCACGCCCAAGGTGGTGAATAAAGCTGTAGATGTTAGAGCACAGGAGGCTGAATACACAGTCAGTACTGCCTTGAATTATCTTGGTGCATAGCCCCCACGGGCGTAGCAATGAGAACCACAATATCTGCAAGTGCTTGGATTGGTAGCCCCCACGGGCGTAGGAATAACGGCAACAATATTTGTCAGTGCTTGAGTCGGTAGCCCCCACGGGCGTCACACTGGGACTGCAGTATGTAAGAGCTCTCCCTTAGCCCCCACGGGCGTTAGGAGTGATAACCGGCGATCCAGTAACTTGAGCCTGTAGCCCCCACGGGCATATACCGGAGAAACCTGCAAGAGCTTAGCCAATAGCCCCTCCGGGAGTCATTCAGAGACTGCTGTAACCTTAGAGATGGTCAATAGCCCCACGGGCGCACACCGGAGACCACTCAGAGTTGAGGAGGAGTGAGCCTTATAGCCCCACCGGGCGTATACCGGAGACAATGCTAGAGCCTATGGTGCCGCACCGGTCACGGGAGATAATACCGACTACTCTGTTAGATGGATTTTTGAGCTGCCGACCAAAGCAACAATACAAGCGGCCAGCTTGGCAGAAGTAGCAGTAGAAGAGATAAGCTCAGCACCAACGTAAATGCTCACACTGAAGATACCAGCATAGAACGGGTTAAGCAGCTCATACAGCAGGGCTTAAGGAACAGTGCAATGCTCAGCAAGTAGCAGGAAGGCTCAGAACGATTACACAGCTCTGCAATCTGAAACAGAGACTCAGCACAGTAAGCACTACACAGCGGAAGCACTATGGCAGTCGACAATGGGTCTGATGCTGGGCCTTGGCGGAAGTCAGGATGTCGCTGTGGCGACAGCAGCGCTGGAACAGTCCTTGGAGGTCACTGGAACAAGCCGATACGGAACACGTAGAAGGAAGTCAGCCAGGCCAAGTCGGTACACAGAGGTGGTTCTCAGGCAAGCCGGGTCAATCACCAGCAGGAATGTCAGCCAGGCTGGGTCGGTACACGGAGATGGTTCTCAGACAAGCCAGATCGTTCTCAAATAGGAACATCAGCCAGGCCGGGTCGAATCACGGAACAGGAACACAGGAGCGTAGTCAGGGCAGGCCAAATCGGTACACAGGAATCAGGATCAACGGATGACAGCAACACTGGCTCAGGAACACCACGAAAGGGCGAGTGACAGATGTCAGAGGCAAGTATAAAAAGGTCACCGGAGGCGGGCCACACCTGCTCAGCCAATCAGAGAGCACCACAAGCGAGAGTGACAGCAAAGGAATCACGGGTACCGTGATACATAGACATTTTTCAGAGACCTAAAGTATTCCCTACTGTACATGATAGGATATTGCAATTTCTAGAGGAATTTCAGCCATGATTATATATAATTCCATGTGGCGACTTGCAGCAGTGGTTTAACTACGGGGGTCATGAGACCCTGCTTTCCAGTGGGCCCATTATATCTCACCTTTCTGCAATTCCTACTAAGGGTTGCTTTGATTGGCTGCCTTTTACTTTGATTAATCTCTGATATATGATTAGCTCATAGCGATGAAGAGAGGTGAGCATGAACTGAGTGCACTGATTCCTTACAGGCACTACAAATTTAAAATGCTTGGTGGCAGGCCCTGTAGAATAAAAGTGAGGGCCACCCACCACAGGAAACTGCAAATATACTAGTGTTGAATTAAGAAGAAATAAACAGCCCCAAAGGCTCACTACATCAGTGTTATAGTATAGTCCCACCTAAGGTTGTTGTGACCTGTGCATTTGCATGGGATCCCATACCTCAGGGACAGAGCACCTGCCCACCATCTTTAATCACTGCAGGGGAAATCCCTGCATGCTAGATTTCACTATATAAATATTTTTTACAGATGAAAGTTGGTACCATGTTAGCCGTAGAAATGCAGGAGGCAAATATAGTTTTTGATACCTTTTATTGGCTAACTAAGCAGATTTAGAATGCATGCTTTCATGACCTTAGGTCTCTTTCTTAGGTATGTTATACAGATAAATATGAAAACATCTCTCTTAAAGGGATAGTAATACTTAAAATGTAAAAAAAAAATATGTTGTAGACTTTATCCCCCTGAGTAAAACATGGGTACTCCCACTGCTGAAAGGTGTTTCATTCAAAAGTTATTAATTTTCAAAGTTTAATTTTTTACGTGCAATATCACAGTGGCCTGAAATTGTACAGTGGCGCTGTTGCTACACGATCCTATGGACAGCTCTGGTCAGTTGACCATAAATCTCCATAGGATGGTGTAGCAACAGCACCACTGTACAATTTCAGGCCACTGTGATATTGCACCTAAAAAATTCAACTTTGAAAATTAATAACTTTTGAATGAAACACCTTTCAGCAGTGGGAGTGCCCTTGTTTTACTCAGGGGGATAAAGTCTACAACATATTTTTTTTTACATTTTAAGTATTACTATCCCTTTAAAACAAGTACACATTGCATTCTTTAGAATGGAAATCAGATAAGAGAACTCAATCCAGATCTCTGAGCCTCTAGAGGTATTTACGATGCTCTTGGGTCTGTCGGAAAGGTCAACCCACTGAGTGATAATGTAACAAGAACTCTCTGTCCTTATTCAAACCATTACAAAAAGCATTACATTTTAACATTAATTGTACCTCCCATACCTTTCTGTCCCTCTGAGTGTGGAACCGTCCCATCAATACAGTTAACTTAATGTCCCTGACACTGTGCCCATTTTGACAAAAATGTTCTCCCACTGGTTTCTCTGTCTTTTTGTTCTTAACACTGGATGTGTGGGAATTAAATCTCCTATGTAGTGCTTGTCCAGTTTCTCCCACATACAGAGCTGCTGGGCATTTTGCACACATGATAAGGTATATTACATTGGATGATTTACAGGTGAAGGTACCATTGATCTTATGGTGTAACTGGGTGTTTGGAATTGGGATGTTGTCCGTGATGTAAGTGTGTGCACAAGTTTCACATCTCTTTTGTAGGCAGGGAGATGTGCCATTTTTTGTATTTTTATTCAGGGCACTCCTCACCATCAGTTGTTTCAAATTGGGAGGCTGTCTGAAGGAGCGTAAGGGAGGCTGTGGGAATATATTCTTAAGTCTTTCATCCGTATGTAATTTCTTTTGAAGTTCTCTTGAAATTTTGCGTAGCACTTCAACCTGGGGGTGGTAAGTGACCACCAGTGGCACCCGGTTTCCCTTATGTTGTTCTTTGTAGTGCAACAGATTTTTTCTTGGTATTTGGGTAGCCTTCTGTATCTGACTGTCAATAATAGTTGTCCTGTAACCGTGTTTTATAAAGTCTCCTCTGAGTTTCTGGAGGTGTTTGTCACAGTCCATCATGTCAGAACAGATGCGGTGGTATCTGATGGCCTGGCTGTATATGATGGAATTCTTTGTGTGTTTTGGGTGGAAGCTATTGTTTTTCAGGTAGGTTGGTCTGTCTGTTGGTTTGCGGTATAGGGATGTGTGGATGGAGTTGTTCTGAATACTGATAGTTGTGTCAAGGAAGTTAATGTTTGTGTGTGAGTGACTGAGTGTTAGGTTGATATTGGGTGGAATGTATTGTAATTCTTATGGAATTTGAGAAGTTTCTCTTCACTGGCGGTCCAGATGATAAGAATATCATATATGTAGCAGAGATAGACCAGGGGTTTTATGTGGCAGGTGGACAGGAAGTCCTCTTCCAATTTTGCCATAAACAGGTTGTCATATTGTGGTGCCATTCGGGTACCAATTGCAGTCCCCATTTTCTGAAGGTAGAGGTCCTGTCCAAACTTGACGTAATTGTGGGTGAGAATAAAGTGTATGAGTTTTGTTACTGGTTCCATAGGTGTGTTATTTTGTTCCAGATATCCCTGGCATGCTGCTATGCCATCTGTGTGTGGAATGTTGGTGTAAAGGGATTCTACATCTATAGTGGCCAGGATGGTGCTCTCTGGAATTGGCCCCAAGTCAGTTAATTTGTTTAAAAGATCCGTGGTGTCCTGAAGGAAGCTAAACAATGCAATGTGTACTTGTATTTAAGAGAGATGTTTTCATATTTATCTGTATAACATGCCTGAGGAAGAGACCTAAGATCTTGAAAGCTTGCATTCTAAATCTGCTTAGTTAGCCAATAAAAGGTATCAAAAACTATATTTGCATCCTACAAAAAAAATTATACATACAAACCATGCTGACTACCTGTCTCCATTTCACATTCCCAGGCAAACTTATGTCTACTGCCTCTCTGTAAGATACTGATGTAGTACCTTTATCTAAAGCATCGTCATGTACAGGTCTATTCGATGCCTAAATATGGAATCACTCCTTAAACATGTGCAGAAGAGAATAAGTGTCTCTCCTGTTTGCATGGAAAACATCTGGTAAGAACAGGGAGGTACACTGTATACTCTTATATAATGCAGGGACTGGGTAGCTGATATTTGACCAAGGACAATTAGATTTACAGGCTCAGGTTTCAGGCTATCAGGAAGAACATCAATTGATAGGTAAATGTACATATTGTTGGTCTGTGGGCTAATTGAGGCAACCCCTCTACAGGTTTGGGAACAAACAAAAATTCCCAAGGTGAATTAACATTAATATTAATTAATATTAAACCCCCTCCAATTACCTTACTATTGCCAAACAATCATAATGGCCCTCATGAATGTTGCCTTTGGACATTTGTTCAGTAGATAATAGGGCAATGTAGGAATCTGCCAGAGCAGTCCTTTTGGTGTTAGCCTCTATAGCCAGTGGCTGCACTTTAGGATGGACACTACAGTATATGATCACTATACTGGATACTGGAGGATATCACCTTCATTGTTAGAACTTTTTTGCCAATAAGTCCCATTTACCAGTCCTATAACATGAGCAAGGAAATTATGTACATTCACGCCATTTCCTGTATGCCTTGTTTAATATTTAGCCTACTCTTAACCAAGGCATAGATTAAATGAATGCCTGAAATGAGCACCAACTGCCTCATTGACTTTAGGCAGGTCTTAGAATCAAGTTCAGCTCCTGATTTAGTACAAAATCCCCATAATACGTTGACTTCAATACATTCAATAAGGTGCTGGCAGGTGTTTATGCAATGAAGCAGGAAGAATGTGTGAGCCTGGGTAAGAAGACACCTTGCGCAGTGAGCAGTTTGAAGTCTTGCAGTCTTTCTAGCACCTGTCCTGTCCTCCATGGACAGTACATCCAGTAATGATTAAATATGTTAACTCTTGACAAAATCTCAAAGCTCATAATAATAATAATAATAAAAAAGACACAGGTGAGCAATTCAGATGGTGATATGATTTTTTTTATTATTATTATGAGCTGCAGACACTGAGGGGAAGGAGAGCGTGACTACACACAGAACTATTCTGGCTTGACAGCGCTCAGCTCAAATATAAGCAACGTATGTTTTTTGTTCTTTCTTGCAGGTGCTCAGAATCACCAAGGTATGTTTATGTTCATGCGTGCGCTCAAACGACATGAGAATCTCTCGATGTGTCGAGATTCTCATGACATAGAGGCCATCAGTCATCACATCACTATAGAGAACTACAGCATCTCATGCTCATTAATTGCCCCAAATCAGAGACCCCAGTGTCTTCTCATGGTACAGAGAACAGTGGTGCCTTATCCCAACACACAAAGACATAAAGGCTGAGGTACTCGAGAACTAGAGCAATTGCAAATCAAAACAGATTCACTATAGGGAACAAAAATTAAATCTAGTTTATGTAAATTAAGCTTTTGACCGCTTCAATGCAAGTGAGGCTTTTTATCAAGAGACCAGCAAAACAATACACCAGTACTTACCAGCAGCAGTGCAACACTTTACTACATGTCACTAGCAAAGCAGTGCACAATTTCAGAGAAGGGTGACCAGGTACATTTTAGGAAATGGGTCTTTTGAATGCTAGAGAGGTCTCCATCGCATTGAGAAACAATGCATTGGAGACTGCTATTGCATTCAAAATACGTATTTAACGTAGAAGGAATTTTGGGATGTACTTTATTTTTCCCCTATGAAACAGGTGGTTTGTTCCAGAACAGCTCCATATCTGCTTAGCACGTCCATATTTGGGTATTACATGTGGGCTAGATTCTATTGCAGGTGCTAATTTTATCACTGCTTTTATCTCCAGGTTTCCCCATAGACTTCAATAGGAAAATGTTTGATAAAACGGGTGGTAACCTTTATCACCTGCAATAGAATCCAGTCCTAGATCATCAATAATATCACTTTATTTAATTCTTAGACACTTCTTTAATATTTCATTCCCTTTATCACTTTTTTGATTCCCCCTTTTATCATATATTCCATATATACTACACTTAGAGGATTCTGGTGCACTGTATCTTTGTTTTTTGTACTCACATAAACTAACATACACACTACTATGAAAACACCCACTTGTGTCACTGAATGCTTGCATAATAGGGTGTTACTTATGTGTGTCACTAATACACAAATATGGAAATACACATTATAATATGTAAAGACAAATACACTGATATTAAAATACACAAACTGCCATAAATGTGCACACATTAACAGGCAAATTCACTCTGGTGTAAATACACTCTCACACTAGCCGTCTGATTAGCAAATATACAGTACTAACAAAAGAAGCACAGCATTGCCCGTGCAAGAAGATGTAGGGGGAACCGTGACTGTGCAAGACACTAGACTTTTTCCAGGGGTAGCCAGTCACACATTGACTTGTTACACTGTAGCCTTGGTCCACTGTCCACTGAATCACACATACACATGTGACACCATGGCCTTGTTAAACAGTTTCATGGTAATGGCAGAACCATTCATACACTGTGTGACACCACTAGTGAGGTTGTTCCTTTGTGATCACATACGCAGCACAAAGTGTATGGGATATGTTTGAATGGCTCATTGTGGTTGATCAAGCAGAATCAGCTACAGTGATACAGAAAGACACATGTAAAATCCAAGCACTTATGTTGTGTATGAGTTTCTCATGAAAGACGGTATGCAGCTCCTAAGTAAATAGGGCTGTACTCCAGCTCCTTTCTGACTTTGTCCCTCAATGACCTGGCAGGTTGTTTACTTATTTAAACCCTTTGAGTGCTAGATGGCTGTGTTGAGCAATGCGTAGCAATGTACTTCACAGGGAAGTGGCACTCAAAGTGCAAATACATTAACTGACTAACCTTTTCGTCAGTGAGGAATGTGGCTGTCTGTCTTCTGTCTCGCTCACATCTTGCGTCTGAGTAATTGTATGTCAATGTCAGATGGCTGCTGGAAATTCACACAGTTGTATTGGTTATGAGACTGGTTAGAGAGTGAACTGTCTGAAAGCCACAGCAGTGAACAGCTGGAGAATTACATTGTCTAATTAACAGTGGGAATTATAACTCATCACATACTAACACCAAGTATTTAAGAGCAATATGCAGCATGCCCCTCTGGCACTCAAATGGTTAATGAAAGCATTTGAGTCACTTGTGAGGGTAATTAAAACAAAGTATGAGAACGTTGGGTGAGGAAGAAAGGGGAGACTGACACTGTGAAGGCAGTTGGCTATGTGAAGCTATTGAGGACCATAGAAGTTGTGAACCTCTGTAGAATCTGATGCATTCATGCCATACTGAGACACATACACACTGTCATCATAGTGACACACATATAGAGCAATAAGCAGCTTTAATATTAACTGTCAGCACTCACAATGAAACAGTGCATTTGTCTGCAGGGAAGAAAACACATGCTTGTTCCTTCCAGCCCCTGCATATAGTGGATGATGTGAGGGGGTTGGTAAGCAACCATTCAACATACCTCAGCACAGCTACCACTGTGGCAAAGATCACACAAAGTGATGGGCATTTGTGTCAGTGAATGGGTTAGTAACGCTTTGGATAATGAGTATGTGTAGTATTGAAAGTTTTACAAATAAATATGATCTATAAACATGATGAGTTGCCTATTCCTTTGACACTCGAAGAGTTAACCTTTGCAGTTCCACAAATGTACACATATTGCAGACAATGGTTTGTGCAGGACCGTGGCACTCAAAGGGTCAAAGGCACACTACAATTTGCCATGTAGAGTGTAGGTTCTTTCCTAAACTATTCAGTGCCCATCCAGTGCAGGATGGCAGCATGGGATGGGTGCTACTTACAGAGTGCAGGAAGTGTAGGGTGGACATATATTGCCATTCCTGCTGATATATGTAACTGTACTGTCCATACATTCTGCCGCATTCCCCTGCTGCATGGCAGGAACAGAGGGTAAATGGGGAAAAAAACATTTGAGGGTGCCAGTACAGTAAGCATGGGAAAGGTGTGAAATAGGATGATGTGTGGGGTGGTGGAGCAGAGTCAATCGGCCATGTTTTTTTGTGAACAAGTGATATCAGGGAGTTTAAAGTCCTTTACATGGCGAATGGAAGGGAGGGTGTAGAGGGTGAAAGTATGTAGTGTGATAGAGGGTGAAGTCCTTGCAGATATTTTCACAGGAGTGCTACCCCCCTCCCACTCCTGTGAAAATCGCACCCCTTGCTTACACCAAGCGGGGCAGGCAGTATAGAGGAGAAATGCATAACTCCTCCTTTATCACGGTGCCCGTGCTCCCCTTGCTACTTTCTGTCAGTCTACACTGTGCTTTGCTCCCACTGGCTATTCTGTGTTTGTCCCGCCCAGTATGGCCTTTATATACTGGGCTCTGACACCCCTCCGGTGCCCTTTCCTGGTGTTCCTGTACCAGTGCTTGTTTCTGCTCAGTGTTTCCCAGTGTACCGACTTGGCCTGCCTGACTACTCTGCATCTCGTCTCCTGCCTGTGTACCGACCCGGATTGCGTGACCATTCTTCTGCGCCTGCTCCTGTGTACCGACCCGGCTTGGCTGACGTTCCTGCTTCTGTGTACCGACCCGGCGTGGCTGATGTTCCTGCTCCTGTGTACCGACCCGGCTTGGCTGACATTCCTGCTCCGTGATTCGACCCGGCTTGGTTGACGTTCCTGCTCTGGCTGCCTCTGTGTCACCTTAGCGATATTCCTATCCATCAGGCATTTTGTGTCGCTTCCAGTTGGTTACGACCTCAGGGCGAGTTGCTCCGTTGCCCAGTCAGTCCGGTAACGGCAGTGTTCAGTTGTGTCTCCGTACTGCTCCTGCAGAGTGCAAGTGACCTAGTCTCTGTTACTGCTACGGCAGTGTGCCATTAGCCTTGTCTCCGTTACTGATCCTGCACAGTGCAAGTGGCCTAGTGTCCGTTACTGCTACTGCAGTGGCCATTGGCCTTGTTTCCGTTACTGCTCCTGCAGAGCACAAGTGGTCTAGTCTCCGTTACTGCTACGGCAGTGTGCCATTGGCCTTGTCTCCGTTACTGTTCCTGCACAGCGCAAGTGGCCTAGTCTCCGCTACTGCTACGGCAGTGTGCCATTGGCCTTGTCTCCGTTACTGCTCCTGCAGAGTGCAAGTGTCTGTCTCTGTTACTGCTACGGCAGTGTGCCATTGGCCTTGTCTCCGTTACTGCTCCTGCAGAGTGCAAGTGGCCTGTCTCCATTACTGCTACGGCAGTGTGCCATTGGTCTTGTCTCTGTTACTGCTCTGGCAGAGTGCAAGTGGCTTGGTCTCCGTTACTGCTACGGCAGTGTCATATGTTGCTCAATTCCTGATATTACTCTGGCAGTTCACGTTTGTTCTGCTACCCTATTTCTGGGTGTTACGTACCCTTAAGCTCTCTATATGGAGTGAGCTCCATCACAGACCTCTCTTCACATGGGACTGTTTACACTCACTGAAGACCATTAATCCACGCAGTACCTTTCTCCTGGGAATTCATCGTATTCTGCCTGACTTGTGTCAGTATATGCTGTTATGGACTTTATGGTTATACTGGACCTGTGTAGGCATATGTATATGTAACCTATCTTGTGTCTGTATTATTCTGCTTAAATACTACAGGAGACAACAAACCAAAAGAATGTGACGAGCGCACACCGAGAAAGAGCAAAATGAAGTAGTTTGCTCAAGGCATGTGTGGCCTCTCAGGTGCTGCTCAAGTCACGTTTTTCGCTCCAATGTGCCATTACAGAGAAGAACTTTCCATATTCGTATCAGTCTGGTCCCTCCCACAGGCAGTCCAGCCCCAAAATGTCAGGCAAATCCTCTCCACACAAGAGAAACAGCACAACCCCAGACGTATGTTTCGGACTATGTGGACCTCGTCAGTGGGATGCAGCTGTTCCACTCTAGGCACACAGAAGCAAGGGCCCCTGCCTGCGCTCGTCACATTCTTTTGGTTTGTTGTCTTCCTGAGTGGAAGGGTATCCCAGGCATGGGCCCTTGTTTCTGTGTGCCTAGAGGGTAACAGCTGCATCCCACTGATGAGGTACACATAGACCGAAACGTATATCTGGGGTTGTGCTGTTTCTCTCGTGCGGAGAGGATTTGCCTGACATTTCAGGGCTGGACTGCCTGTGGGTGGGACCAGACTGTTATGAGTATGAATATGAATATGAATATGGAAATTTTCTCTCTGCAATGGCACATGGGAGTGAAAAACATGACTTGAGCAGCACCTGAGAGGCCACACATGCCTTGAGCAAATTACTTCATTTTGCTCTTTCTCGGTGTGCGCTTCTCACATTCTTTTGGTTTGTTGTGTCCTTAGGTGGAATGGTATCCCAGGCATGGGCCCTTGCTTCTGTGTGCCTAGAGGGGAACAGCTGCATCCCACTGACGAGGTACACATAGACCGAAACGTACGTCTGGGGTTGTGCTGCTTCTCTTGTGCGGAGAGGATTTGCCTGACATTTCAGGGCTGGACTGCCTGTGGGTGGGACCAGACGGATATGAATATGGCAATTTCCTCTCTGCAATGGCACATGGGAGACCACACATGCCTTGAGCAAACTACTTCATTTTGCTCTTTTTCTGTGTATGCTCGTCACATTCTTTTGGTTTGTTGTCTCTCTAAGTGGAAGGGTATCCCAGGCATGGGCCCTTGCTTCTGTGTGCCTAGAGGGGAACAGCTGTATCCCACTGACAAGGTCCACATAGACCGAAACGTAAGTCTGGGGTTGTGCTGTTTTTCTCGTGCGAAGAAGATTTGCCGCACTGCACTGCACTGCACTGCACTGCACTGCACTGCACTGCACTGCACTGCACTGCACTGCACTGCACTGCACTGCACTGCACTGCACTGCACTGCACTGCCTGTGGGTGGGACCAGACTGATGTGAATATGGAAATTTTCTCTCTGCAATGGCACATGGGAATGAAAAACATGACTTGAGCAAACTACTTCATTTTGCTCTTTCTCGATGTGCTCGTCACATTCTTTTGGTTTGTTGTCTCCCTAAGTGTAAGGGTATCCCAGGCATGGGTCCTTGCTTCTGTGTGACTAGCGGGGAACAGCTGCATCCCACTGACGAGGTCCACATAGACCGAAACGTACGTCTGGGGTTGTGCTGTTTCTTTTGTGTGGAGAACATTTGCCTGACATTTCTGGGCTGGACTGCCTGTGGGTGGGACCAGACGGATATGAATATGGAAATTTCTTCTCTGCAATGGCATGTGGGAGCGAAAAACGTGACTTGAGCAGCACCTGAGAGGCCACACATGCCTTGAGCAAGCTACTTCATTTTGCTCTTTCTTGGTGTGTGCTCGTCACATTCTTTTGGTTTGTTGTCTCTTGAATTGGAAGGGTATCCCAGGCATGGGCCCTTGCTTCTGTGTGCCTAGAGGGGAACAGGTGCATCCCACTGACGAGATCCACATAGACCAAAACGTATGTCTGGGGTTGTGCAGTTTCTCTCGCGTGGAGAGCATTTGCCTGACATTTCGGGGCTGGACTGCCTGTGGGTGGGACCAGACTGATATAAATATGGAAATTTCTTATCTCAAATGGCACATGGTAGTGAAAAACGTGACTTGAGCAGCACCTGAGAGGCCACACATGCCTTGAGCAAACTACTTCATTTTGCTCTTTCTCGGTGTGCGCTCATCACATTCTTTTGGTTTGTTGTCTCCCTAAGTGGAAGGGTATCCCAGGAATGGGCCCTTGCTTCTGTGTGCCTAGAGGGGAACAGCTGCATCCCATTGATGAGGTCCACATAGACCGAAACGTACGTCTGGGGTTGTGCTGTTTCTCTCATGCGGAGAGGATTTGCCTGCTGTTTTGGGGCTGGACTGCCTGTGGGTGGGACCAGACTGATATAAATATGGAAATTTCTTATCTCAAATGGCACATGGTAGTGAAAAACGTGACTTGAGCAGCACCTGAGAGGCCACACATGCCTTGAGCAAACTACTTCATTTTGCTTTTTCTCGATGTGCGCTTGTCACATTCTTTTGGTTTGTTATCTCCCTAAGTGGAAGGGTATCCCAGGCATGGGCCCTTGCTTCTGTGCGCCTAGAGTGGAACAGCTGCATCCCACTGACGAGGTCCATATAGACCGAAACGTACGTCTGGGGTTGTGTTGATTCTTTCGTGCGGAGAGGATTTGCCTGACATTTTGAGGCTGGACTGCCTGTGGGTGGGACCAGACTGATATGAATGTGGAAATTTCCTCTCTGCAATAACATGTGGGAGCGAAAAACGTGACTTGAGCAGCACCTGAGAGGCCACACATGCCTTGAGCAAAGTACTTCATTTTGCTCTTTCTCAGTGTGCGCTCATCACATTCTTTTGGTTTGTTGTCTCCCTAAGTGGAAGGGTATCCCAGGCATGGGCCCTTGCTTCTGTGCCCTTAGAGGGGAACAGCTGCATCCCACTGACGAGATCCACATAGACCGAAACGTACGTCTGGGGTTGTGCTGTTTAGGATTTGCCTGACATTTCAGGGCTGGACTGGCTGTGGGTGGGACCAGCCTGATATGAATATGGAAATTTTCTCTCTACAATGGCATGTTGGAGTGAAAAACGTGACTTGAGCAGCACCTGAGAGGCCACACATGCTTTGAGCAAACTACTTCATTTTGCTCTTTCTCGGTGTGCGCTCATCACATTCGTTTGGTTTGTTGTCTCCCTAAGTAGAAGGGTATCCCAGGCATGGTCCCTTGTTTCTGTGTGCCCCTAGAGGGAACAGTTGCATCCCACTGACGAGGTCCACATAGACCAAAACGTATGTCTGGGATTGTGCTGTTTCTCTCGTGCGGACAGGATGTGCCTGACGTTTTGGGGCTTGACTGCCTGTGGGTGGGAACAGACTGATATGAATATGGAAATTTCCTTTCTACAATGGCACATGGGAGTGAAAAACATGACTTGAGCAGCACCTGAGAGGCCACACATGCCTTGAGCAAACTACTTCATTTTGCTCTTTCTCGGTGTGTGCTCGTCCCATTCTTTTGGTTTGGTGTCTCTCTAAGTGGAAGGGTATCCCAGGCATGGGTCCTTGCTTCTGTGTGCCTAGAGGGGAACAGCTGCATCCCACTAACGAGGTCCACATAGACCGAAACGTACGTCTGGGGTTGTGCTGTTTCTCTTGTGTGGAGAGCATTTGCCTGACATTTCGGGGCTGGACTCCCTGTGGGTGGGACCAGACTGATATAAATATGGAAATTTCTTCTCTGCAATGGCACATGGGAACGAAAAATGTGACTTGAGCAGCACCTGAAAGGCCACACATGCCTTGATCAAACTACTTCATTTTGCTCTTTCTCGGTGTGCGCGATTCACATTCTTTTGGTTTGTTATCTCCCTATGTGGAAGGGTATCCCAGGAATGGGCCCTTGGTTCTGTGTGCCTAGAGGGGAACAGCTTCATCCCACTGACGAGGTCCACATAGACCGAAATGTATGTCTGGGGTTATGCTGTTTCTTTCGTGCGAAGAGGATTTGCCTGACGTTTCAGGACTGCACTGCCTGTTGGTGGGACCAGACTGATATGAATATGGAAATTTCCTCTCTGCAATGGCACATGGGAGGGAAAACGTGACTTGAGCAAACTACTTCATTTTGCTCTTTCTCGGTGTGCACTCGTCACATTCTTTTGGTGTGTTGTCTCCCTAAGTGGAAAGGTATACCAGGCATGGGCCCTTGCTTCTCTGCCCCTAGAGGGGAACAGCTGTATCACACTGACGAGGTCCACATAGACAGAAACGTACGTCTGGGGTTGTGCTGTTTCTCTCGTGCGGAGAGGATTTGCATGCTGTTTTGGGGCTGGACTGCCTGTGGGTAGGACCAGACTAATATGAATATGGAAATTTTCTCTCTACAATGGCACATGGGAGCGAAAAAAACGTGACTTGAGCAGCAACTGAGAGGCCACACATGCCTTGAGCAAACTACTTCATTTTGCTCTTTCTTGGTGTGTGCTCGTCACATTCTTTTGGTTTGTTGTCTCTCTAAGTGGAAGGGTATCCCAGGCATGGACCCTTGCTTCTGTGTGACTAGAGGGGAACAGCTGCATCCCACTGACGAGGTCCACATAGACCGAAACTTACGTCTGGGGTTGTGCTGTTTCTCTCGTGCGGAGAAGATTTGTCTGACATTTTGGGGCTGGACTGCCTGTGGGTGGGACCACACTGATATAAATATGGAAATTTCTTTTCTGCAATGGCACATGGGAGCGAAAAACGTGACTTGAGCAGCACCTGAGAGGCCACACATGCCTTGAGCAAACTACTTCATTTTGCTTTTTCTCGGTGTGCGCTCGTCACATTCTTTTGGTTTGTTATCACCCTAAGTGGAAGGGTATCCCAGGCATGGGCCCTTGCTTCTGTGCGCCTAGAAGGGAACAGCTGCATCCCACTGACGAGGTCCACATAGACCGAAACGTACATCTGGGGTTGTGTTGTTTCTCTCGTGCGGAGAGGATTTGCCTGACATTTTGGGGCTGGACTGCCTGTGGGTGGGACCAGACTGATATAAATATGGAAATTTCTTCTCTGCAATGGCACATGGGAGCAAAAAATGTGACTTGAGCAGCACCTGAAAGGCCACACATGCCTTGAGCAAACTACTTCATTTTGCTCTTTCTCGGTGTGCGCGCGTCACATTCTTTTGGTTTGTTAGCTCCCTAAGTGGAAGGGTATCCCAGGAATGGGCCCTTGGTTCTGTGTGCCTAGAGGGGAACAGCTGCATCCCACTGACGAGGTCCACATAGACCGAAATGTATGTCTGTGGTTATGCTGTTTCTTTTGTGCGAAGAGGATTTGCCTGACGTTTCAGGACCGCACTGCCTGTTGGTGGGACCAGACTGATATGAATATGGAAATTTCCTCTCTGCAATGGCACATGGGAGGGAAAACGTGACTTGAGCAAACTACTTCATTTTGCTCTTTCTCGGTGTGCACTCGTCACATTCTTTTGGTGTGTTGTCTCCCTAAGTGGAAAGGTATCCCAGGCATGGGCCCTTGCTTCTCTGCACCTAGAGGGGAACAGTTGCATCACACTGATAAGGTCCACATAGACAGAAACTTACGTCTGGGGTTGTGCTGTTTCTCTCGTGCGGAGAGGATTTGCCTGCCGTTTTGGGGCTGGACTGCCTGTGGGTAGGACCAGACTGATATGAATATGGAAATTTCCTCTCTGCAATTGCACATGGGAGCGAAAAAACGTGACTTGAGCAGCACCTGAGAGGCCACACATGCCTTGAGCAAACTACTTCATTTTGCTCTTTCTCGGTGTGTGCTCGTCACATTCTTTTGGTTTGTTGTCTCTCTAAGTGGAAGGGTATCCCAGGCATGAACCCTTGCTTCTGTGTGACTAGAGGGGAACAGCTGCATTCCATTGACGAGGTCCACATAGACCGAAACTTACGTCTGTGGTTGTGCTGTTTCTCTCGTGCGGAGAAGATTTGCCTTATATTTCGGGGCTGGACTGCCTGTGGGTGGGACCAGATGGATATGAATATGGAAATTTCTTCTCTACAATGGCATGTAGGAGAGAAAAACGTGAGTTGAGCAGCACCTGAGAGGCCACACATGCCTTGAGCAAACTACTTCATTTTGCTCTTTCTCGGTGTGAGCGCGTCACATTCTTTTGGTTTGTTATCTCCCTAAGTGGAAGGGTATCCCAGGAATGGGCCCTTGCTTCTGTGTGCCTAGAGGGGAACAGCTGCATCCCACTGACGAGGTACACATAGACCGAAATGTATGTCTGGGCTTATGCTGTTTCTTTCATGCGAAGAGGATTTGCCTGACGTTTCAGGACTGCACTGCCTGTGGGTGGGACCTGACTGATATGAATATGGAAATTTTCTCTCTGCAATGGCACATGGGAGTGAAAAACGTGACTTGAGCAGCACCTGAGAAGCCACACATGCCTTGAGCAAACTACTTCATTTTGCTCTTTTCCAGTGTGCGCTCATCACATTCTTTTGGTTTGTTATCTCCCTAAGTGGAAGGGTATCCCAGGCATGGGCCCTTGCTTCTCTGCCCCTAGAGGGGAACAGCTGCATCCCACTGACTAGGTCCACATAGACCGAAACGTACGGCTGGGGTTGTGCTGTTTCTCTCGTGCGGAGAAGATTTGCCTGACATTTTGGGGCTGGACTGCCTGTGGGTGGGACCAGACTGATATAAATATGAAAATTTCTTCTCTGCAATGGCACATGGGAACAAAAAACGTGACTTGAGCAGCACCTGAGAGGCCACACATGCTTTGAGCAAACTTCTTCATTTTGCTTTTTCTCGGTGTGTGCTTGTCACATTCTTTTGGTTTGTTATCTCCCTAAGTGGAAGGGTATCCAAGGCATGGGCCCTTGCTTCTGTGTGCCTAGAGGGGAACAGCTGCATCCCACTGACGAGATCCACATAGACCTAAACATACGTCTGGGGTTGTGCTGTTTCTTTCGTGCAAAGAGGATTTGCCTGACATTTCGGGGCTGGACTGGCTGTGGGTGGGACCAGACTGATATGAATATGGAAATTTCTTCTCTACAATGGCATGTGGGAGCGCAAAATGTGACTTGAGCAGCACCTGAGAGGCCACACATGCCTTGAGCAAACTACTTCATTTTGCTCTTTCTCGGTGTGCGCTCATCATATTCGTTTGGTTTGTTGTCTCCCTAAGTAGAAGGGTATCCCAGGCATGGGCCCTTGTTTCTGTGTGCCCCTAGAGGGGAACAGCTGCATCCCACTGACGAGGTCCACATAGACCAAAACGTATGTCTGGGGTTGTGCTGTTTCTCTCATGCGGAGAGGATGTGCCTGACGTTTTGGGGCTGGACTGCCTGTGGGTGGGAACAGACTGATATGAATATGGAAATTTCCTTTCTTCAATGGCACATGGGAGTGAAAAACGTGACTTGAGCAGCACCTGAGAAGCCACACATGCCTTGAGCAAACTACTTCATTTAGCTCTTTCTCGGAGTGTGCTCGTCCCATGCTTTTGGTTTGTTGTGTCCCTAAGTGTAAGGGTATCCCAGGCATGGGCCCTTGCTTCTGTGTGCCTAGAGGGGAACAGCTGCATCCCACTGACGAGGTCCACATAGACCGAAACGTACGTCTGGGGTTATGCTGTTTCTTTCATGCGAAGAGGATTTGCCTGACGTTTCAGGACTGCACTGCCTGTGGGTGGGACCAGACTGATATGAATATGGAAATTTCCTCTCTGCAATGGCACATGGGAATGAAAAACGTGAGTTGAGCAGCACCTGAGAAGCCACACATGCCTTGAGCAAACTACTTCATTTTGCTCTTTCCCAGTGTGCGCTCATCACATTCTTTTGGTTTGTTGTCTCCCTAAGTGGAAGGGTATCCCAGGCATGGGCCCTTGCTTCTCTGCCCCTAGAGGGGAACAGCTGCATCCCACTGACTAGGTCCATATAGACCGAATCTTACAGCTGGGGTTGTGCTGTTTCTCTCGCGCGGAGAAGATTTGCCTGACATTTTGGGGCTGGACTGCTATAAATATGGAAATTTCTTCTCTGCAATGGCACATGGGAGCGAAAAACGTGACTTGAGCAGCACCTGAGAGACCACACATGCCTTGAGCAAACTACTTCATTTTGCTCTTTCTCGGTGTGCGCGCGTCACATTCTTTTGGTTTGTTATCTCCCTAAGTGGAAGGGTATCCCAGGAATGGGCCCTTGCTTCTGTGTGCCTAGAGGGGAACAGCTGCATCCCACTGACGAGGTCCACATAGACCGAAATGTATGTCTGGGGTTATGCTGTTTCTTTCATGCGAAGAGGATTTGCCTGACGTTTCAGGACTGCACTGCCTGTGGGTGGGACCAGACTGATATGAATATGGAAATTTTCTCTCTGCAATGGCATGTGGGAGCGCAAAACGTGACTTGACCAGCACCTGAGAGGCCACACATGCCTTGAGCAAACTACTTCATTTTGCTCTTTCTCGGTGTGCGCTCATCATATTCGTTTGGTTTGTTGTCTCCCTAAGTAGAAGGGTATCCCAGGCATGGGCCCTTGTTTCTGTGTGCACCTAGAGGGGAACAGCTGCATCCCACTGACGAGATCCACATAGACCAAAACGTATGTCTGGGGTTGTGCTGTTTCTCTCGTGCGGAGAGGATGTGCCTGACGTTTTGGGGCTGGACTGCCTGTGGGTGGGAACAGACTAATATGAATATGGAAATTTCCTTTCTGCAATGGCACATGGGAGTGAAAAACGTGACTTGAGCAGCACCTGAGAAGCCACACATGCCTTGAGCAAACTACTTCATTTTGCTCTTTCCCAGTGTGCGCTCATCACATTCTTTTGGTTTGTTGTCTCCCGAAGTGGAAGGGTATCCCAGGCATGGGCCCTTGCTTCTCTGCCCCTAGAGGGGAACAGCTGCATCCCACTGACTAGGTCCACATAGACTGAAATTTACGGCTGGGGTTGTGCTGTTTCTCTCGTGCGGAGAAGATTTGCCTGACATTTTGGGGCTGGACTGCCTGTGGGTGGGACCAGACTGATATAAATATGGAAATTTCTTCTCTGCAATGGCACATGGGAGCGAAAACACTTGACTTGAGCAGCACCTGAGAGGCCACACATGCCTTGAGCAAACTTCTTCATTTTGCTTTTTCTCGGTGTGCGCTCGTCACATTCTTTTGGTTTGTTATCTCCCTAAGTGGAAGGGTATCCAAGGCATGGGCCCTTGCTTCTGTGTGCCTAGAGGGGAACAGCTGCATCCCACTGAGGAGATCCACATAGAGCGAAACATACGTCTGGGGTTGTGCTGTTTCTTTCGTGCGAAGAGGATTTGCCTGACATTTCGGGGCTGGACTGGCTGTGGCTGGGACCAGACTGATATGAATATGGAAATTTCCTCTCTACAATAGCATGTGGGAGCGCAAAACGTGACTTGACCAGCACCTGAGAGGCCACACATGCCTTGAGCAAACTACTTCATTTTGCTCTTTCTCGGTGTGTGCTCATCACATTCTTTTGGTTTGTTGTCTCTCTAAGTGGAAGGGTATCCCAGGCATGAACCCTTGCTTCTGTGTGACTAGAGGGGAACAGCTGCATTCCATTGACGAGGTCCACATAGACCGAAACTTACGTCTGGGGTTGTGCTGTTTCTCTCGTGCGGAGAAGATTTGCCTTATATTTCGGGGCTGGACTGCCTGTGGGTGGGACCAGATGGATATGAATATGGAAATTTCTTCTTTACAATGGCATGTAGGAGAGAAAAACGTGAGTTGAGCAGCACCTGAGAGGCCACACATGCCTTGAGCAAACTACTTCATTTTGCTCTTTCTTGGTGTGTGCTCGTCACATTCTTTTGGTTTGTTGTCTCTCTAAGTGGAAGGGTATCCCAGGCATGGACCCTTGCTTCTGTGTGACTAGAGGGGAACAGCTGTATCCCACTGACAAGGTCCACATAGACCGAAACTTACGTCTGGGGTTGTGCTGTTTCTCTCGTGCGGAGAAGATTTGTCTGACATTTTGGGGCTGGACTGCCTGTGGGTGGGACCACACTGATATAAATATGGAAATTTCTTTTCTGCAATGGCACATGGGAGCGAAAAACGTGACTTGAGCAGCACCTGAGAGGCCACACATGCCTTGAGCAAACTACTTCATTTTGCTTTTTCTCGGTGTGCGCTCGTCACATTCTTTTGGTTTGTTATCACCCTAAGTGGAAGGGTATCCCAGGCATGGGCCCTTGCTTCTGTGCGCCTAGAAGGGAACAGCTGCATCCCACTGACGAGTTCCACATAGACCGAAACGTACATCTGGGGTTGTGTTGTTTTTTCTCGTGCGGAGAGGATTTGCCTGACATTTTGGGGCTGGACTGCCTGTGGGTGGGACCAGACTGATATGAATGTGGAAATTTCTTCTCTGCAATAGCATGGGGGATCGAAAAACGTGATTTGAGCAGCACCTGAGAGGCCACACATGCCTTGAGCAACCTACTTCATTTTGCTCTTTCTCGGTGTATGCTCGTCACATTCTTTTGGTTTGTTGTCTCTCTAAGTTGAAGGGTATCCCAGGCATCGGCCCTTGCTTCTGTGTGCCTAGAGGGGAACAGCTGCATCCCACTGACGAGGTCCACATAGACCGAAACGTACGTCTGGGGTTGTGCTGTTTCTCTCGTGTGGAGAGCATTTGCCTGACATTTCGGGGCTGGACTGCCTGTGGGTGGGACCAGACTGATATAAATATGGAAATTTCTTCTCTGCAATGGCACATGGGAGCAAAAAACGTGACTTGAGCAGCACCTGAAAGGCCACACATGCCTTGAGCAAACTACTTCATTTTGCTCTTTCTCGGTGTGCGCGCGTCACATTCTTTTGGTTTGTTAGCTCCCTAAGTGGAAGGGTATCCCAGGCATCGGCCCTTGCTTCTGTGTGCCTAGAGGGGAACAGCTGCATCCCACTGACGAGGTCCACATAGACCGAAACATACGTCTGGGGTTGTGCTGTTTCTCTCGTGTGGAGAGCATTTGCCTGACGTTTCAGGACCGCACTGCCTGTTGGTGGGACCAGACTGATATGAATATGGAAATTTCCTCTCTGCAATGGCACATGGGAGTGAAAAACGTGACTTGAGCAGCACCTGAGAGGCCACACATGCCTTGAGCAAACTACTTCATTTTGCTCTTTCTCGGTGTGCACTCGTCACATTCTTTTGGTGTGTTGTCTCCCTAAGTGGAAAGGTATCCCAGGCATGGGCCCTTGCTTCTCTGCACCTAGAGGGGAACAGTTGCATCACACTGATAAGGTCCACATAGACAGAAACTTACGTCTGGGGTTGTGCTGTTTCTCTCGTGCGGAGAGGATTTGCCTGCCGTTTTGGGGCTGGACTGCCTGTGGGTAGGACCAGACTGATATGAATATGGAAATTTCCTTTCTGCAATTGCACATGGGAGCGTAAAAACGTGACTTGAGCAGCACCTGAGAGGCCACACATGCCTTGAGCAAACTACTTCATTTTGCTCTTTCTCGGTGTGTGCTCGTCACATTCTTTTGGTTTGTTGTCTCTCTAAGTGGAAGGGTATCCCAGGCATGAACCCTTGCTTCTGTGTGACTAGAGGGGAACAGCTGCATTCCATTGACGAGGTCCACATAGACCGAAACTTACGTCTGTGGTTGTGCTATTTCTCTCGTGCGGAGAAGATTTGCCTTATATTTCGGGGCTGGACTGCCTGTGGGTGGGACCAGATGGATATGAATATGGAAATTTCTTCTCTACAATGGCATGTAGGAGAGAAAAACGTGAGTTGAGCAGCACCTGAGAGGCCACACATGCCTTGAGCAAACTACTTCATTTTGCTCTTTCTCGGTGTGAGCGCGTCACATTCTTTTGGTTTGTTATCTCCCTAAGTGGAAGGGTATCCCAGGAATGGGCCCTTGCTTCTGTGTGCCTAGAGGGGAACAGCTGCATCCCACTGATGAGGTCCACATAGACCGAAATGTATGTCTGGGCTTATGCTGTTTCTTTCATGCGAAGAGGATTTGCCTGACGTTTCAGGACTGCACTGCCTGTGGGTGGGACCAGACTGATATGAATATGGAAATTTTCTCTCTGCAATGGCACATGAGAGTGAAAAACGTGACTTGAGCAGCACCTGAGAAGCCACACATGCCTTGAGCAAACTACTTCATTTTGCTCTTTTCCAGTGTGCGCTCATCACATTCTTTTGGTTTGTTATCTCCCTAAGTGGAAGGGTATCCCAGGCATGGGCCCTTGCTTCTCTGCCCCTAGAGGGGAACAGCTGCATCCCACTGACTAGGTCCACATAGACCGAAACGTACGGCTGGGGTTGTGCTGTTTCTCTCGTGCGGAGAAGATTTGCCTGACATTTTGGGGCTGGACTGCCTGTGGGTGGGACCAGACTGATATAAATATGGAAATTTCTTCTCTGCAATGGCACATGGGAACAAAAAACGTGACTTGAGCAGCACCTGCTTTGAGCAAACTTCTTCATTTTGCTTTTTCTCGGTGTGTGCTTGTCACATTCTTTTGGTTTGTTATCTCCCTAAGTGGAAGGGTATCCCAGGCATGGGCCCTTGCTTCTGTGTGCCTAGAGGGGAACAGCTGCATCCCACTGACGAGATCCACATAGACCGAAACATACGTCTGGGGTTGTGCTGTTTCTTTCGTGCAAAGAGGATTTGCCTGCCATTTCGGGGCTGGACTGGCTGTGGGTGGGACCAGACTGATATGAATATGGAAATTTCTTCTCTACAATGGCATGTGGGAGCGCAAAACGTGACTTGAGCAGCACCTGAGAGGCCACACATGCCTTGAGCAAACTACTTCATTTTGCTCTTTCTCGGTGTGCGCTCATCATATTCGTTTGGTTTGTTGTCTCCGTAAGTAGAAGGGTATCCCAGGCATGGGCCCTTGTTTCTGTGTGCCCCTAGAGGGGAACAGCTGCATCCCACTGACGAGGTCCACATAGACCAAAACGTATGTCTGGGGTTGTGCTGTTTCTCTCATGCGGAGAGGATGTGCCTGACGTTTTGGGGCTGGACTGCCTGTGGGTGGGAACAGACTGATATGAATATGGAAATTTCCTTTCTGCAATGGCACATGGGAGTGAAAAACGTGACTTGAGCAGCACCTGAGAAGCCACACATGCCTTGAGCAAACTACTTCATTTTGCTCTTTCTCGGAGTGTGCTCGTCCCATGCTTTTGGTTTGTTGTGTCCCTAAGTGTAAGGGTGTACCAGGCATGGGCCCTTGCTTCTGTGTGCCTAGAGGGGAACAGCTGCATCCCACTGACGAGGTCCACATAGACCGAAATGTATGTCTGGGGTTATGCTGTTTCTTTCATGCGAAGAGGATTTGCCTGACGTTTCAGGACTGCACTGCCTGTGGGTGGGACCAGACTGATATGAATATGGAAATTTCCTCTCTGCAATGGCACATGGGAATGAAAAACGTGACTTGAGCAGCACCTGAGAAGCCACACATGCCTTGAGCAAACTACTTCATTTTGCTCTTTCCCAGTGTGCGCTCATCACGTTCTTTTGGTTTGTTGTCTCCCTAAGTGTAAGGGTATCCCAGGCATGGGCCCTTGCTTCTCTGCCCCTAGAGGGGAACAGCTGCATCCCACTGACTAGGTCCATATAGACTGAATCTTACGGCTGGGGTTGTGCTGTTTCTCTCGTGCGGAGAAGATTTGCCTGACAATTTGGGGCTGGACTGCTATAAATATGGAAATTTCTTCTCTGCAATGGCACATGGGAGCGAAAAACGTGACTTGAGCAGCACCTGAGAGGCCACACATGCCTTGAGCAAACTACTTCATTTTGCTCTTTCTTGGTGTGCGCGCATCACATTCTTTTGGTTTGTTATCTCCCTAAGTGGAAGGGTATCCCAGGAATGGGCCCTTGCTTCTGTGTGCCTAGAGGGAAACAGCTGCATCCCACTGACGAGGTCCACATAGACCGAAATGTATGTCTGGGGTTATGCTGTTTCTTTCATGCGAAGAGGATTTGCCTGACGTTTCAGGACTGCACTGCCTGTGGGTTTGACCAGACTGATATGAATATGGAAATTTTCTCTCTGCAATGGCATGTGGGAGCGCAAAACATGACTTGACCAGCACCTGAGAGGCCACACATGCCTTGAGCAAACTACTTCATTTTGCTCTTTCTCGGTGTGCGCTCATCATATTCGTTTGGTTTGTTGTCTCCCTAAGTAGAAGGGTATCCCAGGCATGGGCCCTTGTTTTTGTGTGCACCTAGAGGGGAACAGCTGCATCCCACTGACGAGTTCCACATAGCCCAAAACGTATGTCTGGGGTTGTGCTGTTTCTCTCGTGCGGAGAGGATGTGCCTGACGTTTTGGGGCTGGACTGCCTGTGGGTGGGACCAGACTGATATGAATATGGAAATTTCCTTTCTGCAATGGCACATGGGAGTGAAAAACGTGACTTGAGCAGCACCTGAGAGGCCACACATGCCTTGAGAAAACTACTTCATTTTGCTCTTTCTCGGAGTGTGCTCGTCCCATGCTTTTGGTTTGTTGTGTCCCTAAGTGATAGGGTATCCCAGGCATGGGCCCTTGCTTCTGTGTGCCTAGAGGGGAATAGCTGCATCCCACTAACTAGGTCCACATAGACCGAAATGTATGTCTGGGGTTATGCTGTTTTTTTCATGCAAAGAGGATTTGCCTGACGTTTCAGGACTGCACTGCCTGTGGGTGGGACCAGACTGATATGAATATGGAAATTTCCTCTCTGCAATGGCACATGGGAGTGAAAAACGTGACTTGAGCAGCACCTGAGAAGCCACACATGCCTTGAGCAAACTACTTCATTTTGCTCTTTCCCAGTGTGCGCTCATCACATTCTTTTGGTTTGTTGTCTCCCGAAGTGGAAGGGTATCCCAGGCATGGGCCCTTGCTTCTCTGCCCCTAGAGGGGAACAGCTGCATCCCACTGACTAGGTCCACATAGACTGAAATTTACGGCTGGGGTTGTGCTGTTTCTCTCGTGCGGAGAAGATTTGCCTGACATTTTGGGGCTGGACTGCCTGTGGGTGGGACCAGACTGATATAAATATGGAAATTTCTTCTCTGCAATGGCACATGGGAGCGAAAACACTTGAATTGAGCAGCACCTGAGAGGCCACACATGCCTTGAGCAAACTTCTTCATTTTGCTTTTTCTCGGTGTGCGCTCGTCACATTCTTTTGGTTTGTTATCTCCTTAAGTGGAAGGGTATCCAAGGCATGGGCCCTTGCTTCTGTGTGCCTAGAGGGGAACAGCTGCATCCCACTGAGGAGATCCACATAGAGCGAAACATACGTCTGGGGTTGTGCTGTTTCTTTCGTGCGAAGAGGATTTGCCCGACATTTCGGGGCTGGACTGGCTGTGGGTGGGACCAGACTGATATGAATATGGAAATTTCCTCTCTACAATGGCATGTGGGAGCGCAAAACGTGACTTGACCAGCACCTGAGAGGCCACACATGCCTTGAGCAAACTACTTCATTTTGCTCTTTCTCGGTGTGTGCTCGTCACATTCTTTTGGTTTGTTGTCTCTCTAAGTGGAAGGGTATCCCAGGCATGAACCCTTGCTTCTGTGTGACTAGAGGGGAACAGCTGCATTCCATTGACGAGGTCCACATAGACCGAAACTTACGTCTGGGGTTGTGCTGTTTCTCTCGTGCGGAGAAGATTTGCCTTATATTTCGGGGCTGGACTGCCTGTGGGTGGGACCAGATGGATATGAATATGGAAATTTCTTCTCTACAATGGCATGTAGGAGAGAAAAACGTGAGTTGAGCAGCACCTGAGAGGCCACACATGCCTTGAGCAAACTACTTCATTTTGCTCTTTCTCGGAGTGTGCTCGTCCCATGCTTTTGGTTTGTTGTGTTCCTAAGTGTAAGGGTATCCCAGGCATGGGCCCTTGCTTCTGTGTGCTTAGAGGGGAACAGCTGCATCCCACTGACGAGGTCCACATAGACCAAAACGTACGTCTGGGGTTGTTCTGTTTCTCTCGTGCGGAGAGGATTTGCCTGACATTTCGGGACTGGACTGCCTTTGGGTGGGGCCAGATTGATATGAATATGGAAATTTCCTCTCTGCAATGGCACATGGGAGCGAAAAACATGACTTGAGCAGCACCTGAGAGGCCACACATGCCTTGAGCAAACTACTTCATTTTGCTCTTTCTCAGTGTGCTCTCGTCACATTCTTTTGGTTTGTTAAATGCTACAGGACCTGTGAGGGTTATTATATTACTGTGTTTTCAATAAAACTGTGTTTTATCCTAAACCACTGTGTCTGTGTGTCCAACAAACAATTACAGTACTAAAGGGCCATGACCTCAGACAGTAAAAGTGAGGGAAATACACAGAACATCCATTGGAGGATGGATGTACATGAGCAGCATTTGGACCAGTTGGCACTGGCCATACAAACTATTCTTGAGCGCACGGTGCATCTCGATAAACCAGTTCAGAATCCTGTGGTCTCCCCAGTTTTGACACCGGAGAGTCAATCCTTGACAGCTGTTGACTCAGTTAAAGGGTTAACTGCTTCTGCTCCGCTACCACTCAGATACGATGGCGAACCCACCCTGTGCAGAGGGTTTATTAATCAATTGGAGATATTTCTGGAACTAACCCCTCAGGCCTTTCCGAATGACCGCAGTAAGGTTGGGTTCATGAATACACTATTGACGGGCAGAGCCCTGGCGTGAGCCAATCCCTTGTGGGAGAATGCCAAACCTTGCACCAGGAACTTCAGGGAGTTTGTACAGACTTTTCGGAGAGTATTTGAAGTTCCTGGTAGAGCCGCCTCTGCTGCCAAACGATTGATGGAGATACAACAGGGCAATCATACTGTGGGTGACTATGCCATAGAATTCCGTACATTGGCAGCAGAGGTAGATTGGAACAACGAGGCGCTGGTGGCAGCCTTTGATCAAGGACTTGCTGACCGTATTAAGGATGAAACGGCAGCTAGAGAAGTGCCTAGTTATTTGGACGAATACATTGATTACGCCATTCTAATTGATTCCCGTATTCGTGAAAGACTTTTGGCTAAAGACCGTAGGCTATGGCCTAGAAACTGTGGGCAAAACAGTTTTTTGATCCCACCCATGCCTCCCTCGCCTCCCATGCCTCCTGATCGTAAACAGGAGTCCTGTGAACCAATGCAACTTGGGTTCACCAAACTATCTAAGGAAGAACGGGCACACCGCAGGAGGCAGGGGTTATGTCTGTACTGTGGCAAAGCTGGGCACCTATTACGTACCTTTCCTGTACATCTGGGAAATGAACGCACCTAGGGTACCTTGGGGGACAGGCCCTAGGTGGTGTTCAGCAGTCCCTAGACCCGATTATGCAGAAACCCACGATCCAGGGGGTATTTTCATGGGCAGAACACTCAGTGGAGGTTCTGGCTCTGGTTGATTCTGGCGCGGCTGGTTACTTCATGGACAGTTCATTTGCTGCATTACATAAGATTCTGTTGGTCAGGAGGGAATCTCCCTTAGCCATTGAGGCCATGGATGGCAGACCGTTAGAACCAGCTCAGATTACTATGGAAACTATTCCACTTTCTATGACTTTTGGGGCCCTCCACACGGAGGAACAGCGATTTCAGATAATCCATTCTCCTCATCATGCGGTCATTCTGGGGTTCCCATGGTTACATTTGCATAATCCCCAGTTTGACTGGCAGATTTGTGAGATCACATCTTGGTCCGAGTACTCTATGGAGCATTGTGTGACTCATCCAGTTAAGATTTTGTGTACCTCTCCCTCCGTGCCAGCCGAATACCACCAATTCAGTGACGTTTTTAGTAAGGGAGAGGCTAGCACATTGCCTCAACATAGGGCATACGATTGCGCCATTGACTTGCCCCCTGGGGATGTGCCCCCTAGGGGCCGCACGTATCCACTGTCGTACGAGGAAAATCAGGCCATGGAGGAATACATTGACGATGCCCTTAAAAGAGGGATTATTAGAAAGTCTACCTCACCTGCTGGTGCTGGTGCTGGTTTCTTTTTTGTAAAAAGAAGAATGGCAAGTTAAGGCCTTGTATCGATTACTGGGGATTAAATAAATTTATGTCCAAGAATGCCTACCCCATACCACTCATTACTGAACTATTTGACAGGTTAAAAGGTTCTTCAATTTCTACGAAATTAGATCTACGGGCTGCCTATAACCTGATCAGAATAAGAGCTGGGGATGAGTGGAAAACGGCATTTAATACCAGATCTGGGCATTATGAATACCTAGTCATGCCATTTGGCCTCTGTAATGCACCTGCTGTATTTCAAGAATTTATTAACGATATCCTCCGTGATATGCTACAGTCCTGTGTACTAGTCTACCTTGATGACATACTCATACACTCAGCTAATCTGTCTCAACACATCAAGGATGTGTCCGAGGTCTTGTTTCGTTTATGCAAGAATAAACTATTCTGTAAAATGGAGAAGTGCGAGTTTCACAAGTTCAAAGTGCCTTTTTTGGGTTTCGTGATCGCTAAGGATGCTATTGCTATGGACCAGGAGAGACTTGCAGCAGTCTTGCAATGGCCACGACCTAAAGGGTTAAAACAGATTCAGCGTTTTCTTGGGTTTGCCAATTATTACAGGAAGTTTATCCAAAACTTTTCCACTATTGGTAAACCTCTGTCTGACCTTACACACAAGGGTGCTAATCCATCCCAATAGCCTGATGCAGCTGATCATGCTTTTGAGACATTAAAATCTGCTTTCACATCCGCTCCTGTTCTGTCCCACCCCAACCCTTCCCTTCCATTCATATTGGAGGTTGATGCCTCTGAAATAGGGGTAGGGGCAGTACTGTCACAGCGCCCAGTGGCTGGGGGTACTCTAAGACCATGTGGGTTCTTCTAAAAAAAACTGTCGAGTGCCCAGAGTCACTATGAAATTGGTGACAGAGAACTCCTGGCTATCATTCTCGCTTTGAAAGAGTGGTGTCACCTGCTGGAAGGTACCAGAACTCCTCTATTAATTCTAACGGCCACAAAAATCTGACTTATCTCTCGGTAGCTAAAAGATTGTCCTCTCGTCACGCCAGATGGGCCCTGTTTCTATCTCGTTTCAACTTTGTAGTATCCTACTTGCCGGGCTCCAAGAATGTTAGGGCTGATGCCCTGCCTAGACAATTTGGGCCAGAGATGGAGAAGGATGAGGTCCCCGTACCCATCATTCAGCCTGATCACATCCTGGCCACCCTACGTACTAGTATCACTTCACCACTGGGGGAGGAGATTCTGGCTACCCAGGCTACGGCACCCCCAGAAACCCCAGTGGGCAAGTGCTTTGTGGATAAGCCATTTTGTACCAGTTTGCTCGAAACATACCACTCTTCTAAGGCTGCTGGGCATATTGGGAGGGATCAATTAATATGGTCTCTCTCACAAGTATTTTGGGGGCCTTCCCTACGGGTCGACTGCTCCGCATTTACTGCAGCCTGTACCACCTGTGCTTGTGCCAAGACCCCTAGACACCTCCCAGTGGGCTTACTCCAACCAGTACCTAATGGTGAACGTCCTTGGTTCTACTTATCCATTGATTTCCTGGGAGAACTGCCAGTGTCTAGGGGTTACTCGTTCATTCTTATGGTGGTTGATAGATTCTCTAAAATGGCTCATTTCATGTCCCTTTCTGGCCACCCCTCAGCCCAGGAGTTGGCAGTTGTCTTTGCTAAAGAGGTGTTCCTGTTGCATGGGGTACCTAGAGTTCTGGTGTCCGACCGTTGGAGCCAATTTGTATCCAGATTTTAGAGAGCATTCTGTAACCAGATGGGCATTCAACTGTCCTTTTCTTCTGCCTACCATCCCCAGACCAATGGAGCCGCTGAGCGTGCCAATCAAGGATTGGAACAGTTCCTGCACTGTTTTGTTACCGATCATCATGATAATTGGGCAGACCTATTGCATTGGGCAGAGTTCGCCAGGAACTGTGCGGTTAATTCATCATCCGGGAGCTCCCTGTTTCTCATCAACTACGGGTTCCAGCCATGTTTGCTCCTGGACTCATTCCAGTCGCAACAGATTCCAGCTCTGGATGAGCACATCGAGCAACTCCGCTCCACTTGGGCACAGGTTCAGAGGGCCCTCAGTCAGTTGTTCCAGCGTCATCACCACCACGCTAACCGTAGATGGCTGCCAGCAGTCTCCTTTCAGGTTGGGGACAGGGTATGGCTGTCCTCCAGAAACCTTAATTTGCAAGTTCCGTCTAATAAGTTGGCTCCCCGGTTCATTGGTCCCTTCAGGGTGATTCGTAAAATTAACCCTGTTTCGTATGCCTTGGATCTCCCAGCATCTATGCGCATTCACAAAGTGTTCCATGTATCCTTGCTGAAACCTCTGGTATGCAACCGCTACACTACCACTCCTGTGGTTCCCTGTCTGGTGGACGTTCAGGGTCAGGAGGAGTTCGAGGTCCAAAGCATAATTGATTCACGCAGATTTAGAGGAAAATTGCAATATTTGGTCCATTGGAAGGGCTATGGCCCTGAGGAACATTCCTGGGTTAATCAGAATGACCTTCATGCTCCTAGATGAATGCACAATTTTCACTCTAAATTTCCTCAGAAACCAAGTCCCTCTTCCAGGAGAGGGGGTCTTTGAGAGGGGGGTACTATCACGGTGCCCGTGCTCCCCTTGCTACTTTCTGTCAGTCTGCACTGTGCTTTGCTCCCATTGGCTATTCTGTGTTTGTCCTGCCCAGTATGGCCTTTATGCACTGGACTCTGGCACCCCTCCGGTGCCCTTTCCTGGTGTTCCTGTACCAGTGCTTGTTTCTGCTCAGTGTTTCCCAGTGTACCGACTTGGCCTGCCTGACTACTCTGCATCTTGTCTCCTGCCTGTGTACCGACCCGGATTGCCTGACCATTCTTCTGCACGTGCTCCTGTGTACCAACCCGGCTTGGCTGACGTTCCTGCTCCTGTGTACCGACCCGGCTTGGCTGACGGTCCTGCTTCTGTGTACCGACCCGGCTTGGCTAACGTTCCTGCTTCTGTGTACCGACCCGCGTGGCTGACGTTCCTGCTCCTGTGTACCGACCCGGCTTGGCTGATGTTCCTGCTCCATGATTTGACCCGGCTTGGTTGACATTCATGCTCTGGCTGCCTCTGTGTCACCTTGGCGACATTCCTATCCATCAGGCATTTTGTGTCGCTTCCGGTTGATTACGACCTCAGGGTGAGTTGCTCGGTTGCCCAGTCAGTCCAGTCACGGCAGTGCTCAGTTGTGTCTCCATACTGCTCCTGCAGAGTGCAAGTGGCCTAGTCTCTGTTACTGCTACGGCAGTGTGCCATTGGCATTGTCTCCGTTACTGCTCCTGCAGAGTGCAAGTGGCCTAGTGTCCGTTACTGCTACGGCAGTGTGCGATTGGCCTCGTCTCCGTTACTGCTCCTGCAGAGCGCAAGTGGCCTAGTCTCCGTTACTGCTACGGCAGTGTGCCATTGGCCTTGTCTCCGTTACTGCTCCTGCAGAGTGCAAGTGGCCTGTCTCCGTTACTGCTACGGCAGTGTGCCATTGGCCTTGTCTCCATTACCGCTCCTGCAGAGCACAAGTGGCCTGTCTCTGTTACTGCTACGACAGTGTGCCATTGATCTTGTCTCTGTTACTGCTACAGCAGTGTGCCATTGGTCTTGTCTCTGTTACTGCTCCGGCAAAGTGCAAGTGGCCTGGTCTCCGTTACTGCTACGGCAGTGTCATATGTTGCTCAATTCCTGATATTACTCTGGCAGTTCACGTTTGTTCTGCTACCCTATTTCTGGGTGTTACGTATCCTTAGGCTCTCTATATAGAGTGAGCTCCATCACAGACCTCTCTTCTCATGGGACTGTTTACACTCATTGAAGACCATTAACCCATGCAGTACCTTTCTCCTGGGAATTCATCGTATTCTGCCTGAACTGTGTCAGTATATGCTGTTATGGACTTTATGGTTATACTGGACCTGTGTAGGCATATGTATATGTAACCTGTCTTGTGTCTGTATTATTCTGCTTAAATACTACAGGACCTGTGAGGGTTATTATATTACTGTGTTTTCAATAAAACTGTGTTTTATCCTAAACCACTGTGTCTGTGTGTCAAACAAACCGTTACATCTTTACTGTCGCCCTTGGTGTGTTTGGCCTCTGACAAAACTTGTCATATATATATATATAGTACTTTTTATACCAAGTATTGAATTGATTTAGATTTTTCTTCTGTACACTCACTATCATTTTGATAACTGATCAAAATAAACTATTAACGTCTATTTTTGAAAGCATTCTTTTGTACAGTACTGTGTATGTATAAACTCCTCCTCTTTAGTCTTGTTGTAATATTTTTTCATTGCTCAAATCTTTGGACAACCTGTGGCTTTTTAGGCATTTCTGAACTACAGTGTCCATTATCTCTAGTCATTAGCAGGATTATGGGATTTGTAGGCCAACAAAATTTAGAGAGCCTCAGGTTTTCTGTCCCTACTATAATCTCTTTGTAAAATTACCTATATTGCCACAGTTTAATCTTGCCAATACCGAACAGAGGCACAATGCTGTGTTCTTAACACAGAGCAATACACCACATTTTTGGTGGCTAGGTTAAAACTTTAGATTTTTTTTTCCATTGAGAATCTAATTATGACTTCAAGCTTGTTTTAAGCAGATAATGTATTGGTGACATCTCTTGCATCCACAGGATTAAATACCATATGTATATCAACAGGCAGCTGCATAACCAGTCAATTAGTATTAGTGCTCTGTGATAGATGTGTTCTCTAACTAATGGGAGCACAAAACTGAATCTGTTCTTATTCTCAAACTCTGACAGTGTTGGTCAAAACTGGACTGGTGACTACCCTACTCCTCACTACACTCAGTACCCCAGGATATGATCAGTCCAGAAGTACTTTGCATTACTTCAGCTCTCTTGCCTTTATCCCTTGTCCTTGACCTTCCTCCTATAACTTCATGATCCTAATGGTCAGTAGATTTTTTGCACAGTAAAAAAGTGTGTTTTGTCAGAATGATTTTGTAATTTTTCTCTCCTCATTCAAATGAAACAAATGTTGTTGACCCCCAACCATTCATTTAGTCAGTATTTTTTTGAAGATTTACATTAATAAACTAAATTTGTTCTTTGGAATTCTAACTATGTCCCCAAACAGTAAAAACACTTACCTTGATCTTGATGGTCCAGTGGTGTCCTTGCTGCCCTGGTCCTCTAGCATCTGTAACCAAAAAAAATTGAAATAATAAAAACACCCTACTAGCTGACCACCACCTTCCCTTCTACTGCTGCCTCTAATAAAGAAACCCCTCATCCTGCCTGGGCCATTTCCTTAGCCAGAGTAAGGGAAATATGAATAGGGTATGACTTTTATATGGTCATTCCTGTTCAAATAAGTTCCCACATTCACATTGGTTGAGACTGTGGAGTTATGCAGGGCAAAGAAATTGCTCTGCCGTAACCTCACCTTCCAGCTAATCAGCATAATGTCACCCCTCCAGCTAGTTTTATTTCCTTTTTTAGGACTTTGTAAAGTTAAAAATAAGACTCAAGGAATTGCACGTTGAGCTGGTTCTGTGCAAATATTTTCAACCATCTCTTAGCATTGATAGAATGTAGAGATTTTGCTGATGCAGCACCAGAATAAGCATAGGAGGTAGAACAATTTTTTTGGGTTCCCAATAAAAAAAGGAAAAAACTGTGAGAATAAAATCCTGGACGATATGAAGAACTACTTGATTTCTTGAAAAGTCATATATGGTTCATTTATAGACAAAGCCTTAATCTCACTGATCCTCCTGGCTGAGCTTTATCTCAATGAACCCTTAATTAATCTTCCCTTATGCTAGGTTTTAAAGCATGCTTTACATATAGGCATACCTCCCTCCCATTTTATTTACCCTCTCTCCCATATAGTGAATGAATAACCCTGTAGATTGACTGGCAAGTCATATGTATCACCAGACACACCAATTAGATCATACTGCTCATTCATTGCAATCGGTTCTAGTTCCCCCATTTTATGAGCCAGAAAACAAGCATTTACATGCATACATTTTATGTTATTGCCATAATGAAAACCTGCACACTTTGAAATATGTATTTGCCTTTTATCTGGCTGTAACATTAGTACCTCCCTATTAGATGAGCTAGTCCGTTCCCCCTCTCCATACCCATGCCCATTTTCTAATCCCACTTCATCTTACACTGCCTTCCCCATTTTGTGTTGCATCACTTCCCCCCCCCCCTTTAGTAGTTTAACATTTCCTCCAATCCCCTAACCCCTAGAAGAAATGTAGATCTCATAATTTACAAGCGAGCTTAAGGCATTAGTACTACAACAAATAAAGAGGCGCTGGGGTATATATATATATTGTCACTACCACAGGAAAAAGAAAGGAGAGAGAAAAGAAAAAAAAAAAAAAAAAAAAAGGCTTAAATTAATTCACTTAACTCCTATAAATACCAATGAAATGTAAATGGAATGACATGAGAGATGGAAATCCAAGATGATGGAATGGAGATGGAATAAGTCCCAATTCTATTGTCCTATAGACACCAGCCTTCCAGACGATCTCTTTATGCAGCACCTCAATGGAGAATCTTCATCCTCTTAAAACCTATATGCACATATAATAAAGCGCAAAAAGAAACCATCTAAAAGCAGTGTTTATTCTTATATAACAAGCGCAATAAAGTAAAAACTTACAGGATAAATCATATCTACAAGCCTTTCATCCTCCCGGTATGCTCTAGGTTCCCATTCAGCCCCAGCGTCCCAGTGCCACGAAACTCCTTTCACCCACGTCTAGGTGATGGTTTAGCACACACCAGTCAACAGCGTCTCTTGCGGGATCACTCCCAATACACTCCGCTTCCTTTTTCTTCACCGCTCTATACTAGGCGGTTCTCGTAACAAAGTATCAAACGACACTGTTATCTCCCATGCACTGGGATCGCGGGCTTACTACAACGTGAGCGTCACCAGGAGGAGCCAGCTTCAATCTCGTCCTTTCTTACAGTCTCTCTTTTTCCCACGCGTATCGTGGACTATCACTGTCCACTTCCTCAGGGCATTACCGGATGTCAAAAAATCCCCCTTTATATATACCATCCATTACAAACCCTCCCTATACAAAATTTTTTAAAAAACAACATGTATCTCAAATACCAATAATAAAAAAGAGCAGAACTTTTTTTCATATAAAATAAAAGAAATATTTTAAGAAATAGTTTCAATAAATAATTAATAAATAATCTAAAAAATCTTATACAATCCTACCCCCTCATATCCAGGGACAACCTAAATAGTGTAAACCCCCAGAGGCCCTCCATTTCAGAATAATATTCTTCTAATTTATAATAAAATATAAAGTGTAAAACACTATTTTACTTATTAAAAAGTATAAGATTACATAGAAAGGACAAAAGGGGAAAAAAAAAAAAAAAAGAAGGCTGATAGTCAGAATCGAACCCCCAACCATCTGTATACAAGGCTGAGAGCTTAACCACTAGACTAAACTCTATTGTATTCCTTTTGACTTTCATTTACTATTACTTATTTCCTTAACTAGAGGACTATACCATCTACTCAGTAGAGTTTTATCTCGTAAAAGCTGCTATATCAATATCAATGTTTAAACCATCTGGACTTAAAGTATTTAGCTCACAAATCCAGAATGTTTCCCTTTTCCTCAATTTTAGGAGCCTATCCCCTCCTCTCCTATCTAATGTTACTTGTTCTATAACTGTGATAGAAATTCCTTCCCATTTTCCACCGTGACATTCTGCAAAATGTTTGGAAACACTGTGCGTCATTACTCCCATTTTTATATTGCGTAAGTGTTCTGCAAATCTAATCTTCAACTTGCGCACAGTACGTCCCACATACTGCAGACCACACGGGCAGCTTAAAAGATACACTACATAACTGGAGTTGCAATTCACCAATTGCTTAATATTATATTCCTTACCAGTCACCTTGGACGAGAATTTATTTCTTATATTCCCAAATTCACATACTCTACATCCACTCCTTCCACATTTAAACATGCCTTGTGCACCAAAAATCCCCTCTTTTTTATCTACTATCTTACCTCCTATATCACTAGGGGATATCAAATTTTTTATATTAATATTTTTCCTAAAGGAGACATTTGGCCTATTTCCTACAGCCGGTCCCAAAATGGGATCATTCTGAAGGATATGCCAATGTTTTCCTAACGCATGCTTAATACTATTCGCTCCCATGTTAAAATCAGTAGTGAAATAGGGTGTTGTGAAGTTTTCTTTCCTCCTTCTTTTACCTTTATATTTAATCAACTCGCCCCGTTCAATTCTCTCAACCTTCTCTAAGGCCTTATTGCAAACTTCCAGTTCATAGCCTTTCTCTAAGAATTTCTTAACTATCACCTCAGCTTCTTTTTCAAAATCCTCTTTCTTGCTACAATTACGTTTCACTCTTTGTAACTGTCCAAAGGGGATATTTTCTTTCCACCTTCTTAAATGGTTACTCTTATTATGTATATATCCATTGCTATCAACCTTTTTCCGATAGTTCTTAGTTAGTATCCTATCTGCTTCATGAAATAAAACAATATCTAAAAACTCAATACTCTTCCTATCAAAGTGGGCAGTAAATTTTAAATTAAAATCATTCATATTTATATACTCCACAAAACCTCTTAGGACACTCTCTTCCCCATCCCAGATAACCAAAATATCATCAATGTACCTCTTGTATAATTTTAAATGACTCTTATATGGATTTTCCCCATATATTTATTTTTTCTCCCATTTTCCCATGTATATGTTGGCAAACGATGGGGCAAAGCCACACCCCATCGCTGTTCCAGAAATTTGATTATAAAAAGAGTCCTCAAACAGGAAATAATTATGCTTTAATACAAACTCCACTCCCTGTACGAGAAACTCTATTTGGGCCTGTGGCAAAATCCCATCAATCAATCAATCCCACGCAATATAAAAATGGGAGTAATGACGCACAGTGTTTCCAAACATTTTGCAGAATGTCACGGTGGAAAATGGGAAGGAATTTCTATCACAGTTATAGAACAAGTAACATTAGATAGGAGAGGAGGGGATAGGCTCCTAAAATTGAGGAAAAGGGAAACATTCTGGATTTGTGAGCTAAATACTTTAAGTCCAGATGGTTTAAACATTGATATTGATATAGCAGCTTTTACGAGATAAAACTCTACTGAGTAGATGGTATAGTCCTCTAGTTAAGGAAATAAGTAATAGTAAATGAAAGTCAAAAGGAATACAATAGAGTTTAGTCTAGTGGTTAAGCTCTCAGCCTTGTATACAGATGGTTGGGGGTTCGATTCTGACTATCAGCCTTCTTTTTTTTTTTTTTTTTTTTCCCTTTTGTCCTTTCTATGTAATCTTATACTTTTTAATAAGTAAAATAGTGTTTTACACTTTATATTTTATTATAAATTAGAAGAATATTATTCTGAAATGGAGGGCCTCTGGGGGTTTACACTATTTAGGTTGTCCCTGGATATGAGGGGGTAGGATTGTATAAGATTTTTTAGATTATTTATTAATTATTTATTGAAACTATTTCTTAAAATATTTCTTTTATTTTATATGAAAAAAAGTTCTGCTCTTTTTTATTATTGGTATTTGAGATACATGTTGTTTTTTAAAAAATTTTGTATAGGGAGGATTTGTAATGGATGGTATATATAAAGGGGGATTTTTTGACATCCGGTAATGCCCTGAGGAAGTGGACAGTGATAGTCCACGATACGCGTGGGAAAAAGAGAGACTGTAAGAAAGGACGAGATTGAAGCTGGCTCCTCCTGGTGACGCTCACGTTGTAGTAAGCCCGCGATCCCAGTGCATGGGAGATAACAGTGTCGTTTGATACTTTGTTACGAGAACCGCCTAGTATAGAGCGGTGAAGAAAAAGGAAGCGGAGTGTATTGGGAGTGATCCCGCAAGAGACGCTGTTGACTGGTGTGTGCTAAACCATCACCTAGACGTGGGTGAAAGGAGTTTCGTGGCACTGGGACGCTGGGGCTGAATGGGAACCTAGAGCATACCGGGAGGATGAAAGGCTTGTAGATATGATTTATCCTGTAAGTTTTTACTTTATTGCGCTTGTTATATAAGAATAAACACTGCTTTTAGATGGTTTCTTTTTGCGCTTTATTATATGTGCATATAGAGCTTAAGGCATTGTTGAACAAGATTATGAATATGAAGGTATCACAGTCTCCCTTAGAGGCTAAGTGTTCCTGTGCTTACTACTTCTGTATGGCCGCTGGCCGGCATGGCCTGCAGCTACTTCCTCATTGCTGTCTTCAGGTAACAGGCACTAGCACGGACGCCTGTTAATGGGCCTATTCTGGGTGGCCTAATTGGGTCCCGCCTCCTTCTACTCCTTTATAAACCTCCTTGGCCCTGGGAGTCATTGCCCTTACGTGATGTTGCTGATTGCTTCTGCTTGCTCCGTTGTGATCCGTGCCTGTCTGAGTATTCGCTCTGTGTATGACCCCAGTGTCATGGTTTGTTATGACTCTCAGACACAGAGTTAAGATAAAAACACAACTTTTATTGAAAAGTTTAAAGGAAACCCTCGCGGGTTAACATACACATGCAACATATATCTTCAATACATAGTCATAGTGAATAGTGGTATACAGAATGTAAGACAGGCTCTACCGGCCTTGCCAATACCAGGAAAGGCAACCTTAGACTGGCACAAGATGGAGTAGGTTCTACCGGCCTTACCATTATACCGGGCAAGGCAGCCTGGAAGACTAGCAACCGAGGAGATGGAGGCTGTACTGGCCTTGCCAATATACTGGACAAGGCAGCCTTGAGGCTGGTAATACGAGGACTGAGGCTCTACCGGCCTTGCCAATATACCGAGCAAGGCAGCCTTAAGACTGGTACAACGAGGACTGAGGCTCTACCGGACTTACCAATACCGAGTAAGGCAACCTTAGACTGGCACAAGATGAAAAAGGTTTTACCAGCCTTACCAATATACCGGTCAAGGCAGCCTGAAGGCTGCAAGTACTGGAACACAGACAGGGATGGCCTCAGCGACTGGCATAAAGGTGTAACTAGCCAGTCGCCTATGATGGACAGACAGAGGCCAGCTGGGTTATCAAGATGTAGAGAACACTCAACTAAATAATGGAGCGAACCAGTACCTGCGTACTGGGGTTACACAATCTCTACCGGTGCTGTAATGAATGCAGCAAGCCGCCGGTGAACATGGAGTGAACCAGTACCCGCATACTGGAGTTACACAATCTCTACCGGTGCTGTAAGGAACGCAGCAAGCAGCCGGTTAACATGGAGCAAACCAGTACCCACGTACTGGAGTAACACAATCTCTATCGGTGCTGTAAGGAACGCAGCAAGCAGCCGGTTAGCATGGAGCGAACCAGTACCCGCGTACTGGAGTAATACAATCTCTACCGGTGCTGTAAGGAACGTAGCAAGCAGCCGGTTAGCATGGAGCGAACCAGTACCCGCGTACTGGAGTAACACAATCTCTACCGGTGCTGTAAGGAACGCAGCCAGCAGCAGGTTAACATGGAGCGAACCAGTACCCGCGTACTGGAGTTACACAATCTCTACCAGTGCTGTAAGGAACGCAGCAAGCAGCCGGTTAACATGGAGCGAACCAGTACCCGTGTACTGGAATACACAATCAAAGTGAATGAAAATGTCGCCAAAGGCGACTGGAGGAAGGAGACACTCTGCAGGCATCCAGGAGCAGGAACACAGCCGGTACAGAAACAGGAAGCAGGACCATCAATGGCAGTCAACCGGAGCAGGAACGGCAGCAGGAACAGCAACCCCAACCGGATCAGGAACGGAAGCTGGAACCGAGGAAGCTGTCAGACAGGAACTCAGGCGATCACTGGAGAGCATAGATAGTAGACGGCCCAGGAAGCTCAGGAACACAATGCAGGTGCAGGCGACATAGAGACACCACGAAAGGGCAACCAAAGGGTGCCCAAGCCCAGTTTAAATAGGCAATACTGGGCGGGCTGAAAGCAGACAGCCAATGGAGAGCCATTCAGGTAAATGACAGGAAAGGCAGCAAATCACGGGCACCGTGATACCCGGCTTGTCTGACTACCCACATTGGTTCTGACCTGTGGCTTTGGCTGACTACTCGCTCTGTGTATGACCCCAGCTTGCCTGACCAGTGGCCCTGGCTACTACCCACTCATTGTAGCCTCCAGCTGCCTTTCCTGAGGGCCTGGTTTCTTTCTTGTAGTCCTCGGTTTGCCTGACCAGTGGCCATGGCTCCTACTCGCTCAGCATAGTCTTCAGTTGCCTGACCAGTGGCCTAGTTACTCTCGCTCTGTGTAGTCCCCGGCTTGTCTGACCTATGACTCTGGCTGACTACTCACTCCCTACACTACCTGCTTTCCTGACCTGTAGTCTCTGTGCCTTCTGGCTCTGGTCTGCTCTCGCTCTCTGTTGCCACCGTTTGCAGACCAAGTGGTGACTTACACATATTCTACCATTCTTCTGTTGTCCCACTTGAGCCACTTCCCTAGTCTTGAGAGCTGGAGTAGTGCAGTGCACAGCACAGTGTGCAGCTCCGGAGGGACCTTGGGTCCTATTTACATTTGTCTGGGGTTCTGTGTGGGCTGTATTATTATTACTGTACAGTACAGTCTGTACTTATTAAATAAAGGTGGATTTATATTTTATATTCATTCTCTATCCTTCTTTGCCTGATAGGGCCATGTCTACTGAAGGTTCAGGCAGTCAACCTAATCGAAGCATCTTATCCAGGATGGATTCTCAAAATCAGAGAATAGATCAGTTGTCTTTCACTATACAGACACTGTATACAGACACTGTTAAATTGCACCGCTCACCTCGACTGCTTTTCCCAGCAACTGGTGGTGCCTCCAGTACTTGCGCCGGTGACGGCCAAAACCTCTGAAACTGGCATTAGTAGAGGTTCGTCAGGCTGTGCTCCATTACCCCAAAGATTTGATGGGGAACCTACTCTGTGCCGGGGGTTCCTGAATCAGCTGGAAATTTTTTTGGAGATGGTACCACACGCATTCCCTACTGAGTGAAGTAAGGTGGGATTCCTGCTCTCCCTCCTGTCTGGCAAGGCATTGGCTTGGGCAAACCCACTATGGGAGACTGAAAAACCCATAATTCATAACTTTACTGAATTTGTGGCCTCGTTTCGGAGAGTCTTTGTTCCTGGGCACACAACTTCCGCGGCCAAAAGACTCATGACAAAATGGCAGGTCTCACGTATAGTGGCGGAGTACGCTATAGAGTTTCATACTCTGGCAGCGGAGGTTGGATGGAACAATGAAGCCCTTGTAGCAGCAGTCTCCCAGGGCTTGTGTGATGCTATTAAAGACGAGACGGCAACCCGTGACCTGCCTGGTGATCTGGAGGAAATAATCTCAGTCACCATCTTGTTAGATACGAGAATTTGTGAGAGGCCTTTATTCAAGGAGCATGTACAGAAACCGTTGCCTTGGTTGGCACCTTTCTTCGTACGCCCACCCTGTCCTCCCTCACCTCCCATAACTCCTAGCTCTGACCCCACTGGAGGGGAACCAATGCAGCTAGGCTTCACATGCCTGTCAGTGGAGGAGAGGGCTCCGAGTAAGAGGAGGGGCCTTTGCTTGTACTGCGGAGAGCTGGGTCATGTATTGAGTGCTTGTCCCGTTCGGCCAGGAAAACGCTCGCACCTTAGGTCATGTAGGGGACAGACCCTGGGTGGAATTTTCACAGTCCCCAGATAGACTTCAGGACAAACCTATCCTTGAAGTAGTATGGTCTTTGGCAGAGTCATCTGTAGTGTCACCGGCACTACTGGACTCCAGGGCAGCGGGCAGACTTTGCAGTCAAGCACTCTATCCCATTGCTGCCTTGCTCTGCTCCATTGGCAATTGAGGCCATTGATGGCCGACCCCTACAGCCTGCACACGTTACTCATGAGATTCATCCCTTGTCTCTAAGGGTAGAGGCACTCCATATGGAGACACAACAGTTCCAAGTCATACATTCTCCCCATCATGCCATCATTCTGGGTTTTCCCTGGTTGCAGCCTCATAACCCTAGAATTGATTGGCAGACTTGTGATATTCTGTCGTGGTCTTCTCAATGCATGAAGTCTTGCCTCCAGCAGCCTACGAGAATATTGTGTACCTCTACTTTGTTACCTGCTGAGTATCAGGCCTACAAAGAGGTATTTAATAAGGTAGAGGCCAGTACATTGCCGCCACACAGGCCCTACGATTGTACTGTTGATCTGGTACCAGGGGCCACACCTCCTAGGGGCCGAGTTTATCCATAGTCGTTGGAGGATAACAAGGCCATGGAGGACTATGTGGAGGACGCCCTAGCTAAGGGCATTATTCAGAAGTCTTCCTTCCCTGCAGGCGCAGGTTTCTTTTTTGCTAAGAATAAAAGATGTATTGATTTCAGGAGCCTAAATAAGCTAATGATAAAGAACACATCCTATACCATTGATCACTGAGCAATTTGATCATGCCTTTCGAATTGTGCAACACTCCCGCTGTCTTCCAGGAGTTCATTAATGAAGTTTTAAGAGACCTACTCCAGAGCTGTGTTGTAGTATATTTGGACGATATACTCATCCTTTCTCCTACCTTGGAGACACATAGAGCAGATGTAGCCCCGGTTCTACAACTGCTAAGAGAGAACAAGTTGTTCTGCAAATTAGAGAAGTGTGAAGTCCACAAATCCCAGGTGACCTTCTTGGGATACATGATTTCATCAACTGGTCTAGCCATGGATCTGCAAAAACTGTCTGCTGTCTTACACTGGCCGCTTCCCCTGAGACTAAGATTCATACAGAGTTTCCTGGGCTTCACGAATTACTACAGGAAGTTCAATCGAAACTTCTCCACTGCAGACAAACCTCTCATGTACATGACTCAGAAGGGAGCTAATCCTTCAAACTGGCCACCTGAGGCCTTGCAGGCATTTGAGGACTTGAAGTCAGCTTTTGCCAAAGCTCCAATATTATCCCACCTGAATCCCACCCTTCCTTTCACCCTGGAGGTTGTCACTTCATAGTCTGGAGTGGGCACCTTGTTGTTCTCTAAAAAAAACTGTCTAAGACTGAGAGTTTATGATGTAGGCGACCGGGAGCTAATAGCCATCATCCTTGCCCTGAAAGAATGGTGATATGTGTTGGAGGGTACTATGGTGCCTATCCTGATATTGACAGATCACAAGAACCTCACATACTTGTCTGAAGCAAAGAGGTTGTCTTCACGTCAGGCTGGTGCCTATTATTCCTCCTAACCGCATCCTGGCTACAGTACATCCCAGTATTACATCTCCGCTGGGTGAGGAGATTTTGGCTGTTCAAGCTTCCACCCCAGAGGAGTAGCCTAATGAGAAACGTTTCGTGCCTGAATCCCTCAGTTTCAGATTACTTGAGACGTACCATTCCTCTAAGACTGCAGGACATGTTGGTAGAGACCAGCTGATATGGTCTATGACCAGACTCTTTTGGTGGCCGAGCTTGAGGGCAGATTGTTCTGCATTTGTTGCCGCATGTTACACTTGTGCGTGGACCAAGATTCCTAGACACCTGCTGGTTGGCCTCCTGCAGCCCATCCCTAATGGGGAGCGTCCTTGGTTTCACTTGTCAATATACTTTATGGTAGAGTTGCCTGTCGTGGAGGTTTACACGGTCATCCTGATTGTGGACACATTTTCCAAAATGGCCCATTTTGTGCCACTGAAGGGACTCCCCTCCTCTAAGGAGTTGGCCAAGATCTTTGCAAAGGAGGTGGTTCATCTCCATGGTATACCCAAAGTAGTGGTCTCGGATCGTGGGAGCCAGTTTGTGTCATAGTTTCTGAAGATCCTTTTGCAATCAGATGGGGATCCAGCTCTTGTTCTCCTCTGCTTATCATCCATAGTCTAACGGGGCAGCAGGAAGGTCTAATCAAGCGCTGGAACAGTTTCTCTGTTGTTTCATTTCTGATCAGCATGACAACTGGGCGAACCTGTTACCATGGGCGGAGCTGGCCAGAAATAGTGCAGTCAGTTCCTCCTCTCAGAACTCACCCTTTCTGATTAAATATGGATTCCAACCTTCACTGCTGCCAGAGTTCCTGCTCTGGAGGAGCACTTGAGGGCCCTCCTCTACACATGGGTACGGGTTTAGAGATCCCTGAAGAGTTCCTGTAAGAGACAAGCTGACCAAAGATCGCTACTGGCTCCAGTGTTCCAGGTGGGAGAGAGAGTATGGCTGTCATCACGTAATCTCCTTCTCCAGGTGCCTTGTAAAAAGCTGGCTCCCCAATCTATGGGCCCCTTTCGGGTTCTCCACAGGATTAACCCCGTAACCTATGCCCTTGAACTCCCTTCTAATACGCTCATCTCTAATGCTTTCTATGTGTCACTACTGCAACCTTTGGTCTATAACAGATAGTCTACTGCTCCTGTCTGTCCCAGACCTGTCCAAATGGGGGACCATGAGGAGTATGAGGTACAAAGTATTTTGGATATTCTCAGGGTCAGAGCCCAGGTACAATATATGGTGCATTGGAAAGGATATGGACCTGAGGAGCGTTCCTGGGTCGCTAAGAGAGATCTCCATGCACCAGCCCTTCTCCATGAATTCTACTCCCACACCACCACTAGTGCTGGTCCTCTTCCGTGGGGGAGAGGTCATTAATGAAGGAGGTACTATCACAGTCTTCCTTAGAGGCAATGTGTTCCTGTGCTTCCTACCTCTGTCTGGCCGTCTTCAGGTAACAGACACTAGCACGGACGCCTGCTTATGGGACTATTCTGGGTGGCCTACTTGGATCCTGCCTCCTTCTGCTTCTTTATAACCCTCCTCGGGCCTGGGAGTCATTGTCTTTATGTGGTGTTCCTGATAGCTTCTGCTTGCTCCGTTGTGATCCTTGCCTGTCTGAGTATTCGCTCTGTGTATGACCCCGGCTTGTCTGACTACCCACATCGGTTCAGACCTGTGGCTGTAGCTGACTACTCACTCTGTGTATGACCCTGGCTTGTCCGACTACCCACATTGGTTCTGACCTGTGGCTCTGGCTGACTACTCGCTCTGTATATGACCCCGGCTTGCCTGACCAGTGGCCCTGGCTACTACCCGCTCAGTGTAGCCTCTGGTTGCCTTTCCTGAGGGCCTGGTTACTTTTGCTTCTTGTAGTCCTTGGTTTGCCTGACCAGTGGCCCTGGCTCCTACTCACTCAGCATAGTCTCTGGTTGCCTGACCAGTGGCCTGGTTACTCTCGCTCTGTGTAGTCCCCGGCTTGTCTGACTTATGACTGGCTGACTACTCGCTCCCTACACTACCTGCTTTCCTGACCTGTAGTCTCTGTGCCTCCTGGCTCTGGTCTGCTCTCGCTTTCTGTTGCCTCCGTTCACAGACCAAGTGGTGACTTACACATATTCTACCATTCTTTTGTTGTCCCACTTGAGCCACTTCCCTAGTCTTGAGATCTGGAGTAGTGCAGTGCACAGCACAGTGTGAAGCTCCGGAGGGACCTTGTGTCCTATTTACATTTGTCTGGGGTTCTGTGTGGGCTATATTATTATTACTGTACTTATTAAATAAAGGTGGATTTATATTTTATATTCATATCTGTCCTTCTTTGCCTGAAAACCATGACAAAAGGTCCTTAAAGAAGATAAGTATTGTTTCCTCTACAGTGAATACCCCAGGATGGTTTTATTTTACCATCTCCTAGAATTCTCAAGAATTTGGAATAACCTCCTAGAATGCCTATTATATCTGGTATAAATAGCCTTATTACAAATTTGGCCCAGTATGTGGCGCTGATGTCACAAACACAGGTTAATTTGGTAGAATCTTACATTAAAGACAAGGCCCAATCCACCCATGAGGTGACCACGAACAAGAGGGAGGATATTTTTATATGGGACACTCTTGATCTTAGTGAACTATACACTAATATGCTGCAGAAGAAGTGTTTAAAAGCCATCGGTTTGATTATTTTAAGACCTTTAGTATTGCATGTACACACAAAGTTTTTTTTTAAACAACTGACGTAGGAATTCTTATAAAGAATTTACTTCACTGCAGTCTATCATGTATAAAAGAAGTATATATACACATGATGGGAATATTATTGTACCACTATATAAATCCTTGGTAAAGTATCATTTAGAGTATGGAATGCAGTTTTGGCCACCAGTTCGAAGAAAAAAAAAATACATTATTGAACTGGAAAAGTGCAGAGAAGTGCAACACAACTGATAAACGGATTGAAGGATCTGAGTTATAAAGGGAGACTTACAGTAGAGAAGAGATATCTAAGGGGTGATAAGATTTCCTTTTACAAATATATTTGATTGACATTTGGAGTCAGGAAGAAATATTTTGCCCAACTGAGACTTAATTGGACATGGCTTCAATAGCTTTTTTGGGTTTCTTTAAAGGGGAACATTCACTTAAAAAAATAATTTGAGCAAAGGTTGTATGTTAAAAGCTCAGTAGCATGGTAAATGGAGCTTGCTTTAATGTTAGCCCAGAAAAATGCAGCTCCGAAGGGAAGCGCGAACACGCTCCCTGGGGCTGCTGGGAAGTGTTGAGGAGGCGTGCCACACATACAAGGTGCCGCACATTGCGGAAGTGCCCGTCTACAAGACTTTTTATATCCAATGCCGGGCTACTGAAAATAAAAATAATAACATTGCTAACATTACTTTTTAACATATAACCTTTGCTCAAAATTTTTTTTTAATTGAGTGTTCCCCTTTATATCTTTTTTCAGCTTCATCAACTATGTTACTACGTTACAACCATGAATTATTTTTCTTTTGAGAATAAATTATTCATCCAAAAACAACAGGTTTTCTTCAAGCTGTGCAAATCTCTATGGGATATTGAGAGCATTTGTCCATATCACAGTGAAAGCCATTTGATCCTTTATAACCACTACAAGGATGTTGTTTTTTATATGGTGCAAATCTGGACGTGATTTTAACCAGTTCATTCCAGTTTGCATGCAATTGTATGAAGGATTGTTATTATCAGGAGGAAGCTGGCATCTTAGAAATTATGTAATATGTATGCTTTTTTTCACCAATGAAATTCAGTTGAGAATCTTGCCAATACCCACCAATTCTTTCTATGGTACTGAAAATTTCTACTGGATTACTACTCTTGATAGTGCTGAAGCAGAGAAATCCACAGCAGGACATAAAAGTTATTTTCAGACTGAGTCCTACTGCAGCATAAGCCTTTAAAAAAAGTGTTAGAAAGCTGAGGCCTACAGTAACACAAGCCTTAAGAAAATTGTTAGCAGTGACAGCAACAGCAAATTGGGAAACCATCCCCCAAGACAGAAATAATGTTAACAAATGTTGCTGTATGACATTTTTAGCCCTTTACCCATGACACTAACCACCTGTTTGTACAAGTTAGCACAGTCTTTAAAAATAAAACCTGTGCTTTGCATATGTCATTGGTGTACAACACGACATAAGTTCTTTAAAACCTCTTTTTTCAACAAAAGAATAGAGCAGCATGCCAACCACCAACATTTTGGTGAGTTTGTCATTCCACAGGAGTACGTTTGAATTATATCTATTCATTTTTGCTTCTTTCTAAGAACTCAAAAGGTATGGGTTAACATGGTTAGAAGTAGAACCATTAAAAACCATGATTAGAGGTAACAGAAGTGGCAGTAGAGGAGGGTATGGGGATGTTATGTCTTGTGTCACCTGTCAACTAATTCAGAGTCATCTTTCCCTGTGAGTTGCACTTGCACAATAGTTGCAGGAGATGTGGGTGTTCTTGTTAGTGAGAAAAATGTTCCACTCTCTGAAACATTTACAACATTTCTATTATTTGCCCATTATCTAAGTGAAGTTTTAGAAACACTTTTACTGCTGCCAGTCATTGCCACTCTGATTTTCTACAGATGTTTTTCCTAATCAGACCTATGTTTGTGCTTCAGGTGGGATCTTAATGAGGATGTATCTAGATGTTATCCGGCTTCTTCTCTGCTCACATATTTTTTACAGAGACAACAGATAAGAACAAGTTTAGCTTTTGGATTGTAAGCGAAGTATCTTTAGACTTCATAGACTGAAGGGTAGCTGTGAGAGTGCTATTACTACTACTACAGGAAGAGTAGAAGTTTCAATAGTACTAGCAGTAGTTGTCGGTGTTTCACTCCAGCAACATGAGAACTCATAGCTAGGATTTCCTTACCTGTGTTGTTGCTTAGTCAATGATAGTGAGAGAGTGGGAGATGGACTTGAAAGTGGTGATGCTGCTGCTGCTGCTGCTAGTGACTGAGAGGATGCTTGTTAATATTTAGGCATGTTTACTTGTCCACAGTGAGACAAAATTGAGCCTTTCCCTTTTAGCTATTTATGGCCATATCATCCTCACTCTCATTCTTTACTTTATCTTTATAAAACAAACGGAAGGAGAGTGGAGGTATATAGTTAAATCAACATTATCATCAATAACCATGTCAACAGCAGCAGCTGTTCTTTTTACTGTACCTGTTAGGAGTATTATAGCACTTTGACCACTAGGTTGCAGTAGGGTGTTACTGTCACTCTATGATGCAGCAGTTCTTCTTAATGATAAATCCAACTCTGCTATGACAACCCCACCGGAAACAGACTCTTCCTCATATTTAGTGTTGTTAAAAGGTGTAGTACTACGACTAGTGGTGGTGGAACATTTCATTTCACTTTTACAAATGGCCTCCTCAGGAGGAGGAGGATTATCCTCATTTATTGCACAAACTATAGCAATCACTGTCGCTGACACTTTTTGTAGTACTACCACAAATATGTCCAGGTACTACACCTTCCCACACACCCTTACCCCTAATGACAGCTTGCAATAAAGGAGAAAGAGCATGAGACATGTTGAAGGCTTACGACATCACCACACCTTAATATATGCTTGTCTGTCTTGTTCTTGCTGATACGGGAGAGAATGTGTGTGTGTAACAACACAGTATGTAAAGCTGTAACTGTCTGTTTGTCGTGAATGTATAGTGTATTATGTCAGTCTGCATAGTACCTATTATTCATTCACTTTCACAGTAGAGTCTCAGACTCAGCCAGTTCAGGTATGAACTTGGATCACTTGCCTGGCTGATTGTCACTTATCAGTCAAAACAATTTATGTATGTATATGTTTATTCATTGTTTCACTCTTCTTTCTCCCTTTACTCCCACAAAGAACAACTGGTAGTGGCTACCACCAATACTCCTATCGAGCTACTTCAGTTTCCCTTTTTTCATGTTTGCCTGCAGTAGCTAACTGGTATCACAAATTCAGCTGCTTTCTTTCTCTCTCTCTTTCCCAATCACAGACTGACAACAAGCAGTAAATTGACACCTCTTATACTTTAACACAACAGTAATACATGGGGACAACTCCACATGAAGGGGGAGATACATAATTATGGATGATAATGCAATACAAAAGTGAATAAAAGTGGAAAGACATATATTTCATGGAAATTTCAGCAAAAGGCAGGAAGTGCCTATTTTAGCATGTTTTGCTTTTGAGGCAAAACCTTTTGCTGATGCCTAATCCCAAAAAGGAGTTTAATCTGGCACATCAATAAAGATGATTGGTACAAAAAGGACAACAGAAATGTTTAGATTTATAATTAAGTACAATCACAAGAATTTATACATCAGTAAGGTTTTACATATCACTCTGGCACTCAAAGGACTATGAATCTTCTAGTGTTTACGTCTTCAAGAGGGGAACATTTGATTGCAATAGTGAGATGCAATCAGTCCTGAGCTTTATCTCCAGGATGGAACAAGCAGGAGTGAGTTTGTAAAATGTTGATTTGCATTATCCATTCTGTGAATGCAATTTTTAGTGTTTGTTTTATATATATGAAGTGATGCAATATGGATTTTTCAATGCACATTGATATATTTATTTGATGTGGAGCTGAGGAGCAGAGTAACTTAAGCTACTGAAAATGCAAGGAATGGCTTATGTGAAGCACCAAACATTTTCCTTTAAAGGGATAGTATAACTTAAAATGTAAAAAAAAATATGTTGTAGGGTTTATCCCCCTGAGTAAAACAAGGGTACTCCCACTGCTGAAATGTGTTTCATTCAAAAGTTATTAATTTTCAATGTTGAATTTTTTAGGTGCAATATCACAGTGGCCTGAAATTGTATAGTGGCACTGTTGCTACACCATCCTATGGAGATTTATGGTCAACTGACCAGAGCTATCCATAGGATCATGTAGCAACAGAGCCACTGTACAATTTCAGGCCACTGTGATATTGCACCTAAAAAATTCAACTTTGAAAATTAATAACTTTTGAATGAAACACCTTTCAGCAGTGGGAGTACCCTTGTTTTACTCAGGGGGATAAACCCTACAACATATATTTTTTTACATTTTAAGTATTACTATCCCTTTAATTCTTTCTTTATTCAGCTTCTGAAGTCTGGTAGCATAAATAAATGTCATTTTACATTGTATCTATATGGTATGATTCCTACTGTGAGTGCACAGAGATTGTTTTTGTGAATTTTCGACTCCTCTTTTATACATCTGTCGTTTGGAGTCCAGAAGAAATATTTTTCCCCATTTCAGTAAGGTGTTTTGTCTTTCTTTGGATCACAATAGTGATATGACATGATAGGTGCATGTCCTTTTTTTCGGTCTCATCAACTAGCTTACTATGAATAAAGTAATCTGTTTTGATTAATTTTCACTATTTTTTGTTGTTTTCATCCAAGTGTGTGGTTAGTTTTTCTTAGCGTGATGTTGGCATGGATCTCTTGCTACACATATTTCTGTATATCACCTCCATTACATCAGCAGGGAGGACGTTAAATCAAATTGGGTGAAGAACAGGGTCACTTGACAATGGCTATTCTTTTGTGACACCATGTGCTAATGAATGTAGGCATGCTTACTTAAGACCTGGGATTATTAGGACTGCAAGAGTCAAATTGTAGTATAACAGAACACTTTCACTTGGTGAATAATTATAAATGGCTTAAATATATATTTTTGCCTTCCTGTCACAGGGGTAATATGACAAGGGATGAACTTGTCTTTTTTAAGCCTCCTCAACTACTTTACTATGATATGCATAGAGGTGCAAAAGCTCAGCATTTAGGTTTGAAGATTAATTCAGAGGACCCATGGAAGATTCTGGGTCTGCTTAAATTGATTCCAAACAGCTCATGGAGGTGGAAGGGGGAGAGAAAGACAAGGGTATAAGGGGATGGAGAAGATACCAGGGTGCACTAGAGGGGGTAGAATTGGCAACTGCGAGCAAAAGAGTAGAGGAGCTAGCAAGTGTAAGAGTAAGTTCACACTTCCAAACAGCAAATGTCACCCTATCCTTAGCTGGTTTTTGTAGCCTATAGAAAGATGGCTGCTGGAGCACGATGTCTTCACCTGCAATTTGGAACTTGGTCTAGGAAATGAGCCCCTGTTTGGAATTTTCTTTCCTATTTAAAGCTGCTTTATGACTCTAGCAATTACCTGTGGAAGGATCTAGTCCTGGGTGCGTGTCTTTCCATTGTCATTTTCTTAGCCGTCTTCCACTTCTGACCTTGGCTTTCTTGGATACTGCTTGATTTTAGCCTGCCTCGACCTCTTGTTTGTTTATGAACTCTGACTGAACTGAGCCTGCCTTGACTTTCTAACCCTTCGCTGACTATTCTTTTGGTATTCAATTGAATTTAATTTCACCTTCTTGTCTCAGCTTTTCACTGGCCTACTGGGGTACTCATCCTGATTTGTCCTCTGAATGACACCTTTACCCAGCTCTCTAGTATTCTTTCTGAAGAACTTCCTTTTACCAGCTGGATCTGCACACCCGCTCCAAGGATATTCTGTTAGCTTTATCACTGTCTTAATGATTCAATCACGTTGTGCAACTAATAATTTTGCAGGTTAGGCCATCACATGAACCCCCCAGAGATAGACAAGACTGTGTCCTATTAAAGACTGGGAGCCCATGAGATCTGCCTACAGACCATGGAAAAGACTAGGTAGTGGGAGCTGCTTTAGAACTTTGTACTTATCTGTTAGGTCCTAATCCACTCATCCTTCTTTACAGGTACTTTCACCCAGTCCAGAAAATGTCCTTCCTGCTCCTCCCTATTACTCCGGTGATCTAGCCAAGTGCAGAGGATATATCAGTCAATGTTAAATGAGGTTTGAGTTACAGCCACGTAGATCCCATACTGCTTGTTCCTGTGTGGCTTACCTGATGTTGCCCCTCACAGGCAGGACCTTTGCCTGGGCCACTCCCATCTGGGAACCCAAGCCCCCATTGTTTGACAACTCCACTACCTTCATTGAAACATTAGCATGGCAACTGAAACTGGATGGCCAGTCAATGCACTTATTATGGCTTTCAGGCATGTATTTCCTGATGTCATTAAAGGTGAAGTGATTTACAGGGACCTTCCAGAGGACTTGGAGGACCTTATACACCCTTGTCTTACCCTGGATCTTCATAGATGTGAGTTTCTGGTTGAGAAACAACAAGCAGAGAGTCTTCATGTAGATCCTAGCCTGGCTCCTCGATTCCAAGTTCCTATCCCCTTGCCCATCTCTTCTTCTCCTTTGATTCCTTCCTTTACTTCTGAAGCATCTAAGCAAGTGAATGCTATGCACCTCTCTGATCAAGGAAAGAGAAGATGCTGTGAGGTTTATGTCTCCACTGTGGCAATACAGGCCGCTTTGATCATTTATGCCCTAACAAGTGGAGAAACACCCAACATCAGAGATTGTCAGAGAGCCTCCTCTAAGCTGTCTCTATCTGGTCACATCTGGAATTCTTTGTCCTATCAGCCTTTCTTAGGAGGGGTTTAAACTAAATACCCAAGCCTTCATGAACTGCGAGGCTACTGGATGTTCTAATCACCTCCAATATTCCTAAAATCTTGCATAACCACATCCTTGGGTAAGGATTTTCATAATTTAACAGACCTCACTGTAAAAATCCTTGAAACCTCCTTTCCTTTAATCTAAGGGTGTCACCTGGTTATTTGATCAGGCCTTGGATTGACTTCTCATATACTTGTACATTGTGATAAGATATCCTCTTGGTCATCTTTTCGCTAGAGTAAATAAAGCAAGTTTGTTTAGTCGTTCCTAAAGATGAGCGAGCACCCCGATGCTCGGGTGCTCGGGTGCTCTGACCGAGCACCCCCTGATGCTCGAGTGCTCGGCCGAGCACCCGAGCCCCATTCAAATGAATGGGAGCACTCGAGCATTAAACCAGGCACCCCCTGCTCTGATGAGCGGAGGGTGCCTGGTCAATGTCCCCCTTCATCTCCGCTATGCCCCTCTTCCACAATGTCCCCCTTCATCTCCTATGCCATAGCGGAGATGAAGGGGGACATTGTGGAAGAGGGGCATAGCGGAGATGAAGGGGGACATTGTGGAAGAGGGGCATAGACTCTATGCCCCTCTTCCACAATGTCCCCCTTCATCTCCGCTATGCCCCTCTTCCACAATGTCCCCCTTCATCTCCTCTATGGCATAGGAGATGAAGGGGCACATTGTGGAAGACGGGCATAGCGGAGATGAAGGGGGACATTGTGGAAGAGGGGCATAGAGTCTATGCCCCTCTTCCATAATGTCCCCCTTCATCTCCGCAATGCCCCCTTCATCTCCGCAATGCCCCCGTACCTCCATTCCCTGGTGGTCCAGCGGAGCGTCTTCGGATCTGTGCCTCTTCCGGCACAGATCCTCTTCACCCGAGCATGTCGGGCGAGCACATGGCGGTACTCGTACGAGTACCGCCATGTGCAGAGCAGAGCGATGCTCGAGCCGATCCGAGCATCGGCCGAGCACGCTCGCTCAACACTAGTCGTTCCTCATATGTCAAGAACTTCAGTCCTTTAGAAAGCCTTTTCTATGGCACCTGACTTAGCTCATCCAGATCCCACAAAGGCCTTTGTGTGGAAGTGGATGCATCTGAGGTTGGAATTGATGTAGTGCTATTACATAGGACTACTATTCAGTGTCCTTTCCATCGGTGTCCCTTCCCGTAAGTTTACTCCTGCTGAGATAACTACGATATTACTGACAAGGAGCTTCTGACAATTAAAGAGGCACTGGAAGAATGAAGACATCTGCTGGAGGGAGTAGCATATCCTGTTATGGTCCTCATATATCACAAGAACCCCACCTACCTTCAAAATGCCAAGTGTCTCAACCAACATCAGGCCAGATGAGCTCTCTTTTTCATGAAATTCAAATCTCAAATATCTTATCGGTCTGGGTCCAGGAACATGAAGGCTGATGCTTTGCCCAGACAGGTCCCTCAGAGTCACTTCAGCACCAAAGATCCCAGTTCTATCCTACCTTCTACCACTTTCTTGTGGCCTTGTCACACAGAGGCTAATGGTCAGGCAGGCTAGGAGCGTACGAGTAGTCAGCCAGAGCCACAGGTCAGACAAGCCAGGGATACACTGAGCAAGATAGGAGCCAGAGCCGGAGGACAGACAAACCAAGGACTACACGGATCGAGGTCAGAACCAATGTGGGTAGTCAGACAAGCCGGGGTGAACAAGGAGCGAGGTAGTCAGCCAGAGCCACAGGTCAGAACCAATATGGGTAGTCAGTCAAGCTGGGGTCATACACGGAGCGAGTAAGTCAGCCAGAGCCACAGGTCAGAACCTATTTTGGTAGTCAGACAAGCCAGGGTTAACAAGGAGCGAGTTAGTGAGCCAGAGTCAGAGGTCAGAACCAATGTGGGTAGTCAGACAAGCCGGGATCATACACAGAGCAGATTCTCAGATAAGCACAGGTAACAACAGAGCACAAGAGTAGCTAACAGTAACACCACATAAAAGCAATGACTCCCAGGCCCAGGGAGGTTTATAAAGGAGCAGAAGGAGGCAGGACCCAATTAGGCCACCCAGAATAGGCCCATAAACAGGTGTCCATGCTCGTGACTGTTATCTGATGTAGCAATGAGGAAGTGGCCGGAGGCCACTGCAAAGGTAAGGAATCACAGGATAGACCAAGGGAGACTGTGTTAGTACCCCCCCCTTAACAACCTCTCCCCAGAGGAAGAGGACCAGCACTAGAGGCAGTGTGGGAGTGGAATTCACGGAGAAGCGCAGGTGCATGCAGATGTCTCTTAGAGACCCAGGAATGCTCCTCAGGTCCATAGCCTTTCCAGTACACCAAATATTGTACCCGGCCTCTGACCATGCGACAGTCCAGGATACTCTGTACTTTGTATTCCTCATGGTCCCCACCTTGAACGGGTCTGGGACGGATTGAAACCTTAGTATAATGGTTACAAACCAGAGGTTTGAGTAGTGAGACAGGAAACACATTGGAAATGCGCAAGTTAGCGGGAAGCTCGAGGGCATACATCACAGGGTTAATCTTGCAGAGAACCTGAAAGGTACCCACAAATGGTGGAGCCAGCTTTTTACAAGGCACCTGGAGATTGAGATTGCTTGAGGAGAACCAGACTCTCTTTCCCACCCGGAACACCAGAGCTGGTAATCACCTATGGTCTGCTTGTCGCTTATAGCGCATCATGGAACTCTGCAGGGATCTCTGTACCCGTACCCATGTGGAGCGGAGCGCCCTCAAGTGCTCCTCCAGAGCAGGAAAGTTCTGTGCCTCGAATGACTCAGGCAGGAGAGAAGGTTGGAACCTATAATTAATCAGAAAGGGAGAGTTCCAAGAGGAGGAATAAACTGCACTATTTCTGGCTGGCTCCTCCCATGGTAACAAGTTCACCCAGTTGTCACGATGGTCAGAAATGAAACAACAGAGAAACTGTTCCATCGCCTGATTGGACCTTTCAGCAGCGCCATTCGACTGTGGGTAGTAAGCTCAGGAGAACGAGAGCTGGATCCCCATCTGACCTCAAAAAGCTTTCCAGAAACGTGACACAAACTGGCTCACGCGATACGAGACCACCACCTTGGGTATACCATGGAGACGAACTACCTCCTTCACAAAGATCTCGGCCAACTCTTTGGAGGAGGGGGGTCCCTTAAGAGGCACTAAATGGTCAATCTTCGAAAATCTACCCACGAGAATGACTGTGTAACCCTCAGAGATTTGCAACTCAACCATAAAGTTAATTGACAAGTGAGACCATGGACGCTCCCCGTTCCGGATGGGCTGCAGGAAGCAGACCGGCAGGTGACGAGGAGACTTAATCCACGCACAAGTGGAACATGCTGAAACAAACGCGGAACAGTCTGCCCTCATGCTGGGCCACCAAAAAATGTCTGGACATCGACCATATCAGTTGGTCTCTACCAACATGTCCTGCAGCCTTAGAGGAATGGTATGTTTCCAGAAGTCTGTACGGAGGGATTCAGGCACAAAACATCTCCCATTAGGTCTCTCCGTCGGGGGGGGGGAAGCCTGGGCAGCCAAAATCTCCTTGCCCAGCGGAGATGTAATACTGGTGCGTATCGTAGCCAAGATACAGTTGGGAGGAATAACAGGCACCGGAGGAGATTCCTCCTGAGACTCGGACCCAAATTGTAGAATGAGAGCATCCGCTCTAATAATTTTGGTACCAGGAAGGTAGGAAACCACAAAATTAAACCTCGAAAGGAAGAGGGCCCATCTGGCCTGACGTGAAGACAACCTTTTAGCCCTCGATAAATATGTGAGGTTTTTGTGATCTGTCAGTATCAGGATCGGAACCGCTGTGCCCTCCAGCAGATAACGCCATTCTTTCAAGGCCAAGATGATGGTGAGCAATTCCCAATTGCCCACATCATATAAACTCTCAGCCTTCGACAGTTTTTTTTAGAGAAAAAGCCGCATGGCAGCCATGGCTTACCAGGACACATGCACTGGGACAGCAACGCACCCACACCGGACTGCAAGGCATCCACCTTCAGTGTAAATGTCAGGGAGGGGTTCGGGTGGGATAATTTTGGGGCCTTCGCAAAGGCGGACTTCAAGTCTTCAAACGCCTGAAGTGCTTCAGGTGTCCAGTCTGAAGGATTAGAGCCCCTCTTAGTCATGTCAGTGAGTGGTTTCACAACTGAGTAAAAGTTTTGTATAAATTTTTTGTAATAATTAGTGTAGCCCAGGAACCTCTGTATGGATCTTATCCCAACAGGAAGCAGCCACTGCAAGACAGCAGACAGTTTTTGCGGATCCATGGCCAGACCAGTGGATGAAATCACGTATCCCAAGAAGGTCACCTGGGATTTGTGGAATTCACATTTTTCTAATTTGCATAACAACTTGTTCTCTCTTAACAGTTGTAGAACCCAGGCTACATCTGCTCTATGTGTCTCCAAGGTAGGAGAAAGGATGTGTATATCATCCAAATAAACTACAACACAGCTTTGGAGTAGGTCTCTTAAAATGTCATTAGTGAACTCCTGGAAGACAGCGGGAGCTTTGCACAATCCGAAAGTCATAACCAAATACTAATAGTGCCCGCTCCGAGTATTAAACGCTGTCTTCCATTCAGCACCCTCCCTTATTCGTACCAAGTTGCATGTGGACCTCAAGCCAGGTTTTGTGAAAATTGTCAAGCCTTTGATATGATCAAATAGCTCCGTGATCAATGGTATAGGATAAGCTTTTTATACCATTATCTTATTTAGGCCCCTGAAATCAATACATGGTCTGAGCTCCCCATCATTTTTCTTCACGAAAAAGAAGCCTGCACCTGCAGGGGAGGAAGACTTCCGAATAATGCCCCTAGCTAGGGCATTTTCCACATAGTCCACCATGGCCTTGTTCTCCTCCACCGACAAGGGATAAACTCGGCCCCTAGGAGGTCTGGCCCCTGGTAATAGATCAACAGTACAATCGTAGGGCCTGTGTGGCGGCAATGTACTGGCCTCTACCTTATTAAATACCTCTTTGTAGGCCTGATATTCAGCAGGTAACAAAGTAGAGGTACACAATATTCTTGTAGGCTGCTGGAGGCAAGACCTCGCACATAGAGATGACCACTACAGGATGTCACAGGTTTGCCAATCAATTCTAGGGTTGTGAGTCTGCAGCCATGGAAGCCCCAGAATGATGGCATGATGGGGGGAATGTATCACCTGGAACTGTTGTGTCTCCACATGGAGTGCCCCTACCCTCAGAGACAAGGGATGAGTCTCATGAGTAACTTGTGCCGGCTGTAGAGGTCTGCCGTCAATAGCCTCAATGGCCAATGGAGAGGAGTAAGGCATCAATGGAATAGCTTGTTTGGCCGCGAAGTCTGCATCAGTGAAAAACCCAGCGGCCCCTGAGTCCAGTAGTGCCGGAGCCACCACAGAAGACTTGGCCCAGGATAGTATGACTTCAAAAATCGGCTTGTCCATTGCTGTCTCTAGGGACTGTGAAATTCCACCCAGGGTCTGTCCCCTACTTGACTCTAGTTGAGGGCATTTTCCAGGCTGAATAGGGAAAGCACTCAGCAAATGGCCAGGTTCCTCACAGTATAAGCAAAGGCTCCTCCTCCTGTGCCAAGCACTCTCCTCCTCAGAAAGGTGTGTAAAGCCTAGCTGCATATGTTCCTCCCTGCGGCTTCAGAATTAGGAGGTGAGGGAGGACAGGGTGGGCCTGAGAAACTAGGTGCCAAGTGGAGTAAAGTTTTATGCCCATGCTCTTTGAATGAAGGCCTCTCACGGATTCTTGTGTCTAACAGGATGGTGACTGGGATCAGCTCCTCCAGATCACCAGGCAGTGTCACAGTTACCTTATATCCAGCTATGCCTTGTGGGTTGACGCAGGTAGTGTATGGCCATAAATGGCGCTGCAGCGTCATCCCAGGCGTCACTTCTGGGACTGGGTCTGGGCACGCTGGGCACCTTCAGCGGCCGCCCATGTCCTTGTGCAAAGCGGACACGCTCCTCGAGATGACGCAGTGATGGGTCTGAGGGTTGGTGTATATCGGCTCCATGCGTCACTTTCGCACGAGTGGTTGCCATAATGATGCGGGGAAGGTTCGGAGAGTGACTCATCGCAATCCCATGAGTCACTTTCGGGCGCGAGGTTGCTAAATGGCACAGGGTCCTGTCTTATACTATTGGGACTAGAGAGCTTCACCTGTCTACTTCCTGGCTGCCTTTTTAAGGGTAACTAGTTCCTCTCTCAGTTATCCTTACGTTGTTGTTCAATGCAGTCATTATTCCTGTTGCTCCTGTATCCTGTGTATGACCTGGCTTGTCTGACTATCCATTCTGGTGCTGACCTGTGGCTCTGTCTGACTATTCTCTCGATGCGCTCCTTCTTGTCTGAGACATCCAATCTGGTGCAGACCTGTGGCTCTGGCTGAGTACTCGTTCTGTGTATGACCCTGGTTTGTCTGACTAATCCATTCTGGTGCTGACCTGGGGCTCTGTCCAACTATCCTCCCAGTGTTTCCTACTTCCAGTGGACATCATATCTGGTGCAGACCTGTGGCTCTGGCTGCCTACCCGCTCTGAGTATGAACCTGGCCTTGTCTGACTATCCCAGCTCCTCTCCGCTTGGTGGATCCGTTCCCTACAGATATCCATCTTGGTGCAGACCTGGGGCTCTGGCAGGCCCCGGCTTTACTGACTGCAGAGGTGAGCCAGTAGTCTCCCTTGTTACTTCTGACGGGAAGCTGTAGGTTCCGTGCAGCGTTCCTCATATCCCTTGAGACTCCAGTTGGCTCCGGCCTAGTCTCCAGCAGCTGAGATAGACTGTAGGCAGGCTCCTATTTCTGATAGAGTCCTTAGCCTCTCAGTCATCTTCTGCCCATTTTCTCATTTGCTTTTCATTATTATTATTATTTCTAATAAAGGTGAATTAACTATACCGTCTGACTCCTTGTCTTGTTTGTGAACGATAACAGTACGTAAGGGTCATGACTACAGACGGTAATAGTTACAGAAAATATTGGACAGGATGCAGGTATAAGATCAACATATTGATCATTTGTCATTGGCTTTGCAGACACTGCTTAAAGGGATAGTAATACTTAAAATGTAAAAAAAAATATGTTGTAGGGTTTATCCTCATGAGTAAAACAAGAGTACTCCCACTGCTGAAAGGTGTTTCATTCAAAAGTTATTAATTTTCAAAGTTGAATTTTTAGGTGCAATATCACAGTGGCCTGAAATTGTACAGTGGCGCTGTTGCTACACCATCCTATGGAGATTTATGGTCAATTGACCAGAGCTATCCATAGGATCATGTAGCAACAGCGCCACTGTACAATTTCAGGCCACTGTGATATTGCACCTAAAAAATTCAACTTTGAAAATTAATAACTTTTGAATGAAACACCTTTCAGCAGTGGGAGTACTCTTGTTTTACTCAGGGGGATAAACCCTAGAAAATATTTTTTTTTACATTTTAAGTATTACTATCCCTTTAATCGGACTGCTCACTTACAACGCTCTAACCCTCAACCGGTGGCCACCCCAGCTCCTTCCTTGGCACCGGTAGTTCTGAACGTCTCTGATTCTGGATTGGTCAGAGGGTTGTCTGGATCCGCTCCACTCCCACAGCGCTATAGTGGGGATCCTGAACTTTATCGCGGATATTTGAATCAGTTGGGCATTTACCCTGAATTTATTCCACATGCTTTTCCTAATGAACGCACTAAGGTTGGGCTGATGATTTCGCTCCTTTCTGGCAAGACATTGGCATGGGCTAATCCTTTATTGGAAACAGACAAACCCATAATATACAACATTAATGAATTTGTGGCCTCCTTCAAACATGTTTTCCCTGTGCTAGGTCACGCGACTTCTGCTTCTACTGTACTGTGGCTGAGTTCCAAACCCTGGCAGCCGAGGTGGGGTGGAACAATGAGGCTCTCGTAGCCGCCTTCTCACAAGGGCTTTGTGACTATGTGAAGGATGAAATTGCTGCCCACAATTTACCTAAAAGTTTGGATGAAGTAATATCTTTTATCATACTGATTGACAATCAGGTCTGGGAGAGACCCTCATTTAAGGAGCACCTGTGGAGGTATCCTGCCAGAACAACCTCGCACTTAACTTGCCCACCCAGTCCTCCCTCACCTCCCATGCCTCCTGGTTCTGACTGGGTAGGTGGTGAGCCTATGCAGGTTGGGGCCACCAGGCTGTCTGCAGAGGAGAGGGCCTTTCGGAGGAGGGAGGGACTGTGTCTCTACTGTGGGAGACCTGGACATGTATTAAGGTCTTGTCCGGTACGTCCGGGAAACACCTGCACCTAAGATCCTGTCGGGGACAGATCTTAGGTGGCATTCCTCAGTCCCCTGAAGCCCCGCAGGATAAACCCATGCTTGAGGCAGTTCTTACATGGGCTAATGAGTCTATCTCTGTTTTTGCACTTATAGACTCTGGTGTGGCGGTTTATTTTATAAACGCCACTTTTGCTGACCAGAATGGTATCCCTTTACAAGCATGCGCCTCTCCTTTGGCTGTTGAAGCCATCGATGGCAGACCCCTGCTGCCATCACACATTACACATGAGACGTCTCCACTAACCCTGAAAGTGGGAGCCCTCCATAAAGAAACCCTGAAGTTTCAGGTTATCAACTCTCCTCACTATGCCATCATCCTAGGATTTCCTTGGTTACAGGCACATAACCCTAGGATTGATTGGAGTACTTGTGAAATATTGTCTTGGGATCCACATTGTGATAAGACCTGTCTATCACTCTCCATTAGACTAGCGTGTGCCGAGTCTTCTGGCCTACCGGAGGTCTATTCACAGTGATTGGATGTGTTTAATAAAGCCCAGGCCGGAACATTACCTCCTCATAGGACTTATGATTGTTCAATCGACTTACTGCCTGGTACTACACAGCCTAGGGTGTCATATATATCCTCTGTCTTTGGAGGAGAACAGGGCTATGGAGAAGTATGTTGCCGATGCTCTGGAAAGAGGCATCATTCACAAATCCACATCCCCTGCTGGTGCTTGATTTTTTTTGTTAAAAAGAAAAATGGAGAATTGCATCCATATATTGACTTCTGTGGCTTAAATAAATTGATGGTTAAGAAATCTTATCTGATACCCCTGATTACGGAACTATTTGACCGTCTCAAAGGTTCAAAAAATTTTTATGAAACTGGATTTGAGGGCGGCTTACAATTTGGTCAGAATGAAGGAGGGCCATGAATGGAAGACAACCTTTAACACCCGGAGCAGGCATTATGAATACCTTGTAATGCCCTTTGTTCTTTGCAGTGCTCCTGCTGTGTTTCAGGAATTCATCAATGATGTTCTAAGAGATCTATTACATAGTTGCGTTGTGGTCTATCTGGATGACATTCTCATTAATTTTCCTACATTGGAGACCCATAGTTCAGCTGTATCCAAAGTCCTAAGATTATTGAGAGAAAACAACTTGTTTTGCAAATTTCACAGACCTCAGGTGACCTTTCTGGGGTACGTTATTTACTCATCTGGTTTGGCCAGTGTTACAATGGCCTTGTCCGGAAGGACTTAAGTCAATTCAATGATTCCTGGGATTTGCTAATTACTACCGGAAGTTTATTAAAAATTTCTCGACTATTGTCAAACCGATCACCGATATGACCCGTAAAGGTGCTGAGGTCACAGAATGGTCTCCTAGTGCGTTGCTAGCCTTTGAAGACCTCAAAGCAGCATTCATGACAGCCCCCATTCTGGTGCATTTGAATCCCGCCCTGCCCTTTACTCTGGAAGTTGATGTGTCTGAGATTGGAGTAGGCACCCTACTTTCTCAACGCTCAGCCCCAGGGGAGGCCTTGCGCCCATGTGGCTATATCTCTAAAAAACTGTCTAAGACAGAGATGGTATATCAGATTGGGGCCCATACAAAGGTAAGGAATCACAGGATAGCCCAAGGGAGACTGTGATAGCAACTCATTTTTCTCCTATTGCAACACATTTTTCACCTATGTTTCCTATGGTGCAACATTTACCAGGACAATATTAATTCTTCTGAGAGCTGTAGTGGAGAAATAAGTAGTTGAAAGTCAAAGTTGTGAGAACTACGGCAACATATGCGTGCCTTGAAAATTTTGTTAGCATGTAGAGTGCAATTGTCTTTTTCCCACAACATTAACGTCCTGCTTAAGTGACACTGGCACATATTCATGATGATGTCAAGTAATAAAAAAAAAATTACAACCTACAATGTGGCAGATGTGTATGGTGGTGGTAATGGGGGACTGGCGTGGTATGATTGGTGGGACCTTGACAAATTGCATCCAGCCCGGGATTAGAGGGATCATCATCATTTATTGCAACCATTGCTGCAGTCAGTTTCAGAACTACCACTTCACTCCCTCGTCCCTACACTGCTCCATCTTTCCTCCTCCCCCTGCCCCTTGTGCATTTGCTGGACATTACTCAACTACTGTGTGTGTTTTTACTCTCTGCAGTACACACAGTGTGATGTCTTGCCTTAGCCATCAACAAAATTCTCAATGTCGTCTGCTGTCTATCAAGTCTGCCTCAGTCACAGAGCTCACATTAGACTGTCAGTCAGTCATCTGTCTGTCACCTAATATATTTATGTGTTTAATTATTTATGTATTAATTTTTTAAAAATGTTATTTTTTGTTTTATTTTTTAAAGTTGTCCACCCTATCTTATCACAGACAATCCAAACAAAATTATAACTAACAACCAAAATCAACAACTTCTTTCTCCAGAGTTCCCCAGCACAGAGACAAAAACAAAATCAGCAAACAATTTGGACCCCAGCTGCCTGTGTCTATCCAGTCAGTCACACCACATTTTGGGGTATTTGGGGTCAACCTCCTCCCTCCCTTCTTCTACACCAGAGTGCCCCCAGACTCCCCTAATACAGAAAACAAATGTCCTACCTAAAAGACTCACTAAACTAAGCTTCATGTCCACTTTATTGCCTATCTTCTCTAGCTCAAAAACACGCTGAATTATCTTCTTACAAACACAGAATGACACGTGACACCCTTTTATATGGCTGTAGAAAAGTAGAGAAAACTTTCATGTGGTGGGGAAAAATGTTTCTTCCCAATGATTTCAATGCAATGAGCTAGGTGGAAAAAGTGGGAAAATGGCACTTTTCACAGGAAATTATTCGCCAAGCAGGCAAAAAGTTTTCACCCATCCCTACACAAACCCTTGCATTTTATGCCACTTACATCTAGGCCAGAGGTAATTCAGTGGAGTCAAAATTCCTGTTTAGCAGGCAACCCAGGAATACGAATGACTATATAATAAAATCTGCAAACAAGCAATTAAGGTAGCTAAAATTGAAAATGAAAGAAACGTTGCAAATGATAGCAAGAAAAACCCTAAACAATTCTACAAATATATTAATAACAAAATGTTAAGGTTGATATTGGTCCTCTTAGGACTGTGACAGGTGAATTGATTAGTGAGGATAAGGCTATGGCCGATACCCTAAATACATTCTTTGCTTCAGTATATACAAATGAAACAGTAATGAGAGGCTATGGGCAAACAGACAAAACCATGGAATTTCCTCCATCATGTACATGGCTTGCTGAGGACAAGGTCCAAAAGAGACTAGAGAGGGTTATGGTGAACAAAGCACCTGGACCTGACAGTATACACCCAAGGGTACTTAAAAAACTTCAGTAATAGCAAGACCATTATACTTAACCCTTTGAGTGCCAGAGGGGTCTGCAATACATTTATTGATTCACTTTCATCAGGCATAGTGCCCTGTGACTGGAGAAAAGCTGATGTAGTTCCATTGTTTAAAAAGGGAGCAAGATCCAAACCAGGAAATAATAGACCTGTGACCTTGACCTCCATATGGAGTAAGACACTAGAAGGGTTACTAACTGACAGTATACAGAACTATGTGAAAGCAAACAATATTATTAGTAGGAATCAACATAGTTTCATGAAGAATGGATCATGTCAGACTAATTTAATTGCATTTTATGAAAGAGTAAGTAGTAATTTGAACAAGGCAATTGTAATATACTTGGATTTTGCAAAAACCTTTGATCCAGGGCCTCACAACAGGTTACTGCATAAATCAAAAAGCTTCAGTTTGAGCGGTGTTATCTGTACATGGATTGAGAACTGGTTATATGATAGATGGCCGAGAGTTGTTGTGAATGGAACCTTTTCAAACTGGTCTAAAGTTATACGTGGGGTGCCACAGGGTTCAGTCCTGGGCTAAATGCTTTTTAAACTGTTTATTAATGATCTTGAGGTGGGAATTGAAAGTAGAGTCTCAATCTTTGCTGATGACACTAAGCAATGTAATGAAATACATACAGAGCTGGATGTTTTTTCTCCGCAGACGGATTTAGATAAACTGAGTGAATGGGCAGATGACATTTAATGCAGATAAATGTAAGGTCATGTTCTTGGGCTGTAGAAACAAACTTGATACAGATAATCTAAATGGGAAACAACTCATTAGCGAAAGAGATTTAGGAGTACTGATAGACGATAGACTTCACAGCAGTGTGCAGAGTCACTCAGCTGCTGCAAGAGCAAATAGGGTACTAGCCTGAATAAAAAGAGGTATAGATGCAAGGGTTGCTAATATTATCTGACCTCTGTAAAAATCCTTGTTTAGGCCTCATCTAGAATACGGAGTACAATTTTGGGTGCCAGTTCTTAAAAAATCTATTGTTGAACTGGTGATGGTGCAGAGACTTGCAACAAAAGTGATTACGGGATTGGAGGATCTTCGTTATAAAGAGAGATTAGCCAAACTGGGTTTGTTTACATTAGAGAAGAGACGTCTAAGGGGTGATATAGTTACCATTTACAAATACATTCAATATTAATACAAAGAACTAGCCAATGAGTTATTTATGCAAAGAGCTGAGCTAAGAACAAGAGGTCATCCATTAAGACAGCAGTTCTCAACCTTTCTAGTGCTGCAACCCTTTGATAAAATTTCCAAAGTTGTGGCGACCCCTAACAGTAAAATTATTTTGTTGCTCCTTCATCGCTGTAATTACTGAATTACTCCGTTATAAAGAAATCCCTACTGTTCCAAGGCCGGAAGCCAGGCACCAGCGCAGACATCATTACAAGTTTTACATATTAAAATAGACAAAAAAACAATTTTCTGATGGTTTTAGGCGACTCCTGGTAAATCGTCATTCGACCCCCAAAGGGGTCCTGACCCACAGGTTGAGAACCGCTGCATTAAGACTACAGGAAAGGCACTTTCGACTAAAACAAAGGCAGGGATTCTTTACAGTATGGTCTCTAAAGCTATGGAATTCTTTCTCATGATGTTGTACTTGCAGATAATGCAACTGCTTTCAAAAAAGCAATGGCTGTCTACCTAGCATAGAATTATGTTGAACATTATGACAGATGGCTTAAATGCAGATAGGATGTGGATCCAGGGAACTATCTAACTGCCATTTGGAGTCAGGAAGGTTTTTTTACCCACTTGGGGCTAAATTGGAAATGGCTTCAGAGGGTTTGCTTTCCTCTGGATCAACAGGGATGTTTTTGGCATGTGCTGGACTTGATGGATGCATGTCTTTTTTCAGCCTCATCAACTATGTTACTATTATTGTTCCATTCCTTTTGGGGGCCAGAGATGGGGCATGATATTTCTGTGGAAGCTTGTGAAGTTTGTGCCCAGACCAAGATTCCTCGTATTCAACCAATTGGGCTACTACATCCTCTGCCTATACCCTATAAATCCTGGAACTGCATAGTGATGGAAATTGTCATGTGTACAATACTAGAGAAGGGGAAAAGGAAAAAAAACACATTTTTGAGAAGTACAGAACGCCACTTCTGAGGAAATTCGAGAAGTGCTGTGCACTTATAATTGCTTCTTATTTTTGGTTTTGTTTATCAGACCATTTTGTGCTCTATTTTATTTTATATTTTGGTTGTTGTCTCTGTTCACGGAGTTTGAGGAAAATGTTTTTAAATAATACAGACACATACTAGTATCCACTAAAAAACAATCATGTTGACTCACTGTATGGTGGCCCCAGGCAGCCAGATGGTCAGCCAGAAGATTTATGGCTTTGCAGGTGGATGTTCATGTTTGACAGCTGCAGGAGGATTGTGACAGTGGGGCTAGACTCACAAGAAGAGAGGAGTGCTGTGAGGCATGCAAGTTGCTTCACAATCTGAACACATCTCACCTCCTACTAAATGAGATACACAGAAATCTTTCATGCCCATGGGATCACTGTTTCATAAATAACATGTGTTTCAAAGTGTAGGATGGGGTCAAAGTAGGATATCATCACTGTCTTCTGCATCTTAGCTTGAACTGCTGTATGAAGGGAACCTTTTGCAGGTGCCTACCTTCATATCATAAGGGCCAACAAATTAGATCACACACATGCAAAATATAGATACTAAACCCATTTCAGAATTGCTCTGCAAATGTGGAGATAATCTATTTATTTTTAGTATATATACATTTTTTCCTTTAACATTTCTTTTTGCCGTAAAGAAAATATACCCACTAAATTTTTTACCACTTTGTAGCCTACTCTCATAGTTATGGATGACAGCAGGATGCCCTACAATGAAATGCACCCTGGAGCCATGCATAGCTGGTGTTCCTGAGTGATGCAGGCAAGTTATGTGCAGACAAGATGGTGAATCAACAGATGAAGATTTCTCCTGTGTGTGTTCTTTGGATTTTATGGGAAAATTGCTAATGACTAGTGGCTGGAGGGGTTCAAGTGTGAGCACACAGTACCATCATGCACGGGCACTATGACCTTTATAATCCAATTATGTACAGTAAATTATGACTGGTACCTCATGCACTGATACCATGGGTGAATATTTTACATTTTTCTTACAAATATTAAATGAAATGCATGCTTTCCCCAAAAACAGAGATGATGTTTCACATTGCTTTTCACAATGAAATTACATTTTAACTTAGTTGTTTATGGAAAGACAATATATACTTTGTTATCCATATAGATTACAATTGTTACCCTTCCTGACCCTGAGATGATAACTTTTTTTGTTTGGAGCACAATAAGGTTGTATTGTGGAATTTAATTGTCCATTACCACAGAATGTTCCATATATGGAGATAGCCAAAACATGACTTTTTCTTTTTATGAATTGGAAACCCTCCCACAACTTTTCCCTTATGTCTAGCCTTTGAAAAGACAATACATGACATTCACAGCTCTAAAATCACGTCTTAATCAGATTAAATTGTGGTGGTGGGGGGGGGTTCACTCTTTAAAATAGCTGTGTTGAATGTTTCTCTTATTCCCATGTACTAACAAGATGACACTATTATGTTTACATAATTAGACATTCAGGAGGTCAGTACACATGTACACCTAGTCCCGGTTGGTTAGATGTCATGGACACATTCACAGCTGGTACTTTTTGATCAGCTCATTTTGCCAATTCCTTTTCTTGTTAGGGAACGCCATTGGTATCTTGATCCTTCGAAATTCCTCTATACACTTGACCAATTCCCCCTCTAATGCCTTCTTCTCCTCACTGAGCTGAGAGGACTTTGGGTCATTCTTTATGCCATTTTTATTTAATTCTCCTTCCATGCTGTTCCTACATGAAGCTGTTACCTCTCCATCTGTATGGTTCTCATGAGACTGGGACAAGTCTAACGTGCTGGGGCGAGGAGGACATTCTTCATTGGACTCCTGGCAGGAAATTACTGTAGGTAGAATATCTTTGATTGGAAGGTCTGTGTAAATTTTAGATGACTCATGGCTATCCAAGCTGAAGCTCGAAAGCTCATTTCCACTGTCCGGATCACATTTTTCTTTTGGAGTTGGTGGTGGTGTAGAATTGCAGTTCTTTGTCTCTTCTACCACATCTTCATCTGGAAGTATGACAAGAGAAAGGAAGTTATTATGATGAATTATACCTAGAAATTTGTTTTTTTTATTACAAATATATTATCTGTAGGACGCAACAAAGGAAATTGTAACATTTTGAAATATGAAAAGCTATATGTATATGTATATGAGGAAATAAGTAAAGAATATTAATATGGAGTGGAAACAGTAATCCAAAGGAACAGAATGAATCAAAGGGACCGTGTTTGAATTTTCTTGGTCACTAGCCATTTAGTGTTAATATATTAAAGCTTCTTATATGAAGGAAGAAAACATTCCTCATTATTAATGACTGAAATTTCCATAATACTTTTTACATTTAACAAAATGAAGGCCTTTAGAAATGTCACTTCCTTGCATACCACTGTGTCAGAATACAGAGTCCTGGTGAGATTTGGAGATGGATTTGAACAGTGTGTATAATGACCAAGGTGACAGATGTCTATGTTTACAATTTGGAGATACAATGCTAAGGTTAATTTATGGCATAGAAAGTCTGAATTCTAAAGCAGAGTTTATTACCTGCCAAGGATTAAAGGATTGCCTGCTTGCATTGTGTGTATACTTTATAAAAGAAAGAATTCATCCTTTTTTATTATTAATTTGCAAACTTTACATCATATATATCCTCATGCCATTGTAATATGGGAAAGTTTAAGGGGTTACGAGTGATGATGACCTATCACAGTTTATAATAGATTATTGGATCAAGGTGGAGGAGTTGACTAAATCAGTAACTTATACATTTTTTCTAATCACCAGAAAAAAAAAATTTCATGAATGGGCAGAGCTAAATCTACTAAGTGGCAGGCATAAACATTATTGTTAAAAATCATGCCTATTCAAAATAAAGACAATGGTTCAAAGCAGTGAAAGGATGGATAGAGGAAAGGGGGTTTAAAAGTAAATGGTAGAGTTTAAATGTGGCAGTGGAAGTAACCCAGGTCTGGAGCTGCCCACCCTTACAAAACTCCTTGAGTTCTTGGAACCCTAGCATGGGGTGAAATCATCATGCTGGGAAGGCACATTTCCTGAAAAGGTTTACAGCTATAGTGATGCACTGAGACAGATGACAAAGCCCCCAAGAATTACTAATGGGCTTATTTGAGGCATATCAAGTACAATGGTGTAAACAAGTTTAAATAGTGATGTCTGTATCTATAAAAAATGAAAGTCACTTGCAGGTAAAATGTGTGGGTCTGTACAGGCCTGTGGCCTTTGCCAGAACTGTTGCCTCTCAAAAATATTTTCTTTGACAAATAGATGCATGTGAAGCCCCATATGGAGTTGTGAAAGTGTTCTCTAGAAGGACATTTTTCTCTTCCCTACATGTGTTCCTTGCAAGGACGTTTCCATGCAAGGAACACATGTACACCTTTCTTTAGTCTCACTTCTCGAACTGTGCTTTAGACAGAAGTGGGCAAGGTGCTCAACCCCCTTTTCTACTCAGATCACAGCAGATATAATAATGTCAAAAAAAAGAGAACAGCTTTGTATAGTATCTATGTGCAATGAAATCTGGTCCTGTGTGGGTAGCCAAGTAGAAGTAGGCAGTTACTGGATGGGTGGAGGACCTGGAAGTCTGGGAAAGGACTCTCTCCTTTATGTGTTCTCATTCCCTTTTTCTTTCTTTTTTTCTCTCTCAGTTTTTCTATATATATTTTTCTTTCTTATCCCCTCTCTCCTCTCTCTCCTCATGGCATTTCTGAGCTGGTTCACCATATCTCAGAATTTTCTGAAGCTGTGATCAACCTATCTATGTACCAAATTGTAGGATATTCACTTTTCTCTACTAAAGAGTTATTTGGAGGAACATTTAGTGCTTCTGATATTTCTCTCCTATGAATCCTATTTCTAGTTTCCTATCACGGTGCCCGTGTTATTACTGGCAACATTTTGACAGTGCTTCTTTCGGATTCAGTTTTATTGGCTAACGCGGTGTAGCTCCTCCCAGTGATAACTCTTAAATACTGAGCCCTGTCATTGCAGCTTTGCCCTTTCGTGGTGTTCCCGTTACTAAGCGCTGGCTCCAATATTCGTGTGTTTCCCGTGTATGACTACTCTGCCTGTATTGTTCCTGCCCTGCGTACCGAACCGGATTGGCTGACGTTCCTGCTCTGTGTACCGACCCGGCCTGACTGACGTTCCTGCTCTGTGTATCGACCCGGCCTGAATGACATTCCTGCTCTGTGTACCGACCCGGCCTGGCTGTTGCTCCTGTTCTGGGTGCCAACCTGGGCCTGCTTACTGTTCCATCCGGTATCCGGTTAAAGGCCTGTCTCCAATCTCTCTGTCCACAGACAGATCCGTTGTTGCCTCCGTTGCTGCTCTGGCAGCCTTGTACTGTTACCTGATCAGTTTTGTGCCTCGTTATTCATCTGGTGCTCGTAGCACCCATTCGGTAGCACCACGGTACGCTTGACCTATACTGCCCTAGCTGAGGTTGGGTTATCTTGGGTGCCTCAGGCATTATCTTTTCTGGCAGTAAACTCTGGCAGGTCTGAGCGTTTGTTAACCCCTTGTGGGTTGGTGCCTGGCACATTGGGTACAGGTGTTACAGTTCCTGAGTGGCGTTATTCCGTGCCTCTGTGGCAGTCCTCCGTTGGCAGCTCCGGTAGTCTACCGTTTGTCCAGGGCCTCCGTTACTTTCGTGGCGCCATTGTGTCACTCTCGGCGTAGAGAGTGTACTTAGGGCCATTGCACTATTAGGGCCTATCTGTCCTCCCGGCCTAATAGTAACCACATTTATCTTTCTAGTTTGGATTCACACGAACTGTGCCTGACCTGTGTCAGTATTGTATTGTGTATTGTATATACTGGACCTGTGTGGTTACTTATAACTGTAACCTGACCTGTGTCAGTAGTGTTCTGTATTCATACCTACTGGACCCGTGTGGGTCATTCTGTACTGTGATTCTTTAATAAAGTTGCATTTTAACCTTAACCTAATGTGTCTGAGTGTCCATAAAACCATGTCATTTCCGTTACCTTGTACAACAGAAAGAGATACTTGTGGCAGTGAATCCTGCCCAGCATCCTGGACAGTTATATTAGTCCCTGAAATAGAAAAGCAAAACAGTGAGCCAGAAAACAAATTACATTCAGTACACTGATGGGGGTTGTCTTTAATTGTAATCCCTTGCATGCTAGAGGCATCTTTAGAATCCATGGAAATATCCCTATTTGCATTTGGGGTCACAACTAAGAAAACAAAATAAATGTTGCATAGTAGGCATGACAATTAAAATAATGTACAGCGTTTTGTGTCATTCCAATAAGGTATATGAATTTACCCAACTGATATTATTAACATAGTAAATTAGTAACATAGTAAATTAGGTTGAATAAAGACACAAGTTCATCAAGTTCAACCCTTGCCTCATAGCCCAGTGACTGAGAATTTTATAGCTTTCCTGCTACCAAATAAGTTAGTATTTATCAAACCTTCCTCATCTGCCTACTAATAAACAGTATAACTCTGTATGTTCCCTTTGGAAAGAAATGTATCTAATCTTCTCTTAAATGTATCCATTGTATCTGCCATAACCACCTCCTTGGGCAATGAATTCCACAACTTATCAGACCTTACTGTAAAAAAAACCCTATCTCTGCTGAAGTCTAAACCTCCTTTCCTCTAATCTCAAAAGGTGTCCCCAGTCACCTGATCAGGCCTTGGAATAAATAGCTCACGACAGAGATCCTTGTATTGACCTCTCATATACTTGTACAATTTGATAAGGTCTCCTCTTAGTCATCTTTTCTCTAGGGTAAATAAACCAAGTTTGTCTAGTTGATCCTTATACTTCAAGTCCTCTATTCCCTTGATTAATTTTGTTGCTCTTTGCTGTACCCTCTCTAGTTCTAGTATATCCTTTTTCAGAACTGGTGCCCAAAACTGCATTGCATACTCAAGGTGAGGACATACCAATGATTTGTACAATGGCAAAATAATGTTATTCACTATTGCTTCAATACCTATTTTTATGCAAGACAGGATTTTGTTTGCCTTTGCTACTGCTGTTTGACACTGGTCACTGTTTCCAAGTTTGTAGTTGACAAAAATACCCAGGTCTTTCTCTAGCAATGATTCCCCTAAATGATTCCATTAAGTTTATAAGTAGCCTTGGGATTATTTCCTCCCAAATGCATGACTTTATACTTCCCCACAATAAACTTCATATTCCATTTGTTTGCCCAATCTGCCATTTTATGTAAATCTGTAGAGGGATTTTTTTTTTGTTTTTTTTTAGAGGGATTTTTATTGTTATAGTGATAGTGGAAATACAGTTCCACATACCAGACTCTGGAAAATGTATAACACTGAAGTCAAGAGCCAAAATATATGCAATATTTTTAGGCATCCTTGGGGGAAGGGGGAGAGGTGTGGCAAGAGATAGCACTTGCCTGCACCCCTCCATGTTTATCCAGGGATCACTTGCCATCCCTGGATAAACATAGGACTGGGTAGGTTGTCCTGGGGGGCATAATATGACTATGGATGCCCAATGCATTTGCCTCAGTGCATGGATATGTAGCTCTTATGTATGCATGTGTCCAACCAGCGACAATTTCATAGCGTACTTCTATGTCTAGCATATGCTTTCTTATAATATACTGCAAAATCTGATCCATCATTCATAAAACCAAAGGGTATTTATAAATGATCTATGCATATTATCAGTGAAAGTTAAAGTAACAAAAACCTTTTATTTTGACTTTACACATTCTGCAAGTGTATAATATGTATAGTCAAAATGACAGCATATTTTTGTTTTCCTCTTCATCTTTTTTTTTGTAGATTTTTATGTAACTGACAACATGGATCTCAGTTTCCAGAGTTTTCTGGTCAGTCAACCATTAAAGCAGGATATGATACAATGTTACATTCTCTCTACAACACCGACTACTCTATGTGATTTCTAATTTACAGTTTCTTTTTTACATTGTATCACTAGACTTGCTTTCATGTTCCCTCTCAGAAAGCTCTCAGCAAACACATCCAGGTAGCTCATTATCAAGGACATAATAGTAAAAAAAAATAGGGGAAGATGAAAAAAGAAATAATAAAAAAGTCTGGAAAATGTTCCTGTACATAATATGCCGTAAAATCTCAGGTATAATACGCACCTGTGTATAATACGCAGGTGTATATTATATCCAAGATTTTAGGGGAAAACAAGAGTGCCTATGTATAATACACACCCTTGTTTTCCCCTCTTATGAAAAAAAATTAAGCCTGCCAGAACCCTTCCCTCCCTCCCCCAGCGCTATCCAATTCTAAAATGCCACTTACTTTCTTCAAAAGACAAGTCCTCGCCTTTTCAACATTATCATTATCAGGAAACATGTAAACAATGTGAATCTTTCCTTGCAGGAGACACGTTACCATTTGCCGCCCACTTCCTTCCGGCTATGGTACTGCCCTGTGAGGACCTTCAGATTCTCACAGGGCATTACCATTGGCTGGAGCTGGTAGGTCTTGAAAGCCAATTGAAGGAATCAGGCGGCAAATGCAAGCATGCCACCCGCAGGGGAAAATTCACATTGTTTACATGTTTCCTGATAATGTTGAAAATGAGGGGACTTGTCTAAGAAAGTAAGTGGCATTTTCGAATCGGATAGCGCCAGGGGAGGGGGTGAAGGGTTATGGCCGGCTTAATTTTTTTGAAAATAAAAAACTCTTGAGTTCAATACGCACCCCCCACTTCACATAAGGTGAAATGGGATAAAATTGTGCATATTATACCTGCAATTTTACGGTATGTACTTCCAGAAAGTACTTCTGTCTAAGTGATTTGGTGCTGCAGTTACTGTCCTGGATGCTGTGACCCAAACCAGAGCCACTTGTTTTTTGATTTCAGTGAAACTTTGGCAATATATTGGTTGTCACTGATGTATCTCTGTCTATCTATCTATCTATCTATCTATCTATCTATCTATCTATCTATCTGTCTATCTATATTAACCCTTTGAATGCCAGAGAGCAATGCATTGGATACCATTCTGGCATTCAAAGGGTTAAATTACATTTATAACATATATCTTTAATATTTCTGATGTTGCTGTCTTGTATCATATTTGCCATTCACCTTACCTGGTGCAACAGAAGGAGATACTTGTAGTGATGAAATCTGTCCATCATCCAGGACAGTAACTGCAGCACCTGGAAAATAAAACCAAAACATTGAGTCAGAAAACATTACATTCAGAGCATCGATGAGGAGTATATTTTATGTTTAATCCATTGGGTGCCAAAGAAATCTCCAACAGTTTGCTTTGAACTATGTTAGAGATGTCTCTAGTATCCAAATAACTGAACACCCTATTTTGTTTTCAGTTTTGAACAATATAAAAGCTATAGTTTAAAACGTAAATGCTTACCACTTAAGGACCAGGAAAATCTGGGGTGGATTGCACTTAAGGACCAGAGCTATTCTGACCTTTTTGACTAGGTCTTTGTTCAACAGTGTTTTCCCTCTAATTGCTTTATTCCAGACATACAAATTATATACATTTTTTTACGCACAAGTAGGACTTTCTTTTGATACAACATTTATATGGATAACCTACCATTTACTTTATTAAAATTACAGAAAACAGTTAAAAAATACATTTAAAAAAAAAAATTTTTATTTTTTTTCTTGTGATCATTTGGGCACAATGGGTTAAATTTTTATGGACACTGCAGGAAAGGTATGACCGGTCACTCGTACCTACAAAATGGCCAGTTTTAAGTGAGTACTGTTCTCGCTGGGTGAAAATCCCCATGTCCCTCTTTCCCATCCTATTTTTCACTTTTATATTGGTAAGCCTTGATGGTGTGTACAAGTGTATCACATGGATCCACAACAATAAAGCTCCCATTATTTTTTGTTTAAACTTAGAAGATTTTTTTACAAATGCTATATTTAAATAAAATATTTAGTCTATTTTGAAATTTATAAAAAAAAAAAAAGTTACTCTTAGCAGGTCAGAAATGAACCTGCATCCAGCCTACCCTCGGCACCAGCACTGAAGGGGTTAATACCCCCAACTATTGCCAGACTTTATTTGATTTTGTGTCTGCTCTCTTCTTCTCTCTGCAGAGAGCAGTCACAAAGGCAGTGTGTGAACCACATTGCCTTTCTCAATGAAAATGTGGGTACGTGTGATCGCTCCTGGAGCAATTACGTGTACTGGCAGAAGAGAGAAGGACTGAGACTAAGCGCTCAGACTCAGCCTCTGCCGAATGATAGGAGTGGGCTGTATCATTTTACCCATGAAGGTCCTGGCACATCATGGGTCGTTAAGGGGTTAAAGATACTTTAAACGTTTAAGGACCAGAAGGGTGCACAAAGCATTGCACATCCTTTGACCTTCTGTTCCTTAAAGAAGCAGTAAACTTTTTTTAATGAAAAAATATATATTGTAAGAAATTTCCTATTGAGTCAAATAAGGGTACTCCCACAGTTTAAACCCTCTAGTGGTCAAATTCTAATTAGTTTTTCTGTTACATTCTAATGGAGAGGAAAGTCAAGAAAGTCAGTGACATCCAGTTCTCCATAGAATGTGATAGAAAGTGCCAAATGACTTCCTGTCATTTAGAACTGTCAGGAAGTAAAGCACAATACATTCATTTCCTGATTATTTGAACTGTTATAAATTTGTTATAAAACATCTGACAGCAGTGGGAGTACCCTTGTTTTATTCAGAAGGAAAAGCTCTATAAATTATGTGTTTTAATAAAAAAAGTTTACTGCTCCTTTAAAGGGTTAAGCATGATTGTTATGACACATTTTCAGTTGGTAATAAAATGAATGTTCATTGAATTTTATGGGTTTCATATTATAGTATATGGCTTTAAACAATTGATATATATTTTTTTTAATTTTCAAAATAGTTCTGGGCCAGAGCTGTCCATAGGATGATGTAGCAACAGCGCTAGTGTACAGTTTAAAGGCCACTGTGATACTGCACCTAAAAAAATCAACTTTGAGCTGTAATAACTTTTGAATAAAACACCTTTCAGCAGTGGGAGTACCCTTGTTTTCCTCAGGGGAATAAACTCTACAACATATTTTTTTTTTACATTTTAAGTATTACTATCCCTGTAAAAGAATTGTAAAATTGCCTTTTTTTTAATTAATTATTATTATTATTATTATTATTATTATTATTATTATTATTATTATTTGTCTTCACATTTTTTCTAACATTTTAACATTTTTATTTAACTTACAGTGAGCTACTTGTATCTCAGTTTTTCAGAGTTTTCTGGTCCATCAACCACTCTAATACAATATGTGTTCTGTGTTTTTCCTAATTAACATTGTTTCTTTTTTACATTGTATCACTTGATAGAGAAAGATTTAGGATAGACAATAGTGTCAGTGTCACTCGGCTGCTTCAAGCGCAAATAGGATACTATCCTGCATAAATGGGGTAAAAAATGCACAGGATGCAAATATGATTCTAACTCTATATATAAATTCTTGGTAAGGTCTCATGGAATATGGAGTACAGTTTTAGGCACCAGTTCTTAAAAAATATGTTATTGAACTGGACAAAGTGCAGAGATGTTCATCAAATCTGATAAAGAATTAGAAGGATCTGAGTTATAAAGAGTGACTAGCCAAACTGGGTTTGATTACATTAGAGAAGAGGCGTATAAGGGGTGCTATTATTATAATTTACAAGTATATTCGAGGTCAATAGAAAGAACTCTCTAAGGAATTATTTATTCAAAGAGCTGAGCAAAGAACAAGTGGTCATCAATTAAAGCTAGAGGAAAGGTGCTCTTGACTAAAACAAAGGCAGGGATTGTTTACAGTAAGGGCAATAAAGTTATTGAATTTACTGTTTTGGGATGCTGTGTTTGCAGATACTATAGTTGATTTCAATAAAGTAATGGATACCTATTTAGCACATAAAAATATTAGGAAGTATGACAGCTTCAATGCAGATAGGATATTGATCCATGGAAATATCTGACTACCATTTGGAGTCAGAAGGATTTTTTTTACCCACTTGAAACTTGCTTCATTGTTTGTTTGTTTTTTTCCTTCCTCGTGATTTGGTATGGGCTGAACTTGAGGGACGCATGTATTTTTTCAGCCTCATCAACTATGTAACTAAACTTGCTTTCATGTTCCCTGATAAAAATCTCTCTGAAAACAAATCCAGGTATCTCAATGTCAAGGGCATAATAGTTTTAAAAATACAGGTGACAAAAATATAATTAAAAAGTATAGACAATTTGACTGTACATAACATGTACTTGAAGAATCCTATATAATAATTCGTTAAATCGTGTGTAACACCACGACATGCGCATTAGACACTTCTGTGCGTGAAGCAGTCATGCGCAGTAGAGACTGCCCTCGCCTTGGCTGATACAGAGCTGGGCACTCCGATGGAGCGTCCAGCTCTGTATCAGCCGTGGCGCGGGCAGTCTCTACTGCGCGTGAGTGCCCCACGACCGGGTGGCAGTGGCACTGTGGCCCATGTAACGGGCTGTTCAACTAGTATGTAATAAAGGGCTAATAAGAAGTAGAACAGTGAGGGAAAAAAAAGGATGACAGAAAGTGAAAGCAGTGCAGAGGGCATCATCGAGATGTAAACAAACAAAAAATTGGTGTGGGAAAAATGGAGGCAGAGTAACTGAAAAAGAGCATAAGAGTGTAAGTGACAGAGCAGGTGAGAAAGTAAGTAGGATACATACAGTTAGGGAAAAAACTATTTGATCCCCTGTTGATTTTGTACGTTTGGCCACTGACAAAGAAATGATCAGGATATAATTTTACTGTGAACAGTGAGAGACAGAATAACAAAAAAAAAATCCTGAAAAATGCATTTCAAAAAAGTTATAAATGTATTTGCATTTTACTGAGTGAAAAAAGTATTTGATCCCTTTGCAAATCATGACTTAGTACTTGGTGGCAAAACCCTTGTTGACAATCAGAGAGGTCAGACGTTTCTTGTAGTTGGCCACCAGGTTTGCACACATCTCAGGAGGAATTTGTCCCACTCCTCTTGTAGATCCTCTCCAAGTCATTAAGGTTTCGAGGCTGACGTTTGGCAACTCGAACCTCCAGCTCCCTCCACAGATTTTATATGGGATTAAGGTCTGGAGACTGGCTAAGCCACTCCGGGACCTTAATGTGCTTCTTCTTGAGCCACTCCTTTGTTGCCTTGGCCATGTGTTTTGGGTCAATGTCATGCTGGAATACCCATTCATGACCCATTTTCAATGCCCTGGCTGAGGGAAGGAGGTTCTCACCCAAGATTTGACGGTACATGGCCCTGTCCATCGTCCCTTTGATGCGGTGAAGTTGTCCTGTCCCCTTAGCAGAAAAACACAACCCAAAGAATAATGTTTCCACCTTCATGTTTGATGGTGAGGATGGTTTTCTTGGGGTCATAGGCAGCATTCCTCCTCCAAACACGGCGAGTTGAGTTGATGCCAAAGAGCTCGATTTTGGTCTCATCTGACACTCTCACCCAGTTCTCCTCTGAATCATTCAGATGTTCATTGGCAGGCTTCAGATGGCCTGTACATGTGCTTTCTTGAGCAGGGGGACCTTGTGGGCGTTGCAGGATTTCAGTCCTTCATGGCGTAGTGTGTTACCAATTGTTTTCTTGGTGACTATGGTCTCAGCTGCCTTGAGATCATTGACAAGATCCTCCCGTGTACTTCTGGGCTGATTCCTTACCATTCTCATGATCATTGAAACTCCATGAGGTGAGATCTTGCATGGAGCCCCAGACCGAGGGAGACTGACAGTTATTTTGTGTTTTTTTCATTTGCGAATAATCACAGAAACTTGTTGTCACCTTCTCACCAAGCTGCTTGGCGATGGTCTTCTAGCCCATTCCAGCCTTGTGTAGGTCTACAATCTTGTCCCTGACATCCTTGGACATCTCTTTGGTCTTGGCCATGGTGGAGAGTTTGGAATCTGATTGATTGCTTCTGTGGACAGGTGTCTTTTATACAGGTAACAAATTGAGATTAGAAGCACTCCCTTTAAGAGAGTGATGCTAATCTCAGCTTGTTACCTGTATAAAAGACACCTGGGAGCCAGAAACCTTGATGATTGATAGGGGATCAAATACTTATTTCACTCAGTAAAATGCAAATCAGTTTATAACTTTTTTTAAATGCGTTTTTCAGGATTTTTTTGTTGTAATTCACTCTTCAAATAAACCTAGGGAACCCAGCTGCACACTCCTGATGAGGCTCAACTAGGCCGAAATGTACATCGTGAGTTAGCTGGTGTTCCCGTGCAGGGGGGAATTGCCCGTAATTTTGAATGGGATTAGTCTAATATGTATGTGAAAATTTCTCATCTGTAATGACACTAGAGAGCTAAAACGTGCTGTTTCTAGGTGGTGACTAGCCATAGAACAGGCCATTGTGATGTTGTTCATTCCCAGAAGCCTCTCACATTCTGTATGTTTATTTGAATACTCTTAGGGGGTCTCCCTAAGAGTGAAGAGAAATCCAGATGTGGACCCCTTGCTCTCAGTGCCTAGGGAATCCAGCTGCACTCTCCTGATGAGGCCCAACTAGGCTGAAAGGTACGTCGGGGGTTAGCTGGTGTTCCAGTGCAGGGGGAGACTTGCCCGTCATTTTGAGTGGGATTAGTCTAATATGTATGTGGAAATTTCTCATCTGTAATGACACTAGAGAGCTAAAATGTGATGCTTCTGGGTGGTGACTAGCAGTAGAACAGGCCATTGTGCTGTGGGAATTTGACCAAAGCATATTGTTAGTATTTCTGTGGGATTAATCCTTTAAATGACAGAGGGACATGTAATTCTTTGCCAAATATTACATACCACTCTAGCACCTAAAGGGTTGTTTATTCAGTGCCTAGGGAATCCAGCTGCAGCCTCCAGATGAGGCCCAACTAAGCCGAAATGTACGTCGGAGGTTAGCTGGTGTTCCCGTGCAGGGGGGACTTGCTCGTCATTTTGGAAATGGACCTCCCTTTTGGGCAGGATTAGTCTAGTATGTGTGTGGAAATCTCTTCTCTGTAATGATACTAGAGAGTTAAAACGTGATCCTTCTGGATGGTGACTAGCCGTAGAACAGCCCATTGTGCTGTTGTTCATTCCCAGAAGCCTCTCACATTCTGTATGTTTAGGGACTCAACGCCTGCATTTGCTAAAATGCCATCAGAAAAGATTCCCTGAGCTTGTTCTAATAGCCAATACATATAAAACTACTAACATTATTTTGTTAATTTGGTTTCCCTTAAGGTGGTAATTTAATTGAGTCCCTGATGGGTAGAGGATCTGGGAGTCCAGAAAATATCTCTCACTCTCTTTCTCTCCCACTCACTCTTTCATGTTTTCTTTTTCTTTCTTTCTTTCTTTCTTTCTTTCTTTCTTTCTTTCTTTCTTTCTTTCTTTCTTTCTTTCTTTTCCATCTCTCTCACCCCACTCTCAGGGCCTCTCTCTCCCCAGTGATGGCAGTTCTAAACTTGTTCACCATATTCTCAACTTTTCAGACATTTCCAGCAACCAATCTATGACCTAAACCAGTGTTTCTCAACTCCTGTCCTCAGGACCCACTAACAGGCCAGGACTTAGGGATTTCTCTGCTAGAGCACAGGTGTGATGATTAGAGGCTCATTCACATTGATTAACTCACCTGTGCTCTAACAAGGAAATCATCAAATCCTGTTAGTGGGACCTGAGGACAGGAGTTGAGAAACACTGATCTAAACTATAGGAGATTCACTTACTCTAGTAGAATCATTTGGTGAAACTTGGAACAAACGTTGATTGTTACTGATGCATGTATCCTAATGCTTAAATACATTTACAACACACATCTTTGATGTTTCTGATGTTGCTATCCTGTGCATCATATTTTCCATTCACCTTACCTGGTGTATCAGAGGGCGATACTTGTGATGGTGAAATCTGCCCATCATCCAGGACAGTAACTGCAGCACCTGAATAAAATAAATAAATAAATAAATAAATAAATAAAATTAAATACTGAAAGGCCCAAATTCAAAACCTAATGCATCTAGTCTGCAAGCATCTTGATAACTCTCCCCCAATGCCAGGGTAAAAAAATCCAAAAGTAGTAACAATGTGTATTAAGGCTATGTAGGCAAGTATAGAGAAGAGAAACTCACCTGAGTACCAAACTAAAAATATAATTATTAAAAAGAAATGCATTGAAAATATATATACTGGAAAGGTGCAATATGCATTTCAAGTGAGAAAAAATGATTGAACCCCCCAACAGAGACCAGAGACCCTATCCCATCCCTGCCCATACAGAGACTCTACATCAGATGGCACCCATGAAGGTACCTGTTTCGTGTGCCGAAGCGATGGCAAGACACGGCCCTCCCTCCCCAAAGGGAGCTCACAGCAGGTTAACAGACAGTGAAAGAGATGTATCACCAATATACATCACCTAATAAAACATGATAAAACCCACCTGTTGACATCAACCAATTAGAGATGTCAATAACAGTCTCACTCTAAACTATTAAACACCACAGGGGACAAAATATACAATACACAACAGTCCGCCATAATACTTCAGAGGGCTGATGTGCAGTTCGATAGTGTTTAATCATCTTGAGCGATGAGTTATCAGCTTACTATGAAATTATTGTGGGTATTGGATTTGAAGTATACAGCTCTTGTGACACCATATGGTCCATGCATATTGAACTGTCCATCAGCCTATCCAGTGGGGTTCAGTGTATGCGTTGTCCCCTGTAGTGTTTAATAGTTTAGAGTGATACTATTATTGATATCTCTAATTGGTTGATATCAACAGATGGGTTTTCTCATGTTTTATTAGGTGATATATTGGTAAAATATCTCTACCTCTGTTTGTTAACCTGCGTTCTCATTGGGGAGGCTGGGTCGTGTCTTGCTGTTGCTTGCCCACACAGACTCGGTACCTTCACAGGTTAGACTCATCGGTCATATCTGATATAGCGTCTCTTTGGTCATGTGGTGTGTGGGCAGAAATGGGATAGGGTCTCTGCTCCTTTTTTGGGGTTCACATTGGTAGTTTTCGCTCATGGGGAATACATAGTGCACCTTTCCAGTATGTATATTTTATATGCACTTTTTAAATAAAGATATTTTTAGTTTGGTACCCAGGTGAGTTTCTTTTCACTATACTAGCCTGCACAGTGCATGATACACATTGTTACTAAATACTGACAGATATTTTAACTCTATAAGGACACAGAGGGATTCACAGTGCATTACACATCCTTTGACCTTCTGCTTCTTGTATGTATGTATGTAAATATTTATGTGGTGCCACACAGTGCACACAGATCCTCACAACAGTAGTATGTTGCAATAAATAAATGGGGATAAAAGAGTGTCAATCAAAGAAACAATAGGAGAGAGGTCCTTGCCCCAAGAAGCTCACAGTCTAAATGGCTAATAGGAAACAGACAACAGTTTTGGGAGGTGTCAAGTGCTGTGAGTTCAATTGCTGAGTTTGCCAAAAGGTAGTGTGTTGTACTATTGCTCCAGAAAAGAGGATTTCAGGGTAGATTTAAAGACAGAGGTGGTGGTGGTGGTGGTGGGGGGGTAATCTAGATGTACAGAGAGCGGTATGGTGTTCCATAGATAGAGAGCAGAAACTGAAAAAGGTTTGAGATGGGAGAGGGCAGAGGGTGTGGATAGTGTAACAAGAAGGGTGTTGTGTGTAGAGCGAAGGAGGCAGTTGGGGACATAAGAGGAGATGAGGGAAGAGATGTAGAGGGGGAGAGTATTGTGGACAGCATGAAAGGTAAGAAGAAGGTCTTTATAAATAATGCGTTGCTGAACAGGGAGCCATGTCAGATGTCTAAGTATGATGTGAGGAGGTTCAGTTATTTGCGAGACTGTGGTGATTTTGCAGCTGGATTTAAGACAGATAGCATATGTTGCATGAATCTTAAGGGGCGATATCAGATTGTTGGGCAAATAAACAGAGCAATAATAATAATCTTGCATGCTTAACCACTTAAATGATAGAAGCGTGCCTCCATGCATGCTGCTCTCATTCATTCCAGGCTGAGACTGAGCGCTCCGGTACCGGAGCGTTCAGTCTCAGTCCTTCTCAGTTGTGCCGGGTCATGTGATCACTGCAGCAGTGACCACATGTACCAGCATTTGAAATGAAGGAGACAGTGTGATTCACACACTGTCTCTGTGTCTCTCCTCAGCCTGTCTGTCCCTTACGATTAAAGTAAGGGACAGAGAAGTACGATTAAAGTAAGGGACAGAGAAGCAGTGAGGAGACACCTAGTGTTAAAAGAAAATGCAGCAGCTGGGGTATTAACCCCTTCACTGCTGTGCTGGAGGCTAGCTGGATACAAGTCAATTTTTGACCTGCTAAAATGTTGTTTTTTTTTGTTTTTGTTTAAAGACACAACACATTTTTTTTTTTTGCAAAAAAATTTGTATTTAAAAAAAAAACAACAACATGTCAATTACCAATATTGGAAGTGTGATTGTTGTGGAGTCATGTAATACATTTATACATACTGCCAAACGTAATCAATAAAAAAAGTGGGAAATAGCGTGAGAAAAAGGGACATGAAGATTTTCACCAAGGGGGACAGTGCCACTTAAAACTGCCCATTTTGTAGGTATGACTGACCGGTCATACCTTTCATGCAGTCTCCATAAAAATGTAACCCATTGTGCCCAAATGATCCGAAGAGAAAAAATAGAAAAATAGAAAATAGTGGGCTATCCATATAATTGTGGTATCAAAAGAAAGCCCTATTTGTGCGTAAAAAACAGTATATAATTTTCTTGGGTAAAATAAAGCACTTAGAGGGAAAACACTGTTGAACAAAGACATAGTCAAAAAGGTCAGAATTGCTCTGCTCCTTAAGTGAAATCCACCTCAGATTTTCCCGGTCCTTAAGGGGTTAAAGGTGGAAATTTAAATAATAAAGCACTTGACACTTGTTTCCTGCTTGTCTGTTCTTCTCCCATCCCAGAGAAGTAGGGAAGAGAAGAGCACAAGACAAACTGAGAGCAGCACCTGTGAATTCAATTAAAGCGCCATATAGATAAATACAAGAAAAATTCTTGTAAAAAGGCCTGAAACAATACTCTCCAGAACAGGCTTCGATATCCAGATCTAGTACAGATATGTATTATCCCCTGATGAAGTCCCACGAAACAAGTAGAGAAAAATAAATTTGTGCTACCATATATCGAGTGCCAGTATATTTCACCAATCGTAACTCTGCAGTCTATCAATGTATGTTGTGAGCTTGTTACACTGGAGCATCTGCTGAGTCACTCTCTTTAGAGGGGTCATTTAGGGATTCTTTACCAGTTTTACCCTTAGAGGGGTTGCGTATTTCTATTTCTGTACTAGTGTTCCCATGAGTTGGATGATTACGTGGAAGCGTGTCCAGGAATATAGACTGGACTATATCTGGATATCAAAGCCTGTTCTGGAGAGTATTGCTTTGGCCTTTTCAAAATATTTTTTCTTGTGAGTTTTCAGCTATATGGCACTTTAATTGGATTCACAGATGCTGCTGTCAGTTTGTCTTGTGCTCTTCTCTTCCCTACCCTACCTCTCTGTATTGCACTAGAGTACAAGGATGCCTGCTGAGGACACCAATGAAAAAGCTGCAGTCCTGAAATCTTTTTCCTGTGAACTACATGTTTGTGTTTGCTTCAAGGAGTCATTATTTCACTAAGAGCGCATTGTGCTTTTTTTTTTTTTTTTTTTTTTTTAATTTTTGTATTTTTCCCATCCCACCCATGCTTATGAAACAGCCAACATTTTATTATCACATGCTTAATGCTTTAACTAGTGTTGAGCGAGCATGCTCGGCCGATGCTCGGATCGGCTCGAGCATCGCTCTGCTCGGCACATGGCGGTACTCGTACGAGTACCGCATGTGCTCGCCCGCCATGTTCGGGTCTCCTCCCCGCACGTTTTGCGGCTGCTGCGCAGCCAATAAACGTGCAGGGAGGCTCTGACATCAGTGTAATGCCAGCAGCCATGTTGGCTGCTGGCATTACACTGATTGGCTGGCCAGAACCCGTGGTCGGGTGCTGTATAGCACCTGACCAGCGAGTTCGGCTCAGTCTTAGCCAGGGAGAGATGAGGATAGGAAGGGAAAGTCAGTGTAGGGAGAAAGAAAGCAAATTTGTGAAAAAAAAAGAACCAAAAGTCCTTTTTAGGACTACTGTGTGTGGGGGCAGCAGTTTATTTTGTGTGGGGGGAAAAAACAAAAAAAAAAAAATTTCATATATTCTGTTTAGTGTGCAAAGTTGCAGATTAGAGCACATTCTGTTTAGTGTGCAAAGTTGCAGATTAGAGCACATTCTGTTTAGTGTGCAAAGTTGCAGATTAGAGCACATTCTGTTTAGTGTGCAAAGTTGCAGATTAGAGCACATTCTGTTAAGTCTTCAAACTAAAATATCAAAGTCACATATTCCATTCAGTGTGCGTCACCGCAGTTTAGCAGCCTATTCTGTGTACTCTGCACAGTTGCAGAATAGGAAGAAATACTGTTAAGTCTTCAAAGTAAAATATTAAAGTCACATATTCCATTCAGTGTGCGTCACCGCAGTTTAGCAGCCTATTCTGTGTACTCTGCACAGTTGCAGAATAGGAAGAAATACTGTTAAGTCTTCAAAGTAAAATATCAAAGTCACATATTCCATTCAGTGTGCGTCACCGCAGTTTAGCAGCCTATTCTGTGTACTCTGCACAGTTGCAGAATAGGAAGAAATACTGTTAAGTCTTCAAAGTAAAATATCAAAGTCACATATTCCATTCAGTGTGCGTCACCGCAGTTTAGCAGCCTATTCTGTGTACTCTGCACAGTTGCAGAATAGGAAGAAATACTGTTAAGTCTTCAAAGTAAAATATCAAAGTCACATATTCCATTCAGTGTGCGTCACCGCAGTTTAGCAGCCTATTCTGTGTACTCTGCACAGTTGCAGAATAGGAAGAAATACTGTTAAGTCTTCAAAGTAAAATATCAAAGTCACATATTCCATTCAGTGTGCGTCACCGCAGTTTAGCAGCCTATTCTGTGTACTCTGCACAGTTGCAGAATAGGAAGAAATACTGTTAAGTCTTCAAACTAAAATATCAAAGTCACATATTCCATTCAGTGTGCGTCACCGCAGTTTAGCAGCCTATTCTGTGTACTCTGCACAGTTGCAAAATAGGAAGAAATACTGTTAAGTCTTCAAAGTAAAATATCAAAGTCACATATTCCATTCAGTGTGCGTCACCGCAGTTTAGCAGCCTATTCTGTGTACTCTGCACAGTTGCAGAATAGGAAGAAATACTGTTAAGTCTTCAAACTCAAATATCAAAGTCACATATTCCATTCAGTGTGCTTCGCCGCAGTTTAGCAGCCTATTCTGTGTACTCTGCACAGTTGCAGAATAGGAAGAAATACTGTTAAGTCTTCAAAGTAAAATATCAAAGTCACATATTCCATTCAGTGTGCGTCACCGCAGTTTAGCAGCCTATTCTGTGTACTCTGCACAGTTGCAGAATAGGAAGAAATACTGTTAAGTCTTCAAACTCAAATATCAAAGTCACATATTCCATTCAGTGTGCTTCGCCGCAGTTTAGCAGCACATTCTGTGTACTGTGCAGAGTTGCAGAATAGGAAGAAATACTGTTAAGTCTTCAAACTCAAATATCAAAGTCACATATTCCATTCAGTGTGCGTCACCGCAGTTTAGCAGCCTATTCTGTGTACTCTGCACAGTTGCAGAATAGGAAGAAATACTGTTAAGTCTTCAAAGTAAAATATCAAAGTCACATATTCCATTCAGTGTGCGTCACCGCAGTTTAGCAGCCTATTCTGTGTACTCTGCACAGTTGCAGAATAGGAAGAAATACTGTTAAGTCTTCAAAGTAAAATATCAAAGTCACATATTCCATTCAGTGTGCGTCACCGCAGTTTAGCAGCCTATTCTGTGTACTCTGCACAGTTGCAGAATAGGAAGAAATACTGTTAAGTCTTCAAACTAAAATATCAAAGTCACATATTCCATTCAGTGTGCGTCACCGCAGTTTAGCAGCCTATTCTGTGTACTCTGCACAGTTGCAGAATAGGAAGAAATACTGTTAAGTCTTCAAAGTAAAATATCAAAGTCACATATTCCATTCAGTGTGCGTCACCGCAGTTTAGCAGCCTATTCTGTGTACTCTGCACAGTTGCAGAATAGGAAGAAATACTGTTAAGTCTTCAAACTCAAATATCAAAGTCACATATTCCGTGTAAGATGAAGAAGGCGGGTAAAAAGGGACGGGGAAGTGGACGTGATCCTGATAGTTCAGGGCGCGGGTCAGGATGCGGAGAAACTGTGCCTGGTGCCAGAGCACAAGAAAGAAAGACATCCACCATACCTAGCTTCATGTCTAATTTTACAGGGCGTCGCAGGACATCACTCTCGAGGTCCGACCACTGCGAGCAGGTGGTCGGTTGGATGTCAGCTGATACTGCTTCCAGTCGGTTAAGCACCACCCTGTCTTCCACCAAGTCCACTCTCAGTAGCCAAGAGTCTGGTCAACATAATCCTCACTCTGATCATCCTTCCTCCCACCATACACGGTCTGGTCAAAGAAGTGATCCCACACTGGGATATAGTGAGGAGCTCGTCTCATCACCAATCCTTCATTTGACCCTCTCTCCAAGCACGCTTGCAGAGGAACATGACATCTTGTGCCCTGATTCACAACCTCTAGAGGGTACCCAATCACAAGAAGATGACAGATGTGAACGGCATTTAAGGTCAAAGGAAGTAGTGGATGATGATGATGATGATGAGACACAGTTGCCATTAAATCAACCACTATTACTGTCTCAAGACCTTGTTGAGGAGAATGTTATACAGTTGTCAATGACTGAGTATGTGGTGGGATCAAGACATGAGGAGGATGATCAGAGTGAGGAAGTGGAGGAGGACTTGGTGGACGATGAGGTGACTGACCCCACCTGGGAAGGTGTAGAGCCGAGCGATGACAGCAGTCCTGAGGGTGAGCCATCTGCAGCACCGCAACAGGCTGGAAGAGGCAGTGGTGTGGCTACAGAAAGAAGGCGGACCGCACCAAACCGGCCCGCAAATGTTCCACGGAGCACCCCCCTGCGTAAATCTCCCTTGCCAAGGGGTAGGTGTTCCGCGGTATGGCGTTTTTTTAAGGAAAGTGCGGACGACAAAAGAATTGTAGTTTGCAACCTGTGCCACACCAGAATGAGCCGAGGCATGAACACTAGAAACCTCACCACCACCAGCATGATCCGACACATGGCATCCAAGCACCGTAATAAGTGGGAGGAACGCCTGGATCGCCCATCTGTGTCTGCAGGCCACACCACTGCCTCCTCTTCCCCTGTTTTCGGTGCCGGCCAATCGCCTGTCGAAGGCGCAGGCCCGCATACCTCCCGCCCTGCACCTGTACCATCTGAAGCACCATCAGCGACCACATCCACTTCCCTGTCCCAGCACAGCGTCCAAATGTCGTTACCCCAGGCATTTGAGCGCAAGCGAAAATACCCAGCCACCCACCCACAGGCCATAGCACTAACCTCACACCTTTCCAAATTACTGGCCATCGAAATGCTGCCATTTAGGCTTGTGGACACTGAGTCCTTCCGCAGCCTGATGGCAGCAGCTGTCCCTCGGTACGCGGTCCCCAGCCGCCACTACTTTTCCCGGTGTGCCATCCCCGCATTACACCACCATGTGTCCCGTAACATCACCCGTGCCCTGACCAACGCAGTTACTGGGAAGGTCCACTTAACGACTGACACATGGACAAGTGCTTGTGGCCAGGGACGCTACATTTCCCTGACGGCACACTGGGTGAATGTCGTGGAGGCTGGGAGCGACTCGGACCCTGGGATGGCACGGGTGCTACCCACGCCGAGGATTGCGGGCCCTACCTCCATCAGGGTTTCCGCCAGCACCTACGTTATTGGCTCCTCCTCCTCCGTTTCCACCTCCGAATTCTCTACACGCAGCGCCACTCCCCCATCAGCCAGTAGCTGGAAGCAGTGTAGCACTGCAGTGGGGAAGCGTCAACAGGCCGTGCTGAAGCTGATCTGCCTTGGGGACAAACAGCACACGGCCTCAGAGCTGTTGCAGGGGATTAGTCACCAGACCGAGCAGTGGCTCTCGCCACTCAACCTGCAACCAGGCATGGTTGTGTGTGATAATGGGCGTAACTTGGTGGCGGCTTTGGAGCTCGGCAAGCTCACACACGTACCATGCCTAGCGCATGTATTTAATTTCGTGGTTCAGCGATTTCTAAAAACCTACCCCAATGTGCATGATCTCTTGACCAAGGTGCGCCGCGTGTGTGCACATTTCCGTAAGTCATCTACAGCTTCGGCCGGCCTGTTGAAGCTGCAGCAGCGCTTACAATTGCCAGCTCACCGGCTGCTGTGTGACGTGAGCACGCGCTGGAACTCCACCTTCCACATGTTGGCCCGGCTTTGTGAGCAGCAGAGGGCAGTAGTGGAGTACCAGCTGTTACACGGTCGTCGCCTCTCCGTTCAACTTCCTGTAATCAGAAGTGAGGAGTGGGAATGGATGTCAGACCTCTGTGAGGTTTTACGCAATTTTGAGGAATCGACACAGATGGTGAGCGGCGATAACGCTATTATCAGTGTAACCATCCCACTTCTGTGTCTACTGAAACGCTCGCTGCTCACAATTAAAACTGACGCTTTGCATGTGGAAGAGGTGGAAATGCGGGAGGAAGAGCTTACACAAGGTGATAGCCAGAGCACCCTCACTTCGTCTTCTCAGCGACAATTGGAGGAGGCGGAGGAGGAGGAGGAGGAGGAGGAAGACACGGTTGCCTCCGCTACAGAGGGTAGCCATGGAACTTTAGTTCCATCTCTTCAGCGTGGGTGGGCAGAAGAGGAGGAAGAGGATGAGGAGATTGAGAGTCATCCTCCTGGTGAGGACAGCGAAATCTTGACTGTTGGTACTCTGGCACACATGGCTGACTTTATGTTAGGCTGCCTTTCCCGTGACCCACGCGTTATACGCATTTTAGACAACACGGATTACTGGGTGTTCACCCTTCTGGACCCCCGCTACAAAGAGAATTTCTCATCTCTCATTCCTCCGGTGGAGAGGACAAGCAAAATGGTGCAATACCAGAAGGTTCTTGTTGAAAAATTGCTCCAAAATTTTCCATCTGACAACGCTGGCGGCAGAGTACGTGCTACCTTGGCCAACCGAGAAGGGGAGAAAAGGGGAGCACACAGCAGTTCCGAGAAAGGCAGGGCAACACTCTCCAAGGCGTGGGACACCTTCATGACACCCCGCCAGCACCCTCACCCTGATGCGCAGCCTAGTGTCACAAGGAGGGAAAAGTTTTGGAAGATGGTGAAGGAGTACGTAGCAGACCGTGTCAGCGTCCTCAATGATCCCTCTGTGCCTTACAACTATTTGGTGTCCAAGCTGGACACGTGGTATGAACTGTCACTCTACGCCTTGGAGGTGCTGGCCTGCCCTGCCGCCAGCGTTCTGTCTGAGCGGGTATTTAGTGCTGCTGGTGGCATCATAACAGATAAGCGTATCCGCCTTTCCACCGACAATGCTGATAGGTTGACACTTATAAAAATGAACAAGGCCTGGATTTCCCCTGACTTCTCCACTCCACTGGAGGAAAGCCCTGGGGGAACATAAACTCACTTTATATATGTTATTTACAATGATGGGAATACTCTGTATTCCCATTCACCCCTTCCACCCAAAAAACGGGTATATGGTTGACTCTTAATCTTCTCATCCTCCTCCTCCTCTTCCATATGCCCTGTGCTATAATTTTTATATAGGGCCAGCTCACCAGCGGGCCCTGTGATATAATTTTTATATAGGGCCAGCTCACCAGCGGGCCCTGTTTGACAACTTTTGGTATAGGTCAGCTCACCAGCGGGCCTTCTTATATAATGTTTTATTGGGTCAGCTCTCTAGCGGGCCCTCTCATATAATGTTTTATAGCGTCAGCTCACTAGCGGGCCTTCGCATATAATGTTTAGGATGGTCAGCTCCGCAGCAGACCCTCACCCATAATGTTTTAGATGGTCGGCTCAGCGCACGTCGAGGAAATTTTTGGGAGAATTTGCCTTTGCGCACGTTTCCCTCTTAATCATGGCCTCAGTTCAATAAAATCAAGGAAATTTTGGGAGAATTTGCCTCTGCGCACGTTTCCCTCTTAATCATGGCCTCAGTTCAGAAAAATCAAGGAAATTTTTGGGAGAATTTGCAGATGATATACAAGTAAATATACAGCAAATATTGTTTGGTAACAATTTTTCGCCTAAAGTTGTTTTTATTTTCCTTTTTGTGTGTTTTACGGTCAGTCTGTAAAAATGGCGTACTACGGGCGAAAGATCGTTCCCAGCAGCGATGTTGGAGTCCAAGATGCATCCAGACATCCTCCCTATGCTGTCCCTGAACCATTTCTGTGGTGTTTCCATCATTTTCTTCCCTTTTCCTATGGACCAGGCACCCTCCCCTCATCAGAGCAGGGGGTGCCTGGTGTAATGCTCGAGTCCTCCCATTGACTTCAATGGGGCTCGGGTGCTCGGCCGAGCACTCGAGCCTCCGGGGGTGCTCGGTCAGAGCACCCGAACACCCGAGCATTGGGGTGCTCGCTCATCACTAGCTTTAACCCTTAGAGTGCCAGAGAGGACCACAACGTATTGCAAATAAATATGTTGCACACCCCACTGTCACTCACATATATAGGTTGTATTATGACATCCAGAACATGACTTTATGCAGGGATATTTATTCCTTCAGTCCCTGCAGTGCTTAAAGGGATAGTAATATTACAAAATAAAAGCAGCTCCAATTAATCTTCACATTATTTGGGCCATGGAGAGTGTTATTTCAATACAGTCAGAGTTGTAATTCAAGAGCAATTTTTTTTTTTACCCCATTTAGATGAAACGAACAGCCCTCCCCATCATCCTGCTTGGGCAGGTGCCTAAGACAGGATAAGGGAAATATGAACACGGAATGGTTCTTATATGGCCATCCCTGTTCAAATACATTCCCACACTCCCATTTGGCTTGGACTGTGGGACAATGCAGTCCATAGAACATGCCCTGCAATTACCTCACCTCCCAGCCAGCATCTACCTGGAGGGGTCATGGATTCGTCATCCTCCAGCTAGCTAATCATTGGCTAGTTGTAGGGATGGCATTGCACGTATCAGTGACCCCTCCAACTAGATGATAATTGGCTGTGAGGTAAGGTTATTGCAGGAATATTCTCTGCCCTTTGTAACCCCACAGCCCCAGCCATTGGAAGCGTGGGAACTTATTGGAACAGGGATAGCTATATAAGAGTAATTCACTATTCATATTTTGAATTCATTCCAGTATTAAAGGGACAGTATTGTCCCATGAAAACTTTCTATAGTTTTGTAGAGGAGAAGAAAATAAGCTGAATGGCACAAACCCTATCTCTCAATCCCCTATGGTTTGAGGTATATAGGCATTGAAATTTCCTCTCTCCCTCCCCTTCTCCTGATATCAGCTGTACAGCTAACAGCAGGAGATTCGAGTCATACGACTCGAGGACGCTCTGCAGTAGAGCCGAAATCGCGTTATTGCAAAATAGTTACTTAATTGGAGAGGTCTACAAAGTGTGCATGCAAGCCAGGCACACTTTGTAGACCGTTCCAGTTAAGAAATTATTTTGCAATAACGCGATTTCGGCTCTGCTGTAGAGCCGTAGGCTGGTCCCCGGACCGGGATCTCCTGCTGTCAGCTAGACCCTGTCGTCAGGAGAAGGGGAGGGAGGGGAATCTTTCAATGCCTATATACCTCAAACCATAGGGGATTGAGAGAGAGGGTTTGTGCCATTCAGCTTATTTTCTTCTCCTCTACGAAACTATGAAACGTTTTTATGGGACATTACTGTCCCTTTAAATCACAAGCCAAGTACCTGCACAGGTAGATGGTAGATAATACAACGAGGGAATTTAAGCATGCATGGGGTAGGCCTATGGCCACTGATTTATGTGTTTTTTTTGCCTTTTCGTTATAAAAATATGACGTATTCCAGGAAGTGAAACACAATAGAAGCAGCTACAGAGAGCGAGGTAGACGTGCTGTGCTATTCTACTGTGATCTTTTAGCAAAATTGAGGCAGGAGAGGCTCATAGTGACTGCTATCACTATGAGAAAGTTTAAAAGTAATAAAAGGAGGAACTGGAAGGACCATTATGTGTCCTCCACTGAGTCTGAGTCTGAGGAGGAAGTGAGCACTACAGAAGCAATGCTGGTCAGTCCCCCTAAAGCACCCCTAGGGATCTTGGGGAAATTAATGTCAAGGGAGGAAGAAAAGGGTAGTAGTGAAAGCAGGACAGCTGCCTGTGCCTGCTGCCAGATGTGCTGCACCTGCTGTAAGATGTGCTGTGCCTGCTGACAGATGTGCTGCCCCTGCTGTAAGATGTGCTGTGCCTGCTGACAGATGTGCTGCCCCTGCTGCTAGTGCCACCAGTGCTGTGTCTGCTGCCAGTGCTGCCCCTGCTGCCAACAGTGCTGTGCCTGCTGTCAGATGTGCTGCCCCTGCTGCCAGCAGTGCTGTGGATGCTGTCAGACGTGCTGCCTTTGCTGCCACCAGTGCTGTGCCTGCTGTCAGACATGCTGCCCCAGTGCTGTGCCTGCTGTCAGACATGCTGCCCCAGTGCTGTGCCTGCTGTCAGACATGCTGCCCCAGTGCTGTGCCTGCTGTCAGACATGCTGCCCCAGTGCTGTGCCTTCTGTCAGACATGCTGCCCCAGTGCTGTGCCTGCTGTCAGACATGCTGCCCCAGTGCTGTGCCTGCTGTCAGACGTGCTGCCTTTGCTGCCACCAGTGCTGTGCCTGCTGTCAGACATGCTGCCCCAGTGCTGTGCCTGCTGCCAGTGCTGAACCTGCTGCCATCAGTGCTGTGCCTGCTGCTGGTGTGTCTCGTAATACTCAGGGGGTGGGGGTGAGAAAAGGATGCTAAGCGTGACAGCAGGAGATCCTAAGTCCCACTTGCCATCCCCAAGAAGTCCCGCCAGTTCTAATACTACTACTAAGAAGTTCCAGCAGCTTGTTAGTGTTAGGAGTGACAGAGCGGGTAATCATCATATTAAAAGTGACTGTGAGGAGGAAGACTCAGGGGTTGAAATTGATGTGGTTGGTGTTAGCAGTAGTAGTAACAGTGATGGTGAAGCAGCCATGGGACTAGTGTTAGAAGAGTGGTAGGGGAAGCAATTGAGAGTATCCAGACTAGCGGTCAAGGGAGCCCACATCATTCCCCTGACCCTGGAAGTCCCTTCGCACCATGGCATTGTCAATGTGAAACATGATCCTGAAGGAGGCAGAAATGTCACCATCACAATAATACCACCACCACGAGCACAGATCAGTTGCCTGTGCCTGCTGTTACTGCTGCCAGTCTGCCTTCTTCACGTCACCAAGAAATGGCAAGTGTAACATTAGGGGACCCTCTGTCACATTGTTTGTCACCTCCTCCAAACAGCAGTGAGCATTTGGAATTTGTGGAATTTACAACTGCTCTAATTCCTGCTGCTGAATTACAAGGGCAGCAGGATGCTAAGAAGTCAATGGTAGTACAAGCAAAAGCATGCCTCTGTGTATGAATAAGTAGAACCTATGCATCCGTACATCCTAATTCAGCCAGTTCTAGCTCGTATTTCCATGTCTAGTATATGCTTTCATACAATACAAAGGAAAATCTGACCAATCATTCATTAATCCAAAGCCTATTTTGGAAGTTGAAGCTGAAGAGGAACAATGAGGAAAAATTGGGTTTAAAGATAGTGAAAGGAGTGGAAATACAGTATAATAACAGTTAGATAGACTGTGATAGATACATAAAAACTTATAGTACAAAAAGGTGTGAACTAGAAGAGCGAGTGTCACGGTTTATTATGACTCTCAGACACAAGTTTTAGGTAAAAAATCAATTTTATTGAAATAATAAATTGATAACTTAGGATGGCAATAACATACATATATATATATATACAGAATATAGCACAGACAGAAGGCAGACTCTACCGGTCCTGTCAATATACCGGACAGGACAGTCTTAGGCTCTACCGGCCTTGCCAATACCGGGTAAGGCAACCTGCAGATGGAATAGCATAACGGTTCTACCGGCCTTACCAAATTCCCGGGCAAGGCAGCCTCAATAGATACACAATGTAGGCTCTACCGGCCCTGCCAATACCGGGTAAGGCAACCTCAGATGGAATGTGGCAAAAGGTTCTACCGGCCTTACCAATACCGGGCAGGGCAGCCTAGAGATAGTAGCAGCAGTCAGATGAAACTGGCAAATTAGCAGAATCGTTAAGCAGCAAGGCTTTGGAGCAAACCAGCGTCCGCACGCTGGGAACAACACTGAATAGTATAGCCGATAGGCTTTGCGAGCAAACCAGTGACCGCACACTGGAGTAACAAGTGAGTAGTATAGCCGCAAGGCTTAGGAGCAAACCAGCGTCCGCACGCTGGGACCAACACAGAATTGTATAGCCGATAGGCTTTGGAGCAAACCAGTGACCGCACACTGGTGTAACAAGTGAGTTTGTATGGCCGCAAGGCTTAGGAGCAAACCAGCGTCCGCACGCTGGGACCAACACAGATTTGTAGAGCTGATAGGCTTTGGAGCAAACCAGTGACCGCACACTGGTGTAACAAGTGAGTTTGTATAGCCGCAAGGCTTAGGAGCAAACCAGCGTCCGCACGCTGGGACCAACACAGAATTGTATAGCCGATAGGCTTTGGAGCAAACCAGTGACCGCACACTGGTGTAACAAGTGAGTTTGTATGGCCGCAAGGCTTAGGAGCAAACCAGCGTCCGCACGCTGGGACCAACACAGATTTGTAGAGCTGATAGGCTTTGGAGCAAACCAGTGACCGCACACTGGTGTAACAAGTGAGTTTGTATAGCCGCAAGGCTTAGGAGCAAACCAGCGTCCGCACGCTGGGACCAACACAGATTTGTATAGCTGATAGGCTTTGGAGCAAACCAGTGACCGCACACTGGTGTAACAAGCGAGTTCGTATAGCCGCACGGCTTAGGAGCAAACCAGCGTCCGCACGCTGGCACCAACACGGATTTGTAGAGCTGATAGGCTTTGGAGCAAACCAGTGACCGCACACTGGTGAAACAAGTGAGTTTGTATAGCCGCAAGGCTTAGGAGCAAACCAGCGTCCGCACGCTGGGACCAACACAGATTTGTATAGCTGATAGGCTTTGGAGCAAACCAGTGACCGCACACTGGTGTAACAAGCGAGTTTGTATAGCCGCAAGGCTTAGGAGCAAACCAGCGTTCGCACGCTGGGACCAACACGGAATTGTAGCAATGTCACCAACGCGACCAGGCAGAAGGTCGCCAGGATACTGAAGACAGGTGATGAGATGACAGGAACCAGCAACCATCAGTCAGGTCAGGAAACAGCAAAGAAGAAGTTCAGCAGTAACTGCAACACCAGAGACTAGGCCGGAACCAGGACTGGAGTAACTCAGCATCCAGGAAACACTGGAACAGTAGAGATCAGGAACTCAGGAACACAGGAGATCAGGAACTCAGGAACACTGGAACAGAGGCCCAGCTATCACTAGCATAGTGATAGCAAGAAGGTCAGAAACAACACGAAAGGGCACTCAAAGGGTGCCCAATCCAGGTTTAAATAGTCAATAAGAGGCGGGCTATCTGCAGACAGCCAATAGAAGCCCCCTACTGGTGACAGACAAGTAACTGCAGCAAATCACGGGCACCGTGATAGTACCCCCCTTTCAAAGACCCCCTCTCCTAGAATAGGGTTTAGGTTTCTGCGGGTATTTGGCATGAAAGGCCCTAGTTAACCTAGGTGCATGAAGGTCCGTACTATCCACCCATGATCGATCCTCAGGACCATACCCTTTCCAATGTACCAGGTACTGTACCCTTCCTCTAAGCCTACGGGAATCAATAATGCTCTGAACCTCGTACTCCTCCTGGCCCTCGACCTCAACAGGTCCTGGCACCACAGGTGTGGTAGTATAGCGATTGCAAACCAGAGGCTTAAGAAGGGACACATGGAACACATTATGGATACGCATGGATGCAGGTAGGTCTAGTGCATAGGAGACAGGGTTAATTTTGCGAATAACTCTGTATGGACCAATAAACCGAGGAGCCAACTTATTAGACGGAACCTGCAGCTTGAGATTTCTGGAGGAAAGCCATACTCTATCCCCAACCTGAAAGGAAACCGCTGGAAGCCTTCTGCGATTAGCATGGCGCTGATGACCCTGAAATGACTGACCAAGTGCCCTCTGAACTTGTGCCCATGTGGAACGGAGTTGCTCGATATGCTCATCCAGAGCTGGAATCTGTTGCGTCTGAAATGAGTCTGGAAGTAAACAGGGCTGGAACCCATAATTAATCAGAAACAGAGAGCTCCCAGATGAAGAATTGACCGCACAGTTCCTGGCGAACTCTGCCCAAGGCAACAAGTCGGACCAATTATCATGATGGTCAGTAACGAAACAACTGAGAAATTGTTCCAAGCCCTGATTAGCTCGTTCAGCGGCTCCATTGGTCTGGGGATGGTAGGCAGAGGAGAAGGACAGCTGTATGCCCATCTGTTGGCCAAATGCCCTCCAAAATCTAGACACAAACTGGCTCCCCCTGTCAGACACCAGTACCCTAGGCACTCCATGCAACCGGAATACTTCTCTGGCGAACACCATTGCCAATTCCTTCGCTGAAGGAAGACCACGGAGGGGCACGAAATGAGCCATTTTAGAAAACCTGTCCACCACCATGAATATAAAGGAGTACCCCTTGGACATAGGCAACTCTCCCATAAAATCAATGGAAACATGAGACCAGGGGCGTTCGCCATTAGGCACCGGTTGAAGCAAGCCCACAGGGAGATGTCTCGGGGTCTTAGCGCGGGCGCAGGTGGCACAGGCATTCGTAAATTCGGCACAATCGTTTCTCATGGAAGGCCACCAAAATAACTGAGAAAGGGACCATAACAATTGGTCTCTACCAATATGTCCCGCAGCCTTAGAGGAATGGTAGGTTTCGAGCAGCCTAGTACGAAATGATTCAGCGACAAAACATTTGCCCACTGGGGTTTCATGGGGAGCGGACCCCTGAGAGGCCAGGATCTCCTCCCCTAGAGGAGAAGTGATACTCGTGCGTATAGTAGCCAGTATTCTATCAGGTTGGATGATAGGTGCTGGTGCTTCCACTCTGTCACTGTCGGCCTCAAATTGTCTTGACAGTGCATCAGCCCTGATATTTTTTGACCCTGGTAAATATGATACAATGAAATTAAATCGAGACAGGAACAGTGCCCACCTGGCCTGACGAGAGGACAATCTCTTGGCCTCCGAGAGATAGGTCAGATTCTTATGATCTGTTAGGATTAAGACAGGATTCTTAGTACCTTCAAGCAAATGACGCCATTCCTTAAGAGCGAGGATAATGGCCAATAATTCTCTGTCACCTATCTCATAGTGGCTTTGAGTGACAGTCAACTTTTTAGAGAAAAACCCACAAGGTCTGAGAGTTCCACCTTTCTCGTGTCGCTGCGAAAGTACTGCCCCGACCCCAATATCTGAGGCATCAACCTCTAACGTAAATGGAAGTAAAGGATTGGGGTGGGATAACACAGGAGCCGCAGCAAATGCCAGCTTCAAATTCTCAAAGGCTTTCTCAGCAGATACCGGCCAACAAGAAGGATTAGCACCCTTGTGCGTAAGATCGGACAGAGGTTTGACAATGGAAGAAAAGTTCTTAATAAACCTCCTATAATAATTAGCGAAACCCAGGAAACGCTGTATGGCTTTAAGACCCTTGGGTTTTGGCCATTGTAGGACAGCTGACAACTTTTCTTTGTCCATGGCAATGCCATCATTGCCAATTATGAACCCCAAGAATGGCACACTGGTTCTATGAAACTCACATTTTTCCATTTTACAAAATAATTTGTTCTCACGGAGTCGTAGCAATACTGCGGATACATCTTTGATGTGCTGTGCCATGTTTTGGGAGTAAATCAGTATATCGTCGAGGTACACCACAACACATGTCTGTAACATATCTCTCAGAACATCATTTATCAGTTCCTGGAAAACTGCGGGTGCATTACACAGCCCAAAAGGCATTACTAGATACTCGTAGTGCCCAGCTCGAGTATTAAAGGCAGTTTTCCACTCATCACCTGCTCGAATGCGAACCAGATTGTAAGCGGCCCGTAGGTCCAATTTGGTAAATATCGAAGCGCCCTTAAGCCTGTCAAAAAGCTCGGTGATGAGTGGTATTGGGTATGCGTTTTTTGCCATTAGTTTATTCAAGCCCCGGTAGTCAATGCATGGTCTTAATTCGCCATTTTTCTTTTTTACGAAAAAGAACCCAGCCCCAGCTGGAGAGGTAGATTTTCGTATGATCCCTCTAGCAAGGGCATCAGAAATGTAATCCTCCATAGCCTTATTTTCATCACAAGATAATGGATAAGTGCGTCCTTTTGGAGGTACTGCACCAGGCTGCAATTCAATGCAACAATCATAAGGTCTATGCTGGGGTAGCATACTAGCCTCTCCTTTGCTAAAAACATCGCCAAACTGTTGGTACACATCCGGCATAGCAGAGGAGGTGCACATGACCTTAATAGGCTGGATGACGCACTTGTCCATACAAAACTGGGACCAAGCAGCAATTTCACACTTTTTCCAATCGAATTGTGGGTTATGTAACTGTAACCACGGAAATCCCAATATCACTGCATGGTGCGGAGAATTAATCAGTTGAAACTGCTGCTCTTCTCTGTGAAGTGCCCCAATAGTCATAGACAATGGCATAGTTTCAAATATAACCTGAGGCGGTTCTAAGGGTCTACCATCAATCGCTTCAATAGTCAAGGGGTTTTCTCTTTCAATGCGTGGAACTCCGTGCAATTCAGCAAAGGTATTATCCATAAAATACCCTGCTGCACCGGAGTCAACCAAGGCCAAAACCTCCACAGAGCGTTGTGCCCAAGACAATACCACCTGTATGGTGGGTTTCATTGTGCCCGACACTGGGGACGATTGTACACCACCTAGGGCCTGTCCCCCAAGGTACCCTAGGTGTGTGCGTTTCCCGGACGTACCGGACAGGAATTTAGCAAATGCCCTTTTTTACCGCAGTATAAACACAACCCTTGTCTTCTGCGATAAAGTCTCTCAGCCTTGGTTAGTCTAGTGAAGCCTATTTGCATAGGTTCACTTGTCTCCCATACAGGTTCACTAGACTTAAATGCCAAGGGAGGGATGGGTGGGCAAAACATGCCACTAGGCTCATTATTCTTTGACCGTAACTTACGATCTCTGGCAATTGATCTCTCACGTATTCTGGAGTCAATTATCATAACATATTCAATGTAGTCATCTAGATCAATAGGTAGATCTTTAGCAGCGATTTCGTCCTTAATGTGGTCATTCAGGCCTTGAGAAAAAGCTGCCAATAATGCCTTGTTATTCCAACCTACCTCTGCTGCCAATGTGCGGAATTCGATGGCGTAGTTGCCTACTGTACGCCTGCCCTGATGTATCTCCATAAGGCGTTTGGCAGCAGAGGTAGTTCTACCAGGAGGCTCAAACACTCTTCGAAAGGATTGCACAAATTCTCTAAAGTTTTTTGTACAAGGTTTAGCATTCTCCCACAAGGGGTTAGCCCAAGCCAAAGCTCTACCAGTGAGCAAAGATATTGTAAACCCCACCTTACTACGATCATTGGGAAATGCGTGTGCCGTCAATTCCATAAAAATCTCGAGTTGGTTGATGAACCCTCTGCAGAGACTAGGGTCACCATCGTATCTTAGCGGCAAGGGTGCAGAAGCCGTTAACCCTTTAACAGTGCCCCCTAGGGGTCTGGTATCACTCTCCGGTGTCTGACTTGGCGAGACCACCGGGCTAGAGCTAGATTTGTCAGCAAGTACCGTGCGTTCAAGGATCGTTTGAATTGCAACTGCCAACTGATCCAAACGTTGCTCGTGCACATCCATCCTCCAATGGATATTCTGTGCATTACCTTCACCTTTGCTGTCTGAGGTCATGGCCCTTTCGTACTGTCACGGTTTATTATGACTCTCAGACACAAGTTTTAGGTAAAAAATCAATTTTATTGAAATAATAAATTGATAACTTAGGATGGCAATAACATACATATATATATATATACAGAATATAGCACAGACAGAAGGCAGACTCTACCGGTCCTGTCAATATACCGGACAGGACAGTCTTAGGCTCTACCGGCCTTGCCAATACCGGGTAAGGCAACCTGCAGATGGAATAGCATAACGGTTCTACCGGCCTTACCAAATTCCCGGGCAAGGCAGCCTCAATAGATACACAATGTAGGCTCTACCGGCCCTGCCAATACCGGGTAAGGCAACCTCAGATGGAATGTGGCAAAAGGTTCTACCGGCCTTACCAATACCGGGCAGGGCAGCCTAGAGATAGTAGCAGCAGTCAGATGAAACTGGCAAATTAGCAGAATCGTTAAGCAGCAAGGCTTTGGAGCAAACCAGCGTCCGCACGCTGGGAACAACACTGAATAGTATAGCCGTTAGGCTTTGCGAGCAAACCAGTGACCGCACACTGGAGTAACAAGTGAGTAGTATAGCCGCAAGGCTTAGGAGCAAACCAGCGTCCGCACGCTGGGACCAACACAGAATTGTATAGCCGATAGGCTTTGGAGCAAACCAGTGACCGCACACTGGTGTAACAAGCGAGCTTGTATAGCCGCAAGGCTAGGAGCAAACCAGCGTCCGCACGCTGGGACAAACACAGATTTGTAAAGATGATAGGCTTTGGAGCAAACCAGTGACCGCACACTGGTGTAACAAGCGAGCTTGTATAGCCGCAAGGCTAGGAGCAAACCAGCGTCCGCACGCTGGGACCAACACAGATTTGTATAGCTGATAGGCTTTGGAGCAAACCAGTGACCGCACACTGGTGTAACAAGTGAGTTTGTATGGCCGCAAGGCTTAGGAGCAAACCAGCGTCCGCACGCTGGGACCAACACAGATTTGTAGAGCTGATAGGCTTTGGAGCAAACCAGTGACCGCACACTGGTGTAACAAGTGAGTTTGTATAGTCGCAAGGCTTAGGAGCAAACCAGCGTCCGCACGCTGGGACCAACACAGATTTGTATAGCTGATAGGCTTTGGAGCAAACCAGTGACCGCACACTGGTGTAACAAGCGAGTTCGTATAGCCGCACGGCTTAGGAGCAAACCAGCGTCCGCACGCTGGCACCAACACGGATTTGTAGAGCTGATAGGCTTTGGAGCAAACCAGTGACCGCACACTGGTGAAACAAGTGAGTTTGTATAGCCGCAAGGCTTAGGAGCAAACCAGCGTCCGCACGCTGGGACCAACACAGATTTGTATAGCTGATAGGCTTTGGAGCAAACCAGTGACCGCACACTGGTGTAACAAGCGAGTTTGTATAGCCGCAAGGCTTAGGAGCAAACCAGCGTTCGCACGCTGGGACCAACACGGAATTGTAGCAATGTCACCAACGCGACCAGGCAGAAGGTCGCCAGGATACTGAAGACAGGTGATGAGATGACAGGAACCAGCAACCATCAGTCAGGTCAGGAAACAGCAAAGAAGAAGTTCAGCAGTAACTGCAACACCAGAGACTAGGCCGGAACCAGGACTGGAGTAACTCAGCATCCAGGAAACACTGGAACAGTAGAGATCAGGAACTCAGGAACACAGGAGATCAGGAACTCAGGAACACTGGAACAGAGGCCCAGCTATCACTAGCATAGTGATAGCAAGAAGGTCAGAAACAACACGAAAGGGCACTCAAAGGGTGCCCAATCCAGGTTTAAATAGTCAATAAGAGGCGGGCTATCTGCAGACAGCCAATAGAAGCCCCCTACTGGTGACAGACAAGTAACTGCAGCAAATCACGGGCACCGTGATAGTGAGCACATAGGCAAAGAGCGGAAAATGGGCATAAAACTGGAGGCAGAGTGGAAGGAAAGAACAAGGAAAATAGAAACAAGGAAATGTGAGACAGAAATGGAATGGCTTGAGGTAGTAAGTGACTAGAAGGGGAAGACAGGCAAAGCAATAGGATAATTTCTAGAAAGAGCTGAATAGCACAACATCATGAGTTACTCTTAGGGGTCAGATATGCTGAGCAGTTATATAAAGTAATAGGAGTTATAATGATGGTTATATACTTTGACTAACAAATGCTGCTCGGTGTTGTCCATTTGATTTGGTACTCAGTGCACAACTGGGACCTGCTGGACATCAATGTCAACTGCAGCAGTGGATGTAGATGGAGGTGAGTGTAGCTGCAGCAACTCCTTGCATAGATTTTGTCAGGAACGACCAGGGGGTCTTTGCCTCTCTGGCCACTCCTGGAAAAACCCCTGCCCTGTTGCTATTTGCTGAGTGTGGGTTATCCTCTTCAACCCCCCCCCGCCCTGCTGCTCTGTGGGGAGGGACATACAGCTATATATATAATATAGAGGAGTTATATGAAGCAACAGTAGATGTTGCAGAGATTAAAGGTACACTAATACCTTCTAATAATAACCTACCACATATCTTATTATGGATAAATGGTACCGTGTTAGCCACAGAAATGCAGGAGAGTAGTAGAGTAAAGCGTTTGCCTTTATTGGCTAACTGAGTGGCACCAGGATGCAAATTTTCAAGACAACTAGGACTCTTCTTCAGGCACAAAAAAAAGGAATGCTGAATGCACAATACATGACTTTAAAAACTCATGCACATTATATTAAAGCTTGTATCCTAGAGCCACTCAGTTAGCCAATAAAGGCATCATTTTTAACTCTAATAGTCTTCTGCAAGTCTTATTAAGTGTGATGTTTGATGATGTTCTTCTTTGCATGATATTTTACCTGGTACATCATGAGGAGATACTTGTGGCTGTGAAGTTTTCCCAGCATTCAGAGCACTTACTGCAGCACCTGTAATATACAAGAAAAACAATGATGCAAAAATTACATTCAGAGCATCAATGGAGAGTATATTTTAACCCCTTAAGGACCAGTGGTCCCGGGGTGTCTGATCCTTTAAAGACCAGATAGGCGAGTTCGACGTGCCACCCCAAGTGACTGATCATGTGTGCCGGCACGTCGAACGAGGGACTGAAAGAGATCTCGCCCGTCTTTGAGTGATCAACTTCAGTCCCCGGTATTACTCACCACGCTCCTGCAGGAGTGCGGTGAGTAAAAGTACGTGACGTATCAGGAATGTCACTGGTCCTTAAGTGCCGGACCAGCGTGACGGTCCGGGTACGTCACCAGACGCGAAGGGGTTAATTGATTCCAACATATTACTTTGCAGTAGATTAAAGCTCTTTAGAATCCAGGGGATTAAACAATCCATTTTGCTTTAAGTCCTGAACATAGTGAAAAACTATAATTGTGTTCATTCTTTATAATACTAAGGAGCTGGAATAAATTCTGTTACTTTTTGAACATGGAAGTCAGGACGTGTTTCCAATCAAATAATAAAATAATGCACATTGTACTTTGTGTGATTCATATCTGGCCTATGAATTTATATAATTATTACTTTAATGTGAGAAAAGTATATTTTCCTCCCCGGTAATTTCCACAGAGTAGGAGAGCTGTTTCTGCTTTTCACAGACGTTCTCCCTGAATGAAAAGGTCTTTAAAAAATTGGAATTTTTATGGCCGGAATGTTAACCTTCAGGCATGCGCACATATGTTAACACACACACACACACAAATTCATCATGAACACATGCATGTACACAGTCACACAGAGGCAAGCACATTCGCAATCATTGGCAAGCACATTTGCAATCACCTCACTTCACCATGGGAAGATGTTAGCAGAAAAAAGCACTCCTACGGCATTTCTAGTTAGACTCTCTACAGGCAATTTTTTGCCTATTACTTCACAAAGCTATCATTTCCACACATCCCAAATATAGTTTCATTCATAGTCACATAGTAAATTAGACTGGAAAAAAGATACAAGTCCATCAAGTTCAATCTTTGTCACAGTATAACCAAGAAAACAAGAATGATATAAGCCTTCTACTGTATCTGCTAGCACAGTCACCTTATATAAGGAATTTCACATCATTACTGCCCATGTAAAAAAAATATATATTTGAAACCTGCTGTCCTATAATCAAAGGGAATTATCAACTTAGTGTACTTATGGCACGATGCAAGAAATGTTCGCATCTGATAAAGGCATTTTTGTGCCCAGATAGATTTTGCACATGTTCTAATCCAGGAAGCTGAATACCGAATGCTTCTTGAATTGCGCATAAAAAATTTCCTTTTTAGGACAACACTGCACAGACGTATAAATTAATTCGCAATAGCACTTCCTTCATTAGGAGCATTCGCTATTCCACTCTCACAGATTTGATAAAACTGGCCACGCCCACAAAAACAATAAATATGCGCAGCTGTTTGCTAATCTTGATTTTTTTCATGCGCAATTCAACAAAATCATGCGCAAACCTATTCCCTAGTGGTTTTCACACAGGAAATAGAGATTGTGCATGTTTCCTGCTTCCTGCCACTAGTAACTAGACAGTAGCTGCCCTCTGTACCCCCACTATGGCTCCTATCAACTGTTTGGGGGGTAAACTGACCCCATAACGTGCTGGGGCACTGGGTTTTACAATTAAAGTCCATGGCTTAAGCTATGGACTTTATTTACTTCACTGCAGTGCCCACAGACAGCAAATTCCAAGCATACAGAACATCCTGTTGAAGCCTTGTAGCACAGCCTCTTGTACCTGACCTCTGAAACTTCAAAGTCTCACAGTACAGGTCCATCACAGGATCATCTATGAGGGTTACTTTTCTGGCCCATGAATCTCGTGTCTAGCTGATTAACAGGGATGCACATTGCATTCTCGGATAGATTGGCAGGATGGCTCCCACAAAAGATGCACATATGTACTATGAACAGCCAAACAAGAGTGTGGCAACCAAGGGCCTCTGATTGAAATCCACTTGTGTATGGCTGGTGTTAGAGCTCAAAGAGACACCTAGAAATGTCAGGAATAAGGTAAAAGAAGTCTTTATTACTCAATAATGTAGAGTACATTTTCTTGACTCATCACAATTAGGATGAGCATCTAAGCTTCTTACCACCTGGACTTTGTACAGTCCAAGGTGACAGGTACCAATAAATGATCATTTGACAAAGTTAGAGGAATGTAGAGGTCCCTAATGTAACGGATTGAGGTTTATGCTTATTAATATTTATGGAATATCAGCCATAAATTCACACACACTCCATGAATATTTAGGATGACGATTTGGCTATGTCCTCAGCTTATCCACATATGTCTGTGGCTCACTGGGACAATTAACAATTGCTCATATGACTAGTGGCCAATATACATATAAACCTATCCTGGGGCATAGATGGAAAATATAGCATAGAAAAAAAGATGTATTAGAAAAATAAGGAGCCCCAGTCTTATTATATTCAACAAGTAATCTCCTATTGCATAAACCTTTATACACATTTGTATGTGAAAATAGTGAGACTCTTCAACAGATTGCTGAGATTAAAATTAATTCAGTTTAATATCAGATCAGTACATCACAAGAATTAGTTCTACATTAAATGTTAGTGTTAGGAGTGACAGAGCGGGTAATCATCATATTAAAAGTGACTGTGAGGAGGAAGACTCAGGGGTGGAAATTGATGTGGTTGTTGTTAGCAGTAGTAGTAACAGTGATGGTGAAGCAGCCAATGGGACTAGTGTTAGGAGAGTGGTAGGGGAAGCAATTGAGAGCATCCAGACTAGCGGTCAAGGGAGCCCACACCATTCCCCTGACCCTGGGAGTCCCCTTCTCACCATGGCATTTTCAATGTGAAACATGATCCTGAAGGAGGCAGAAATGTCACCATCACAATAATACCACCACCACGAGCACAGATCAGTTGCCTGTGCCTGCTGTTACTGCTGCCAGTCTGCCTTCTTCACGTCACCAAGAAATGGCAAGTGTAACATTAGGGGACCCTCTGTCACATTGTTTGTCATCTCCTCCAAACAGCAGTGAGCATTTGGAATTTGTGGAATTTGCAACTGCTCTAATTCCTGCTGCTGAATTACAAGGGCAGCAGGATGCTAAGAAGTCAATGGTAGTACAAGCAAAAACATGCCTCTGTGTATGAATAAGTAGAACCTATGCATCCGTACATCCTAATTCAGACAATTCTATCTCGTATTTCCATGTCTAGCATATGCTTTCATATAATACAAAGGAAAATCTGACCAATCATTCATTAATCCAAAGCCTATTTTGGAAGTTGAAGCTGAAGAGGAACAATGAGGAAAAAATGGGTTTAAAGATAGTGAAAGGAGTGGAAATACAGTATAATAATAGTTAGATAGACTGTGATAGATACATAAAAACTTATAGTACAAAAAGGTGTGAACTAGAAGAACGAGCACATAGGCAAAGAGCGGAAAATGGGCATAAAACTGGAGACAGAGTGGAAGGAAAGAACAAGGAAAATAGAAACAAGGAAATGTGAGACAGAAATGGAATGGCTTGAGGTAGTAAGTGACTAGAAGGGGGAGACAGGCAAAGCAATAGGATAATTTCTAGAAAGAGCTGAATAGCACAACATCATGAGTTACTCTTAGGGGTCAGATATGCTGAGCAGTTATATAAAGGAATAGGAGTTATAATGATGGTTATATACTTTGACTAACAAATGCTGCTTGGTGTTGCCCATTTGATTTGGTACTCCGTGCACAACTGGGACCTGCTGGACATCAATGTCAACTGCAGCAGTGGATGTAGATGGAGGTGAGTGTAGCTGCAGCAACTCCTTGCATAGATTTTGTCAGGAACGACCAGGGGGTCTTTGCCTCTCTGGCCACTCCTGGCAAAACCCCTGCCCTGTTGCTATTTGCTGAGTGTGGGCGATCCTCTTCAACCCCCCTGCCGCTCTGCGGGGAGGGGCATACAGCTATATATATATAATATAGAGGAGTTATATGAAGCAACAGTAGATGTTGCAGAGATTAAAGGTACAGTAATACCTTCTAATAATAACCTCCCACATATCTTATTATGGATAAATGGTACCGTGTTAGCCACAGAAATGCAGGAGAGTAGTAGAGTAAAGCGTTTGTCTTTATTGGCTAACTGAGTGGCACCAGGATGCAAATTTTCAAGACAACTAGGAATCTTCTTCAGGCACAAAAAGAAGGAACGCTGAATGCACAATACATGACTTTACAAACTCATGCACATTATATTAAAGTTTGCATCCTAGAGCCACTCAGTTAGCCAATAAAGGCATCATTTTTAACTCTAATAGTCTTCTGCAAGTCTTATTAAGTGTGATGTTTGATGATGTTCTTCTTTGCATGATATTTTACCTGGTACATCATGAGGAGATACTTGTGGCTGTGAAGTTTTCCCAGCATTCAGAGCACTTACTGCAGCACCTGTAATATACAAGCAAAACAATGATGCAAAAATTACATTCAGAGCATCAATGAAGAGTATATTTTAACCCCTTAAGGACCAGTGGTCCCAGGGTGTCTGGTCCTTTAAGGATCAGATAGGCGAGTTTGATGTGCCACCCCAAGTGACTGATCACGTGTGCCGGCACGTTGAATGAGGGACTGAAAGAGATCGCTCCGGTCTTGGAGGGATCAACTTCAGTCCCCGGTATTACTCACCGCACTCCTGCAGGAGCGCGGTGAGTAAAAGTACGTGATGTACCAGGACCGTCACTGGTCCTTAAGTGCCGGACCAGCATGACGGTCCGGGTACGTCACCGGACGCTAAGGGGTTAATTGATTCCAACATATTACTTTGCAGTAGATTAAAGCTCTTTAGAATCCAGGGGATTAAATAATCCATTTTGCTTTCAGTCCTGAACATAGTGAAAAACTATAATTGTGTTCATTCTTTATAATACTAAGGAGCTGGAATAAATGCTGTTACTTTTTGAACATGGAAGTCAGGACGTGTTTCCAATCAAATAATAAAATAATGCACATTGTACTTTGTGTGATTCATATCTGGCCTATGAATTTATATAATTATTACTTTAATGTGAGAAAAGTATATTTTCCTCCCCGGTAATTTCCACAGAGTAGGAGAGCTGTTTCTGCTTTTCACAGACGTTCTCCCTGAATGAAAAGGTCTTTAAAAAACTGGAATTTTTATGGCCAGAATGTTAACCTTCAGGCATGCGCACATATGTTAACACACACACACACACAAATTCATCATGAACACATGCATGTACACAGTCACACAGAGGCAAGCACATTCGCAATCATTGGCAAGCACATTTGCAGTCACCTCACTTCACCATGGGAAGATGTTAGCAGAAAAAAGCACTCCTACGGCATTTCTAGTTAGACTCTCTACAGGCAATTTTTTGCCTATTACTTCACAAAGCAATCATTTCCACACATCCCAAATATAGTTTCATTCATAGTTACATAGTAAATTAGACTGGAAAAAAGATACAAGTCCATCAAGTTCAATCTTTGTCACAGTATAACCAAGAAAACAAGAATGATATAAGCCTTCTACTGTATCTGCTAGCACAGCCACCTTATATAAGGAATTTCACATCATTACTGCCCATGTAAAAAAAATATATATTTGAAAGCTGCTTTCCTATAATCAAAGGGAATTATCAACTTAGTGTACTTATGGCACGATGCAAGAAATGTTCGCATCTGATAATGGCATTTTTGTGCCCAGATAGATATTGCACATGTTCTAATCCAGGAAGCTGAATACCGTATGCTTCTTGAATTGCGCATAAAAAATTTCCTTTTTAGGACAACACTGCACAGACGTATAAATTAATTCGCAATAGCACTTCCTGCATTAGGAGCATTCACTATTCCACTCTCACAGATTTGATAAAACTGACCACGCCCACAAAAAAAATAAATGTGTGCAGCTGTTCGCTAATCTTGATTTGTTTTCATGCGCAATTCAGCAAAATCATGCTCAAACCTATTCCCTAGTGGTTTTCACACAGGAAATAGAGACTGTGCATGTTTCTTGCATCCTGCCACTAGTAACTAGACAGTAGCTGCCCTCTGTACCTCCACTATGGCTCCTATCAGCTGTTTAGGGGGTAAACTGACCCCATAACGTGCTGGGGCACTGGGTTTTACAATTAAAGTCCATGGCTTAAGCTATGGACTTTATTTACTTCACTGAAGTGCCCACAGACAGCAAATTCCAAGCATACAGAACATCCTGTTGAAGCCTTCTAGCACAGCCTCTTGTACCTGACCTCTGAAACTTCAAAGTCTCACAGTACAGGTCCATCACAGGATCATCTATGAGGGTTACTTTTCTGGCCCATGAATCTCCTGTCTAGCTAATTAACAGGGATGCTCACTGCATTTTCGGATAGATTGGCAGGATGGCTCCCACAAAAGATGCACATATGTCCTCTGAACAGCCAAACAAGAGTGTGGTCCCCAAGGGCCTCTGATTGAAATCCACTTGTGTATGGCTGGTGTTAGAGCTCAAAGAGACACCTAGAAATGTCAGGAATAAGGTAAAAGAAGTCTTTATTACTCAACAATGTGGAGTACATTTTCTTGACACATCACTATTAGGATGAGCATCTAAGCTTCTTACCACATGGACTGTGTACAGTCCAAGGTGACAGGTACCAATAAATGATCACTTGACATAGTTAGAGGAATGTAGATGTCTCTAATGTAACGGATTGAGGTTTATGCTTATTAATATTTTATGCTTATTAATATTTATGGAATATCAGCCATAAATTCACACACACTCCATGAATATTTAGGATGACGATTTGGCTATGTCCTCAGCTTATTCACATATGTCCGTGGCTCATTGGGACAATTAACAATTGCTCATATGACTAGTGGCCAATATACATATAAACATCCTGGGGCATAGATGGAAAATATAGCATAGAAAAACAGATGTATTAGAAAAATAAGGAGCCCCAGGTTTATTACATTCGACAAGTAATCTCCTATTGCATAAACCTTTATACACATTTGTATGTGAAAATAGTGAGACTCTTCAACAGATTGCTGAGATTAAAATTAATTCAGTTTAATATCAGATCAGTACATCACAAGAATTAGTTCTACATTAAATACACGTAACAATACAAAACATTCAATTTAACAATACAATACAAAGCATAACATTTATGCAATGTTCCTAAAAATGCATGATATTGAATGAATGAATGAATTAATATGTTTATTTATATAGCGCCACAAGTGTATGCAGCGCTTTACAATTTAAAGGGATAGTAAACTCGAGAAAAAAGTATAGGCGAATTGATAGGTACAATTCAAAAATACTTACTGCCTTCATTCCCATCTCTCAAACAGTTATGGTTTGAGAGATGTAAGAAAATAAAGACCTCCGCTCCCTCTCCTTTCTGCCTGACGAGCTGTAAAGCTGTCAGAGGCAGAATCCGGTCACCCGACTTTAGGCGGCTCTTCAGGAGTGCTGACATCGGGATATCTAACTATAATTACTTCATTGGAATGGTCTACAACGTGTGCTTGCAAGCCAGGCACACATTGTAGACCATACCGATGAAGTAATTATAGTTATATATCTCGATGACAGCACTCCTGAAGAGCCGCCATCTGGTCCCGGAAGCAGGAACTCATGCCGTCCGCTATACAGTGGACGCATGTGAAGTAGGAAGTAACGGAGACCTTTATTTTATTATATCTCTCAAACCATAACAGTTTGAGAGATGGGAATGAGGGCAGTAAGTATTTTTTAATTGTACCTATCAATTCGCCTATACTTTTTTCTTGAGTTTACTATCCCTTTAAGGGTTTAAACAATACAGGGTTACAAGTGCTTTGCAAAGTGAAACAGGGGAAGTGAGGTCCCTGCCCGAAAGATTACAATCTAATGAATGAGGGGCTAATGAATAATGGGCTTACCCAAGTTTGGCAGAGATTCTTCTCCTGGCCCTCTCTTGTTATGTCATGTTCTCCTCCTCTCCTCTCTTCTAAAACAACCTTGGTGGTATCCCTAGTCTTATAGCTAATGCCCCTATCTACAATCTGATTGAACGGACACATCGCTACTGGGGAAAAATTCCTGTTCTTCCACTTTGATGGGAGGTCCTTAAAGGGATAGTAATGTTTCACAAAAACAGCAGCTCCAATTAATCTTCATAGTATTTGAGCCATAGAGAGTGTTATTTCAATACTGTCAGAGTTGTAGTTCAAAAGTAATTGAATGATAAAGTATCCCCCTCCCTCCCCTTTTACCTAGTGTAAGCCCCCTCTCCTCAGATGTGAATCTGGTCCTTAGACCGGACAGCTCCCAGCAAGGAACAGTCTTCTTACTGTGAGAAGAATGAAAATCCTGCCCCCCTTGACAGGTTTTTCAGCTTTTCCCCTTATCTTAATTGAAGATTGTCCCTCTCTGCAATCTATCTGGACACATCCTGCTGCTTTGAGCTGAGCAGTGTTACATCAGTAAAAGGGGCGGGAGGGGGATACTTTATCATTCAATTACTCTTGAACTACAACTCTGACAGTATTGAAATAACATTATCCAAGGCCCAAATACTATGATGATTAATTAGAGCCTCTTTTATTAAGAAACATTACTACCTGTTTTAGTAATTCTTTTGATGTTTACAATGGGTACTATCAATGCTCCTTTGATCTTTACATTGGTTTTGGGATTCTAGTGTTATTCACCAGGAGGTGAGATAAAACCCAAAGACAGGGGGACCATTGTGTGCTAAACATATGTTATTCACAAGGTGTTATCAGTGTCCTGTATCCCTATTCTGTTTGGCATTAAATTAATGCAATAGGTTTGATTCACCCTAATATCAACCCCTATACACACCTCATATACATATTACATACACACACATAGACACATTATATATATATATATATATATATATATATATATATATATATATATATATATATATATATATACAGGGCTCAAAATTTCCACTCTCCACTAGCCAATGGCGAGTGAAAATTTAGCCCTGGCGAGTAGAAATTCAGCCCTGGTGGGTATGGTTTGCAGTGACAAGTAACTTCTCAGGTCTGGCTAGTAGCAAAGGACTTCAAATTTTAAGCCCTGTATGTATATATATATATATATATATATATATATATATATTGCCTTGCAAAAGTATTCAGCCCCCTTGGCATTTTTCCTATTATTTTGCACTACAACCTGGAATTAAAGTGGATTTTTGGGGGGTTTGTATCATTTGATTTACATAACATGCCTACCACTTTGAAGATGCAAAATAGTTTTTATTGTGAAACAAACAAGAAATAAGATAAAAAAACCAGAAAACTTGAGCGTGCATAACTATTCACCCACCCAAAGTCAATACTTTGCAGAGCCACCTTTTGCAGAAATTACAGCTGAAAGTCTCTTGGGGTGGGTCTCTATAAGCTTGGCACATCTAGCCACTGGGATTTTTGCCCATTCTTCAAGGCAAAACTGTTCCAGCTCCCTCAAGTTGTATGGGTTTCACTGGTGTACAGCAATCTTTAAGTCATACCATAGATTCTCAATTGGATTGAGGTCTGGGCTTTGACTAGGCCATTCCAAGACATGTAAATGTTTCACCTTAAACCACTTGAGATTTCTTTAGCAGTATTCTTAGGGCCATTGTCCTTCTGGAAGCTGAACCTCCATCCCAGACTCAAATCTCTGGAACACTGAAACAGGTTTCCCTCAAAAATGTCCCTGTATTTAGCTCCATCCATCATTCCTTCAATTCTGACCAGTTTCTCAGTCCCTGCCGATGAAAAACATCCCAACAGCATGATGCTGCCATCACCATGCTTCACTGTGGGGATGGTGTTCTCGGGTGATGAGAGGTGTTGGGTTTGCACAAATCATAGCATTTTCCTTGATGGCCAAAAAACTCAGTTTTAGTCTCATCTGACCAGAGTACCTTTTTCCATATGTTTGGGGAGACTCCCACATGCCTTTTGTGAACAGCAAACATGTTTGCTTATTTTTTTCTTTAAGCAATGGCTTTCATCTGGCCACTCTTCTGTGAAGCCCAGCTCTGTGTAGTGTACGTCTTAAAGTGGTCCTATGGTCAGATACTCCAATCTCCGCTGTGGAGCTCCTCCAGGGTTATCTTTAGTCTCTTTGATGCCTCTCTGATTAATGCCCTCCTTGCCTGGTCCATGGGTTTTGGTAGGTGGCCCTCTCTTGGCAGGTTTGTTGTGGTGCCATATTCTTTCCATATTTTAATAATGGATTTAATGGTGCTCTGTGGGATGTTTAAAGTTTGGGATATTTTTTATAACCCAACCCTGATCTGTATTTCTCAACAATTTTGCCCCCGACCTGTTTGGAGAGCTTCCTGGTTTTCATGGAGCCACTTGCTTGGCGGTGTTGCAGACTCTGGGGCCTTTCAGAACAGGTGTATATATACTGAGATCATGTGGCATCATATGACTGCACATAGGTGGACTTCATTTAACTACAGTAATTATGTGATTTCTGAAGGTAATTGGTTGCACCAGATCTTATTTAGGGGCTTCATAGCAAAGGGGGTGAATACATATGCATGCACCACTTTTCCATTTTTATTTTTTAGAATTTTTTTTTTTAAAGTTATTTTCTTCATTTCACTTTACCAATTTGGACTATTTTGTGTATGTCCATCACATGAAATCCAAATTAAAATCCATTTTAATTTCAGGTTGTAATGCAACAAAATAGGAAGATTTCAAGGGGGGTGAATACTTTTGCAAGGCACTGTTTATATATATATATATATATATATATATATATATATATATATACATGTATGTACACATGTATGTACACAGATATATATATATCTAGGCATACACACACACACATATATATATATATATATATATATATATATATATATATCTATATATATATATATATATAAAAGAAGACTTTGTGCCTGCCAAAACACACCCAGGGGTGGCAGTGAGGAGGAGTTACTGCTCCCATTCGGTGATTCAATGGGGGCGTGAATTTCACACCAATTGCAGTGGCCGAAGGCCACTGCTATTGGTGTGAAAATCATGCAGGGAGTTGGCCTGCCCCCACTATTCAGGCCGCTCAACACTATACAACTGAAGAAAAAAAATGGCCGCCACACGTTCCCACACCACAGACACACACATACAAGCCCCAGAAACAGACAGAAGCCCCACACATACACACAAGCCACCCAACTTTGCAGTCAAAGCCAGACACAACACACACACACACACTGTCTCTCCCAAACCAATGCGTTCCACTCTGCCACTCAAAGGGTTAACCACTGGAACACCAACCAGCTCAACTCCATGCTGTCCGAACAAGGATCGGGGCGGCAGGTGGACTTCTGGTAGGAGGAAGGGTTCGGATCATTGTGCCCAGTCAAACCCGGCCGATTACTGCATCAACAGCTCTCCCTCACCTCTGTCCTGCAGGGGCCTGCACTGCATTATGATGAATATCACGGATGAAAACTTGGTAGAGCATACTGAGGGAACCTGGAGTACTGGGAAGTTACAGGTCGAGGTGTTTCAAATGTGAGCTCCACTTTTCATCACTTACACTCCTTGTCTGTCCCCCCCAGCACAGGGTGGGGGGGTGAGGGGGTGCCAGCATCAAACATCTCTATAAGAGACAATACATTGTGCTCCTCTCACGATCACATTTGCCTGCTGAGCGCCGCTCAGGAGTCTCTCTCTCTCTCCCCTCTTCAGGCATTAAAATGAACAGCAAGGGCCATATTCATATCAGCCCCCCAATGTATGTATATGTGTGTAATTGCTGTGTGTGTGTGTCTATGTATGTATATGTGTGCACTTGTCTATGCATAATAATATCTCTATGTGTATGCATGTATGTGGCGGTGTGTCTCTATGTATGTGGTTGTATGTATGAATGTCTGTATGTGTGTGACTATGTATGTATGCATGAATCTCTGCATGTCTATGTATGTATGCATGATAATATGTGTGTCTATGTATATATCTTTGGCTCAACAGACGGGCAACGCCGTCCCACACTGCTAGTATATATATATATATATATAGATATAGATATAGATATAGATATAGATAGAGATAGATAGATATAGCTATATATAGATAGATAGATATATAGATAGATATACACATATACACACATACCTGCACAGACAAGCAATTCCTTCTGTGACACTAATATGATTTCAGGGATCTAGGGTACAAGTTCAAAGCAAGGACCTCCGGGGTAGTACTTTCTGACCTACTACCAGGGCCATGTTCCAGTGCAGTTAGGCTGAAGGAACTCAGGGAGCTTAATGCATAGCTTAATTATTTTTATATGAAGGATGGTTTCAAGTTTTTAGAGCACTGGACGTATTTTGCTCTTGGGTACAATCTCTATGGTGGTGATGGTTTGCATAGGGTAGATAGTGTAGAGAGGAACTGGGTACAAGTAAAGGATTATCGGGCCAGAGAAGCAGTGGGGATAAATATAGCTAACAGGGAGGAACTCCCATTAAATTTCAGATGTAGAAAAAAGTAGGTAAAATAAATAATGATGACATTAATTGTATGTTGTTGAATGAAAGAAGTATGGTAGGCAAAAATGGTGAGCCACTTGCAGTTAATGAGCATCTGGGCATAATTAATATAACCAAAACATGGTTGGATGATACACATGAATGGGCTGTAAATCCTGAGGTTATTCCCTGATTAGGAGGGACCGGATTAAAAAAAGAGGAGGAGGTGTGTGCCTTTATTTGAAACCAGATTTAAATCCAAGTTTAAGGGGAAATATTTGTGAGGAAACTAGAGATAATGTGGAGTCATTGTGCATGGAAATTGAGGGCAAATGTGACATAAAGTGGTAAAAAAGGTGTTGGTGGATATACGCTACAAAACACAAAATATTGATGAGAACAGTTATTGCAAATTATAAAAGCTGCACATCTTGGGCATACTATAATTATGGAACATTTTAAGTATCCAGATATAAACTGGAGAAATGAGAAATAACAGTGTATTGATCTAGTTATAACAAATAACATAGATATGGTGTCTAATATTAAAGTAGGTGAAAAAAATGGATTAATTTGGAATCAGTTTGAAAAGAAAAAAAGCAAAAATGTATGGGTTCAACCAACACTTAAATTTAAAAAAGGATAACTTAAAAATGTGATTAGTATCAATGAAGCACATAACTGGGATGAATTAGTAAACAGAAAAAATACGGAGTAAAAATGGTCAGAATTTGAATCTAGGTTGCAGAAATATATTAAACAGTAAATACACCCATGTGGAGCAAATGCAACAGACTTAGATCACAACCAGTGTGGTTAAATTCAATTGTAAAGAAAGAAATAGCAAGGAAAAAGGTCTTTAAGCAATTTAAGTCTGAAGGAACAGATCAGTCTTTCCTGAAATACAGGTGTGACAAAGATTGTACATTAGGCTAGCAAAAATAGAAAATGAAACCACAATTACAAGAGAAAATAACAATTACATACATACTATTATCATATATAGGGTTGACACAAGAAGAAGTCAAAAGAAAACTGGACAAAATTAATACTAACAAAGTAACAAAGGGTTCTTAGGGAACTTAGTGTAGTGTTAGCAAGACCAATCTTTTTAATCTTTAAAGGGATAGTAACATTTCACAAAAAAAGCAGCTCTGATTAATCTTCATAGTATTGGGCTGTGGAGAGCGTTATTTCAATACTCAGAGTTGTAGTTCAAGAGTAATTGAATGATAAAGTATCCCCCTCCCCTTTTACTAATGTAACACTGCTCACCTCAGAGCAGCAATACTGTCCTGATGGATCACAGCAAGGGACAATCTTCAGTGAGCATAAGGAAAAACCTGGAAAACCTGTCAAGGGGGGCAGGGTTTTCCTTATTCTCACAGTAAAAAGACTGTCTCTTGCTGCGACCTGTCCGGTCAAGAGACCAGATTCCACATCTGAGAGGAGGCAGCTTACACTAGGTAAAAGGGGCGGGAGGGGATACTTTATCATTCAATTACTCTTGAACTACAACTCTAACAGCATTGAAATAACACTCTCCATGGCCTAAATACTATGAAGAGTACTTGGAGCTGCTTTTTTTTTGTGAAACATTACTATCACTTTAAAGACTCTCTCTCCTCAGGATCAATATAACAAAATTGGTGTAAAGCCAATGCAGTGTTCTTATTTAAGAAGGGAACTAAAACAGACCCTGAGAATTACAGACCCGTGAGTTTGACCTCAGTAGTGAGAAAGCTGCTTGAAGGGATAATAAGATATTATATTCAGGGTTACACTGAAAACAACAAAATTATTAGCTGGAATCAGCATGGTTTTATAAGCAAAAGATCTTAACAAAAAATCTTTCAAGCTTCTATTAAGAATTAATTAGCAACCTAGACAATGGCAAAGCAGTGGATGTGGTATATCTAGATTTTGCAAAGGCATTTGATACAGTGCCACACAGGAGGCTGGTGTATAAATAAGGAAATTGATCCTATGGGATAACCTTTGCAACTGAATAGAAAATTGGTTGAAAGATAGGGAACACTGTGTAAATATTAAATCCTCCAATACAGTTAAAGATGAGAGTGAAGTAACTCTGGGTTCAGTACTTGCTCCACGGCTCTTTAACATGTTCATAAATGACCTGGAAATAGCTATACAAAGAGAATTCCAGTATTTGCAGAGAACACTAAATTATGCAGGGTAATACATTCACAGCAGGATGTTTGTTATGTATAGAGGGATTTACAAAAATGGAAGATTGCACAAATATAAAATTTAATTTAGGAAAGTGTAAAGTTATGTATTTGGGACAAGCAAATCGTAATGCTACTTGTTGCTAGAGAAAGATCTGTGAGTCCTTCTAAACTGTAAACTTGAAAACAGTGAACAGTATCATACAGCATACAGCACTAGCAACTGCAAACAATATCCTGTCTTGCATAAAAAGGGGGATTGAAGCACCAGTTCCGAAAAAGGATATTCTAGAATTGGAAAGTGTACAAAGAAGAGCAGCAAAATTAATTAAGGGACTGGAGGATTTGAAATATGAAGAACGTCTAGTCAAACTTGGTATATTTACTCTAGAGAAAAGATACCTAAGAGTGGATCTTTTTATATATATGCGAGGTCGATCCAAGTATCTCTCTAGTAAGCTTTTCATTTAAAGGCTGGATCAAATAACTAGGGGCCACCCCTTAGGATCAGAGGAAAGGAGGTTTCAACTTCTGCAGAGGATGAGTTTTTTACAGTAAAGTCTGTTAAATTGTGGAATACTTTACCTAAGAATATGGAAATATGTGTATTAGCAGGTAAAGCAGGAAGTTCTGGTAAATAGACTTATACTCATTTTGGAAGTAGGAAGGCTTATATAATTCTGAATTTTCTGGGATATAAGGCAAAGGTTGAATTTGATGGATGTCTTTTTATAACATAATTTAACATCTTACTATGTTCAATCCCTCTGCAGCTAATGTCTCATGACTGTCTTCTAGTAGCCCTCCGCCTTGAATCTGCTGTGTCCTAGTATTGAGTGGATCACTTGACCTGGCAGGCTTTTACTCTCCACCTGAAGAGTTATATTATATTTCTTGAGTTTTCCTGCACAAATCCAAGAAAAACAAAAATTCCAGAAACACTCTATTGTTTTCAGCCAGGCCCTAAGGCATAATTGAATATGCTCTGTACTGAACAGTCTTAAAAATCTCAGAGAATTTATCAATTATTAATATAATGCCAAGATCACAGACATCCAAATTCAGAGAGCCGCCAATGTACCCAGAAGAAATCTCCTGGGATATAAACAACCTGTCACTCCTCCGATTTCTTTGAGTGATGTTTTTACCCTTGATTTTGGATTGGTTACCTGGCCTTTAAATCTTGCTATTTCCTGGCCTCCTGTGATTGATCTTCACGCTCTTTCTTCCTTACTACCCTAGTGTATCCTCTGCTATTGTTCTTGATCTGGTGTGGCCTTGGCTAGTTTCTGACCTCCGACTTCATCTGCTCCATCCGTGCTAATCAGATTTCCCTTTGGGACCCGGCCTGACTCTTCAAGTCCAACTTCTGTTTGCTGATTCTATCCATATGCTTGAACTACTGACTTTGACCTGAGCTCACTCAGACATCGACCTTCTCAATTATGGAGCTGTAGTCATCCAGAGCGTCTTCCACACTTCAGATAGTTAGATCTCAGACAAGGCCTTGACTCCGTTCTAACGGCCTGATGGATTGATCCCAGCCTACTAGCTGTCCTGTGCTGCTGTGTGTCTACCCACGCTGGCTCCTGTAAATCCACCTTGGCTAGTGGATTTATCTTTGACTTAGGCCAGCCTTTGTCAGCAGTTGGATTGATCTTCACCAATGCTTTTTGCTCCATCCTATTCACTGGCTCCCTGTGTTTGCTTGCTGCACCTTGGGTAAATATTGACAGCACTAGCTTACACCACCTTCCCAGTGCACTTCCTCTGACAGCTGAGCACAGTGTGGCATTTATCAACACTCCATGTCAACGTCAACCAACTGCTGTTCAACATCCGACAGTTGAGCTCCATGTGGCATTCATTGACACTTCATGTTCACACCAACTCCCCAACATACCATCTTCGATAGTAGAGCACAGTGAGGCATTCATTGACACTCTGTGCCCACGCCACTTACCCAGTGAACATTCTCCACCAAACAGAGCTTCAGGTGTCAGATCTGGACTGTCTCTACTTCACCCAGCTTCCAACAGAGACACTTTGTTATTCTTTGACTCTGCAGGTCCATCAAGGATCCTCCTTCCCCAGCAAATTTCCTCATTAACCTGCTTCACCCTTTCACGTCACTCCCTAGCTTCTTTAGGAGAACAGCTACAGGACCTCATTACTCAACAACAGGAAGATAACAGAACAGCTTGAACTACTGCGTACAATCTCAAAAATGGTCCAAGAAATACTACATACTGATATCAGGTTAAAAAGAATATTCCCAAAACCTCCTCAGATCTCCTGTAAACAGCCCCCTAACCTGAAACAACTGGTGGTAAAATACTCCCATAAGAATGCAATAGATAATAGTACTTCTCCCTGTCTACAAATGACATATGGAACCTGTGCACACATATGTACCACAGATAAGGTGCACATACCACATTCACACCAAAACTGCAACATCAAGGGCAAATTCTCCTGTGGCTTATCTAATGTTGTCTGTCTCATCATGTTTGTGAAATTTCCCAAAACTGGACTATATATATATATATAGTTGAGACAGGACAAGCTCAAAGAAAACAGATGAATTCTCAAAGGTCCAGCATGAACAACAAAAGAGACATCCCGGTGTGTCAACAGTTTTGCAAAACAGTGGTCACTGGCCAGTGTCAGATCTCAAGGTAACTGTACTGATGGGAAATTTTAGGACACAGAGAGAGAAAGATCTGGGATTATAAACTGATAACAAAGTTTAACACTCTGAACTGTGGCCTGAACTGTGACAAAGAATTTGTCACATTATCCCACACAATAAACATATTTTTTGCCCTTTGGGTGCCAGGCGGTGGTGCAAATCATTGCAAGTGATGTGTTGGCCCCCCCTCTGGTACTTAGTGGTAGGGATGGGTGAAAAATTTTGCCACAAATCAAAATTGGTGACTAATGGAAATTCCCTCTTGCCTAATAATTTTTCTTGAAAACTGCAGTTTTTCTGCTTATTTTTCACCTGGCTCATTCCATTGAAATTAAAGGGAACATTGAATTTACACACAACACATAGCAAATGTTATTTTATTTCCCAAAGGCATAGTATAAAAGGGGCATGAGGGTGCCTGTGTTGGTGGAGTGTGAAGAAACAATCAGTTGAGCAGGCAATGTTTTCTTGGGAGGTTTGTTTACTGGGATTAGGGGGCAGTTAATAAAAATAAATCCTAAATACAATTAAAAATACCATTGAGCAGGGTGCCTGTGTTGGTGAGTGGAGACTAGGGAAAGAATAAGTTGAACAGGGAATTTGTTTGGGGGGTTTCTTGAATGGTATTGGGGGACATTTAATAAAAAATAAATATCATAAAATAAGAAATTTGTATGTAACTTGCTAGAGACAGGGACCCCCTGACATAAGGTGCCACTGGGGTAAACTGATACTTGACGTGACAGAGTATTTTGTAGAGCATGATTTGTTGTTAGAGGCCCAAGCCCTGAGGATTTGTAGGGCTTAGACATATTAGTGGTAGAAGCCCTAAGGAAACATAGATTTGTAGCACTTAGGCGTGTTAAAAACAAGGTCCCCAAAATTGTTTATTTTTGTAGATCTATGTTTTTTTTAAAAGCATAAGCCCTGAGAAAAAAAAATGCCCTTCTGGCTTAGTGCCAGCAGGTCATGTAGTGTTGGCCATTGGTCACTGGCCATTGTCAAATGCCCTGATGTAGATGCGGAATTTGCTACTGCTGTTCTTTCTGCTGCTGCGTTGTTTAAGTAGCAGGATGATTAGGCAGCTCAAAGGGAATGGGATCAACAACAGCAGTAACATGGGTGATGAAGGTTCAACTTGCCACAACTAGCTCCAGTGATGCTCCTGAGGCAGTAGCAGCACTATATCTAGACACACCATTTCAGATATATGTGGAGAAAATAAGAAGTTGGCTGCTTTCTTCTCCACCTGCCCCTCCTCCAAAATCATGGATGTGTTGTTACTAGAATATACATTTTTCCCTTGAGAGCAGGAACTGTGCCATTCATCAGTAACTGCAATGTGCACAGTGTGTGTGGGAAATAAAAGCTGGCACATCTCTATCCAGACATCATGACACCAGAAATCAGATACTGCTGCTTTTACTATGCTCCTTGCCCACACCCCACCAAGTGTTCATTTACTGTACTTGGTTCTTGTTGTCATTATTGCCGACTATGGCAAGTCCATAATTGTGGAATTTGCAACTGCTGTTCTTGCTGCTGCTTAGTTGTTTAAGCAACAGGATGATTAGGCAGCTGAAAGGGAATGGGATCAACAACATCAGTAACACAGGTGATGGATGATGAAGCTTCCACTTGCCATGACTATCTCCAGTGATGCACCTGAGGCAGTAGCAGCATAATAAGTAGCCCCCAGTACCAACAATAGCAGTAACACAGGTGATAGATGATGAAGTTTCCACTTGTTACGACTATCTCCAGTGATGCGCCTGAGGCAGTAGCAGCACAATAAGTATCCCCCAATATGTGGAGAAAAGAAGATAATTCTTCTCCACCTGCCCCTCCTCCAAAATCATGGGTGTGTTATTATTAAAATAGAAATGTTTCCTTTGAGAGCAAGAACTGTGCCTTTCATCAGCAACTGCAATGTGCATAGTGTGTGTGGTAAATAACGCCTGGCACATCTCTATCCAAATACCTTGACACCAGAATCCAAGTACTACAGCTGTCACTATACCCCTTGTCCACACCCTGCTAAGGACACATGACAACTTGCTGACAGTTTAATAGTAATGTTCAGGGCCGGCCCTAACATGGGTCCCGGTGGGTCAATGGACCCAGGCGGCACTTTGACTGGGGCGGCAATTTGTCGCCCACTGTACGTCAGCCAGCCACCTGGTCTGTGTCAACACGGCACAGGACAAAGAGCGGCGCGCCTGCTGTGACAGTAATTAGTGTGGCTCAGCCTCAGTCTGTAAGCCAGACTGAGACTGAGCCAGACTAATCACTGTGACAGCAGGCGCGCATGGCTGGGTGTCTCCTGGGAAAAAAAAAAAACTTGCCGGCAGAGGTGCTCACCTGTGGGTGGGCGGCTGTCAGCATGCGCACAGACATCCTCCCATGTTGCCTCTCTCGCTCCCCGCGCTGTACTGAGGTCAGAGAGCCGGGACTCACATGACCTGCCGGCGCTCAGACATCAGACTGCGCGGGGAGTGCGAGAGGCAGAATGGGAGGATCAAGCTGCCTGCCACTAGACACCATGGAGCTTGAGGCGAGAGAGACAAAAGAGGAGGAGAAGATAAGTGGCAAAGAGACATATGGGGAGAGGAGAGACACATGTATGACATGGTGAGGAGAGAGACAGATGGGTGGCATGGAGAGAGAGGGACAGAGACAGACATGGGTGACATGGAGAGAGAGAGAGACAGACATGGGTGGCATGGAGGGAGAGAGAGAGAGACATGGGTGGCATGGAGATAGAGAGACATGGGTGGCATGGAGGGAGATAGAGACATGGGTGCCATGGAGGGAGAGAGAGACATGGGTGGCTTGGAGGGAGAGAGAGAGAGACATGGGTGGTATGGAGGAAGAGAGAGACATGGGTGGCATGGAGGGAGAGAGAGAGACATGGGTGGCATGGAGGGAGAGAGAGAGAGACATGGATGGCATGGAAGGAGAGAGAAAGACATGGGTGGCATGGAGGGAGAGAGAGAGACATGGGTGGCATGGAGGGAGAGAGAGAGAGACATGGATGGCATGGAAGGAGAGAGAAAGACATGGGTGGCATGGAGGGAGAGAGAGAGACATGGGTGGCATGGAGGGAGAGAGAGAGAGACATGGGTGGCATGGAGGGAGTGAGAGAGACATGGGTGGCATGGAGGAAGAGAGAGAGGGACATGGGTGGCATGGAGGGAGAGAGATGCTATTTTATAACTGTCCATTTTTTTTGGGGGGGGCAGCATTTCATCCTTGGACCCAGGCAGCACAATGTGTTGGGCCGGCCCTGGTAATGATGACCCCTCCCTGCCAGCTTAGCATATTCTGTGGGATGGAATCTCCTCAGATGCAGCTCGATGCCCTGCTTGCGATTCTCCTCCACCACACTGCCATGTGTGGTCAGTGCACCCCACAGTATGCAATGAGTGGACTCTAACTGCCACATTCTAACATCTACAGAGTGGCTATCATTTGACATGGTAGATTGGCAGAAGATATAGTTATCCTAGAGCAAGAAGGTAATAGTGAGCTAATTATTTTGCTCTCATCGAACTTCCATCCTCTGTCTGGGTTGCTCTATTCTTCCTCCTCTCTAATCTCCGTCTCACCTCTCTTTGCCTTTCGGGAGAGTCAAGGGGTATAGCAACAGTGGTGTTCTATTTTTGTGGTGGGTGCTTGGGTTTAACATGTTTGACATAAATGTCATGGTGTCTGTGTTTCATGTGTGTTATAAGGGAGCTTGTGCCAAGGCACGTTCTCTCCTTTCCCCTTCTCACTGACTTGTCACAAATTGTGCACAGTGCCATTGTTGATGACTGCACTGTTCCTGCCCCCAGAGAAAAATAGTCCCACACCCATGACTTCAGACTGGAGGGGAAAGGTGGAGAAGAATGGCTGTCACGGTTTGTTAAAGAACTCTCAGACAGTTAGGTAAGGTTAAAACCTTTATTGAAAATAATGCACAATAGCCCCACTCAGGTCCAGATAAGGTCCGTACCAAGTACTTTCCAGATCTGACGCAGGTCAGGGTGAAAATACACACACAGTAGTAGTAAGCAAAATAAGTGTGATGATCTTGGACTTGTAGACAGGATTCATAGATAGATTCAGGAACAAGAATATCCTCGACAGCCCCACACCGCAATAGGTGACTCAGGCGATGGGTAACTGAAGGGCAATCCCCTAGTGGACTAGGGATAATCGAGGCAGCACAGATAGTGTACAGGTAGACACTAGGCTCTAGAGACTTCTAGGGTTAATGGAGGCAACACTGGCAAGGCACTGGCAGAGGACTGACCCTAGGAGATTAGGGTAAACGGAGGCAACACGGACAGAACTCTGGCAGTGACTGAACCCTAGAACGCTAGGGTTAATCGAGGCAACACAGACAGTACTCTGGCAGTGGCTTGACCCTAGTACACTAGGGTTAACGGAGGCAAGAGGGAATGGACTCTGGCAGTGACTTGACCCTAGCACATTAGGGTTAACAGAGGCAACACAGCTATGGCTCTGGCAGTGACTGAACCCTAGAATGCTAGGGTTAATGGAGGCAACACAGACAGGATTCTGGTAGTGAAGGGGCCCTAGCACGCTAGGGTCAACGGAGGCAACAGACACCAGATACTGGCAATATAACGACCCTAGGCCACTAGGGTGAACTGAAGCAACACGGGCAAAAGTGTGGTACAGGCTGGACCCAGATATTATAGGGTTACCAGAGGCAACACAGACACTGGTGAGTGCAGGGACTCCCACAGGCTCCAGGAGACTATAGGAGCGGTAAGCGAGAGGGAGAGGTACGTAACGTAAGCGGTCCGCAACCGGTGTCTCCCTGATTGGTACATGGAGGTAGTAAGCCAGTCCCGTGAGCGACGGAACTAGAAGCTCGACCAAGTCGGCTCACACGGACTTCATAGCCAGTCAGGAGAACCATCAGACACTAAACCAGCCAGATTGGTGAAAATGGATTGTAAGCCAGTACTAGTCAGTAATGGAATCAGACACTCAGCCAAGCCAGGTAGATACACAAGGAGTTAGTCAGCCAGTCCTAGTCAGTAACGGAATCAGATACTCCGCCAAACCAGTTCGGTACACAAGGAGTTAGTCAGCCAGTCCTAGTCGGTAACGGAATCAGATACTCAGCCAAACCAGTTCGGTACACAAAGGAGTTAGTCAGCCAGTCCAAGGTCAGCAACAGAATCGGATCACAGGAGCGGCAGGTACTAAGCGTATTCAGGCAAGCCGGGTCATACACGGAAACAGGAAACAAGAGCAACTAGTCACTAGATACGGGTACACCAGGAAAGGGCACCGATATAGTGAGAGGAGGACGTATATAAAGGCAAACCCAGGGAGGAGTCATAGCGCAGAACCAATAAGAATGCAGCTAGGGTAAACCCGGAAGTAACAATGTCGCTAGACAGAATCACTGCACTGTGATAATTGCCTCTTTCGTCTTCTCTTCCACATTCCCCTTCAGTGTCTGGGGCAGAGGATAATGCTGCTGTTGCTGCTACTGCCTCAGAACAAGCATTGCTGCTGGCAAGTGGAACCTGTCCTAGTCCCGCATCATTTGTTGTCCCCATTCCCACTGTGTCCACAGTGGTCTGTGTCACACTAGCCTGCTCCTCAGCATCCTGCTGCCCTTGCAACTCAGCAGCAGCAGGAATTAGAGAAGTAGCAAACTCTGCAAATTCCAAAAGCTCACTGCTGGAGGTAGTAGTGTTGCCCATCCTCATTCCTGTCTCCTATTCCTTCTCAGTTTCTTTTAAAAAGGCCATCAATGTCTGTTCCATCCCAGCTTCTCTACCATCATCATCATCACCACCACCACCAGTTCCTCTGTGCTGTTGGTCTATTACAGACATCTAACTGCTGGTTGGAGCAGGTGAGGAGAAATGTGACAGAATGTCCCCTAATGTCACACTTGCCATTTCTTGTTGACCTGAAGAAGGCAGACTGACAGTACTAGAATCAGGCACAGACAGCTGATCTGTGCTCCTGGTGGTGGTGGTATTGATGAGTTTCTTCAGGATCATGTTCCACCTGGACAATGTCATTGGGGGAAGAGGACTCCCCGGGTCAGGAGAATGGTGTGGGCTCCCTTTACCACTAGTCTGGATGCTCTCAATTGCTTCCCCTACCACTCCCCTAACACTAGTCTCACTGGCTGTTTCCCCATCACTGTTACTAGTATGACCACTAACGCCAACCACATCAATTTCAGCCCCTGAGTCATCCTCCTCACAGTCTATAGTAATATGATGATTACCTCTTCCTTCACTCCTAACGCTAACAAGCTGCTAGACCTTCTTAGTAGTAGTACCCTCACTGGCAGGACTTTTGGGGATGTCAAGTGTGACTTAAGGTCCCCTGCTGTCACACGTGGCATTATCTTCTCCTTTGCCACCGCCTGAGAATTACAAGACACACTTGCAGCAGACACAGGACTGGTGGCAGCAGGGGCAGCACATCTGACAACAGACACAGTACTGATGGCAGCAGGGGCAGTACTGGCAGCAGCACAGCACTGGTGGCAGCACGTCTGACAGCAGGCACAGTACTGGTAGCAGCAGGGGCAGCATGCCTGGCAGCAGGCACAGCAGTGGTGGTGGCAGGGGCAGCACGTCTGACAGCAGGCACAGTACTGGTAGCAGCAGGGGCAGCATGCCTGGCAGCAGGCACAGCAATGGTGGCAGCAGAGGTAGCATGTCTGGCAGCAGGCACAGGCAGCTGGCCTGTCCTGCTCTCACTAATACCCTCTTCTTCCTCCCTTGATATTAATTTCCCCAAGATCCCTAAGGGTGATTTAGGGGGACTGGCCAGCATTGCTTCTGTAGTACTCACTTCCTCCTCCTCTTCAGACTCATTGGACACATATTGGCCCTTCCAGTTCTTCCTTTTATTAGTTTTAAACTTTCTCATAGCAGACTCTCCTGCCTCAATTTTGCTAAAAAAGCCCAGCAGAACAGCACAGCACATCTACCTTGCTCTGTAGCTGCTTCTATTGTGTTCCACTTCCTGGAATACTTCACGTTTTTCTAGCGAAAAGGCAAACAACATGTAAATCTATGGGTGGAAGCTTTCTAGCCATTGAAAAAATGTGGAAAAATTTTTGCCAATGGGCAAAAAATGCAAATATTTTAATTGCTGGTTTTAAAGCGACCTTTCGCCCACCACTACTCAGTGCTTAACCCATGATGCATTCTATAAACTTCCATCTCTGGTTAAAGACTAAAATTCGCTGGCACATAAACATTTTTTAATAAATCCTGTTTGTATCATTTAGTTAACTACAAAGAGACTCCACAGGGGCCTAGGGAATGAATTACAGACAATAATATAAGATTATTCACTGCCAGTGGATTGTAAATGTCAAACTAATTTGTGTTTAAACTGTCATGTATTGTGTATTCAGCCTTCATTCCTATTATGCCTGAAGAAGAGACCTAAGTTGTCTTGGAAGCTTTCATCCTAGAGCCACTCAGATAGCCAATAAAAGTATCATTTTTACTGTAACGATCTCCTGCTTTTTCTATGGCTAAAACCGTACCACCCTTTACCCATAGGCAACTCTTTCTTACTGTAAATAAACCCAGTTTGTCATTTTTTATGTTTTGTAACTATGTACCTCCTTTATTAAACACCTTGTACTCTTCTCTTTCCAGCTTCCCTAATTCAGGAGTGGTCCATTGTTGAACCTCCAACTGTTGAGGACTAAGACTCATCCCCAAAGCTTGAAATCAGATCATTGACAGCCTCTGACAAAATGTATTCTTTATGAACTTAAACACAAAAGTGTTCTCCATATCTAAGTGAGATTTATGATGGAGTTATAGAGGCGCAATATTCTACTTTCTTTCTGTGCATCATTGAATTTTGTAGAGCCTACTGGTATCATACAGTTTGTAGGTAGTTTATGTATGCAAACAAGGTAGAGAAAGACATCCTACATCCTTAACGTATTTCATTTACAACATACTCTTGCACACACAAGTTACTGATAAATCCGGGAAGATTTCTGTGTGTGTGTGTGATGAAAGCAGGTCATTATAATGAGACACGAATGAAAAAGAGACTGGGCTGGTCCAGGAAGTATGGGGAGGGGATAGGTTGATATAACTAACTTCAGTAACATCCAGCAGTGACTCAACTAGGTACAAGCAAAAAAAATCTGTTTTATTTTTATGGGAGTTTTCACAAGAACCCTCCGCGCACACACACACACACACGCACACATACACAATTCTTCTCTTTTTTGCAAAAACTGCTGTGGCTAAAAAAATTCTGCTTTGTCCCTACTGCTGCTGAGTGTTAAAGTAGAGAAATCCCCAGTTGGAAATAAAAGTTGTTAGCAGGCTAAAATGGCAAAATAAGCCTTGACAAAATTGTTAGCAGTCTGAGGCCTATAGAAAAATATATAAACCTTGAAAAAATTGTTAGAATGAGTCAGACAGCAATATAAGCCTTGAACAAATTGTTTGCTTGCTGGTAGGGATTTCATTAACCTACTGGAGTACTGGCAAACAAAACAGTGTGTGTGTGTGTGTGTGTGTGTGTGTGTGTGTGTGTGTGTGTGTGTGTATCAAGCAATCTTGCATACTGCTGTGTAAACGCTTAGTTTCACAACAGCAAAGGTGCAGTCAGAGCAGGTTTTCAGAGCAACTGTTTATCTAGTTAATTACAGGACATGTAACAGTATAGGAATATTATTTTAATGCCATAAGAATATGTAGCAGAAGTTGAATAAAAACACAAGACAGAGACACCTACTGCACATACAGTGGTGGTAACAGCACTAAGGAGATTTAAGATAATGGATTGATGTAGTTTCCACTATGTGTTGGGACCAGTACTACGGTCATTGATGAATGATTGACAAATGATGTCATGTGTTAACCAGTCACCGTAACCTTTCTCCTCCACTTAACCTGAAATCATGGATGTATGAATATTTTTCCTTGGGGGCAGGGACTGTGCACTGTGCATGCTGTGGAAATGTTGCAGATACAGGAAAGGAGGGATCATCTTCACACCTTGACATGTCTGCTCTAACTAAGTAATAAGAACATCCAATATAACCATGCTGAGCTTTGTTGCAAATGTTAAACTGTACCCCTTGTCTGTCCACAAAGACATTCCCAAAAATCCCACACTAAAATGTCTGCTCATAGTGGAGTCTACTAGGATGCATCATATAACGGAACATCTATAGATTGTCCACCCAGTGTATCCAATGCTCATTATAGGGACCAATTCAGCCTAGAACATAATTGTCCTACAAGTATTTTACATGCAATGGGGCCACTCTGAGATAGAACATCCCAAAGAGATGTATCGGTACCACCATCACAAATGATAGACTGACACCCCTGAAACACATTAATTGTGTTCTGTGCTGCTGATGATGTTGTTTCAGATACTAAGAGTATAATCATTTTGCTTAATTTCTTTTCACTATGTTTCTAGTAGTTTTGCTCTGTCATTCTCCATAATGCAATCTTCTACTTGATCTATAAGGATTTCTTTATATGCTTTCTCCGAATCTTCATGCCCCGAAAGAAATTCATAAATTTTATGTTTAAAGTGGAGGTTCAGTAATGTAGTAAGAATATATATCTCATTGCTTACAACAAGACTATGCAAGGAACCTGCTGAAAGCATTCTAACATGTAATTCACCAGCTGGTTTATGTTGGTTGTGTCATTATTGTAACAATCATCAGCCATTCTCTTCATTTGGAGATACCTCACTAATGATCCAAAAGCTAGACATGTTGCTATCTTTTGTGTCTATAAAAAATATCATGTGATCATGGTTAAAGCAGGACATCCTCATTGAGATTCCACATGAAACACAACAAAGGTTTGGTTAGGATAGATACCAACAGCATATTATAGGTATAACAATGAATTCTACCTACACTTCTGCTGGATAGCTGTGTCTTACTGTTATTAACTATAGAACCAGCTGCTCTGAAAATCCACTCAATCCTATGTGCATGGGGTTCAGGCCTGTCACCATCACCACCACCAATAGTCATGTTGATAAAACAAATAAGTTACACTGTTCTTCTTCTATGTGCTGCCAGCCCACCCTTGCTGTGGTCTCAGAAAAGTCAAAAATGGCTTGTTGAATGCACACGAAAATATTAAGGACCTTTTGCACAAAAGAAAAAAATGCAATTATGGAACAAGCTAAATGCACCATGGGGATAAATGAGCATTTCATAAATCCCCATTGATTTAAATGGGGCTTTTAACTCAATGCATACTAAACAGATCTTCAATTCATTGCTTTGCCATTTAAATCAAGGGAAATGCTTATTTGTCCCATATGGTAGAATTGGTTTGTCTCTTAATTGCACCTGTTTTCTTTTGGTCATAAGACTCTCAATTTGATGATAGCCTCAAATCTCGCATAAATATACAAGTTCACCTCATACATAAAATCCCTGAAGGACTAAAAAATTTGCTCCAAAACACAAGCGCACTACAGGGAGCTGATTATTCTATTATGTATGACTAGTTGAAGAGGCCGTTACACGGGCCACAGTGCCACTGCCAGCTGGTCACGGGGCAGTCATGTGCAGTAGAGACTGGCCGCGACGAGGCTGATACAGAGCTGGTCGCTCCTTCGGAGCACCCAGCTCTGTATCAGTAGCAGCATGGGCAATCTCTACTGCGCATGACTGCAGTGCGTGCAGCAGTCTCTACTGCGTGTGACTGCGGCGTTACACACGTTTTAGCGAATTATTATATAGGATTATTCTATTATATACAGAGTGAGCTCATATAAAAAAATATGTGTTACAATGTGACAGTTCCTCTTTAAGAGTATTATTTGCAGTGGGTGAAGTTTGTGTTCTTTGTTCCTGCTGGTAAGTGTCATGTCTGCCTCCATGAGATGACATTTAAGACTGATTGAAAATTGTTTAATTTATATGGGGCAGTACTATTTTCTGGACATAGTAATAAAATACACCTAAATGTAATGCATTCACTTCTGGGGCATCTTATTGTATCAAATGGTGCAATATACTTACTAACATCTGGACCTCTTTGTTAGATATTTTGCCAAAAACAAAGTTATATGTTGTTTATCAGTATTCTTCATTATGTCAACACAAGCACGTGTGTATATAACATTTGTATAAAGAGGCTAGAATGTGGGCTGTAGCAGCTGGGGAATGTGTGAGTTTGGATATACTAGGGGGAAGTGGTGAAGTCCAGGAGCATAGAGATCAAATGGAAACTAGCCAAATTTCCATTGATTTACATGGGATATTTTACCCTTTGAGAGTTTTACAATGCGTTGCGCATCACTATGGAGATCAAAGGGTTTAGCTCTAGAAGGGTAAGCGACGTATTGCAAAGCAATGCGTTGTACACCCCTTTGACATTCAAGGGGTTAACCCCTTTTAACCTCTTGAATGCTAGAGAGGTCTCCACCTTAATGCAAAGCAATTAGCTGGATGAATCTTTAGCATTCAAAAAGTACAAATCCCCATTTAAATCACTGTGAATAATTAGTTTTCCCAGAATGACTCCACTTTTCCTTAGTACACAAGCCTCTGTGTTTGTAGGCATGTGTACATGTTCAGTGACTCAGTGAAGGGTGACAATGGAAATTGTGTACAATGGGATATAGTCTCTGTGTTTCCTGATTTACTGTTGCAGACACTGCTTTCTCTCCATCTCATTTCCCCTTATCTGTTACTTTTTACTATCCCCTTTTTCTCTACTCAGAGTCCTGTCTCTTTTAGAGTACCTTAGCTTATTGTTACTGCTACTGCCCTATCCCTCTATTACTGCTTTAACACGTTGTCACTGCTCCCATTCTGCACGTTCTCTCTTAAAGGACCCCATCTGTAACTCTCCTCTTCTGGTCTGTGTTCTTTTCTTTTACTGATATTGCCACCTATAACTGAGCCTGATCTCTAACAGTCCAGTTTTTTACGGTCTCGCTGATTGCACTTTGTCCCCGGACCATCTTGATATCCTCTTGCCTATGTCCATAAATGCCTACTTTCAATTATTTCTGTTGTTTTGCATGATTCAATGTATTCCATCCATCTGCTCATCTCTTGGTTAGCTCCCCTCCTCCACCATTTTTCTGCCAATATTCTCCAGCACTCATGACAATAACAATAATCATGTGACATTTGAACAGTTTATTTGCTCTTTTCATTTGTTTAAAAGAAAAGGATTTTCCAGAAGCTGGATTAATAGAGGATTTAGGATAATAGGTGGACATTAAACAACCCCCTCCACATCCCCCATACCTCAAATCATTTTCTAAGCAGTTTTTCCCATTTCCAGAAAAAATAAAGTCAGGCTCAGATCCAACACTGACTAGTTGTAAATACCCAGGACTACAGTATACCAGGCATTGACCAGGGGCTCCTGGAAACCAGGTCATAGCCAATAGCAGAGAAGCAAACAGGCCTAGAGTTACCCAATAGTAGGGAATGCACTAATATGATTCAGTGCTAAGACAGGTGCAGGGATTGAGATGTCTGTCACATAAATACTAAGCTATTTATGCTAAGTATTCTCCCACTGACATTGTTTGTGCCAAGGGGAGAGCAGTCTGGGAGTGTGGGTGTTTTGTGAGTTTCCATTCTTCTGGTCCTTGCTCATTGCCATGTATAGAGGAAATCAGTGTGAAATTACTCTGACTCTATAATCCTGAGCATGCAACAGGGTGTCACGGTTTGTTAAGACTCTCAGACATCAAGTTAGGTAAAAACACAACTTTATTGAAAAGTTTAAGACAACCCCATAGGGTAACATACACGTTCATACATATATATTGAAATGACAGGAAACAAGCAATGGTAATAGCGATAAGGCTATACCGGCCCTGCCAATATACCGGGCAAGGCAGCCAGGAAACTGGTACAAGGAATAGATAGGCTCTATTGGCCTTGCCAATATACCGGGCAAGGCAGCCAGGAAACTGGTACAAGGAATAGATAGGCTCTACTGGCCTTGCCAATATACCGGGCAAGGCAGCCAGGAAGATAGTAAGGAATAGATAGGCTCTACCGGCCTTGCCAATATACCAAGCAAGGCAGCCTGGTAGCTGGTATATAGATAGGCTCTACCGGCCCTGCCAATATACCAGACAAGGCAGCCTATAGGCAGACAGCAAGTATAAAGGCTCTACCGGCCTTGCCAATACCGGCTAAGGCAACCCAAGATGGTACAGCGAGGAATGGGTTCTACCGGCCTTACCAATATACCGGGCAAGGAAGCCTAATACTGAGTGGATGTCAACCACTAAAGCCTCAGTGACTGGCTAGGTGGTACAACAGTCACAAGGATGACAAACAGAGGCTAAGGAGTTAAAGTGGCAAGCCAAGGAACTTACAGGAGACCACTAGTACCCGCATACTGGGTAACCAGCAGAGCTGCCTAGGACTTTGACAGCAGAAATAGCATAGAGAGAACCAGTACCCGCGTACTGGGGACACAATATTGCTAAAACGGTACAATAGTACTTGGATATGGTGGAGCGAACCAGTACCCGTGTACTGGGAGACCAATCTCTCACCTGGTGCACCAGCAGCCGGTGAATAGGAGCAAGCTAGTAGCCACGTACTGTAATCATGAACTGTACCGGTGCAACGGCAGCCGGTAGGTGATGGAGGAAACCAGTACACGCGTACTGGGGAAACCGTCTCTCTTCCTGTGCACAGCAACCGGTTGAATGTAAGCAGACCAGTACCCGCGTACCGGGAGCACAAAACTCGATAGGTGCAAAGCAGCCGGGTGGCTGTGGAGCAAACCAGTTCCCACGTACTGGAATACAAATCTCTATCGGTGCAATGACAGCCGGGTGGCTGTGGAGCAAACCAGTACCCGCGTACTGGGGACGCAATACACAAAGTGCAACAGCAGCCGGGTGGCTGTGGAGCAAACCAGTACCCACGTACTGAAATATAACTGTACCGGTGCAACGGCAACCGGTATATGGTGAAGCAAACCAGTACAAGCGTACTGGGTAAACCGCCTCTCTTCCGGTGCAAAGCAGCCGGTGAATGTAAGCAGACCAGTACCCGCGTACTGGGAGCACAAATCTCTATAGGTGCAATATCAGCCGGGTGGCTGTGGAGCGAACCAGTACCCGCGTACTGGAGCTACCAGCAAGGAGAAGAAATGTCACCAAGGCGACTAGGGAGGACAGCCGACTACAGGTGATACTGGATCAGGAGCTCAGCAGATGGAAACGACCACAGGCGATACTGGATCAGGAGCTCAGCAGATGGAAACAGGAACCAGCACTCAGACGGTCAACCGAATCAGGAACAGCAGCGGGGACTGGCAGCAGGAAGCAGCAACACAACGGCAACCTCAACCGGATCCGGAACGGAAACAGGAACCAATGGACAGGTAACTCAGGAACTTGATGATCTCAGGTAGCAGGAACATAACCAGGGGCCCAGGAAGCTCAAGAACACAATGGAGATTCAAACAGCATAGAGACAACACGAAAGGGCAACCAAAGGGTGCCCAGGCTCAGTCTAAATAGGCAATGCAGGGCGGGCTGAACACAGACAGCCAGTGGAGAGCCCCCTACAGGTAACTGACACACAAAGGCAGCAATCACGGGCACCGTGATACAGGGAAACTGTTCTTGGCTTGCTCACATTAAAGCTTTACTGATCTTCCAGTGTGCACTGAAGTATTCATATGCTCTAGTACAGGGTTTCTCAGTGTTAGTCCTTGAGGCACACCAGCAGGTCAAATTTTCAAGATATCGCTGCTTAATCAGTGGTGAGTAAACAGTGACACAGTCATTGTGATTGAGCCGCCTATGCTTAATTAGGGAAACCAGAAAACCTGAACTGCTGGTGTGTTCTGAGGACTGAAGCTGAGAATCACTGCTCTAGTACTCACCCTTGAGTACAAATATGTTCAGGCACAGAAAATTATTTCTAGATCCCCCCCCCCTTATCTTCAGACTGTACTTCATTACACCATCTATAGCTGTCTGAGATGATACTACAGTAAATGGTTCTATGACCAGATGTCCAATCTTCCAGCCATGAGCAGTTACATGTTTTTGTGCCATCTTATTGGGTGTGCACTTTCTGTGCAGGATTTTTATTTGGTTGGCTTCTGTTTGCACTTACTTTGCATGTAGAAGCATTGACTCTTTGGTTCTAAGTGGCCTTACACTGCATAGTCAGGTATACATATTATTAAGCCAGATATTGTATATAACGTGATGTTAGGCATTACAGACAACAAGTTATTAGTAGAACTGTCAAGAGTAATTTAAGAAGCTTTAAGCAATAGGATAAGCAATAGGATACAGCAACTGGTATATCTTGCATGCCCCTCGAGATAAGATGAGTTGAGGGGGTCAAACTTGTAACTAGAGGCAAGGGATAGGAATAGAACCGAGTAATGGCTGGAAACACACACACATATGTATAAAAGGAGATGGCAAACACCAGTATTTTATTCACTAACTTTTATCCCTAACTTTGTGCTAGTGGACCTAGAAGAATTGATGCTGTCTGGTCACACCAAATATTGATATGATTTTTCTTCTGTTCACTCAATATCATTTTTGCTAATTTATAAATATAAACTAATAACATGTCTATTTTTTAAAGCATTCTTACTTTTTTCACACCTGCCTAAGACTTGCACAGTACTGTGTATTTTTTCACAACGAACATTTATTGTGTCCTTGACTCACATGACTCAGTTTTAAAGGGCTAAATTTCTTCATTCATCTTTTTGCTATGTATATACTTATAGAAGTTTATAGGTTTATTTTACCGTAGTTTACAATTGTTTTTTTCCTTTGCAAATTCATCAGTCTGCAGGTAAAAGCAGCATGTCAAAACTTATCTTTGTTACAAAGATTGATGGCTACCTTCAGGTACTTGTCAATGATCTATCATAATTGCCCACCTTGCATATGAGAAGCACATACAACACAAAATACAGTAAATTGTGCCATTCCGCCAATACACTCATATAAATACATTGCATGCGTATGCTTGTGTTCATCCTCATTAACTGCAATGAGATACACCGTCTTGAAGCTGAGAGATGAAACTGGGGATTCTATTTGGCCATTGCTTACTGATGAATAAGCAATGACCAAATACACAAATAGCTTATGAGAAAGGAAGTCCTCTGATTTATTTGAGCACTGAGTATTTCCATCTTTATGGTATTTATCCTAAATGATTGTTTGCAGATTTTATTGCATTCAGTGTTAAGATGTGCATCTGACCCTGTCTGAAACAGTTAAAATGTTTTTTTCTCCCCATTTCCCCGCAAACCTCATTAATAAGCCACATTGGTCTTAATGTATTCTTGTATATACTGACGTGTGTTTTGAATAAACTGCATCATTCTTTGAAAATTGCATCCCAATTAATGTCCTGTAATGCTGATTTTGCATTACCCTTTTTTATAAATGGAATGCTGTAGTTGGTTTCTTATTAACTAGTTTCTCATAATATATTTTAAAGTATACCATATTATGGTCTCTATTATCCAAATGTTTCCTTACTTGTACACAGTATACCATTTCAGAATTATTAAAATGTTTGAGTCCACCATGGCTTCATGTCAGATTTGGTCATCTACCAATACTTTGAAGTGAGGAGATAGTACAAAAAGGCACATTATGTGGGGATAGACCCTCTTTAATTGTGCATTCAGGTAGAGGGAAATATTTTTTGGGGGAATCACCCCGTCTTCATCAGATATATAATATATATATAAAAATAAAGGTTAATATTCTGTCTCTCTGTTTAGTGTGTTAAGTTGTCAAAATGCACCCTAAATATCACGAATAATGGGAACATCATAGGATAAGAGCTAAGAATCTGTGCCTGACACACACTGTCAAGCACTGCGTCACCCTCCCAAACACTAACCTTACACTACCCCTAACAGTAAAGTGCAACAATTCTACCCCTAACACTAGCCTAACACCCAGACCTGTGTAACACTTACCTGTCATCCACTGTCCGTCGTCTTCTTCAATCTTCTATCTTCCTTCTTCATCAGTATCTTCATATTCTGTTTTCTTCTCCTCTGTCTTCGTTGCTTCCTTGTTTCAATCAGTTTCCTGTAAAAAGAAAAAAACATGAAACGTAAATGTTGTTCAAAAATCATAATTTGCAAATATGTGTATTGTATAACCCTTTGTGTGCCAGGGGGTATTCAACACATTGCAAAACAATGCATTGCGTGCCTCTCTGGCACTCAAAGAGTTAAAGTAGTGTACATATCCCAAGTTGAAATTCTAGATCCCCTCAAATGAAAAATCAATTTTCCAACTGTTTTCACAAAAAAAATCAGTTTTCCCTTTTAATTAGAAATGTTTTTCTTTAAGTGAAAATATTGTTGCTGTGGTGGCAAGAAGTGGAACAGACAAAGCACCCCATTTGGTACCTTATGGGCTGATACCCGATCCAGTTTGTGGGAAATTTGAACAGAGACTGCCTTTTTATATGGCCAGTGTCTGTTCAAAATTTCTCCAATCCATTCACTGGGATGAGTGCTTACGCACCTCCCAGCCAATCAGCTCCTAGTGGGGGGATGACGAAACCTGCTAGGAGCTGATTGGACAGGAGGTGCGTAAGCATACATCCCAGCCAATGAACAGAAACTGGTCATATGAAAAGCCGGTCTCTGTTCAAATTTAAGAAAAAAGCACACCTGTGCTCCTCCATACAAGTTTTATAAAATGCACCCTGTATTTCCCACACACTGGATCAGGCATCGGCCTGTATGGAACCAAAGGGGGGCTTTGTCTGTTTCACTTCTTGCCGCCACCACTATTGACAGTGGCAGTGTCTACGAATAGGGGTTTTTATACACAATAACAATATTTTCGCTTAAAGGATAACATTTCTAATGAAATTAAAAATTGATTTTTAGCAAAACAAATTATGAACATGATGTTTTGTTTGGGGATCTAGTATTTCAACTTGGGATTTGTGCATTACTTTAAACAATGCACATATTCCCAAACCATGATTTTTGAACAACATTTAATGTTTCATTTTTTTTCTTTTTACAGGAAACTGATTGAAACAAGGAAGAAAAGAAGACAGAAGAGAAGAAGAAAGAAAGTGGAGAGAATGAAGAAGATAGAAGATGGACAGTAGCTGACCAGGGTGCTGAAGACTCCCCTGGATATCAGGATTACTGGTAAGTGTTCATTGTCAAGGGCTGTTTTTTTAACTTATTCAGATTAACTCTGTGAGTGCCAGTGGGGTAAGCACTGGCACTCATAGGGTTAATTCTAATAACATTTCACAAATGTTGGGGGTTGCTTTGGATGTATTGATATGGGGCTTAGGGCTGGTTTTTAAAGCTTTTTTTCAGGTTCAGTTCCTGCGTTAAGGGACTCTGCTCCCAGATAAACTGGTTGTAGATTTTCACATGTTAAAGTGGGTCCTTTAATGTATCTTAGTGCCTAACATATGTAATTGAATAGCATGTTTCTGCATTTTATTGTGGGTCTATGGGCAAAAACATCCTCAATATTATCACCCGAGGTGTGTGTTTTTTTTGCTGGTATTTCTTCACAACACACAAGTAATCAAATTGCTTACATGATTGAAGAAATGCCTTTGGCTGTTTTTTTTTTTATGGCGTCAGACTCAGTTGAATCAAGCCTATATTCTGGAAAGAGAAGATGGTAGATTATTAAAAAAAAATCTCAATTAAGATAAAACCACTTATGACATTCCATTTCTAACCTCCAGATCTAGTATACCTCCCATTTGCACAACTTCATTTGAATTCTACACCTCCCTTTTACCTTCTCTATTGCCTGCCAATTATTATCCTCATTTGTTCTTTTTGGTGCAGAAGGTAAGGGGTCTTTCCTATTGGTGTTTGTAGCCTCTCTTATTCCCCAGATGGCTGGGACCGTAGCCCTTTTTTCTCAAATGTATTCATCATAATTTTAACCTGGACATCAAAAAGGCTATTAGTAGATTGATAAGTCTTTAGTAGGGATGAGCGAGCACCCCGATGCTCGGGTGCTCGGGTGCTCTGACCGAGCACCCCCTGATGCTCGAGTGCTCGGCCGAGCACCCGAGCCCCATTCAAATGAATGGGAGCACTCGAGCATTAAACCAGGCACCCCCTGCTCTGATGAGCGGAGGGTGCCTGGTCAATGTGCCCCTTCATCTCCGCTATGCCCCTCTTCCACAATGTCCCCCTTCATCTCCTATGCCATAGCGGAGATGAAGGGGGACATTGTGGAAGAGGGGCATAGCGGAGATGAAGGGGGACATTGTGGAAGAGGGGCATAGACTCTATGCCCCTCTTCCACAATGTCCCCCTTCATCTCCGCTATGCCCCTCTTCCACAATGTCCCCCTTCATCTCCTCTATGGCATAGGAGATGAAGGGGGACATTGTGGAAGAGGGGCATAGCGGAGATGAAGGGGCACATTGTGGAAGACGGGCATAGCGGAGATGAAGGGGGACATTGTGGAAGAGGGGCATAGAGTCTATGCCCCTCTTCCACAATGTCCCCCTTCATCTCCGCAATGCCCCCTTCATCTCCGCAATGCCCCCGTACCTCCATTCCCTGGTGGTCCAGCGGAGCGTCTTCGGATCTGTGCCTCTTCCGGCACAGATCCTCTTCACCCGAACATGTCGGGCGAGCACATGGCGGTACTCGTACGAGTACCGCCATGTGCCGAGCAGAGCGATGCTCGAGCCGATCCGAGCATCGGCCGAGCACGCTCGCTCAACACTAGTCTTTAGTATAACATACGACTCACAGGTAAACTAGTGAAAAATGAAGACAAATATTACATGCAAGATGTATTTCATCTAATGATACTCATTTTGATAGACAAGCATAGTTTATGGTGAATACGTTTGAAGAAAAGAGCTATAATTATAGCCAATTAGAGGTCATAACAATATTAGAAACATCAATAGGAAGGAACTCTTAGTACCTTTCTCACTTAGAAAAGAGCAGAAAGGGATCATTTGGAACCAAGCTCAGCCCAAATTCAAATAAAAAATAATCATTATTAAATATGGGTGGCTCAGTGGTTAGCACTGTTGCCTTGCAGCGCTGGGGTCCTGGGTTCAATTCCCACCAAGGACAACATATGCAATGAGTTTGTATGTTCTCACTGTGTATGCGTGGGTTTCCTCCGGGTACTCTGGTTTCCTCCCACACTCCAAAAAACATACTGATAGGTGAATTTAGATTGTGAGCCCCAATGGGGACAGGAACCAATATGAGTGTAAAGCGCTGCGTAATCTGTGTGCGCTATATAAAAATAAAGAGAGAGAGAAATATTTGTCCGTATTACAGCAGGACCCCAATGTTGGACGCTCATTATTTCCTCCTATGTTCAGTTATAGAAGATCAAAAACATTTCCAAAGATGTAAAAGCAAAGAAAGCCATAACAATGTACAAATACAAATAAAAGTTACATGTCCTTGCTTAAACCGTGGAAATTGTAGTGCAATAATCACATGCCCTGTCCTCATCAATCTATATGAAGCCGCAGAAATTAAAATCAGGCTTTTTCCCTTGAATACCAGAAACTAATACATGCTTTAAAATGTCCATGTGGATTCATGTACATTTTCTGCTAATCAGCTACTCATTGAGAGTAAGGATGAATTAGCATTAAATTGCAATAGGTCACATTGATCCAGCTAAAGAAAAAGCATAAACAAAAATCAAAATGAAAAGGGAGACTGTGTTTTGCCACCACTTTTTAAAGCTAAGCATAAGTTTTCACAGCTTAGGTGGCAGGTTGTAGAGAAGGTAAAATAGGGAGGTAAAATACATCTAAGATCTTACTGGATCTAATACCTAGGACCTGTATATCCCAAAGCATTAAATTATGAACATGATTTCACTTTTTCTATGATTTTTCATTGTCTCTTTTTTGGCAATATTTGGCATAGTTTTTTGTGCGTAATTTGTAGGATTTTATTTGAATGAATTAATATGTTTATTTAAATAGTGCCACTAGTGTATGCAGCACTTTACAATGTAAGGGTATAGGCAATACAGGGTTACAAGTGCTTTGTAGAGTGAAACATTGGGTGCCCAAAAGCTTACAATCTAAAGTGGTAATGGAAGACATTCAGTATTTGCACTGAAGTGTGTCTTTTCTTAGTGGATGAGAGTTGGTACCGTGTTAGCCATAGAAATACAGTAGTTCTACCATGCCACAGAGTAAAGGGTTAATGGTGATGGAAATTTGGATGTGCACCAATATTTTGTGTATTTGCTTTTAGTTATTTTGGTCAAAATTGGTTGCACTCCAGTAATTTCAAATGTTGTTTTTTTTTTTTTGCCTTTGGGTGTGCTTACCAAATCCTGGACTGGAATTGTACTTTTGGAAGTTTTGACCAGCTTCTATTAGTTTGAGCACCCCTCCCACCCCCAGGTGCAATGCTCATTGTCTCTAGGACACTATATAATGCCTGTCAGAGAGTCTCTCTCCATTTAATGAGTAAAGCTGACAAAGACTCAGCTCTCAGGATAAAGTAAATTAAGGTTAGTAAATGCCTAAAATGGGAGAGAGTCAGCTCATAAGACAAAGCATATTAAGGTTAGGTATTTGCCAAAAATGAGGTACCTTGGCATTAGTGGCAAGCTTAGCAGTCTATGGCCATATGATGTGACTAATTCCTCATCTTAAATAATAGTGATATGCAGGCACCGTGCCGCAGAGTAAAGGGTTAATGGTGATGAAAATTTGGATGTGCACCAATATTGTGTGTATTTGCTTATATATCTATATATATAAAAGAATAAGCCTCATTGCATAATTTATGGTACCCCACACACAGAACATAATTTATGTCTCCTCAGAAAAGAAACTCGCATTGAACAGAATGTCTAATTACATAATTTATGTCTCATTAGGAGACACAACTCCCATTGGGTGATTCAATGGGTACTTTACTGCTCCCATTGGGTGATTCAATGGGGGCGTGTTTATCATACAGGGAGTTGGCCCACCCCCTCCAGCCCACCCACCACTATCCAACTGACAAAAAAAAATATAGCTGCCACTCTCTCCTGAAGTAGGGGATATCAATAACTTCTCCTGGTCCACACACACTCTCACTCAGGATCATGACCCCACAAACACACTGTGTCACCTCCCACAGATAACTGTAACCCTCCATACACTCTGTTTCACCTCCCACAGATAAATGTAACCATCCATACCCACTGTTTCAGTAGGAGGGTGTAATGTTTCCATAAAATACAAACACTCAGGGATAAACTTAATAGCAACTCTTTTATTTAACGCTTTTCATCTCTTCAGTCACCTCACTAACGGTTTTCAACTGTCACTCCTCCACTTCCTGCTTCCTGATTCCCACCCTTTCTCCTTAAAGGGAGAGAGATGCTTTGCTGTATGTTACAGAGGGCAAGCCTCAAACACCACTTTCTATTTGTTCCCTCAGCATATTGCTACGCTGCCTCAACTGAAGAGCCACCCAGGGCCGGCCCAACACATTGTGGTGCCTGGGTCCAAGGATGAAATGCTGCCCCCCCAAACTACACCCACCAAAACACGCCCATACGGTTGCTCTAAGAAAATTTAACCCTTGAATTGCAATGCGCTGCATACCCCTCTGGCACACTAAGGGTTAAGCCCCAGGTCTTTCAAAGCCAACCAACTCCCCTGGTTATATTCCCTGTGCAGTTAGTATAATGTGAAGACAAATGGAAGAACTGCACATTTTAGATGATATTTTAAAACTGTCCATTTTTTTTTGCAATTGCAGCAGTGTTAGATGGCAATCTTTCACATAGGACACCACTTTATCCCTTTCATAACCAGAGATGTCTGCTCCTGTACTCAAAAGGTTAGAATTTTCTGCTCCTGTACTCAAAGGGTTATAAAATCTAACCGCACAGGAGCAGACATCCCTGGTTATGAAATTGTTAAAGTGGTGTCCTGTGTGAAAGATTGGTATCTAACTCTGCAGATGTAAAAAAATGGACAGTTATAAAATACCATCTGTCTGTCTCCCCCATGTCTCTCCCTCCATGCCACCCATGTCTCTCTCTCTCTCCCTCCCTCCATGCCACCCATGTCTCTCTCTCTCTCCCTCCCTCCATGCCACCCATGTCTCTCTCTCTCTCCCTCCCTCCATGCCACCCATGTCTCTCTCTCTCTCCCTCCCTCCATGCCACCCATGTCTCTCTCTCTCTCCCTCCCTCCATGCCACCCACGTCTCTCTCTCCCCCTCCCTCCATGCCACCCATGTCTCTCTCTCTCTCCCTCCATGCCACCCATGTCTCTCTCTCCCTCCATGCCACCCATGTCTCTCTCTCTCTCCCTCCATGCTACCTATGTCTGTCTCTCTCTCCCTCCATGCTACCTATGTCTGTCTCTCTCTCCCTCCATGCTACCTATGTCTGTCTCTCTCTCCCTCCATGCTACCTATGTCTGTCTCTCTCTTCAACATGTCGTACATGTGTCTCTCCTCTCCCCATGTGTCTCTTTGCCATGTATCTTCTCCTATTTTGTCTTTCTCTCCTCCATGTCTGTCTGTCTCTCTCCTCTTCCAACCTCTGTCTGTTTCTCTTCTCCCTCCATATGCCACAACCAGTTTGCCCATTAAATATGTCACTGCCAGATGCCCATTAAAACATGTCCCAGCACCCATATTGCTGACCCAGGACTTACCTCAGCACCCCAGAACATGCCCCATTGCCCATCCAGTACTTGCCCCAGCACCCCAGGACATGCCCCATTGCCCACCCAGGACTTACCCCAGCACCCCAGGACATGCCCCAATGCCCACCCAGGACTTACCTCAGTACCCCAGAACATGCCCCAATGCCCATCCAGGACTTACCCCAGTGCCCCAGGACATTCCCCACTTCCCACCCAGGACTTACCCCAGCACATGCCCCATTGCCCACCCAGGACTTACCCCAGCACATGCCCCATTGCCCACCCAGGACTTACCCCAGCGCCCCAGGACATTCCCACCCAGGACTTTCCCCAGCACCCCAGGACATGCCCCATTGCCCACCCATGACTTACCCCCGCCAGCACCCACAGTTGTCCAGCTCCCTGGTGTCTAATGGCAGGCAGCTTGATCCTCCCATTCTGCCTCTCGCACTCCCCACGTGTTCTGATGTCTGAGTACCGGCAGGTCACGTGAGTCCCGGCTCTCTGACCTCAGTACAGCACGGGGAGCGAAAGAAGCAACATGGGAGGATGTCTGTGCGCAAGCTGACAGCCGTCCGCAGAGTGGCTGTTAAGTCAGCGCCTCTGCCGGCAATTTTTTTTTTTTTTTTGCAGGAGACACCCTACCAAGCGCGCCTGCTGTGACAGTGATTAGTCTGGCTCAGCCTCAGTTAGGCTGACAGACTGAGGCTGAGCCACATTAATTACTGTCACAGCAGGCGCGCCGCTCGCAGGAGGAAGTCAAAACTTTATCCTGTGCCGTGTGGACACAGACCTGGCGGCTGGATGACTTACAGTGGGCGGCAAATTGCCGGCCAAGTCAAAGTGCCCCCTGGGTCCATGGACCCCCCAGGACCCATGTTAGGGCCGTCCCTGGAGCCACCGTGTGTTATATTGCTATGTTACCATAACTTAACCCTTTGAGTGCCAGCTTTGCAATGCGTTGGTACCCCTCTGGCACTCAAAGGGTTAAGTAAGGAAGAGTTACTGCTTCCATTGTGTGATTCAATGGGGGAGTGATTTAAATCATGCAGGGAGTTGGCCTGCCCCCACTATCCAGCCCACCCACCACTATTCAAATAACTGAAAAAACAAAATGGCTGCCACTCGCTCTTACACCACAGACACAAACACATCAGACAAAAAAACACACACACACTCATATTGTCACTCACACTCTCACACACAATCATACACACTCAATCATACACACTCACAATAATTCACACAGACACTCTCGTACTCACGCTCTCACTCACACATTCACTCACACTCAATCACACACACTCACTCTCACACTCTCAGTCACACACTCAAACACTCTCACACTCTCACGCTCTCACTCACACTCTCACTCACACACTCAATCACACACACTCTCTCACTCAATCACACACTCTCTCACTCAATCACACACTCTCTCACTCAATCACACACACTCTCTCACTCAATCACACACTCTCTCACTCAATCACACACTCTCTCACTCAATCACACACACTCTCACTCAATCACACACACTCTCTCACTCAATCACACACTCAATCACTCACACTCAATCACTCACACTCAATCACTCACACTCAATCACTCACACTCAGTCACTCACACTCTCACACACACACTGAATCACACACTCACACACACTCAATCATACACACTCACAATAATTCACACACTGACACTTTCACACTCACACGCTCTCACTCACACATTCACTCACACTCAATCACACACACTCACACTCAATCACACACACAATCACACACTCAAACACACTCTCACTCTCTCACTCACACTCTCTCATTCACATTCACACTCTCTCATTCACACTCTCACTCACACTCACACATTCAAACACTCTCACTCACACACTCAATCACACACACACTCACTCAATCACACACAGTCTCTCACTCACACTCTCTCACACTGTCTCTCACTCACACACTCTCACACAATCACACACACTCACGCAATCACTCACATTCAATCACTCACACCCCGGGAGCCAGCACGATCCACCTTCCACCATAGTATGTGCAATTACTACATGCATTTCAACTATATGAATGAATGCCACAGTGGAGGCATAAGTATAAACACAAACTCATTACAATGACACGTCACCCCCTTATGACTCACTTCTGTGTGTGTGTCTCTGTGTGTGCCTGTGTGTTCCTCACTGTGTGTGTTGCATGTCTGTATCACACTCTGTGTGTCTGCATGTTGTGCATTGCATGTATGTGTGTATGACTGTGTCGCTCTTTATGCATCTCAGTGCATGCGTATGCATTTGCGTGTGTGTCTCTGTGTGTGTTTGTCTTGCATCCATGTGTGTGCGCATTAATTCCCTATATATCCTGACGGGCAACGCCGTCCCACATTGCTAGTATATATATATATATATATATATATATATATATATATATATATATATATATGAAAAGATCGAGGCACTCACGGGACTTTCACCATAAAGAGAATTATATTTATTGCTGCAAGATCGACGTTTCGGCCAGGCTCAGCTGGCCTTCCTCAAGACGTCTTGAGGAAGGCCAGCTGAGCCTGGCCGAAACGTCGATCTTGCAGCAATAAATATAATTCTCTTTATGGTGAAAGTCTCGTGAGTGCCTCGATCTTTTCATTTATCTATTCAATGCCTATTAATGGCACCCGGGCATCTGTCTCCTTAATTGTGAGTGCTTCCATCCTGCATTGTATATATATATATATATATATATATATATATATATATATAGGGATACTTCTCATTATATATGCTTTATTGTGCTCTTTCCCAATTCTGCTTATGGCTGATAACAGTTTTAGGGCTAGATTCTATTGCAGGTGCTATTCCTATTAAAGTCTATGGGGGAAACTGGAGATAAAAGCAGTGATAAAATTAGCACCTGTAATAGAACCCAGCCCTTAGTGAGTACTGAAAGGTTATTTAGCACTAGGGATGGGTGAATGTTTTTTGTCTCAAAAGTGAAACATGAGGAAAACAGCACTTCCTGCTTTGCTGGGACAAAAAGTGTCATTTTTCCACTTTTTTCCTCTCTTTTGCATTGCAATAAAACCAATGATATTAATGTAATGCCTCCCCCCCATGTGAACAGTATTCCCAGGGTATCTACTGACTCCATATTATTTTTATTTGAAATTCTGAAAATTAGTAAAGGGTCCAGACACCCTATATTACTGTATTATTAACCCAGACAAATAAAATACATACATTTATGGTCCATACAGTCCATATTTAACCCTCATCTGCTAGAGATGTCTCCAACTCATTGCAAAGCAATGCATTCAAGTAGACTTGTGCACAGCAAAAAAAACTAATTTAATTTGCATTATTTAGTAAAAATGTTTTTACATATTCGGATAAAACTGGATTTTGTTTACCATAATGTTCAGTTAGTCAGGATTTTGGTAAAAAATGTTTTGCCCGATGAAATTCATTCACCACATTCTGAGTTCTTAGGAACATACAATGACCCCCCCAGTCCTAACAATAAGTATGCCCCATACCAACATGTTTCACGCATACCGTGATGTCAAAGGTCCAGAGCTGTCCTCGACACCCTGGTCCTCTTGAATAATCAGTTTAGCTGAATAAAAACAGAATTAAAAAATCCTAATACCCTGCCACCACCATCCCTGCCTCCACCACTAATAATCAAAATAACCCCTTACGCCCCCCACCCCAGACCATTGCCTGAGCCAGTATGGGCAAAAAAACAAACAGGGGTTGTCTTTTATATGGTCAGTCCCTATTCAAATTACTTCTCATGCTCCCATTGGCTGGGATGTGAGTATCACGGTGCCCGTGATTGCTGCAATTCAGTGTCTATCACCTGTAGGGGGCTCCCATTGGCTGTCTGACTTCAGCCCGCCTCACATTGCCTTTTTAAACTCAGTCTGGGCACCCTCTGGTTGCCCTTTCATGGTGTCTTTGACAGCATCTACTTCCTCCTTACTGCAGTAGCTGATTGGGCCTGTTGCTGAGTTCCTGAGTTCCTGAGTCTACCTGTTCCTGAGTTCCTGCCTGCTTTGTCAGTTCCAGTCCGGTTCCGGTTGTTCTCATCAGTAGCTGATGCTCCTGTTGCCAGTCTGCTTGGCCGCGCTTGATCCGGTTGATCTTCTCTGCTGGTTCCTGTTGTTTCCTGCTTTCAGTTCCTGCATCTGTGGCGACATTGTTCTTCATTCGCTTCGGCGACATTTCCTCCTGTTGGTTCCCAGCGTGCGGACGCTGGTTTGCTTCACTAAGCCTTGCGGCTCACATTCAGCCTGTTGGTTCCAGCGTGCAGACGCTGGTTTGCTCCATTTGCCTCGCAGCTCACATTACAGTCTGTTGGTTCCAGCGTGCGGACGCTGGTTTGCTCCATTAGCCTTTGCGGCTCTCATTACAGTCTGTTGGTCCCAGCGTGCGGACGCTGGTTCGCTCCATTAGCCTTGCGGCTCACAATATAGTCTGTTTGTCCCAGCGTGCGGACGCTGGTTTGCTCCATTAGCCTTGCGGCTCTCATTACAGTCTGTTGGTCCCAGCGTGAGGACGCTGGTTCGTTCCATTATCCTTGCGGCTCACATTACAGTCTGTTGGTCCCAGCGTGCGGACGCTGGTTTGCTCCATTAGCCTTGCGGCTCTCATTACAGTCTGTTGGTCCCAGCGTGAGGACGCTGGTTCGTTCCATTAGCCTTGCGGCTCACATTACAGTCTGTTGGTCCCAGTGTGCGGACGCTGGTTTGCTCCATTAGCCTTGCGGCTCTCATTACAGTCTGTTGGTCCCAGCGTGAGGACGCTGGTTCGTTCCATTAGCCTTGCGGCTCACATTACAGTCTGTTGGTCCCAGCGTGCGGATGCTGGTTTGCTCCATTGGCCTTGCGGCTCCCATTACAGCCTGTTGGTCCCAGCGTGCGGACGCTGGTTTGCTCCATTTGCTTTGCGGCTCACATTACAGTCTGTTGGTTCCAGCGTGCGGACGCTGGTTTGATCCATTTGCTTTGCGGCTCACATTACAGTCTGTTGGTTCCAGCGTGCGGACGCTGGTTTGCTCCATTAGCCTTGCGGCTCATATTATAGTCTGTTGGTCCCAGCGTGAGGACACTGGTTCGCTCCATTAGCCTTGCAGCTCACATTATAGTCTGTTGGTCCCAGCGTGCGGACGCTGGTTTGATCCATTAGCCTTACTGCTCACATTCAGTCTGTTGGCCCCAGTGTGCGGACGCTGGTTTGCTCCACTAAGCCTTGCGGCTCTCATTCTGCCTGTATGTTCCTAACGTAGGGCGCTGGTTTACTCCCTGACTTGCAGTCAGGTTCTTGATGGTTCCGAGTGCGCTGTCCAGTCCTAACAGCATTGATTCCTATTGTATATGGGCACGAGAGTTTCTGATTACTGTGAAACCACTTGACCTGGTAACCTCTATATTCCATCTTACTGTCATTATCATCTGACAGACATTAGGTCACTGTGGTTGTCACCTTCCTTTGGGCTGCCTTGCCCGGTATATTGGTAAGGTCGGTAGAACCTTTCACTTTGCCATCTTAAGGTTGCCTACTCATTGGTCTGCTCCCAGATTCCTTTCAGACACAACAGATTCCAGCTCTGGATGAGCATATCGAGCAACTCCGTTCCACATGGGCACAAGTTCAGAGGGCACTGGGTCAGTCATTTCAGCGCCATCAGTGCTATGCTAATCGCAGAAGGCTTCCAGCGGTTTCCTTCCAAGTTGGGGACAGAGTATGGCTTTCTTTCAAGAATCTTAAGCTCCAAGTCCCATCTAATAAGTTGGCACCTCGGTTTATTGGTCCTCACAGAATTATTCGCAAAATTAATCCTGTTTCCTATGCTTTGGACTTACCTGCATCCATGCGCATTCATAATGTTTTCCATGTGTCTCTCCTTAAGCCTCTCGTATGCAACCATTACACTACTACACCTGTGGTGCCAGGGCCTGTTGAGGTTGAGGGTCAGGAGGAATACGAGATACAGAGTATCATTGACTCCCGAAGGCTTAGAGGAAGGGTACAGTATTTGGTGCACTGGAAAGGTTATGGTACTGAAGATCAATCTTGGGTGGATAGTAAGGACCTTCATGCACCCAAGTTACAGCAGATTTTTCATGCCAAATACCCTCAGAAACCCAGACCCTATTCTAGGAGAGGGGGTCTTTGAAAGGGGGGTACTATCACGGTGCCCGTGATTGCTGCAATTCAGTGTCTATCACCTGTAGGGGCTCCCACTGGCTGTCTGCCTTCAGCCCGCCTCACATTGCCTTTTTAAACTCAGTCTGGGCACCCTTTGGTTGCCCTTTCGTGGTGTCTTTGACAGCATCCACTTCCTCCTTACTGCAGTAGCTGATTGTGCCTGTTGCTGAGTTCCTGAGTTCCTGAGTCAATCTGTTCCTGAGTTCCTGCCTGCTTTGTCAGTTCCAGTCCAGTTCCGGTTGTTCTCATCAGTAGCTGATGCTCCTGTTGCCAGTCTACTTGGCCGCGCTTGATCCGGTTGATCTTCTCTGCTGGTTCCTGTTGTTTCCTGCTTCCAGTTCCTGCATCTGTGGCGACATTGTTCTTCATTCGCTTCGGAGACATTTCCTCCTGTTGGTTCCCAGAGTGCGGACGCTGGTTTGCTTCACTAAGCCTTGCGGCTCATATTCAGCCTATTGGTTCCAGCATGCGGACGCTGGTTTGCTCCATTTGCCTTGCGGCTCACATTATAGTCTGTTGGTCCCAGCGTGCGGACGCTGGCTTGCTCCATTAGCCTTGCTGCTCACATTCAGTCTGTTGGTCCCAGCATGCGGACGCTGGTTTGATCCATTAGCCTTGCTGCTCACATTCAGTCTGTTGGCCCCAGCGTGCGGACGCTGGTTTGCTCCACTAAGCCTTGCGGCTCTCATTCTGCCTGTATGTTCCTAACGTAGGGCGCTGGTTTACTCCCTGACTTGCAGTCAGGTTCTTGATGGTTCCGAGTGCGCTGTCCAGTCCTAACAGCATTGATTCCTATTGTATATGGGCACGAGAGTTTCTGATTACTGTGAAACCACTTGACCTGGTAACCTCTATATTCCATCTTACTGTCATTATCATCTGACAGTCATTAGGTCACTGTGGTTGTCACCTTCCTTTGGGCTGCCTTACCCGGTATATTGGTAAGGTTGGTAGAACCTTTCACTTTGCCATCTTAAGGTTGCCTTACCCGGTATTGGCAAGGCCGGTAGAGCCTACTCATTGGTATCCCGTCAGGCTGACTTGCCCTGTATATTGGCTGGGCCGGTAGAACCTTTTTATGTTGCCACCTTACGGTTGCCTTACCCGGTATTGGCAAAGCCGGTAGAGCCTACTTGGTATTCCGTCAGGCTGCCTTGCCCGGTATATTGGTAAGGCCGGTAGAACCGCATACTATTCCATCTTAAGGTTGCCTTGCCCGGTATTGGCAAGGCCGGTAGAGCCTACTACACTGGTATCCTGCTATGCTGCCCAGCCCGGTATATTGGCTGGGCCGGTAGAGCCTCTTGTTCCAGACTCGCCTGGGTTGCTTTGCCCGGTATATTGGCAAGGCCGGTAGAACCTATTTGCTATTGTCATTATCTGCTATGTATTGTTTGTATGTGTATGAAAACCCTATGGGATTGCCTTTAACTTTTCAATAAAGTTATGTTTTTGCCTAAACCTTACGTCTGAAAGTCTTAACAAACCGTGACAGTGAGGTTATGTAGGGAACAGAAAGTGCCCTGGAGTAACTTTACCTCCCAGTCAATCAGCATCTAGATGGAAGAGCCACGGATGCATGTAACGTCACCCTTCCAACTAGCAAATCATTTCATATGTGAAAATGGCAATATGCCTCTACACACTGAATATTGTGTGGTGAAGTCACCACACACTAGTAACTTCTTGTTGTCAGTTGTCAGTCCAGAAGCCCACCACCTCCACCACAGGAACATTTTCAAGGCATACCTTGCTGCAGGCTTGCTCTAAGTGATAACAATTGTTTCAAGGCTTGTGTTTCCATAGGCTTAAGTCTGCTAACAATTTTTTCAAGGTGTACCTTGAATAAGTGTGCTATTGATTTTTTTTTCAAGGCTTACCCTTTCATAGGTCTCTGCCTTGAAAACGAAATGTTAACAGGCTGAAGCCTATGGCCAGGTAAGCTTGATCCTGTGTCAGTTGATTCAAAGACCCTCAATCAGCTGGGATATCAAAGCAGGGATACATCAGGAGGGGTCCTGAAACTGATGCCCCCCATGAGGCTATGACAGCTTATGCAGTGGCCTAATTTCAGCCATGCACTGTATGTCCTTGCATGCTACAGTACAATTATCTAGGAAAATAATTTCCTTTACTCCATGGTCCTCTTTTCTTGTAAATATCAGAGCTTGATACACTTGCAGCCAATTAATATCTGGGAGTAGGACATAATGCAGTAATTGTGTGATTTAATTGATTTAATAAGACCACTGTGGTAGTGTCAGTACATGTGACATTTGTAGTGAATCTATGACTTGTCTCCTCCATCCAGCTCAAAGTCATCAGCGTCTAAGAGTCATCCTCCTCAGTGCTTTAAAGTTATACAACATCAGTAGGAGACATGGATTTTATTGTTACTGATGAAACTGTCACACTGCTTGAGGCATCTTTAACCCTATTATCCTGCCTCCCCCGTCCCGTACACATTTAGAAGTCCTGCTGCAGCTGCTAGCCATTGCACCTCTACATGTCTCACAATGAGTCCTGTGGTTGTGCTTGAGTTGGGATGTCAATAAGGATTTACCTAGAAATGATCCTGCTTACATATTTTTATAGACAACAGATAGCAATATACTTAGCTTTTGGATCATGTTTGAAGTATCTCCATACTGCAGATTTCACAGACTGAGAGGTTCCTGAGGAACTACTACTTATTAAATCATCACTTCTACAAGGGCTAGATGTTACAATAGTACTACCAGTGGTAGGTGGCAGTGATGTTGCAGCTCACATAGAAGCAGTAGCTCTCATAACTAGGGTTGTTGATGTTGACCGGTGTTGCTGATTACTCAATAATATTGAGTTTAACTGGGTGGGGATTGGACTTGGAAACCTTGATAGTGATGACAATGAGTGAGATAATTGTGTATTTTAGGCCTATTTTCTTGTCTAGGCTTTCCATTTAATTGCTCAAAGAGTTAATGAACAGACATTTTCCTCATTTTCAGTGATGGAAAATTGTGATTAAGACACAGTTTTTTTTGTTATGTTTTACCATAGAATATCACTGTCTACTTGATCTGTATCAGAAGAAGAGGAAGAGTGTGGTAGGACATATTCTGAATCTCCATCATCAATAAACCAAAAATGATGTGAGAGGCTCTGAGTACGAACAAAAGCACAATAGCCTGTTCTCCGGCTAGTCACCGCTCAAGTGCATCACATTTTAGCTCTCTAGCGCCATTACAGAGGAGAAATTTCCGCATACATATTAGACTAATCCCGCCCATAAGGGCGGTCCAGTACCAAAACAATGGGCAAGTCTCCTCTGCACGAAAATACCAGCTAACCACAGACGTGCGTTTCGGCCTTATTTTGGGCCTCAGCAGTGAGGTGCAGCTGGATTCCCTAGGCACTGAGAGCAAGGGGTCCACGTCTGGATTACCCTTTACACTTAGGGAGAGACCCTAAGTGTTTTGCAGAAACAAGCCAAAAATGATGTGAGAGGCTCTGAGTATGAACAAAAGCAAAATGGCCTGTTCTCCAGCTAGTCACCGCTCAAGAGCATCACATTTTAGCTCTCTAGCGCCATTACAGAGGAGAAATTTCCACATACATATTAGACTAATCCCGCCCATGAAGGCGGTCCAGTACCAAAATGATGGGCAAGTCTCCCCTGCACGGAAAAACCAGCTAACCACAGACATACATTTCGGCCTTATTTTGGGCCTCGTCAGTGAGGTGCAGCTGGCTTCCCTAAGCACTGAGAGCAAGGGATCCACGTCTGGATTACCCTTTACACTTAGGGAGAGACCCTAAGTGTTTTGCAGAAACAAGCCAAAAATGATGTGAGAGGCTCTGAGGACGAACAAAAGCACAATGGCCTGTTCTCCGGCTAGTCACCGCTCAAGAGCATCACATTTTAGCTCTCTAGCGCCATTACAGAGGAGAAATTTCCACATACATATTAGACTAATCCCGCCCATAAGGGCGGTCCAGTACCAAAATGATGGGCAAGTCTCCTCCACACGGAAAAACCAGCTAACCCCGGACGTACGTTTCGGCCTTATTTTGGGCCTCCTCATTAAGGTGCAGCTGGCTTCCCTAGGCACTGAGAGCAAAGGGTCCACGTCTGGATTACCCTTTACACTTAAGGAGAGACCCTAAGTGTTTCGAAGAAACAAGCCAAAAATGATGCGAGAAGCTCTGAGTATGAACAAAAGCACAATGGCCTGTTCTCCGGCTAGTCACCACTCAAAAACATCATATTTTAGCTCTTTAGTGCCATTATAGAGGAGAAATTTCCACATACATATTAGACTAATCCCACCCATAAGGGCAGCCCAGTACCAAAACGATGGGCAAGCCTCCTCTGCACAGAAAAACCAGCTAACCCCAGATGTACGTTTCAGCCTTATTTTGGGCCTCGTCAGTGAGGTGCAGCTGGCTTCCCTAGGCACTGAGAGCAAGGGGTCCACGTCTGGATTACCCTTTATACTTAGGAAGAGGCCCTAAGTGTTTTGCAGAAACAAGCCAAAAATGATGCAAGAAGCTCTGAGTACGAACAAAAGCACAATGGCCTGTTCTCCGGCTAGTCACCGCTCAAGAGCATCACATTTTAGCTCTCTAGCGCCATTACAGAGGTGAAATTTCCACATACATATTAGACTAATCCCACCCATAAAGGCAGTCCAGTACTAAAACAATGGGCAAGTCACCTCTGCACGGAATAACCAGCTAACCACAGACATATGCTTTGGCCTTATCTTGGGCCTCATCAGTAAGGTACAGCTGGCTTCCCTAGGCACTGAGAGCAAGGGGTCCACGTCTGGATTATCCTTTATACTTAGGGAGAGATTAAACTAATATGCATGAGGAAATTTCTCCTCTATAATTGCACTAGAGAGCTAAAATGTGATGCTCTTGAGTGGTGACTAGCCGGAGAACAGGCCATTGTGCTTTTGTTTGTCCTCAGAGCCTCTCACATCATTTTTGGCTTGTTTTTGAGAAACACTTAGGGTCTCTCCCTAAGTGTAAAGGGTAATCCAGACCTGGACCCCTTGCTCTCAGTGCCTAGAGAAGCCAGCTGCACCTCACTGATGAGGCCCAAATAAGGCTGAAATGTATGTCTGGGGTTCACTGATTTTTCTGCGCAGAGAAGACTTGCCCATCATTTTGGTACTGGACCGTCCTTATGGGTGGGATTAGTCTAATATGTATGTGGAAATTTCTCCTCTGTAATGGCCTTAGAGAGCTAAAATGTGATGCTCTTGAGTGGTGACTAGCTGGAGAACAGGCCATTTTGCTTTTGTTCGTCCTCAGAGCCTCTCACATCATTTTTGGCTTGCCGCCATCATCAATACTTAGGTCAGCACCATCACAAGGTACTACTCTTCCTGCCCACTAGTTTCAACTTGTAGGTTTTTTAAAGTCTGTAAAATGTTTTTTTTTTAATTTTTGGAGAATTTATAGAACATTCGTGCTGACCAATGGTTTGAAGCATGGGGTCACTTCACTGTTTGACACAGCAGCTGGTATTACTACTACTAAATCCTATAATGACAACAATGCTAAAATGTGACATTGTCATCTTTAGTACTACTTACTGTGTAACTTTTCATATTATTTTACAAACTGCATCTTCAGGAGGAGAAAAGTCATCAGCATTTACTGCACAAGCTGCAGCAACCATGTCTGTATCAGTTTTTAGTAAGACTTTACTACCATTAACACTTCCAGGTTTGTTGAATGAAATAATAGCAGTGTTCATTTTTACTGTAAAGGACACAACAAAGCTGTTAGCTTCAACATGTCAACAGTATGCAAATAGTTGAGCAGGAGAATACAGCATAGAACCAGTACCACTATATGCTTGTCTTTTTCTTGTCTGAGAAGAAGTGATTTCTTGTCTGTTGTTGTCTCTAGTATCTTTCACTGACACTCTTGGAGTCTCATCTCAGGTAGGATTGCCTGTCTGTCTGTTGCCATCATCAAAAGCATTTATTTGTTTGTTTGTTTCTTTGTCTGCAAATCACACTTCCTGCACCCCATCTGTCCAGAAAACTTCCACCCATTTCTATCAGGGTATATCAGCCCTGAATCTTTTATCTAGTCTCCAAGGGGGTCATCAGGACTGAGGGGATTTCTGAAGAGTAGACATGGATGAGGCCCAGGACAATGTGTTATCTGGAAATTGTCAATGGGTTTCATGCTTGTGATTTAAAACCCTAGGACCAGTTAATTTACTTGTTCGGATCGCAAAAGGTGATGCTCAACATTTGATTGGTCACTCATACCTCTGGAAGATGAGTGTGGGAAGCTCAAGCCTGCAGTTGAAGGGGGCTCCAGGATTGTGGGGATGAATACAGGGGACCTTTTGTTTTTTATACATGTTATTGGTTTTGCAGGGTGGGCACAGACCCAGACCCATGCTTTACTTTTGTATATAAAATACTTTTGGATGTGATTGCATCCCAATCTGTATATTTTAGGGAACTGCAAAATAACCCATGGCAAAGTTTTAGCCCAACACAGGGCTTTTGCCACTTCTTCTGTATCAGGGAAAAGAGGGAGATATCATAAGACACCTTCCTTGAGCACTTTTAAATTAATATGGGTTCTAGAGAATGCATTTTAAATATCTGACATATTTCATTCCCTGGTGTGAAAGTAGAGGAATGAGTTGGAAGACCACCTTCTTTGGTAATTGTTTTATTAACTTGGAGTCTGTATACTCCATAGTAATTTTTATTAAAACTTTCATTTCCTGTTGGGAGAGTAGAGAAATGTGTCAGACGACATAAATGTATTTGGCGTCTATAACTCCATAGTAATTGATTCAGTTTTGGGGATATGATAAAATTATTATTTCTTGGGGGTAATAATATATTAATATAGGAAATTGGATACTATTTTAGACCTGATTAGGGGCAATCCACCAAACCCTCTCAGAGTTTGTAAACTTCAGCTTCAGGATCTACTGGAGGTCCTATTTGTCCAGCACCCATACCAGAGGTCAAGCCACCCAAGATTCCGTTACCAGAAACATTTTCGGGGAGATCATCCGATTGCAGAGGATTCTTGAACCAATGTTACTTACATTTTAAAACACTACCTCAAATCTTTGCCACAGATACTGCCAGAGTTACCTTCATTATTTCTCTCCTAAAAGATGAAGCGTTAGCCTGGGCCTCTCCTTTGATGGAGCAAGACTTACATATTCTTCATAACTCTGTGGAATTCATAAAGACTTTTAAACTGGTTTTTGATACCCCTGGAAGAGGCGTGGCAGCTGAGGCAGCACTTCTCGACCTTCGCCAAGGAAATCGTTCCTTAAGCCAGTATGCTATCGATTTCAGGACCTTGGCATGTGAAACCGAATGGAATTCTGGAGCTCTTAAAGCAGCATTCAGGAGAGGCTTAAATGAACAACTGAAGGACGCCCTCCCGTGTAGACCTATTCCTGAAGGTTTAGAAGGATTGATTGCCTTATGTCTAGACCTTGACTTGAGACTCCAAGAGAGACAGGTCGAGAGAGATCGTACCAGACGTAATAGACCACAGCCCTGGAACATCCCACCTAGAACAACTACTCCAAATACAGCAGAACCCATGGAAATTGGGAGTGTCTCTAGATCCAAACTCTCTGAAGAAGAAAAAAGACGCAGACGTTCCCTAGGATTATGCCTCTATAGTGGCACTAGAGGCCACTTTGTGAACCAGTGTCCAACTAAACCGGGAAACTCCCAGGCTTAAGGGACGGAGGGGAGAAGCCTTTAAGCCATCTCTCGTTTCCTCCCCACCCTCCCCTACTCGCATACTGATACCGATCATTTTGGGATGGTTTAAGAAGTCAGCTGAAGTTTTAGCATTTGTGGACTCGGGGGCGGCAGGTATTTTTATGAATAAGGATTGGGCCATCCGCCAGGGTATCCCTACACAACCTAAATCCAGCCCACTTTTGATTTCCTTTATTGATGGTTCTCCACTGGGTGAAGGCATTGTTCATCTTGAATCTAGTCCTATCCAGATGAGAACAGGAGCCCTGCACTCAGAGACATTATCCTTTGACATTATTACATCTCCCACGACCCTAGTCATTCTTGGTCTACCTTGGCTGGGTCTTCATAATCCAGTCATTAACTGGAGGTCGGGACAGCTTACCTCATGGAGTGAACAGTGCTTCCAGAATTGCTTAAAGAATGTCTCTAAACAAGTGTTAGCTGGTTCTTCTACCACCCACATTTTGGAGGAAGAAGCTAGTAATATTCCCCCGCAATATCAAGACTTTCAGGATGTATTCTCTAAATTCAAAGCAGAGGTTCTTCCCCCTCATCGTCATTGGGATTGTTCTATCAAACTTATTCCAGGATCTCCCCCCCACACACACACTAAGTCCTACCTGTTGTCTCCTGCAGAAAAAAAAGCTCTCTCGGATTACATTGAGGAGAATTTAGCGAAAGGATTTATTAGACCTTCATCCTCCCCAGCTGGAGCGGGATTTTTCTTTGTTAAAAAAAAGGACGGATCCCTTTGACCATGTATTGATTATCGTGGACTTAACAAGATCACGGTTAAGAACTTTTATCCCATTCCCCTGATTATGGAATTATTTGAGTTGTTAAAGGGAGCTACATTTTTTTCTAAACTTGACCTTAGAGGAGCTTATATTCTGATCCTAATCAAGGCTGGGGATGAATGGAAGACGGCTTTTAACACCCGGTACGGACATTACTAATATCTGGTAATGCCATTTGGTTTGTGTAATGCGCCAACCGTCTTCCAAGGGTTTATGAATTACATCTTCAGGGACCTCCTTTTGTCATGTGTTATTATCTACTTAGATGATATCTTAGTGTATTCAGCTAACCTCCAGCTTCACAGGACACAGGTTCGGACTGTTTTACAGAGATTGAGAGACTTCAACCTTTTTATCAAGCCTGAAAAATGTGAATTTGAACGTAACAGACTCACCTTTCTGGGCTACATTATTTCTAGCACTGGCTTGGAGATGGACCCCGAGAAGGTGAGGGCAGTAACTAATTGTCTCCTACCTTCAGACATCAAGTTTATTCAGAGATTCATTGGGTTCACAAATTATTACCGAAGAGTCATCGATAATTTCTCCCAGGTCATTGCTCTGATCACAGCTCTTACCAGGGAGGGTGCTAACCCCAGAGACTGGCCTGAGGAGGCTATCCAGGCCTTTGAATCTCTTAAAATATCCTTTACTCCGGCTCCCATACTACGTTTTCCTGATACTTCCCTGCCATTTATTCTTGAAGTTGACACATCAGAATTAGGGGCACGAGCCATTCCCTCCCAGAAAGATCCAGACTCCAAGAGACTACATCCATGCTCTTATTATTCAAGACGATTTTCTCCAGCAGAGACCGGGACCCCGGAGGGTTCCTGTTGAGGAGGGGCACTGTCACGACCCTAGTGTCTCTGTGGGTCATGACCTTTTTCTCTAGATTGGATTGGTTCCCTATCCTTTTTAAGAGCAGGTGCCACTTTTTCTCGTGGCTTGATTATTGAGCCTTGTTTGGACTTTCTCGTGTTCTGGTCCTGTATTTGCTGTTTTTTAACAAACATTAGAGGACTCAACTCCAACATTTAGAAGAGCAGATTTTGGCAAGTTGCGTCCCTTAACATGTGTTACTACCCAACACATGGGATTGAATCATAAATTCAACATGCATTTCTGTCACAGAGCAGGTAATTGCAGACCTGACTGTGACTTAAATCTACCAACAGTACTTTATTCTTTGATTGTGGTCAGTTAGATCAAACCCTTAGTTAGTGTCATGGTTACCCAGAGAATTTCAGGAGTCAGTACGGTTAGTTAATGCAGTTTATTAACAAATGACATAAAGAAGAGATATACAATATATACAATAGGAATGAGCACAGGGTAATAGAAATAATCAGAAATAATAGGTTACAATGCTAAACCACTGTGCTGGAGACTAGGCCTTAGCCACTGGAAGTCTCAGTTGGAACCAGGAACAGGCAGTGCCGGAATGGGAATAAAAACCAGCCCTGGAAAAACTTGCTGATCAACCCCATAGCATTGCGTCATTATACCAGCCCCATAGCATAATGAAATGTTTTCTTGTTTATAAAAGGGGAAAACATACATTTTAAAACACATCTGAATGCCACCACCAGAGTAATAAAGAGTAATCATATATATATATATATATATATATATATATATATATATATATATATATATATGCACACCACCTCTTGACTCTCGATTACCCTCTTTTGCCTTTCTCCCACTCTTCATTCTCACCTTTTGCTTCATCCTCCCCCTCTTGACTCTTGAGCCCCTTCCTTTTGCCTTTTTCTCTCCCTTTTGATCCTTCTTTCTCCCCCTCCTTGACTCTTGATCCCCCCTTTTGCCTCTCTCCCCTTCTTGCCTCTTTCTCCCCCTCCTGATCCCCCTCCTTTTGCCTCTTGGTCCCTCCCTCCTTTTGCCTCTTGATTGCCCCTCCCTTCGCCTCATGATTCCCCCTCCATTTGCCTCTTTTTCCCACTCTTGACCACCCTCTGCCTCTTTCACTTGGTCTTGATTCCCCCTCTTGTCAAGTTGCCTCTCTTTACCCCTCTTGATCTTCCTTTTGCCATTCTACCACTCTTGATCCCCCATTTTACCTCTTTCCCCCATTGTCTTTTCATCCCCCCTTTCGCCATTCTCCTCCTCTTGATCCCCATCTTTGCTTCTTTCCTCTTCTTGCTTTAATTCAGCATTGACTCTTGTCTTAATCCCCCTTTTGCCTCTTTCTCTACCTCTTGCCTCTCTCTCCCCCTTTCCTGATTACCCCCTTTTGCCTCTTTCTCCCCCTCTTGATCCCCATCCTTTTTCATTTTTCTCTCCTCCCCCATTTTCCTCTCTCTTGATCTCCCCTTTGCCTCTTTCTCCCCCTCATTAACACTTGATCCCCCTTTTGCCTCTCTCTCTCCCCTTCTTGACTCTTGATCCCAATCTTTTGCCTCTTTCTCCCCCTCCTGATCCCCCCTCCTTTTGCAGTGCCCGGTGATGGCGGCCTACCAGGATTTTTCCCAGTATCCCGGTAGGCCAGTCTGGCCCTGGGAACAAGAACTGGAACAGGAACCCAGGATCTTGATCTGACGAGGAATGAGGTCTGACTCAGCTTGCAGTCAAAATGAAATATCACTGACTCAAACCTGGAGCCACTAAGGATGAATACTGACTCACGCCTGCAGTCAGTAGGAGCGAATACTGACTCATGCCTGTAGTCAGTAGGAGCGAATACTGACTCATGCCTGCAGTCAGTAGAAGTAAGATGAAAACTGACTCACACCTGCAGTCAGCTATGCAAGTCTACCAGAGCCCCAGGCCCGCACTAGATTGGGTATCTGATCACCAGGGAATAAGACAAAAGAATAGTCAGACAGAGCCACAAGTCAGCACCAGAGGAGGTAGTCAGACAAGCCGGGTCATACACAGTTTAGGTAGTTAGCCAGAGCCACAAGTCTGCACCAGATTGGATGTCCACTATTAGGGATTAAGCAAAAGAATAGTCAGACATAGCCACAGGTCAGCACTAGAATTGATAAAAGACTAGCCAGGTCATACACGGAGCCCAAGGTAACAGGACTGCTAAGAACAACAACGCAAGGGCAACTGAGTCAGGCCTCAGTCTGCCCTTTAAACTCCTCCACAGAGGGAGGAAGTAGGAAGTTGGTAGGAGGAGACTACAGGAAGCAAACAGATAAAACAGAGGCTTGCAGCACGCTTGAAGCCTCGCGCCTGCAGATGATACTGAAGTCTTGGTCACAAATAAACATTGAGGGGTCTCAGAACCCCAAAATATTTATTAGCACTATCTATCTTGATGAGGTCTGGTTGAAGAGATGGGAGGATAATTATATCCTCCCACATTTGGGCCTAAAATAAAAAAGATATATTATCTTTTATGCAATGAACACATCCATTGCTGGTACAATGCATTTACAATGCTGCACTGATTTGCAATGTGTTACAAGTCAGTCTAGCAACAGAAGGGTGCAGAAGAACTTTGCAAGGTGGAAAAGTTGCCTCCTTGGTTGTGCCTACCCAAACTATACACATGCGTTGGACCTTCAGCTTTTGATCAATTAAAAAAAGCCTGCATCAATAGCTTCAAGCTGTAGAAACAAAATATTGTCAGATCGAGAGTTAAAGTGACACTGGAAATCCAGATTAGATGCAATGTAATAGCTTAAATGGCCATTTCCAATGTTTTTCTATCAGTTGTTTGAACAGTTCCTATTATATTCCAAATTGACATTGTGAAAACACTGAACTTTCTCAATATGGTGCCTCAAATATAAAACGTTCCCGGAGAGCTGCATTTTGATGAATTTCATTCCTAATTAGCAATTTGTCTACAAAGCAGTGCATGCCATCATTTGCTGTAATCAGCAGAAACACCCTGCTTTCAAAGTCCACTTCAATATCATTAAAGAATACATTGCAAAGAACTAGGGCAAGGGCAGAACTCTGAGTACACCACTTACAAATGTTTTGTAGATTCCGAATGTTACATTGCAATCAATTTGTATAGTGTGTTAATGTATATGTAACTCATAATGTATGTTTTACATGTCTATTGGGTTTTTATTTTGAGTGTGTGCAGGTCGTGTGGGGCCCCCCGTTTGACACAGAGTGCCCCCCCCACACATTGTGGGTGCCACAGGGTTCTCAGTGTCTGATTGGGGAGACACACACACACACACACACGCACACACACATACACAAAGAGGTACTACCTGTAACCCCTTGATGGCAGCTCTTGGTGTTTGTGTATGTGTGTGATATTCTGTGTTTGCATCGCTGTGTGTGTGTGTGTGAGTGAAAGTGTCCAACAATGTCACTGCATGGCAAGATATTTGTGACAGGTTCTCTTATATACTGAGGATAATAAGAAGAAATGGAGAAATTTGGTTGCAAACCAACCATAATTTAGTGGACAAATAAACATTCCAATTGATTTAAATGGGGCTTTTAACCTATTGAATAGCAGTAATGTTTGAAATCTCACTCAAATTCAAGAGGTTGAAGCTGACATATTTATTTGTCATCTCTGAGGCAATTGTTTGCATCACAGTTACTAGTTAATGAAGCTAAAACAATTCATGCATCCATTAAGTTCAGCACATGCCAATCAATGCTGTTGATCCAGAGGATGGCAAAAAAAAAACAAAAAAACTTTGAAACCATTTTCATCTAAGCCCCAAGAGGGTTAAAAATTCCTTCCTGGCTCCAAATGACAGTCAGATAGTTCCCTGGACCAACATCCTATCTGCTTTGAAACTTAATGTCATAATTCTCAAAATTATTCTGAGCTTGACATTCCTTTTTTTAAAGCAATTGCAGAATCTGAAAGCACAGCTTCAAGTTTCACTTCTGTCCCTGTATATATATATATATATATATATATATATATATATATATATAGATATATATATATATATATATATATATAGATAGACCAATCTGCAGATGAATAAACATCAAGCATCAAGTGCACGCTGAGGTCTTTTGAAATATAAAAAATAACGCTTTATTTCACAATTAGCACTCATCAACATTTCGACCCCTATTGGGGATAACGCTTTATTTCACAATTAGCACTCATCAACGTTTTGACCCTTATTGGGGCCTTCCTCCCCCAATATGGGTCGAAACGTTGACGAGTGCTAATAGTGAAATAAAGCATTATTTTTTATATTTCAAAAGACCTTAGCGTGCACTTGATGCTTGATGTTTATTCATCTGCAGATTGGTATATATTTGATTTTCAAGTTGCACCAGGCATTACTTTAAATTCAATTTTGTGTTTTGGAGTGCCCAAAGCACAACACACATATATATATTTATAAAGAAGCTGTCACATGACAGAGAATGTTCTCCATTTGTGTCATCTACACGCCAGGGCAGCAGTAAGTAGGAACTTTTACCTTAATTCAAGTTTGCATATTTGAGAACTGCATTAAAAACTGCCTATGTGTCACGCAAACCATAAGTCCAGCAGTTGTATAGTTTATTTCTGGGCAAAAGTGAAACTAAACACTTCCTGGTACTGCACAAAGCTACATTAGCATATGAAATGTCATTAAAACCTTCAATGCATCTTGGCAAAGGCTCGGGTCACGGCCGAAACATTGATGGGATAAACCAGCACGTTTTATCACCATAAGAAGATGTTTGAAAACATTTCTTTCTTTCTATTTTGATATATATAGCAGCACTCGTTACAACTTTTCAAAGCTTCAAACAGGAAACGTATTTTTTTGTATCAAATCAACATTTTGGCATGCTCAGGTGCCTTTCGCAAGACAAAATAGTGAGATAAACCAGACCCCTATATACCCACAAACCAACCCTCACCTGGGCGGGAAAGTATAATAATGGGCTAAATTAGTGGCCACAAGAGAATTCAATTAGCTAGCAATTTTATCAATTATCTATACATGGTTGGAGAGGCTGTTAGGCATAAGAGATCCATTGATGCTGATAACTATTTGGGATCCCTTTTCAGACTGGCTGTTTTTCTAAGTATCAGGGTGATTGACTTGTAGTATATTTGTGTGGGTATCCAGCGATAGCAAATCTGTACTATTTTATAACTTTGGGCTTTTCTTCAGGATTTATTTGGTATTTCACATCTTGGTAATCCATCCATATCTCCCTTTGGCATTTATTTCAACTTCTGCCCATCAGATGTGCGGTTTTTTGATGTGGGGCACTATTTACATTAGCAATTTTTAAACATGGTGATGATTGTTATGTTCACATTGCTTGTCTCCATCCATTAGTATGGGTATCATATCTGATGGCTAGCTAACTGAATTCTCTTGTGGCCACTTATGTGCTCATTGTCTCCAATTAAACACTAATTTAGCCCATTACTATGCTTTCCCAGTCAGGTGGGAGCTTGGTTTGTAGGTATATATGGGCCTGGTTTATCTCACTATGTTGTCTTGAGAGAGGCACCTGAGCGTGATGAAACGTGGATTTTGATACAATACCTAAGTTTCCTGTTTGAACCTTTGAAAAGTCCTGACGAGTTCTGCTTCTTCTGCTTTAATATATATATATATATATATATATATATATATATAATTCCATGGGCTCGATTCTATCACCAGCGCTACAAAAAAACTGGCGCTGTGTTTTTTTATGTCAGGCTTTGGTATACTATTACCCAACTTGTGAAAACAAAATCAGTGGTAATTACACATACCGCCAGTCAAATAAAGGCCCATAGGAAACAATTAAAAACAATGTGCAAGTAGTATCCTATTACCCACGCCCAGTATTACCGCCTGTTTTGTTTATACAATTTAAGTTGGAAATTCTGTGCCTCAGAGGCTGGAGCTTAGAAGCCACAATGATGGTTTCAAACCATGGTTGTTCGAACAAAAGCAGCGTATAATACAGTATACATCATAGAAATCCAACATACATTGCCCCCCTTTGACATATTAACCTCTCCTTTAGTTATTCTACATACATTGCTCCCATTCAACATTAACCATCTCCATTTTTATTTCGACATATAATGCTCCCATTCAACAAACTTCTCCATTTTATTTTGATACAAAGTGTTCCCATTCTGACCCGGGTGGCTGATTCATTGCAATGCGTTGCTACCTCTCTGCTACTCAAAGGGTTAATCATACAATACAAATAATGCTTGTCGTAAAAAATAGGTGAAGAACAATTTCGAATTTAAATGGTGAAAGAAAGTCATGGGAGCACTGTAAGTCGAATTTTCAAGGGGGGCTAAAATGTGGAATATGAACAATATTCATCAAATTAAAGAGGTGAAAGAAAGCACTGTAAGTTGATTTTTAAAAGAGGGGGTTCAAATATCGAAAGGGGCACTCTATGTCAGATTTTGATAATGTGGGGAACACATCTAACACTGAACTTGATCTTTCAGTCGTCAAACGTATGCCTATTTCCTTGGACTTTGACATTTTGCGTTTTTAGGTGGTAGTCAAATAAAAGCGGACAGGGCCAATTTTGTTACTACTCTGAAATGTGCTGTCTACTCCAGTTTTGTTTTACTGTGATTCTGCAATAGAATACCGACGTAACACATGTTTGCAAAATTCACTTTGCTTGTTTTTCTTGTAACACCGGTTTTAGCGAGGGTAATAGAATCAAGCCCCATGTGTCTGGGAGTCACCAGATAATGGATAATGTTTTGGTCCTTATACTGAAGGGGCTGGAGAGAGACGGGCATGTTTCTCTGTTTCAGAAATGCTTTAAGTAAATTATCCTGCCAGTCGTGTGAAGTTACTTTATGTCCCTATGAGCAGCAGTAAAAAGACCAAGTATTTTCTCTTTACTCAACTGATCTCTAGAAAATATGCATTTTTTTATTGCAGATCAGAACATAATATAGTTTAAAGCAACAGTCCCTTGTTTGCAAATGTACTAATACTTATTCCTCTTCTATTTATCAAAGAAATGCAAAATAGTTGGAGAGGAGTTAACTTTAACATCTACCCCTCATATCAGATCATCAGAACTGTCTTCCATCAGGAGTAGCAGGGGTCTACCTAACTTGAGTGATGAGAGAATCCTTTAGGACATTTATATGGAACATAGGTTTGAGCATATTCAAGTGAATAGATAAAAACTTGCAAACCAAATCAGCTCAGAAGATTGCTTTATCCCAACCAATTTCTTAAAAAAAAATTCAGATGATAGTTATAGGGGCCTTTTTATTGTATTTTTCTCAAATAATGAGTTAGGGAAGGAAATGCCATTGAGAGATTACCCGCTGCTACCATTGTCCCAAAGAATTGCCTGCAAGACATATTGCCCTTTCTACAAACACAATTCTCTCTTGGTTTTCATCATTATGGATTTTCAATGGTAACAATTTGGATGGAACAATAGCAGCAGTGACCTATGACACTTCTGTCATTCTCCCAGCTGAATCAGTTCCAATATATTCTACCATTTGCTATAAATAACCTCCCTCTGCTGATCTGAGGACAATGCCCAACTAGTGCGTTTATCTCAGATGAATCACCTTTAGTACATGCTTCTGTATACATTCTATATCATTCTTTAGCTCCATTTGTACTTAAAGTGAAACAACCACTCAAAAACAAAGTGATAACACAGATTTAAGTATCCTGTTTCTTCTGTCCGCACCTGTAAAACTAAAGTGTTTTCTTAAGCATTGTTAAAAGGGTCAATGAGTTCTAGAACAAAACTGAGATAAATATAGTAGTGTGCTAAGTAAAGAAAATATAACATATATGTTTTTTTCTGTTCTCAAGTCTCTTAGTCACAAAGAAATTTAAAGAGATAGTTAAATTTATACAGCCCTTAATGTATACTCCCACATAATACAGAAACACCAAAAAGAATGTGTAAGAAAAAGAGGAATGTAAGGAAAAAGATGCTTATATTTTCAGATCCCATAATAAACAAATAAGATAAGAAAACAATTCATAGTGTAATTAACGGAAAAAAACAATGGCTATATGGCCCTGATAATAAGCAGTTAGTCACAAGAGTTTAGATAACGCAAGGCACACATAGCAAGTGGCACAACTCATGCTTGCAGTGCTTGAGTCAAGGGAAACCTGGGTTAGAAGACGGAAGAGACGTTACCCCTTCTGTCACTTCATTCAATGTTTCACCAACTTTGTGTCAGGATCCAACTGGCTGTAGTACTACGACTGAGAGTCTGGCTACTACTGATGCTGGTGTGTGTGTGATCATACACAGACTTAGTTGTTTTCTTGCTGCAGCTAATGCTATGTGTAGAGGTGCTAACCACAAGGTCAAATATCTGACTCTGGTTAAACCAGAGCCAGATCCGGATGAACACACCTAAAGTCTGTAAAAAGTACACCAGAACTTCCTGAAGGAGAAGGCAGATTTGAAACAAGTTCTGAGGTTAGGAAACAATAATACTGAAGAGAATTTCTTAGTTAATAGTATGATTGTCCCTTTAAGGTGCTATTGCTCTTTAGAGAAGAAAATAGTGAATTAATTATTTAAGAGCTAAACAGAATACAGATTGCACTTCCAGATCTGGACAGAAAGGGTGCTTGAGCCACAAAGATCTATCTGAATAGGGATTCACTCACAGAAGGAACTAGAGAGCAGATCAAACCACAACATGACTGCAGGACACACAATGGATGAGGCAGAAGGAGATTCTGGAAATCCACTGGAAAACAGATTAGAGCTGAGGTCAGTACCAGGTAAATGGAGACCAGAGCAGTACCTTGGTGGGGTGATGCAACAACATATGTTATCAAAATCCACAACCCTAACTATAATGAGTGCCTTTGATGCTGTTGGAAGTGCAACGTTTCGATGCGTAGTAGTAGTAGTAGTAGTAGTAGTAGTAGTAGTAGTAGTAGTAGTAGTAGTAGTAGTAGTAGTAGTAGTAGTAGTAGTGGTAGTAGTAGTAGTAGTAGTAGTAGTAGTAGTAGTAGTAGTAGCAGTAGCAGTAGTTCAGCAACACCTAGATGCAGTAGCAGCCCCTCAGGAAACCTGCAGTCTATGAAGTCTACAGTATGGAGATACTTCACTAGTGATCCAAAAGCTGAGCATGCTGCTATCTATTGTCTGTATAAAAATCATTTGTCATTTGACTTATTCCAACAGGGAAGACATTCCTGGGGAATAAGCCAAATGACAAATGATTTACATAAATTAGAACAATGGACAAGAATGTGGAAGCTGCAGTTTAATGTTGATAAATGTAAAAAAATAATGCAGCTGGAATGTAAAAATCCAATGGCAGAATATAGTATTAAGGGTACTATGCTGTAAGAGACACCTTGTACATGCAGAGTTTTGAAAAACGGTCCCACAAATCCAAAGGAGTGCACTAGAGCAGGGGACAGAGCGATACAGCTTGTACCCTATTCCTTGAAAGCTGGTTTTGTGTCTGCTGATAATGTCTCAAACAGAATAACTGCACTGATGAAAGGTGATATGGTGTATGTACCCTGAATTGCTCATGTGCTGAATTTAATTGTGACCAGATTCCTGGAAGAATCTGAGATGCTGAATATCTCTGAATATTTCCTGCAAAATCTTTGCCCATTTTAACTGCTGCTACAGTGCACACAACTTTTCCATACAAGAGCCATACAACCTGCCCCATCACCAGACCAAAATGGGAGCCTCTAGCAGGAGGAATTTACCCGCTAGAGCTTTTGAATGAATAGAATAAGGCCTTTAGTGAGTACACAATACAGAACTGGAAGGCTTTGGAGGAAGCCTCTTTGTCACCTGGATAGTGGCAACTAATGTGCAATGTATGTGAGCTGCTGAAACCTTATGAGGAGGTAACCATGCTGGTTAGTCGCTTAGGGGCAGTTCTTCCACTGATATATTTATTGCATAAAAACACTGAGGAGCATGGCCGAGGAATCTTTCCTTAATGACAACACAGACATGAACCAGCTGGTCGAGGATATGTTAACATGCTCTGAGCAAGATTATTATTATTATTATTATTATTCTTTATTTATATAGCGCCAACTAATTCCACAGCGCTGTACAATTGGGGAATAGACATACAGAGGTATTAAATAGTACAATCAGATGTGTAGAACAGGAGGATCAGAGGGCCCTGCTTGTGAGAGCTTACAGTCTAGAGGAAGGAAGGTTTGATACAGAAGGAGTAAGTGCTATTGTGTTTAAGTGCCTCCTGCCACATGAACTGCCAGTCAGTGGGTGGGAGTGAGAAGTGCCATTGAGTGCAGCAGTCCGTGCAAGGGGTGAATCTTGGTGATGATGTTTATGGAGGCAGTTGATAGGCCTCCCTGAAGAGGTGAGTCTTCAGGGAGCGTCTGAAGATTTGAAGGCTGGGGGAGAGTCTAATGGGGCGGGGGAGGGAATTCCACAGCTCAGGTGCAGCACGGGAGAAGTCCTGTAGGCTGGAGTGGGAGGATGTGATAAGAGCTGTGGAGAGCAGAAGGTCATGTGCAGAGCGAAGATGGCGGGCGGGAGTATATTTGGAAATGAGAGATGAAATATAGGGGGGTGCAGTGTTAGTGAGGGCTCTATAAGTTAGCACCAGAGTTTTGAATTTTACTCTGTATGCTAACGGGAGCCAGTGTAGGGACTGACAGAGGGGTGTGGTGTTAGAGAAGCGATGAGTGAGGTAGATTAGTCTTGCAGCTCTTTACATAGCTTCCATTAAAAGCAATGAGGAACACATTCTTGTTACTTTGTTGGACCCCGGTTTCAAACACAACATTTCTGAATTTCTGCCAAAGTGTGATCAATTTGTCACAACAAGGAGTCATGATCAGCAGCATTTCTGAGTAATTGGATTCGCCTCCGAAGAAGAAGGCCCCATGTCAGGAATAGTGGCAGGCACAAGCAACTGACCTTTGCTGCTCACACAGCTACCCATTTCTGCCTTCTTCCAAATTTGCCCCAAGATCCCAAGGGATTATGTTGGCGGACTGAGCATCATTGGGTCTGAGGAATGTGGGCACCCAGTGCCTTTAGCACTTGTGGTGCCACTGCTAGTGTTAATTACTTTCTCCTCTTCCTCAGCTTCACTAGTCAAAGGGTTCATCTAGCTTATCATTTTTTTAACAGTGTTGTTGGTCATAGTGTCAACCAGCACTATGAACCAGTAACCACTTTATTTATCTTAATATTTCTGTTACATTTATCTTTGTCCCCTTCCACTCTCCATTTGTCCTAAAATGTACCACACTACAGTGCTGGTAATTATGGGTTTATACAGTAGATGGGAGGGAATTTTCACCCAGTCTAGTAACATAGGCGAGAAACTGAACCATTCTCATTAAATTTTCTGTTGTTTTAGTGAAACAGTGAAATATCTGTGAGTTTCTCTATGTGCAAAATTCCCCACTGCAAAAGTGGGAATCCATATGAAATTTCCCATGAAAACAAAACGGAACTTTTCTTGCATTCCTAGAAGCAAGTAGTCAAACAAAACTAGTAATACACTGGAAAAAACAGATGACAATAGGAAGTAAGGTGGATCCAGGTAAGCACAGGTGACACTGTCCCCACGTCAAGGGGCATCCTCTGGATGACCAGCTTTCCCAGCATGGTCACGGTAGACGGCACAGAAAAAGGCTGGGGCAAGGACCTCAACTGCTGGAAGCCCGTAACATAATTCAGGGCCATAATCCTTCCAACAGATCAAATACTACAGGACCCAATGTAGCCTTCATGAGTCCAGAATTGTATGACTTCATACTCTTGCTGACCATCCACTAGGAGCAGAATGGGAGGATGCGGATCTTGGTAAAATCGACTCCTCCCCACTGGTTTCAGTAATGAGACATGAAACTAGTTGGGTATTTTCAGAGTGGGAGGAAGAAGCTTCAAAGAAAACCCCTGACAAAGCCAATATGGCGACACGCGTTGGGAAGGTTTGGTCTTGCAGTTAATATAATCTGGGTTTGACTGTCCACCTTTGATGTCCATCAGAGACCCAGTGTTATTTTATAGAGGATAAGTAGTTTGTTGTTTCTATTCTTTTTTTCTGTAGTAGTCTGTTTCATTTATTCACCTCTTTCATTGAGCAATTTATGTATGCGATCTTAGTTGTTCTAAGAGCTTTCCACTATTCACAGTGAGTGATTATACATGCTGCTATAATATTCTTATCCTCTTGTTTTAGGGTATTTCTTCTGAAGAGACTCATAGTTTAGAATTCTTTTATTAGTGTATGTATTACACAGATCTAATTTGGGACAGCACCCTGAGTATTATATTTTCTACCTTGGTTTTTAATGATTTTAAATGTTATGTGTTATTCAGTGTATCAATAAACCATTTATATTTTTGTTTATTTCAATTTACTGTAGTCAATTTTTGGATGTGCCTCTATATATGAGCTTCTGCCATAGTATATTCAGTGGAAGGGATTATTTTTCTTCTTTTCTTCCCTCCTTCTGATGTTCACTATTTGTTTTATGTCTTCAAAGAAAACATGGTCAGCATCATTCTGGCAGTGATCCGATATGTCCTAAGTAATTAGGGCCCAATTTTCAGGAGAGCTGCTTCAAATGTATGTTTTTAGTAGAAAGCTATACTTCTTCCCCATGTTTGTAATTGTCAGCTGCTGTCGTATATTGAGAAATGTCTTTGAGAATCCAACGTTGTATAGTAGACAAGTGTCTCTGCAGGTTATATACTGTGGCACTTGAGATTGAGATCAAGTATGATATTCTAGAGCTGCACAGAAAGTAGAGCATTTGACAGAGCTGTGGTGCAAGCTGTTGAAGTCGAACTCCGCTAAGGGCAAAATGTCCTGAATTGATATAATGGAATAAAAACATCTCCAAGGACTGGTTTGTCCTCTCTGTTTGCCCATTGGATTAAGGATGATATGAGGAAGAGGAATGTAGGTCTATAACCAGAAGCTTGCAAAAAGCCCTCCAAAAATGGGACACAAATTGTGTACCTCTGTCCGAGACTATCTGATCAGGAATGCCATGTAGACAAACAATCTGTTTAACAAATGTATCAGACAACACTTGAGTGGATAGAAGTTTGCATAAGGGAACTGTGATAGTCCACACAGGGTCTCAAGGTGCCATCCTTCTTGGATACCTCTGTCCAAAACTATCTGATCAGAAATGCCATGTAGACAAAAAACCTGTTTAACATACATATCGGGTGGATGGAAACTTGCATAGAGGAAATTTGCATAGAGGAACTGTGATAGTCCACACAGGGTCTCAAGGAGCAATTCTTCTGGGATACAAAAAAGAGACTGTCACTGGCAGGAGAAGAAGAATACTGTATAAATACTTTAGCTAGTCATTCATTGTTATATTCAATCTTACAGCATTTGAAGAAGCAACTTATCAGCTCTCTTTTTTGAAAACACATTGATGTATTTCTAGTAGTGTTCTGGAACCATGAGAGAAGAGACCGTTAGGTTAGCTATGGATATCAGGACTTTAGAGAGGAACGTAGTGCGAGAGGAGTAACTCCACGCTGTAATTTGCCAAGACCTCCAGTCAAAGGTGGGCTTGTGTAAACTAAGCTATAACCCCAAATTTACTAGTGCTGTGGGAGACCCAATAATGTCAAATAGAACCTCTTCTGAGTGCAGCATACAAGTAGTGAGAGGAGTCTGCTGCAACTCATAGAAACTATGCTTCTATCAAATGCTTTGCTATTAGTGTTGAGCGAGCATGCTCGGCCGATGCTCGGATCGGCTCGAGCATCGCTCTGCTCGGCACATGGCGGTACTCGTACGAGTACCGCATGTGCTCGCCCGCCATGTTCGGGTCTCCTCCCCGCACGTTTTGCGGCTGCTGCACAGCCAATAAACGTGCAGGGAGGCTCTGACATCAGTGTAATGCCAGCAGCCATGTTGGCTGCTGGCATTACACTGATTGGCTGGCCAGAACCCGTGGTCGGGTGCTGTATAGCACTTGACCAGCGAGTTCGGCTCAGTCTTAGCCAGGGAGAGATGAGGATAGGAAGGGAAAGTCAGTGTAGGGAGAAAAAAAGCGATTGTGAAAAAAAAAGAACCAAAAGTCCTTTTTAGGACTACTGTGTGTGGGGGCAGCAGGTTATTTTGTGTGGGGGAAAAAAAAAAAAAAAAAAAAAAACATATATTCTGTTTAGTGTGCAAAGTTGCAGATTAGAGCACATTCTGTTTAGTGTGCAAAGTTGCAGATTAGAGCACATTCTGTTTAGTGTGCAAAGTTGCAGATTAGAGCACATTCTGTTTAGTGTGCAAAGTTGCAGATTAGAGCACATTCTGTTAAGTCTTCAAACTAAAATATCAAAGTCACATATTCCATTCAGTGTGCGTCGCCGCAGTTTAGCAGCACATTCTGTGTACTGTGCAGAGTTGCAGAATAGGAAGAAATACTGTTAAGTCTTCAAACTAAAATATCAAAGTCACATATTCCATTCAGTGTGCTTCGCCGCAGTTTAGCAGCACATTCTGTGTACTGTGCAGAGTTGCAGAATAGGAAGAAATACTGTTAAGTCTTCAAACTAAAATATCAAAGTCACATATTCCATTCAGTGTGCTTCGCCGCAGTTTAGCAGCACATTCTGTGTACTGTGCAGAGTTGCAGAATAGGAAGAAATACTGTTAAGTTTTCAAACTCAAATATTAAAGTCACATATTCCATTCAGTGTGTGTCACCGCAGTTTAGCAGCCTATTCTGTGTACTCTGCACAGTTGCAGAATAGGAAGAAATACTGTTAAGTTTTCAAACTCAAATATTAAAGTCACATATTCCATTCTGTGTTCATCACCGCAGTTTAGCAGCCTATTCTGTGTACTCTGCACAGTTGCAGAATAGGAAGAAATACTGTTAAGTTTTCAAACTAAAATATTAAAGTCACATATTCCGTGTAAGATGAAGAAGGCGGGTAAAAAGGGACGGGGAAGTGGACGTGATCCTGATAGTTCAGGGCGCGGGTCAGGACGCGGAGAAACTGTGCCTGGTGCCAGAGCACAAGAAAGAAAGACATCCACCATACCTAGCTTCATGTCTCATTTCACAGGGCGTCGCAGGACATCACTCTCGAGGTCCGACCACTGCGAACAGGTGGTCGGTTGGATGTCAGCTGATACTGCTTTCAGTCGGTTAAGCACCACCCTGTCTTCCACCAAGTCCACTCTCAGTGGCCAAGAGTCTGGTCAACATAATCCTCACTCTGATCATCCTTCCTCCCACCATACACGGTCTGGTCAAAGAAGTGATCCCACACTGGGATATAGTGAGGAGCTCGTCTCATCACCAATCCTTCATTTGACCCTCTCTCCAAGCACGCTTGCAGAGGAACATGACATCTTGTGCCCTGATTCACAACCTCTAGAGGGTACCCAATCACAAGAAGATGACAGATGTGAACGGCATTTAAGGTCAAAGGAAGTAGTGGATGATGATGATGATGATGAGACACAGTTGCCATTAAATCAACCACTATTACCGTCTCAAGACCTTGTTGAGGAGAATGTTATACAGTTGTCAATGACTGAGTATGTGGTGGGATCAAGACATGAGGAGGATGATCAGAGTGAGGAAGTGGAGGAGGACTTGGTGGACGATGAGGTGACTGACCCCACCTGGGAAGGTGTAGAGCCGAGCGATGACAGCAGTCCTGAGGGTGAGCCATCTGCAGCACCGCAACAGGCTGGAAGAGGCAGTGGTGTGGCTACAGAAAGAAGGCGGACCGCACCAAACCGGCCCGCAAATGTTCCACGGAGCACCCCCTTGCGTAAATCTACCTTGCCAAAGCGTAGGTGTTCCGCGGTATGGCGTTTTTTTAAGGAAAGTGCGGACGACAAAAGAATTGTAGTTTGCAACCTGTGCCACACCAGAATGAGCCGAGGCATGAACACTAGAAACCTCACCACCACCAGCATGATCCGACACATGGCATCCAAGCACCGTAATAAGTGGGAGGAACGCCTGGATCGCCCATCTGTGTCTGCAGGCCACACCACTGCCTCCTCTTCCCCTGTTTTCGGTGCCGGCCAATCGCCTGTCGAAGGCGCAGGCCCGCATACCTCCCGCCCTGCACCTGTACCATCTGAAGCACCATCAGCGACCACATCCACTTCCCTGTCCCAGCACAGCGTCCAAATGTCGTTACCCCAGGCATTTGAGCGCAAGAGAAAATACCCAGCCACCCACCCACAGGCCATATCACTAACCTCACACCTTTCCAAATTACTGGCCATCGAAATGCTGCCATTTAGGCTTGTGGACACTGAGTCCTTCCGCAGCCTGATGGCAGCAGCTGTCCCTCGGTACGCGGTCCCCAGCCGCCACTACTTTTCCCGGTGTGCCATCCCCGCATTACACCACCATGTGTCCCGTAACATCACCCGTGCCCTGACCAACGCAGTTACTGGGAAGGTCCACTTAACGACTGACACATGGACAAGTGCTTGTGGCCAGGGACGCTACATTTCCCTGACGGAACACTGGGTGAATGTCGTGGAGGCTGGGAGCGACTCGGACCCTGGGATGGCACGGGTGCTACCCACGCCGAGGATTGCGGGCCCTACCTCCATCAGGGTTTCCGCCAGCACCTACGTTATTGGCTCCTCCTCCTCCGTTTCCACCTCCGAATTCTCTACACGCAGCGCCACTCCCCCATCAGCCAGTAGCTGGAAGCAGTGTAGCACTGCAGTGGGGAAGCGTCAACAGGCCATGCTGAAGCTGATCTGCCTTGGGGACAAACAGCACACGGCCTCAGAGCTGTTGCAGGGGATTAGTCACCAGACCGAGCAGTGGCTCTCGCCACTCAACCTGCAACCAGGCATGGTTGTGTGTGATAATGGGCGTAACTTGGTGGCGGCTTTGGAGCTCGGCAAGCTCACACACGTACCATGCCTAGCGCATGTATTTAATTTAGTGGTTCAGCGATTTCTAAAAACCTACCCCAATGTGCATGATCTCTTGACCAAGGTGCGCCGCGTGTGTGCACATTTCCGTAAGTCATCTACAGCTTCGGCCGGCCTGTTGAAGCTGCAGCAGCGCTTACAATTGCCAGCTCACCGGCTGCTGTGTGACGTGAGCACGCGCTGGAACTCCACCTTCCACATGTTGGCCCGGCTTTGTGAGCAGCAGAGGGCAGTAGTGGAGTACCAGCTGTTACACGGTCGTCGCCTCTCCGTTCAACTTCCTGTAATCAGAAGTGAGGAGTGGGAATGGATGTCAGACCTCTGCGAGGTTTTACGCAATTTTGAGGAATCGACACAGATGGTGAGCGGCGATAACGCTATTATCAGTGTAACCATCCCACTTCTGTGTCTACTGAAACGCTCGCTGCTCACAATTAAAACCGACGCTTTGCATGTGGAAGAGGTGGAAATGGGAGAGGAAGAGCTTACACAAGGTGATAGCCAGAGCACCCTCACTTCGTCTTCTCAGCGACAATTGGAGGAGGCGGAGGAGGAGGAGGAGGAGGAGGAAGACACGGTTGCCTCCGCTACAGAGGGTAGCCATGGAACTTTAGTTCCATCTCTTCAGCGTGGGTGGGCAGAAGAGGAGGAAGAGGATGAGGAGATTGAGAGTCATCCTCCTGGTGAGGACAGCGAAATCTTGCCTGTTGGTACTCTGGCACACATGGCTGACTTTATGTTAGGCTGCCTTTCCCGTGGCCCACGCGTTGTACGCATTTTAGACAACACGGATTACTGGGTGTTCACCCTTCTGGACCCCCGCTACAAAGAGAATTTCTCATCTCTCATTCCTCCGGTGGAGAGGACAAGCAAAATGGTGCAATACCAGAAGGTTCTTGTCGAAAAATTGCTCCAAAATTTTCCATCTGACAACGCTGGCGGCAGAGTACGTGCTACCTTGGCCAACCGAGAAGGGGAGAAAAGGGGAGCACACAGCAGTTCCGACAAAGGCAGGGCAACACTCTCCAAGGCGTGGGACACCTTCATGACACCCCGCCAGCACCCTCACCCTGATGCGCAGCCTAGTGTCACAAGGAGGGAAAAGTTTTGGAAGATGGTGAAGGAGTACGTAGCAGACCGTGTCAGCGTCCTCAATGATCCCTCTGTGCCTTACAACTACTGGGTGTCCAAGCTGGACACGTGGTATGAACTGGCACTCTACGCCTTGGAGGTGCTGGCCTGCCCTGCCGCCAGCGTTCTGTCTGAGCGGGTATTTAGTGCTGCTGGTGGCATCATAACAGATAAGCGTATCCGCCTTTCCACCGACAATGCTGATAGGTTGACACTTATAAAAATGAACAAGGCCTGGATTTCCCCTGACTTCTCCACTCCACTGGAGGAAAGCCCCGGGGGAACATAAACTCACTTTATATATGTTATTTACAATGATGGGAATACTCTGTATTCCCATTCACCCCTTCCACCCAAAAAACGGGTATATGGTTGACTCTTAATCTTCTCATCCTCCTCCTCCTCTTCCATATGCCCTGTGCTATAATTTTTATATAGGGCCAGCTAACCAGCGGGCCCTGTGATATAATTTTTATATAGGGCCAGCTCACCAGCGGGCCCTGTTTGACAATTTTTATATAGGTCAGCTCACCAGCGGGCCTTCTCATATAATGTTTTATTGGGTCAGCTCTCTAACGGGCCCTCTCATATAATGTTTTATAGCGTCAGCTCACTAGCGGGCCTTCGCATATAATGTTTAGGATGGTCAGCTCTGCAGCAGACCCTCACCCATAATGTTTTAGATGGTCAGCTCAGCGCACGTTTCCCTCTTAATCATGGCCTCAGTTCAATAAAATCAAGGAAATTTTTGGGATAATTTGCCTCTGCGCACGTTTCCCTCTTAATCATGGCCTCACTTCAGAAAATCAAGGAAATTTTTGGGAGAATTTGCCTCTGCGCACGTTTCCCTCTTAATCATGGCCTCACTTCAGAAAATCAAGGAAATTTTTGGGAGAATTTGCCTCTGCGCACGTTTCCCTCTTAATCATGGCCTCACTTCAGAAAATCAAGGAAATTTTTGGGAGAATTTGCCTCTGCGCACGTTTCCCTCTTAATCATGGCCTCACTTCAGAAAATCAAGGAAATTTTTGGGATAATTTGCAGATGATATACAAGTAAATATACAGCAAATACTGTTTGGTAACAATTTTTCGCCTAAAGTCGTTTTTATTTTCCTTTTTGTGTGTTTTATGGTCAGTCTGTAAAAATGGCGTACTACGGGCGAAAGATCGTTCCCAGCAGCGATGTTGGAGTCCAAGATGCATCCAGACATCCTTCCTATGCTGTCCCTGAACCATTTCTGTGGTGTTTCCATCCTTTTCTGCCCTTTTCCTATGGACCAGGCACCCTCCCCTCATCAGAGCAGGGGGTGCCTGGTGTAATGCTCGAGTCCTCCCATTGACTTCAATGGGGCTCGGGTGCTCGGCCGAGCACTCGAGCCTCCGGGGGCGCTCGGTCAGAGCACCCGAACACCCGAGCATTGGGGTGCTCGCTCATCACTATTTGCTATGAATGGTAGACATTAAAGGGATAATAATGTTTCACAAAAACAGCAGCTCTGATTAATCTTCATAGTATTTGAGTCATAGAGAGTGCTATTTCAATACTGTCAGAGTTATGGTTCAAGAGTAATTGAAGGATAAAGTTTTCCCCTCCCACTCCTTTTACCTAATGTAAATTGGTTGTAAGACCAGACAGATAACAGCAGTGGACAATCTTCTTCCTATGAGAACAATGAAAGCCCTGCCCCCCTTGACAAGTTTTTCAGCTTTTTCCCTTATCTTAATTGAAGATTGTCCCTCTCTGCAATCTACCTGAGAACCTCCCTTCTGATCTGGCTGAGTAGTGTTACATCAGTAAAAGGGGCGGGAGGGGAATACTTTGTCATTGAATTACTCTTGAACTACAACTCTGACAGAATTGAAATAACACTCTCCAATACAATGATGATTAATTAGTGCTGCTTTTATTATGAAACATTACTATCCCTTTAAGAGAGTTATAACCTTACTTCTCATGGAAAACCCCTGTGTGTTGGCGAAGGCCAAATCCAAGAAGAGGCCAGTAGCACCAGAATCAAAGAATGCCAGAGTGGGGACTGACTCTTCTGTCTATAATAACTGGATTAGAAACTGAAGGTGACTAAGATGATGATGATCTGATTCTTGCTTGAGGGGATGTTGACTTTACTCCTCAAACCTGATCAAATAACTAGGAGCCACCCCTTAAGATTAGAGGAAATTAAGTTTTAACTTCAGCAGTGGAAGGAGCTTTTACAGTAAGGTATGATAAACTGTGGAATTCCTTGCCAAGCATGTGGTAATGCCAGATACAATGGACACATTTAAGAAAAGAAGGGAGCATACAGGGTTATACTGAGTATTTGTATGTTAAAAAAGGAAGTTCTGATAAAGAGAGTAATACACATTTAGGAGTAGGGAAGGTTTATACAATTCTTGTTTTCTTGGTTATGTTGTGGCAAAGGTTGAACTTGATGGACTTATGTCTTTTTTCAACATAATTTACTGTTTGCCCGGGCAGATCAGGCATTGATGCAGGTAATGTCCCTTCTGACTGGAGTAGATACACAGTCCCAATCTTCTGCTTCTATGTTTCTCTTCTTCATTCACATTGGCCACTGCCCCTACTTCAATAGGTTTAACATGTGAAGAAGAGGGCTCTGTACATGTCTGCATGAGAGGAAGCAATAATAGCAGACTCCTGACCAACAAAAAGAAAGAAAGGGTGAAGCAGCTGTATCCAGGTAAGCACAGGTGACATATTATTGTGTTTGACTGCAATGCTTCTTTTTAATACACATACTTTTATACTTAATATACTATAGGAAGGGTGAAATAATCTGACAACACAGAACATTTTCTGCACATGGATGTTGGCACTCATGTCATGTGTCTACATTGGGGGGCATGTTAGAATTGGGGTATATAAGTAAAAAACACACTCCTCCATCATTAAGACTGTAATGCATGTGAACGCCAAACTTCTCATCTATAGCACGAGGAGGATTTACTGTGTACCTTGTCAGTACATGGGATTAAACAGTAATGATATACCCCAAAGCACACAAAGACTGCCCCCACTGCCCAACCTTAGCACTACAGAACAAATGAGAGAACTTTCTGAGTAGATAGATTAATATATAAGTAACAGCCAGGCATAAACTGATAAACTGTAAACTGATTCTATGGCCTGTGTTATCATGGAATCATATAAGAACACCACATTTGTGTGTTGGCCATGTTCCACATGTTAAGGCATACAAAATAAGATTGCCATATGACGTGTGAAGCACCATGAATTATCTACCACCTTATGAGTAGCCACTTGTTAGCAGGGTTACATAGCCATTGATATTTTTATTACAGTATGATTTTTTTTTTTTTTTTAATTGAGTTTAGTTTGAGGATTTTTCCAAAATCACTTATACTTATAATAGCCATTCTTTATTTAAAGAAATATTTAATGAGGTATTTAGCTTTATTTATTTGTCATTTATGCAAATTGGGTAGTATAGTGCAGTGATACATATGATAAAATCTTTCTTTAGATTTGGTGTTGTGACAGCTCACGGCTGTTGTCCAAAAGCTTATCATTCACTGAAGAAGAGGTTAAGAGTTGCACTTTGAAACACATTAGAAAGAGAAATTGAATGACCCTTTTAAGAAAAATTTTCAGAATGTGCTCACATTCATATATCAGGCAAAGTGCCCTAAACAACCATCGGAAAAGTGAAGACAAAGGATGCCAAGTTGGTACAGTGTAACACTCCAGTAAACAAAGTTGCAAGTCAGACTGTATAATCACCAGATCTTCAACAGTGTGTCTGACTATAGAACTGAAAGGTCAACAGCTGCGAGTTTTGACTCTGTTGTTACATCTCTGGCACAGCAACATAGCTAAACAAAGATTGTATGAGATCAAGATAACCAATCAACATAATCACTGCATTGTACTATGCATTTTGATTGTTTTCTCTATATAAAATAACAGTATGCTTAACTCCCTGGTACTGGGCGTTATAGCTTATTATAAGGAGTATAAATTTTAATAATGTTCACAATAAGTTCCAAACTTTGCAATTATATATTCTACATACTATTTTAGATAAACTGAGTATGATGACCTAATTCCAAGTTACATATAAGAACATGAGGAATTGTCTCAGAACTTTAGAAAGAAATGTATCTCATATATATATATATATATATATATATATATATATATATATAGAATTAGTAACAAGAACGCACTCTCAACATATCTGAATAAATGCCCGGGTGCCAGATAATTTATCTCCAAACATAGTCCACATCAGCACTCACAGGTCTGCTCACTTAATCTAAATGTTTTCTTTATTGAAATCGACGTTTCGATCCCACACCAGGGATCTTTATCAAGACAACAAGACAAACACCCATCCCCCATTAAATACTCTGTGATCCGAGGAAAAATTCACACTCCCGCCCACACGTATACATAACCATTAATTACAAAAACATATAAATAATTCACCCATCGTGAGAATCACCCACAATATAACACATAATTAAAACCAAAAGTTGTTACGAAGTAAAAGATGTTTAAAAACATTCAAAAATCCTCAAAAAGGACAGAAGTTTAACTGACCTCTAACCTCTTCCCCCTAACCCGTGTACACCTAAAGGTCAACGAATTACTTGAATAGCGAATCCATAAATATCCAAAAATAAACTGATCAAGACCTTATAAAATACCTAAACATCCCCCCTATTCGAGTGGTTTCCAGACCCCCTGAGAAACCTGACAGCGGACCATTCTTGCGAACAACAAGGCCATAGTCCATAACATCGCACAGCATTCCTCAGTTCTCCTCATCATACCCTGGAGCATGAATAAGACTAGATGATCTGGGGTAGACGCTCATCAAGAAATGGTAGAATTGGGTTAACAATTAGCCTGCACGATTCAACCCTATTCTTGGTATGATCATACAGTCCTAACCCCGATTATTTTAAGTGCAATATATAACCATTATTTATACACTAAAGTACAGACAGTAAATTTCAAACATCAAATCGATATTAAATCATCATAGTTCATACAACATTTACATAATCCTTTTGTATAATACTACTATGTTGTGCAGTCATTATCTCATCCAAATTAAATCCATGTTGGAAATACTACACCATTGAAAAAAGCTATTATCTATCCAACTATGCGTTGATACTCTTAGATACTTTAAGAGAAGATACTTTGTTAAAAAAAACATATTCTTTTGTAACAATCACCGCATAGTTAGAAACCTCATTGTAGAGGAATGTCCTCCTTACAAATAAACATATAAATGTATTACAAACATGTTTGATCCCTCGACTTTAGTATAGCCGCATATATTAGTGAATTGAAGTTTGATCACTCAAAACATTCATCATACACATCGTATGACTGCATAAAATCACCAATGTTCCAGGCTCAACCTCCCCCAGCGCATCCTATGTATAATACCCATAACAGACAGATGTCTGTACTGTCGCCAGAGAAAAAGAGATAGAATATGTATGCCAGCACATGGAAGTAGGACGCACCATATTTCACTCTCATGTTCTCAAAAATTCTTGTTCCATTATTACAAATCAGAGATATAATCACCAATATTCCAGGCTCCACCTCCCCTGGCACATCCTATGTATAATACCCATAACCGACGGGTGTCTGTACTGACTCCACTGTCAAAATGAGATAGAATATGTGTGCCAACACATGGAAATAGGGCACACCGTATTTCACTCATATGTTCTCAAAAGTCCATGTTCCATTGTTATAAATCAGGGATATTCAATTTCCATCCATTTTACCATGGTTTACAGGGATCCACATTCCACACTTGTAGTTCTCAACCGACTTCATTCCCCCTAGTGGATTAAAGCGGTATTGCAGCTTCAGTTATTAGAACCCATATGTCCTAAGTACTCCTTTAAATAATTCATAAGATCCAAATCCAACATGACCCATCGCCTCCACTCTATCTAGTGGATCAATGCAGTGTTATGCATGAATTGGTAGGAAGTATAACAACTCATCCCCAGTCCATAGGCCATAACTGGAAATGTTAATAGACGACAAAACCAATGTCCAGGAGTTATACTCAGAACTAATAGCTGTCCACCGCCTCCACTCTATCTAGTGGATTAGAACGGTTGCTATTATGTTAACCATTAAAGTAGTGCATCGCCTCCACTCTATCTAGTGGATCAATGCAGTGTTCTGCATGAATTGGTAGGAAGTATAACAACTCATCCCCAGTCCATAGGCCATAACTGGAAATGTTAATAGACGACAAAACCAATGTCCAGGAGTTATACTCAGAACTAATAGCTGTCCACCGCCTCCACTCTATCTAGTGGATTAGAACGGTTGCTATTATGTTAACCATTAAAGTAGTGCATCTCAACCACTCAAGCTAGTGGATTCCCTTCCGTTAATTATTGAGTCTCACTTGTCCATCAGTGCCACTCAACTCAGTGGATGACACCTTATCCTCCCATATGGCCAAAATTATAAGAAGCAAGAGTATGAGATATTTTCATTAAGTCCATTTGGGGCAATTGTATTCAACCGCCTAATCCATCTCACTTCTCTCTGTAGCAACTTTCTAGCTCGATTTCCTCCTCTGGAATCTAGAGGTTCTTGATCTATAGCCATGCATTGAAATGATGTAATAGAATGCTTTTTCTGGCAAAGTGCCTGGCCACTGGTTTATCGGAATCTCCTGCCTGCAGGGCATCTCGAATAGATTTTCTGTGATTCGCCATGCGTTCCCTGAGGGTGGTTACCGTCTTCCCAATATAGTACAATGAACATGGACATTTTATGAAATATATCACATAAGTAGATTGACACCCTAGTTGTTGTTTTATTGAAATATCCTTTCCTGATCGAGGATCTTTAAAACATGTTCCCGTCAGCAAATTTTTGCATGTGACACAGTTTACGCATTTAAAACAGCCATTTTTCTTCCTAGGTAGCCATCCTTGGCTCTCTGTAATATAACACTGTCTTGGATCCGTTTTAACTAATAGGCTTCTTAAATTCGGTCCTCTTTTATATGCCATCATGGGTGGATGCCTGAATATTGGCGGTAATGTTTTATCTCTGGCTATTATGTGCCAATTTTCATGAATACATCTTTTTATTCTGCTGGAGGATGGAGTATATTTTGTAGTGAAAATTAGTCTGTCTGGTTTAGTGGTTTTAGCTGTTGGAGTCAATAATTGTTCCTGTGTATTAGTCTGTGCTTTAAGAAATTGTTCTCTCAATTTATTATATTCATAACCTCTATCTTGTAATCGATCGATTAATTCTTCCACTTGTTTAAGACCTTCACCTCTGTCTGAATTATTACGCAGAATTCTTATCATTTGCGAATATGGTACTGCCTCTGTAGTATGTCTCGGATGGCAGCTGCTTTTTAATAATAACGTATTTCTATCAGTTGGTTTCCTATAGCTGGTAGTAGAGAGGACACCCTCATGGTTATGGATACATACATCCAAAAAATTGACTTGTTCACGGTCAATAGTGCTAGTAAATTTAATTGGGGTTTCAAGCTGGTTTAAATACTTGACAAACACGTTGATAGAATCCTGATTTCCTTTCCATATAAGAAATAAATCATCTATGAACCTGTAGTAGCAAATCAAATTATCAGAGTATAATGGTCTGATATATGTGTCCTCAAATCTGGTCATAAAGATGTTAGCGAATGATGGTGCTATATTAGACCCCATAGAGGTTCCTGACACTTACAAGTAATAGGATCGTTCAAATTTGAAATAGTTATACCCCAAACAGAAACCCAGCAAGGTCATTAAAAATTCTGTGGGTGGTCTTGAATTGTCTGGGTATTGTACCAATGTCTGACGTATTGCCTCCATACCTTCTATAGTTGGTATAACAGTGTATAGTGATTTTACATCCAATGTCACTAGTAAGGCATCTCGTGGAATGGCACCCAAGGCTTTTATTTTTAACAAAAAATCCGCTGTATCTCTTATGTATGACTTGGATTCATGTACCAAAGGTTGAATATAAAAATCCAAATATTGAGCTATTGGCTGCAAAAGTGAACCAATAGCCGCTACTATTGGTCTCCCTGGTGGTTCTTTTGGATTTTTGTGTACCTTGGGAATGGTGTATAGGATGGGAGTAACTGGACAATCCTGTGTCAAAAATTTCAAGGTATCATCAGTGATCCAGTCTGCATTTCTGGCCATACTCAGGGTTTCATCTGTCATCTTTTTATACTTCACTGTAGGATCTCCCTTCAATAGCTGATATGTTTCCTTATCCTGTAATTGGGCCATAATGTCTTGTCTATATTGTTGATAGTCCATGACCACAATCGCTCCCCCTTTATCCGCAGGTCTAATTATTAATGTTGAGCGAGCACCCCGATGCTCGGGTGCTCGGGTGCTCTGACCGAGCACCCCCTGATGCTCGAGTGCTCGGCCGAGCACCCGAGCCCCATTCAAATGAATGGGAGCACTCGAGCATTAAACCAGGCACCCCCTGCTCTGATGAGCGGAGGGTGCCTGGTCAATGTCCCCCTTCATCTCCGCTATGCCCCTCTTCCACAATGTCCCCCTTCATCTCCTATGCCATAGCGGAGATGAAGGGGGACATTGTGGAAGAGGGGCATAGCGGAGATGAAGGGGGACATTGTGGAAGAGGGGCATAGACTCTATGCCCCTCTTCCACAATGTCCCCCTTCATCTCCGCTATGCCCCTCTTCCACAATGTCCCCCTTCATCTCCTCTATGGCATAGGAGATGAAGGGGGACATTGTGGAAGAGGGGCATAGCGGAGATGAAGGGGCACATTGTGGAAGACGGGCATAGCGGAGATGAAGGGGGACATTGTGGAAGAGGGGCATAGAGTCTATGCCCCTCTTCCATAATGTCCCCCTTCATCTCCGCAATGCCCCCTTCATCTCCGCAATGCCCCCGTACCTCCATTCCCTGGTGGTCCAGCGGAGCGTCTTCGGATCTGTGCCTCTTCCGGCACAGATCCTCTTCACCCGAGCATGTCGGGCGAGCACATGGCGGTACTCGTACGAGTACCGCCATGTGCAGAGCAGAGCGATGCTCGAGCCGATCCGAGCATCGGCCGAGCACGCTCGCTCAACACTACTAATTATGATATTGCGATTTGTGGATAATGTTTTAATAGCCAGTCTTTCTTCCTTAGTTAGATTAGAATACTGTTTCACCTTCATATCTTCCCCAATTGGAATATTCTCTTGTATAATATTGTAAAAAGTACTGATAGATTTATTAGTGTTCACTGGTTCAAATGTGCTTTTTGGTTTAAATGGGACCTGTGTATTAGTACTATGTTGAAAATGATCTTTGAGTTTCATCTGTCTCTGGAAACGATATAAATCCACCGTAAAATCCAAAGGATCTAATCTCGTAGTGGGCACAAATGATAATCCTTTAGATAAAAGTTTTTTCTCAGGGGGGGTGAGAATATGGGATGACAAGTTAAAAATGACTTCCTCCCCCGACTCGGTGGTTTGCTCCCTGTTTGATCTCCTGTGTTTCCTCCCCCCTCGTCTCTTATGGGGCCTCCCCTGCCTCTGGCAGTTTGGTTTCTGGTGCTTACCCCTAAAAAAGGTACCTGGGGATTCGTGTTTTGATCAGGTGTATAACCTGTGGCGCCCCCTACAGTCAATGATTTGTCAATGTTTTCTGTCTCAGAGCCTGACGAATTACCCGATGATTCGTCCACTGAAGAAATATTAGGTCTTTGTATTCTATTGCGTCCTGTTCTTCTAAATGTCTGCCTTTTACGATCCTCAGCACCTGTCAACCACCTGTACACTCTACCTTCTTTATAGTCCAGGTTGACCTTATCCAGTTTATTCCTTTTAAATCTATGTAATTCAGTCCTAAATGTCAACAATTGGGTATTCAATTTTTCTGGCCATTTATTTTGGCTATCAGCTTCTAATGTATTTAAATGTATATTCTCATATGCTGCTATCTCAGCTTTCACCAGTTTCAATAACCTTGTAACTTCTTCGATAACCAGTAATATCAGATCAAATGAACACTTATTAAGTATGGTACACCACTTCCTACAAAAGTCAGGGTTATTCCGTCCTATCGTTGGTATATTATTAACTCTAAATCCTCTGGGAATCCTTTTTTGTCTATAATAATCAGACAAGTAAACCCCATGTAGGTGAAGGTCTGTTTCCCGTTTCTTCAATCTCAACAAGTTATGAAAAATATCAATAGGTACCTGTTGGGGGATGTCTTCTATGGCTGTCTCCACAAATAGAATTGCCTCCGCTTGTGCATCAGTATATTGAGTAGACGTAATAGGTGTGTCCAGATTGATGTCCGAGTAGTTAGATTCAGAAATTTCCATAATTCAGATCCAAAGATATTCAGTGAGGAATCTTCAATAAAAAAAGCTAGATCTGTGCTTCACTTGGGTGCCATTCAATTGATTATAAAGAATTAGTAACAAGAACGCACTCTCAACATATTTGAATAAATGCCCGGGTGCCAGATAATTTATCTCCAAACATAGTCCACATCAGCACTCACAGGTCTGCTCACTTAATCTAAATGTTTTCTTTATTGAAATCGACGTTTCGATCCCACACCAGGGATCTTTATCAAGACAACAAGACAAACACCCATCCCCCATTAAATACTCTGTGATCCGAGGAAAAATTCACACTCCCGCCCACACGTATACATAACCATTAATTACAAAAACATATAAATAATTCACCCATCGTGAGAATCACCCACAATATAACACATAATTAAAACCAAAAGTTGTTACGAAGTAAAAGATGTTTAAAAACATTCAAAAATCCTCAAAAAGGACAGAAGTTTAACTGACCTCTAACCTCTTCCCCCTAACCCGTGTACACCTAAAGGTCAACGAATTACTTGAATAGCGAATCCATAAATATCCAAAAATAAACTGATCAAGACCTTATAAAATACCTAAACATCCCCCCTATTCGAGTGGTTTCCAGACCCCCTGAGAAACCTGACAGCGGACCATTCTTGCGAACAACAAGGCCATAGTCCATAACATCGCACAGCATTCCTCAGTTCTCCTCATCATACCCCGGAGCATGAATAAGACTAGATGATCTGGGGTAGACGTTCCCAACTCGTCCCCCAAAGGGGAATCATCAGCCACATCCCCCCAAAAAAACAACCAGTCACCCATACTCCAGCTCCAAATGGTTACCGATTAGGGAACCTATGCTGCTCCCCGATCTACACCATAACCCTGCTGTTCGCCCCCGGTACGCATACCCGGCTCACAGTGTCTGTTTAGTATCACTCTACCTAGAAGGTCACCTCTCATAGTGTTCACGCAGGTACAGTCCCTGCACCTATTATTTTCTTCATATTCCTACCATGACTATTAATATTTTTCAAGATTAGAATAAACTAAACATAAGAACTCATCAAGAAATGGTAGAATTGGGTTAACAATTAGCCTGCACGATTCAACCCTATTCTTGGTATGATCATACAGTCCTAACCCCGATTATTTTAAGTGCAATATATAACCATTATTTATACACTAAAGTACAGACAGTAAATTTCAAACATCAAATCGATATTAAATCATCATAGTTCATACAACATTTACATAATCCTTTTGTATAATACTACTATGTTGTGCAGTCATTATCTCATCCAAATTAAATCCATGTTGGAAATACTACACCATTGAAAAAAGCTATTATCTATCCAACTATGCGTTGATACTCTTACTGATACTGATACTGAGTTGAGTGGCACTGATGGACAAGTTAGACTCAATAATTAACGGAAGGGAATCCACTAGCTTGAGTGGTTGAGATGCACTACTTTAATGGTTAACATAATAGCAACCGTTCTAATCCACTAGATAGAGTGGAGGCGGTGGACAGCTATTAGTTCTGAGTATAACTCCTGGACATTGGTTTTGTCGTCTATTAACATTTCCAGTTATGGCCTATGGACTGGGGATGAGTTGTTATACTTCCTACCAATTCATGCAGAACACTGCATTGATCCACTAGATAGAGTGGAGGCGATGCACTACTTTAATGGTTAACATAATAGCAACCGTTCTAATCCACTAGATAGAGTGGAGGCGGTGGACAGCTATTAGTCCTGAGTATAACTCCTGGACATTGGTTTTGTCGTCTATTAACATTTCCAGTTATGGCCTATGGACTGGGGATGAGTTGTTATACTTCCTACCAATTCATGCATAACACTGCATTGATCCACTAGATAGAGTGGAGGCGATGGGTCATGTTGGATTTGGATCTTATGAATTATTTAAAGGAGTACTTAGGACATATGGGTTCTAATAACTGAAGCTGCAATACCGCTTTAATCCAATAGGGGGAATGAAGTCGGTTGAGAACTACAAGTGTGGAATGTGGATCCCTGTAAACCATGGTAAAATGGATGGAAATTGAATATCCCTGATTTATAACAATGGAACATGGACTTTTGAGAACATATGAGTGAAATACGGTGTGCCCTATTTCCATGTGTTGGCACACATATTCTATCTCATTTTGACAGTGGAGTCAGTACAGACACCCGTCGGTTATGGGTATTATACATAGGATGTGCCAGGGGAGGTGGAGCCTGGAATATTGGTGATTATATCTCTGATTTGTAATAATGGAACAAGAACTTTTGAGAACATGAGAGTGAAATATGGTGCGTCCTACTTCCATGTGCTGGCACACATATTCTATCTCTTTTTCTCTGGCGACAGTACAGACATCTATCTGTTATGGGTATTATACATAGGATGCGCTGGGGGAGGTTGAGCCTGGAACATTGGTGATTTTATGCAGTCATACGATGTGTATGATGAATGTTTTGAGTGATCAAACTTCAATTCACTAATATATGCGGCTATACTAAAGTCGAGGGATCAAACATGTTTGTAATACATTTATATGTTTATTTGTAAGGAGGACATTCCTCTACAATGAGGTTTCTAACTATGCGGTGATTGTTACAAAAGAATATGTTTTTTTTTAACAAAGTATCTTCTCTTAAAGTATCTAAGAGTATCAACGCATAGTTGGATAGATAATAGCTTTTTTCAATGGTGTAGTATTTCCAACATGGATTTAATTTGGATGAGATAATGACTGCACAACATAGTAGTATTATACAAAAGGATTATGTAAATGTTGTATGAACTATGATGATTTAATATCGATTTGATGTTTGAAATTTACTGTCTGTACTTTAGTGTATAAATAATGGTTATATATTGCACTTAAAATAATCGGGGTTAGGACTGTATGATCATACCAAGAATAGGGTTGAATCGTGCAGGCTAATTGTTCACCCAATTCTACCATTTCTTGATGAGTTCTTATTTTTAGTTTATTCTAATCTTGAAAAATATTAATAGTCATGGTAGGAATATGAAGAAAATAATAGGTGCAGGGACTGTACCTGCGTGAACACTATGAGAGGTGACCTTCTAGGTAGAGTGTTACTAAACAGACACTGTGAGCCGGGTATGCGTACCGGGGGCGAACAGCAGGGTTATGGTGTAGATCGGGGAGCAGCATAGGTTCCCTAATCGGTAACCATTTGGAGCTGGAGTATGGGTGACTGGTTGTTTTTTTGGGGGGATGTGGCTGATGATTCCCCTTTGGGGGACGAGTTGGGAACGTCTACCCCAGATCATCTAGTCTTATTCATGCTCCGGGGTATGATGAGGAGAACTGAGGAATGCTGTGCGATGTTATGGACTATGGCCTTGTTGTTCGCAAGAATGGTCCGCTGTCAGGTTTCTCAGGGGGTCTGGAAACCACTCGAATAGGGGGGATGTTTAGGTATTTTATAAGGTCTTGATCAGTTTATTTTTGGATATTTATGGATTCGCTATTCAAGTAATTCGTTGACCTTTAGGTGTACACGGGTTAGGGGGAAGAGGTTAGAGGTCAGTTAAACTTCTGTCCTTTTTGAGGATTTTTGAATGTTTTTAAACATCTTTTACTTCGTAACAACTTTTGGTTTTAATTATGTGTTATATTGTGGGTGATTCTCACGATGGGTGAATTATTTATATGTTTTTGTAATTAATGGTTATGTATACGTGTGGGCGGGAGTGTGAATTTTTCCTCGGATCACAGAGTATTTAATGGGGGATGGGTGTTTGTCTTGTTGTCTTGATAAAGATCCCTGGTGTGGGATCGAAACGTCGATTTCAATAAAGAAAACATTTAGATTAAGTGAGCAGACCTGTGAGTGCTGATGTGGACTATGTTTGGAGATAAATTATCTGGCACCCGGGCATTTATTCAAATATGTTGAGAGTGCGTTCTTGTTACTAATTCTTTATAATCAATTGAATGGCTCCCAAGTGAAGCACAGATCTAGCTTTTTTTATTGAAGATTCCTCACTGAATATCTTTGGATCTGAATTATGGAAATTTCTGAATCTAACTACTTGGACATCAATCTGGACACACCTATTACGTCTACTCAATATACTGATGCACAAGCGCAGGCAATTCTATTTGTGGAGACAGCCATAGAAGACATCCCCCAACAGGTACCTATTGATATTTTTCATAACTTGTTGAGATTGAAGAAACGGGAAACAGACCTTCACCTACATGGGGTTTACTTGTCTGATTATTATAGACAAAAAAGGATTCCCAGAGGATTTAGAGTTAATAATATACCAACGATAGGACGGAATAACCCTGACTTTTGTAGGAAGTGGTGTACCATACTTAATAAGTGTTCATTTGATCTGATATTACTGGTTATCGAAGAAGTTACAAGGTTATTGAAATTGGTGAAAGCTGAGATAGCAGCATATGAGAATATACATTTAAATACATTAGAAGCTGATAGCCAAAATAAATGGCCAGAAAAATTGAATACCCAATTGTTGACATTTAGGACTGAATTACATAGATTTAAAAGGAATAAACTGGATAAGGTCAACCTGGACTATAAAGAAGGTAGAGTGTACAGGTGGTTGACAGGTGCTGAGGATCGTAAAAGGCAGACATTTAGAAGAACAGGACGCAATAGAATACAAAGACCTAATATTTCTTCAGTGGACGAATCATCGGGTAATTCGTCAGGCTCTGAGACAGAAAACATTGACAAATCATTGACTGTAGGGGGCGCCACAGGTTATACACCTGATCAAAACACGAATCCCCAGGTACCTTTTTTAGGGGTAAGCACCAGAAACCAAACTGCCAGAGGCAGGGGAGGCCCCATAAGAGACGAGGGGGGAGGAAACACAGGAGATCAAACAGGGAGCAAACCACCGAGTCGGGGGAGGAAGTAATTTTTAACTTGTCATCCCATATTCTCACCCCCCCTGAGAAAAAACTTTTATCTAAAGGATTATCATTTGTGCCCACTACGAGATTAGATCCTTTGGATTTTACGGTGGATTTATATCGTTTCCAGAGACAGATGAAACTCAAAGATCATTTTCAACATAGTACTAATACACAGGTCCCATTTAAACCAAAAAGCACATTTGAACCAGTGAACACTAATAAATCTATCAGTACTTTTTACAATATTATACAAGAGAATATTCCAATTGGGGAAGATATGAAGGTGAAACAGTATTCTAATCTAACTAAGGAAGAAAGACTGGCTATTAAAACATTATCCACAAATCGCAATATCATAATTAGACCTGCGGATAAAGGGGGAGCGATTGTGGTCATGGACTATCAACAATATAGACAAGACATTATGGCCCAATTACAGGATAAGGAAACATATCAGCTATTGAAGGGAGATCCTACAGTGAAGTATAAAAAGATGATAGATGAAACCCTGAGTATGGCCAGAAATGCAGACTGGATCACTGATGATACCTTGAAATTTTTGACACAGGATTGTCCAGTTACTCCCATCCTATACACCATTCCCAAGGTACACAAAAATCCAAAAGAACCACCAGGGAGACCAATAGTAGCGGCTATTGGTTCACTTTTGCAGCCAATAGCTCAATATTTGGATTTTTATATTCAACCTTTGGTACATGAATCCAAGTCATACATAAGAGATACAGCGGATTTTTTGTTAAAAATAAAAGCCTTGGGTGCCATTCCACGAGATGCCTTACTAGTGACATTGGATGTAAAATCACTATACACTGTTATACCAACTATAGAAGGTATGGAGGCAATACGTCAGACATTGGTACAATACCCAGACAATTCAAGACCACCCACAGAATTTTTAATGACCTTGCTGGGTTTCTGTTTGGGGTATAACTATTTCAAATTTGAACGATCCTATTACTTGCAAGTGTCAGGAACCTCTATGGGGTCTAATATAGCACCATCATTCGCTAACATCTTTATGACCAGATTTGAGGACACATATATCAGACCATTATACTCTGATAATTTGATTTGCTACTACAGGTTCATAGATGATTTATTTCTTATATGGAAAGGAAATCAGGATTCTATCAACGTGTTTGTCAAGTATTTAAACCAGCTTGAAACCCCAATTAAATTTACTAGCACTATTGACCGTGAACAAGTCAATTTTTTGGATGTATGTATCCATAACCATGAGGGTGTCCTCTCTACTACCAGCTATAGGAAACCAACTGATAGAAATACGTTATTATTAAAAAGCAGCTGCCATCCGAGACATACTACAGAGGCAGTACCATATTCGCAAATGATAAGAATTCTGCGTAATAATTCAGACAGAGGTGAAGGTCTTAAACAAGTGGAAGAATTAATCGATCGATTACAAGATAGAGGTTATGAATATAATAAATTGAGAGAACAATTTCTTAAAGCACAGACTAATACACAGGAACAATTATTGACTCCAACAGCTAAAACCACTAAACCAGACAGACTAATTTTCACTACAAAATATACTCCATCCTCCAGCAGAATAAAAAGATGTATTCATGAAAATTGGCACATAATAGCCAGAGATAAAACATTACCGCCAATATTCAGGCATCCACCCATGATGGCATATAAAAGAGGACCGAATTTAAGAAGCCTATTAGTTAAAACGGATCCAAGACAGTGTTATATTACAGAGAGCCAAGGATGGCTACCTAGGAAGAAAAATGGCTGTTTTAAATGCGTAAACTGTGTCACATGCAAAAATTTGCTGACGGGAACATGTTTTAAAGATCCTCGATCAGGAAAGGATATTTCAATAAAACAACAACTAGGGTGTCAATCTACTTATGTGATATATTTCATAAAATGTCCATGTTCATTGTACTATATTGGGAAGACGGTAACCACCCTCAGGGAACGCATGGCGAATCACAGAAAATCTATTTGAGATGCCCTGCAGGCAGGAGATTCCGATAAACCAGTGGCCAGGCACTTTGCCCAGAAAAAGCATTCTATTACATCATTTCAATGCATGGCTATAGATCAAGAACCTCTAGATTCCAGAGGAGGAAATCGAGCTAGAAAGTTGCTACAGAGAGAAGTGAGATGGATTAGGCGGTTGAATACAATTGCCCCAAATGGACTTAATGAAAATATCTCATACTCTTGCTTCTTATAATTTTGGCCATATGGGAGGATAAGGTGTCATCCACTGAGTTGAGTGGCACTGATGGACAAGTGAGACTCAATAATTAACGGAAGGGAATCCACTAGCTTGAGTGGTTGAGATGCACTACTTTAATGGTTAACATAATAGCAACCGTTCTAATCCACTAGATAGAGTGGAGGCGGTGGACAGCTATTAGTTCTGAGTATAACTCCTGGACATTGGTTTTGTCGTCTATTAACATTTCCAGTTATGGCCTATGGACTGGGGATGAGTTGTTATACTTCCTACCAATTCATGCAGAACACTGCATTGATCCACTAGATAGAGTGGAGGCGATGCACTACTTTAATGGTTAACATAATAGCAACCGTTCTAATCCACTAGATAGAGTGGAGGCGGTGGACAGCTATTAGTTCTGAGTATAACTCCTGGACATTGGTTTTGTCGTCTATTAACAATTCCAGTTATGGCCTATGGACTGGGGATGAGTTGTTATACTTCCTACCAATTCATGCATAACACTGCATTGATCCACTAGATAGAGTGGAGGCGATGGGTCATGTTGGATTTGGATCTTATGAATTATTTAAAGGAGTACTTAGGACATATGGGTTCTAATAACTGAAGCTGCAATACCGCTTTAATCCACTAGGGGGAATGAAGTCGGTTGAGAACTACAAGTGTGGAATGTGGATCCCTGTAAACCATGGTAAAATGGATGGAAATTGAATATCCCTGATTTATAACAATGGAACATGGACTTTTGAGAACATATGAGTGAAATACGGTGTGCCCTATTTCCATGTGTTGGCACACATATTCTATCTCATTTTGACAGTGGAGTCAGTACAGACACCCGTCGGTTATGGGTATTATACATAGGATGTGCCAGGGGAGGTGGAGCCTGGAATATTGGTGATTATATCTCTGATTTGTAATAATGGAACAAGAACTTTTGAGAACATGAGAGTGAAATATGGTGCGTCCTACTTCCATGTGCTGGCACACATATTCTATCTCTTTTTCTCTGGCGACAGTACAGACATCTGTCTGTTATGGGTATTATACATAGGATGCGCTGGGGGAGGTTGAGCCTGGAACATTGGTGATTTTATGCAGTCATACGATGTGTATGATGAATGTTTTGAGTGATCAAACTTCAATTCACTAATATATGCGGCTATACTAAAGTCGAGGGATCAAACATGTTTGTAATACATTTATATGTTTATTTGTAAGGAGGACATTCCTCTACAATGAGGTTTCTAACTATGCGGTGATTGTTACAAAAGAATATGTTTTTTTTAACAAAGTATCTTCTCTTAAAGTATCTAAGAGTATCAACGCATAGTTGGATAGATAATAGCTTTTTTCAATGGTGTAGTATTTCCAACATGGATTTAATTTGGATGAGATAATGACTGCACAACATAGTAGTATTATACAAAAGGATTATGTAAATGTTGTATGAACTATGATGATTTAATATCGATTTGATGTTTGAAATTTACTGTCTGTACTTTAGTGTATAAATAATGGTTATATATTGCACTTAAAATAATCGGGGTTAGGACTGTATGATCATACCAAGAATAGGGTTGAATCGTGCAGGCTAATTGTTAACCCAATTCTACCATTTCTTGATGAGTTCTTATGTTTAGTTTATTCTAATCTTGAAAAATATTAATAGTCATGGTAGGAATATGAAGAAAATAATAGGTGCAGGGACTGTACCTGCGTGAACACTATGAGAGGTGACCTTCTAGGTAGAGTGTTACTAAACAGACACTGTGAGCCGGGTATGCGTACCGGGGGCGAACAGCAGGGTTATGGTGTAGATCGGGGAGCAGCATAGGTTCCCTAATCGGTACCCATTTGGAGCTGGAGTATGGGTGACTGGTTGTTTTTTTGGGGGGATGTGGCTGATGATTCCCCTTTGGGGGACGAGTTGGGAACGTCTACCCCAGATCATCTAGTCTTATTCATGCTCCGGTGTATGATGAGGAGAACTGAGGAATGCTGTGCGATGTTATGGACTATGGCCTTGTTGTTTGCAAGAATGGTCCGCTGTCAGGTTTCTCAGGGGGTCTGGAAACCACTCGAATAGGGGGGATGTTTAGGTATTTTATAAGGTCTTGATCAGTTTATTTTTGGATATTTATGGATTCGCTATTCAAGTAATTCGTTGACCTTTAGGTGTACACGGGTTAGGGGGAAGAGGTTAGAGGTCAGTTAAACTTCTGTCCTTTTTGAGGATTTTTAAATGTTTTTAAACATCTTTTACTTCGTAACAACTTTTGGTTTTAATTATGTGTTATATTGTGGGTGATTCTCACGATGGGTGAATTATTTATATGTTTTTGTAATTAATGGTTATGTATACGTGTGGGCGGGAGTGTGAATTTTTCCTCGGATCACAGAGTATTTAATGGGGGATGGGTGTTTGTCTTGTTGTCTTGATAAAGATCCCTGGTGTGGGATCGAAACATCGATTTCAATAAAGAAAACATTTAGATTAAGTGAGCAGACCTGTGAGTGCTGATGTGGACTATGTTTATATATATATATATATATATATATATATATATATATATATCTATATATATATATATATTATATACAGACTAGTTGAACAGCCCGTTACACGGGCCACAGGTTGCGGGGCAGTCACCACAGTAGAGACTGCCCGCACCGCGGCTGATACAGTGCTGGACGCTCCTTCGGAGCGCCCACCTCTGTATCAGCCGCGGCGCGGGCAGTGTCTACTGCGCATGACTTCAGCATGCGCAGCAGTGTCCACTGCGCATGTCGCTGCGTTACACACGAATTAGCGAATTATTATATAGGATATGTTATTTTATTACTTGTAGAGTTTACACATCCTTGGATAAGTTGTTCCATCACATGTATGCATTTCATATTCGACACATAGTAGCAGAGGTGCCAATCGAGACTCTCACAAAGGAGCACAGTTTTCCATTTCTATAACTTACTTCCAAAGGATATACTTCTTTTCAGATGTAAAGGTGTTTTCAACTTCTTTGTGTATGTTTTTGTATATTCAGATTATACTTTTTTGACATATCACTGGTATTTTCATGGTATTAACAAATTGTTATACGTAACAATATGAAGATGAGGATTAGAATATTTGGGCATTCGTGTTGCTGCCACCCTAAGTTGTTTTTTGGGTTACACACAGACCTTGACAGTGAATATTTCATTTGCTGTGGATGGTGGAGGAATGTCCCATTATATATAGATGGAAGGCTAATTACATGACAACTACCTGGGCCATACTATGCATGCATGTGAATGGATGCTTACTTTTATATATAATATATTTTAAATATGATAGACTGTATTCCTTTTTGTGTTTTTCCCTCCTCTTTATGTATGATATCTATTATTAAATAGTTCTTGACTTTTTACAATACTTGTGTAGTAGTTCTGTTAGTGCTTATATATTTTCATTATAAAGTTATATCAACCTATTTAATTTGTCTGGTGTGATTGCTTCTTCATTGAAACGTGTTTTTTGTTGGGTTTTTTTTGGTCAGGGGTCTTTTTTCTTTTTTTTTTGTAGCATTGCCACATTAAATCTAAGAGAATGAGTAATTTGTTTAATTTATGGTATAAATAGAAGCAGTCACTAATGATAAACATTACCTTAATAAAGTACATATATGCAAAATATGTTCATGGGTGGTGCACGTCTCTGACAGTTACCCCTATAATCCCAAAGGAATAAAGATGGATGGAGAATTTTATACCAAGGCTGGACCAGCAGACCAGAAACATGGATTTCAGAGCTGCTCAGGGAAGAGAAAGAAGAGTGCTTTGTGGTACATTTTGAGACGATTTAAAGTTCATTTGTCACTGACAAGCTTAGTTTGTTTTACAGAGAGTGACCAATATATTGTACTACCAATACATTAGCTAAATATATCGTCTCTCAGAAATTAACCTTTATATTTTAATTGCACAGTGTGGCACTTTATGTTAACCCTTTGAGTGCCAGAGGGGTACGGAATACATTGCAAAGCAATGCATTCCGTACCCCTCTGGCACTCAAAGGGTTAATTTAAGTTTAAAGCCAAACTTCTGCTTCCTTTGTTATTAGAATTGCCCCACTATGCATGGCACTGCCTATATTCATTCATAGCACAGTGTATGGCAATATTGGCCCAGAGCAGAAACTATTTAGCATAATGTGTCGTATTGGGTTCAATGCAACATGCCAATTCCTCACAATAACGGGTCCTGGAGTCACTTTACTGTCCCTACTCCTGCCTAAAATCAAAGTATTATTCTATATATGCACAAAATCCTCCTCTTAATGCTACTTGCTCCAAGGGGAGCATAAGGGGGCAGTCTGTGGGTGTTTTGGGGTGTTCCTCTATGCCTTGCTTTGACCAATGTATTGAGAACATAGTAGAAAAAGTACGACATTTCCTTTTGCATGCAATGGGCTTGTGGTGCAGGGCTTGCTGGCATTGAAGTCCAAAACAGGTGGGTTGTGTCTGCCAGTATGCACCACTGCACTCACTATTCTGTAGCTTATACCCTTAAGTGAAGCCACTAGTGTTGCACATTAATGACAGAGTGTCTGCACTGCCAAATTTGCACATTTTCCCCTGTTGTAAGTGACTTCCCTCTCCCATAGAATGCAATATAATAGATGTCTGAACACCAAGGGGGAGAGGTGCGCCAAGGGAAGATGCTATGGTGATGTGGGTCTGGGTGTAATGGAGAATACGTTGTTTTCGTGATGGAGACATATCACCATATGCACTTAGGGATGAAAGGATGGTAGAGTCAACTCATTAGCATGCAAAGTTGTCAAACTGCTGGCAATTTGTAAAGGATACCCTCCCTTCCACATCGCCAGTAGTTAGCTTATTGGGATAGCAGAGAGGAACTGCTCAGCACCACACACAGTGGCATAAGGATATGGATTACATACCCCTATGGCACTGAAAGGATTCCAAATGAGGTAATGGCATATAAGATATATATCATAGCTTCTCTGTCCTTCTGTACTGACTGACCCAGCTGAGTGGGCTTTTCGGCGATCAGCTGATTCAGTTAAACACATGACTTGCAAGGCACTGAGCTTCTCTGTGATTCACTCATTTTTAGAACCCTTTTAGTGACACAAGGATGTGCAATCCATATTCATATTGCAGTGAAAGGGTTAAGGGGAGGCAGCTGCTGTCTCTGCTAAATTAAGGGAAGGCAGCTGCTGTCTCTGCCATAGCCATGGAAGTTTAGGTTCCTGGCCACAATCCTTGTGGGGGGAACATCAGGGTACTTTGTGTGGCTGTAGCTGCCTTGACTTACAGCCCACAACTGAAAAGGGCACCTGGCCACTACAGTGCCCACTCACTCTGACTTCCGGTGAGGGCACTCACCAGTCCCAGTTTCTCCAGTACCCCTTTAGAATGCGCATGGACCCTAGGCCTCCCACCATTATGGAGAGGCCTTCTCTCCTCTTCCTACATTTTTCAACTCTCTCTATTCCTAGCCTTTTTTTCTACCGCACCCCTTACAGGATCTGATGTCACAGGTAATATTTTCAAGTCCTCTTTTTGCTTAGCCTGATTTAAGGGGGAAGGTACACACTAGCGGGTACTGGCATCTTCAAGTGTGTCCTTGCTGAAGCTAAAGCTATGAGTAAATGTGTTGATAACAAGGTCAAATAACAAGGCCCTGTTGAGCCAGGACTGGCTTAGGATGGACAGGCTTATGATAATGCTAGATGACAAGCAAGAGGTTCCAAAGAGGAGTAGCTAAACAATAGATGGAAACACTGAAATAACCAAGGCTGCTGTACTAAGGAGACGAAAGACAAACTCAAAGAGTTCAGTGCAGTACAGCAGCCTGAACCAGAGAGTCAACTGATCCAAACACTTTTCTCATTCAGGCAGTTGAAAAGCTAGAAGAAGGCAGGAAAGAGATCCCCTGCAAGGTATGAAGTGAAGGAGAGAATCTGGATCAAAGTGCAGGAAAAGAAAATGGAGGCTTAGTCAGATGAAGCTTGATTCAGGGAAGGTAGTGAACGTGCATAGTTAAGTTAACAGTCAAGGGCCAGCATCTACTGTGAAGCAGTACCAGGGGAGGATCTGGGAAGTAGGTCAGATGTGGCTTAAGTTAAAGTAGGCAGCAAACTAGGAAAGTCAAGATAACAAGACAAGAGTCAGCAACTGAAGGCAGGAAGCAATCTGGACACTGATCAAAATACAAGGCACTGGATGTGCAAAAATATGCCTGCAGAGGGAGGATAAAAGGAAGGTGTACCAATAGGATCACAGGGGTGATTGACTGGCAAAAAACTGCTAGTAAGGGAAAATGAGAGGGGATCTTGACCTTACCCCATCAACCATGGATATGCTTCAGTGCTCCTGGAGGTATTCTATTGACTGGAAAGAGTGTTCAAGGCAGTTTTCCACTCATCTCCTTTACAGATTCTTATGGGGTCATAGGCACATTGATGTTTGAGTTTGGTAAAAATGTTTGCTCATCAAAGATGACCAAAGAGCTCTGGCATTAAAGGAAGCAGGTAACAGCTGTGCTTAGTTATTTTGTTCACATCTCTGTAATTTACAGAAGGGCATCATGACCCATCTATCTTATGGACAAAGAAAATTCCAGCTGAAGCTGGAGATGATGGTCTTATTAAAACCCAGCCAAGTTCTCTTAAATCTAATCCTGCATGGGCTGTGTATCAGGGATTGACAAAGGGCAGGTATAGATCTTGGCCAAGGAAGCGCAAGGAAAGCATTGATTGATCAACCATAAAGGCTATTGGGAGGGAAGAACTAAATTTATTTTTACAAAAGTCACAAGGGAACTCCCCTTATAGCTCAGACAGGATAGGAAGAGGCTGTGAGTCTCCATTGGAAGGACTGAGGAAAAATAATCTTAGCACAACAAACTCCAAGAGCTAATTTTAATCAACCCTCAAACAATATGTGTAGTATATACGTTTAGACAGGGATATTTTAGTGTTATGGGATTCTGAGGAGGTGAATTGACTTCAAAGCTGATGTCTTCAAGTGGTGTCAGCGTACCTCTGTGGCAGCTGCCCGAGCCGACCACATCATGCATCCAGCAGCTCTAGCCACATCCTGCTTCTGGTGGCTCAGCCACTTGCTTCCCTTCGTGGTGCAAAAGGGACTGACAGCGCAGGCACACGGACGTCACTGTGAAGAGACGTCCGTGCTTCCTGCTCCTGTCACCATCGGCAAAAAGCCGATATCTGAAGAACCGGGTAATATTGCTGGCGACTAGCGCTACTAAGCAGCTAGTCGCCAGGTGTGCAATAAGTGAACCTTACGTTATTGCGGGGTGAAAGTTCCCCTTTAATGACACATAATATAATATTCATCCACACTTAACCAACCGTCCAGGCTCCTCTTATAATCCTTTCTCCGGCGTCCCAAATCTTTGGCGCCATGTACCCAGTCACATGGAGGAAATAACACCCGCTCATAGCGTTCCAACAGAGGAACGCAAACCGTAAGTAAAGGAAGGATCACGTCACAACGACAGAACCTCCCCACACCTCCCCCCCAGCGAGCGCTCCCTGGAATGCAAGCTAAACTGAGTGGACCCCTTACGTTGCCATAATGATACCCCTCAATAAGTGGGGAATACATCCAAACCCCCAAGATCATTACTTAGTAAATCAACGGAGGCTCGGATCCACTCCTCACCCCTCCAATCTAAATACACGCATGTATGTCCCCCATGTGTACTTAGGGATCACAAACAGGTAATCAGGAAAAAATGGGAAAGAAGTAGATGTCACAATTGCATTAACATATTTAAAAAACATATTTAACATAATTCCACATCCATGTTCCAAATCCAATGATAAAATTAAATCAAATGAAAAATAAATGATGAAAATATACAGAAAAATAAAAAAAAATTAAAAAAAAATAATAATATAATAAAAAATAAAGAAAAAAAATAAGAAAAATTAAGACAAATTAAAAAAATACATAAAAATAATAATAATAAAAGTTAAAAATCTTAATTAAATAATGTCTAAATAATAAATAACAAATTTAAACAACACCTATTTCAATGTATGCTATAACAATATTATGAAAAATATATGTATATATGTATACACACACATATATTAGAGACCTATTTGGACTTCCCCAATTTAAACTATATATTAAGTTCATTATTGTTCTATAAATAATTGTACATCCAAGAAATCAACACCATCCAACTGAATCTTGGAAGTAGAACTAATACTCATAGTATTGTTATTAAAATGCTGAATGAAGCCCTCTGGTGCATCTCCCTTCCAAATAATAATAATATTATCAGTGTACCTGTGATATAGAACCAGGTCTGCCCCAAATAAATTGTTTTGTCAAATGTAGGACTCCTCAAAGAGACCCATAAACAGGTTTGCGAAACTTGGGCCGAATCTGGTTCCCATCGTGGTACCACGTTTTTGTAAATACAAATGTCCCTCAAAGGAAAAAAAAATATGTGTAAGGATGAATTGAATTGAATCCAAAAGGAAAATCTTCTGTTTATTAGGCATATGGGGGTCCTGACTTAAATAAAAGTTAATGGCCCGTATACCATCCTTGTGCCTAATAATAACCTGGACTGGCACAGGATAAACACAATTACAATACCATTAGTTGACAAGCAAGAAGTTCTCAGAAGTAACTGCCACTGAAAAACTTAACAGGAAAATTGAAATAACAAAGGCCACAGTACCAAAAACAGTCACTGGAGGGAAAGTGAGACAAGCTCAGTGAGTTCAGTGCAAAACAACAAACTGAACCAAAGAATCAACTGATCCAAACAGGAGATCACATGGGCAGAAGATAAGCAGGAAGCAGGCAGGAGAGAAATCATCAGCAAGAAGCAGAGAATAGAAATCCAGATCACAGTGCATGAAAGGAAAATGTAAGCGTTCACACTTACCTTTACTAGGGAGCCGGCTGCCTCAGTGCTCCATTCGGCAGCCAGTTCCCTTGGCGTCCCGGATGCTGTTTCCTCTGGGCTGTGCATGTGGCTCCTGCCGCATCACTTTGGCTCCATCTGCTGGCCGGCAGAGTCAGGCGCGCGTCACTGGGATTCCATAGTGATGTAATTCAGGCTCTTAAAGGCACAGTACTCAGTGCTCCATCTTCCAGGGGTGGAGCTAAGAGTATTTAAACTGCCTGGACACTAACTCACTTGCCCTTTCGTGATGTTCCAGTGCAGTTTTATTGATTGAGCTCTGTGTATTACCCTGGTTTGTTTGACTACCCGATCTGGCACTGACCTGTGGCTCTGTCTGACTATCCGCCTTGTGTATGTTCCTTGGCTTGTCTGATAACCATTCTGGTGCAGACCTGCGGTTCTGGCTGACTACCCACTCCGTGTATGACCTGGCTTGTCCAACTACCCATTCCTTGCTACTGGGATTGTCGGCGATCCCCTAGGTGCGGACCTAGGCTCAGACATTCCTTACTACCGATTCCTATCAATTAAGTCTGATTCCCCTATAGGTGTGGACCTGGGGTTCAATCCATTATGCTTCCTGAGTGTCTTTCTCTATAGTCTGGTAGCCTCCAGCTGCGGACCTGTGGCTCTGCAGATTATGCATACGTTACAATTACTGGGCCATACTGATTGAGCTCCTTACAGAGGTAATCTCCTAATCTCTAGAGGAGGTGCTAGCTCTGTTAATCACTTACTCCTCTGGTTGCAGTCTACTGCTGAGACGTGCCTGAATGTTTTATTATTTGTGCGCAATAAAGTGATTGTTACCTATAAGTACCTGTCCTGTATTCATTTGTACGAACCGTTACAGAAAATGGAGGTGTAGATAGCTGAAGCTTGGGTTAGAATAGGCAGCAGACTTGCTTAGTTAGGTTAGCAGGCAAGGATCAGCAACTAGAGAAATCCATGGTTCAGTGCCAGTGGAGGATCTTGAAACTAGGTCAGGACAGGCAGCAAACTAGTGAAGTCAGGACAGCAAGGCAAGAATTGGTCCTTGAAGGCAGGAATCTGGATAAGAGATACTTGCAAAGGGGATGATTTAAAGGAAGCACACCAGAAGGATCATAGGTGAAAACTGTGTGTCTGTGAAAATGGAAAGGTACTAACACCCTGTCCCAAAGCTGTGGCTATTGCAAAACTACATTGTCCTAACCCTTTACAACCAACCTATGGGTCTAACTTTGCAGTTGACCCTAACCCACCCCATCTCTGTAACAAATTAAACCCCAACTGAGCATACCCTGTGTTTCCAAACTCCTTCTCCCTCTAGATTGTAAGATCTCACAAGCAGTGCCATCTCCACCATTCATATCCATTTGGTAGGTGTGTTTGTAATGAGTTTTTAATGAGCTCCCCAACTGTACAGCATAACAGAGTATGCTGGTACTTTACAAATCAATGATAACAATAATACCCCTTGTTAAATTTTGATTCAGAAGTGATGGGACTAATAGTCATTTTCACATTATCAAGATATAAAACAGAGTCTCTTTGAACAGAAAAAGGTACTTTATAACCTGAAATCAACTACTGGATTTATATCATATCACTCATTTCAGTAAAAGTAAGTAAATACGGACTGTTCACAAAGTCTTGAAAAGTGAAGTTGTAGGATTAAATTGAAGGATTATTGTATGAAGAAATACTACAATGGGAATGTAAAAAATTAGCTCTTTCTTCTGCTTTTTGTTGAATACATGGTATTAAACAAGAAGCAGAGAAAAGGAACGTCTGAAATACTCATATATTTCCACACACCCCTCTCCTTAGTATAAGTAGAATTAAGGGGACAGGTTTTTTTTTGTATGCTGCCTAGTTGGTGGTAGTAGAGAATCCATAATTAGGAAGAATGTTAATGTAATCTGTTTCCAGGGTCAATACTATCAAACCTTTTGCTGTCTCCCATGTGCTCGGGTTCAACACGCAGTGGATGATAGATTGTTGGGAGATGCTGGGCCTAGCTGTACCTAGCTGTCATGGTACATTTTGGTACCAATGGCAAAGTTAGTGGGGATAAAGGTCCATTAAGAATGATTTCAGGTATTTGGGTCACATGCTTATGTAACGGACCTCTAAGTTGGTATATTCTGAAATACTAGCTGTGCCATGTGTTACACTAGCTAGGCAAAGTCAGGATATTTAATGAGTGGCTAAAGACTTTATGTAGGCAGGAGTGGGTTGATTTCTAAAACAGTGGGCATTTTTTCCATTGGGGCAAATCTTTTTTTTAAGAAATGGACTGAACCTTAGTGGAAGAGGAGCTAGAAGAAGAGGTGCTAGAGGAATAGGATGGCTAGAAGGTTCAGGAGAATTTGAACTAGGATGGGGGGAGGGTGAAGCAGCACAGGATGGGGTAGACAGCATAGAAGAAGAAATGGGATTAGATTAGAGAAGGGGCATTTGGATGGAGAGGGGGCATGGGCTAGTTCATCTAATAGGGAGATGTCTATGTTACAGCCTAATAATAAGTATATAAATATTTTTTAAGATGCACATCTTCGGTATGGTAGTAACATAAATATGTGCTTGTAAATAATCGTAGTCTGGTTGGCAAGATGTTAGAATTGGAACTGTTTGCAATGAATGATCAATATTACCTTATAAGTATTGCTGATAACTGATTGGATGAAACACATGAGTGGGCAGTAAATCTAGAAGGATATTCACTTTTTAGGATGGATAGGATTAATCAAAGAGGTAGGTGGTATACCTGAATTTAAAGCAAAACTCAATAAAACATAGTATAAAGTAAAATATTAATGAAGGGTCTGTCAAGGGGAGACTTGTGAAATAATGACACTTGACAAGTACAGCTACAATAAAATGAAAATTTATTAAGATAAAAATAAAAAGGAAGTAGATTACCTTACATCTCCCTCCTTCACTAGACCAAGTATGGAGACAGTGCAATGGCACTACCCCAACCCTTCACTAGACAGGTGGTAAGACAATACCCCAGAACTCTGAAGCACCTACAAGAAGCAAAAGCACCTCTCCAACCTTCACTAGACCAGGTATGGGAACAGTGTAAAGACACTTTCCCCTACCCTTCACTAGACAGGTGTGAAGACAGTACATGGACACTACCCCAGAACTCTGGAGCACCTACAAGGAGCGAGAATCCCCAGAATGCTCTGGGGATAACCAGGCAACAGGACAGACCCTAGAAAGCTAGAAGCCTGACAGGCAATGGTGACAGCCCTAGCACTCTAGGGAGACAACAGGCTACCCAGACAATAGGCCGCAGGAGGCCAAGGACAAAGTTGACAAAACTGAATACTGCCCGGAGGCAGTAAGCGTGGCAGTGACAGTAGGCCCGGGCGGGCCGAGGATAGAACGGTCAGCCGAAGCTGGGTAAGCCAGAGCGGAAAGTCAGCCAAAGCCAGGAGCACAGCAGAGCGAGAGGCAACCAAAGCAGAAAGGAATGGTCATATGTAGCCACGGGTCTTAGCCGGCTCGGGTAGTCAGACGAAGCCAGAGGTCTCAGCCAGATCTAGTAGTCAGACGAAGCCAGGGGTCTCAGCCGGATCGGGTAGTCAGACGAAGCCAGGAGTCAAGCCGGAATGGAAGTCAGACAAAGCCAGGAGTCATACACAGGAATCAGCAATCAGAACATAGAAGCAACAACGCTCAGGTACACCACAAAAGGGCAATGGTGTATGGTGAGGCTGAGGCCTATAAGGCCTAGCATGTGGACGGAGACACCAGTGGCCTATAAGAATAACGATTAGACCAGAGTGACAACTCGAAGGATAACAAGGTCGCCTGTACCAAAGAGCACCACTGGAGGCAATCACGGGCACCGTGATAGGGTCCATTGAAGAAGCCCTACTACTAGTGGAACCGGAAAAGGCTTCTCAATTAGGAAATGTATTCATGATTTTAACTACTCTGAAATTCATTAGATAAATAAGATTTCCAGCAAAAAAAAAGGGAAATAATGTTACTGTATTAGTATGCATAATGATGACATTATGTCCCAGCTAGTAGATGAGTCAAATAGAAGGAGGCCTTGTTAGACCTAGTGGTCTCAAACAATTCTGAAATGGTTGGGCAGTACTGACTATAATATGGTATCCTTTGAAATATCCAACTTTAAAAGGGTTGGTTTTACAGTGCTAAAAGCAGTATTAGAGGAAATTCAATGGAATGTAGTCTTCAAAGATACAAATGCACATGAAAGATTGAATTTGTTCAAAATGACAAGGAAAAAACTTATAGTGTAGTGTGTTACTAAACATAAAACATTATTAAAAATAACAGTTGTGTAAACTGGAGAGGTCATCTCCACTGTATCACCACTATATCACCGCTTTATCACTGCTTAGTGACTCTCCCCCATCTTCTTGTTTCACCCAGTCCTGAGTGAAACAACATGATGGGGGTTATTCACTAAAGCATGATGCTGTGATAAAGTGGAGATTACGTCTCCAGTGATATCACTTGTCCAATTCCTATGTAATTCTATGGAGCTAATTTACTAACCTTTCTTACATTTTGGAGATCTCAGTGCATAGGCTCCATAGAATAACACTGGAACTGGAGAAGTGATATCGCTGGAGAAATCATCTCCACATTATCACCTCTTTATCATGCCTTAGTGAATAGCCCCCCAATGTTTGGCTGCAGGAGCTGAAAGCAGGTCTGATGGTGAGAAGATGGGAGGAGAACATCTCCTTGCATCTTCATATGAAATATCCACAAAGAGTACATAATGGGGATGTTATAAGCACCAGTTCTAATGTGTTTTATTACATAACTACATAAAGCACAACTATGTGTGCAGCACTGTCACAACACAAATTATTAAAAAGGACTTTACAAATCTTATCCACCATAGAAGAGATGTGCATTTCTGGAGCAAGTCAGCTATAAAATACTAGTTGAAAAGCCCGTTTACACGGGCCACAGTGCCATCCAGCAACCGTCCAGATCCTGTCTTGTCACTGGCCATGCTGCAGTCATGCGCAGTAGAGACTGCCGACACCGCGGCTGATATGGAGTGGGGCGCAGAGAGGACTCCGGTCTGAATTTGAAGTGCCCCGCTCCATATCAGCCACAATGCAGGCAGTCTCTACCGCGCATGACTGCAGTGTGCACAGCCGTCTCTACTGCGCATGACGGCTTCTGACAAACATCCTTAGCGAATTATTATATAGGATGGGCTAAACAAAACTTCCCATTGACACTCAGCGTGTTGGAGACCTCTTGAGTATTCAGCCAGTTAAAGAGATAGTAATGTAATAAAAATGCTGTACAGAATTGTTACTGCTGTCGTTAACTTCATATTCTTCAGCTGAATGGTGTGTTTGTTTTAACTGTCTCTGTCTCAGCCAAACTGTCCCACTGAATTGAAGAGTTCTACTTTAACCCTTTGACCCTCTGCAATGCGTTGTTTACCCCTCTGGAATTCAAAGGGTTAGACCTGGCATAAATTAATAATTTATGCAAAAAAAAGTAGATTTTCATGTGTAATGTAACCATTCATGCTAGGTTTCAAAATTATTTTTAGAGAGCCCCAATATGTACATAACATTTCTTATGATCATCCTAGTAAATTAGTTGGGTAAATGGCAAGTAGTGGTGTCTATTTGAGTGCTGGGGATAAGTTCTGAAAAATCAGAGTGGGGCATTGAAGAATAAAGGAAGTGAAATTGTACTTGTTTTGTAATATGAAGGTGCAATGACAGTTGTGTTACTCTTGTTTATTCCTATTGGAGATTTTAGTGCATAAGCTCTATAGAATATCACAGGAATTGAAGAAGTGAAATCACTGGAGAAGTCATCTCCACTTTATCACCTCTTTATCACATACGTTAGCAGAGGTATATACCATTCAATAAGACCAGAGAGTCTATGATTAGGCCATTATATGAGACCAGCAGGACAATATACAGCTTCTTGAGACCAGCAGAGCAATACATGATTGTATGACACCAGCAGGACAATAAACCATTACATGATACCAGCAGGGCAATATAAGGGTACATAAGATTAGGGGGGTTATTCACTAAAGCATGATAAAGAGGTGATAAAGTGGAGATGACCTCTGCTGGGATATTTCTTCTCAAATTCCTATAATATTCTATGGAGCCTATATACTAAGATCTCCATAAATGGAGAAATGTAAGTGCATAGGCTTCATGGAAAAGTGATATCCACTTTATCACCTCATTATCACACCCCCAATGTTCCATTAACCCTGCCGCACTTAGAATATTGAAGAAGAATTAAATTTAACTCTTTGGGCTTTATGTTCTAAAGAAAAATGAAGTATTTCTGGTGGAAACCATCTGCACTATAGGGAACACATACAAATTCACATGGTGTAAGTAGGACTTTTAACCACTTGAATGCTAACAGAGTCTCCAATGCTTTCTATACTCTGCAAGTGCATTCTGTAGGTGTGCTCGGACACACTGTCTATGGGCATAGGGGAGCCCTTTGGGCACAAGGGAGCTATACGATGGCCCAAGAGGAGGGGCTGGAAAGTGACACAAGGGCATTTTCTTTGTGGGCGCACAAAGCAAAAGTAGGCACTTAGGGGGTAATTTAGTAAACATATATGTGCATGGGGAGGTACTTAAGGGTAGGTGGCTACAAGTTGGTATAAATTGCTATTAAAGGGCACTTTGAAGCAACTATGCATGGGCAGAAGGAGACACATTTCATTGATTGGGGATAGAGGGGACAGAGAGGATAAAAACTGCACGTACAGACATATGAGGAGAAAGGCATAGCAATGGGTAAAGGCGATATATCACTAATTCATTGCTCTCCTCTGGAGGTTTGTCTGCCAAATCTATGTATCTAGGAAATCAATTAACAGAAAGGTGTGCTGCACACGCAGTGTGATTGACAGGCAGGTAGGGACTTTAAGCAGACTGGACAGCATTTCTTGCAGAACTATAAATGATAGGAAGGAGTGCCCTGGTGTCCAGTTGGGTTGTTTGTTCTTGCCTGTCAGTCACATTTCCCCTGCAGTGCTCCCATGTGTATTGTATTGATTTCCTTGCTAGAGCTGAAACCACAGAGGAGAGCAATGAATTAGTAAGTACCCTCCATTAACCATTGTTATCCCTTTTGTATGTATGTGTGATTTTGTGCCCCTAAAAAGTGAGCTAACAACTATCAACCTCCCACACCTTCCTAAACACTAACCCTAACATTACTCCCCTGGCCCTATACTAACATTAACAATAAGTAAAAAAAATATAAAACTATCCCATGACCCATACCGCATAGCTGTAACACTTTTCTTGAAGCCATAGGTCCAGTGGGATCTTCTGCACCCTGCACACTTCTTCTTTCTTATTCTTCTTCAAAGTTCTCTTCTGTATCTGTAAAACAACAATAATAAATGAAATTCAATGCCCCCATAAATGCTCTCCGCCACCTCCAGAACAAAAAAATAATCCCCATTACTGTACCTTTTCGGGCCATTGTCCGAGCCAAACTGAGGGAAATCTGAACAGATTTGCTTTTATATGGCCAATCTCTGTTTAAATTTGTTCCCATGCTCCCATTGGCTGGGATGTGAGGTTACGCAGGACACGCCCTGCAGTAACCATACCTCCCAGTAATCAGCTTCTATCTGGAGGGGCCACAAACTAATATTTCTTCATCCCGCCAGCTATTCAATGATTGGCTAGCTGGAGGGATGATGAAACATGCATTTGTGACACCTACAGCTAGAAGATGATTGTCTGAGAGGTGTGATTACTGCAGGGCACATTATGTGCCCTGTGTAACCACACATCCCAGCCCCTAGTTAAAAGTGGGAACAAATTTGAACAGAGACTGGCCATATAAAAGCTAGTCTCTGTTTAGATATGTCAGTTTGGCTCAGGCAATAGCTCGAAAAGCTTCAGAAATGGGGAGGGGTTTTTTTTGTTCTGGTGGCATCAAAAAGTATTTACAGCGGCAACTGAATTTCCTTTATTATTGTTGTTTTACAGAGACAGAAGAGAATTTTAAAGAAGACGAAGAAGAAAGAGGCTTAGAAATGAAGACTTAAAGAGGAATTAAAGAGGAAGACCAGGGTGCAGAAGACCCCACTGGACTTCCGACTTCAAAGTAAATGTTAAATTTTAATATTGTGGAGAATGGGCCATGCTATGGTGTTAGCTTTAGGGGGATTAATCCATTGTGTGCCAGAGGGGTATGCAAAGCTCTGCAATGTGTTGCATACCCCCACTCACTCAAAGGGTTCATTATTTTTGTTTTCACTCATGTTTTTGGTACCCTAAGTCCCATATCAATCAATAGTGAGTCACTAGTGTAGGGATACTTAGCTGCACATGCCTGTGTTGTTTATTTTACTATGTTCAATTACACATTGGTGGCTTTTAAAAAGCGTCAGGTACTCAACACCTAGGTTTGCTGGACGATAAAATAATGCAAACAAAGTCTTAATGAGTGTTACTAGCCACCACATGTAACTGAATCTCAAATTCATGCTGTCTCATTGTTTTCATTGGGCGCTAATTTTGTGCCTGTTGTGCTTTTTAATGGTCAGTCGTTTGTCACAACTCAAGTAATAGAATACCAAGGTATGACTTAAAGGGATAGTAATACTTAAAATGTAAAATAATATATGTTGTAGGGGTTATGCCCTTGAGTAAAACAAGAGTACTCCCACTGCTGAAAGGTGTTTCATTCAAAAGTTATTAATTTTCAAAGTTGAATTTTTTAGGTGTAATATCACAGTGGCCTGAAATTGTAGAGTAGCGCTGTTGCTACACCATCCTATGGAGATTTATGGTCCCGGGACCAGAGCTGTCCATAGGATCGTGTAGCAACAGCGCCACTGTACAGTTTCAGGCCACGGTGATATTGCACCTAAAAAATTCAACTTTGAAAATTAATAACTTTTGAATGAAACACCTTTCAGCAGTGGGTGTACTCTTGTTTTATTCAGGGGGATAAACCCTGCAACATATCCTTTTTTACATTTTAAGTATTACTGTCCCTTTAAAATTACCAACCTTATTTTGGGTTTATTGATGGAGGTAATTTAATCTAGCCTTAGGAAAGGTTGCTCAATAGTTTGAGTGAAGTGACATGAAATTAAAGAATCATGGAAGAGATGTCTCAAGACTTCATATATTGTCTGGACATGTGTGGAAAACATTTTTGCCATGGGGAATACAACACACTTCACTATGAATTTGCAAAAATGTTTCCCTGAAAAGAGAAAGGTGTTAAAAAAATAGCACTTTTTGCCTTCCTTGGAGATTCCATTGAAAAGTGTTTTTCTGCCTTTTGCTGCTGCACACACGCTAACCCCCAGCCTTGCCTCACTGCACTGATATAACCACACACACTGACCCCCAGCCTTGCCTCACTGCACTGATACAACCACACACACACACACTGACCCCCAGCCTTGCCCCACTGCACTGATAAAACCACACACTGACCCCCAGCCTTGCCCCACTGCACTGATAAAACCACACACACTGACCCCCAGCGTTGCCCCACTGCACTGATACAACCACACACACTGACCCCCAGCCTTGCCTGACTGCACTGATATAACCACACACAGTGACCCCCAGCCTTGCCCCACTGCACTGATATAACCACACACACTGACCCCCAGCCTTGCCTCACTGCACTGATACAACCACACACACACACTGACCCCCAGCCTTGCCCCACTGCACTGATAAAACCACACACACTGACCCCCAGCCTTGCCCCACTGCACTGATAAAACCACACACACTGACCCCCAGCCTTGCCCCACTGCACTGATATAACCACACACACTGACCCCCAGCCTTGCCTCACTGCACTGATACAACCACACACACACACTGACCCCCAGCCTTGCCCCACTGCACTGATAAAACCACACACACTGACCCCCAGCCTTGCCCCACTGCACTGATAAAACCACACACACTGACCCCCAGCCTTGCCCCACTGCAATGATACAACCACACACATTGACCCCCAGCCTTGCCCCACTGCACTGATACAACCACACACACTGACCCCCAGCCTTGCCCCACTGCACTGATATAACCACACACACTGACCCCCAGCCTTGCCCCACTGCACTGATATAACCACACACACTGACCCCCAGCCTTGCCCCACTGCACTGATACAACCACACACACTGACCCCCAGCCTTGCCCCACTGCAATGATACAACCACACACACTGACCCCCAGCCTTGCCCCACTGCACTGATACAACCACACACACTGACCCCCAGCCTTACCCCACTGCACTGATACAACCACACACACACTGACCCCCAGCCTTGCCCCACTGCACTGATACAACCACACACACACTGACCCCCAGCCTTGCCCCACTGCACTGATACAACCACACACACTGACCCCCAGCCTTGCCCCACTGCAATGATACAACCACACACATTGACCCCCAGCCTTGCCCCACTGGAATGATATAACCACACACACTGACCCCCAGCCTTGCCCCACTGCACTGATACAACCACACACACTGACCCCCAGCCTTGCCTCACTGCACTGATACAACCACACACACTGACCCCCAGCCTTGCCCCACTGCACTGATAGAACTACACATACTGACACCCAGCCTTGCCCCCTGCAGTGATAGAACCACACACACTGACACCCAGCCTTGCCCCCTGCACTGATAGAACCACACATACTGACACCCAGCCTTGCCCCCTGCACTGATAGAACCACACAAACTGACCCCTAGTCTTGTCCCATGGTAGCCATAGAACCATAAATACTGACCCCCTCCCTCCCCCGCCTTGTCCCACTATTGCTATAAAACCACCAGCAGCCTTGTTCCATTGCCCTGATGGCCAACGTGCCATACATTATAACCTCTAATTCCCAGCCTTTTCCCACTGCATTGGTACCAATAGAACCATACATACTAAGTCTTAAACCTTCTGTCAGGAATGCTAAGGCATACGCAGAAAGTAGCAACATTTTGGTAAGAAATGTCATGGTGTTTGAAAAAAGTCAGACAGTTTGTATGTTGTGGAAAAAGTGGAGGTTATGACCCATGGGAGAAAAACTAGACCCCCCCCCCTACATTTTGCCGTATGTGCTATAATATATAAGGGGAGGGGAAGAGACTTTTATCATATGCTGTTGGCATAAAACTGATGATGGGGATGGTAAGAGGGGAGCAGGGAGGATGCTTTCACCCTCAGACTTCAGCACCAAGAACAAAAGCAGATATCCCTTAACCCTTTGAGTGCCAGAGGGGCATTTTGTCACACACTCATAGGCATTAAGAAGGTTAATGGAAAGTGTTTCTATATCACAATACAGGTCCTTCATCTCAATACAGAAATTTAAGCCCCATCTACAGAACAGCATCCTACCCACAAGCCACCAATGAGCTGATTGGTGTAAACAATGCATAGTTGATGATCATCATCTGTTCTATGTAAATAAAGCAGTGGCAACTATCAGTTGATAGATGCACGCATTGTATAGCTATGCTGGCATTTGAGTGCTGATGTGTAATATAAGTAATATGAGGCATGCAGAAGCATATTACACATAATACACAACAGCACTGTAACTTGATCAGAGCTCTCAGATGTTGGCATATCTCTACATTGTTTTAATCCATCAGCTGATAGGAAGCTATGGCAAGATCCCCAATTCACCAACATCAGGAAGGTGAACTTGTTTCTGTGAGGTCCAAAAGTATCACCAGCTGTCGGAGCTCAGTGTGTGTGTGGCTAATAGCCATATTAATATAAAAATACGCCCTCATGAATATGCAAATGAGTCACTGGTGAAGGAGACACTGCAACATTGTATAACCAGTGAAAGAAAGCAAAAAACATAGCAATGTAAGCGCTTTTAAGGTGTAATTGTAAGAATGAGATGGCAAAGATACCTAAATGCATACTGCAATATGAATTTGGGTCCAGATAGCCCCCATTTCTCCAAACCAGAGCTTGAAATCTCATATAGCTCTCTTGGCAGCAAGAAATTTCTAGGGGAGGGATTTGGTGTTAAGGTTAAATCTTATAATGCAAAAAGGAAATGTATTTGTGACTGTGTTTTAAGTAGTTTAGGAAGGCAAATTTATTGAATCCACTTTCTAAAGCCTGGTTTATTTGCTCTAAGAGTGTTAGTTACTGGACATTTTAATCCAAATGAATTTGTTGGGCTATAAGCATGAGAAGTAGTAGGTTGGACAACTCCATGCATTGCAAATCTTAAGTTTCAAAACTTAGAGAAGTTTTTAACAAGGGGGCATACTGCTGTGGCAAGTGTGAGAAGTGTGAGAAATTATCATTTTGGAATCCAAGTTACTGGATCTGGAAAGAAGTATTGCAAGACTGTGTGAAAATGTTGGTAAGGATAGTTCAGAATTAACATTACTTGAAAGGGAGGTAGATGGGAGGTAAAGTATGCAGAGACCAAGGCAGGTGGTGGTGAGAGGTTTGACAAGGAAATCTGTTTCATGGTTTTATGAGAAATAGATCTTATGAAGTAATTAGGAGATGAAAGTCAAGCAGACAATGTCGTTTTTCTTGTCTTTGCAAAGGAATGTGATACAGTGTTACAAATGAGGCTGGCCCATAAAATAAAGGAATTAAGTCTAAGGGATAAATCTTGCAATTGTCTAAAAAATTGACTGAAGGATAGGGGATGCTGGGATGGTGTGTTGTTTCAAATAGAATATTCTCTAATACAGCTAAAGTTGAGAGTGGAGCACCTTAGGGTTCAGTACTATGTCCACTGGTTTTAACATATTTATGAATGTGTTGAAAATATATACAGAAAGCAAAGTTTAAATATTTTCAGATGACACTAAATTATGCAAGGTAATAAACTCAGAACATCAAGTTTGTTCTCTACAGAAGGATTAACATCAGACCGCAGATTGGGCCAACAAATGGTATATGAGATTTAATGCCGGAAATATAAAGTTATGTGAAGTACATATAAGTATGCTACTGTTACATGTACTGGGTGCATTGTTGGAGACTCCTTGCTTGAGAAAGATCTTAGAGCACTTCTAAACATCAAACTTGGCAGTAGGACCATTTCAAACAGCAGTAGTAAAAGCAAATACAATACTATGAAAAGGAGTATTGATTCAGAGTGGACAGCATTATTTTGCCACTGTTCAAGCTATTGGTAAGACCTCACCTGCAATATGCAGTGCGGTTTTGGGTACCTTAGCTAAAGTTCGATCTATCTGAAACAGAACTCTTTACCACATCCACCAAACCCCCTTTAAAATTTATCATCACTTTGAATGACTCCTCTGTATCTCTTACCACCCAAATAAACGTTGTTCCTTGGCGTAATCTTTGACTCCGGCCACTCTTTCATTCCCATACCTGGGAACTTCAAAGTGTTATCTCCCTGGAGGGGAGTCCTATGCAGCTGAAGGGGTGAGAAAAAGTACATGAATCATGGCAAAAAGGGGCGGGGTTTAACGTGAGTGGGGGTTGGCAGGGCTTAACAGGGGTAACACAAATTGCAAAGATCAGCTGGAGAACACAGTGGGAAAGAGCAGAAGTGGCCAGAGTTTCAACAGAAACTCCCCACACTCAGAGACTCATCCTCTGCCCTGAAGACCCGGTAAATGAGTGTCAAAACCAGAGTCTCTGGGGCAAATCAGGAGAGTTCCCAGCTATGTTCATTCTTCACATCCAAGCACTTGCCAAATCCTGCTGCCATGATCTCAGAAACATCTGACACATCATTCAATTTCACACACAAGATACAACCAAAATCCTATTTCTTGCCCTCATTATCACCCCTCTGGATTACTGCAGTTTTCTCTGAACCCACCTTCCTCTTTCCCAGCTGCCAATTCCCTCTGTCAATCCATGCACTGGCAGCCTGTTCCTTTTAGAGTCAAATTAAAAATCCTGGCTCTTACCTACAAAGAACTAAACAAAACAAACCCTCTCTAAACCCCCTCCCCCATCACAAGATACATTCCCAGCCATTCTCTCCTATGCCTCTTCTCAGATTACTACTTCTCAGTCTCACCCACAAGATGCTTCTAGGGCTTCACCCTATTGGACTCTCTTCTTTGTTTTGTCAGACTGTCCCCTAGCCTCCAGATGTCTTAAAAGTCACTCAAAATGCATCACTTCAGGGAGGACTCATAATATTACACTTATGATCTATACAGCTAGCAGCTAACACAGCTACATTTCTCTTCCCCCAAACTTATCATTGCCCTCCCTCTCACTTCATTCTGCTTTATGGTTGGATCTCACTGTATCTTTTCTTTACTCTTGCATAGGGACAATCCTTTTTACTGCAACCCATTCATATTCTTCTACTCTTATTTATACGAAATCCTCCATGATACTATCATCTGAATTTTCCTCCCTAAATGATCTTATAGGACTCCTCATTTTCCTCTCCCTATTATGTCACAATTTATGGATTACTTTCCAACTTCATGTTCCTTTTGTATCAGTCCCTCCCTTCCTATAGATTGTAAGTTCAAAACAGAAACACTACACTTGTGCACAGCAAAAATTTTCGGTAAAATTAGATTTCGGATGATTTTTTTTCCCATTCGGAGGATCCGAATTTCAGACCAGACCTGTTCGATTCGGCCGAAATTAGGCAATAGTCTGAATGATTCGCCCGGATTTTAAAAAAAATTAAAATATTCAATTAAAAAAATTAAATTAAACAAATAAAAATAAAAAATACATTAAACTAAATTAAATCTCTAATGAGACAGGAAGGGGTATTTTATAAACCCCTACACATTTATATATGTATATGTCACATCAAATTAAAGCCCTTTCTGCCCTTTAAAAAATGGTATATATTATGTGTTTATACAATAAATGAGAAAGATAGGAATTATGGTTGAACACACACGGCAAAAATGACAGAATTGCTTGTGTCCTTATGTGGTTAATATCTGCACTTTGCATGAACTGTAAAGCTCCTGTTTTACCAGATCTATTTTTAGCCTCATGTAGCAACATTGTAATAGTTTCAGGTGGGAAAGCGCTGTGCCGTCTATTTTTAGTAGCATGTAGCAACACTGTAATAGTTTCAGACGGGAAATCGACACCCGAATTTCCGAAATTTACACCAAAATTTCAGACTAGGTCCGTTTCGGATTCTAATTTTTCTTTGTGGGCGGACCTTGGCTTTCGGAAGGTCTGAATGATGCAGAATACACCTTATTCATCCGAATTCCAAATTAGCCAAACCGAATCGCACAAGTCTAAGAAACACTCTTTGGTTTCCAGTGGATTTTTACTTTTGATTGTAAATGTACTTATATATTGTACCCCACTGTTGAGCTGTGGAATGTTGATGCTTTTTAAATAAATTATAATTATATTCTAAAACTGGAAAAGATGCAGTGAAGAACAACAAAATAAAGTAAACCGTGAACTGAAGTATAAAAATCATCTGGCCAAACTTGGTTTATTTACTGTAGAGAAAAAACATCTAAGATGGGCTCTTGTTACTTTGTACATGTGTGTGTGAGGTCAACATAAGGATCTAAAGTAAACTTTCATTCCTTCATCATCAAATAATTAGGGGTCATATCTTAAGAAGACAGTTTAGGAAAGGGTTCAATTTCAGCAAAGGAAATTGTTCTTTCCAATGTTGTCTGTTAAACTGTGGAATTCGTTCCCTATGGGTGTGGTAATGACAGATACAATGGACACATTTAAAAGAAGATTAGATACATTTCTAGAAGAAGGAGACATACAGGGATTTACAGTTGTAATCAAAATTATTCAACCCCCATTGCAAACCAGGTTTATTGTCAAAATTTACAGACTTTCAGCTATTTGCAATGAACAAATCAAACAAAAGCAATTGAAATAGCTCAACCCAAATAATGCTTCAAGTGGTTTCCCCAAATTCAACTGAAAATGCAACTAATAACTTCTCCATTCACAAAATTATTCAGCCCCTTCAAGGCAAGCATCTGTAGTACTTAGTAAAGCACCCTTTTGCTGTTATGACCGGTTGCAAATGAGATGCATTGCCAGACACCAGCTTCTGGCAGCATTCATGAGGAATCTTAGCCCATTTCTCATGAGCAATGGCCTCCAGTTCAGTAATATTCTTGGGTTTTGTGCTGCAACAGCCTTCTTCAAATCCCATCAGAGATTTTCTATGGGGTTCAAGTCAGGTGACTGTGATGGCCACTGTAGAATCTTATCACAGTCTCCCTTAGAGGCTAAGTGTTCCTGTGCTTCTGACCTCTCTATGGCCGCCGGCCAGCATGGCCTTCGGCCACTTCCTCATTACTGACATCAGGTAACAGGCACTAGCTCGGATGCCTGTTTATGGGCCTATTCTGGGTGGCATAATTGGGTCCTACCTCTTTCTGCTCCTTTATAAACCACCTTGGGCCTGGGAGTCATTGCTCTTATGTGGTGTTCCTGTTAGTTACTCTTGTGCTCCGTTGTGACCTGTGCTTATCTGAGAATCCGCTCCATGTATGACCCCAGCTTGTCTGAGTACCCACATTGGTTTTGACCAGTGGCTCTGGCTGACTTACTCACTCCGTGTATGACCCTGGCTTGTCTGACTACATACATCAGTTCTGACCTGTGGCTCTGGCTGACTTACTTGCTCTGTGTAGTCCCCAGGTTGTCTGTCCTCCAGCTCTGGCTCCTTTGCAATGCGTTGCATACCCCTCTGGCACTCAAAGGGTTAAGAGACCTACTTCAGAGTTGCGTTGTAGTATATTTGGATGATATACTCATCCATTTTCCCACCCTGGAGGCATATAGAGCAGATGTAGCAAGGGTTCTACAACTGCTAAGAGAGAACAAGTTGTTCTGCAACCTGAAGGTGATCTTCTTGGGATACGTGATTTCATCCACTGGCCTGGCCATGGATCCGCAAAAACTGCTGACTTGCAGTGGCTGCTTCCCGTGAGGATACGATCCATACAGAGATTCCTGGGCTTCACTAATTATTATAGGAAGTTCATTCAAAACTTTTCCTCAGTCGTGAAACCACTCACAGATATGACTCAGGACGTGGATCCTTTAGTCTGGGCACCTGAAGCGCTTTAGACCTTCAAGAACTTGAAGTCCGCCTTTGCGAAGGTCCCGATACTGTCCCACCCAAATCCCATCCTACAATTTACCCTGGAGGTGGATGCCTCGGCATCTGGTGTAGGCTCTTTGCTGTCCCAGTGTGCGGGTCCTGGGAGACCATTGCTGCCTTCCTTTTTTTCTCAAAGAAACTGTCAAAGGTTGAGAGTGTGTATGAGGTGGGTGATTGTGAATTACTCGCTGTCATCCTAGCCTTGAAAGAATGGCGTTATCTGTTGGAGGGCATGACTGTGCCTATCCTGATACTGACCGATCACAAAAACCTCGCATATTTGTCGGAGGCTAAGAGGTTGTCTTCACGTCAGGCCAGATGGGCCTTATTCCTTTCGAGGTTTAATTTTGTGGTTTCTTACCTGCCTGGCACCAAAAACATTAGAGCAGATGCTCTCTCTTGACAGTTTGGGGCTGAATCCCAAGAGGAGTCTCCTCCGGTGCCTATTATTCCTCCTAACTGCATCCTGGCTACTGTACGTACCAGTATTACATCTCCGCTGGGCGAGGAGATTTTGGCTGCCCCGGCGGAGAAGCCTAATAGGAAATGTTTTGTGCCCAAATCCCTCCGTACCAGATTACTAGAGATGTACCATTCCTCTAAGGCTGCAGACACATTGGTAGAGACCAGCTGATATGGTCTATGACCAGACTCTTTTGGTGACCCAGCTTGAGGGCAGATTGTTCCTCATATGTTGCTGGATGTTCTACTTGTGCGTGGACGAAGATTCCTAGACACCTATTGGTTGGCCTCCTGCAGCCCATCTCTAATGGGCTTGGTCTCACTTGTCGATAGACTTTATGGTAGAGTTGCCTGCCTCTGAGGGTTACGTGGTTATCCTGATGATTGTGAACAGATTTTCCAAAATGGCCCATTTTGTGCCACTGAAGTCACTCTAAGGAGTTTGCCGAAATCTTTGCAAAGGAGGTGGTTCATTTCCATGGCATACCCAAAGTGATGGTATTGGATCGTGGGAGCCAGTTTGTGTCACGTTTCTGTAGAGCCTTTTACGTTCAGATGGGGATCCAGCTCTCGTTCTTCTCTGCTTATAATCCACAGTCTAACGGTGCTGCAGAGAGGTCTAATCAAGCGCTGGAACAGTTTCTCAGTTGTTTAATTTCTGACCATCATGACAACTGGGCTAACCTGTTACCGTGAGCGTAGCTGGCCAGAAATAGTACAGTCAATTCCGCCTGTCGGAACTCACCCTTTCTGATTAACTACAGGGTCCAACCTTCGCTGCTGCCAGAGTCTTTTGAGGCTCAGAATATTCCTGCTCTGGAAGAGCACTTGAGGGTGCTCCTCTCCACATAGGTATGGGTTCAAAGATCCCTGCAGAGTTCCACGTTGTGCTATAAGAGTCAAGTTGATCGTAGACAGCTAACGGCTTCAGTGTTCCAGGTGGGAGAGAGAGAGTATGCCTGTCCTCACGCAATCTCCATCTCCAGGTGCCTTGTAAAAAGCTGGCTCCCCAATTTGTGGGCCCCTTTCGGGTTCTCTGCAGGATTAACCCCGTAACCTATGCCCTTGAACTCCATACTAATATGCGCATCTCCAGTGCTTTCCATGTGTCGCTACTGAAACCATTGGTCTGTAACAGATACTACTGCTCCTGTCCGTCCCAGACTTGTCCAAGTGGGGGACCATGAGGAGTATGAGGTACAAAGTGTATTGGATACTCACAGAGTCAGAGGCCAGGTACAATATCTGGTGCATTGGAAAGGATATGGACCTGAGGAGAGTTCCTGGGTCGCTAAGAGAGCTCTCCATGCACCAGCCCTTCTCTGTGAATTCCACTCCCGCACCGCCTCTAGTGCTGGTCCTCTTCTGTGGGGGAGAGGTCATTAAGGGTGGGTACTATCACAGTCTCCCTTAGAGGCTAAGTGTTCCTGTGCTTCCTACCTCTCTATGGCTGCCGGCCGGCATGGCCTCCGGCCACTTCCTCAATGCGGACATCAGGTAACAGGAACTAGCACAGACGCCTGTTTATAGGCCTATTCTGGGTGGCCTAATTGGGTCCCGCCTCCTTCTGCTCCTTTATAAACCTCCTTGGGCCTGGGAGTCATTGCCCTTACGTGGTGTCCCTGTTAGTTACTCTTGTGCTCTGTTGTGACCTGTGCTTATCTGAGACCTGTGACTCTGGCTGACTTAGTCGCTCAGTGTATGACCCCGGCTTGTCTGACTATCCACATCGGTTCTGACCTGTGGCTCTGGCTGACTCACTCACTCTGTATAGTCCCCGGTTTGTCTGTTCTCCGGCTTTGGCTCCTATCTCAGTCTGTGTATCCCCGGCTTGTCTGACCTGTGGCTCTGGCGAACTACTTCCTCCGTATGCTCCTACCCTGCCTGACCATTAGCCTCTGTGTCCCGCGGCTTTTTCTGACTCTCGTTCCCTGTTGCTTTTAGTCTCCGGTGCCCTGCAGTAGTGGGGTGCGTAGCACAGTGTGCAGCTCTGGATAGGAGCTTGGGTCCTATCATCCGGTGGCCTGGGGTTGTGTGGGATATTATTATCGCTATATCTCAAATATTATTATCAGTGTATATTCCAATAAAGGTGGTTATATTTTATTACTGTGTCTGTCCTTCTTTGACAGATTACCATGACAAATCTTCCAGGACTTCTTCTGCAACCAAACCTTGGTGGAATGTGAGGAACGCTTGGGATCATTGTCCTGTTGAAAGGTCTAATGATGCAAGCTTCAGCTTCCTCACAGATGGCATGATGTTTTCTCCTAGGATTTCCTGATACTTCAATGAATCCATCTTGCCTTCCACATGCTGCAGGTTTCCAGTGCCAAAGGATGCAAACCAGACCTAGAGCATCATTTAGCAACTAGCAGGCTTAACTGTAGGCAGAGTGTTCTTTTCAGAGTATGCTTCATTCCTCTTCCTCCAGACATATAGCTGATCCATCGGGCCGAAAAGTTCCAGTTTTGTTTCCTCGCTCCACAAAACAGAATCCCAAAACTTCTGTGGCTTATTTATATGATTTTGAGTATATTGGAGCCAACTTTTCTTGTGTTTTTGGGTCAGTAGTGGTGTACGTCTTGGAGTTCTTGCATGGAAACTTCTGCATCTAGTAAGCGCCTTACTGTGCTCACTGAAACCACAGTGCCTGTTGCCACCAAGTCTTGCTGCAGGTCTTTTGCAGTCAATCGAGGGTTTTTCCTCAACCTGCCTTCTCAGAAATCTGGTTGCAGCCGTTGATAGCTTCGTTTTTCTGCCAGTCCAGGTAGTGTAACCACTGTTCCTTTGACTTTGAATTTTACGAACTATGCTTCCAACGGTGTCTCTAGGAACATTCAGTGCCTTCTCGTTCTTACAATCCGTGACAGTACAAAAGGGCCATGTTTATGGACTTCTACCCAAGACCTCCTAGCCAGGATGGAGGTACAAGAGCAACGTATTGATCAGATTAAGATGACCTAGCAAACCTTGTTAAACCGTACTGCTCACCTTGACCGCCCTGTTAGACAACCAGTGGCCTCTCCCGCTGCAAATCCGGCACCGGTAGCACCAGCTAACCCTGATGCAGGCATGATCAGGGTTTTTTCTGGGCACGTTCCTTTGCCTCAGCACTATGACGGGGATCCAGCAATGTGCCGTGGGTTCATTAATCAATTTGGAATATATATGGAAATTGTACCTCAGGCGTTCTCCAATGATCGCAGTAGAGTCAGTTTTCTGATTTCACTATTATCTGGCAAGGCTTTGGCATGGGCCAACCCATTGTGGGAAACATACAAACCTATTATTTATGACTTTCTGGCATTTGTGGACTTTTTCCGTAAAGTCTTTGACATGCCCGGTCGTAAAGTCTCTGCCTCCAAACACCTCATGACCATACGCCAAGGTATCCGAACTGTAGCAGAGTACGCAATTGAATTCAGTACTCTGGCGACGGAGGTTGGGTGGAACAACGAGGCTTTAGTAGCAGCATTCTCACAAGGTCTTTGCGATATGGTCAAGGATGAGATCGCTGCTCATGACATACCTAAAGACTTGGATGAGTTAATTTCATTTACGATATTGATCGATTCCAGGATCAGAGAGAGACCATCTTTTAGGGAGCGCCTGCGTAGGCCTCCATCTCGACTGGCTCCCAGCTTTATGTACCCACCCATTCCTCAGTCACCTCCCACGTCTCCTGGGCCTGTTTCGGACGGGAGTAAACTCATGTAGTTGGGGGTAACTCGCCTTTCGGAGGAGGAGAGAGCCTTCCAATGGAGGGAAGATCTCTGTTTGTACTGTGGCAGATCCGGTCATTTTCTGAAGTCTTGTCCTGTGCATCCAGGAAACACACGCACCTAAGATCCTGTCGGGGACAGATCTTGGGTGTCATTTCCCAGTCCCCAGAGGTGGTCAAGGGTAAATCCATCCTCGAAGTTATCCTGTTATCCTGTCCTGCGCTACTTGATTCAGGGGTGGCAGGATACTTTATGGACGCAGACTTCACTGAAAGTCAAGCTATTCCTTTGCCATCTCGCTCTTCACCCTTGGCTATTAAGGCCATGGATAGGAGGCCCTTACACCCCTCTCATATCACTCAGGAGATGCTTCCTTTAACCCTGCGAGTTGGAGCCTTGCATACGGAAACCCTGTAATTCCAAATTATTCACTCACCTCACTACACTATTGTCCTGGGGTTTCCATGGCTTCAGTCACAAAACCCCAGGATCGATTGGCACAGTTGGGATATAGTGTCATGGGCCCCTAGTTGCACTAATTCCTATCTTGAACGTCCTACGAGACTGATTTGCACGTCTTCCTCAACTCTGCCTGAGGAGTACAGGGCTTTCTGTGACATATTTAACAAAGCCCAAGACAGTGTGTTGCCTTCTCACAGGTCCTACGACTGTGAGATCAACTTGATCCCTGGTACTACTCTTACCTAGTGGTCGGGTTTATCCACTGTCTATGCAGAAGACAAGGGTTATGGAGGAGTATGTGGCCGATGCTCTCTCCAGAGGAATAATCCACAAATCCACCTCCCCAGCCGGTGCAGGATTCTTTTTTGTTAAAAAGAAGGATGGCGAGCTGCGCCCCTGTATTGACTATCGTGGCCTGAATAAGTTGGTATCTAAGAACGCCTACCCGATACCCTTGATCACCGAACTCTTCGACAGACTAAACGGTTCCAAGGTGTTTAATAAACTTGACTTGAGGGCAGCATATAACCTTCTTCGTATCAAAGAAGGAGATGAGTGGAAGACAGCCTTTAATACCTGGAGCAGCCACTATGAGTATTTAGTGATGCCCTTCGGGTTGTGCAATGCGCCTGCTGTCTTCCAGGAGTTGATTAATGATATCTTAAGGGACCTGCTACAAAACTGTTCTCGTATATATGGACGATATAATAATCCATTCACCCTCTATGGAAACTCAAATCACAGATGTGTCTAGAGTCTTACAACTACTGTGAGAGAATGGTCTTTACTGCAAACTCGATAAGTGTGAGTTTCATAAATTGCAGGTTACCTTCCTGGGTTATGTGATTTCTGCCTCTGAGTTCGCGAGGGACCCTCAAAAACTATCCTCCATTGTACAATGGCCTCGCCAGGTAGGTCTGAAGGCTCTCCAACGTTTCTTGGGCTTCGCAAATTACTACCGGAAGTTCATTAAAAACTTCTCTTCGGTAGTAAAGCCACTTACTGATCTGACTTGTAAAGGGGCTGACGCCTCAAAGTGGCCTTCCAGTGCTATTAGGGCATTCGAAAGTCTTAAGGCAGCATTTGCCAAGGCACCGATACTAGTACATCCCAACCCTGCCCTGCCCTTCATGTTGGAGGTTGACGCGTCTGAGGCGGGAGTATGCTCCCTCCTGTCTCAGTGCTCGGCTCCTGCAGAGGTGCTGCTTCCATGTGGCTATTTCTCCAAAAAGCTATCTAAGGTTGAAAGGGTGTACGACATTGTTGATAGAGAATTACTATCATCTTGGCATTAAAGGAGTGGCTTTACCTACTTGAAGGAACCAGTGCCCCGATCCTAATCCTCACTGACCATAAAAATTTGATTTACCTGTCTGTGTCCAAAAGATTGTCTGCTCGCCAAGCCAGATGGGCACTATTCTTGTCTAGGTTCAACTTTGTTGTATCTTACCTTCCTGGCTCCAAAAACATCAGGGTGGATGCTCTATCTTGCCAACATTGCATACCTCCCAACACTTTAAATTGCCAAAGAGAGACACTTGTGTTTTAGGGGGTGTTGCTGGGGGCGTGGCTGGTGGGCAGGGCATTAACAAGAATTTTCAGGCTATTTCATGACCTATTGACAACTCCTTGTGTTACCTAAAAAATTACTTATAACAAGACCAAAGTGTTTTATTTACACAGACTAATTTATAAACTCATATACTGACATTTAAACAAACATTAATGTGAGATTTATTGCTGTGGAGCAATATGATACACTTATATACACACCACACAGTCTGATCTCCAAAAAAGAGGGACATCAGGGTGGGAAAGAGGGACAGAGGGATTTGGGTCTAAAAGAGGGACTTTCCCTCCTAAAGAGGGACACTTGGGAGGTATGACATTGTCCTGACTCTAAGAAGAATCTCCCCCAACCCCAATCATTCCAGCTGATCGTATACTAGCACATATTCATACTAGTATTACATCCCCTTTGGAAGAGGAGATTTTATCTGCTCAGGCATCCACACCTGAAAGAGAAACCTAGAGGCAGGTGTTTTGTGCTGGTTCAGCTTCGTATCAGACTCCCTGAAACATATCATACCTCCAGAACTGCTGGACATAATAGGCAAGATCAGTTAATATGGTCTATCTCTCATTTATTCTGGTGGCCGAGTTTGAGGAAGGATTGTGCTGCCTTTGTCGCAGCTTGCCAGATCTGCGCTCAAAATAAATCTTCACGTAGCTTGTCTGTGGGTTTCCTCCAACCCATTTCTAATGGGGAGCGTCCGTGATCCTATGTGTCTATAGACATCATGGTGGAACTTCCAGCGTCCTTGGGATACACGGTTATCCTGATGATAGTGGACAGATTTTCCAAAATTGCACACTTTGTACCTCTTAAAAAAATGCCCTCCGCCAAAGAGCTAGCCGAGATATTTGCCAAGGAAGTATTCCGCTTACATGGCATACAGAAAGTGATTGTCTCGGATAGAGGGAGTCAGTTTGTGTCCAGATTCTGAGCATAATTGGGGATCCAGCTGGCCTTTTCTTCAGCTTACTACCCGCAATCTAATGGTGCAGCCAAAAGGTCAAACCAAGCCCTTGAACAATTTCTCCGGCGCTACATAAATAACCACCACGACAACTGGGCTACCTTGTTACCCTGGGCGGAGTTTGTTAGAAATTGTGCCATCAATTTCTCATCTCAGTCTTCACTGTTTCTGATAAATTATTGGTTTCAGCCCTCTCCCCTCCCTGGGACATTTGAGGCACAAGCAATTATGGCTCTGGAGGAGCATTTATGGTCTCTCCGTTCCTCTTGGGTGCAAGTACAGAATACCCTACGTGGTTCTATGCAAAGGCACAAGCAACAGGATGACCGTAGGCGACTACCAGCACCTACCTTTCAGGTTGGAGGCAAGGTATGGCTGTCATCCCAGAATCTCAATTTCCAGGTGCCATGTAGGAAACTGGCCCCTCGCTATGACCCTGGCTAGTCCAATAACCAATCTGGTGCAGACCTGCGGCTCTGGTTGACGATTTGCTCCGTGTATGTTCCGGCTTGTCTGACTATCCACCTGGGTGTTACCTGGGCTCTGTCCACTGCGCATCCAGCATACCAACGCTCCAGTGGATAACCTGTCTAGTGCTCTCAGTGGCTCTGGCAGACTTCTCCTTGCTTCCGTCCAGTTACTGGTGCATGCAGGTGCGGACCTGTAGCACAGTTAGTCTTACTCGGGAACATGGTTTATACAGGTGCAGACCTGTTTTAGCCTGTACAGGTGTGGACCTGAGGCGGTTTACCTCCTCCTTGCCTTCTGGGGTTCAGTTTGGTGCCACTACAGCAGCACTATCCTTCCTGACATTGTCTATATTGTTTGGTTTACTTGCTGTTGCCGAATCATTCTGGTTCAGTTCTTGTTCTTACAATCCGTGACAGAAGACTGTCCCTTGCTGTAAGCTGTCTGGTCTTAAGACCAGATTCCACGTCTGAGGGGAGATAGCTTACACTACATAAAAGTGGTGGAAGGGGGATACTTTATCATTCAATTACTCTTGTACTACAACTCTGACAGTATTGAAATAATACTCTCCATGGCCCAAATACTATGAAGATTAATTGGAGTGGCTTTTATTTTGAAACATTGCTATCCCTTTAATACATAGGGGATTGGTAAGAGTAGCACTAATAAATCAATTCCAGCTCCTATTTCAAGAGTGGAATCGTATTCATACATGTCCCTTATTGTATTGAGATGTGTTTCAGATGTCTCTAGCATCCAAGAGGTTAATACTGAGAAATAAAAAATGTGCTTTGTTCATTTAGATTTCTGATACATTTTGACATTCTGTCTCTCTAGCATCTACAAAAAATGCTGAAACTGTCCCAATACATTGTTGTTTTTTTATTCCACTGAGTGATGTGACTGTTTACACTAGCAACAGTTGTATAGTTAGAATGCTAATTGATAACGTGATCCACATTCAAGCAGATATAATGGGTCGTCCCAGTTCATATCTGTAACAGATGCTCTTTCTAAAACAGTGGACTTTCAGTTCTTCAGGCAAGCCAAATTAGCAAGTGTAAGAGTAGAGTAGCTTAATAATAATAATATATATAATTAATATCCCTATGACCATCATTTCATCTGCAAAACATGAGCTTACCCAGGATGCTCCCTGGGTGCTTCAGGCACACCACCAGTAATATGACATCCGGACTGGATTGTTACATAGAAACATAGTAAATTGGGTTGAAAAAAGTTGATCAAGTTCAACCTTTTCTGTTTTACCTACTATTACATAGTGTAACCCTGTATGTTCCTTCTTGAAGGAAATGCATCTAATCATCTCTAATCCAATGTATCTGTCATTACCACATCCTTGGGTAAAGAATTCCACAATTTAACAGACCTCACTGTAAAAAAAAAAAAAAAAAATTCATCTATTCAAGGTGATACCTCCTTTGCTCAAATCTTAAGGGGTGACCCATAGTTATTTGATCAGCCTTGGAATGAAAAGCTCACCGGCTCATTCTGAGGACTAGGTGGTGTGATCGCATGCCAGGAGCACAAACAATACATATATAAAAATAAATAAAATCAAATTGCAAGTGAAACAAATATTTTTTAAAAAAAACTCAATATGGTACACCTACCATGAATGGATTTGTCTTTTTTAACACCTTTCTTGAGAACAGAATAACAATAAAGGTGGACCATGTTTTGCACATTATATGGTGGTCCAGAATGTTAAAAAAAAAAAAAAAAATATATATATATATATATATATATATATATATATATATATATATATATATATATATCTAGATCAAGGGGAGTTGAATCAGCTGATAAAGGCCTACATTTTAATTCCTGTAGAATTATGGTGCCGTGCATCTACATTATTCATTTTTTTGTCCTATCTTCTTAAGATAAATGGTTTGGTATCTCAGTGCTCTCATATCTCTGTCTCTTGTGCTATTATTCTGCAATTAGTAAAAGGAGGCTAAATGTCATAATAAAAAATAGGAGGGTATGAAGACAAGAAAAGGAAAACAATGCATTGCTTAGTGCATAGTAGGAAACATCAATATCACAATGTTAAATATTTTCTAGGAACCAAAAATATTGGGCCTTTTAAGGAACCCATTTTAAAGAGCACTTAACATTAATATGTCATGAATGCAGTCACAAATTTCAGAGTACTTAGGATATTAGCAGACTGTAATTTTTATACAAAAGAACATTTTAGAAATAATATTATATGGCTGATGGCTGCAATCTATAGCATCCTAATAAATATTGCAAAGTTGTGTGCATTTAACATTTACTAGATGTGAAAGATAAAACTGTATATGAAATAAAATGTCCTCATCATAAACTCATCCCACAGCATTAACAAGAAGAACAAGTCTACATAAATGTTGTTACCAATTATAAATATTTGGGTCAGAAAAAAGGGGAAAAGGGGGAAAGGAGAAGGAAGCACTGCAAGGTGTAGCATCTTCATCCAGTCATCCCTGAAGGCAATATTTTTCTGTAGAAACAAAGGGTTGGAGTCCACAAGAAGACACTGGGTGGAAGGTTTTGGTTAACAGCAATGGTAGGAGTTGGTATGAAGTCTATTTCTACACAAGGTTCTGGAGGAAACAGAGGAAAGGAAAAGGTTGTGTGGGATAGTGGTTTGTTGTTGTTTTTTTTAAATATGGTTTGTGTCACTCACGGTAGAAAACGTATTCAGTGTAAGATGTCCAGATCTTGTCATCCGTTTGATCATGAGCAAAGGCGCAGGTACCAGTGGAGTTACAAGCGACCATTTGAAATCCAGCATCTGCTAATCTATCAAAAGCCTGTTCAAGGAAGGTGAACTTCAGGTAGTATCTGGAAGTATATCTTTCAGGTGGTCGATCAGGGTCTCGGCTCTCATTCAGTGTTTCCCCGAATACTTCTTTGGCCAATGATGTCTTGCCACATACTGTGATCCTAGCCACCCTTCTGAACTTAGCATCTGTTTGGCTGTCCCTACCTAGAGTGTAAGAGCCACGGTACCCAATTGTGATGAAGCCAGATTGATGCAGATCTGGCATATTAGACTGGTTGCCAGTAGTTACTGCAAGAGCAGCACTGACTGAAGCCAGATTTCTCACAATGTCAGCATTAGGAGACTGGTCCTCAGAGTCACTTTGAAATGCATCATCTCCAACCGAATTCTGTTTGCTGATTTTAGGTGCCAATATCTTAACCAGCTCTGGGAGTTTGAAGTACTCTGCCTCTCTCTGCAACCGGTTCCTCTCTGGGAAATGGTCAGGAAGCACCAACTGCTGATCTCTCATGTAATCCAAAACATATCTAAAGAGAAAACCATCACGGTCTAAAAAGAATCGCCCTTTGCTGTCCCGGGCTATAGGGCGCATGTTCCTCTGAGAAAACATTTCCCAAAGGAGGGAACCAGGCACGCTGATCAATGTGGGATAACGAGTGATGTAAACTTGCCCACCAACATTGAGTTCTATGATATCTGGAAATGCAGGAAGCTCCTCACCATGCCTGATGCAATTCGAGTGATCTGGGAAAGCCATCTTTTTTTCTGTGCAACCTGTCAGTAAAGAGACACACAGAGGTAAAACGCCATCAAAGCTTAATGTAAATGGACCAAGACATTGCACTTTGACCATTTACTTGTTATAAAACTACTCCCGCTGTCACCTTTAACCAAGTGTATTTGTATTTTACAACCATAACTTCAAAGCCTGATCAGCTTAATGGAATTAATTATGTGTTATTTGCATTTTTAGACTACTTAAAAGGTTAAAGGTAGCTGTGTGTGTGTGTGCTCTCTCAGAGTAGCAGCATTATAAATGTAAAACCCTCGGTGTATATACCTGGGCTTCTCCTTCCCAAAACTGGTGCTGTAAGTTCCAGAAAGGCATGGATGCTGGGACATTGCACCCTTTCTCACAGTCAGTAGGTATGATGGTGCCCCTGGAAGCTTCAGCTCTTGCAGGAAGTGAGGCAAGAAGCTTAACATGAGCATTAATAATTAGGGCTGTAAGTTTATAATGTTGCTACTCCCAGAAGTGGGAATAGGTGGGCCTGACATTTAACTTTTTATGTTAGTTGACCTTTAATAATGACATGTTTAATAGGTTAAATGTCTGTCTCAGGTAAGAGCAAGATGGCGTAATGACATTAGCATATTAAAAAGACAACTGTCACACCAACGGTGCCCCACTGGCAAAGGAACAAACCTGCCAATGAAGCCACTGTGAGCCTCGGTGGACCAAAAAGAGATCCATTTATCCTGCAGGAAGTGAATGAACTTTCCTGTCCTACACAACATATAACAGCATACAATATATACTGTTTAGTGTTTGTGAAAAATAAAATAATCGGTTGCTAACTATGACAATTTTTGTAATTTGAGAACAACAGGGATTTGTTTTTAACTGAATTTTTAGAATTACAGAGTTACGACATGCATTTTGCTTTGTAACTGTGTTTAGTTCATTTGAAAATCATCACTTTAACTCCTAAATAAAATTAAAGAAGTTACCAATTAGAATAACCCCAAAGTCAGTTTTATTTAGGTACCATTCTTGCTTTATTGTTGCTGTTTGCTTTCCTGCACATCCAACTGTCCAAACATATAATGGACCATATGTATTAAAATACACCATGGGAAATATGTATAAATTCTCCAGCTTGCCGTTAATTTAACCCTTTGAAAGACAGAGGAGTGTGCAATGTAGGGTTAAATTGGGGGTTTTCAATCTCTTCCTAATGTGTTGGAGATCTCTCTAGCATTGAAAATGTTGCAATTTTCATTTAAAGCAGCTGGAATTTTTATTTGTCCCCTATTGCTGAAATTGATTTCACTCCAGAATTGTATCGCTCCACTTTTATAAAATGTTCCATTAGCCTTCTTACTACATGTTCATGCTGTAGTTGACGTGTAAAGTTATTGAAACCTAGGCATTATGGAGCATTCCATCTGTGCCATGGGGGGGAGGGTTTTGACAAATGAATATTGATTTAACCCTTTAGTGACCAGAGTGGTGTGCTTTGCATAACTCTTTGTTCCGTAAAGGGTTAAATCCAGCTTTTAATCCCTGGAGAAACACACGGGAAACAATACAATCTGTGGGAATTTTGGGGAATAAGTATTGTTCCCCTGTGGAACAGATGGCCCCATAATAGCTAATCTTTGCTTTCTGCATAAATCCCAAAGGAATTAAATGGATGAACAGCTGTTTTGCATCTTAAAATTTAACTTTGGGCTTCCTTTTTCCACTTAGCACCTTTCGCCAGTGTTCAGTACTTTGTTTTATTTAGACTAAGACTGCTTAGACCCAAAGGCACCTTGTATACCCTGAGAGAGGGAGAGGCCCACAAAACATCTGTGTATGCATAAACAGTTCTCTCCCAAATGATCTATGCTAAACGTGTTGTACTGCGTCTGTTCAAATCTGCTACATCTACTAAAGATTAGGAAACATCTGAGAAGAAAGGACCAAAGGGAAAAGCCATGTTCATGTTATGTATATTTTCAACAGCTACTGTAGTTAACCTTTTGAGTGCCAGAGAGGTGTCCAACACAAAGGTTTTAGGTATTATGGCTGGTGTAGGAGCAGGGCAGCATTTCAAGCTGAGTTTGACCTTTATTTCTTGAAGAAGTGGAATTGGGTTAACCCTTAACCCTTTGAGTGCCAGAGGGCCGGGGACTCAAAGTGTTAAGTGACAATACGTTGTGTACCCCCTGTTAAGTGACAATTCGTTGTGTACCCCCTGTGGCACTCAAAGGGTTAAACTGCTGTAACTGAACATATTTCTTGAATTAACATGATTTGTGTCTGGCAAATACATTTTTTTCCAGTTTTTATTGTTGACACTTTGAAATGAGAAGTAGCGCCTCCTAATACTAACCTGCAATTTTTCCTACTATGGTCAGAAAAACCTAATGACCCCTATGATTTTTTTTTTCTTGCTCCATGGTTCAAGAGATAACATTTACAGTCAGTTCTGACTGTTTTATATATATATATACTATAACATAAAGTCCTAGAATGCATCGCTCACAGTGTGCGTAACTGCACATGCGCAGTGGGGACTTGCAGAAGGAACTGTCACCCAGCGCATCCGCTGCTGACCTGGAGCCGAGAGCACAGACAGGCTGTGAGCCATCCGGTGCTCCCTGCTCCAGATCAGCCCGTGTATACGGGCTTTGTAACTTGTATATATATATTTCATGTTGGTAGCACTCTCTGTTAAGCTGTATACATGCCTGGGTGCAATGTCAAATACATAAATCATACATACAAGTTGATGGAGGGTAGACGGCACTCACAGGATTTCTTTAAAGGTGTAAAGAGATGTTTTATTGAATCAACATTTCTGTCACGTTACAATCTTGATAATGGCCATGTAACGTGGCCAAAACGTTGATCCAATAAAACATCTTTAAAGAAATCCTGTGAGTGCAGTCTACCCTCCAACAACTTGTATATATATATATTTTTTTTATATAGCGCACACAGATTACGCAGCGCTTTACACTCATATTGGTTCCTGTCCCCATTGGGGCTCACAATCTAAATTCACCTATGAGTATGTTTTTTGGAGTGTGGGGAGGAAACCCACGCAAACACAGTGAGAACATACAAACTCATTGCAGATGTTGTCCTTGGTGGGATTTGAACCCAGGAACCCAGCGCTGCAAGGCAACAGTGCTAACCACTGAGCCATATATATATATATATATTATACATGGACAAGAAAGTTGCCAGGAGGACCACAGGACTTCTTCTTACTGTGTATGGTAATCTTAACCCTTTAAGGACCAAAGGATTACTCATAAATGCATTGTACAAGCCTCTTGTCCTTAAAGGGATAAGTACGTGCCTATACTCTGCCTGCATGCATTTGAAAAAGAAAAAAAACTACTAGCAACTGTCATGTCTGTCTCCATGGATAGGACTTCCAGTACTGATTGTGGATGTTAGCTTGGAACCAAGTCAAAAGGGCAAAATGTATGGGCTGTTAGGATTTTTTGGGCCACAATAAGGTAAGTGTGTGTGTGTGGGGGGGGTTATTATATGGAGTTGTTCTTCTTTATTGATACTGTGGTCTGAGTCCTCTACGTCTTTCCCTGTTTATATTACCAGTATTGTTTACATCAGTGTTCAAATTTAGCACTCAAAGGGTTAATCACAGCTGGGTAATCAGTTTCTCAACCATTGTGATTGATCTGTCGGATACCTCTCTGGTACTCAAAGGGTTAATTAGAGATAACCATAAAACCTTACCGGTTGATGTGTGCCAAGGACTGGGGTTGGGAATCACTGGCCTATACTATGGGGGTTCATTGTAGTACCTCTCTGCAAGCATCTATACTGTCTACTGTATCTTTGTGTATTATACTCGGCATGTAATTACTAGGTTGATTCCATTAATTCCATTGATATAATTTTTTCTCCCCCCTTTATTGGATTAGTTATGAGGTAATACTTAGGTTTGTTATGAAGTGACATATTTGTCACACTGAAAACCTGATGCGATTTGAGTTTTTTCTCAATATGATGTACTATGGTTATTATATAAACATAGAAATCATACTATCTCCTGTTCAGAGAAAACAGTTGGGCATTTTCACAATATATTTTACCACATGTAGCAACTTAGCTTTATTCCCTCATAAAACTTTATATATTATGAATAACTTACTTAAAAATGGCTTAAAGGCCAACTATAGTTGTCTGATCTGCAGGCTTGCTCCACCTTCCATTGAAGCTGTATATTGTGAGCCCTGACCAGTCTGCAGGAGAATAGTAAGGGGGAGTCTGAAATGTGGCTCCTGGTTCTCTACTGTTGATCCAGTGATGAGTTCTAAACTGGGATTTTAAGTCTCGCAGGTCAGAATCACATGATACCTTACCCAGCAGTCCCCACTGCTACTACGGATGGGTTTTATACCCCAACCACAGTTGTCTATGATGCTGCATTTAACTAAAATTGTAACAAAAAAAAGTATTGCTGCTAACCATAGATGGACTGAAAGTTACCTTGAGATAAGTCTATTTCATATTAAAAATAATTGGAAACGGCCTCAATGTTGTTCCAGCAATTTGTTTGTAATGTAGTGTTTAAGATATTATTGCCAGTCAGTGTGCAGTGAATGAATCCAGGCAGAGCCTAAATTCTGCGGCATTTCTACTAACTATTGATATGTTTGACTTTGAACAGAGCTAATTAGTATACTCTGTAGGGAATTAGCATAAACTGGCACAATGTCCCATAAAAATATAAAGGTACATTTTCCAAAAACACATTTAGTTTACAGAAAAATGCTTTGTACAGTTATAGGCAGATTTTAACTCTCTATAAAGCAAACTAAACCTGCCTTAGGGCAGTGGTTCACAGCTAGGGTGCATGGGAATCAGCTTAATGTGCCACTCTTTTCCAATGAAGCCTTTGATAAAAATGTGAATCCTGAGCCTCAAATGTGTGTTTATGGATTTTTGTATGCACAATACTTTTTGTCATTATGATTATAAGATCTAAGAATAACTACATTTGTTTGTGTTTATACCCTTCTTTATGTCCTTGACTTATAATCTGTAAAAATATGGGGTGCCCTAATTCCAGACAGCTTATTAGGGGTAACAAGCATAAAAATAGTAAGAACTGATGCCTTAGGTTGACAAGTCCTATTTAATAGTATATCTGTCTCTGTAGTTTCCAGAGAGCCTTGTCATAACACATTGCTCAACTGCGATAGCCTGAACATATCCATGTCACACTATGTGGGGCACTGCTATTGGCAAGGATATTCTTGCCCTTACAACCTTGTTCTTGAAAGGATCCTCACACTGTTGATAGTACATCACACAAAGTGCAGAGCTAGAGACTCTGATGTTAATGGGATACGGCAGTGGTTTTCAACAAGTCATTTAGCTCCGCCATGGGCACCAGCTTAGGGTGCCACTTTTTCCTCTGAAATCTTATACAAAAACTGAGTTTCAAATGTACAATGATTGGTAACTGTCATGCAAAATATTTTTGTCATTCATTTTTGTCATTCTGATTGAGATCCAAGAATAACTGTACATTGCCCTAATTGTACCCTTCATTATGTCCTTTTCATATAAAATAAAATGTTATTGGTGTCAGGAAAATTCTAGATAGTGTGTGAGGGATGCCTAAAAAAAAAAAAAAAATTGAGAACCACTAGGACAGAAAGGTATGAAAACACAAATAGTATATAGGGGAATTAAAAATAAGTAATGAGCATCTCCTATGGATAAGGACCCTATTGAGTACTTTACAGAGAATTATCATGCCTCTGTATGGTTTTCACGTGCAAAAACAGTGAGTTTTATGTATAAAGTGCTGCAGTTCTATGGTAAACCAACTGCACTACCGAGGACAAATAAGAATTGGATCAGCGTGAAACGCGTTAGACCTGATGTAGAGGTCATTACTTTGAGCGAATTACAGCTGTCTTTCCCCTCTAACCACATATACCATGCTTATGATTTTAATGATTCTTCAATAAAGAGTAACTTTTTATGAAGTCTTGTTGCTACATTGTGTTTGGAGCGCTGTCCATTTCCTTGTTACAAATAAGAATTCCCATTGATTAAAATGAAGATTTCAGCCCCTTGCTCCAAAGAAATGCAAAGCGTTCAAGGGATTAAAACGTTTTAGTGTTCTAGGGATAAAAGCCTCATTTCTATAAATGAGAATTTGTGATATTTTTATTTGTGCCCTACCGCACAGGTGGTTTGCTCTGGAATTGATACCTATGGCTCAGTGTATCATCTGCCAGCGAAACGTGCCTTCTCCTGTATTTTGAATACAGACACTGCACAGAAAAATAACGAAGGGGAATTAACAGCTCCAGATTAAGTTGTCAGCAGACTAAGCACAGGAGATTAGCAGAATTGTGTTCCTTTTAATCCATTTTGATAGTTCTAACAAGGTCTATAAATAGTTAAACAGAGAGATACCTGAAGAGAGGTTCAGGTGTGCATGAAGGTGACCAAGGGAAAATCACTGATATGGGGGAGGAAGAAATAAGACTGTTAGTATGAGATCAAAGAGAGATCAAGAGGAGGACAGAGAAGGGGAAGAAAATAAATGGGGAGGACAATGCAGAAGATCAGTGAGTGAAGAAATGGAGTTGAAATGAGAGGAGAGAGTTAAAGTACATGCGTGGAAGAAATGTAGGGGGTGAGTAGCATCAAAATAATATTATGGCACATTAAGTCGAACAGAAAGTGTGCAACATTTTAGACAGACGTTATAGGAAGAGGTATGAGTTGTGGAAACAATAGGAAGCAATTATATAAGTTATGTAACACAGCTACAAGGTGCATTTAAAACATTCCCAGATTTTATAAACTACACTAAGTCAACCTCATTCCTTGGACGGCTGTTTAAAGTGTTGGTTGCCCAGGTTGTTTTCCTGAGAGGCGGTGATGCTCATCAACAAACCAATTGCACCATAGGGGGTTAAATAAACATTCCCAAAAAGCCCCCCACTAATTTAACCCTTTGAGTGCCAGAGGGGTGCGCAAATCATTGCTTTGCAATGTGTTGCGTACCCCTCTGGCACTCAAAGGGTTAAATGGGGGGGTTTAAACCCCATGAATGCTATCGAAGTCTCCAATGTGAAACCTCCCTAGAACTGAAGGGGTTAAATACCCCATTATGCTTATTTGACTCCAATAATGTAGCTGATTTCCCCAGAAATACCTCAATTCTTTGTAGTGCACCAGTTTCAGTCTCTCCTTTTTGGTTGCCATCAACATTCACTTATATTGCAGCACTCTTCTTCATAGGGTGACAGTCTCACTAGAAGGTCAGTAGTACACTGACTGATGGGCACTCAGACAACAATATGCCATGCTTGTCAGACACGAATTTGTGTTATAGTCTAAAAGGCTGTCCTTCCTGCTTTCCCATATTAGTATTTTATCAACACTGTCTATCCAGAGAACCTATGTAACCAGGGACGTGCACACATAGACACCAAGGGGAGCTTGTGCACCTGCCTTTTTTGTCCAAAGTGCCCTCGTGCCCTTTTAACAAAAAAAAAATGTAATCAGTCCGATTTTATTAAGAAGTGCACTTTTTTCATTTGAGCCCCTGCCCCCCAAAATGTCTGTGCACATCCCTGTACGTAACCACATATTTTAGTTTCTGGTTTAACCATTTGTTGCACCCAACTATGAAATCACAACTCAAACACAGCTGAAACATTCTCCCTACACTATGGTGCCAGATGTTCAGTCTGTCAACCTCATCCAGATGTCATATTACAACTCTATGAACTTGCTGGGAGAAGGGTTAATGAGCCAGTAAACACATCCATCTGAAGAGTCCCTTCACGCACTCTCTCTGTCATCCATAATGGCAGATCACAGTGGGGATCTGTCACCTGTAATTTCACTCCTATATAAAATTTCAAACAAATTAAAAAAAAAAAAATCTCATAAACAGATCTACCTGTGTGATCCTTGCTGTGGAGCCAGAAATGTCCAGGATTGTGTTTTAAATATTTACCCTCCTTTCTCCTTCCTTCTCTATCTTCCTATGCAGCACTGATGCTGCTTTTCATTTGCTTGAGGACAAGGATGAGACACTCCCCCTTGTGTGTGTATGTGTGTGTGTATGTGAACGTCATTTTCAGTGCATGCCTGCTTTGTTAAAGAAAAAAAAAATAATTCATCTGGGAGATTGAGGAGAATGTTGATGTGTTAATACTATGGTCAGAGGAGCGACTGCAGATGATCAGCGGCACACTCAGTTATTGCAGCTCTTTAATTTAAAGTAAGGCAACTATACAGCAGATTAACTGGCTCAGACAGTACTGGGAATCTGTAATAGCTTCTGTAATGGTTTTCTCCTGAGTGTATTTATCAGGGACTGGCTCAGACAGTACTTAGGCTTTATCTAGTGTAGCGTGACATCCTGATTGCATATTGTCAGAGACAGTGAGTGCAAAAAAATAAAAATATTAGGTTGGCTTAAGATGTGATTTGTGGCCCCCAGACAACTGAAGGGATGCAGTTTTTCTGCACATCTGTACAACTGCAGCCGCTGTTTCTCAGTATTGGGATGCTAAAGCTTTGTGACTGTTTTGATTCAGGTATTCAAGTGAAATGGGGCTCTATGGGCAAATGGATATTGTCTTGGTTCTGGACATATAATGCCATATTCAACAAGCTAAAGAGATTCAATTGCATACTAATTTAGGGTGAAAAAAGACTTGCGTCCATCTAGTTCAACGCTTTACCTATTCCTGTTTAAACCAAACCATCTACTCCACAGGGGACAAAGAAACAATCCCCAAATATCGACTGTTTTAACTAGGCTTTAAATCATTGAATGCCACTGAGGTATCTAATGCATTGCTAAACAATGCGTAGGAGATCTCTCTAGCATCTAGCAGATTCAAAGCACCACTTAATCATTGCTAAATTTCTTTTGTCCCTCATGTTCAGATTGTTCCAGAAATGCAGATTTTAAGATTACTGAATTTTAGCTGTAGTGGGATCATCTAACTACAATGACAATGCTGGGATTCTGTTTTATATACGCCCCCCCCCCTTTTAACTGGGGACATATAAAATATGCCTATTTAAAGGGATAGTAATATTTCAAAATAAAGGCAGCTCCAATTAATCTTCATAGTATTTGGGCCATAGAGAGTGTTATTTCAATACAGTCAGAGTTGTAGTTCAAGAGTAATTGAATTATAAAGTATCCCCCTCCTGCCCCTTTTACATAGTGTAAGCCGCCTCCCCTCAGATGTGGAATCTTGTCCTGGGACCAGACAGATCACAGCAAGGGACAATCTTCTTACTGTGAGTATAAGGAAAATCCTGCCCCCTTGACAGGTTTTTCCCTTATGCTAATTGCTAATTGAAGATTGTCCCTCTCTGCAAGTCATCTGTATACCACCTTGCTGCTCTGAGGTGAGCAGAGTTACACTGGTAAAGGGGCGGGAGGGGGATATTTAGCATTCGATTACTCTTGAACTAAACTCTGACAGTTTTGAAATAACACTCTCCAGGGCCCAAATACCATGAAGATTAATTGGAGCTTCTTTTATTTTGAAACATTACTATCCCTTTAAGAGATGCACTGAAATCAGAACAGACCTGCAGAATGCATTTTTCATATGTGCCCCCTGTTACAGGTGATTTATAGTCAACCTAATGTCATAGCTACAATACAGGTTCCCTCTAAAGTGAGCAAATGTGAGCAACACAGCAATGAAGGGGTTAAGAGTAATTAATACTGGGCAGGAGTGCATGGTGCATCTGTTATTCCTATACAGCCCAGTATAAACAGTCCTTTTACTGTTTCAGAGCTTAATTGCTCATTTTGGAGATAAACAAATTGTCAGAGACATGCTGTAATTTGCAGACAATAAATGTTTCAAGAGGCTTTTGCTTTGGCAGTGAAAAGGTCATTTGCAACCATAGCAGAAATGAGCACTGAAATTTAATCTGGTTAATCCAATCCGCTGGTCCTTGTAACCAGCGGAGCATCTGCCTACCCTCCCTCAATCCCCTAAATGGTTCAAAGCATCAGATGCTGGAGAAGTCCTAGAAAACACAGCTGACCCATGCCATAGGTAATTAATCTGGAGTGGTTGGTTAGTCTGCATAAAATAACACCATATTTATCAATGACTTTGTAACTCAGTGGGCTGTATGTTTAAAAGAAATGTGGAGGAATTCCAGGGCAAACCATTTGCACTATAGGGGAGAACTAAAAATTCCAGTTGATTTAAATAGGGAGTTTAATCATTAGAGTGTAAGCAAGGTCTCCAATACATTGCTTTGCAATGCGCTGGAGACCTCTTTAGCATGTAGAAATACCTGATACCAAACACAAATGCTTTCAAGGGATAGTAATGTTTCCAAATAAAAGCAGTTCCAATTAATCTTCATAGTATTTGGGCCATGGAGAGTTATAGTAATACTGTCAGAGTTGTAGCTGAAGAGTAATTGAATTATAAAATATCCCCCTCCCACCCCTTTTACTGATGTAACACTGCTCACCTCAGAGCAGAAAGATGGTGTCCAGATGGCTTGCAGAGAGGGACAATCTTCAATTAGCATAAGGGAAAAACATGTCAAGGGGCAAGGTTTTCCCTATGCTCACGGTAAGAAGATTGTCCCTTGCTGTTACCTGTCTGGTCAAGAGACCAGATTCCACATCTAAGGGGAGACAGCTTACACTAGGTAAAAGGAGTGGGACGGGGATACTTTATCATTCAATTACTCTTGAACTACAACTCTGACAGTATTGAAATAACACTCTCCATGGCCCAGATACTAAGAAGATTAATTGGAGCTGCTTTTATTTTGAAACATTACTATCCCTATAAAGCAAGACTTCCTTGCTTCAGTCATAAAATGATCCAGCTACAGCCACAAATGTCTGAGATCTGCAATTTTTAACTGTTTGAGTGCCAGGGGGAATTAGCAATTCATTGCAGACTAACACACTGCACACCCATCTAGCACTTAAATAAAGTTTAAAAATTATTCAACTCCTATATTTAGTCCTTTGAGTGCCGGACGGGTAGCCAATGCATTGCTTTGCACTCAAAGGGTTAATAACCAATGGGGAAGTGCCAGCTGCTTTACCCAATAAAGCATTTGGTCAGATCAGATTTTCATGACAAGTGACAATTCATGTCACTTTTCATCAAAATATCAAATACTGCCTCTTTTTCAATGGGATTTACAGTATCCTTCCAGCACTAAAACTGACATTTCCAATGTGACCTCTAAACTACATGTATGTTTGAAACAAAAAATAGGCCATAAAGATGGAGATGGAGATGGAGATGACAGCAATAGCATACAAAATATTAGCTTTACTGCAAATGCATAAATTACAAAATGTATACCCACCCATTCAGTGGCCACATTGTAACAAACTAAATGCTTCAACATGGAACTACAAACAATAGAAGGAATAAGTACTATGATAGTAAGACCATTATTATTATTTACTATTGTACAAATCATTGGTAAGACCTCGCCTTGAGTATGCAGTGCAATTTTGGGCACCAGTTCTGAAAAAGGATATACTAGAACTAGAGAGGGTACAGCAAAGACCAACAAAATTAATTAAGGGAATGGAGGACTTGACATATGAGGAACGACTAGACAAACTTGGTTTATTTACTCTAGAGAAAAGACGACTAAGAGGAGACCTTATAACATTGTACAAGTATATGAGAGGTCAATACAAGGATCTCTGCGGTGAGCTATTTATTCCAAGGCCTGATCAGGTGACCAGGGGACACCCCTTGAGATTAAAGGAAAGGAGGTTTTTTTTACAGTAAGGTCTGTTAAATTGTGGAATTCCTTGCCCATGGAGGTGGTTATGACAGATACAATGGATACATTTAAAACAAGATTAGATACATTTATTTCAAAAGGGAACATACAGAGTTATACTGTTTTTTAGTAGGCAGATTAGGAAGGTCTGATAAAGACTAACTGATTTGGTAGCACGAAAGCTATAAAATTCTCAGTTACTGGGGTATGAGGCACAGGCTGAACTTGATGGAATTGTGTCTTTATTCAACCTAATTTACTATGTTACTACTATATTACTAAGGAATAAGTAATGTAATGAATGTAAACGAAAATAAGCACAACAGCAAACAGTGGTTAGAGTCCTATCATATACAAAGAGATAAAATGGAATTTTATACCCACCATGTAAATTCGTTTTTAATGGAAGATATACACCTGCATGTGCAAATGGATGTCAGTCTGCTGGCAGAGGATGATGGAAGTTGTAGTTTGATGATAATTGTATTGCAATTAAAATTTAATAGCTCTAGAATTCCCCTGGCCTGCAAATACAAGAAACTAAAACATGTTCTATTTGAAGAGTCAGGTACAGGTGCTCCTGCCTCAGGGTGCAGGCAATATTGATTGGTGCTTTCAGGGTTAACTGAACAGTAGGGAAGGGTGAAAAGTAAGAGACATTTTCCACAGGACTTTTTGCGAAAAACTATTTCCTTCTTTTTTTCACAAAACTTCACGCCCATAAGCAATGCATAAAATGTTTTCCTTTTTGCTTATGTTTTCTACGACTGCACGATTTCCCGCAGCAATATTACTTCTTCTGAGGGCTGAAGGTGAGAAATAAATAGCTGAAAGTAAAAGTTGTGAGTCCTACAGCTACATATGCCTAGAAAAATGTGTTAGCAGGCTGAGTGCATTTGTCCTTTGCCCACAACAATAACATCCTGATTATGTAACACTGGCACAACCATGAGTGAAAAATAACTGTGGCTTGTGATATTCCAGCAGGAGCACATTATATCAGTACTTTAAAGCCTCTGTTTTCAACAAAAGAAAGGGGCAGCTTGTCAATCTGCAACATTTTGCAAAGTTTACTATTCCATGGGTGTACTTTTGCATTATTTTTGTGCAGCTTTTGACTTCTTTCTAAGATCATAGTAAGCGTGGTATGGCAGTACATTGTAGAAGAACTGTGTAACATTATTGCTTTAATGACATGTCTTGTGGAGGTTATGGGGGCAGTATGTGTAGGCACGCTGACTCTTGTTATTTCCAAAAAACAATCTCAGAGTCATACTCCTCTTCAGCAGGAGCAGTAAAATCTTGGCACACTCTGACACATCAAAAGCACTTCTATTATGTACCCCAGAGCCCCAGGAATGTTTAGGAGTACTTCTACTGCTGCTATTTGTCGCACCCTGACCTGTTGAAGGTGCATCTTCCAGTCAGACCTGTGGTTGTGCTTCAGGTGGGAACTCCTTGAGGAGGTGCCTAGCCTAGGTTTGAGCTTGCTTTCTCCCAGCTCACGTGCTTCTTACACAGGCAACAGATAGCAACATCTTTAGCTTTTGGATCATAAGTGAAGTATCTGCATACTGTGGACTTCATAGGTTGTAGAGTTCCTGAGAGGTTGCTATTACTTCACATGGGGAAGGCACAGTGCAGTCTTCAGCAACTGTACTGTTCCCTTTTAGTGATTTTGGCAAGGTTGTGAAAAAAGGGAAAGGAGGGGACACACCAAGTTGGCACAACATAAGCCCTGATTAAGAAAAAAACCCTCTGGCCTTGTGTATGTTGCAAACCTGAGTCCTGCAAAAATATTTACTCAGAGCTTTTGTTTGGCTAACCTGACTGTATTTGTATATGCTGGCTAACCATTAGTTTAGAAGTGATAAAAAGGGGGTTACAACATACGATGTGGTGGCGGTGGTTTTGGTAAGCTATCTTCATTCTCAGATTATTGACATACATTAATGATTGGTCATAGCGGTGGTCCCAAGTGTGGTAAATGGTAGAAACCCTTCACAAGCCTCCTCTTCCTCATCTTCATCAATGCATCAGTTAATACATTTGCCCTGGCCTTCTCTGTCATGTGTGGTTTCTGCTACTTGATATTCAGATGGCACCTCCCCTGTAATCCCTCACCTTGCTCACCTTGCCAGTCAGTTTGCCCTTCTGTTCATAGGCACAGGTGCCCTCCCTGTTTGGGTCCAGGCTCAACTCCTACTCACTGATGGGCTCCTCGCTGCTCTCTCCCAGTCTTGCTGGCCTCCGGGAAGCTGCGAGCTGACTTAACCCCTTGAGTACCAGAGAGGTATCCAGTGCAATGCTTTGGATAGCTTTCTGGCATTCAATAGGGAGTCAGGAAGGATATTTTTTTACCCACTTGGGACTTAATTGGAAATGGCATCAAATTGTTTTTGTTTTTTTTTAATCTGGATCAACAAGGGTGACTTGGCATGGGCTGGACTTGATGGACGCATGTCTTTTTTCAGCCTCATCAATTATGTTACTATGCTAACACACTGGTGGTGGTAAGAGAGAAACCCAGTGAGCAGTCATAGTCATATAGTCTGTGTTCTTCCCATTTGTCCACATATCTGTTGACAGGTGGATTTTCTTGTCACACAAGCTTTTCGGCCCTTTTCCTACCACACTAACCACCTGTTTGTACAATCCTGGCACAGCAATACTGGAAAAATAACTGGAGCTTGGGATATGCCAGCATGGAGATACACATGACATCAGTTCTCTAAAACCTCGGTTTTATACAAAAGAATATGGAAGACTGTCCACCGGCAACATACTGGCAACCTTGCCATTCCACAGGAGTACTTCAGGATTGTTTTAGTGAAGTTTTTGACGCCTTTCCAAGAACTCTGTAAGGGAGGGTTGGCAGTACGTGGCAGAAGAACCCTGTAACGTGATAGCTTTAACAAATTGAATAGAGCAGGTTGTAGAAGTGGAGGCAGCTTGTGTGGGCAGTCTATGACTCTTGCCATCTCCTACAACAAACCCAGAATCATCATACTTCTTTGCAGCAGGAACCATAGGTGTTATTTGGAATGAACTAACCGCTAGTACACTCTCTGTTACATCACTACTTCTCTTATCTGTCCCAGAGCTCTGCTCCTGCTGCCGCTAGTTGTGGCACATGTGACCTGTTGATAGTGTGTCTCCCAGTCAGACTTGTGGTTATGCTTCAGATGGGTTCTCATTGAGGAAGTGGCTAGATGTGAGCTTGCTTTACCCCTGCTCACATGTTTTTTGCACAAACAAAATATAGATATATGCTTAGCTTTTGGATTGTGCGTGAAGTATCGCCATACTGTGGACCTCATGGACTTTGGGGTTGCTAAGGGGCTGATACTACTACTGGGGCTAGATGTTGAGGCAATTCTGTTACTTCTACTAGGTGTCAAAGGTGCTACACTTCCAGCAGCAGCAGAGGCACTCATCATCATAACTAAGATTGCTGCTGGTTACTCAACCCTAATAGTGTGTGTGGCTGAGTGTGTCTTGGATTTGGAAGTGGTGACAATGCTGATGATTACTCATGGGATGACTGTGAATTTTTGGCCATCTTTGCTTGTACAGGTTCAGAGTTTCCAGTTGTTCAAAACGTCTATAAACAGGGACAGTGCTCCTTTTCAGTGGTGGAAGATTGAGCCTTTGCCTTTCAGTTAACTTTCTGGCCATGTCATCATCTCTCTCACTCTCAACGCCATCTGTATCTAAAGAAAAGGAGAATGCTGGAGGGATATAATCTAGATCTACATCATCATCAGTTATCATTAGGTCATTCTCAGCATTGCCTGCAGCTTCTTGCCCACTACTCTTACATTCCTCTAAGCTTTTAGAGGTCTCAAACAATTTCTTTTTATTTTTCAATTTGCTACAACATTGAGGACAGGTATTTTGGTGCTTGTTTGTCTCACTGTTAGATGCAGCAGTTGGTTGAGCTGCTACACCTTCTTCCATTATGCCATCATCAACAGTAGAATGTCATCTTCAGTGTTCTTCTCACATGGTTTCTTTATAGTACTGGTGCCGGTAGTGGTGGTGGAACCTTTGGTGGGACGTTAACAAACTACGACCTCCCTGGGAGGAAAGGGATCACCATCTTTTATTGCACAAGCTGCTGCAACCATGGCTGAAGTCAGTTTTTGAACTACCACTATACTTGAATGTCCCAGCATTACTCCTACACCTGCTACTTTTGCTGGACTTTACTCAACTGCTGTGTAAAGTACACAACAGAACTGATGGAGTGTGGTGGCTTGCCTTGGCCCTCAACAAACTACTCAATCTCTTCTGGTATCAATTATGTCTGCCTCAGTCACACAGCTCATGTCAAGGTCCCAGACTCCCGTCAGCTGTCACCTTATTTTTTTTTTTTTTTTTAATATATATATATTTTATTTGTTTGTTTCTTAAACTGTTGTCTACCCTATCCTATCACTGGAAAAATAAATAAAAAAAGTAGTTCAACTACTACTTCTTTCCCCAGACTCCTCCAGCACAGAGACATAACAGCAAGATCAGCAAGGAACTTGGACCACAGCTGCCGGTGTCTTTCAAATCAAATCAGTCAGACAAAATGTTTGGATATTTGGGATTAACATCCTTTGTTCCTTTCATGTCCCCCAGACTCCTCTAATACAGAGAACAAATATCCTGTCTACAAGACTCCGTAAACTAAGCTCCACTGTCTTCTCTAGCTCAAAAATTAGCTGTCCTCTCTTCCTCTCACAAACACTGAATGGCATGCTTTGGGAATGTGCCACCTCTTTTATAGTATGCCCGCAGGAAAATAAGGGAAACTTGCCATGTAGAAATTCAGTCTTCCCATTGATTTCAATGCAATGAGCTAGGTGAAAAAAGATGGAAAACAGTATTTTTTGCAAAAACGTTACAGCTCGGCGAAAAGTGCCATTTTTCTCCTGTTTCAATTTTGAGGCAAAAACTTTCGCCCATCTCTGCTGAACAGGATATTTTACAGCACAGAGGAAGTGAGGTGCTTTTAATGCAAGGAGCTTGGACTGTCACGGTAGCTCAGGTTAATAAGAACACAAGACATTTATAGTAAGTTCAACACCATTTATTAAGGCAAAATACAAATCAAGCACTTCCCCAACCTTACCTGAGGTCAGACGTGAGGACAGCACTACAGCCCACTACCCAAGGGCTGAACACTAACTTAGCCTGCACTACTAGGAAAGGTAAGCCGATGGAAGAGAACCTAGCCTACAGTTCTCTACAGGAGAGTGAACGTAGCCAACCTGAGATGGAGCAAGGGTGGCTGATAGGAGGCTTATACGGATCCCTAGAAAGCTAGGATCCAAGGCAGGAAAGTGATACCCTAGAATGCTAGGGTCCAAGGGCAGTGCCCATGGAATACCCAGAATGATGGCAGTATCTAGGATGCAACAGACTAACCCAAGGACATTAGATGAGGTAGTCAGACAAGGCCGGGGTACAATGGAGAGGATATACAGACAGGGCCCAGGACTACTATGAGTGAGTAGTCAGACAACACCAAGGGTCATATACAGATCAGGTAGTCAGGAAAAGACAAGGTTCATACACTGAGCAGGTAGTCAGGCTAGGCCAAGGTTCATGCACGGAATGGGTAATCAGACAAGGCCAAGGCTCATACATGGATCGGGTAGCCAGACAAGGCCAAGGTTCATACACAGAAAAAACAGGAAGGGAAGACAAAAACAGGAGGCACTCCTAGTGTTGAATCAGATGACAGATAATGGACCTTCAACAAACACCCAGTGAGTTATACTCACAAGATTATATGCTGTTATTACACCTATGTGAATAACAGCAAACGCACTTAGGGGAATTTTCAATGCTGCCCCACAAACAGCAGATCTGTGATCTTCAAAATAGATTGGTCTGCTCCTTCCAACCTCGCTCTCCCCGAAGCGTTCAACCATAAGGTTCATACATGGATCGGGTAGCCAGACAAGGCCAAGGTTCATACACGGAGCGGAGTCAACAGCCAGGAAAGGGTCACAACAGAGCACAGAATACAGAAAGCTAATGCACTGGTACACCACGAAAGTGCACTGAAGCTCAGTTTACTGGCTGCATATAAGGCTAACTGAGATGGCAGGACTTCAATTGCCCAATGAGTGCCGAAGGTACATAACAGCGAGCGTGAGGTCAATGATGCGCACTTGCAACAGAGAGGCCAGCAGTCAGGCCAGCAGTGACAAGCAATGCCGCTGCTAGTCCACCCATGGAAACCAGACAGGTACACTAGCAGCAAGCCAGATCACGGGCACCATGATATAGACATACTTGTTGGACTGACCCAAGATACAGCAGTCTAAAGCACTATACTAGCTCCAAAGTAAAGCACCACACACGCAGCACCCTACTCTGCTAAACCAACCATAGCAGGGACAACCCACTTCTAAGAACATGAAGAAGGCTGTTATCATCCTTTTCAATGCCTTCAACATCAAAAGTTGCAGCTACCTCCAAGGCTAAAGCAAATGGGAAGAATGCCACAACTACCCCTGGTGTTTCAGCTGTCCCCCTAAAGTCACCCACCAAGCCAATGATAAGCAGCTTTGCAGCTGTAGGGGATAAGGGGAAAGAGAGGGGTTTACCAAGCCCTCCAAAACAAGAACAGGTAGTGGCAACTCCTCTTCCAAAGATGATACCCAGAGAAAGGGGATATTTAAAAACAAATTGGTGGAAACTGGAAGAATGAGCAGAGCCTGTCTCCCATCCATCCAGAATTAAAAAGATTAGCCATGCATTGTCTCCTCAAGTGGTGGCATTTTCTGACCTGGCTTTTCAACTCAGATAACCAAGAAAAGAAGAGTCTGGGGACTGAGCAGGGAAATAAGGGTCTCCCGGAAGAGATGGGGGCATACAGCCAACCTCTAGCAATTCAGGATTTCTTGAATCTGGAATATTAAGGGAGACCCAATAAAGCTATTGTGGAAAAGGTGGTTAGTATCCCTGAAGTGTTGAGCTGTGGGCATTAAAATCAGCATCTCCATCCAGGGCCACTTTCCAGTGGTGATACTGGGGCAATTCCAACAGCCCAGGATATGCCATTAGTGGAAGGGATTGACTAACCCCTATTCAAGAGCCTACAGATGGAACCACGGGGGTGGGTGATGCAGAAAGGGAACTGGATATAGAGGAGGGAAACTAAGCAGACCCTTCATCTAGCATTATGGAGCAACCTACTTCAATCTTCGAGATCCCTCCACCTACTTCTTTCACTTCTCCTGATTATGCCTCATCCAAGCTGTACAGGCTGTAGTAGAAAAGGAAAAGGAGGCATACAGAACCTCTAGGGTTCCCCATATCAATGGGGATGCAGTGCTATCTGTCACCGCACCATCAGCTCCCCCTGACTGTGGCCCTAATATTTCTAAGAGAGTACAGGTTTAATCTCAGGGTTCAGTTGCAAAGTTTGTTCTAGACACAGCATCAATTACAACTAGAAGTAGGGAGCTAAAGATCAGGCTGAGGAGAAGTGGGTATATAAAGTCCTCAGCAAGGAGGAGCATGGGGATGGAGAAGAGGATGCCAAACTTCCAAGGGATCCAAGTAGTCTTGTCATCCCTGCCAAAGAATTAACAGCACTCATTCCGGACACCCTTTAAAGACTCCATAAATAAAGGTGCTCCTAGCCCTTATAAATTAGAAGGATTTGATGTTAATCACACATTCTCTAAAAGAATATCTTATGGCCAATAACTGGGCCAAGAACTTTGGGACTGTGGAAAATATCTGTGCCTGCAAGTTCTTTAATTTGTTCCCATCAAGCCTCACTAGAGGCTGTAGCATGTGAACTTTCTGACACACAACAATGGCTCTGAACATCAGCACACTAAACACCAGTCGCTGTAAGGATGGATTTTGCAGGTTCCAGGTACTCTTATATCTACCCCAGAAAGGATACTCTGCAAGCTTCCTTCAAGAGACCCTTCCCACTGACATCTGGAGGGGGAAGGCAGGGTTTTCTTCAACCACTTCACAAAGGCATCATATGGAGTGCTGACCCTCTTCTCAGAGTCCTTGTAGCCAGAATTGTTAGTTGTCTACTGCATGGTAGGGTCCAGGAGCTGGACTGTACATTTAATCTGTTGGATGTGTTTGCTACAGCTGCTGGTCTGGTAGGGTTAGGTCTTTGCAGGGGAGGGCTGGCAACTTGTAGCCTGGGGGGGAAATACAATCAAGTGGCCCATTTCTGTTATTGATTGAGCTCACTGTTCCCGCTCACCCCCCTTTTCTTAATTTTAAAATTGGAATTAATGTTGCAAAGTAAGGTAAGTGATACGATAGAGCTTACAGTTGAAATGGGGCTACACTGTTGATACTACAGCGCTTATAATGTAAATAAAGAACATTAGTGATACTATAGAGCTTACATGGGAAATGGGTTATGTTACAATGTAGTTTCTTTGGATTGTAGCTCTGTAGTATCACCTGTGTAGCTCCATTTACAGCAGCAAGTGGGAGGCTGTGGCAGTGGCTCACCAGCCCACACATGTGACCAGCCCAAGGGGCAATTGCCCCCCTGCCCCCCAGGCCAGCCCTCCTCTGGTCCTTTGCCAGCCTGTCATCCTATCTAGAAATGTTTAACATGGATGAATGCATGATAATATTGGGTGATTTTAAATGCATCCTCAATGCTGTCGACCAGTTTGAGACAGAGCCATATGCGCCATCTTTGATGGCTCTGTGGGAGCTCAACATCAACATCTCCCTGGTCAGTAACTGGCAACACAGAACCCAGGGTAATCAGGCATAAGAGGTGATATGGTCTCCCATTCCCAGATCAATAGGCTATACATATCTAGCTACTGCATGTCGCAAGCCAGGTTAAGTGCCATTAGATTGGCTCCTTTCTAGGGCCACTTGCTAGGGATGGGCGAAATATCCAAAATGTCTCCATTTTGCCTACACCAAACATTATTTTATGAAAATGTTTCCATATTTTGCCTGTGCCTTTCAATTGGAAACTTCCCACCCATTTACTATAACTATCTCATAAAAATTAAGTAAGCAGGAAGTGAAGCAAAGAAAATACAGCTCTAGACATCGAGAGGGCAGAAGGTGATTTTCAAGCTATTGAATTAGCTAAATAAGTGTAGCAGAGGCTCATAGTGTTGGCTGTTACTATAAGCACCCGTACTAAAAAAAGGAGAAGCTGTCAGGACCGTGCCATGCAGCCACTGACACAGAGGAGGAAGAGGAAGTCACCACCTCCTGGAAGGTTCTAGAAACCCACATTCCCCACATAATGATGCTAAGCCCCCCCCCCCCAACATCTTCACTTAGAATCTAGGGAAAATTTTTGATAAAAGCACAAGCAGAACTAGGTAGCAGTGTGAACAGCACAAGTCAGCTGCCTGTGCTTCCTGCTACTGCTGACAGTGTGCCTTGTAATTCAGAGGAGGCGGAGAAGATGATGATGACAAGTGTGACAGCAGGGGACCTTATCACACGGTCATCCCCAAGCAGTCCCACTAAGTCACAGCAGCTAGAGACTGGTGGGGGTGAGGTTAGTAGTGGTGAAGCAGCTGCTGGGACTAACTCTATGGACTCTGATATTGAGGTGGAAGGGCAAATGAGCAGACAGACTAGTGGTAAAGGTAGCCCACATACCACTGACCTTGTGATTCAAATTTCCCTGACATTATCCCTCTGGGGAATTATGCTAAAGAAGTCAGAACTGACTAGTATGAGCAACAGCACACATCAGCTGTCTGTACCCACTGCTAGTGCTGCCAGTGTGCCTTCTTCATCTGAAGAAATTGCAAGTGTGGCAGTATGGGACTTTCTGTCACGTTTGTCATCACCAATCATCCCACTCCCATACAGCTGCAGAAAGAGCTGATGATGATGAGAGGGTGATGGTGGAACAGCTTGGGTGGAGGAGAGAATGAGGGCTTTTTTAGAAGAAAGCAAAATGGAATGGGAGACAGAGATGCAAATGGGGATGGGAATCACACCACCACCAGTACTAACATTGCAGAGTTTGATGCTTCTGTAATTTCTGCTGCAGGGCCAGATGTTCATCTGTCTCAGAAGGATGATGACGATGAGCAGGCTAGTGTGCCACAGACCTCAGTGGCCACAGCGGGAATGGGTTTGTCCAGTAGTGATTCTGGACTAGGATAGGTTCCACTTTCCACCAATAATCCTGATTCTGATTCAGCAGCCATTTTTCTCCACCTGTCCCCTCCCTGAAATCATGGTTGTGGGAATATTTTTGTCTTGGGGCAGGCAAAGTGCAGTCATCAGCTACTGCACTGTTTGGCAAGTACGTGAAAAGGAGAAAGGAGGGGACACCCTGTAGCACAACCGCCCTTATAAAACGCATGTAATACAGACACCACCACGTTTATGTGAAGCAAGTGAAAGCCAAATCCCCACAAAAGAAATTGAGAACCGCTGTCGCTGGTTCCCCTTGTCCCTCCCCAAGGCACCAAGAACATCTGCAAAAATAAAAAGAATGAGTAAAGAAACCCATCCTGAGCCTTAAAGTTCAATGACGAGAGAAACACCTACATCATTATCAGCTTCTTGTGCTAGGCTCTGGGTGTCAGAAGACATACAAACTGTCCCTGCCTCTGCACCCTCAGGGTCCTCTACCTCCTCCTCTTCTGGCATACCATCTCAGCCAACTTTACCTCCCTCACCAGCTGATAGAGATTCTACAGACTTGAGGATGAGGCAGTTCATGTTCACCCTTTGCATATTGTGTGGTGTGCGAACCACACATGGCAGTATGGTGGAGCACAATCGAAAGGAGGAAATTAAGGAGCATCTGCAGATATTTCATCCCACAAAATGTGATAAGCTGGTGGCAGGGAGGATTCATTATTATTACTAGGTTTTCTTGTTGTCACGTGTCCTCAAAAAATTTCGCCTCAAACTGAAATTGGCAAATAATGGCACTTCCTGCTCGGCGAATAATTTCCTGTGAAAAGTGCTGTTTTTATGCTTTTTCCCACCTTTTTCGCCTAGCTCATTGTGCATTGAAATCAATGGGAAGAAAACATTTTCTCCACCACACGAAAGTTTTCTTTTGCTTTCGATAGCCATGTCAGGCTCTCTCTGCATGCCATTCTGTGTTTGTGAGAGGAGGGAGCAGCAAGTTTTTGAGCTAGAGAAGATAGGGGAATCGAAGTTTAATTTAGGGAATCTTTTAGATTGGACATTTATTCCCTGTATTAGGAGAGTCGGTGGGGCACTCTGGGGAGAAGAAGGGAGAAAGGAGGTTGACCTCAGATACTCCAAAATTCCATGTGACTGACTGGCAAGACACAGGCAGCTATAGGGACCTATTTGCTTACTGATCTTGCTGTTATTGTCTCTGTGCTGGGTGGGGAAGTCTGGGGAAAGAAGTTGTTGATTTTGTTTTAAAGTTATACATTTTTTTTTGGTCAGACTGTGATAAGACAACATGGTGGACATCTGAGGGGAGGCGGCTTACACTAGGTAAAAAGGTAGTCAGATATTTCCCTGGATCAGCATCCTATCTTCTTTGAAGCTAACTGTCATAATTCTCAATATTGATCTGTGCTAGATAGGTATCCATTATTTTTGACAGCAGTGACAGTATCTGCAAGCACAGTATCCCAAGGCAAATAATTTCATAACTTTACTTCCCTTACTATAAAATAAAAAATCCTTGCCTTTGTTTTAGTCAAAAGCATATTTCCTCTAGTCTTAATGGATGACCTCTTGTTCTTAACTCAGCTCTTTGAGTAAATAATTAATTGGAGAGTTATTTGTATTGACCTTGAATATATTTGTAAAAGGCAATCATATCAACCTTTAGTCGTCTCTTCTCTAATGTAAACAAACCCAGTTTGGCTAGTCTCTCTTTATAACTCTTTATTCTCTGGTCCCTTTATCAGTTTTGTTGCATGTCTTAGCAAGTCTTCCAGTTCAGTAATGTCTTTTTTAAGAACTGGTGCATAAAAGTGTACTCCATATTCTAGATGAGGTCTTACCAAGGATTTATATAGAGGTAGTATTATATTTACACCCCATGCATCTATACCCCTTTTTATGCAGAATAATACCCTCTTTGCTCTTGCAGTAGCTGAGTGACTTGGCACACTGCTGTGAAGTCTATCGTCTGTCAGTACTCCTAAATCTTTCTCTAATGAGGATTCCCCAAGTGGTTTCCCATTTTGTGTATATGCAGCATGTTTGTTTCTATATTCATTTTCAAATATTTGCTTATTTCAATTGCTCTCTTTTTTATACTGTATTATATTATACTAGCAATGTGGGACGGCGCTGCCCGTCAGGATATATAGGGAATTAATGCACACACACGGATGCAAGACAAACACACAGAGAGACACACACTCAAATGCACACACATGCACTAAGATGCATAAAGAGAGACACAGTCATACACACATACATGCAATGCATAATATGCAGACACATAGAGTGTGATACAGACATGCAACACACACAGTGAGGAACACACAGGCACACACAGAGACACACACACACAGAAGTGAGTCATAAGGGGGTGACATGTGTCATAATGAGTTTGTGTTTGTACTTATGCCTCCACTGTGGCATTCATTCATATAGTTGAAATGCATGTGGTAATTGCACATACTATGGTGAAAGGTGGATCGTGCTGGCTCCTGGGGTGTGAGTGAGTGTGAGTGACACTATGGTGGAAGGTGGATCATGCTGGCTCTCTGGGTGCGAGTGAGTGTGTGTGAGTGCGAGAGTGAGTGATTGCATGAGTGTATTACTGAGTGTGTGTGATTGAGTGAGTGTGTGTGTGATTGATTGAGAGTGTGTGACTGTGAGTGAATGTGAGAGAGAGTGTGTGAGTGAGAGGATTTATAAGAGTGAGTGAGAGAGTATGAGTGTGAGAGAGTAATTGAGAGTGTGAGTGAGAGAGTGTGAGTGAGAGAGTGTGAGTGAGAGAGTGTGAGTGTGTGATTGAGTGTGTGAGTGAAAGTGTGTGAGATTGAGTGTGTGTGAGTGTGAGAGTGTGTGAATTATTGTGAGTGTGTATGATTGAGTGTGTGTGAGAGTGTGAGTGAGAGTATGAGTGTGTGATTGAGTGTGAGTGTGTGTGTGTTTTTTGTCTGATGTGTTTGTGTCTGTGGTGTTGGAGCGAGTGACAGCCATTTTGTTTTTTCAGTTACTTGGATAGTGGTGGGTGGGCTGGATAGCGGGGGCAGGCCAACTCCCTGCATGATTTAAATCAGTCCCCCATTGAATCACCCAATGGGAGCAGTAACTCATCCTTGCTTAACCCTTTGAGTGCTTTACAATGTGTTGCGTACCCCTCTGGCACTCAAAGGGTTAAGTTGAGGTAACAAAGCAATATAACACACGGTGGCTCTTCAGTTGAGGCAGCGTAGCAATATGCTGAGGGAACAAATAGAAAGTGGTGTTTGAGGCTTGCCCTCTGTAACATACAGCAAAGCATCTCTCTCCCTTTAAAGGAGCAGTAAACTTTTTTTTATGAAAACACATATTTTATAGAGCTTTCCCTGCTGAATAAAACAAGGTCACTCCTATCGCTGTCAGGTGTTTTATTCAAAATGTATAGCAGTTTAAATAATCAGGAAGTGAATTTACTGTGTTTACTTCCTGATAGTTCTAACTGACAGGAAGTGACAGGCAGCTCCTATCACATTCTATGGAGAACTGTTATGTCTCTGACTTTTCTGACTTTCCTCTCCATTAGAATTTAACAGGAAATCTAATTAGAATTTGACCACTAGAGGGCACTGCTAGTGTAAAAAATCATGGGTTTAAACTGTAATAACTCTGGAAATATAAATCTCTCGGCAGTGGGAGTACCTTTATTTTACTCAATAGGAAAATCCCTACAATATATATTTTTTCATAAAAAAAGTTTACTGCTCCTTTAAGGAGAAAGGGCAGGAATCAGGAAGCAGGAAGTGGAGGAGTGACAGTTGAAAACAGACAATTAGGTTGACTGAAGAGATGAAAAGCGTTAAATAAAAGAGTTGCTATTAAGTTTATCTTTGAGTTTGTACTTTATGGAAACATTACACCCTCGTACTGAAACAGAGTGAATGGAGGGTTACAATTATCTGTGGGAGGTGAAAGTGTGTTTGTGGGGTCATGATCCTGAGTGAGAGTGTGTGTGGACCGGGAGAAGTTACTGATATCCCCTACTTCAGAAGCGAGTGGCAGCTATATATTTTTTGTCAGTTGGATAGTGATGGGCTGGCTGGAGGGGGCAGGCCAACTCCCTGTATGATAAACATGCCCCCATTGAATCACCCAATGGGAGCAGTAAAGTCCCCATTGAATCACCCAATAGGAGTTATGTCTCCTAATGAGACATAAATTATGCAATGTGGCATTCTGTTCAATGTGTGTTTGTTTTCTGAGGAGACATAAATTATGTACTGTGTGTGAGATACCATAAATTATGCAATGAGGCTTATTCTTTTATATATATAGATAGAAGATCTTGCTCTATCTTGCTTTTGTTTTGTTTTTTTTACTGTTTCTTTTTTCTTTTTACCTTGCTAGGTTAATTATTAGTGTTGAGCGAGCACCACGATGCTCGGGTGCTCGGGTGCTCTGACCGAGCACCCCCTGAGGCTCGAGTGCTCGGCCGAGCACCCGAGCCCCATTGGAATGAATGGGGCGACACCAGGCACCCCCTGCTCTGATGAGGGGAGGGTGCCTGGTCAATGCCCCCTTCATCTCCGCTATGCCCCCTTCATCTCCGAATGCCCCCTTCAGCTCCGCAATGTCCCCCTTCAGCTCCGCTATGCCCGTCTTCCACAATGTGCCCCTTCATCTCCGCTATGCCCCTCTTCCACAATGTGCCCCTTCATCTCCGCTATGCCCCTCTTCCACAATGTCCCCCTTCATCTCCTCTATGCCATAGAGGAGATGAAGGGGGACATTGTGGAAGAGGGGCATAGCGGAGATGAAGGGGCACATTGTGGAAGAGGGGCATAGCAGAGATGAAGGGGCACATTGTGGAAGACGGGCATAGCGGAGATGAAGGGGGACATTGTGGAAGAGGGGCATAGAGTCTATGCCCCTCTTCCACAATGTCCCCCTTCATCTCCGCAATGCCCCCTTCATCTCCGCAATGCCCCCGTACCTCCAGTCCCTGGTGGTCCAGCGGAGCTTCTTCGGATCTGTGCCTCTTCCGGCACAGATCCCCGCCACCCGAACATGTCGGGCGAGCACATGGCGGTACTCGACGAGTACCGCCATGTGCCGAGCAGAGCGATGCTCGAGCCGATCCGAGCATCGGCCGAGCACGCTCGCTCATCACTATTAATTATATTTATCTGTTTTTACTCTGGTATTGCTTCTCATTGAATTATTCATGTCTGTTTTTTAACAGTTGTCAGAATTGTGTGATTGCCCACTTTGAAGCCTGATCACATCAATAGTTCAAATCACATATCACTTTGGACTTCATACTGTTCTTTTAAATCATTGCCTTTAACTGAAGTGTTTAATTGAAGGGCTTCCTTATCCTTGTGTAGAGGCGCACCATGGAGTTTTAACACAGTAATCTGTTATAAGATAAATATGATCTAAGATCATGTCTTATGTGTAATTTTAAGATTTTGCATGTCTGTGTTTGCTAGCAATGTACAGGAAGCATTTGAACTTAATTCTCTATCTAGTTGTTTGATATGCTGAGATATGACATTGAACCCTTAGCGATGCCTGATTGGAGATTGCAGTAATCAATGATTGCTATTGATAACTGACATAAGTGTAGCTTATTCTTTGTATTGTTTGTTTGATTGTGAGTAAGCTCCATGTCGGTGCAAAACACATTGATCTGTTCTAGCATCTTTGCTAGTTATCTGGTTCCCACTCCGGGAGTCTCTCCTCCATGTCATCATTTGTTATTATGTCTGCACAGGTACAATTTTTATGATATTGACTACAGTAAAGAAATGCTGTTTTTACGGGAATTGATTTAAGTCTGTCTTTAACTTCATGCATACCATTGATGTGAACTACAACAATTTATGAGACTGTCTGGAGAAATATAGAGATTCTTATTTTTGCAGATTGAGTTTCTTGCACCCATTTTATAGTATACTGAGGAGTTCATCATTTATATCAAGGAACCTTGTATGCCTGATGTGACTATTTATACAGATTCACAGCATGTGAACACTGAAGCTACTGAATTATTTGTCTTTGCTGGTGCAGAAGCAGCCAGATATGAGGGTCATCCTTTTGGCTTATGCGGATAATGTATTTCTTGTTGCCAGGGCCTTGTTTATTTCAAGTGTGCACAAGAGTGCAAGGATGTGAAATCAGCTGCCTCAAATGCTCAGATTTACTGGTCCAAATGCTCAGGCCTTCTAGAGTGTCTGAAACAGGTAAACTTCCTGCCTCCCACTTTACATGATATCTTGTGGGAGTCTAATGCTAATGTTGTGTGCCTCCCACTGAGAGAAGGAGGTCAGAAAGTGGTGTGTATACACACTCATGTGCATACCTTCCTCCTGCAGTACCTGCAGAGATACCTCTATTCATACTCATCTCTGCAATGGTGCACAATAACGGCCAACTTCAATATATAGTTGTGCAATATGACCAGCAATAATTTCTCATCAAGTCTGCTTTAATAACATACTGTGTAAAGTTCTGGGGACCACATCTCCATGACATCTTCACATTGGAGGCAGATTAAAGAAGAGCCACCAAAATGGTGCAGGGTCTTAATGACACAGGGTATCAAAATAGACTCAAATAGCTTAATATGTACAGTTTGGAAGAAAGGAAGGAGAAGGGTGATATGATAGAAACATTTAAATATATTAAGGGATTTATTATAATTCAGGAGGGAAGTAGTCTTCAGAAAAAGGGAATAATAGAACAGGAGATCGTGATCTAAAGTGAGAGGGAAGAAAACTCAAAAGTAATGTGTTTTAAGTACTACTTTATGGAAAAGGTGCCAGACTCATGAAATAGTCTCTTAGCAGAAGTAGTAGGGACAAATACTGGGATGTATGTAAGTCTGTGCATTTCACTTGGATAGGGAAATAGGCAGAATGGATGGTCCAGATAGCTGTTTTCTGCTATTAAAATCTATGTTTCTATAAGACGGGGTGTCCAAGTGTTTTCAGTTTTGGGCCACATGATCAGAAATCCATATGTATAAGAGCCATATTAGTTTGTTTGTTGATAACTATGTTGATTTATAGCCTGCCAGCTATTCAATAATACTGTAAAATATCCTATATAATAATTTGTAAAAATGTGTGTAACGCCACAATCATGAGCAGTAGAGACTTCCAGTGACGAGGCCGATACAAAGCAGGGCGCTCCGAAGGAGCTTCCCGCTCTGTATCAGTCGCGTGCGGACAGTCTTTACTGAGCAAGACTGCATCGCGACCAGCTGGCACTGTATCAGCTGCGGTGCGGGCAGTCTCTACTGTGCATGACTGCCCCGCGTCTGGCTGCCAGTGGGACTATGGCCTGTGTAATGGGCTTTTCAACTAGTTGTGTATAAAATGCAAAATGTTGCCCCTCTTCAACTTATGGTAAGTGTGGGATGCATATTATAAATGAGGCAAAAACGTATGAAAAAAATTCCATTGCCACCGCTTCCCTCCCTTCCCGCCTACCCATATCCTCCTCCTCTGTAGTCCATCTGATTTACTCAGCCTGACAGGGTCCCAGAGGGGGCATGCTTGCATCTGCCGTCCATTTCCAGCATGGCCCTGTCAGGACCTCTACTTTGTAGCCAATGGGTAATGTCTTGCGAGGACTACAAGGTGTTCACAGGGCAATATCATAGATCCAATGCGAATAGCCTACTTGTCTTCTAGTTCATGTGTGTTGCTAAATAGGTAAAAAAAAGTTACATAGTTACATAGTAGTTTAGGTAGAAAAAAGACTTGCATCCATCAAGATCAACCCTTTTCCTATTCTTGTTTACCGCTGTTGAGAAGGCAAAAAAAACTTTATTTATGTTGGATGTACCCTGTTGGACACTCATGCTATAAGATGTTAACAAGACCAGTGTGAATGTAGATACCCCTTGGGTTGAAATACACAGTGGTAGCAATCATTATAAATAGAAATTAACGATTACTACAAACCACCTAGTACTGGGAAGTTTGGAGAAACATAGTATACAAGCTATCCAGTTTATGTAAAATTGCAGCATCTCTGAATTCTGTTTCTTTAATGGAGTCAGTCAATGATTGCCACCTGCTGGCTAAAGTAATATAAATTGTGAACCATTAATGTATTAATGAACTAGCAGATATCCACTATTTTGGTTTTTAAATACGTTTATTTTTTTATTTTTTATCTAACCCCAGCCTCTGTCACACTGTCTAGTTTCATTTTATTTCGTGCTAAGCAGAGCCAGATTTTCCAATAGGCAGAATAGGCAACTACCTAGAGCTCTAAATTTTGAGGAGCACCTCAGCTGTGCTGGCCACATCCACATTCTGAATTGTGAGTGTAGCCAAAGGAATATTAATGTCCTTGCAAATGTTTATATACCACTTAACAGGCTATTATTATACCCCTTAGATGCTATGAAGATCTCCAATATATGGTGGAGCAATGTGTTAGAGATCTCTCTTACAACCAAGGGGTTAAAGCTTTTTTGTTTTTTCTTGCTTGTAGTCAGGGCTTATGGCCATTAAAGGATAGAGAGCGATGAGATGTGGCGAAAACCTAGATGACTAAAACCTAGGCTCAGACATGACCCTGATTAGAGGCCAAAAGGGAAAATAGAATAGCTCCTGAATGATAAGAGCAGGGATTTTGTTTTTAGAGGCAGAGGATGCTGTTACTATTTCAAGTGAGTGGCCTGGATATAGATCAGGTTTGAGGCGTAGACAAAACAGTAGGATCCTAAAGTCAAAGGTAAATTGGAAGTTCTCAGAGGGCCTTACGCAAAAAGTACCAGGGTATATCAGTTGGCCAAAAGGAGTAGAGACTGTTCAGCATTGTGTCTTGGCATCATAATTTGGAATTGAGAGGAAAGGAATGACAGTGCTTGTGCAGAACTGATTGGTTGGATTATGCCAGGTAAATGGAGAAAATGTGCCAATAGTGTTGATTGTTGCTCAGAATGAATGTAGAGCAACACGATTGAAAGTATCTTAAAAGGTTACTGTCTGTTGGAAGAAGTGAAGAAGGTGGGTGGTGTTGAGGAGTCAGTAGTGCTGCACTCGAACAATAGTAGCACAAGCACCCAATGCTAGGTGTGTGGATGTTGACCTGTGTTATGTGTGTAGCAGACTGGAGCTTTGACTAAAAAGCAGTGGCAGGGATGATGATGACAGACGTTTCAGATTAACACCTTGCATGCAAAAGATATCTCCAACGCATTGTTTCTCACCCAGAGCTCGATTTAATAATCACCGGTATTAGTCGGTAGTTTTCAGGTCAGTCAGGTATTCCATTACCTGTGCTGTGACACACTACCAAACGGTAAAAATGCAATATGGGTGCTAAATTTACACCCATTGGAAGCAATGACAAAGTGCATTAAAATGCAATTGAATTACATGCGGTGGCTAGTAACACGCGTTGAGGGACTCACTTTTGTCGCCAAACATTACTGCCCCCAAAATTTGGAGCTGAATCCCCTAACGCCCTAAGCCCCATATCAGTACATCCAAAGTACCACAAATATGTGTGTAAAAATTAGAAAAATTAACCCTTTTAGTGCAAGTTCGGTATGCAATGCAATAAATTGCACAGCATTGCATACCCCACTGGCACTCAAAGGGTTAATTCCCCCAAAGCTAATACAATACAATTAACATTACACATTAACCCATAAATCTGATGTCCAGTGTGGTCTTCTGCACCCTGGTCTTCCTCTTCAATTGTTCTTCTGTAAGCTTCTATCTTCTCTTCTTCATCTATGCTCTTCTTTGGTCTCCTTCTTTGCCCCTGAAAAAAAAGTATTGTTTTTAAAATTAATTCTTGCATTAAAGCAACGTTGCCACCACCGTCGCTGCTGCCACCGTCGGCGACATCAGATAAAAAGATTAGCTTTTATATGGCCAGTCCCTGTTCAAAATGATTCCCATGCTCCCATTGGTTGGGATGTGGGGTTACAGAGGGTATGAAATGTGTCCTGCAGTAACCACACCTCCCAGCCAATCAGCTTCTAGCGTGTTGAAGCATCCCTCCAGCTAGAAGTTGATTGGCTGGGAGATGTGGTTACTGCAGGGCACATTCCCAGCCCTGGGTAATTCCAGTTGAAGGGAGCATGGGAAACATTTTGAACAGGCACCAGCCCAGAAGGTACAAGGATGGGGTATGTTTGGTCTTTTCTTCTGCCGCCGTCAGCGGCAGGGTAACTTCAGTTAGTTCATTTTAGTAACAATATTTTTTTTTCCAGGGCAACAATAAGTTTAACCCCTTAAGGGCTTGCCACAAGGCTGGAAGTTAAGGACCATGGGGCATTTTTTTCACTAATCTATTCAGGGCTTCCTGAATGGCATGCAGCCTCGCAGGGAGCCCTGAATTCCATAAATATCATGGGTCCTTAATGTAAGTTTCCCATGACATTTATGTACGTCGTGGGTCCTTAAGGGGTTAAAGAAGAAGAAAGAAGATGACAGATGAAGAAGGTGATGATAGAAGCTTAAACAAAAAGAATTAAAGGGATAGTAATACTTAAAACGTAAAAAATTATATGTTGTAGGGTTTATCCTCCTGAGTAAAACAAGGGTACTCCCACTGCTGAGAGATATTTTATTAAAAAATTAAAACAGCTCAAAGTTGAATTCTTTAGGTACAATATCACAGTGGCCTGAAAATTTACAGTCACACTGTTGCTACACCATCCAATGGACAGCTCTGGTCTGTAGACCATAAATCTCCATAGAATGGTGTAGCAACAGCGCCACTGTAAATTTTCTGGCCACTGTGATATTGCACCTAAAAAAATCAACTTTGAGCTGTTATCATTTTTAATAAAATATCTCTAAGCAGTGGGAGTACCCTTGTTTTACTCAGGGGGACAAACCCTACAACATATATTTTTTTACATTTTAAGTATTACTATTCCTTTAAAGTGGAAGACCAGGGTGCAGAAGACCCTGCTGGACATTAGAATTACAGATAAGTGTTACAGCTATGGGCGAAAGGATAGTGTTAGTATTGGTGCACTTTATTGTTAATATTAGGGGTAGTGTAGGGCCAAGGGGAGGGTTAGTGTTGGGAAGATGTCTGTGTTTTTTAGCTCATGCAAACTTGGTCAAACACTGAGCGTTAGATGGTTTCCTTTGATGTTCCCATTATTCACGTTATGTAGTATGAGTTATGGGAATAAAAAATACACAATGAACATTGGACCACAAGTCAGGTTCTGTGGCCCAACGCTCATCATAGTTCATGTTGGTAGGGCAATTGAATTCTGACGGTGCCACTGTGTGTGTTTACGTTCAGTGTTAATTTTTGCCCTACAGTGTGTTTTACTGGTGGTTATTGAATCAAGCCCCCAGGGAATTAACCTGATGATAAATATATCCCAAAATAATTCAAACCATATACACAGACACAGTTCCTGAGTGTATAAAAAGACAAGAGTACACCAAGTTCAACCCTTACCATGTTTTTCATTTTTGTAAAGCCAGAAGAAGGCAACTAAAACCCAATTGACACCTTATAAAATGTTGCCTGAAGAGGGAGAAAAATCCTTCTAGATTGTAGGTTTCATCCTACCTGTGTTTTGAAACAATTTTCACAATGTTCTACATTGTATCCAATCATTTTGTGAAATAGAATGTAGATGTTGTTTGTAATGTGTTTTATTTACTTGTTTAACCCCTTGACAAGCAATATGTTATGCACTCCTATGGTTCTTGAGGAGTTAAAATGTGTTTTTTTAATTATATTACATGCAAAGCCATTTAAATCAAATATCTTACACAGCAGACACCCAGTGCTATCTTGCATCCCTGAAATGAGGAGGTTTCATAGCACTGAAGAGAAGCCTAGCTTTGGCTGATACTGACCATAGCCATAGTAAGCCTGAAAATGGGTTAAGGAAACTATTACAATAGTGTCATTGTACCAAAACAAAGGAAGCCTCAGTTTTAGTGGGGCAATGACACATTTCAGTTACATTTAGTACTGGATCCCTCGTACCACAGTTATAAGCGATGCAAGCCATATTTACATCTCCTGGGCATCTGCCCTGCTATTATATGAGAGCCATGATGATACTATTTTTGTTACCATCATTCACTGAAACTGCCCCTGAATTTTCAGGTAAGGATTTATTATTTATATAGATTTTGAAACCCTTATAGCACTGTGTTAATTATTCTGCCAAATGTGTGCAATTTTATAGTTAAATTAAACCAAATATTATATAAATGGTTAATTTATTTCACTACATCATGTAAGAAATGTCTTTTAATAGAGTACATTTTATTTTTAAATAGCAATACTTAACCATTTGCTTTGCAATGTGTTGTGTTAACCATTATGATGCTAGAGCAATCTCCATCACATTTCTTTGTAATGTTTTGGAGACATCCCTAAAATTCAAAGGATTAACCCTTTGAGTGTCAGAGGGGTATCCAATGCATTGGATACACTTCTTGCACTCAAAGGGTTAACAAAAAGATTTGTTGTGTGCCTGCTGGGATTTAATGGTACAGTTTCATCTAAAATGAAACAGCCTCATATCCATTTAAATATCACGTATCATGTACACTGTAAAAAGTGTTTCTTTGTTATAAGTTTTCTAAAATCTTTCATAAAAGTACTCTTCCTATTAATGTGTAGGGTGTCTAGTATATATATTTGTTTGGAAGAATAGTAAAAAAAAAAAAAAAAAGATATTGAGGCGTGGTCTGGCAGCCATACTGAGTGGACACACGCTGAGAGAGCTCCCGGAGCCTGCAGAGAAAATCTCATACCATCCACTCAAAATCTGCCTTATAACCCCTTCCTATAACTGGATCCACTGTGTACTGATAGCCTGCCACCCAAAGAGAGGTCTGACGTGTCACCCCAGAGACCTGATCTTCATGCTGGCGGGGGCCTAGGCTGCGCAACAACGGCCTTGTGTGCTGTGATCAAAGGCCCCAAGGTTTCCTGCCACAAGTACACGATTCCCTGGGTGGCCTGACATCCTATATTGAACTTCGGAGTCAGTGACCAAGACTGCTCAGTGCCTGAGACTCCTAAGTGTGAGGAATAGTAAGCCTACTACTGACCTTCACCAACTCAGCTCCAGTAAACCCCAAGACTAGGCCCCAACTGTGACACCTTCAGTGGCCTCACTGCACCTACCCCATTTCCCTTTGCAGCGTGGCCACTGTGACATTGTGAGTAGCCCTGCCCGTGGCCTAAACATTAGCATGAGTTTTATTGCTGTGGAGCAATGTGACAGACTTATACACACACCACACACACTGCAAAAGAGGGACACCAGGGTGGGAAAGACAGACAGAGGGATATGGTCTCCAAGAGGGACTGTCCCACCTAAAGAGGGACACTGGAGGTATGACACTGATTTCTTTGTAATGCACAAGGGAGTGAAACATGTGACTGAGCAGCACTGGAGGGGACTGTTTCCCCAATAATTAACTACTCAGTTGTATTTGTTATCAGCATGCATTTGTCAAACCTGTTTTTGTTTTTTAAAGGACATTTGTAGTCCATATAGAAGAACTTTAACTTAACAACCCCCTGTGTTTTGGTCTTATTGATTATGTATCAAATAACCAATAAGCATATGAGTTTTGCCTTTGAGAAATATACTGTGCATATGCACTTAGGTAGACATTGTAATGACATAAGTATTTGTACCTGTGGATTTTTTGTGTGTTTTTTTAAATCTTTCTTTGATGTTTTAAACTTGTCTCAGCATAGGGAACTTAAGTAAAAGTTGCTTTTTAATATACAGAAGAGAGGGTTTCTTGTTATTTCAAAATTACTCATTGTCAGTAGAGGGCAGCTATCCATGACATGGTTTCACTGCCAGCAGATCTGCTCCCCTGGGCACAGACCTGCCAAGAGAAACAGGGCTGGATTGTGAGACGCAGCACAGCAATAGGGGAGCGGAACGGTTGTCTGAAAAAAGACCCCACCCCTCCTCTTTATTTATGTTGCCTTGAACAGAAGGTTTCCTATCCTGTGCAATGCAGTTCCCCACAGATCTGCTGTATCAGGGCAGAATGCCAGACTCACTGGGTCTTTGGTCGATGCACACATAAACCTGCAATTTGCCATAAGGAGCAACAATCTTCTAGTCTGCGATCCAGCCAAAGGAGCAGCTTGAAGGGATACAGTTTTCTGACCCACTGATTGGTTGATAGAAGCTGTTTGGAAACTGCACAAAGCAGCACGAGGCTTTTTTTTATTAATATTCTCCCACTGGATGAATCTTAGTAAACAAGATAATTGCCCTTTAAGGGGATAATATCATGCAGAGCAAGTATCTTCTAGGATCAATATGGAGGAGTATGGTACTAAATTATGACCACAGTGGCTAGTAAAGAATTGATGATATTCTGCATCTTATAATCTCCCTTCCCAGACTTTGGGCTTCTGGTTATGGCCTATAACCATTAAAAGGATAGTAATGTTTCATAATAAAAACCGCTCTAATTAATCATCATAGTATTTGGACTTTGGAGAGTGTTATTTCATTTCTGTCAGAGTTGTAGTTCCAGAGTAATTCAATGACAAAGTATCCCCCTCCCGCCCCTTTTACTGATGTAACACTGTTCAGCCTGAGCAGATGGGAGGTGCCCAGGTAGACTGCAGAGAGGGACAATCTTCAATTAAGATAAGGGAAAAACCTGAAAAGCTTGTCAAGGGGGGCAGGGATTTCATTGTTTTCATAGGAAGAAGATTGTCCCCTGCTGTTATCTGTCTGGTCTATGGACTGCATTCCACATCTGAGAAGAGATTGCTTACACTAGGTAAAAGGAGCGGGAGGGGAAACTTTGCTTGTGAATATCTCATAAACCATAAAGGTTTGAGAGATAAGACATATCATTCTTCATGTTTTTTTAATGCCTACAAAATAAAATAAAGTTAAAACGAAGTATTACTATCCCTTTAAGAGCATCCATAAAAAGCACCCAAAAAGGTCTGTACTAACACAATCTGAAAAAAATGAAACAAAAATAGTAGTCCTGTTCCTGGAATTTCCCGACTGATAAATAACTTGGTGTAGCAGCAAAAATGCCAAAAAAGAGAAAAATAAATAATGCCTTGAAATAAAATTTACCATAGTTCAATTTGCAAGTAACGCTGATGAAGCAGGCCAGGAGAGACATCTTCTGGCAAACAGAGAAACTGCTGGTCAGAACAGAAGACCCAGACAGCCTAAGATGACATCAGAGAGAACAGAGAGCTTGGTCAGTATAGCTGCTGACTTAAAAGATGTAAGTAATCAGACAGGATAGCACAAAAGAGTGAAAATGCTCCAAGTGCAGTATTAGGTATTAGTTCTCAAAGAAAAAGTCAATCAGGTGAGTTAAAACTCTCAAATAAATGTAATATAATAGACTATTAACAATTAGTATAGTAAATGAAACAGTTTATAAAATGTATGTAATAATAACACAAAAAGCCCATAGTAATTGTTGCAAAAATTGAATGAAAGTATAAGTAGATGAATAGAAATATACAAATACCTTAAAATAAGTAAATAAAAAAAATGAAAATCAGATAAACTAACTGATTATAAAAAAAAATGGGTAACCAGAGGATTTACTCAAGCTGTCTGGAGAACACTAAAGAGTATTGTCTTTATCAGTAACATAGTAATTTAGGTTGAAAAAAGACTTGCGTCCATCTAGTTCAACCCTTTTCCTATTCCTGTTTACCATCGTTGATCCAAAAGAAGGCAAAAAAACCCTCACTATAGCAATTTCAAATTCTGCCTTGAATGGGGGGAAAAAATTCCTTCTTGATTCCAAATGGCAATCAGATTTCTCCTTGGATCAACAAGCACTAACTAAATATTAATCCCAACACTAACGTACATAGCCCTCTATGTTATGCTCTTTTAAATAAGTATCCAGGCCCCTTGTAAAGGCATCTAATGTATTCAATAGCACCACCTCCTCAGGCAGTGAATTCCATACCGTTATTGTCCTTACTGTAAAGAAACCCTTCCGCTGTTGTAGATTAAATCTCCTATCCTCAAGTCTAAGCGGGTGGCCTCTTGTCCTGTGTACTGTTCTGTTAATGAACAGGTCTTTGGAGAGCCCTTTGTATGGGCCCTGAACACATTTATATAATGTTATCATATCCCCTCTAAGACACCATTTCTCTAGTGTGTACAAGTTTAACTTTTCTAGCCTTTCATAACTACTCACAGTGAGATGACAAATCCAAGGAGTATCGCTACCCTCCTCCTATATCATATGTGCTTACTTGAATTCAATGGCCAACTAGTCCTTTGAGACAAATATTTCACATATGAGAGATTTCCTACCATTTTACACATTTACTTGCAACCTTTCTTTTTTTAAACACATTCATCTGAATATACAGAGGCCACCGATATTTCTTTGCCACCCTCTTCTTTCTTCTGTGGATTTAACTGCTTATACACATGTCGTGCTCTCTGTGTTGTAGTCATTACAGTCTCTACGCTTTTCAAAGTGTACCCTCATCATCAGGAGTGGACAACACTCCTCCCACTTCCACTTGAAAAATATATATTTTAGCATTTAACCAGCTGAATAAAATGAGGATACACTCACTACCGAGAGATGATTTGTTAAAATGTTATTGCAATGTAAACTTGCATGTTTTGAGTGCTGTACCTCCTTAGCCTGAAATGTTACAGTGGCACAGTTACTGTACCATCATGTGACAGTTTATGGTCAGCTGATCATAGATATCAATTGTCTGCTGCAGCAACAAACAAATACAGCATGTTGTCATTTGAGAAAGTTAGGGAACCTCTCGATGTAGGCTAATGGATGTCTCTAATCCCACTTACCCCATTCTCTTCCTATCCATCTCTCATGCTCTTGCCTCATTGGCAGTGTCTCCTTCCCCTCTTTCCTGCTTCCCAGATCCATTTCCCCATGAAGTCAGCTCTTCTTCATAGTGTTCTCCCCTTTCGTCACTGGACCTTCCTTCCCTAACCCCTTGGCCCCTTTACACATCAATGTCTTCCTCTACCCCCTCCCCCTCACTGCAACACTCTCTTTTTAATGAGCTACCCTATCTCTCTTGATTTGAATTGCCCTAAATGTTTTGTATGTCCTCCAAATCAACCTACAAACTGAAATGAGGATGTTTCTCTCATCTGTGCTTGTAAGCACTGTGGACTAGTCTGAAGTTTCTGCACCCTGACACAATATGAGGCAGCCTCCTTTTCCTTTAGCAGGAGGTACGGCTGACAATGGTGGGGTCAAGCTGTAGTCGACCCCTTGCAGTATCCAGATATTTGAGAGGGCACAGTCTGGACTATAACTGTGACTTTGAACTGTTCTCACACAGGGGATCCACCTATGTGGAGCCCCAAGATTACCCAGCATTTGTTGTACTTTTGAAATTGCTCCTGATGGGTTGCTTATTTCTGGTACCTTGCTGTTGTTCTTCTGAATAAAGAAATTGCCTTGCTCATCTCTCTCTAGCTAGTATGTCTTTCCATTTCAAGGCACACTGTGCTGTGAAAGAATCTAGCAAGAGTACACACTGGCATATCTCCCTAGTGTCCCTCTTTAGGAGGGACAGTCCCTCTTTTAGATCCAAATCCTTCTGTCCCTCTTTCCCACCCCATGTCCCTCTTTTTAGGAGATCAGACTGTGTGGAGTGTATCATTTTGCTCTACTGCAATAAAGTTCACGTTAATGTTTGTTTAAAAATCAGTTTATGTGTTTATAAATTAGTCTGTGTAAATAAAATACTTTGGTCATGTTAGAAGTAATTTATTAGGATACACAAGGAGGCATCAATCCTATATAATAATTCGGTAAAGTTTGTCAGAAGCCGTCATGCTCAGTAGAGACTGCCCGAAAGCACAGAATGCTGGGAGGTGCGTTCGGGCAGTCTCTACTGCGCATGACTGGCTGATGGTGTTGATAATTTCTTAACCCCTTAAGGACTGGCGACAGAGCGGACGGCAGTTAAAGACCATGAACCGAATGGTGTGCAGCAGCTCGGGGAGCTCTGAATTCTTCCACAGTAACCCAGCCCTGCAGAGCATTCCTCCACTCACACCCAGCCCTCCAGGGCATTCCTCCACTCTCACCCAGCTCTGCAGAGTATTCCTCCACCCTCACCCAACCCTGCAGATCATTCCTCCATCTTCACCCAGCTCCACAGATCATTCCTCCACCCTCACCAGCCCCTCAGAGCATTCCTCCAACCTCACCCAGCCCCGCAGGGCATTCCTCCACCCTCACCCAGCTCTGCAGAGCATTCCTCCACACTCACCCAGCCCCTCAGAGCATTTCTCCACACTCACCCAACCCTGCAGAGCATTCCTCCATCTTCACCCAGCTCCACAGATCATTCCTCCACCCTGACCCAGCCCCGCAGAGCATTCCTCCATCCTCTCCCAGCTCCACAGAGTATTCCTCCACCCTCACCCAGCCCTGCAGAGCGGCCGGCAGTTAAGGACCACAAGGCTTTTTTTTTTTTTCTTTTCAGGAATCGATTCAGGGCCCCCGAGCAGTGTGCAGCCACAGCCCTGAATTCCAAAACGTGCCAGGACCGTCATAGGTCATTATGGCAAGTTCTCCCATGACGGTCCTGGCATGTCATGGTTCCTTAAGGGGTTAAAATACGTGCCAAGGTCTTAGCCTGTGAATGAAGGGAAGAGGTATAGGTGCAGGGAGGTAAGGAGAGAGGTAACAATTGAGAGGAGATATTGTGGGTTGGAGGGGAAAGTAGATCATGGAGGAAAAGTAAAGTTGTAAAGTAAAGGTGTACTTCTGCGGTAGTAAACATGCAGCAGCGAGCAGTATGTTTGTCCAATGCAGTCATGCTCAGTTCAGATGGCCTGAATGCACCTCCCAGCATTCTGTGCACCTCCCGACATTCCTATACCTCCCAACACTCCTACACCTCCCAGCATTCCTACACTTCCCAGTATTCTTACACCTCCCAGCATTCCTACACTTCCCAGTATTCTTACACCTCCCAGCATTCTGTGCATTCAGGCAGTCAGTACTGCGCATGACTGCATCGAACAAATACATCTGGCATTTTATATTATTTGATGGTTCTTCATGTACGTTTTAAACTTTATTTTACCTTAATTTACTTTATATTATGATCTTACGTCTACTTTACTGTTTATATTTTTAATTCTTTATTTTGAGGAAAAAAAATGTTTTTCTATTAACATAAATTACATTAAAATAAACCACATAATGTATTAACACTCTGAAAATGTCTTTATGCACTTTGGCCCGTATACACGGGTTTTTTTCACTAGTAGGTCATAAAGTAGCCTAAAAATTCTCTGTAATGCCCTGCCCACTAGCCCCTCCCACAGCAACACTCCCAGAAAACACAAATGTCCCTCTCTGGCAATTTGAAATGTTGGGAGGTATGCACTGGGGACGTTTCTTTTAGCACAGAGAGTGAAACATTTGGCCTATAAGAGAACTACTTGACATAACTTGGAATTAGCATAAAGTGCAACATAATTCCACTAAGACATGTTCATCTCTCAAAGTCATTTTATTTTACACAAAAAATGTCTAATATAACACATAAGCAGATTTTTATTCTCTATAAAATAAACAATACAAGCAGTAAACATTTATTACAAGAATTTTTTATATTTTATAGGGCTTCCCTGCTGAGTATACCCACAAGGGTATTCTAATTGTACAGCGTTGAGGAATTAGTTGGTTCTATATAAATAAATAATAATAATAATATTCCCTATTTTTATTAAACAGTAATTTTCTGCTCTAGTCACAAGGCATTGCTGCTTGTCTGGCTTACTATGGGGACTACAGTCAGTGGCTCATACACTCTCACAGAATGCAGAGTGCAGTATAAACATATAGTACACTATATGGCACTGACTTATTATAAAAAAGTTGGAGTTGTTATAAACTTTTGCATTATAAACAGATAACTATTTTAGCACACTATATGGCACTGACGCATTTTAAAAAAGTTTGAGTTGTTATAAACTTTTGAATATAAATCTCCCAGCAGTGGTAGTACCTTTATTTTAATCAGCAGGAAAAGTACTAGAACATATTTGTTTCATAATAAAAGTTTATTGCTCCTTTAAGGTGACAGGTACACTTTCAAATGCACAGATGTGATATATTGTACAAAAAAATGTTTGTCTAAATCTGCCTGATATGATTAAAGGGATAGTAATACTTCGTTTTATCTTTATTTTATTTTGTAGGCATTAAAAAAACATGAAGAACGATATAAGTCTTATCTCTCAAATCTTTATGGTTTAAGAGATATTCACAAGCAAAGTACCCCCCCCCCATTCATAAAGGTTTGAGAGATAAGACTTATATCGTTCTTCATGTTTTTTTAATGCCTACAAAATAAAATAAAGTTAAAACGAAGTATTACTATCCCTTTAAGTCTTCTAATACTTTCCATACTCTAGGATACCTACAAAAGGTGCTGAAGAGCCACACGTCCCATGCTTGTGATGGAGATCAAGTTACTGTTTCTTGCCCACATAAGACATCCATAAGTATCCTCTCTGCTTTCTATGGAAGACGGATCTCCAGTCAGAACCTCTGTCCATCAAAGCTTGGAGATTTGGAGGAAAACATTTTCTGTAGCTCCCCCACCGCTCACCAGGTACAGTTGGCTATGTGCATGATTTGACCATAACAGAATAATATGAAGAAGGGTTTGAATGGTAACACGACTTTCATTATATCTATTTCTGTTTGTAGAGTTTTAGCAGGTTATGAGCAGTTTTACATAGTAACAATGTTTATGAGGCTGAAAAAGACACAAGTCCACTAATTTCAGCCCACCATTGTTGATCCAGAGAAAGACACACACAAAAAAAAAAAGAAAGAAAGAAAGCAATTGAAGCCATTTCTAATTAAGCCAAAGTGGGTGGATAAAAATTCCTTCCTGAGTCCAAATGACATTCTGATATTTTAAACTGTGATTGTCAGAAGTCAGGTTATTCAAGCACACCTTAATCTGGACAGATACTGCTAAAGGTGTGCTTGGACTCACTGAAATATAACAGAGGGGAAAAATATTTTTGTAACTTAACACCATGAACTTCTTTACTATGGGTTAATCAAGAGGACTGAAATGGCTATAAGACCAGCAGAGCCCACTCCATATTTTACACTCTGTGTACAAGTATCACACTGGGTATAGGTCTAGGACTTAAACAGTAGGTCTAAATTTTATGAGATGGGATAACGGTTAACGACTAGCACATGGAGCCTGAAACATGTAAGGTTCTTTTTTCAGAGACTTTGTTCTAGTTCCTCTTTTGTCTTCAGGTATTATGTATTACAGGAATATGTTTGCTCTAAAGTAAGCTATCTACTCTCAGTTTAAGAGCAGTCACCCATGGACACCAATTTATCTTCTTCACCCCCATTCGCATTGTGGAGCTTCTGCCTGTTTGTGTGTCATATGCAAGCCAGAGAATGCTGGACATCTGTTTGCATGGGAGAAAATAATTTAAGTGCATATTTATTTAATAGGGATTTGTTCAAATCAAAACTGATCCCTGAGCCCCTACGAACATTCCATTTATTATCTGATTGAAGAGGTTATATGCATGATCATTCTTTATTACTTTTTTAGATACATGCAAATGGTTTGAAATATTCCAGCTATTTGCCATTTTCAAGCAAACCATAGACAGTAAATCCATTGTCTATGGTCTTCATACCATATGACATTTGGTGTGCAAAATACCACCGCCAGCCATCCCTAGGGCTTTGGTATTGAACTATAATTTTAAGCAGTGTATGTCTTTAGTGTCCTGGCCCCCACAGAATGTATTTGGTTGCCATATGAGTCAATAGGTTTATAGACCTAAGTCTACCACTAGATTCTCTCCTGTTTTTTGGGTGTTAGTCGAATACAGAACATACATCACTGAGACAGCACCTTACCTTGTTCTTTTAAAGTTTGAGTGCCTACATTACTCCTCATGCCCTAAATATTGGAGTAAGACTTCCACTAACTAGTTTTAATGATGCAGGTGGTCTGTACTTAATAATAATAATAATTCTTTATTTATATAGTGCACACAGATTACGCAGCGCTTTACACTCATATTGGTCCCTGTCCCCATCGGGGCTCACAATCTAAATTCACCTATCAGTATGTTTTTGGAGTGTGGGAGGAAACCGGAGTACCCGCAGGAAACCCACGCAAACACAGTGAGAACATACAAACTCATTGCATATGTTGTCCTTGGTGGGATTTGAACCCAGGACCCCAGAGCTGCAAGGCAACAATGCTAACCACTGAGCCACCATGCTGCCTAGAATTCTTCACCCCGCAGCAGCCCACCGCAGACTAATCTCTTAAAATGAATCGTTAAAAAAGCAGTACCTTCAAATAAATCCCAAACTTACATAGGGATACATATACATATTGATACACACATATTGTTTCACCTTCAGGGTGATTGATTATAACACACACAAACATAATTTAGCTCAAACCCTGCAACCACATTAGATAGTGCTGGGAGCTATTGGAGTCCATTAGGCCCCACCATTATTATTTATTTTTAATCCCCCATTTGAATGTGGTAGGGAGAAAGAGAAATAGCTGTGACACCCTCCCAAGTTCAGGGTTACCCTTGCCAGTATTTTTTAAAAATATTTTTATCTAAAAAATGCTTTTATTTTAAACCACAGGAACACTATGAAATACTGTGGATTGCATAGTGCACTGGTAAACAAAACATTAACTCTCCCCTGAGGCCTTCACAAGCCATGGGGAAAAATCAGAACTATAGGAGACTTCCAAAGCATGTGGGGGAACTAAACACAGTTTGGGTGAGCATTTTACTGTGGTAGAGTCTCTTAAAAGTACTATAGGGTAATGTTAATATCCCCTCCATAATACTTTTGAATGTACAAAATACAAGGAATTGATATAATGATGTGAGGTGACACATCTCATCAAAAAAAGATTTGCCACAATTGTTTAATTTCAGGAGAGGTTTCAGTGTCTTGCCTGACACTATATACTGTGGAAGAACAAATAAAGTATCAAGAGATATTGTCTTTGGCCATAAGGTGGCAAAACTGCATTAATTATGGCATTCAACAAAGTCCAATAATGTGTAATTTCCTCATATCACACCATAAACTGGGAGAAATGTCACCCAAGTCCTATTTAATCTGTCTATAATTTGTACCAGCCATTATTACGTAACATGAATAGTTTATGAGAAATTGTCTTTTTGTGATACATCTAATGTGCGTATTACTATCTGATTATCTTTTGTGATGTATGTCTCACAATGTTTTAAAGTTTAATATTCTCTCATACCACCACTGTTGATATACCAGATAAACCAGACTTTTAACTCCATCATGGCACCAACATCCCAGGACCATTGCCTGGGAGACTCAACTAGGAACAAACCTGCAATACAAACTTGCAGGCTGTATAGGAATGGTGTCCTACCCAGGGTGCAGTCTCTTGTAGCCCACTAGGATATATCCTCTCTGTGAAATGCACTAAAGCATATCATACTGATCCTGCCATAACAACAGTCCAGCCATGAAATGCCAGGCAATACCTCTCTGAACAAGAGAAGCAGCCAACCCTCATTGGGCCTCATCAGTGAGGTGAATCTGATCTCTCTAAGCACTGTGAGCAAGGGGTCCAATGCTGGATTCCACTATTACCCTTGGGGTGACTAATCCCAAGGATAATATGCATATGTAGATTGGGAGTCAGAGATGCTCAACTAGGAATGATCCTGCAATACAAATTTACAGGCTCAATAAGAATGATGTCCTACCCAGGGTGCAGTCTCTTGTAGCACACTAGTGCCTTTCACAGAGAAGAAATATCCTAAAGCATATCATACTGGTCCTGCCATAACAGCAGTCCAGCAACGAAATGCCAGGCAATTCCTCTCTGAACAAGAGAAGCAGCCATCCCCAGACATACATTTCAGTCTTGTCGGGCCTCATTAGTGAGGCCCAACAAGAGCAAGGGGTCCAATGCTGGATTCCACTATTACCCTCGGGGTGACTAATCCCAAGGATAATATGCATATGTAGATTGGGAGTCAGAGACACTCAACTAGGAAAGACAGAAGTATGTTTTTTTTAACCACTTAGGGCTTAATTGGAGATGGATTCATGAGGGTTGTTTACCTTCCTATGGATCAACAAGTGGGAAAAGCTTAACTTGATGAGCACATGCATTTTTAAGCCTCATGAGTAAGACCTTCTATGTTTTATTTCCCTATCCAGAAACTTTATGATGAATGCCAGGATCAAAGGTCCTGCCAGTTCTCTGTCAACAGTCGAATTTTTGGATCAGATCCATGCCCTAATACCTATAAGTACCTGCTGGTGTCATACAAGTGTAAGCCAGGTAAGTTTTCATGCTGCAGGCATATTCTGTTAATGGAATCAATACAGTTGTGACCTTCTGGGAAGTAGGTCATTCTAAGTCAAGATAGACAACCTTTGGCTCTCTGGCTGTTGGAAACCACAACTCTCATGATTTCCAACTAGCCAAAGATCTAGGTAGGAGAGATAGGAGTTGTAGATCGCCTACCCCTGTTCTATGTTAAAATTAACTAATGGTCTGATAAATAATTATTCTACTTTTTGGGTCCTAGTGATGATATGATCTTTAGGTCTAGATGCAGCAGTTCAGTCTACTAGGAGTCTTGTGTGTATTCTTACCAGTGTTTGTCAAAGTAACTTCATGTGTTATAAATCTTATTTAAAGAGAAGAATGCATTGCCTAACCAATTTTTGCTTGCTACAAATGCGTTGAGCCTTCTGCTGTTTTGTGTACATAAAAATTCAATCTAGTTTTCATACTACTAATAGATGTTTTTGTGTCATATCTTTTCGGTGCCAATAAGACACCTTCTTAAGGACATTATTCCCTTCTTCTGATTATTTTAATGTTATTTTAGTTCATACTGTTTGATTTACATAGAGGGAAAAGTAGAGTAATCATTTGCATCTGGTCCATAACTGAGCACCACAAATTTTGTACATGGGCAGAGGAAGCATCATTTTGTTTTTTAATTTATTTCCCCATTTTACATTCATCTCTACTTTTTTAGTGGTTGGATGTGACTATGGGTGTGTAGTATATTGCTTCCTAGGGGTTGACTAGGGGTAAATAACAAATTGCTTTATGGGGGTGGGCTAAAGATGTGTAACACATTGTTTTGTTTGGTGAAAATATGCGAATAATAACAAGCAAGTGAGTACTCTGGGAGACTTGAAGAGTGACTATATATATATTCAGTAATGTGCAAAGATTTTAGGTAGGGATGAAAAAACGCATAGTGTGTGAATACAATCATTAACTGAAACAGAAACAACTATGTAGGAGGAATAAAACTGGGTGAGGAACAGCCAAACTCAGCTAACAAGGTGAGGTTGCTAAAGATAGTTTAATCTCAAAAGTCATACAGCATGGCAAGACTGAGCTCAGCAACAAGGCACAAGGTAGTTATACTGCATCAGCAAGGTCTCTTCCAGGCAGAAATTTCAAGGCAGACAGGGGTTTCCAAATGTGCTGTCCAAGATCTTTTGAAGAGGCACAAAGAAACGAGCAACACTGAAGACCATAGACGCTGTGATCGGCCAAGCAAACTTAGTGCAGCATTTGAAAGACACATCATGCCTACTTCAGTCCCAACAGTGCCATCAGCTTAGAAGTGACAGAAAACAGTGGGACCCTGGTACACCTATCTACTGTCCGGAGAAGTCTGGTCAGAACTGGTCTTCATAAAGACTTGTGGCCAAAAAGCCATACCTCCAATGTGGAAACAAGGCCAAGCGACTCAACTGTGCATGAAAACACAGAAACTGGGGTGCAGAAACATTGCAGCAGGTGTTCTGGACTGATGAGTCAAAATTTGAAATATTTGGCTGTAGTAGAAGGCAGTTTGTTTGCCAAAGGGCTGGAGAGTGATACAAGAACAAGTGTCTGCAGGCAACAGTGAAGCATGGTGGAGGTTCCTTGCAAGTCTGGGACTGCATTTCTGCCAGTGGAGTTGGGATTTGGTCAGAATGAATGGTCTCAGCAATGCTGAGAGGTACAGGCAGATACTTATCCATCCTGCAGTATCATCAGGGAGGCCTCTGATTGGCCACAAATATATCCTGTAGCATGACAATACAGCCAAAGTCATTAAGAACGATCTTCAGTTTAAAGAAGAACAAGGAGTCCTTGAAATGATGGTATGGCTCCCACAATGCCCTGATCTTGTTATTATCAAGTCTATCTGGGATTACATGAAGAGAGAGAAGCAACTGTGTCTTCCTAAATCCAAAGAAGAACTGTGGTTAGTTCTCCAAGATGTTTGGAATAATTTACCTGCTGAGTTCATTAACAAATTGAGTGCAAGTGTACCTAGAAGAATTGATGCTGTTTTGAAGGCAAAGGGTGGTCACACCAAATATTGATTTGATTTAGATTTTTCTGTTCGCTCACTTTGCATTTTGTTAATTGATAAATATAAACTATTAGCATGTCTATTTTGAAAACATTCTTACTTTACAGCATTTGTTTACACCTGTCTAAAACATTATATATATAAAGATAGAAAAACAAGTAAGCACTCACAAGAATTTTTTGAAAACCTTTACTTGAAAAATGTCAATGTTTCAATGTGCAAATCACATTTTCATCAGGACCACAAATATATATATATATATATATAAATATGCTGTCTCTATCTACAACCAGGGTTACCCCAGGCTGAGTACATTTATACATTCATACAAATGGGACATGCACCATTATAGTCTATTATCATTATTTGGTTTTGCTGATGTGTGTGCCACAGTCATATATTTTGTTACATATATATATACACATGGCTTAAAAGTTGAAGTCCTTTGCTACTAGCCAGACCTGAAAAGTTACTCGCCACTGCAAGTCAAAACATACCTACCAGGGCTGAATTTCTACTCACCAGGGCTAAATTTTCACTCGCCATTGGCTAGTGGCGAGTGGAAATTTTGAGCCCTGATATATATATTTAACCCTTTGAGTGGCAGAGGGGTACAAAAGCAATGTGTTGCGTACCCCTCTGGCACTCAAAGGGATATATATATATATATATATATATATGTGTGTGTGTGTGTGTGTGTGCATACATAATGTGGCGGTCAGGAATGTTGTAAATACAAAGCCACTTATTATGTGTCAAACACAAAGAGGAATAATAGGGGTCATTCTGGAGCAAATGAGAAGCACCTTAGGGGACAAATAAAAAGTTCTAGTAATTTGAAGGGGACTTATTTGAATTATAGAGAGGTCTCCAACACATTCCTGGGCATTGCGAATTTGGGATATTTTTATTTTCCCCTACAAAGAGTTCATTTGATGCACAATTCATCCAGTTCTTCTTAGTACATCAGCTTTGACTTCTGTCCTTCCTCACTCACTTGGATGCTAAATACATTGCCTAATAAATCAAAGGAATAGGTTGGATAAGTCTCTAACATCCAATGGGTTAAACAATTTGCGGCTTGCTCATGCTACTGGAACCTTTCTGACTTTCACTTGACCTCTATTCTGCCCTTCTCTGTTGCCAAAGCACCACCTAAGTGGGCAAACCAGGAGAGGGTTACCAGTTGCACAGAAACCATGTTTGCTCTCTTACTAACCTTATCACATTAGTCACAGACAAAGCTTTAGCAAACTAATAATATTTGCTGCTGTTTTGTGTATGTCTCCAGGGGTGGAAAATCATTAACCTAGTAGTTGTTGTTGGACTGCAGTTCCCATCATTCTTAGCTGATTATGTGTCAGATTCTATTGCAGGAGATAAATGTTAACTTCAGTTTTTTCCAATATTTTCCTATTGAAGTCTATGGGGTAAACTGGAGATAAAAGCACTGATAAAATTAGCACCTGTAATAGAATCTAGCCCCAGAAGACCAATGAAGCCTGATGAGGAAGATGGGAATTATAGTCCAACAATAGCTGAAGGGCTGCAGGTTGTCATCCCTGGTCTATAAACTACAGTAGTTGTTGGATGAAAAATGACACAAATAGAATTCTAGGTAATATTACTTATCAGGTGTTTTGGGAAAATCTATGTACGTGTGTGTGTGTGTTTTTTCATGTGTGTGTCAAAAAAGACTATATTTAATATCTCAATAATCTGGATTAAACAAAATGAACACCCCTGCATCTGGGGTTTCCCAGCTAGAATTTAAGGATTTTCCTGCATGAGCGCAGCGGGGTCAGAGAAAATTAATAACCCTCTGATTAACTCATCTGCGCTTAATCAAGGATTTCCTAAAATCCTGGCCTGTGGGTAGGTAATCCTTGAAGACCAAACTTGGGCACCCTTGCCAAAGTGGTGTAACAAAGTAAATATTAATATGTCATCTGTATTTCCAGATAATTATAGGGTAAGGAGCATATGTGAGAATGAACATCTCAACCTGACATGCAAGAATAACTCACTGCTATCAATATATTCTGCTAGTTTTGGGAGAACATTAACAGGGAATCTGGAGTGTGACATGGAGAACAGGACTAGACTGGAATACGGTAGGTGTCTGTGGTAATGGGAGAGGAGAGGCATGCTTCCTGCCTCCCTAGTTCACTCCGGTATCCTTTTAAAAGGTCGCAATCAAAACAGTGTGCGATCAAATTACAGAGTAACCATGTTGCCATAATAAAAATGGCGATATGAGAATCTCGCCCTGCATAAAAGTGCAAGATTCTCATGTCACCTCTGTAAAAGTTGCTACCTTAAATTTAGTGGCCGCAGCACCCATGCAGCATGCAAATGCATATAACGAGCAGTGTACTTCAACTCTCATCATCCTTACCTTGCCTGGTGGTTTGATTGCACTTCACAACTGTCCTGAACATAGCTTTGGTTGAGCGCTAGAGGAGCTGTGAATAAGAGCTGCTCGGCTCTCTCCCCTGCTTTGCATGCAGAATGACAGGGCGGAGCTGAGCAGGGAGACAGAGCAGGGCAGCACTCATTCATGACTCTCCTGTTTTGCATGCAGCTGCAACCTTTTAAAAGTAAACCGTTCACTCCTACTAAGGGGCAAAAATAATTCTTGCTAACCTTTTGAGATCACAATGTGCAAAGTACTGCACACCACTATGGCACTCAAAGGGATAAAGTGCATTATGAATACTATTACTGATCCATAAAGGAACCATATTTTCAAAACCATTTCTTAAAAATGAGCATAGATTAGCAGTTGTATAAGGTAAGTTCATATCTTTCTTCTGTCTGAGTGGGATTATTGAAGATCAAAATGACAAAAGGGCAAAAGGAAATAAATACCAGAAAAGTAGGGGTGGGTGAAAGCTGTTGCCGTGTTCCCACGGGAAACTTTGCGAAGACCACGTTATTAGCCGCTTTTTCATGGGAAAATCCGCTTTAAAACTAGCGGTTAAAATTTTTGCATTTTTCGCCCATTGGCCAAAATTTTCGCCATTTTTTTTCAATGGCTAGAAAGTTTCCGCCCATTGATTTACGTTGTTTTCGCACTTCCGCTATAAAAACTTGACATTTTCACTGAAGGCAGACACAATAGAAACAGCTACAGAGTGAGATAGATGTGCTGTGCTGTTCTCTTGTGATATTTTGTAAAAATCGAGGCAGGAGAGGCTCATAGTGACTCCTATCACTATGAGCAGGGTAAAAAATAATCAATGTAGGAGCTGGAAGGACCATTATGTGCCCACTGAGTCTGAGGAGGAAGGGACCATTACTGTATCAATGCTGTCCAGTCCCCCTAAATCACCCCATGGGATCATGGGGAATTTAATGGGAAGGGAGGGAGAAAAGGGAATGGGAAGGAAGGGAGAAAAGGGCAGTACTAGTGAGAACAGGACAGGTCAGCTGCCTGTGCCTGCTGCAAGAGATGCTGCCCTTGCTGCCAGTGCCCTTCATTGCTGTACCTGCAGCCACTGGTGTTGTACCTGCTGTCAGATGTGCTGCCACTAGTGTTGAACCTGCTGCCAGTGCTGAACCTGCTGCTAGTGCTGAACCTGCTGCCACCAATACTTTGCCTGCTGCTAGTGTTTCTTGTAGTACTCAGTGGGGGAGGGAGAAAATTATGCCATGTGTGACAGCAGGGGACCCTCTGTCACATTGATCGTCACCTCCTCCAAGCAGCAGTGAGATGTCTGGAATAGAGCGGCAGCATGTAGGGACTAATGGTGGTGGTGGAGAAGCTGGGGTGGAAGAGACATTGATGGCCTTTTTAGCAGAAACTGAGAAGGAATGGGAGACAGGGATGAGGATGGGCATCACCACCACCACTAGCAGTCAGCTTTTGAAATTAGCGGAAATTGCAACTGCTCTAACTTCTGCTGCTGCTGAGATGAAAGGGCAGCAGGGTGCTGGGGAGCAGGCTAGTGTGCCACAGACCACCATGGACACAGTGGGAGTGGGGTCAACAAGTAATGCAGGACTTGGACAGGTTCCACTTGTCAGCAGTAGCAATACTCCTCCTGATCCTAGTTGCAGTGCTAAATCTGAGGCAGTAGCAGCAACATTATCCGCTGCCACAGAAAGTGAAGGGGAATGTGGAAGACAAGAAGAAAGAGGCAATTCTTCTCCACCTGTTCCCTATCCCTCCCCCCAGAAGTCATGGGTGTGGGACTATCATTCTCTTCCAGCAGGCACAGTGCAGTCATCATCAACAATGGCACAGTGCAAAATTTATGACAAGTTAGTGAGAAGGGGAAAGGAGGGAACACACCTTGGCACAACTGCCCTGATATTACACATGAAACACAGACACCATGACATTTACTCCAAACATGTTAAAGCCAAACAACCATTACATAAATCTAACACAGCTGTTACTGTACCCCCTGACTCTCCAGAAAAGTGGAGATCAAAGAGGAGGAAGAATAGAGAAACCCAGACAGACACTGGAAGTTTCCTGACAAGCGAAACAACTAGCTCGCCATCAACATCACCTTCTTCCTCTGGGGTAACAAGTACATCTCTTGCCAATCTTGCTCATTCATTGTTACCTCCCCCGACAAATGATAACCACTCTGTTAATGTTAGGATATGGCAGTTCATCTCTACCCATTGCACACTGTGTGGTGCACTGACCACAAATCCCAGTGTGGTGAAGGAGAATTGATACCAGGTCATCAGGTGGCATCTGAGGAGATTCCATCCCACCGAATATGCTAGGATTCTGGCAGGGAGGGTTCTTCATTACTATTACACTGTCAGCAAGTTGTCATGTGTCCTTAGTGGGGTCTGGACAAGGGGTACAGTGACAGCGGTAGTACTTGGTTTCGGGTGTCATGGTGTTTGGATACAGTTGTGCCCCCAGATGTTACTTACCACACACACTGTGCACATTGCAGTTGCTGATAGAAGCCACAGTTCCTGTTCTCAAGGGAAAAATATATATTCTAATAACACACCCATGATGATTTTGGAGGAGGGGCAGGTGGAGATGATTTAATGGTCAACTTGTTCTTTTCTCCACATATACTGGGGGCTACTTATTCTTCTGCTACTTCCTCAGGCTCATCACTGGAGCCAGTCGTGGCAAGTGGAACCTTCATCATTCATCTTCCATGTTACTGCTATTGTTGATCCCATTCCCTTTCAGCTGCCTAATCAACCCGCAGCTTAAACAACTCAGCAGCAGCAGTACGAACAGCAGTTGCAACTCAGGAGGACATTTAACAGTGGCCACTGGCCAATATGACCTGCTGGCATTAGGCCAGTAGGGCATTTTTATTTTTTTTCTCAGGGCTTGTGTTATGGAAAAAAAAAAGAAAAAAAATAGTCCTACAAAAAAATAAACACTTTTTGGGGGCTTTGTTTCTAACAAGCCTAAGTCCTACAAAGCAGTGTTTCCTTAGGGCTTGTGCCAAACTAGCTTAAAGGGATAGTAACACTTCATTTTAACTTTATTTTATTTTGTAGGCATTAAAAAAACATGAAGAATGATATAAGTCTTATCTCTCAAACCTTTATGGTTTATGAGATATTCACAAGCAAAGTTCCCCTCCCCGCCCCTTTTACCTAGTGTAAGCCATCTCTTCTCAGATGTGAGTCTGGTTGTATGACAGTACAGATAACAGAAGGGGACAATTTTCTTTGTATGAAAACAATGAAAGCCCTTCCCCCCTTGACAAGTTTTTCAGCTTTTTCCATTATCTTAATTGAAGATTGTCCCTCTCTGCAGTCTACCTGGGCATCTCCCTTCTGATCTGGTTGAACAGGGGGGGGATACTTTGTTTGTGAATATCTCTTAAACCATAAAGGTTTCAGAGATAAGACTTATATCATTCTTCATGTTTTTTTAATGCCTACAAAATAAAATAAAGTTAAAATGAAGTATTACTATCCCTTTAAGTCCTACAAATCAATGTTTCTTCAGGGCTTGGGCCTCTAATAAGTCTCAGTCCTACAAAGGCCTCTAACAACAAATCAAACAAATCATCCTCTACAAAATACTCTATCAAATCAGGTATAAGTCCACCCCAGTGGCAGCTTATGTCAGGGGGTTCCTGTCTCTGTCACTTTAAATACAAATGTCTTATTTTATTGATTTTTTTTTATTAACTGTCCCCCCAATAGCAGTCAAGAGAGCCCCCCAAAAACAAATTCCCTGTTCAAATGATTCATTCATTCACCAACACAGGCACCGTCCTCAGACCCCTTTATACCATGTCTTATGGTTTTTATTTTATTTAGGATTTCTTTTTTTATTAATTGCCCCCCAATCCCAGTAAACAACCCCAAAAAAACATTCCCTGTTCAACTGATTCTTTCTCCATACACCGCACCAACACAGGTACCCTCATGCCCCTTTTTGTCAATGCCTTTGGGAAATAAAATATTTTTTGTAATGTGCTGTGTGTAACTTCTATGTTCCCATTGATTTCAATGGGCGAAAAAAGCAGAAAAAAGTAGAAAATTGGCACTTTTCTCAGGAAATTTTTTGCCAAGTAGAAAGTGCCATTTTTCGCCAAATTCAGTTTGAGGTGGAAAGTTTCGCCCATCCCTACAGAAAAATCTGTAACTTTCTAGTGGTTTTAATTTTTCTGATAAAGGAGTGAAATGTATTTGTTCACTATCCAGAGGGGCAATTTATTGCCTGGGCATACCCAGCTTTTGCTGGGCACTTCATGCTTTGGGGGGCATCCAGATGGCACAACCTCTGGCTTTCTATATATAGGGGGCCTCCTTTTACAATTACGAGGGAGCATCAGAAGGCCTTAAAACAGCCCTGACTATCAGTGAACGACTACAAGGTTACACCACCCAAATGAGCCAAAAAGCTACCCCCTGCTCTGAACATGGGAAAGCAATGTAATTATGTTAATTAACATACACATAAATCAGCTTTTTATATATGTTATTAATCAGTTTCATAGAGGTGGACTTTACTTGCATATTTTCTGGTGCAGTATACACCAGTGAATTCTGTGCCAAGTCTGAAACAGCCATTGTTAAAGGGATAGTAATACTTAAAATGTAAAAAAAAAATATGTTGTAGGGTTTATCCCCCTGAGTAAAACAAGGGCACTCCCACTGCTGAAAGGTGTTTCATTCAAAAGTTATTAATTTTCAAAGTTGAATTTTTTCAGTGGCCTGAAATTGTACAGTGGTGCTGTTGCTACACGATCCTATGGACAGCTCTGGTCAGTTGACCATAAATCTCCATAGGATGGTGTAGCAACAGCGCCACTGTACAATTTCAGGCCACTGAAAAAATTCAACTTTGAAAATTAATAACTTTTGAATGAAACACCTTTCAGCAGTGGGAGTGCCCTTGTTTTACTCAGGGGGATAAACCCTACAACATATTTTTTTTTACATTTTAAGTATTACTATCCCTTTAAATACTTGAAGGTTACTGGGCCAAAGAGCAGCAGTAGGTTAGTGTATCTGGGGCCTTATTCAGGAAGCTATAGTAGTGCAGTTCTGGGGCAAAGCAACAGAACTATAGGGGACAAATACAATTTCCCCAAAATACCCTTTGATTTAAAAGGGGCTTTTAACCACTAAATGCTAGTGTCTCAGTGTCTCAGTGTCTAATATTTCCCTTCTGTCAGTGTCAGCTTAATTTTCTTGCCTACTCTCTGACTCTCTATTAAATATTTTTCATTTGTTCTATCCCTTTAGAGTGTTCTGCTCAGACAGCTTTAAGGAAGGTGTTCAGGAGGTGCCATCGCAGACATAACTGCTCCATTAAAGCTGACACTAGAACATTTGGTGACCCATGTTTTCCAGGAGTGATGAAATATTTATCTGTCTCCTATACATGTGGTGAGAGCATTGGACCTGGTACTGCTGACATATTGAGGTTGATGTTCTAAGCATAATTCTGGAGCAACCCAACTGCCCCATCAGGGAAAAATATCAAAAAATTCCTAGATTTCTAGTGAATTAAGTAGGACTTTTAAAACCCCTTGAATCCTAGAGTGATCACCAACCCATTAAGATTCAAGGGGTTAAAAGCCCCATTAAAATCAGCAGCAATTTTTGTCCTCAATGATACAATTTGTTTGCCTCAGAATTACTCCAGCTCTTCTAAGTACACCAGTCAAATGAGTTGTTAAAATTAACATATAGTAGTAGTATGGATGATGAGGTTGACAAAGAAAGTTCAACCTTTGCCACATAAGACAAAGAACAGACCTGCGCTCCTCCATACCAGTGTGTAAATGTGTGCCCTATACTACAGCAAGGAACAAAAAAATATCCCCAAACAAAAGAGCAGCTCCTAATAATGAGGCACACATTGGGGCTTCACAGTAATATCAAAACAATACTTTATTGAGTATCAAAAATAAACACAATATCCAATAGATGGCAAATAAAAACAATTAAAATACATGTCTGCGTGATGTCTCAGTATAGTATGTAGAACAATATCTCCACGTTACGAAAAAATATAAATATTGTAATAACAATACACACAGGCATAAATACTATGTATATATGGTGTTCCAGAGAATACAATATCAAAAAATGTAATAACAATAAAGTGCATCAAAACCTTCCAATCAAAGAAGTAAATCCCTAAGAACAATAAGGTACATCAGAGACCTCCCATCAAGGAAGTAGATCCCTGAAATCAATGCAAACACTTTAATAAAACATGAAGTGAAAATATCAAACAAAACATACAAGTAATACAATACTTGATACTTATCCAGTGTTAAGAAAGAAAGTATTCAAAAATAAGGAGCACCTGGAGGCTCTACATCAGACATCTCCGCAGTACATGAACACCCAAATCCCAACACGTGTCGCCAAAAGCAGCTTCGTCAGGGGATAGTGTGAGGCCACAAACCTTCAAATATTTTTGTGTGTAATATAGTAGGTACTTGCCAGAACTTGAGATACCTTGACGGGGTTGGCAAGCTTACATTCTTTGGCCAAATGATGGACTAAGTTCTCAATCTTTAATAGTTTAGTATGTATACCTAGGTCAGGACACATATATACGCATTTGTATTATATATGCCTAAGTCAGGGCACACATTTACACATTGGTATGGAGGAGAGCAGGTCTGTTCTTTGTCTTGTATGTGCATTTTAGGTTTCGGACCAATGTTTTTTGGGGAGATTGGAGAACCCTCCCATTCCTTGCTGCTATCTAGATGCCACACTTTATTTATTCACTACATGTATTTATTATGGTGAGCTAGTGAAGTGGGCTTTTTCGGTTTCTTTTTTTGTTTTAACTTTTGCCATATCACCTTTGTGGATCCAAGGGAAGGCAAAAAAAAAGCCTTAATGAAGTAATTTCCAATTAAAAAAAAAAGAAATCCTTCTTGACTCCAAAAGTCAGCTGGATATCTTCCTGTATCAACATCCTATTTGCATTGAAACCAGCTGTCATAATTATTTGTTGTTATGTTATGCTAGAAAGGCATCCAATGTTTTTTAAAAGCAATTAGCATTAACATTATCTGCAAACACAGCTTTCCAAAACAACTTTATAACCTTCTACAAAATATTCCACCCCTCATCTCCTCCTTTTCCTGACCCAGCCAAGTAAATTTAACATGCAATAACATCTTAATTTAAGTCCTTAATATGGTAGCCCTAGCCACAATATGACGGCATAGCCCCTCCTGGACAATCCTGTCAAAATCTCTGCAAGAAGATGCAGGAGCTACAATGAACGCATGCATTCACCTTTTTGGAAATCAAAGGACTAAGCACTGAAAATTCAACAAACCTGCCATTAAACCAGTCATTTATTAACCACATGAGCAAAACCATGCCAATATTGTTAGTAAGAGATATATTTAAAAAAAATCCAAGGGTTATTCACATTTGCATGAGGACTGGAAACACTACTGGGCGAATACCACGCCCTGTCCATGGTGGCGGGAAGTTATGGTAATGCTGAATGATGATCAGTACCAAAATGAAGCTTACAATGTATCATTTATTATGTTTAAAAAAAACAATTAAAAAAAGCCCAGTGACACTTTTAAGAGTCACTCCTTTTTTCAAGACATACAAGTTTATAAGATTTAGTCTTTGTGCCATGTTCATATATGTTCCTCACAGTTAAGGTAAATTATGTTTTATTTCTGTTTGCAGTTCCCAGGCGACTTCTGGAAGAGATTGGAAGCTCTTCTCTCAATCCATTCTCTCTTTCAGATTATACTCATGGTAAGTAGATCTCATGGCCAATGGTAGGGACAATTTGTGTACTATTTTCTCATTAATCTGCCTGCTCTGTAACGAGGGAATCCTTAATATCTGTCTTTCTAATGCCTCCCAACAATGTCAATTAAAGTTTATGGTATCCGTGAGTCAGAATACATGTATTTATTATATGTCACATGTGAATGAACATATGACATATGTTCATTCACATATGACATATAATAAATACATGTATGTGTCATATGTAAATGAACATAAAAAAATAAGTATAAATATGTGTGAGGCTGTTTTCCAATTAGTAAGGCTACCATCCAATATGACAGACAAGTCTACAATAAATAAGAATGTTTTTCACTTAGTGTGATTACCCAAAGATAAATGAGGCAATCCTCTAATGGGTAAGAATATGTACTACTGTCTGAGGAAGCCATACACTTAGTAAGTGTATTTTCTATCACATACAACTACATTAAATTGCCTAACAAAGTATGTTCTGTGTGAGATTGTCCCCCACAAGTGATACTGACAAGCAGTAATTGTGCTGTTTTCTAATATGTATGATTGGTTTCTACTATGTTATATTAACAAGAAAGTAATTTCTCTAATTTCTGCTGAGTGAAATTGCCTTCCAGTACGTGACAGATTAGGTCAGCACATTTGATCTCTACCCTTATTTGTCCTCTGTATGTCACTACAGGCGGCTGGTACACTGGTCCCAGGCTGTCCAGGCTCACGAAGGATGTGATGATTCTCACTGGTTGTCTGGAAATTTTTGCCCTCATTCAGGGTAGGTGACTCTTGAGAACATGCAGTGAGACAAATGGGGACAGAGTGATTTGCCAGGACTTGTGATTCTAGAATAATACTCTTAAAGGGATAGTAAGGTTTCATAATAAAAGAAGCTCCAATTAATCATCATAGTATTTGGACTTTGGAGAGTGTTATTTCAATTATGTCAGAGTTGTAGTTTAAGAGTAATTCAATGGCAAAGTATCCCCCTCCCGCCCCTTTTACTGATGTAACACTGCTCAGCCAGAGCAGAAGGGAGGTGCCCAGGGAGATTGCAGAGAGAGACAATCTTCAATTAAGATAAGAGAAAAACCTGAAAAACTTGTCAAGGGGGGCAGGGCTTTCATTGTTCTCATAGGAAGAAGATTGTCCCCTGCTGTTATCTGTCTGGTCTATGGACTGCATTCCACACCTGAGAAGAGATGGCTTACACTAGGTAAAAGGGGTGGGAGGGGGAAACTTTGCTTGTGAATATCTTTCAAACAATAAATGTTTGAGAGATAAGACTTATATCGTTCTTCATGTTTTTTAATGCTTACAAAATAAAATAAAGATAAAACAAAGTGTTACTGTCCCTTTAATAAAGAAGTACTTCAGTTCTTAAATTCAGCTCAAAAAGGACTTCTGCTACATTGTATCAAAATATCCACTGGCTCGTTGATAGAACTAACCTTTTAGCCTATCAAAAATGTCAGTAATTGCTAAAAAATCTGTATGCTGCTCAGCATTATTTGTAATACCATCCCATTTGGCTTACTGTGTCTGATTTGGGGGTATTCCCTTGCTATCAGAAAAGCAGTTAAAGATGAACACATGGAAGGCAGTAGCTAATCCAAAACTCTCTGACATTGCTACATGAACTGTTGAGCTCTATGTTTTCTGCTAGAGCAGTGGTTCTCAATCTTTCTTTGTTTGGGGCACCCCTAACACATAATCTAGAACATTTGCAGAACCCCTAACATATTTAATGTACTTACAATCATAGTAACAAAACTAAACATAGTGTGCAGAACAATTTCTATTAATCTTAATTTAAAAGTCCATTTTTGTTAGTGTTCTTAGAAAATGTGGGGTACCCTAAGATGATGTCCATGGCACACCAAAGTGCCACGGCACCATGGTTGAGAATCACTGTGCTAGAGGCATAGACCTATCACAAGATAATGCTTTTATGTAAGTGCAGCAGGACAGTAACATAGTAACATAGCAATTTAGGTTGAAAAAAAGACTTGCATCCATCTAGTTCAACCCTTTTCCTATACCATTGTTGATCCAAAAGAAGGCAAAAAAACACCCTCAATATAGCAATTTCAAATTCTGCCCCAAATGGGGGGGGGGGATTCCCTCCTGATTCCAAATAACAATCAGATTTCTCCCTGGATCAACAAGCCCTAAGTAAAATATTAATCCTAATACTAACGTACATAGCCCTCTATGTTATGCTCTTTTAAATAAGTATCCAGGCCCTTTTTAAAGGCGTCTAATGTATTCGATAGCACCACCTCCTCAGGCAGTGAATTCCATACCTTTATTGTCCTTACAGTAAAGAAACCCTTCCGCTGTTGTAGATTAAATCTCCTTTCCTCAAGTCTAAGCGGGTGGCCCCTTGTCCTATGTACTGTTCTGTTAATGAACCGGTCTTTGGAGAGCCCTTTGTATAAGCCCTGAACATATTTATATAGTGTTATCATATCCCCTCTAAGACGCCGTTTCTCTAGTGTATACAAGTTTAACTTTTCTAGCCTTTCTTCATAACTAAAACTTTCCATTCCCCTTACTAGTTTTGTAGCCCTCCTCTGCACTCTCTCTAGTTCCATAATGTCCTTTTTCAGAAAGGGCGCCCAGAATTGAACAGCATATTCTAGGTGGGGTCTTACCATGGACCTGTAAAGAGGCATAATATCTTCCTCCCTTGAGTCAATACCCCTTTTAATACATGCCAATATCTTATTGGCCTTTGCAGCTGCCAGCTGGCACTGCATGCTACTGCTAAGTCTATTGTCTACCATTACTCCCAAATCCTTTTCATTTGTACATTTCCCCAGAGAAACACCATTTAAACTATATATTGCATTTTTATTATTATACCCAAAATGCTTAACTTTACACTTGTCTATATTGAATCTCATTTGCCATTTGCCTGCCCAGTTACTCAATTTGTCCAAATCCTCTTGTAATGAAGACACATCCAGTTCAGACTTTATTACCTTACTTAATTTTGTGTCATCGGCAAACACTGATACATGGCTCCCTATGCCCTCTGGGAGGTCATTAATAAACAAATTAAAAAGAAAAGGACCCAAGACAGATCCCTGAGGTACTCCACTTATCACGTTTATCCAACTGGAGAACTTGCCATTTACTACAACTCTTTGCATTCTATCTTTCAGCCAATTTCTAATCCACACACAAACATTTTCCCCTAGGCCTATTACATTCAGTTTGTACAGTAACCTCTTGTGTGGAACCGTATCAAATGCCTTGGCAAAGTCTAAATAGATCACATCAACAACCGCTCCCGCATCTATATTATTACTCACTTTTTTCATAAAATGCGATCAAGTTAGTTTGACAAGACCTGTCTTTCACAAAGCCATGTTGACTCCTGCTAATAATATTCCTGTTCCAGCAGAATTCTTGAATATATTCCCTTAGCAACCCTTCAAACAGCTTCCCTACCACAGATGTCAAGCTTACAAGTCTGTAATTTCCTGGCTGTGACTTTGATCCCTTTTTAAATATGGGCACCACATCTGCTTTACGCCAATCCATGGGCACCATACCTGAAATAAAAGAATCCCTGAAAATCAAATATAATGGTCTGGCCAGGGCCTGGCTTGGGTGGATGTATACCATCTGGCCCTGGAGCTTTGTCTACCTTAACACCATTCAATTGTTTTAAAACTTTTTCTTGTGTTAGCCAGTCCCATGTTTGCTGTGACTGTTCTGTAAAAGTAGTTTGCAGATTCTTGTCCATTGGGTCTTCCTTGGTAAAAACAGAAGAAAATAAATTATTTAACATATCTGCCTTCTCTCTGTCCCCCTTGACCATCTCACCCGTTTCAGATAATAAGGAAACAACATTATCAGACTTTAATTTTTTGCCATTAATGTATTTAAATAATGTTTTTGGGTTGCTCTTGCTCTCCTTAGCAATATTTTTTCATTCTCTAGTCTAGCTAATTTTATAGCCTTTTTACAGGTTTTGTTGGCATTTTTGTATTCTGAAAATGCCTCTACTGATCCCTCAGCTTTATAATGTTTAAATGCCGCTTTCTTGTTATTTATTTCATGAATTACTTTACTGGTTAGCCACATTGGTTTTAATTTGTTTCTTTTGTATTTGTTTCCAACAGGGATAAATTTAGATGTGTATTTTTGCAATGTTGTTTTGAAGGCATTCCACTTACCTTCTGTGTTTTTTCCTGAAAATATTTTATCCCAGTCAACAAGACCAAGGGATGAATTAAACCTGCTAAAGTTGGCCTTTTTAAAATTCAGTGTTTTGGTGGAACTCATAGCAAATTGCTTTTTTGAATTAATCTCAAACGATACCATGTTATGGTCACTATTCCCCAAGTGCCCCTTAACTTGGATGTTAGAGATAAGTTCTTCATTGTCAGTTATTACCAGATCCAGACACGCATCCCCTCTGGTTGAGGTCTGCACTAGTACTGTAAGCATAGAGGGGGATTCACGGATGAGATATTTAAATGCCAAAGAACAAGTACTAAATCAATAATGCATTGTAAAAGTGGACCGATTTGCAACTTCACTGTACTGAGGTAATGTTGAGGTGCTTTTGAAAAAAAAGCTTTCGAAGAGTTTTATATAAGCGGTGTTAGCTATTCTTTATTTGAAAATGGTTTTAGAGTTTTGTAGAATTTATATATCTACTATATAGTATGAGCCGTCCGGAGCTCCCTGCTCCGGATCAGCGCGTTCGGCGAGTCTCTCGCCGAACACGCTGATCCTTAACAGGGAGCTCCATACAGCTCACAGCGAAGTTCCCTGTGTGCGAAACCGCACATGCACAGCAGAGACTGCTGGAACAGCAGTCTCTACTGCACATGTGCGGTTACACTCACAGGGAGAGACGCATTCTATCACTATGTTATAGGATTATAGGATGCTTTGCCTCCCAGAGTCCCTCTCTAACTTTGATTCTGAGTAACTAGAGAGACTGGATCACATACTGTAGTCAGTTTAACCCTTTGAGTGCCAGAGGGGTACGCAACACATTGCTTTGCAATGTGTTGCGTACCCCTCTGGCACTCAAAGGGTTAAAATAAAAGTTTATTTGAAATAAAATGAAGACAGATGGGGATTACCTTCTCTCTATTTTCCTCTCTCTCTCTCTGTATTTGTTCATTTTAATAAGTTGGAATGCTAAGAACTGTGAGAGTAGGGTCCCTGGGCCCTCCTTTCACATATTATCCAGATGGCTTTAGCGATAGGATAGGACTGTTGCTGCTGTAATAATGGAGAGAGGTGGTCACCCTCTCTTCAATCCGTAATAAAATAAATTTACTTATTTTAAAAGACTAGAGAGATGGGGGATTGTTGTTTTTTTTTCTTTAGTTAATAGAAAATGGTGTTGGCAGTAGAAAAGAGCAGGAGACAAGTGGGAAATAAAGACGTTCACAAGGGGAGTCCTGAATGGCATGTTTTCCAGAACTAGTCATTTAGCACAAATACACTGCCTATAGCACAAATAAGTCAACACCTTATTTGTTATTTTAAAAGCCATTCAAAATCCTCTAATTATTGTGATATGTCAGTGCAACTTTAATGTAATCAATCACTGCTACAAAACACCACGTTATATACAGTATCTGTTTGACTCCTTATTAGATTCTACAGACATTTCCAACAGATAAGGAAGTACAACGCTGTGGAATACACTGGCGCTATATAAATAAATAGCAATAATAATAATATTGACATCTCTTCTTTAGCAACCAAGGGTTTTGATGCTAGATTCCTAACACATTACCATTTTGGAATATGAAGTTTAATGTGGGGAAGTGTAAAGTCATGCATTTGGGAGGAAATAATCCCAAGGCTACTTATAAACTTAATGGAATCATTTTACGGGACTCATTGCTAGAGAAAGACCTGGGCATCCTTGTCAACTACAAACTTGGAAACAGTGACCAGTGTCAAACAGCAGTAGCAAAGGCAAACAGTCCTGTCTTGCATAAAAAGAGGTATTGAAGCAATAGTGGATAACATTATTTTGCCATTGTACAAATCATTGGTATGTCCTCACCTTGAGTATGCAGTGCAGTTTTGGGCACCAGTGAAAAAGGATATACTAGAACTAGAGAGGGTACAGTGAAGAGCAACAAAATTAATTAAGGGAATGGAGGACTTGACGTATGAGGAGCGTCTAGACAAACTTGGTTTATTTACTCTAGAGAACAGACGACTAAGAGGAGACCATATCATATTGTACAAGCATATGAGAGGTCAATACAAGGATCTCTGCGGTGAGCTATTTATTCCAAGGCCTGATCAGGTGACCAGGGGACACCCCTTGAGATTAGAGAAAAGGAGGTTTAGACTTCAGCAGAGGAAGGGTTTTTTTTTAACGGTAAGGTCTGTTAAATTATGGAATTCCTTGCCCAAGGAGGTGGTTATGGCGGATACAATGAATACATTTAAGAGAAGATTAGATGCATTTCTTTCAAAAGGGAACATACAAAGTTATACTGTTATTTAGGCAGAGAGGAAGGTCTAATAAAGACTAACTTATTTGGTAGCAGGAAAGCTATAAAGGTCTCAGTCACTGGGGTATGAGGCAAAGGTTGAACTTGATGGACTTGTGTCTTTATTTAACCTAATTTACTATGTTTACTATGTTACTATGTCTCTCTCTAACTGAACATTTAGCTTACTGAAAGGTGTCAATTACACTAATGTTTTATAGTGTGTATGGCAGGATGCAAAAGCTTCACTCTTGTGTTTGAAACGCAGTATGGTTAACAAAGACATTCTCTTTTACCCTTCTCCAGATGTGCCAGAGAAGGTGGCTCTCTATTTTCTCTGTGGGGTGTCTGCCGGTTTAGTTATTCTTCTCTGCATCTTTACACCGAAAGTGATATTTCTTCAAGACATGAGGAAGGTTTTCTGGGAACCTCCGCTTAATGATGAGCCAGTGGTAGGTGGAATAAAGATGGTGGTACGGAGAGTAGGAGAGAACAGGGAAAATGATGACAGCTCTTCTGAATCCTCCTTCCGTCGTGTCAGTAGATCTTATCTTTTCTCCAACAACATCTTCAGTCCTGAAGTGACTGCTGCCATGGACGAGGCAACAGAGGTTAAGGGCCAAGGGGTTGATGAGATCTGGTTGCCCAAAGAACCAAGTCCTTATGCCATTCAGAAAATTAAGGAAAGCTCAAAGTAACTTCTGGAACCACATTCAGCGGATACACAATTAACTTATTCAGTGCAAATATATATTTGGACTCACAAAAAGATGTACAAAATGGCTGATACCCTAATTTTGCTTTTTTTCCTTTCACCTCTTCTGTCTATTCAGGTGTTAACTTTGAGTTCAAATACTGGGCAGGAAATTAACATATTTAAGAATATTGCTCACCCTGAAGTACTGGTATTTGAAAATGTTTCCAGAAACAACAGCTTACAACGCTCTGAATTCCGTGCTATAGGCAAATTCATAGATTTCTGAACCACAAGGGAAATGTGTCAAGACCACTCACTTCAGTCCAATATTACTCATCCTCCACATATTTTAAAAATAACCATCTATCGTGCTCTATAATTATACTCACTTTCTCCACAGAAATAGAGACAAAATGTCCTGTATTAATTATAAATTCACAGCTAAAATGTTTTTCATTGAATTAAATTATAGCTTTTGTCCTGCTGGTTTATGACCCAATTTAGCCTTTCAATAATCTACTCCAACAATTGCCTACTTGTATTAAAGTTGCCCATTATCTTCAGGCTCTCTTAGACACATCTGGTGAGAATGCAGACATGTAATGAGAATCCTCCAAATTATGCACAACATATAAAGAAATCCTATATTCCCAAAACAATGTAAAAGATATTTTTTTACATTTAGGGGTCAATTGGGTCCGACTCAAAAACAGCCAACAGCATTTTTCAAGCATGGTAAGCAATTCAATTACCTGTGCTATGAAGAAATATCTACTGACAAAAAAAAAAATACAACACACCTTGGGAGATGATATTGCAAGCATTTTTCGCCCATTGACACACAACATAATGCCAAAATATGCTATTCAATTCCATGCGTTAGCCTTAAGATATGTTAAGGGGCCCGTTTCGAAGTGTGAAAATCTGTACCCAGTTTTTCTGGACGCAGAGTCCCTTAACACATTTCAAAAGTGCTGACACAGGAACTGAACCTGAAAAAAAGCATAAAAAAAGTTGCCTGTTGATATGGGGCCCTAAGCAAAATACATCCAAAGCAATCCTAAAATGTTTCAAATGCTAGTAGAATTAACCCTATGAGTGCTAGTGGGGTATGCTTACCCCACTGACACTCACAGGGTTAATCCGACTAAATTAAAAAAAAAACAGGCCCTGACAAGAAACACATACCAGTAATCCAGAGGAGTCTTCAGCATTAAGGTCAGCTACTGTCCATCTTCTTCAATCTTCCTTCTTTTTTTCTGTAATCTTCTTTCAAATCTGTGCTGTATAATAAAAAAAACTGCAATGAAATATCTGTTGTTAAAAAAAATACCCCCAGTTAAATGCAGTCTGGCATGTCTCTTAAAACTAATATGCTGGAATCCATTTTGAACAGAGACTGGCCATATAAAATTCCCTCATTCCGACTCAGGCAACAGCTCGAATGGAGGGGTGGGGTCTGTGGCACCAGAGGCGTCACTAGTGTTGGTGTCACCTGGTGTAGTAACTCATGGTGTCACCCCCTGGGGATGGGGGTCTTTTGTCCAGTCATGTTTTTTTTCATATATGCTTTAGTGTAGATATATTAATAAATATGTTTTACTTTTATACTGTATTGGTCATATACACTATTATGTAGCTATAGTAATAAATATTTTTTACTTAAACTACATTGGGCTACTCTACTGATTTACTGAGTGCTTTGCTTAGTTACGATTGTAACGGAAGCTGCGAAGGGACCGCGTCGCCTTCCGCCGTCGTTCCTGGGTCTCTCCTTCTCGACGCAGATAAGCACCGTCAGATGCACCAGTTGAAGTATGGACAGTCACTGGAAACAGCCGCAGGATCGCTGGAAGCAGGGAAGCATGGAAGAATCCACGTCGCCGCCTGACAGTCCACGAAGAAACTGGCAGCAGGCGGTCGGCGATTCAGGATACTTGGCGCAGATGGGTATCAGAGTGGATACTTTAGACCATAAGCAATACAAGACTCCAGGACTCCTTGTTCACTCCAAAACAGAACTCTCTTTATTGAAACAAACCACACATATTTATAGTCAAACCTTACATTCAAATAAATGGACCAAGCAAATACATTAGGAACATAATTCAATCACACAGTAGACAAAAGGTCAATGGTCTAACAAATACAATGACTCAGACTTCATTACATATCAAATATAAAAGGGTTGCTGAACTCACACAATGGACATAAAGACTGGAGGGACTTGAATGAATTATCACACAGCAGGGGGTCTCAATACAATAGCTTTAGTGCCTACAATACACATTGCAAGTAACATTAGGTAAACTCAAATTATTAACCCCCTAATGGCCCTGTTCCCTGAAAGCAGGCTATGATTTTTAGTCCTTTTTGGCACATCTGTCCACCAATATAATATCCCAAAGCTCTACATAGCTTGCGTCACTGGGCTGACAATCCATATGCCTAGACAAGGGTTGTTTTAGGCATGACAGAAATGTCCACAGTTTTTGGTTAAACAAACTTATGGCCAGACAAGGCCTAAGTAACGGATAACATCCGTTACAACGATCCTGGCTTTTTTCTTTTCGTGTATCCACAATGTTCTGCACCCTAGCCCCTAGATGTCCTAGTTATCCTGAGACACTAACAGAGTTCTGTTGCCGTTCCAAGCAGAAAAAAAGAGCCGCTGCACCTACACGATGCACCAGGTAATCTGCTTTACAAAATTACGGGCAGGACTTCTCCTTGGTGCATGAAGTGCCTATTTATAACCAATGGCTTGCTTCGTTTTCGTCATCACATGCCCCTGCAGGCCGTGATGACATACTGCGTATGGTGTGCTGACCAGAAGTTTGCGCAGGCATGTGCAGTCAACTAGCTTCCCTTCCCTTCACTGAGTCTTAATAGAAGGGAAGCTGACTAGAGCGAGGACAGCACTGCAGCTGTCACCCCCATTGAGGTGTCACCAGCTGCGGTCCACACAACCGCCGCACCCCCCTCGTGATGCCGCTGTGCGGTACCATGCATTCCTGCCACTGCCAGAAGAGGCGACAGCAGCAGAGTCATTGTTATCCATTGGAAGGGCTTCTCTGTGTTAGTCAAAGGATTGACTTCTTGTTTTAAACCGGAAAGGCAGCATATTAGTTTTAAGACATTTGCTAGACTGCATATAATCCTTTGAGTGCCAGAGGGTTAACCCTCCAGTGCTCAAAGGGTTAACTTAGGCATATCTTTGGGGCATTTTTTAAACAACATATCTTTCATGGCAGGTTTTTTTTTTTTTTTTTTTTATTTTACAGGACAGATCTGAAAGAAGAAAGAAGGTGGAAGATTGTTCTCTTTTCCTGTAAAGACTTAAGGAAAAGACAGACAGTGGATGACAGGTAAGTGTTGCACAGATCTGGATTTTAGGCTAGTGTTAGGGGTAGTATTGTTGCACTTAACTGTTAGAGGTAGTGTAGAGTTAGTGTTTGGGAGGGTGACTGTGTGTTTGATATAATGATTTGTGTATGCTTGACAACACAGTGGCTCAGTGGTTAGCACTGTTGCCTTGCAGCACTGGGGTCCTCGGTTCAAATCCCACCAAGGACAACATCTGCAATGAGTTTGTATGTTCTCACTGTGTTTGCGTGGGTTTCCTCCGGGTACTCCGGTTTCCTCCCACACTCCAAAAACATACTGATAGGTGAATTTAGATTGTGAGCCCCAATGGGGACAGGAACCGATGTGAGTGTAAAGCGCTGCGGAATCTGTGTGCGCTATATAAATAAAGGATTATTATTATTCACGCTATTTAGTGTGCATTTTTGAACACACAGAACGGATGCTTTGCCACAAGTATGTTTCTGTGGCCTAACGTCCATTGTAGTTTCAGTAGACAGGCATAGAAACATAGAAGATTGACGGCAGAAAAAGACCACCTGGTCCATCTAGTCTGCCCTTTAGTATTCCTTTATTGTTATCTTAGGATAGATACATGTTTATCCCAGGCATGTTTAAACTGTGTTACTGTGGATTTATCAACCACCTCTGCTGGAAGTTTGTTCCAAGTTTCTACTACTCTTTCAGTGAAATAATATTTTCTAATGTTTTTCTTGATTTTTCCTCCAACTAGCCTCAGATTGTGCCCCCTTGTTCTTGTATTCAGATTCTTATTAATCACACTTCCCTCCTGAACCTTGTTCAGTCCTTTAACATACTTAAAGGTTTCAATCATGTCCCCCCTTTCTCTTCTTTCCTCCAGACTGTACATATTTAGATCTCTGAGTCGTTCTTGATAAGTTCTATGCTTTAGACCTTCCACCATTTTTGTAGCTCTTCTTTGAACCCGCTCAATTTTAGTTATATCGAATCGAATTGCTCCACTAGCACTTTTTGCTAACTAGCCGTTAACGAATATTGCCCTACCAGCTGTTTTACCAGCCTCAATTGAATCTAAAGCTGCAGTCTCAAAGCAAGTGTCCATTTCCCCTCTGAGTTAAAAACCTCAATGAAATTACTCGACTCGAACAGCATTTGGTTAAATAAAAAGTCCTTCTATAAACTGGAAACTCTTACAGGCTTATTCTACTACCCCTGCCCTAAAACATCAATATATCGACTCTAACATGCCTAAACTCTGAAGATGAAATGTGTATTGCACAAATGTACATGATACCCTTATATCTGGAATAATGGGAAATAGTGTGGGGTTTAGTATGACACTATAGCAAATCTTGTGTATGTGACACTAACACACTGTTTATTGTGATAACCCATTTTCTTTTTTCAAATCTAAATAAAGGTTAAACATTACATGGATAATACATTTCAAGTTGGTTCTTAAATGAAAGGAGACCTGTTTGAATTCATACATATTCAATAACAAGTAACCAATAAAGAATATTCTTCTTAACATTTCCTTTATCAACAACTTCATTTGTAGAACACAACATTTTTCTCTGGATATATTAGCATATCAATATAGGAGCATGTAGAAATGTGAAATTATTCGGCTTGTAATTAATAGTGTATCATGAAAAGTAACAGTCAAGAACAAAGTTCTAGGGGGACAGTAAGTTTTAGTCTCAAACAGAAAAAAAATCCTTCCTTACTCCAAGATTAACATCAGTCTATTCTATTGATCAAAATTCTTTATATGGTTAAGATGAAGGTCAATACAAAAAACTATCCAACAAATTATTTAAGCAAAGAGCTGAGCTAAGAATGAGAGGTCACCCATTAAGACTAGAGGAAAGGCATTTTTGACTAAGACAAAGGCAGGGATTTTTTGCAGTAAGGGTGGTAAATCTATGGAATTCTTTGGCTCGAGATTTTGTGTTTGCAGATACTGTAACTACTTTCAAAAACCAATGGATACCTATCTAGCACAATATTGAGAATTATGACAGGTGGCTTCAATGCAGATAGGTAGTTGATCCAGGGAATTATCTGACTGCCATTTGGAGTCAGAAAGGGATTTTTTACCCACTTGAGGCTAAACTGGAAATAGCTTCACTGTTTGTTTGTTTTTTTTTGCCTTCCTCTGGATCAACAGGGGTGATTTGGCATGGGCTGGACTTTATGGACACGTCTTTTTTCAGCCTCATCAAATAGGTTACTATGTTGGACTAGTTATTGGAACCTGCATTTCTTCTTTTGCTACATATACATTTTAACTTGAATTGTCTGTTCTTATGGCTCTGGAGCCAGATCCAAGACCCCAAGGTTACCTGGCTATTTTATTGTTTTCTGCAGTGTAGCGCTGGAGCAGAGATAAAACTGGATTACTAGAGCTACAATACTGAAATATAGCTCTCCAACATGTTCCAAAGCATTCCAAAATAGAGATGGATAAAAAGTTACTTTTTACTCCTGGAAATTTCATGAAGAAAACACAAATCACAGCTTTTTCCACAGAAATGCACATGTATAGAAAATGCATAAAATGTCCTCTTTTTTCTACCACCAATGAATGTGGATTTTGATCTATACAGCGGCTCAGTCAATAATAGTGAGTGTGACTGGATGGGGGGCATTGACAGTGATGAAGATGATTACTGAGATTTAATTATCTGAACTATATATTTTATTATAGAAATTAGTCAAGTATATAACCTATCTGAAAAGCTCCACATCAAAAGGGAGGACAAGGCATGCTTGTTCATGCTTTGATTCAGAGGGTACCAACTGAAGGTTTTAACTGACACTTATATGAACTATAAATTCTATTATAATTATCTATTCATAGTCTATAAAACAGATTTTATTGAAGGGTATAGTTCCTTTTTAAAGGGATAGTAATACTTCGTTTTAACTTTATTTTATTTTGTAGGCATTAAAAAAACATGAAGAATGATAAGTCTTATCTCTCAATCCTTTATGGTTTAAGAGATATTCACAAGCAAAGTGTCCCCCTCCCGCCCCTTTTACTGATGTAACACTTCTCAGCCAGGGCAGAAGGGAGGTGCCCAGGTAGACTGCAGAGAGGGACAATCTTCAATTAAGATAAGGGAAAAACCTGAAAAGCTTGTCAAGGGGGGCAGGGATTTCATTGTTTTCATAGGAATAAGAGTGTCCCCTTCTGTTATCTGTCTGGTCTATAGACTGCATTCCACATCTGAGAAGAGATTGTTTACAGTAGGTAAAAGGGGCGGGAGGGGGAAACTTTGCTTGTGAATATCTCATAAACCATAAAGGTTTGAGAGCTAAGACTTATATCATTCTTCATGTTTTTGTAATGCCTACAAAATAAAAAAGTTAAAACGAAGTATTACTATCCCTTTAAGCAAGACAGTGCGATGTATCATTCCAAGATGTTTGTTGAAAGGGAAATGGCAAAAAGATATGTTAACCTTTAAAATCTTGGTGTTTCCAAGGTGGTTATTGTCCTGAAAAAGTCGTAGTTTGAACACAACTTTTTTTTCCCCTGTCGTTATTGATCCAATATCCCTACTTTTCAACTAAGGTGTCATCATTGTCTGCAGCCTGCCTTGATCTACTGTTTTTTTTTTTTAACCTATCTGTTTTCACCCACTGCCTATCTACTGAACAAAGGTTCTCACAGTCTGCCTAGACCTACTGCCTGTAGGTAAAATATAAAACAGTAAAAAAAAAAAAAAAAAAGAAAAAAAAAATGTTGTGAGCAAGGAAGTCAACATGGGAGGGGGGAGACAAGAGTAACTGTAGCCCAATCCCAGTTCAGGTGTGGGGTCCATATTTGGCAAGGTGCTAGTGAGTAATGAGGTTTTATCACATTCACTCTGGCCTGTGTTTGCTTACCAAGATCATCTGCTTCCAGTCAGCAGCAGTCTCACATAAAGACTGACAGAATGTATTACAGTGCTTTGGAGTGACTGAAAAACATGGAATACTGACATCTCCTTCAGACAATCACTACATAGCACTACTTTACCTCCTGGCTGGCAAATAGAACCACACAGCCCTGGATCAGAAAACTGATGAGAAGACACAGCACAGTGGATACTATGAAAGTTAATAGGCATCTAGGATCTGCCTTGGTTCTTTTTTCACTTCACAGACCATTCATAGCTCCTTCCTTTTCTCTGCTCTCCCAACCTCTTTACTTTACACCTCCTGAGAATATTCTCTTATATTCTGCCTTCTTCTCTCCCTTTATTCATCCCCTTCTTTTGTTTTACTGTTCATCTTTCCCCTGCCACTTTCCTCTCCACCATTTTCCTTTCCCACTTTTATATGCCTTTCCTAACTTCTTAAATCATCCCACATCATCTTCTCACTTTTTCTCTACCATAACTCACCTAATTTCCTGTTGAATTCAAACTGTAAGAGCCATTTACCAAAAAGTGCAAAACCCCTTTTATCTGTGAAAAAAGGAATATTTGATAGAATCAATTAAAATGTTGTATATATAATCGGAGGTCCTAAGGAGATTTCTTTGAAGACATATACGGTAGTAACTGATTTCTGAGGAAAGAAAACACATCATTGTATATGTATATACAGTATATCCACTAAACACTTTTCAAGGGGGCAGAACCTTCAACAAATACATAATAGAGAATATGTGTGTAGATGTGGGCTCAATATCAAAATGTCACAAATTTGTGAACACAATAGAGCGTTTTAAATGCCACTTGCATCAAAATGACACTTAAAATGTTGCCTTATTAAAACAGCGTCTAACAATATGGCATGTTTACAGTGTCCAAAATAAAAGCACCCCCTAACAACTGTACCCCCAAAATAACCTTACCCAATCATAACTGACCTACTAAAGTTTACATTTTATGAAGTCTGTGGTCCAGTCTCTATAGCGTGCATTCTCTGTTGGTTTATTACGTTAAGGACTGCAAGCTACAGCTGTCAGGTACAGGGAGATCAAACAGGAACAACACTAGGAGGAGTCAGACTGCTGTAATAGCCACTCTGATGTGATATACTCTGTCATCTGAGGCAGTCAAAATGCAACATTTGAACCATCCTCTAGTTCTTCTCCACTGCTCTTTATTACTTACTAATTCACAAGTATAAATCCTCTTGGTCACTTATCCTGAAGCATCTTATTCATGTATAGTTCTTGGTGCTAGAAGTGTATGATCTGTAGGTAAAAGGGAACATGTGGAACATACTTTGTCCAGTGGGAATATGTGTAAAGTTTAGGTATGTGCAAAGTTGTTTATAGTTGAGGCCAGGGAGGAGGAGAACAGATAAAAAAAAAAGAACTTGGCCTACTGAAAAAAATTCACAGGACTGTACAGGTCACACCAACAAATAGAAAGCAATGATAAAACACGTTTTAGGCCATAAGTACTTTAACTTTTAATGGCTTCTCTTTCAAATACTACCTGGTGGTCTGTCCTGCACAGCCCTGTGTCTATCTGACAGACAGAATTGTCCTTGTTGCTCTCCAGCAGGAGAACATGCTGATGTGAGAGATACAAATATGGTGAACCTTATTCAGTGTAACACAAAATACCCACATGCATCTATACACAAAACATATACTTTTTAACCCCTTAAAGGGATAGTAATGTTTCATAATAAAAGCAGCTCTAATTAATCTTCATAGTATTTGGGCCATGGAGAGTGTTATTTCAATACTGTCAGAGTTGTAGTTCAAGAGTAATTCAATGACAAAGTATCCCCCTCCCGCCGCTTTTACTGATGTAACACTGCTCAGCCACAGCAAAAGGGAGGTGCCAGGTAGACTGCAGAGATGGACAATCTTCAATTAAGATAAGGGAAAAACTTGAAAAGCTTGTCAAGGGGGGCAGGGCTTTCATTGTTCTCATAGGAATAAGATTGTCCCCTTCTGTTATCTGTCTGGTCTATGGACTGCATTCCACATCTGAGAAGAGATGGCTTACACTAGGTAAAAGGGGCAGGAGGGGAAACTTTGCTTGTGAATATCTCTCAAACCATTAAGGTTTCAGAGATAAGACTTCTATCATTCTTCATGTTTTTTAATGCCTACAAAATAAAATAAAGATAAAACGAAGTATTACTATCCCTTTAAGGACAAGGAAAATCTGTGGATTTCACTTAAAGGGATAGTAATACTTAAGTATTACTAATCCCTATAGCAAAGTACTACTAAAAAAAACATATTTCCCCCAGTGTCATCTCTCAAACCTTTATGGTTTGAGAGATGATCGCTTCTAAAGTTGCCCTCTCCCTCCCCCTTCCCCATAGTCTGCATGCTAGCTGACTGAAGGGAAGAAAGTCGTACGACTTTCAGGCAGCCGGATCGTGTTCCTAAAAAAGAAAACTTTCACTGAAATGGTCTTCTACGTGTGCTTGGTTTGCAAGCACATGTATAAGACTGTTTTAGTGAAAGTTTTTTTTTTTTTTTTTTAATTAACGCGATCAGCTAGCATGCTGACTACTAACGCCTTCAGTCAGCTAGCATGCTGACTACGGGGAAGGGGGAGAGAGAGGGCAACTTTAAAAGCGATCATCTCTCAAACCATAAAGGTTTGAGAGATGACACTGGGGGAAATATGTTTTTTAGTAGTACTTTCCTATAGGGATTAGTAATACTTAAGTATTACTGTCCCATTAAGGACCAGAGCAATTCTGACCTTTTTGACTAAGTCTTTGTTCAACAGTGTTTTCCCTCTAAGCACTTTATTTTACCCAAATTATATACAGTTTTTTCAAACACAAGTAGGGCTTTCTTTTGATACCACGCTTACATGGATAGCCCACCACTAATTTTATTAAAATTAAAGAAAATGGTAAAGAAAAAAGAAAAAAAAATGTAAAAACACATCATTTTTATTTTCTCTCTTGGGATCATTTGGGTACAATGGGTTAAAATTTTATGGATATATGCTAAAAGAGATGGTTATAGTACTTTGAACCGCAGATCTAAATAAATTAGAACAACAAAACAAGAAGTTACTGCATATTAAAGTGTATTCAATTAGTGTTTTTGAACACTTAATTACAGTAAAGTGATCAGTTCGGTTCTTATATCTGCCCACTGGGTTGTAGTACCGATTAAAAGGTTAAATTTTATTATTTCTCCATTTAAAAAACAAATGTGTGTGTCCCTTTAAATCAGAAAGCTTTATTATGATATTGGGACTATTAAAAGTGTGGGTTCGCTCCCCACTAAAACATGGCTTCAGTTTAGGGACATGGGATGTGTAATTCATTAAATTATTTATTACACTCTTAAATTGTGATTAGCTAAGGTCTACTTGCATACTATTTAGTTAAACAGTATACCGTCGTGATTTCCTTGCAACGTGAAAGGTATAGCAACAGAATGTTACTTGTTTGCTTGCTGTTGCATGCAGTGTTCCTTATGTCTAAACACTTGCACTTTCGCAAAGTTTGCCCCTGACGAAGTTGTAGGGCGAAACGCGTAGGGCGAATACATACAATCACACTCCCATTATTGTTTGTTGAAACTTAGGGGTTTTTAATAAAATATGTTATTTTTAAAACAAATGTGTTCTGTTTTAAATTAAGGAAAAAAATTGGCTCTTAGTAGATCAGAAATGGACCTGCATCCAGCCAGCCTCCAGCATCAGCAGTGAATGGGTTAATACCCCCAACACCTCCATGATTTTTATTTAGTATGTGTCTGCTTTATGCTTCTCTCTCCCTTACTTCAATAGTAAGACGCACAGATCAGACACAAGCACACGGCCTTATTCAAACAAAATGCCGGTACTGGAGCGATCACGTGAACCGGCAGACTAGAAAAGGAGTGCTCAGTTTCAGCCTGAAAAGAATGATAGCAGCGTGCACTGAGGCTTGCTGCTATCATTTAACCCATGACGTGCCAGGACCATCATGGTTCCTTAAGGGAAGTTTATCCATGACGGTCCTGGCACGTCATGGGTAGTTAACTGGTTAAAGGGCCGTATGTTCAAAAGAAAAGAGAAGGATTTGGGGCAAACCATTTGCACTATAGGGGAGAACTAAAAAAATCCCAATGCTTTCAATGTGGATTTTAACCCCTTGAATGTTATAGAGGTTGGAATTGAAATTAATGGGAATGTTTGGAAGTTTTTTTCTCTTCTATATTGCAAATGGATTGCCCCAGATCCTCCTCTTTTCTTTTGAGCATATGGCCCAGCCATATGTGTAAAAGAGGAGCTATGCTGGGATCAATCAGCTGCACCACAGCAAACATGGATTTAAATTGAGCTTTTACCTCCCTAAGGATTAGAGAGTCTACAGAGCATTGCTTTGCATGGCATACCTCTCCATCATTCAAGGGGTGGAATCCTGCATTTAAATCAACACATTTTATTTGTGCCATATAATATAAGCACAACACACACACACACACACACACACACTTTATTCCATGTTCTTGCACTTAAAAGATTAATAAATTGTGAGATTCCCAAGCTCCTAATATTTGTATGATTTCTTGTAGTATTTTGGGGTGAAAAATATCTGTCCTATTGTACAAGTGCAGTTTTAATATTGTTTTATAAGATTATCAAGCTACTTTGTACTGTGGACCTCTAGTGATAATCTTAAGTGCCCGTCCTGAGAAGTGTCTCAACAAATCTTTTTGCATGGTTAACAAATATAACAAACAGCCTCCACCACACACAGAGTGAGGTGAATGTACAGACAGATGCTAAATTCTGAAAAAAAAGCCTTCTCGTCTGGCCATGGACATCAGCCTTCACCAAAGGGTTAACTAATACCTCACCTGATTGGATAGGAAGTCCCCCAAAGTAATACATTCTGCTCCCCACCCCAACCTCAGATTGACTTTTTACTGCCTGTCCACAGCTAAGTTCGGAGTTCTCACTTTGAGGAAGCTCCGTTTATTTTTCAGTTAAAGAGTTACTGGGTTGGTTTTGTCATTTGCTGCCTCCAGGGAGTGCTCCTCCTTGATGCCTCCAGGGAGTGCTCCTCCTTGATGCCTCCAGGGAGTGCTCCTCCTTGATGCCTCCAGGTCAGAGCTCTCAGAGAAGGTGGAATGTTTAACGCTGTGGGACTGGCTAATGTCTGCCATTCAGCCCAAGGAAAACTAATGCACGCTCTGGAGCCTGCGATGTCTGATGAAATCACAGGACATCTGCTAGGTGTGCTCCATTTTACTTTGAGGCAGTGTGTGTTTGTCCCCCTCTAGGTCTGCATGGTCTGTAAAAATTTGGATTCCTTGTTCAGTTCTACTTCTTATTGCTCTTCAGTTGGTGGCTGACAGTCTATCCAATTTATCCATGGATAGGTCTCATTTTATTTCAACCCATTTTGCAACGTCTGTGTGAATCTTGATCTTGAACTTCGGAACAGGAAGAATATCAGTTAATCTTTAGTTGAATCCCTTCCAAAAACTAGGTTGCATTTGGAATCCTTTGGCTTCTCTGAAGGGGACACACACACAGTCGGAAGTTTTGTTGAGGTTTGACACCCTGGGGTGGATCCCCTGATAAGGCTGTGCATCTCAACCTAAATCATCCAGAATATTCTGATAATATTGGGGCTCAGTAGATGCTCCCATGAATCATTTGGCTAGGACAATCCTGCCTTTAGATGAAATTGCCTCTTTCAGCAACACATAGGAGAGAAGAATGGAGAACAATCATCTTTGGATGATATCTGTAATACAGCAGCATGGTCTTCTGTCTCCACCTTTATAAGGTGTTACAGTTTGGATGTCCATGCAGTGACTGCCATATCCTTTGCTTGTAGTATCTTTCAAGCAGTTGCATATGCCAAACCTCAATAAATTATTCTTGTTTAATGGTTTTTTATGTGTTCCTTTAGTGTCCCTCCCCTGTCTTTTTTCCTGAAGTACTATGCTTAGATGAAGGCAGACATCCATGGCCAAGGAAACAATATCAGCTTACTGTTATTTCCCTTCCCTGGTTAGGGGATGTCTGCCTTCACAGAGTCCCTCCCCCTCCGTTTTCTGTGTTTAGGCAATAAACAAGACAATCTAAGGAGGATGGTGGGCAGAACATATTACTTGTAATCTAGTATAATCTAGTAATCTAGTATAATTTTCTACATTTGTGTCCTGCACCTGCCTAACACGAATGTACAGAGCTTTTTGCTTGAATCATGGCCGCTTGAACCAAGTGCTGGGAAATGTGGGCATTCTGGAGCATGCCATTTCACTCCGTATACTAACTGGTGCAGATGGAACCAGTGCAACATTCTTCTTTTATAGGGATGGCATTAAGGACTTGTTCACACCCACAAAGCATCAACAGACAAAGCACGAACACATACCACATAAAGAGCCTCAGTCCAAACACAAAATGCCCCAACACAGAAATAACACCACACATAAGGGGAACTCACCAAAAAGGAAACAGCATAGTATACAAGCAAAGTGGAGGATTTCCTTGGTCTTTAGCCATTCATTGTTGAGGAGACCGAAAAAAAGATATGGGTCCATCAAGTTCAGTCTTTGCTATATCACCTTGTTGATCCAGAGGAAGGCAAAAAACCCTATGAAAGACATTTCCAATTATCTGGTCATCTCCTATTCACCAATGAGTGCTTCAGCTTTGCAGATTCCACTGCAATCAATGGGGGGCAAAGACAAGCATATGATGTATGCGTATGTGCACCACCAGATAGGCTTCAGTTTTTCAAGATTTTAATTGCACTTTATTGCCTTGCATATGCAATGTAAAGAGATATGACACACACTGGGCTAGCATACAAAAAGACACACACCAAGTACTCACACATACAAACTGCCCACAAGCCCATTCATGGTCCACAACAATGAAATTACTCATACAGACAATCCGCCTACCCACACACGAAGCCGTCTCACACGCACATATTATATACAAACATAGGGCTCTCAAACACACACAACACATATGATTCACAATCAAAGGACTCTGAAAAACAGAGCTCACACACACATTGCTCACACATATACCAACTTTGTACATACACACAAAGGGTTCACACAAGCACACACACACACAATGAGTACACAAATCTTCAGAACTTGTTGTTAGCACCATAATGTTATATTTATCGTAGTGCAGAGGGAGTCCCACAAATAAAAGGGACGCCCACAATATACAAAGGAGAACCCTCTCCAGGAAATAACACTCAAACAGATTAACATGTGAAGACAAAACATTAAAACTTCATTTCTTTTTTTCTTTGTGCTGTAATAATACAGATTAGGTTCAAAGCTGAGGCAATGAATTGTTAACCCCTTCACGGCTGAAAATACTGGTCTTCATAGTGGTGAATTTGTTTTTCAGAACAATGTCAGTTATATGATGACTGCTGTATAGGAATGATAATAAATGTGACAAATCAATATGATGCTTGTAAATTTCTACATAGGACAAACGAACGCATTAAAATTGTACTCACTGGGCCATTTTTATTCTACATGGGACTGACTCTTCAGAGCCCTGGATGGCAAATGACAACCAGAATAGTACAATATATAATAATTCTCTGAATACCAGAGGGGTATTCACAGCATTGATTCTCAATGCACTGGAAACCCCACTGACACTCTACTGTAAACTAAATATCAGAGTGATATATTATGAATAGCCATGAAAATGTGACCTTTTAATCATCCTCAATACTAAGACAGTTACATGCCCTTATACGTCAGTCTTACCCGAGACTCATCCTTACTAGCTTCATTTCACTTTCATTTTCCTTATTACCTCTTCAACATTCTCTTTTCCCCATTTGGATATAAATTATATATACTTTCCTGGAATGCCACTGTTACAGGAGAACTATACCCAAGCAGAATGTCAGGTGCTCTGTACAGTTTTATCTTTCAGCATTTTTGCTCTTTTGTAGTGCATTGCTAGCTGCTACTTTTTAACAATCTGTTAAAAACTTGTGTCCCTTATGATCCATTTAGGTCTATGGAAGCCTATTAATTGTTGTGAATAGGATATGACCTAGAGTCAGGCTTGGAAGAGATCACTATAAAGTTAAAGAGGAACTATCACACAAATTAAAGTTACCCCCAAATCATTATGCACAGTGATACATATATCCATACCAGTATTATCCTGAATAAGTCCTGCGTTTTTGAGAAATCCAAGACGCACAGGCAGGCATCTTGCTGTACTGGCATTTGTGCATCTGCATCGTCAGTCCCTTCCTGTACCTTAAGGTACAATGCAACTCCTCCAAGAGGAGACCAAACCAGACCATGCAGGCACACAGATGTCTCTTTGGCAAGAAGTCTGCACTCAGAACGAGTTGGATTTCTCAACAACGCTGGAATTATTCAGGATAATACTAGTATGGATATGCGTATCGTTATGTGCATAATGCATTGGGGGTAACTTTAATCTGTGCGATAGTTCCGCTATAACTGCAGATAATATATATTTAGATAGAGCAATTTACTGGACTTTTGTATAACGCATTGGTTCTCAGTCTGGGCCCTCAGTGCTGCCTAACAGGCAGGGACTTGTGAAATTCCCTGCTAGAACACAGGTGTGTTGATCAGAGGTTCAGTCAATTTGATTAACTCAACTGCTCTCCAACAAGGAAATCCTCAAGTCATGGCCTGTTGGTGGGACCTGCGGGCATGGATTGAGAACCTATGGTATAAAGGACACCCACCATGGGAAATTAATCTGCTAACAAATTAAGAGCCATTTATTCCTAGGGCATAGTTCCCCTTTAGTGGTCGAGTAACATGAAAAAAAAAATATATATATCCTTTTAGTATTTCCTACTACTCCCTCCTCATAGGAGGAATGTGCAGTCCCCACTGTACAGATCAACCCTTTAAGAGGTGGTCTGAGGAATGGGGCTTTATTATAGTAAAACATTAATGAAATGCCATGGGAATTGAGCTTAAATGTCTGCAGTCTCTCTTGTTCCTTGCTTCACCAGGAGGGAGATGCACAGAGACTTAATAAAGAGTTGATAAAGACGAGATAACTTCTCCAGTGAGATAAACTTTCCTCTTCCTATGTTATTGTATGCACGAAGATTACTTTGTCTTGAGAAATTAGTACATAGGCTTCACAGAACACAAGAAATGGAGAATTTATCTTACTGGAAGAGTTACCACCTCTTTATCAAACCTTTGTGCATCCCCCAGGAGATCTCCATTGAAATCCAATTAAAATGGTCAGTGCTGGCAGTTGGTGATGTTGCCCATTGTGAGAAGTACTATGCTGGGCTATGGTTCCTTTCACACAGGTGATTACTGCCTTGTTTGAATGCACCATACCCTGGGGTGATGAGAATTGTAGTCCTCCACAGCTATAAGTCCTGATGTTTCTCATACCTGCCTTAGCACCATCAAACTTTGCAATCCATTTCTTCCCAATGATCTATCCATCACTTTACTGCCAGCAGAACAAAGAAAGAACAACTATTGTTTCTGTATCTTATTGCAAAATGCTGACAGCATCAGCTGCAAATAAATGGAGTAACTGCTGATCTGTGTGCTGTGTATTAGTCTTCCTTTCATTGAATTTTGGAGTCATGGTGGCATAATCAAGGCAATTATTGGCTATTCTCTAGTTGCTTGATCCAGCTGTACCAGGTATTTTTTTTCCAAGCACAGTAAAACATCCAATGGCCTGTGCTGTGAAAAACAACAGGTTGGCAGCTAAATTTTGCACCCATTAGAAGCAATAACATTTAGAATTTCTGTTTCAGTTCCATCTGTTGGGTGATAATATGCATTAAGGGACCCCACTTTAAATCAACAAAAATCTGTGCCAACTTTTTTTTGCGCAAAGTCCCCTAACGCATGTTTTAAACTACCTGCGCTGGTATTGCAGTGGAAAAAAGTTGAAAAGAAAAGCTAAGTGACCAGTGGATGAATTGTTATGGGGCCCTAAGTCCCATATCAGTACATCCAAAGTACTGAAAAAATGTGTGTAAAGTAAGAAAAAGTAACCCTATGAGTTCCACTGGGGGATTAATACTGTGAGTGCCAGTGACTTATGCAATGCGCAAAGCATTGCATACCTCACTGGCACTCACAGTGTTAATCCGAATAAAACCAACACTATCCCCTGAAAATAAAAAGTTACCTGCAAGTCTGCTGTCCAGCGGGATCGTCAGAACCCTGGTCATCCACTGCAAGTCTTCATCGTTAATCTTCTATCTTGCATCATCTTCTTTCTTCTCATGTGCTTTCTTCTTACTTGCCGATATAGAATGCCACAATAAATAAAAAGAAAATCCATACTGGAATAATGAATGCCCCCAAAGATTTGCCAATCACTGAACTCTGCCTCTGGTGGCAGAAGAGCAGAGTAAAATCTCACCCCCCCTTAGAAACCTCTCGGGCCGTTGCCCAATCCATTCTGAGGAAAATTTGAACACAGACTGACTTATGTGGCCAGTCTCTATTCAGAATGGTTCCCATGATACAACTGGCTGGGATGTGGGGTTATGCACCTCACAACCAATCAGCGTCTAGCAGGCTTTGCCATTCCTCCCACTAGAAGCTGAATGGCTGGGAGGTGCATAACATCACATCCCAGCCAATGGAAGCCTGGGAACCATTTTGAACATAGACTGACCATATAAAAGCCAGACTCTGTTCAAATTTTCCTCAGAATGGCTCAGACAATGGCCCGAGAGAGATCTAAGGGGGGGAGGGGGTTGCTATGCTCTTCTGCTTACTGTGATGGCAAATCTTTGGGGGCATCTTATTACAATATGGATTTTCTTTATTGTGGCATTCTATTTCAGCACATAATAAGAAAGAAGATACAAGATAGAAGACTAAAGAATAGTTGAACTGGATGACAAGTAGGTGTTATACAGCTATGGGTGTTAGGATAGTGTTAGTGCTAGTATTGTTTCACTTTATTGTTAGGGGTAGTGTACGGTTAGTGACTGACTGTTTTAGCTCATACTCTGTGTTAGCCGTTTTCCTTTGATGTTCCCATTTTTCATGCTATTTAGCGGGAGTTTTGGGAACAAATACTTATAACGAACATTGGGCCAAAAGTTTTTGTGGTTACTGTTGGTAGGGCAATTGAATTCTGATGGTAACACAGTGTGTGTGCCAGTCGGTATCCATTTTTGCCCTACAGACAGTTTTACCGAGGCCAATTGGATCGAGCCCTAGGTGATATAAAACACTGTTTCAAAAGATGTGGTGAGATTTGCTCTGAAAGGCTGATATGAGTGGCATGTCTTTACCAGCCAGGTACATACCCAGGCAAGTGACAATTTACATTTTGACTACATCCCTCAACCCACAATCACACGCACACATACATATGTATGTATTGTTTCCTGCTGAGTAATACAAGGGCAAACCCACTGCTAGAATATGTTTCATTCAAAAGCAATTACAGCACATTTTTTTTTAATTAAACTGCTAACAATTAAGCCAGCTGGTGGACAGAGCACAAAATAGCATTTCCATTTCTAACTTGGAGATTTGAAGCAACACAAACAGCTCCACCTTTTACGTAAAGAGGTAAAGTGCAAATGTTTGAGCTGCAATAGCTTTTAAATTTAGCAGAGTGAGTACATTTCTTTTACTCCGCATCATATGTTAGACAGTATAGATTTTCATAATAAAGTACGTCTTTTTGATACTATCGCCACTCATTTTCCATTTGGTTCTAAAAGAAGAACCACCACAATAAACTTGTCTGGCTTTATTGAACACAATGTATTGTAACATACCTTTAGTTATGTCAATTCTATTGATGTGTGCTGAATTGTGTATCAAAAAACACGGTTATCCAAATCCTAAGCTATTCTGGATCAGCCTGTTTTCTTCAACATTTTAAAATAAAAGTCCCATTTTTAGCCAGGAAACATTTCAGTGCTTTACCAATACGGACCTTGGCAGCTGTATTCTTTTTGGCCCTCCAGAACAAAAAGGTATATTACAATAGCTTGTGTCTTCAAACAGTTCTCTGCTCAGTCTCAAAATGTGTGTGTACAAAAGCTGCAAAGAGAGGTTGCAATTTCCATACAGTTCTCCCCATTGCCCAGGGTCAGACAATAACACATCATCATCATAAGTAGCTATAGCAACTGCCTAACTGTTAGCTCTTTAAACAACCCACTTTTATTTTTCAAAGTCAAGTAGAATTAACACATCTAAAAAGGTATGTTATACATAATTTTCTATTTAACAAATATAATTGTTATACTTTTCTTAACCCATCGAGTGCCAGAGGGGTACCAACGCATTGCTTTGCAATGCACTGCGTTCCTCTCTGGCACTCAAAGGGTTAATATATATTGCATTTAGATGCTTTTTCAGAACGGTCACCTTATTTGTCACACATGATATCTTTTCACTTGAATAAGCACAATCAAAGGGACTACTAATGTTTATACCCATAAGCAAAAAATGGCGTGGCTCTGCAGCAGCCAATTAACAACTATGGGTATGTCCCCAAACTAATCACTTGAGAAAGCATGGGATAAAAACATAATTCAGCTAGTCATTTAGTGCACTGGAATAAAATTAAATAGCCGTGAAAGGGTTAAAATCCACAATGTGCAATAAACAAAATATTTTTTTAAAAATATGATACATTTGGCTTGATTTTGATTCAAAATCTAGAGAGAGATGCATAATCTTTGGATTCTTTGGCTTGATCCTGAGTATTTTCATTCTAAATTTTTTAAAACTAAAAACTGTTTTTTGTTTTTTTTTATATATTTTTTTTTGGTTGCCATCTTCAAGCAACTTCCCTTTTTTCTCTAAAAAAAAAACAAAAAAAAAAAACAATAAAATACAAAATTATATAACTGGTTATAAAAAAAAACTAAATGGAACCAAAATTAACCCCCTGGCAGCTAGAGGCATCTCTAGTACCTATTTCGTTATCTGAAATAAGAAGTATGTTTAGTGTGTAAATTAAACTTCCTGAGGTCCAGAGAAGCAATGTGTCATGCACATGTCTGGTCAAGGGTTTAAATTAAAAATTTGCTTTTTTCTGTTAAACAATAGGTCTGTTAGTGTCAATGTACAATTTGCCCTAGGTGTCATCTTGAGAAACATTAACCCTTTGAGTGCCTGAGCAATGCGTACCGTACCCCTCTGATACTCAAAGGGTTAAGGACAGTGGGGCGCACACACCTCTAGTCATTGAAGAATAGGAAAATGTTGTGGAGTTATACAGAGCAATAGGAGTTCTGGAGAGAAGATTATATTGGAAAAAAATGATAAACTGATCTGAGGAAGATTAACTGGAGAAATAGGAAGAGAAAAAAATGAGGGATTAAATGAAGCACTAGTAAAATCTACAGGGAGCAGTTACATGGAGCAATAGCAGTAATATTATATGGAAATGTAAAATGGAGGAACAGGTGTTACGGGAGGAGCTATATAAAGATCCAAGATGGCTTACAATGAGCGGTTATAAGGAATATTAGAATGGGCAATGGAAGTCAAGTGACACTCTGGTTTGTTACAGTTCACATTTTCAGATACTTATATGACAACTAACACCTTCTAATAATATCTCCGACTTACCTTATTATGGACAGAAAAATCTTAATGCTCCATATGAATGTTGTCTTTTTTGCCTTTGTTCAAGAGACATCTTCACTCAGTCCTGGAAGTCATGTCACAGAGGCAGACATGACAGTCTCTAGCAGGACCACAGGAGCACAAACTCTGCTCCCTGCACATGTTAATTAAACTTTTAAAGGAACACTAACATCCAAAAATGATCTGGGGTTATTTACAATTAAATACCTGAATCTCCATGCTAGCATCAACATTTCTTTATTGATCTTTTTAGGCCCAACATCTAGTCATATATTTGCTCTCTGAGGGTTCTCGTTTGTGCTTTTTTAGGGCCCAAAGCTCCCATTGATCTCAATCTTAATAGGAGTCTTGGAAATGATAATGTTTTATTGCCTGTAAGTGGACCAAAATAGGATAATAGCTTTTCTGAATAGAAAATAAGTGGTTATAAATCCCAATAAATTAACAGAATTAGCTCTGCAGAAACACAATGAACCAAACTGTGTCTATATAGGATAGTCTACACATATTAGAAATGCAAGCTGAAAATTAGATTTTAGGGATGTAACCTAAATTAACTACCATGTTTACAGATGCTAGATGAAAGTACATGATATTTCAAATTGTATAACCCAATTTCATTTTAGGTGTGAATGTTTCTTTAAGGACCAGAGGGATGTGCAGTGCATTTCTCTCTGTATCTTAAATGGTTACATATGGGAATTAACGGCTTTATGCTGGGAAAAAAAAAAAAAATCTCAGTAACTGGCATACTGATTTCAATCCATACAAGGACTGACTGAAGATTTTGTTTCTTGAACAAAGGCACAAGGACATCATAAGATTGTGTGTGTGTGTGTGTGGGGGGGGGGGGGGTTAAGAAAAGGTGTTAATTCTCCTTTAAACTCTGAATTTGAACCTCCATGGGACATATGTATAAAAGTGAAAGTGGATCAAATCTAGGAATTTACAAATAATTTTTTATCGTTTGACTGTTAGAGAGGTTCCAACACATTGATATGGAGCCGTTCTTTTGTGTAGAATTGTCCTGCTTTTCCAGTAACACATATGCTCCATTAAATCTGACCAGAAATGAAGAACTAGGAACATTTTCAAATTAAATAGGGCAAGGAACACTTTTAAAATGAGTAAGCCCTGTTATTTATCTTTGGTAGAATGACAATGACCCTAAATGGAGAAATAAGAAGCAGCGAGTGGTTAGAGATTTTACTGTCTATTCCAGTTGTAGAGTGATCCCAGTTACGATCTGTGCTTGCATCGTCCCCATATACAAAAAGTTCCATAATAAGGCACTTATAGATCCTCCAAAGGAGATTAAAGCTTGCAGTGCGTTGTGGTTACCCTTTAGATACAAGTTTGAAGACTCCAGTCTCTTCACAATGAAATGCTTTGACAGCTCAGAGCTCAGTTTTACAGCATCATGAACCTGCTGTGCTTTTTTCATTCCTGTGTTCTGGTTAGACCTTGAGAAAGGCTGCAAAATCTAGGGGCCTCCTCCACATCTAAAACATGATGGATCTTATGTATAAAGGCAAAGATGAGCATTTTGGGTCAAACCAACTGAACATCAGGGGATAAATAAACATTCTAATATTAACGTAGATATAAATGAAACATTTAATCCCATGAATTCCAGAGGTGAGACGACCAATGATATAAATCAGTTAATTAATCAATACCCCAGAATTGCTTAATTTTGTCTTTATACGCAAGGCAAATAATCTTTCTACAGAACAGTGGTGGCCAATATGAAGCCCCCAATCTGCTGCCAGACTACAACTCATAATACCCCAGCCGTTAGGATGATGGGCGTTTTTGTCTGGCAGCAAATGGAGGTCATCGCATTGCAAACCACTGCAGTAGAAGATTACGTATGCAAACTCCATAGCTGTTAAGTATTATTAACAGGTTTTATTTAACAGATTCCTAGTGAAATCAATGGAGAAATGTGTGGATAAAATACTTGATACTGTTATTAACTACTGTTTTCGTTCCGGTGGAGTACATGCCTCTAAGTTCTTGCAGAGGATTCACTTGCGAAAAGCCTTTGGTATACACTGTTTTGGAGGCAAGCTCGCATTTATCCTTACATTTATCATGCTGTACATTGTGAATATATCTGACATGTGAAAATATATTAGGCTTAGTTCATACTGTTGACATTGTTGCAGCAAGTTCCAGAGAATAGGTATCCTGGTTTTTCTATGGGGTCATTCACACGGGTGGCTTTTTCCCCTACCATCATTTTCAATGGCAATCTGGTGTTGTTGCAACATCTTGCCGCAAAATCACAAGTTTGAACTAGGCCTAAAGAGTCTTGCAAGAGAAGAGGGTCTCTATCAACAGTTCTGGCTTACAAATAGTGCAGTGGAATGGACATGTCTGGTGTAAATGGTTTCCAGTTGAGAGTGAGCTGCAGACTGTAATGTTCCACAGGCATGTAGATTAGCTATGTGCTGGTCACAGTTCCCAAACTTCTTTTGAGTTTAAGTAGCAGTTGGCAGGGCTCACTGGGGAGTTATGATGTACGGTCTCAACACGTAAGAGCAGAACAGACAGGTGACGGGAACTGGTGTCATTCAGTCCAGTTGGGAAACAAACATCCTAAGCATACACAGCTTAAAGATAAATATCCATGGAGTGGCTAATGCCTTGGTTAGTTACTGAAATGTCAACATAATTGCATTATTGACAGTCTCTTTAGAATTTTTCTTTGGTCATCAATAAACCTACAAACTCTCTCTGAGACACCTAAGCTGCTCTTCTCCCAGTCGGATTTTGTCCTCTAGCTCCCGCTGCTCCACAATGAGAGCAGAGGTCATCTTAACATAGTGGTGGTAGTCCTGGAGCTGCTCTTCATTTAGGTACCTGGACACAGTCTCAAGAACCATTTGCTCCCTTCGAGTGACATGAGCCTTCAGCTCCTTTGCGTCTTCCAGTTGGTCACTTAGCTGTTTCTTTTTCTCTAGGAGGCTCAGCTGTGAAGTGCAGAACAGAAATATGTATTAAGAGATGGTCATAAGATGCTGTAGGAACAAATGGGCTATTTTATATGCATTGTATGTGATATTGCACAAGCTGATGTATGCAAACCAGCATTTCAGATCTTTGGTTAAAAAAAACAAAAAAACCCCTCAAGGAACAGTATAAAGTAGTGCATGAATGGTTAAGGGCAATGATTGTTACGGTCAGTATAATTGTATATACAACAATCTTTCCATATTTAGGAAAGGAGCACAGTCATTATAGTTGTGTGTGTACATATTATATATATGTATATATAGCACTGTGTCCATACTTAGGAAAGGAGCATATGTAGTCAATACAGTTGTATATATAAAAAAGAAATGTGTCCATCGAGTTCAGCCCATGCCATATCACCCTTTTGATCCAGATAAAGGCAAAAGAACCCATTGAAGCCATTTCCAATGATGCCCCAACTGGGTAAAAAAATTGCTTCATGACTTTAAATGGAAGTCATATATTTCCCTGGATCAATAGCCTATCTGCTTTGAAACCAACTGTTATATATATATATATATATATATATATATCAATGTTGTTCTGTTAGAAAGGTGGCCATTATGGATTTAAACTCAGCGACAGCATCTGCAAGTACAGCACCACAAAGCAAAGAATTCCATCTTTTACTGCCCTAACAGTGGGGAAAAACCCTGCCTTTGTTTTAGTCAAAAGCATCTTTCCTCGAGTCTTATTGGTTATATAGTCATAGTTGTATATAGCAGTGAGTCCAGGTTTAGGAAAGAAATATATATATATTATAGTTGTATATAGCAGCGTATCCATGTTTAGGAAAGAAACACATATAGTCAGTATTGTAGTAAACAGCAGTGTGTGTGTCCACGTTAAGGAAAGAAACATTAACAGTCAATAGGGTTTCATATAACAGTGTGTCCATGTTTAGAAAAGGAGCATATAGTCAGTATAGTTGTATATACAGCAGTATGCCCATATTTAAGAAACGGTATAGCTGTGTGTGTGTATATATATATATATATATATATATATATATATATATAGCAATTTGTCCATGTTTAGGAAACTTCCTCAGTCATGTCAAACAGATAAATATGAAAACATATCTCAAATACAAGTACATGTTGCATTATTTAGAATGGAAAGCAGATAAAATCAACTGTTCAGGACATTGTTTAAAGTATTAAACTGGAGTATTCATTTAACATCCCATATTTTTCTCTCCCTTGGAGTGAGAAACAGTCCAATCAGTACAGTCAAAATAATGTTCCTGACACGGTGTCCATTTTGGCAAAAATGTTCTCCCACTGGTACATCTGTCTTTTTTGTAGTTAACACTGGATCTGTGGGAATAAACCTTTTATGTAGTGGTTGGCCTGTTTCACCCACATAGAGAGCTGCTTTCCATTCAAAACAATGCAATGTGAAAGCTTGCATCCTAAATCTGCTTAGTTAGCCAAGATAGATATCAACTTGACTATATTTTCCTCCTGTATTTATATGGCTAACACTGTACCAATTGGTATGTTTAGGAAAGGAACATATAGGCAGTATTGCTGTATACAGCAGTGTGTCCATGTTTTGGAAATGAACATATAGATAGTATAGTTGTGTACAGCAGTGCATCCATGTTTAGAAATCTGTTTGCATCTACTGTGTACCATTGGGGATTGGAGTACTCTACAATCCCCAATGGTACACCCACACCCGCTGATGTGGCGAGTTTATTCATCCTGATTATTCATATAACTTTCTGTCTATACAATAGTCCTGCTAGCGTTGAAGCACTCAGCACCATATCTAACACTGTACCAACTGTCATGTTTTGGAAATTAACATATAGACAGTATAGTTGTGTACAGCAGTGCATACATGTTTAGGAAAATAGGATTTTTCTCTTATTCCATACAGGTTACTGGGAACTTTGGGTACGCGATCAACCCCTTTAATTGGCAGGAACAATTCTGAGAAGTGACTGCTGTGTGGAGCCTACCTCCTCTCCTTAGCTTGCAGCTAGCCAATCCCCAAACAGTAAGATTTGCAGACTAACTATTGACTAGGTAGTAAGAAGGTAAAGGAAAACTCCTGTGAGCATGAACCCGAAAGGACCCCCACATTCTGCTGCAGGAGAGCCAAGCATGGTCCCTTGACAGGGTGGGAGACCAGTAACCTGTATGGACCAAGAGAAAAAAATGTAACAGGTAAGATTAAAATCCTATTTTCTCTGTCATCCAATACAGGTTACTGGTAACTTTGGGATGTCCAACCATTAAGTTCCCCAGGGCGGGAAGAAAGGCAAAGACCAGACGCAGGCCCCAAAAGTCACCAGAGAACCAATGAACCTACAGATCATAAACAGCTCAACACTAACCACAAAGTGTCAACGGACACTGAACAGGGGTAAAACAAACCCCATGTTGCACAGCACACTGAACTAGAGCCAACAGGGCTCAAAAGTGAAAGAGTACTGAGAGACTAAGAGAAATCCTAGACAGGCATGGCTGCCTCCACGATCTTCCTCCAAAAACTGGCATCAGCCGATGCTTGCACATCCACATGGTAGTGTTTAGAAAAAGTGTGCACAGACGACCAAGTGGCCGCCTTGCACAACTGGTCAGCTGAGGTCTGGTTCTTGTAGGCCCAAGAAGCTCCAAAAGACCTCGCAGAATGAGCCGTGAACCTGAAGGGAACAGGCTTCTTCCGAAGTTCGTAAGCCTTACGAATCGTGGACTTGATCCAAGAAGCAATGGTTACCTTGGAAGTAGGCTTCCCTGCCCTAGGACCCTCAGGAATAACAAAAAGAGAGTCATACTGTCTCAAAGACTCAGTGCGATGCACATAGAACTTGTGACAATGCACAACATCCAACAGATGAAGATCCCTCTCTTTGTCAGAAATAGGGTTAGGACAGAAGGAAGGGACCACAATCCTAATCCTAATTAATGTGGAACTCAGACACCACCTTTGGGAGAAACTCTTGTGAGGTGCGAAGCACCGCCTTGTCCTTGTGAAAGACCAAAAAGAGTGGTCTACAGGACAGGGCATGCAGCACCGCAACTCGGCGAACAGAAACAATCGCCAAGAGAAAGGTAATCTTCCACTTCAGCATTCGCAGAGGAATGGTAGCCAAGGACTCAAAAGGAGGACGCTGGAGTACTCCCAAGACCGGGTAAAGATCCCACAGAGGAGCAGGGGACTTAAACACCAGACAGGTATGAGCAACCCCCTGGAAGAAAACCTTGACATCAGGAATGATAGCAAGACTCCTCTGAAAGAAGACAGAGAGCGCAGACGTCTGAACCTTAACAGAACTCAGACTGAGACCCTTATCCACACCATCCTGGAGAAAGGAAATAACTGTAGGAAGGTCAGAAAAGTAGACCAAACTCGATAGTTGGCCTTCAAGAAAACAGGCTTACGGGCACTAGGCATAGTAGCCACTACACCAGAAGAAAATCCTTCATTCTTCAAAATTGAAGATTCAGTCTCCATGCAGTCACAGTCAGACGATGAACGTCTTCCTTCCAGAGGTAACTCTGTAGAAGAAGGTCCGGACGGGGGGGGGGGGGAGTCGAAGAGGTTCCACCACTGAGAGGTCCAGAAGCTCCAGAAACAAAGCCTGTGTGGGCCAGTATGGAGCAATCAGCCTGACTGGGCAGTGCTCCAGTCTCAGCTTCTGAATTACTCTGTTCAACAGGGGAACAGGAGGAAAGATGTATGCCAGAGGAAGTGTCCACGGGATCGACAAGGCATCCACTGCAAGAGCCAGGGGATCCGTCCAGCGAGAGCAGAATGTTGGAACCTTCCTGTTGTGGATGGTTGCCATCAGGTCGATGCAAGGAAGACCCCACTGCTGGATGATGAAGTTGAGCACCTCTGGATGTAGGTCCCACTCTCCGCTGTCCACTGTGTGCTGACTGAGGAAGTCTGCCAGAACGTTGTCTATGCCAGGAATATAAAATAGCCTTGACCTCTAGCCAAGCAGCAAGCCTTCTTGTGCCGCCTTGCTTGTTAATGTAGGCCTACACTGTGGCGTTGTCCGACCTACCCTGACTGGGCAATCCTCCAGTTGCCATATCCAGTGATGTAGAGCATGAAATATTGCCCAAAGCTCCAACACATTGATGGGAAGGAGAGATTCCTCCTGAGACGACCGGCCCTGAACACACAAGTGCCCCAGCACAGCTCCCCAGCCGGAGAGGCTGGCATCCGTTGTCACTATGGTCCAGAAGGGCACCAGAGGAAGGGTCTGCCTTTCAGGAGATTGTTCAGGTTGAGCCACCACGAGAGGCTCTGCTCCACTTGAAGAGGGAGTGATAGGGATCTCTCCATGAGATCTGGATGGCCCCTGCATGCCAGGATTAAAAACCTTTGAAGTTCCCTGGTGTGAACCATGACAAACAGGACTGCTTCTATGGTGAAAATGAACGTCCCACCAAGGATGACAACTTCTTGGCTGGAACTGGATCCTGAGAAAGTATAGCCTGGATCTTCAGCGCTATCTGATGAGCCACTTCGTCCGTGAGAAAAACCATCCCCCACTGAGTGTCGAAGAGGAGGCCCAGAAAGAACATCCTCTGGGAAGGAACAAGGTCTGATTTGTCCAAGTTGATGATCCACCGGTGATGGGAGAGAGCATGAATGCAGTCCTGCACCTGCTGGTGAAGGTAGGTCAGGAGACCAGGCCTTCAGAAGGAGGTCGTTCATGTATGGAGTCATCCTGAGATCAATGCTCCTAGGACTCTGTTGAAGACTTGAGGAGCCGTGGTCAGGCCAAAGGGGAGGGCAGAGAACTGGAAGTGCCCTCGGTCACAGGCAAAGCGGAGATATTGCCGACTCTCTGGATGAATGGTGATGTGCAGATAGGCCTCTATCCTTCTTGGAAACCACAAAGATTTTGAAGTAGAATCCCAAGCCCCTCTCCTGAAGGGGAACTGGCTCCAGGACAGCCTTGTCCAGAAGGGCCTGTATAGCTTCCTCGAAAAGGCGTCTCTTTTCTGATCCCAAGGGAGAACGAGAAACAAAGGTCCTTGGAGGAGGAAGAGAGGTGAAAGGAATCCTGTATCCTGAGGTCACCACTTGTAAAACCCATGGGTCTGCCACAGAAGCCTGCCAAGCTGAAAGGTAGTGGCGTTGGTGGCCACCTACCTGCGGGTGGGGACCCGGGTTCGGTAAGTCATGAAGAAGGTGGTTTGGAAACCTTGGGCTTTGTGGAGGACTTGGATCTCCATTGCTGCTTAGGCTTGGATGAGGAGCACAGAGCCTGAGGGACCATCTGCGTCACCTGGCATGAGTCTGCCTGAAAGGGACGAAAAAGCGGATTCCTTTTGACAGGCGTCTTCTTCCTCAGGTCCACTGGCAGGTGAATACTCTTCCCTCCAGTGGCCTCGTTAATGAGATCCTTGAGCTCAGGCCCAAACAGGGAGGATACCTGAAAAGGCAAAGAGAGGATAGCCTTCTTGGAGACTGTCTCAGCAGACCAGATCTTGAGCCAAAGAGCCCTTCTGGCTACCACAGACATGATAGAAGCCCTGGCTACCATACACACAGCGTCGAACAGGGCAGCAGAGACATAATGCTCAGCAATGTTAGCAGGAAGATGTAGCTATTTACCCATGCAGCAGCAAAGGTAGGGTGAAGGGAAGAGCCCACCGTTGCAAAAATAGCCTTGAGAGAAATCTCAAGCTTCTTATCAGTCCAGTCTTTGAGAGCAGAGGCATCAGCCACTGGCAAGGCAGTGGACTTAGAAAGTCTGGAAACTGGGGCATCCACTTTGGGGGGATGAATCCACTGAGTGAGGGCCATTTCAGAAAACAGGTAAAGTTTGGCAAAGTTCCTAGACACAGATGGTTTGTCTGGAAATTTCCACTCCTCTGACACCAAGCGGTCAAGAGTGGGGTTACGTGAAAAGCATGCATGGGGCCTAACAGGCTCATGAAAAACATCAGAGGGGTCAGAAGGCGCCTACTGCACCAAGGGAATGTTCAAGGTGGAGAACACAGCCCTGATCAGGCCTTCAGCCGAGGGTATGGGGTCCGATCCAAAGGGGTCCCCAAAAAACTGAGATGAAGGAACAGCTGAACAGTCATCATCATCAGAGTCCACCAACAACTCCTCCTCAGAGGAGTCAGACACATCAGGTACACCTGATGATTTAGGCGTGGAAGATCTGATAGGGGCGGTGGTCTGCCACAAGTGGAAGACCCCCTGTAAAGTGGATGGAAGGAGTTGTACGGTGGTCCGTAGGTCCCTGGTAGTAGCCTTAAACTCTTGCACTCATACTGGCTCTAGTGCATGGCTGGAGGCTCCTGCAGGGGATTCAGGGGCAGCAGCGCATGCTGGGGAAACATGACCTGAGTAATCTCTAGGTAACCCTGAGTGACATGAGGAGCAATGGGGGACACAGAAACTCCAGTATCCTTAGTATTAGGTTTAGCCCCAGAGTCTAACAGAGTAGACATTCTCACTGAGTCAAGCGGTCAAAGTATCAAAATACCCACAAAATAGTGTGTATGATAAATAAATGCCCCCCAGAAACACTAAATAGTGTGTATGATAAATAAATGCCCCCCAGAAACACTAAATAAGACTTATCTGGTAGGCAAAGGGTTAAACTGAGGAGGAGAGAAGGAGAGTCCAAGCCCTGCATAGGATACTCGATCTGTAAATACACAAAATGTCTGCCGCGACGGGAGCCGATCGGAAACGAGAGCACGAAGCGGGAGATCATGGGAAATGTAGTTTCGCTGGCAGAGTACCCCAACAGTGCCAGAAGCCCCCTAAAGTCCCCAACATCCCCAGAACATTGACCGGATGACAAAGCAAGGGAAACCCCAGAACATGAGCCATCTCTGACCACTCTACGTGGAGCGGTTGCAGAGATATGTCCCAAACTGTAAAGTACCATAGAAGTGAATGAAGCAATGGCGTCTATGCGGTAAACATGCGTCTTAAAGGCTCGGAAAAAAGTAAATGAGGTGAATACCAAAGAGTAAAACCACTCAAAAGCCCAGCAGAATAAAACAGTAGACCCAATAAACACTGGTCCCAGTAGGGAAAGTGTCCAAAGCCCCCTCAAAATGTGCTAACCAGCAACAAAAAGGGTTAAGTTACCACAGAAACTTGCTCCAAATATCTCACATACAGAAATAAACCCAGTGAGTGCAGGAGTATGTAATAGGAACTCTAAATGAGACCCCTGTGCGGAGGGGAAGCAAGGGACATGTGGACCTCAGCACTCAAAGGATGCTTACCTTTTTCAGCAGATCTTCTATCTTCTACCATGTATCAAAAAGAAGCCTCAGTGGGCAACTCCTGGGGAAAGAACTTGCAGCCAAGATTTCCCCCCCAGGGCTTAGGTCCACAAAAGCACCTGGTACACTGAGCTATCCACATTTGGGTGATGGGAATGGTCAGTGATGGTAATCCGCTTAATGGTGGTATCCCATATCTAACAGAAAATAATAAAAAGCTAAAACTATAACAGAACTGTTCTCTTGCTTGTGTCTTGACCAACAAATCTTACTGGTAGGGGATTGGCTAGCTGCAAGCTAAGGAGAGGAGGTAGGCTCCACCCAGCAGTCACTTCTCAGAATTGTTTCTGCCTATTAAAGGTGCTGATCGACTACCCAAAGTTACCAGAAACCTGTATTGGACAAAAGAGAAATGAGCATATAGGCAGTATAGTTGTGTACAGCAGTGCGTTCATGTTTAGGAAAGTAACATATAGACATTATAGCTCTATATAGCAGTGCATCCATGTTTAAGAAAGGAACATATATATAGCTCTATACAGCAGTGAATCCATGTTTAGGAAAGGGCAGTTGTTTACAGCAGTGTGTCCATTTTTAGGAAAGGAACATATAGACAATATAGTGGTGTACAGATGTGTGTACATGTTAGGAAAGGGAATATAGAAATACTAGTTGAACAGCCCGTTACATGGGCCACAGTGCCACAGCCACCCGGTCGCGAGGCAGTCACGAGCAGTGGTGACTGCCCGCACCACGGCTGATACAGCGCTGGATGCTCCTTCGGAGTGCCCAGATCTGTATCAGCCCCGGCGCGGGCAGTCTCTACTGCGCATGACTGCAGCACCCGCAGCAGTGTCTACTGCGCATGTTGCGGCGTTACACACGATTTAGCGAATTATTATATAGGATGGTTGTGTACAGAAGCGTGTCCATGTTAGGAAAGGAACATATGGACAATATAGCTGTGTACAGAAGTGTGTCCATGTTAGGAAAGGAACATATGGACAATATAGTTTTGTACAGAAGCGTGTCCATGTTAGGAAAGGAACATATGGACAATTTAGTTTTGTACAGAAGTGTGTCCATGTTAGGAAAGGAACATATGGACAATATAGTTTTGTACAGAAGCGTGTCCATGTTAGGAAAGGAACATATGGACAATATAGTTTTGTACAGAAGCGTGTCCATGTTAGGAAACGAACATATGGACAATATAGCTGTGTACAGAAGCGTGTCCATGTTAGGAAAGGAACATATGGACAATATAGCTGTGTACAGAAGCGTGTCCATGTTAGGAAACGAACATATGGACAATATAGTTTTGTACAGAAGTGTGTCCATGTTAGGAAAGGAACATATGGACAATATAGTTTTGTACAGAAGTGTGTCCATGTTAGGAAAGGAACATATGGACAATATAGTTTTGTACAGAAGCGTGTCCATGTTAGGAAAGGAACATATGGACAATATAGTTTTGTACAGAAGCGTGTCCATGTTAGGAAAGGAACATATGGACAATATAGTTTTGTACAGAAGCGTGTCCATGTTAGGAAAGGAACATATGGACAATATAGTTTTGTACAGAAGCGTGTCCATGTTAGGAAAGGAACATATGGACAATATAGTTTTGTACAGAAGTGTGTCCATGTTAGGAAAGGAACATATGGACAATATAGTTTTGTACAGAAGTGTGTCCATGTTAGGAAAGGAACATATGGACAATATAGTTTTGTACAGAAGCGTGTCCATGTTAGGAAAGGAACATATGGACAATATAGTTTTGTACAGAAGCGTGTCCATGTTAGGAAAGGAACATATGGACAATATAGTTTTGTACAGAAGCGTGTCCATGTTAGGAAAGGAACATATGGACAATATAGCTGTGTACAGAAGCGTGTCCATGTTAGGAAAGGAACATATGGACAATATAGTTTTGTACAGAAGCGTGTCCATGTTAGGAAAGGAACATATGGACAATATAGTTTTGTACAGAAGCGTGTCCATGTTAGGAAAGGAACATATGGACAATATAGTTTTGTACAGAAGCGTGTCCATGTTAGGAAAGGAACATATGGACAATATAGCTGTGTACAGAAGCGTGTCCATGTTAGGAAAGGAACATATGGACAATATAGCTGTGTACAGAAGCGTGTCCATGTTAGGAAAGGAACATATGGACAATATAGTTTTGTACAGAAGCGTGTCCATGTTAGGAAAGGAACATATGGACAATATAGTTTTGTACAGAAGCGTGTCCATGTTAGGAAAGGAACATATGGACAATATAGTTTTGTACAGAAGTGTGTCCATGTTAGGAAAGGAACATATGGACAATATAGTTTTGTACAGAAGCGTGTCCATGTTAGGAAAGGAACATATGGACAATATAGTTTTGTACAGAAGTGTGTCCATGTTAGGAAAGGAACATATGGACAATATAGTTTTGTACAGAAGCGTGTCCATGTTAGGAAAGGAACATATGGACAATATAGTTTTGTACAGAAGTGTGTCCATGTTAGGAAAGGAACATATGGACAATATAGCTGTGTACAGAAGCGTGTCCATGTTAGGAAAGGAACATATGGACAATATAGTTTTGTACAGAAGCGTGTCCATGTTAGGAAAGGAACATATGGACAATATAGTTTTGTACAGAAGTGTGTCCATGTTAGGAAAGGAACATATGGACAATATAGTTTTGTACAGAAGTGTGTCCATGTTAGGAAAGGAACATATGGACAATATAGTTTTGTACAGAAGTGTGTCCATGTTAGGAAAGGAACATATGGACAATATAGCTGTGTACAGAAGTGTGTCCATGTTAGGAAAGGAACATATGGACAATATAGTTTTGTACAGAAGTGTGTCCATGTTAGGAAAGGAACATATGGACAATATAGTTTTGTACAGAAGCGTGTCCATGTTAGGAAAGGAACATATGGACAATATAGTTTTGTACAGAAGCGTGTCCATGTTAGGAAAGGAACATATGGACAATATAGTTTTGTACAGAAGCGTGTCCATGTTAGGAAAGGAACATATGGACAATATAGTTTTGTACAGAAGCGTGTCCATGTTAGGAAAGGAACATATGGACAATATAGTTTTGTACAGAAGCGTGTCCATGTTAGGAAAGGAACATATGGACAATATAGTTTTGTACAGAAGCGTGTCCATGTTAGGAAAGGAACATATGGACAATATAGTTTTGTACAGAAGTGTGTCCATGTTAGGAAAGGAACATATGGACAATATAGTTTTGTACAGAAGTGTGTCCATGTTAGGAAAGGAACATATGGACAATATAGTTTTGTACAGAAGTGTGTCCATGTTAGGAAAGGAACATATGGACAATATAGTTTTGTACAGAAGTGTGTCCATGTTAGGAAAGGAACATATGGACAATATAGTTTTGTACAGAAGCGTGTCCATGTTAGGAAAGGAACATATGGACAATATAGTTTTGTACAGAAGCGTGTCCATGTTAGGAAAGGAACATATGGACAATATAGTTTTGTACAGAAGCGTGTCCATGTTAGGAAAGGAACATATGGACAATATAGTTTTGTACAGAAGCGTGTCCATGTTAGGAAAGGAACATATGGACAATATAGTTTTGTACAGAAGCGTGTCCATGTTAGGAAAGGAACATATGGACAATATAGTTTTGTACAGAAGCGTGTCCATGTTAGGAAAGGAACATATGGACAATATAGTTTTGTACAGAAGCGTGTCCATGTTAGGAAAGGAACATATGGACAATATAGTTTTGTACAGAAGCGTGTCCATGTTAGGAAAGGAACATATGGACAATATAGTTTTGTACAGAAGTGTGTCCATGTTAGGAAAGGAACATATGGACAATATAGTTTTGTACAGAAGTGTGTCCATGTTAGGAAAGGAACATATGGACAATATAGTTTTGTACAGAAGTGTGTCCATGTTAGGAAAGGAATATATGGACAATATAGTTTTGTACAGAAGTGTGTCCATGTTAGGAAAGGAACATATGGACAATATAGCTGTGTACAGAAGTGTGTCCATGTTAGGAAAGGAACATATGGACAATATAGTTTTGTACAGAAGTGTGTCCATGTTAGGAAAGGAACATATGGACAATATAGTTTTGTACAGAAGTGTGTCCATGTTAGGAAAGGAACATATGGACAATATAGTTTTGTACAGAAGCGTGTCCATGTTAGGAAAGGAACATATGGACAATATAGTTTTGTACAGAAGTGTGTCCATGTTAGGAAAGGAACATATGGACAATATAGTTTTGTACAGAAGTGTGTCCATGTTAGGAAAGGAACATATGGACAATATAGTTTTGTACAGAAGTGTGTCCATGTTAGGAAAGGAACATATGGACAATATAGTTTTGTACAGAAGCGTGTCCATGTTAGGAAAGGAACATATGGACAATATAGCTGTGTACAGAAGTGTGTCCATGTTAGGAAAGGAACATATGGACAATATAGCTGTGTACAGAAGTGTGTCCATGTTAGGAAAGGAACATATGGACAATATAGTTTTGTACAGAAGCGTGTCCATGTTAGGAAAGGAACATATGGACAATATAGTTTTGTACAGAAGCGTGTCCATGTTAGGAAAGGAACATATGGACAATATAGTTTTGTACAGAAGTGTGTCCATGTTAGGAAAGGAACATATGGACAATATAGTTTTGTACAGAAGCGTGTCCATGTTAGGAAAGGAACATATGGACAATATAGCTGTGTACAGAAGCGTGTCCATGTTAGGAAAGGAACATATGGACAATATAGTTTTGTACAGAAGCGTGTCCATGTTAGGAAAGGAACATATGGACAATATAGTTTTGTACAGAAGCGTGTCCATGTTAGGAAAGGAACATATGGACAATATAGTTTTGTACAGAAGCGTGTCCATGTTAGGAAAGGAACATATGGACAATATAGTTTTGTACAGAAGCGTGTCCATGTTAGGAAAGGAACATATGGACAATATAGCTGTGTACAGAAGCGTGTCCATGTTAGGAAAGGAACATATGGACAATATAGTTTTGTACAGAAGCGTGTCCATGTTAGGAAAGGAACATATGGACAATATAGTTTTGTACAGAAGTGTGTCCATGTTAGGAAAGGAACATATGGACAATATAGTTTTGTACAGAAGCGTGTCCATGTTAGGAAAGGAACATATGGACAATATAGTTTTGTACAGAAGTGTGTCCATGTTAGGAAAGGAACATATGGACAATATAGTTTTGTACAGAAGCGTGTCCATGTTAGGAAAGGAACATATGGACAATATAGTTTTGTACAGAAGTGTGTCCATGTTAGGAAAGGAACATATGGACAATATAGTTTTGTACAGAAGCGTGTCCATGTTAGGAAAGGAACATATGGACAATATAGTTTTGTACAGAAGCGTGTCCATGTTAGGAAAGGAACATATGGACAATATAGTTTTGTACAGAAGTGTGTCCATGTTAGGAAAGGAACATATGGACAATATAGTTTTGTACAGAAGTGTGTCCATGTTAGGAAAGGAACATATGGACAATATAGTTTTGTACAGAAGTGTGTCCATGTTAGGAAAGGAACATATGGACAATATAGTTTTGTACAGAAGTGTGTCCATGTTAGGAAAGGAACATATGGACAATATAGCTGTGTACAGAAGCGTGTCCATGTTAGGAAAGGAACATATGGACAATATAGCTGTGTACAGAAGTGTGTCCATGTTAGGAAAGGAACATATGGACAATATAGTTTTGTACAGAAGTGTGTCCATGTTAGGAAAGGAACATATGGACAATATAGTTTTGTACAGAAGCGTGTCCATGTTAGGAAAGGAACATATGGACAATATAGCTGTGTACAGAAGCGTGTCCATGTTAGGAAAGGAACATATGGACAATATAGCTGTGTACAGAAGTGTGTCCATGTTAGGAAAGGAACATATGGACAATATAGTTTTGTACAGAAGTGTGTCCATGTTAGGAAAGGAACATATGGACAATATAGTTTTGTACAGAAGCGTGTCCATGTTAGGAAAGGAACATATGGACAATATAGTTTTGTACAGAAGTGTGTCCATGTTAGGAAAGGAACATAAGGACAATATATCTGTGTACAGAAGTGTGTCCATGTTAGGAAAGGAACATATGGACAATATAGTTTTGTACAGAAGCGTGTCCATGTTAGGAAAGGAACATATGGACAATATAGTTTTGTACAGAAGCGTGTCCATGTTAGGAAAGGAACATATGGACAATATAGTTGTGTACAGAAGCGTGTCCATGTTAGGAAAGGAACATATGGACAATATAGTTTTGTACAGAAGTGTGTCCATGTTAGGAAAGGAACATATGGACAATATAGTTTTGTACAGAAGCGTGTCCATGTTAGGAAAGGAACATATGGACAATATAGTTTTGTACAGAAGCGTGTCCATGTTAGGAAAGGAACATATGGACAATATAGTTTTGTACAGAAGCGTGTCCATGTTAGGAAAGGAACATATGGACAATATAGTTTTGTACAGAAGTGTGTCCATGTTAGGAAAGGAACATATGGACAATATAGTTTTGTACAGAAGTGTGTCCATGTTAGGAAAGGAACATATGGACAATATAGCTGTGTACAGAAGTGTGTCCATGTTAGGAAAGGAACATATGGACAATATAGTTTTGTACAGAAGTGTGTCCATGTTAGGAAAGGAACATATGGACAATATAGTTTTGTACAGAAGTGTGTCCATGTTAGGAAAGGAACATATGGACAATATAGTTTTGTACAGAAGCGTGTCCATGTTAGGAAAGGAACATATGGACAATATAGTTGTGTACAGAAGCGTGTCCATGTTAGGAAAGGAACATATGGACAATATAGCTGTGTACAGAAGCGTGTCCATGTTAGGAAAGGAACATATGGACAATATAGTTTTGTACAGAAGCGTGTCCATGTTAGGAAAGGAACATATGGACAATATAGTTTTGTACAGAAGCGTGTCCATGTTAGGAAAGGAACATATGGACAATATAGTTTTGTACAGAAGTGTGTCCATGTTAGGAAAGGAACATATGGACAATATAGTTTTGTACAGAAGTGTGTCCATGTTAGGAAAGGAACATATGGACAATATAGTTTTGTACAGAAGCGTGTCCATGTTAGGAAAGGAACATATGGACAATATAGTTGTGTACAGAAGCGTGTCCATGTTAGGAAAGGAACATATGGACAATATAGTTTTGTACAGAAGTGTGTCCATGTTAGGAAAGGAACATATGGACAATATAGTTTTGTACAGAAGCGTGTCCATGTTAGGAAAGGAACATATGGACAATATAGTTTTGTACAGAAGCGTGTCCATGTTAGGAAAGGAACATATGGACAATATAGTTTTGTACAGAAGCGTGTCCATGTTAGGAAAGGAACATATGGACAATATAGTTTTGTACAGAAGCGTGTCCATGTTAGGAAAGGAACATATGGACAATATAGTTTTGTACAGAAGTGTGTCCATGTTAGGAAAGGAACATATGGACAATATAGTTTTGTACAGAAGTGTGTCCATGTTAGGAAAGGAACATATGGACAATATAGCTGTGTACAGAAGTGTGTCCATGTTAGGAAAGGAACATATGGACAATATAGTTTTGTACAGAAGTGTGTCCATGTTAGGAAAGGAACATATGGACAATATAGTTTTGTACAGAAGTGTGTCCATGTTAGGAAAGGAACATATGGACAATATAGTTTTGTACAGAAGCGTGTCCATGTTAGGAAAGGAACATATGGACAATATAGTTTTGTACAGAAGCGTGTCCATGTTAGGAAAGGAACATATGGACAATATAGTTGTGTACAGAAGCGTGTCCATGTTAGGAAAGGAACATATGGACAATATAGTTTTGTACAGAAGTGTGTCCATGTTAGGAAAGGAACATATGGACAATATAGTTTTGTACAGAAGCGTGTCCATGTTAGGAAAGGAACATATGGACAATATAGTTTTGTACAGAAGTGTGTCCATGTTAGGAAAGGAACATATGGACAATATAGTTTTGTACAGAAGCGTGTCCATGTTAGGAAAGGAACATATGGACAATATAGTTTTGTACAGAAGCGTGTCCATGTTAGGAAAGGAACATATGGACAATATAGTTTTGTACAGAAGCGTGTCCATGTTAGGAAAGGAACATATGGACAATATAGTTTTGTACAGAAGCGTGTCCATGTTAGGAAAGGAACATATGGACAATATAGTTTTGTACAGAAGCGTGTCCATGTTAGGAAAGGAACATATGGACAATATAGTTTTGTACAGAAGTGTGTCCATGTTAGGAAAGGAACATATGGACAATATAGTTTTGTACAGAAGTGTGTCCATGTTAGGAAAGGAACATATGGACAATATAGTTTTGTACAGAAGTGTGTCCATGTTAGGAAAGGAACATATGGACAATATAGTTTTGTACAGAAGTGTGTCCATGTTAGGAAAGGAACATATGGACAATATAGTTTTGTACAGAAGCGTGTCCATGTTAGGAAAGGAACATATGGACAATATAGTTTTGTACAGAAGTGTGTCCATGTTAGGAAAGGAACATATGGACAATATAGTTTTGTACAGAAGTGTGTCCATGTTAGGAAAGGAACATATGGACAATATAGTTTTGTACAGAAGTGTGTCCATGTTAGGAAAGGAACATATGGACAATATAGTTTTGTACAGAAGTGTGTCCATGTTAGGAAAGGAACATATGGACAATATAGTTTTGTACAGAAGCGTGTCCATGTTAAGAAAGGAACATATGGACAATATAGTTTTGTACAGAAGCGTGTCCATGTTAGGAAAGGAACATATGGACAATATAGTTTTGTACAGAAGTGTGTCCATGTTAGGAAAGGAACATATGGACAATATAGTTTTGTACAGAAGTGTGTCCATGTTAGGAAAGGAACATATGGACAATATAGTTTTGTACAGAAGTGTGTCCATGTTAGGAAAGGAACATATGGACAATATAGTTTTGTACAGAAGTGTGTCCATGTTAGGAAAGGAACATATGGACAATATAGTTTTGTACAGAAGTGTGTCCATGTTAGGAAAGGAACATATGGACAATATAGTTTTGTACAGAAGCGTGTCCATGTTAGGAAAGGAACATATGGACAATATAGTTTTGTACAGAAGCGTGTCCATGTTAGGAAAGGAACATATGGACAATATAGTTTTGTACAGAAGTGTGTCCATGTTAGGAAAGGAACATATGGACAATATAGTTTTGTACAGAAGCGTGTCCATGTTAGGAAAGGAACATATGGACAATATAGTTTTGTACAGAAGTGTGTCCATGTTAGGAAAGGAACATATGGACAATATAGCTGTGTACAGAAGCGTGTCCATGTTAGGAAAGGAACATATGGACAATATAGTTTTGTACAGAAGCGTGTCCATGTTAGGAAAGGAACATATGGACAATATAGTTTTGTACAGAAGTGTGTCCATGTTAGGAAAGGAACATATGGACAATATAGTTTTGTACAGAAGCGTGTCCATGTTAGGAAAGGAACATATGGACAATATAGTTTTGTACAGAAGCGTGTCCATGTTAGGAAAGGAACATATGGACAATATAGTTTTGTACAGAATTGTGTCCATGTTAGGAAAGGAACATATGGACAATATAGTTTTGTACAGAAGTGTGTCCATGTTAGGAAAGGAACATATGGACAATATAGTTTTGTACAGAATTGTGTCCATGTTAGGAAAGGAACATATGGACAATATAGTTTTGTACAGAATTGTGTCCATGTTAGGAAAGGAACATATGGACAATATAGTTTTGTACAGAAGTGTGTCCATGTTAGGAAAGGAACATATGGACAATATAGTTTTGTACAGAAGCGTGTCCATGTTAGGAAAGGAACATATGGACAATATAGTTTTGTACAGAAGCGTGTCCATGTTAGGAAAGGAACATATGGACAATATAGTTTTGTACAGAATTGTGTCCATGTTAGGAAAGGAACATATGGACAATATAGTTTTGTACAGAATTGTGTCCATGTTAGGAAAGGAACATATGGACAATATAGTTTTGTACAGAATTGTGTCCATGTTAGGAAAGGAACATATGGACAATATAGTTTTGTACAGAAGTGTGTCCATGTTAGGAAAGGAACATATGGACAATATAGTTTTGTACAGAATTGTGTCCATGTTAGGAAAGGAACATATGGACAATATAGTTTTGTACAGAATTGTGTCCATGTTAGGAAAGGAACATATGGACAATATAGTTTTGTACAGAATTGTGTCCATGTTAGGAAAGGAACATATGGACAATATAGTTTTGTACAGAATTGTGTCCATGTTAGGAAAGGAACATATGGACAATATAGTTTTGTACAGAAGTGTGTCCATGTTAGGAAAGGAACATATGGACAATATAGTTTTGTACAGAATTGTGTCCATGTTAGGAAAGGAACATATGGACAATATAGTTTTGTACAGAATTGTGTCCATGTTAGGAAAGGAACATATGGACAATATAGTTTTGTACAGAATTGTGTCCATGTTAGGAAAGGAACATAGAGATTGTAAAGTTGTATATTTTGACACCTGAAGTGAGCCCAACATCAAAAAATGATTTGTTATAGGTTCCTTAGGTGCCAAGATAAAGAGGGGCAGTATTGAGCCACACCAACTGCCCCATAGAAGACAAATGAACATTTTCAAAATTCCCAATAACTTAAATGGTGTTTTTAACCCTTGAATACTAGAGATGTTTTCAATGTATTGTGAAGCAAAACATAAGAGATCTCTCTAGCATTCAAGAGGTTAAAGGGAAACTATCACCCCTATACAAGTTTACCTCATTGCCATCCTCATATAATAATAAGCTTTAATAGTTGTTTGTTGCTATAAAATGCATGTTCTTGTAAAATTTACATTTTTAAAACTGAGCCATGGTCATACTTCCGGACAGACTGCAGTTACAGCTCTGCACCACAGTCTGCCAATCCTCTTCTGTTCCTCCCCAAGTATTGTAGCGATCCAATCTTCTCCGATGATGGAGGATTTCTCCATGTAAGCTGGTTGCAAAGTGACAATACTTGGGGAGGGAACAGAAGGTGACTGACATACTGCAGTGCAGCACTGTAACCGTAGTCTGTCTGGAAGTAAGGCCTCGGCTCATTTTTAAAGTGGAACTTTCACCAGAAATCAAAGTTTGACAGTGGGTTTTAATGTTTAACCCAATATTAATGTGTGTGTTTTGTTTTGAAATTGCCTAGAAGTGGAGATATTAGCCCTTCAAAATCGGGCACTTCCACGTTCTATGGGACCCTGTACCGTCTCAGAACTTCCAAGCTGCCCCAGGGAGCGCGTTCATGCTCCCCTTCATAGCTGGATTTCTGTGGTGTAGCGTTACAGCAAACTCCGTTTACAATGCTACTGAAATCCAACTACAATGGGGAGCGTGAACACGCTCCCTGGGGCAGCTGGGAAGTCCTGAGATGGTACAGGCAACCTCAGTAGCATTGTAAACAGAGTTTGCTGTAACGCTACAAAACATAAATCCAGCTTCGAAGGGGGAGTGTGAACGTGCTCCCTGGAGCAGCTGGGAAGTCCTGAGGCATCATGCGGGACATACAGTCCTGCAGAACACGGAAAATGCCCGATTTTGAAGGGCTAATATCTCCATTTCTAGGCAATTTCAAAACAAAATACACACAGCTCTTTTGTTGGGTTAAACATTAAAACCCACGGTAAAACTTTGATTTCTGGTGATGGTTCTGCCTTAATAATGTAAATTTCACAAGCGCATGCATTTTATATTATATATATTAAAAACGATTAAAGGTTATCGCTATAAGGGGATGAAAATTAGGTAAACTTGTATAGGAGTAATAATTCCCCTTTAAAGTAATCGTAATACTTAGAAATAAGTATATTTCATTCAATAAGTATTAAAAAACTAAATTTCTCTCAAACCTCGGTGATTTGAGAGATATAAGCTGTCCAAGTTCCCACTTCCCTCCCCTTGCACGCACGTCAGCTTTCCGACTTACAGAAGCAGATCCTGATCCACAGACCGTCCCGCGCTCTTTAGCATCGCCGTGATCGCGCTAGTTAGGCAGAAATACTTCATTTGAACGGTCTACAATGTTTGCCTGGTTTGCAAGCGCACGTTGTAGACCATTCAAATGAAGTATTTCTGCCTAACTAGCGTGATCACGGCGATGCTGAAGAGCACAAGATCTGCTTCTGTAACTCGGAAAGCTGATGTGTGTGCAAGGGGAGGGAAAGAGGAACCTGGACAACTTATATCTCTCAAACCATCGAGGTTTGAGAGATAGGACTTGGTGCAAGTAATTTAGTTTTTTTATACTTAGTAATACTTAGAAATAAGTATATTTCATTAAATACCACTTTAAAATAATTACAAACAGGAGAGCAACATAGAAACATCTGTACAGTCATATACAATAATATTGTGGCATCTGTGTAGCACTTAAATGTCTATATTTAAACTAATGGGAATTTCTGTTTCTCCCTTATGGTGCAGTTGGTTTACGCATCTGTGCCATTAGAGTGTAAACTATTTTCTATTAAACTTAACCACCAAATTTCAAGCAAATGGCTAAATACAAAGTAAATACCTGTAAAGTGAGACCCCCATGAGTGAGCAAATGGGTTTCTGTTAAAAAACCGTATGGTGCTCTAGCCATGCGTGTCCACTATTACATAGCATGTTGCTTTTATAGCTCAGAGCAGCAGTTATCTGCATACTGTCCACATGCACAAGAAAAAGGTGGAACAATTCTGGTGCAAGCAAATGCAGCACTGGTTAAAACAGCCATTGATGCTAACAGGGATTTATTTACAGGGAATTATACTTCTTATACAGTTGACATTTAATGTAGATAAGTGTACAGTTATGCAATTAGGTTTTAGAAACGAACATGCTACTGACAGACGACAGACTTCACAGCAGTGTGCAGTCACTCAGCCGCTGCAAGAGCAAATAGGGTACTATCCTGCATAAAAAGAGGTATACATGCACAGGGTACAAATGTAATTCTACCTCTATGTAAATCCTTCATCTAAATATGGAGAACAGTTTTAGGCACCAGTTCTTAAAACATAAATTTTTGAACTGGAAAAAGTGCAGAGACGTGCAACCGAAATGATACAGGTATTTGGAGGATCTGAGTTATAAAGACAGACTGGCCAAACTGGGTTTGTTTATATTAGAGATGTCTAAGGGGCGACATGATAACCATTTACAAATATATTCAAGCTTAAAAGGGAACACTCACATCAGATGAAGTTGTTGCCATATGCTTTAATAAGAAACTAGATTAGCGTAGGAGATTTTTTTTTAATTTTATGTGGCACTTCCGATAAAGCTCAAAAGGTTGTCATTTATCAGAGAACAGTTTCCATGTAACTGCATCAGATAATTATTTTATTTTTCGTTTGGGACAGAAGCTATATAGTTTAATAAAATATAACACTAGAAAATACCTTTTCATCCTCTGATGGTTCAGGATCCTCACTGCTTAAGGCACTCTCCACCCTGGCCAGACGTCCAGAGAGGGAAAGCAGCAAGTTCACCACCTTTTCTAGGTCTCCAATAAATGTCCGGAATTTGTCATATTCATTGGGTTTACACAGATTCTTGAGTAGCAACCCCACCTCACAGCCAAGGGTAGTGTTAGCACTTATATCCTCCTGGAGGCCCTGCTGAGCTTCACGTAGGACAGAGAGCTTCCTGCTGATACTGTCGATCAGCTGCATCTGTGAAAGGGAGGGGGGTTAGGTAAATAAAGAATGGAAACGGGGAGGACAGGATGAGGAATAGGAGGAAAGACGGAAAGAGAATAAGAATGGAGTAGGATGGAGAGCAAGATTAGTTTGTGAAGAAAGAATGAGAACAGGTGTTAGAGGAAGAAAGGGAATGAGAGACAAAAAAATGAAAACAGTGAGGCAGAGTAGGAGGGTCAAAATGAGAAAGACGCATACAGAATGAACGTAATTGTGAATCAGACAATTTACACACCCTTCCCAGAGCTGGCCAGATACTTACTTTCTTGAGGGTCAATTCATCTTCCTCCACCTCTACTCCAGCTGCATTCCCTTCTTCCTCTTGCACCCCAGGCAATTCCTTCATCTTGTTGAGCAATTCGGCCTTTGCTGCAGACGTGTTGTAGTATGCAGCACAGGAGGTTGGACTTACTGCACCACACACTGGAGGGGGGGAGATGGGCTGGAATTCATACCTGTGGACAGCATTAAATAAGTAACTATGTGCTTCTTATTTTACCCCAACAGGAGCCTTTGAAAAAATAACCTGCTTTGAACATGCATTTGCGTTCACTTGACATCCAAAAGAAGTTCAGAAAAGTGACTAAAACATCACTCTAAAGTAGTTATGGTTTATTACAAGAAAGCCAGCGAGTGTGGTATCAGTTCTGCTACTAACACATCGCCTGGAGTATACAGTAGCCAAGCTTTTGCAGTAATCACTTACTGAATAAGAATGGAGTGTGAGAGTGGTTTACCATTCAGACTTTAAATCTGATCATGTTCCACATCCCCACTGGAGCATACAGTTAGGAGAACAGGCAGCTGTCTGTCGAGGCTAATTTGGTGGATCACCTGATGCAAGTGAGCCAGTGATTTTCAAGTCGCAGTCTCCCCTTGACTTTAATGGACAAAGCATTCACAACCTCATTAGCCTATGGAAGCAGCACCACAGCAAGTGAAACCTAATACTGCAGTCCTGAGCTTCACTTATATTAAAGCTATCTAAGAAACTGCTGCAATGGTCAGTTTTCTGATACTTGAAAAATGCTTGTAGAAGCCACTAGCGAATTAGAAAATAATTCTGTTACTGTGGAGGCAGATTTGACAAAGATACTTGCACTTTTTCCTTTATAATATCTATCTAACCTAAACCATTTAAAAAATAAAGATAAATAAAACTAACCGGCGGGTTTTTTTTTATTTTTTTTTTAAAGTCCTTATGTGAGTGGCCACCAAATTAGGAGGCCCTCCAGGCCTTGCAGCTCTATGAATCCCAAAACAAAAGTAATGGCTCAGGATCAAGGTAACGGTTGTCTCAACAGCTGGAGGACATCCGCTTACACAAGCCTATTTTAATTGTTCCTCTGTGCTGCACTAGGCTTGCCTCAGAATTGCACCTCTTTAGCTTGATGACTATGAGTGATGGAGTTTACAGTGGAAACCCTGTAGGTAGTTCTCCTAGTGATTGTATACTGTGAGGGTCCGTTTTTACTGTTGAGTACAAAGAAAGGGGGTGGGGCAGAAAGGCATGGAGGGAAAGGGACAAGAAAAGACAATGCTCCTGGACATACAGACAGTGTCTGGAGAGCTTGGGAATTGGAACACGTAGTCTGTCTGTAAAAGGAAAAGACAGAGCCCAGGCACCAAGTCACATTTTGTAGGCACCATGGCAACGTGGCACCTGGAAAGAGATGCAGTGAGGTGTGATAAACAAGAGAACTTTACCAATGTTATCAGCTCTCCAGGTACAATGTTATTCTGTGGAGCCTATTCACCAAGATCTTTTAGAGATATTTTAGTTCATAGGCTCCATAAACCAGCATAGTAAATGGATAGTTTATCCCACTGGAAAAGTTATTTCCTCCATATCATCACTTTATTACACCTTAGTGCATAACCCCCCTGAAATCTGTCTAAGCCTGGTATGCCCAAACATGGTTTATTTACTATAAACAAAAAATGCCTAAGAGGGGATTTTGGTACATTATACAGTAATCTCAACTGAAGTTCTGAACTTTTTATTCCAAGGCCTGATCAAAAACTATGGGCCCCACCTTAAGAGTAAAGGAAAGACTGTTTCAACTTCAGCAGATGAAAAGATTCTTTACAGTAAATTCTGTCAAACTGTGGATTTTTTTTGCTTAGGGATATGGTGGTGACAAGTACCATGGAATCATCTATGTTAAGCAGAAGAAGGGTTAAACAGTGTGTTATTAGATTAAAAGAAAAGTTATAGTAAATAAACTAACATATGAGAGTCAGGAAAGATTGGTGTAGTTCTCATTTTCTGAGGTCACTGTGACAAAGAAGAAATTGATGTAGGTCTTCTTTTCAGCCTAAATTACCATGCAGCTATGTAACTATGTGTTGCATACCTCACTGGTCCTTCAAGTGGTATCTGAGTGTTTCTTACATCCTTGACAAAGGACCACTGATCCAGACTCTTGAAAACAGTACAAGCTCAAAAACAAAAAGGCTGTTTTTTTGCCTCACTGTAGCAGAGTCAACCATTTTTGGCTGGAAGAAAAAATGCACCCTATTACAATTTTGGGTGCTATATTTTAACACCTTGAATGCTAGAGAGGTCTCAATCACACTTCAAAGCAGTATGTTGGTGACATCTCTCACATCCAAGGGCTTCAAATCAACACAGGATTTGTGGAGGTCACTTTTTTCTGTAAAGTTGTTGTATTGCTCAGCTGGCAGCATGTTAGTGTGTTACTCTGCTGGTCTCATGTAATACTAGAGGGGGGAAAAAAAAGTATTGTGTTTAACGTACCTGGCATAAAATCACAGTTACATCTTGTATTGCAGCATGTGGCCACTAGGGGGTAATGGCACACCATATATTTAAGCCTGCTGTCTCAATTTTGGCAAGACTAAAAATACAATATTTTCCAATAGATTTTATGAATTTGAATTTAGTGGACATAAAGGAGCTTTGTTGCAAGTAAATACATAGCAGCAAATTATATAATATTTTAACCTATTAAGGACCAAGGCAGCTTACAGCACATTGCTAAGCAATGCACAGCACATCTTTCTGGCCTTTAAAGGGTTAAAACCATATATTAGGTATTTTTAACCCTTTAAACCAGGGACCTCAAACTGCTCACTACACATGGTAATCTTAACTCTAAGGACCAGGGTGGTATGGAATGCGTCACTTTTTTTGTGAAAGTATTTTACCAGGAAGAATACATTGAGATTGTCTTCAAGTATACCCTGGACACATTTTATCTTGGCAAGGCTGATCTGACCTTGCCAAGACTAGAACCTGCAAACTTGTGGCTTTGAACACTTTCTATAGCTGGTACATTAATACACATCCCTCTTGTTCTCAAAGGGTTAAATAGACTCTGCCTGCTTCCGTTACTATACAAAAAAAACCATTACAACAACTGTTATGTCCACCTCCGTGAAAATGACATCAGGATTGATAGAACAGGTCATCTCTTCAGCAAATGCTCAAAGGCAAAATTCTAAGAGGTCATTAGGATTTGCTGGCCATAGTAGGGTATGTGTGGGGTTATTTTTAGGAGGTTTTACTTCTCCTTTAAATGAGGAGACTGAATGATTATTTCAGATTCACACTGTATAAAGCACACAGACACTGGGTGTGCCCCACTGATCTGTAATTCATTTACTTTTGGCAAAGAAACGGAGTTTTCCTAAGCTGCCGAATATCCACTGACCTTTCTGGAATGGATATTTCAGATTCTCTGTCTGTTGACCAGTCATCTTCGTAACGCCGGTAGCTTGCTTCAAACACATCTAGCAAACTGGTAGAGTGGTCTGTCTCAGGAACATCTGGAGACATGGGGTCAACTGTGGGAGACTTTGGAGGGAAGTCACTGTTCTCAGGGTCTTTTCCATCAGCTGCTTCTGGTTCCTCTGTAGGCCCAGAGTCTGCTGCACTACAAGCGACAAATGTCTCATCCGGAAAAGGATCAGTGAGATCAGAGGGTAGAGTGTGACCAGACTGTGTCCTGGCTGGAGATTTGTCACTCTGTGACTTCTGACACTCAGAATAGGATTCCTGCCTGCAGAAAACAGAGTCAGTGAGATTGAGACTATGCCGTGAAACCATTAAAGGAATAGCAATGTTTTAGTTTAATTTTGCTTATTTTAAAGGGATAGTAATGTTTCACAATAAAAGAAGCTCCAATTAATTTTCATAGTATTTGGGCCATGGAGAGTGTCATTTCAATACTGTCAGAGTTGTAGTTCAAGAGTAATTGAATGATAAAGTATTCCCCTCCCACCCCTTTTACCTAGTGTAACCACCTCCCCTCAGATGTGGAATCTGGTCTTAAGACCAGACAGTTCACAGCAATGGACGATCTTCTTACTGTGAGAACAATGAAAACCCTTGCCCCTTGACAGGTTTTTACCTTATGCTAATTGAAGTTTGTCCCTCTCTGCAAGGCATCTGGACATCACCTTTCTGTTCTGAGGTGAGCAGTGTTACATCAGTAAAAGGGGTGGAAGGGGGATACTTTACCATTCAATTACTTTTGAACTACAACTCTGACACTATTGAAATAACACTCTCCATGGCTCAAGTACTATGAAGATTAATTGGAGCTGCTTTTATTATGAAACATTACTATCACTTTAATAGTGTATATTAACAAGCTGAGCATTAAAAGAATGTCCAATACCATGAGTAGCAAGGTGTTGGATACCCTGTGGCACTCAAAGGGTTAAGACATTTCATATGCTGTAAGATTTATTGAATTAATAGGACTTCTCCTTTAATTATATGCATTTATATTGAATCATCTATTTCAGTTTTACACTTCCTTGTATTTTCAGTCTGTAAAACAGTCTGCAGCTCAATTGCATCTGCAAGAATTCCATAATAATGGTCTATCTCCTAGTCAGCTGAATAATGTGTGACACACACAGAGAGCTTTTATGGTGCTTTGCAAACAGATAAAGGAGAACTAACACTTCCTAATAATAACTCACCATTTACCTTAGTATGGCCAGAAAATCCTAATGACCCCTCAATTTCTTTCCAGTGTGACTTTGTTCCAGAGAACACCGTAAAAGTCATCCATGAATGTACTGTCTATGGAGAGGGACATGACAGTTTCTAGCAAGACAACAGGATAAAAATTCTGCCCACTGCTCATAGTAAAAGTAACCTTTTTAAAGACCAGGCAGGTGTGCAATGCATTGCTTTGCCATATGCTGTATACCACTTTGATCATTAAAGGGTTAATTAGACTCAGAAACTCTGCCTGTCTCAGTTTGAGAAAAAAAAGCCAGTAATGGTCAGTTCTGCCTCTGTGGTCACTACACCCAGAACTGAGGGATTTATTATTAGGAAGTGTTAACATCAGTTTTAAGTTGCAGACTTGTAACAGACTTAAGGTAGAAGAGGCTCATATCAATGAAAGTGGACGGAATGGAAGAACTGAAATATTGATTCAAGGTAAGTAGATAACATAAAAAAAAATAATCCTGAATGTAAAAAAATTAACATACAAAACAAAAGTGAGAAAAGTTAGGACATTACAATTTCTCAACCAAGATTCATTTAGGGATTGCAGTCTATCTACATATCCCCTCTTTCCCTATCGGGTTTACCTTGGCTTTCTAGCGGAGACAGATGTTTTTCTCCTGCACCCCTGCCTACAGTTATTTTCTAGATGGAGGTTCGGGATCTGGCTGTTAGGATCAATCCTTCCTTGCTTTATACTCCCCTTTTCAACAACTCTCAGTTTCTCCCAGGTATTCTCATGTAGATGCCTTCCGTAAATGGACTAATATGAATGTTCAGGTAACTTAAGACGTTTTAGAAATTGGCCAGTTTCCAAATTTTGATAATTTTAAACAAAAATTCCAATTATCGTCTTCAGATTTTCTCACTTATCTCCAGCTGCGTCATTTTCTTGCCTCCCTGTCACAGATTCTAACCTTCCTGCCTCCTTTGTCCTTTGGAAGACTGTGTCAAGCCTACTCTACACAAACTTCAATTCTCTTAAATTCTCCAGACACCGCTTTTAAACATGGCTTAGGAAAGAGATCTGGGTCTGGAGATTCGAGTGTCTGTCTGGTCTTTCATTTGGTCTAGTGGATAAAACATCTATATTTACATCCACCAGAGAAAATATTTACAAAACTCTTGTCCAGTGGTACTACACTCCTGCCCCAAGACTTCCGAGTTATGCTAGGGGAAGCTTTGGTCAGGTTGGTAACATGCTGCATATCAGATGATCATTTTTGGATGAGCGTTATCTCAGATTGTTACCACTGAATTGCTCTTTGATCCAATAATTTTACTGCTGCTCTCTCCCACTGATTATGCTCTATGACCTCTGGCAAAACTCTCCTCTTATATTGTAATAGCTGTTAGATGCTTGATAGCCAAGTTCTGAAAAACACAACATATCCCTTCTCTAGATCTTATCTTAGCTCAAATTTCTCATATACAGCATATGGAGCACCTGACTGCTATTATTAGAGGATCTCTAAAGAAGAAAAATGATCTGTGGGTTGGCACATGGGAGGATGGAAGTTACAGCACCTCTTCTTCCTCCATCCAGTCAGGGTAGGGGAGACAACTCAGTCTACTTCATTATCCCCTTGTTTCTTACCCCCACCCCTTTTTTTGTGCGAATGTGTGGGCTATAAGTCTTGTACTACAGTTGTTAATTTTCAACTACTGCTAACTTGGATTTTGACAAACATTGGAACAAGTAGTTTCTCATCTTTGTTTAATCTAATCTTTTCTTCATGCCACTGAAATTCTTTAATAAAAAAAGTTAAAGGAGCAGTAAACTTTTTTTTGAAAAAATATATATTGTAGGGATTTATATTTCCATAGTTATTACAGATTAAACCCGTTTTTTTACATTAGCAGTGCCCTCTAGTGGTCAAATTCTAATTAGATTTCCTGTTAGATTCTAATGGAGAGGAAAGTCAGAAAAGTCAGAGACATACAGTTCTCCATAGAATGTGATAGAAACTGCCTGTCACTTCCTGTCAGTTAGAACTATCAGGAAGTAAACACAGTAAATTCACTTCATGATTATTTGAACTGCTGTCAATTTTGAATAAAACATCTGACAGTGATGGGATTCAGCAGGAAAAGCTCTATAAAATATGTGTTTTCATAAATAAAAGTTTACTGCTCCTTTAATATTTTGATTAAAGGGAAATTGACCTGGTTTGTGTAGTACATATAACAAAATAAACAAAAAACGTTTGACTCTGCTCTCTCCATCTGCACCACTGATATATATTGTACTAAGGCAGCTTCCAGTAAATCAGAGGGGTTAAAAACCCCATTTAAACCAATTTAAATTTTTAGAATTTGTATTTCTCCATAATTCTGAAGCTGGTTTGTTTCATAACTACTATCCCTATAAAGGCACTAAGGCAGTGTTTCATAATAAAAGCAGCTCTAATTAATCATCATAGTATTTGGACTTTGGAGAGTGTTATTTCAATTCTGTCAGAGTTGTAGTTCAAGAGTAATTCAATGACAAAGTATCCCCCTCCCGCCCCTTTTACTGATGTAACACTGTTCACCCAGAACAGAAGAGAGGTGCCCAGGTAGATTGCAGAGAGGGACAATCTTCAATTAAGATAAGGGAAAAAGCTGAAAAACTTGTCAAGGGGGGCAGGGCTTTCATTGTTTTCATAGGAAGAAGATTGCCCCCTTCTGTTATCTGTATGGTCTATGGACTGCATTCCACATCTGAGAAGAGATTGTTTACAGTAGGTAAAAGGGGCAGGAGGGGAAACTTTGCTTGTGAATATCTCATAAACCATAAAGGTTTGAGAGATTAGACTTATATCGTTCATGTTTTTTTAATGCCTACAAAATAAAATAAAGATAAAACGAAGTATTACTATATCTTTAAGTTCCTCAGCTTCATTGTGTTCTCATTTAAACATCATGGACCTTATGCACAATATAAATCAGAAGCAATCCATCTTCCCCACAGAGGACAAATAAAAATTCCCAAAATTCCCCATTGATTTAAATGTGGTTTTTAACTCCCTGAATGATAAAGATCTATAATGTATTGCAAAGCAATGTGTTGGAGACCTCTCTAGCATTAGTTAAAAACGTTTTTTTATATCAATGGGATCTTACACCCCCCACAGTGCTTTTGGTTTGCTCCAAAGTGCTTCTCTTTAATTTGGGTCATAAAGCTTTAAATTTGTATTGTTATTCTTCACTTCCACACAGAGTACTCCATTCCAGATTACCAGCCGTCTCCCCAGACCACTTCACAGTGAGGTCACGTCCTGCTTAGGATGTGCCAATGCTTTAAAAGGGAAAGCAGCACCACGTTTTGGTTTCCATATTATTCATTTTATGGGCCTTATGAAGTGATTCTGGGGCAAACAAAACTCCCACAATTCCAACTGAGCTACATGGGACTATTAACCTCTTGAATGCTAGAGAGGTCTCCAAGCTTGGTGACCTATCATTCAAGGGGTTAAAATCCTAATTTAAATCAACTGGAATGCTTATTTTTCCCTTACGGTACTATTGGTTTGCTCCACTTTTCTTCTGAATATAATGCCCTATGCAGCTTTAAACACAGCCTTAACCATGTGAGTGCCAAAGAGGTGTGGTATACTGTGAAATCATCTTTTACTAGGAAAGCACACACAGCCCTATCTGTAGCCATTGTATGTGCTTTTCAGTTTGCTGAGCCATGCTGGTATTATTAAAGGAACACTAATGTCCCATAAAAAAAAGTTTTGTATAGCTTAAAATAATAAACTAAGCACTACATACCCTCTCTCTCAAACACAGCTATGGTTTGAGAGATACATTGAAAGTTCCCCCCTCCCTCCCCTTCTCCTGACGTCAGCGTCTAGCTAACAACAGTAGATCCCGGTCCAGCAGGAGGCTCTGCAGCAGAGCCGAAATCATGTTACTTAAAAAGAATGACTTCATTGGAAAGGTCTACAAAGTGTGCTTGCAAACCAGGCACACTTTGTAGACCTTGCCAATGAAGTAATTATTTCTAAATAACGTGATTGCAGCTCTGCTGAAGAGCCTCCTCGAGTCGTATGACTGGAATCTCCTGCTGTCAGCTTTACAGCCGACATCAGGAGAAGGGGAGGGAGGGGGGACCTTGAATGCTCGGATTTGGAGTATATTGTTTATTATCTTAAGCTCTACAAAACTAGAAATACTTTTTTGGGGATATTACTGTCCCTTTAAAAATAACATGTAGTGTTACCATTCACTTTAGTCTGATATATCACAATTATCAACTATTAAAGGGAAACAATGCCAAAAATAAATAACTCTTAACATTTCGAGTGCCAGAAGGGTATGCAAAGCATTGCTCAGCAATGTGCTGCATACCGCTCTGGCACTCAAAAGGTTAATATGTTTATTAGAATGACTTACCAATTTAGGTGCCCCTCAAATAGTCAGTAATTTTATGCATTTGAGCTGTTTTAGTCAACTATTGTTTTAGTTTAAAATCTGATAACTTAAAGGGGAACATTTACATCCCCAAAAATGTTCACCATTGCCTTTAAAATGTAAAACAATATTAGCATGGTAAACAGAGCTTGGTGTCATGTTAGCCCAGTAAAATGCAACTCCGAAGGGAAGCGCGAACGCGTGCCCCAGGGGCTGCTGGGAGGGAGGTGGGAAGTCCTGCCGCTCATACACGGTTCCCCAGAATGCGGAAGTGTCACATTTCAACAATTAATATCTCCACTCTTAGGTAGTGGAGAAAATAAATAATGTCAGAGCTAATACTGTTTTACATTTTAAAAGCAATGGTGAAAATTTTTGGGGATATGAATGTTGCCCTTTAATGTAACATAGTAAATTAAGTTGAAAAAAGACCATCAGGTTCACCCTTTGATCTATAAACCAGAAGAATGTGAAATTATAGAATCTTTCCTTCTACCAAATAAGTTAGTCTTATAGGTTTGCCTGCTAATACACAGTATAACCCTGTATGTTCCCTTTTGAAAGAAATGTATCTAACCTTCTCCTTGGGTAAGGAATCCTATAATTTAACAGACCTTACTATAAAAGAAACCCCTCCCTTTGCGGAGGTCGAAACCTCCTTCCCTCTAATCTCAAGGGGTGTCCGCTGGATACTTGTGACCCTTTCTAGCCATATAGGTCTCCTGAAACAAACTTGTAGTGATTTGATGTGACCTAGAGACACAGACCAATAAAGATCACTACATGATTTTGCAGATACAATGCAAACATAAAGGACAACTATCTAGGATTTATTCCCATAGTGCATTCCCCCTTGAAAGCCCTTGTATGTTACAGGCACCTCCATAGCATTGCAAATCTGTATGTATGAGACTTCTTTAGAATCCAATGCAGTAAGGGGGAGTGGTATTTTATACTTTGACCATGCAGCATCAGTGGCTTAAAATGGAACTGAACTATACACATCAAAGTGGGAGAAATGATAGGACCAGATGGGTGTGCCATCACTTTCCAAATGACTGGTAGTCACTAAGGGCTAAATTGGACTTTATATATGAAATGCTATGAGAGAAATATTTCTCTCTCTCATTTTCTACTTCACGCTATTACTCGAGGATTACATAATTAGATTGACCCGGTCTTGTTCACGCCTCTCCTAGGAATTATTCAACCAAAAAGACAGTGAGGAAATATGACAAGCCCAGTATGATTAGGGAAAACAGCGTTTTGATTTTGAATAAAATAAAACAACAAAATTGTGCTCATAAGAGGTCAAAAACAGGTGGTGCACTCTATGGAGAACATAATCTGGGACAGACTTTCTAGAAAGACATGAAAAGGGGGAGGAAGGGGAAGGGAGTGATTTAAAAAAAAAAAAAAAAAAAAACCCTATCTGGTTTGGGCCTGTAATAACTTAAATAAAGAACCATCCAGCACTAGGTGTACCTTTACTTTACAGGAAACTATATTTTCATAACAAATTGAATATAAGGACTATTTTTTACGGCCGAATACTATTTAGCACCCATATGCACAAAAAGAACACAAATTAAAACAGTGGACAGTAATGTGTATAATCATAATGGCCAGTTATTAGTCTACTAATGTGATTTCTGACATGTCTACCATTTTGTGTCTGCCACCCATAACCTTGGTGTACACAAAAACAGTGAGACAGGATCAAAAAACAACCACAACATTCAGTGCCAGGGCTAGTGAAACAACTGGACTTCCTAGATGATGAAAAATGTGCAGATTTATTGATCAATGTTTCTGCCGACTCTGGGGCCTTCCTTAATTTTATTTCTTCTTCCACCTTATATAAACTAGTGTAAAAGCCCATGTACATGGGCCAGAGTAGATGTATGCTGATGCAGTCATGAGCAGTAGAGACTGTCCATACGCATTACCACAGAACTACACCTCCCACCATTCGGGCAGTCTCTACTGTGCATGACTGCATCGGACAAACATACATCTGGCCTTTTATTTATATTGTAGATAGACAGATGTATGTGAAATTGAGATAGATACACACAGGCACACATATTAATCACATATATTTCTATACACACAAACATTATGATCCAATGTGTAGGAAGCCTAGCTAGCAAACAATGAGTTAAAAAAAAAAAAATCAAATCTTAATTATACCTGCTAATCAGCTTGCACTTCTAACACGTTGAAGTATGACTAGTGCCTACCTATAAAGTACAGGAAACATTGCTCACAAATGCTTTTTTTTTAGGGTGACATGAAATAATGGGATCTGTCTGCCTTGCAGTCCCCACTGGGTGATGTTAACAGACAATATCTATGGGACTACACATCTGTACCTCTCACTAAATGGTTACAACATTGGCACAGACACTCCTGCTTAACACAACAGAAAATGTGTCACATTTTCCTTTAAGGCTGCTATTTGTGGGATACTGGGTGTGAGGCAAGAACAGAGAAAATTACTCAGACTGGAGATGTGGGGGAGGGAGGAAATGAATGGAGCTTCACACAGGGACAGTGAGAACAGCAGGCTGAACTGTGTCTGTGAGAAAGGAAATGAAGGGGAGACGGGAAAGATGGAAAGGGGTGTGGAGGACCAGACAGAGGGTATGTATTTCAGGGTACTACTGTTAAAGGGATAGTAATACTTCGTTTTAACTTTATTTTATTTTGTAGGCATTAAAACATGAAGAACGATATAAGTCTTATCTCTCAAACCTTTATGGTTTGAGAGATATTCACAAGCAAAGTTTCCCCCTCCTGTCCCTTTTACCTAGTGTAAGCCATCTCTTCTCAGATGTGGAATGCAGTCCATAGACCAGACAGATAACAGTAGGACAATCTTCTTCCTATGAGAACAATGAAATCCCTGCCCCCCTTGACAAGTTTTTCAGGTATTTCCCTTATCTTAATTGAAGATTGTCCCTCTCTGCAGTCTACCTGGGCACCTCCCTTCTGATCTGGTTGAACAGTGTTACATCAGTAAAAGGGGCGGGAGGGGGATACTTTGTCATTGAATTACTCTTGAACTACAACTCTGACAGAATTGAAATAACACTCTCCAAAGTCCAAATACTATGATGATTAATTGGAGCTGCTTTTATTATGAAACATTACTATCCCTTCAAGTGATGTTACATTAAAGGAGCTTGTCAAGACTTAAAGCTACACACTCCTCTGGGGAAAGAGAGAAAAAGGGAACACCTTCTCTAACTAAATACCCTATATACCTTGTTGCAAGTGTTTTAGAAACACTTGTAATATCCCAATGTGCTTTTGCTGTAATAAATGTCAAACTTGTGAAAGTGTTCAGACAAGGAAATATCTCCCTCAGTCTCAATGTGATTAGAGTTACCATAGCTACCGGAGCTCAGTGGGGAGTTTCTGGTCGAGAAAGCAGAGTCAGCTCCTTCTCAATGAAGGAGAGGATATGACCAAAGAGGGAGGGAGTGGGAAATTTTAAATAATAGTTTACTGATGTTTAGACAACCTCTATATAAACATTTCTATCTCTTTAAAACTGCACTGCTGAAAGATACTTATTGTTTAAAGGGGAACAATCACCCCAAATAAAGTCCCCTGCCATACTTTGCCATTTAGTAATAAACTTACCATTAGTACTGTTATCCTGAATAATTACCGCGTTAGTCCAAAATCCTACTTGTGCCAAGACTGACGACCATGCAACAGCACAGACATTTTTGCTTACAGACATCTGAGCGCCTGCGCTGTCAGTCCCAGTCTCCTCTAGGAGGCGTTGCATGGTATCTTTAGGTACCAGAAGGGACTGACTGCGAGGTTGCACAGATGCCTCTAAAGTGCTGTTGCCTGGCCATCAGTCTTGGCACAAGTAGAATTTTGGATTAACGCGGTAATTATTCAGGATAACAGTACTAATGGTAAGCTTATTGCTAAATGGCTAATTATGGCAGAGAGACTTTATTTGGGGTGATAGTCCCCCTTTAATGTGGAGAGGTGTGAACTAAAAAGCTGGAAAACTGTAAATTCAATCGCACCTACATTCAATCACAGATACAACTCAAAAGAAATATACATATATTTTGCTGGGGTATGAAGAAATCCTTCCTAGGTGTGCCTTTCTGTAAAACACATTAAGAGCCATTCATTCCAACAGGTGTGAATTAGCTTGAAGGGGTGATGTGACAATCATGTTTCCATGGTCAGTGCAACCTCCTACTAGTGTGATAGGTCTATATGTATATTTGGTCAGTGGGAGCAAAAGCACAGAATTTAAAGAGATAGTTAAGGATATACATAACATATTAAAGGAGATTTTATGTTGTTTAAAATAATGTGTTCAATTAAAATGTAAGCAAATACTAGCTTTTACGTTTCAATTAAGCATATCCCTTTTTTTTTATTCCAAGGTAGGATGATGTCATTGGTTCCTCTTATCTCTTCAGGCTGTAGTGCAGGGGAGGGTTATGTGAGAGCCTCCAGTTAATGCACTAAAACACCCATTATCCCGCTGCAAGGCCAACAGCTGGAGGGCCTCATATTGTCCATCCCTGCTGTAGTGTCTCCAATACATCATGCTTTCTACCAGCCACTGCAATGTGTATGCTAATATTGTGTGTTCATAGTATGCCCCAATTCCAGAGACACGATTTGTCATTTGTTCAAAAGAAAAGTGGAGGCGTTCTTGGGCAAATCATTTGTACTATAAGGGAGAACAAAAATGTCCCATTGATTTAAATAGGCATTTTAACCCCTTGAATACTAGAGGGGTCTCCAAAGCAGTACTTTGCAATGCATTTTTAGCATTCAAGGGGTTAAAAGCCCCATTTAGATTTTTTAACATACAGCCCTATGTAGACTGCATTACTTGCAGTGAGATCACCACACCAGTTTGTATACAAACTCATTAGCACACTACAACAAACAGGTTTGACTTGGGGAAAACGTTTGGCCTTGCTCAAACTTCATAGGACATGAGGCCAACAGGAGAGGGGACCAAATGTTGTCAGACACTTTTGTAAGGATAGTTACCAATAAAAATAGCATAACATAATGCATCATTTTAATCTGGACTAAAAGTGTGCTTTAACCCCTTAAGGACCACTGACGTGGCAGGACCGTCACGCTGGTCCGGCACTTACGAACCAGTGACGGTCCTGGCACGTCACGTACTTTTACAGGAGCGCGGTGAGTAATACCGGGCACTGAAGTTGATCGCTCCAAGACCAGAGCGATCTCTTCCAGTGCCCAGTTTGACGTGCCGCCCCACGTGATCAGTCACGTGGGACGGCACGTCAAAGATTCCTATGTGGTCCTTAAGGGACGGCACGCCCCGGGACCGCTGGTCCTTAAGGGGTTAATATAAATGCTTTAATGTATATCCTTCACTGTCTCTTTAAATATATATCATTGACCACAAGTTATTTGGTTAAATGGTCAAATCTGATAGAAATACCTACACTCCACCATTTCTTAACCCTCTGAAATCCAGAGGGTTACGCAAAGCAATGCATACCCTTCTAGCACTCAAGGGGATAAAACCCCATGGCACTCGAGGCCTGAAATTGTTCAGCTCTGTGTCCAAGTGAGAGTAGAAACATTTAATTTAGAATGCCTTTTAAGAGAATGAAGACTGTATGCAGTCACAATGATCACCGCACAGATTCTTCAGAAAACTTCAACTGGTCCCACTTAATTCACTCACGTTTGCAGAAGAATCTCTGCACTGAGGTAAGATGGACTGAAGGAGGATAGATTGTCTATGGTCCCTTAAAAATATAATTAAAATTAGGCAGCTACTGTCACTTTAAAATGGCCAGTGCCACCTAGCACAACTTTATACTACGATATATGGCATGGATTTATATTAAAATAAATGAGTGTACCAATGACATTGACATGCTAGAGATCAGTCTTATCTGAACAGAAAATCATCAAGACAGTGGGAAAACATAATGATGGTGATTTACCTTGTTATCTCACAGTTTGGAGAAAGACTCTCCGACCCTTTCTGAGCAGTTCTCAAATCAGGGGAATTTGAGCTATAGCCACTGTCCTTCAGATAACCATGGGAGACTGGTAGAGATACCTCGGCCACCTTTAGAAAGGCTCTGTCCATGGGAAGGCTTTGAGAACGCTGTCTTGCTGCCTCCATATTCAGGTTGTGGCCTGGCACTGTGGTCTTCTCTTTAGAGCAGGCAACGCCAGAGGTTGTAAGTTGGTGTGATGCCCGACGCTCCCTGTATTTGTCCCATTGAGGGGGAGGTGGACGAGGAGGCTTCTGCTTCTTTGCAGGAGCAGGTGGTTCCCTCTCTTCTAGCTTGGCCAAAGGAGTCTCTCTTCTGTCTCTAAAAGCCAGGCAATCCAAATTAAGCTGGCTAACAGAGTATGCTCGTCCTCGCGTTAGGCCTGGGTCTGTAGCCTCATCCGGGAAAGATGAAAACTCTGCTGGCCTGATGGGATGGTCGCAAGAAAGATCATAAGACGACACTGTCCTGTAGCACGGTCGAAATTCTTGATCACCACTGTCACAACATGGTCTGAATGGACTAGCATGATGGAAGCCAGGATTATTGTGATACAATTCACTGAAAAACAGAACAACATGGTGAGAACCAATACAAAATATCCTGGGGCTACAAAACAAACAAACTGCATTGTTATGTTACTGTTATGGAAAAATGTTTAAAGGAGAAATCACTCCTAATAAGAACTGTCCACTATGGATTTTTCCCTTGCTCCTTAACCCCTTCGTGTCCGATGACGTACCCGGACCATCACGCTGGTACGGCACTTAAGTACCAGTGATGGTCCTGGTACATCACGTACTTTTACTCACCACACTCCTGCAGGAGCACGATGATTAATACCGAGGACTGAAGTTGATCGCTCCAAGACCAGAGCAATCTCTTTCAGTCCTTCGCTCGGCGTGCCAGCACACGTGATCAGTCACATGGGGCAGCACGTTGAACTTCCCAATCTGGTCCTTAAAGGACCACACACCCCAGGACCTCTGGTCCTTAAGGGGTTAATGTAATGTCCACAGAGGCAAAATGCAACTATCATGTGTGCTGCCATGGATACTACATGCAGGACTGATTGAATATGTTCTCTTTAAAGCAATCCTATATAATAATTCGCTAGGATGTTTTTCAGAAGCAGTCACACGTAGTAGAGACTGCGTCCGTTCGGCCAGTCTCTACTGCACAGGATTGCATCCCATAAGTGAGGCGACACAAGACTTCATCACGTGGAGCAGTGAGGTAGCAGCTACTTAACCCTTTGCATGCCAGACGTTGCGTAACCCTCTGCCACTCAAAGGGTTACCATTACCTGGACCTTGGCCCGCGCACACGGGCTTTTATACTAGTAATGCAATAATTAAGCACGTAGCGACTATCTTTATAACATAGCTATTAACTTTCAAAATTACCCAATTGTAAAAAATCCTTTATCTTTGGAGACTGATGGCCAGGTTAGTGCAGTCTACGGCACCTGTGCCGTCAATCCCTTCCGGTTACCTTGTGGAGACCGGGACTGACAGCGCAGGCAAGCAGACAAGATGTCTGCGCTGATGCCTGGCTTCAGGTCTCCTAAAATAAAGGATTTCTTTACAATTGGGTAATTTTGAAAGGTAATAGATATATTATAAAACTAGTCATTACCTGCTTAATTATTGCAGGGTGACTTTATGATGAAAGTTCCGCTTTAACAAAGGCACAACGGTAAAATTCATAGGGGCTATTAGGATTTTCCACCCATAACAACGCAAGTGTTTGTGTGTGTGAAGGGAGTTATTACTAGGGATTAATTATGGATTAATTCTGGCCACACACACTAATTTTAACTAGCATGTAAGCATACTACAATAGATATTTATTTTAGTTTTTGAATAATTTCCTAACTGATTGGTATGTATCAAAATGATCAGATTGTTGGTGGTTGAAGCATGAAGTCCAGTCACTCTGATATTGTAAAGAGGGTTCGATAATTGCAAACTGTCAGGTTTCCAGGCTGCCCACTCCTGGTGATATAAATATCAATATAAACATATAGGGCCAAAAGAGAAGTGTAGGCATTCTGGGGCAAACCATTTGCACTATAGAGAGGAATTAAAAATTCTCATTGATTTACATGGAAATGTTAACCTCTTGAATACTAGGGAGGTCTCCAATGCATTGCAATGCATTCTACTTTTAAGTCAGATAGAGCTGTGCAGAAGAATCAGCGTACTGCATTATGCTGACAGGCACAGCTCTATCTGACTGCCTAATTCTCCTCCCTCCCAGCAGCCCCTGGGAGTGCGTTCACGCTTCCCTTCGGGTGCTATGAACGGCTCCTAGTGTTACAGCAAGCTCCGATTAGCATTATATTGAGTATAATGCTTAACGGAGCTTGCTATAACAATAGCAGACATTCACAGCACACCGAAGGGAAGCGTGAACGCGCTCCCAGGGGCAGCTGGGAGGGAGGTGGGAGGAGAATTAGACAGTCAGATAGAGCTGTGGCAGTCAGCATAATGCAGTACACTGATTCTTCTGCACAGCTCTATCTGACTTAAAAGTAGAATATCTGCAAAACTAGTTACATTTTTAAAAAAAATAGCTTCCCTAATAAAACTTTAGTAACCAAACCTATGGGCATTTTTTTAGGTGATACAACCCCTTTAATATGCTACAGTCTCACTGCCTAAACACACACAAGACCAGGAGGACATCTACCCCTGCCTTTCTGGTACAAATGGCACCAATTTAGAGACTAAAGAAACATTTAATTGGGGCACATCATAGAATAGGTAACACATAAGCAGAACTCTCTCCATCTGAGAATTTGACCCTTCATCCAGAGACTCTAAGATCTGGGTCAAAACCTCAAATCTCCTTGTCAATCCCTGAGAGTTCCCAGGTCTGGTTATGGGTACAAGAGGACTGCACTTGATAAACTCTGGTCTATAATTCAGGTGAATTCATTTTTCCTTTGCTGGTAAGAAGGGCAAATTGCCATTTTATGAAGGCTCTCTTTTTCCATTGTAGTGTTTTCAGACTTCACAGCAAGCGCTTACATATTGGATAGATTTAACCCTACGTGCGTAGCCTCCCATGTAAGCTACACCTTTAAGGCGCAGATGCAACGCATTGCAAAAAATATTTTGCACAATCCTCTGGCCCATAAGGGGTTAATAGTGGTTAGCATGACCAACTTAAGCTTCTAAGTTCCCAGTCGGGTATATTATGCAAGTCAGTAGTTCTTCTATTCAGTTGCAATCTGACTAATGGAAACCTTACTTTCCTGTCACCGGCTAGGAAGGGTGGATGGGTGGGTGATTAAGCCAGACACACCCTCTCACAGGAACTTCAAATCAAAGGAATGAGCGGGAGAGTGGAAACATTTACTGGAAACCCAGACTGTCAGACTTACACTCAAGACAATGGGCCTTACATTTTTGGGTGTAACACATTAACGGCCAATGGAAACTTGCAATGTATGGAAGGGGCAACGGGAGAATCCCACAAAAAAGCAAAGCAAACAATTGATAGTGTCATGTTTAACCCCTTAAAATCAAAGACTATGCAATGCGTTGGTCTTTAACCCTTGTGTACCCCTCTGGCACTCAAAGGGTTAAAAAAAGGTTAACCTCTTGAATGCTGGAGACCTTTCTAGACAAAATTGCTTCTCAATACATTGGAAATGTCCCTGTTTGAAAACCTGAGACCCTCCAGCTGTTGCTGCACTATAGCTCCCATCAATGAACTAGAACATTATCTACCAACCAAGGGTTTAAATATTCAGTTAAAATTATATGTTTAAAATGGTGCAAAATGTCTGCCCCAGAATTGCACTTTTTTTTTTTTTTTTTTTTTTTTTTTTTTTTTATTGTTATTCATAAGCGCCAATGATTTGAAAGGGAGTTAAAGGCTAGGAACAATGAGGGATATATGTAAAAGTGAATTTCTGCAAAAAAAAAAAAAAGAAAAAGTGGTAAAATGGCTGTAACAGCGCCTCAGATAGTTATAAAAATTAATAATAGCAGTTTAGGAGGGCTATACGCCATGTAGTATGTTTTTTAAAAAAGGGAGTAACTACGTTTGTAAAAAGTTGCACAGCAAATTTATAAAGACATGTCACTATTTGCTATAGAATCTTCACCAGAATCTTAACGCCAGGTTTACTCTGTCTTTAAGCAGTCCAGCCGTTAAAGGAGCAGTAAACTTTTTTTATGAAAAAATATATATTGTAAGGATTTTCCTATTGAGTAAAATAAGGGTACTCCCACTGCCAAGAGATTTATATTCGCCAGCTCTACTGTCATTTTTTCTGAAACACAACCACGTGGCGTTAAGGCTCCAAAGACTGGCATAATCTTCTTTTTAAATGCTAACATTCATTTCTACATACCTCCCAAAATTTCAAGTGGCCAAAGAAGGACAATTTTATGTTACCTGGTTTACATAGGGGTGTGGCTGGTGGACAGAGCATTACCGAGAGGTTTTAGGCTGTTTAGTGACGTATTGACACCTATGTGTGTAACCTAATAAATGATTTATAACAAGACCAAAGTATTTTATTTACAGAGGTTAATTTATAAACACATATACTGAAGTTTAAACAAATATTAAACGAGTTTTATTGCTGTAAAGCAACATTATACACTTCTATACGCATAACAATGTCTGCTCTCTTAAAAAGAGGGACATCAGGGTGGGAAAGAGGGATTTAGGTCTAAAAGAGGGACACTTCGGAGGTCTGTTTTTATGCCATTTTTACTCCATGCTGGTTTTAGAAATCTCCCTCATAATGACTTGACTGTTTAAAAAGCAAATAAGCCATCTCCCTTATTAATAAAATGCCTCCCGCTTGCCTTGCATCCATAGGTTTGAATCAATAGTTTATGACTGACTGAAGTATATATTTTTTTTTTTTACATTATATATTTACATATTTTCATTATTTAAAAATAAAATAAGTTTAAAGGGGTAATATTCCCTAGGAGTAAGTGTTTCTTAATTTGGTTAACAGACTGACTTTCGTAGGTAGGGGTTCTGCATATGGCAGTCAGGTTTACCTATTTAAAGGGATAGTAATACATATTTATATATATATATATATATATATATATATATATATATATATATATATTAGTGTTTATCTCCCTGAGTAAAACAAGGGAACTCCTACTGCTGAAAGGTATTTTAATTAAAAGTTATTACAGCTCAAAGTTGAATTTTTTTAGGTGAAATATCACAGTGGCCTGCAGTGTGAGGGCTCGATCCAAATGTTGGCGTTAAAACTAGCATGAAGAAAAAAACTGGCGTCGCGAGTTAAACAAAACTGGGTAACGAGAGATTCAAATCTTCCTTACCCAGAAGAGTTAACGCGCGACGGCCTACAAAACACACGAAAACTACAAAACTGGAGTCGCCTACAATTTGACCTCATCGTCGACGCCAAATACACGATAAACGCGAGAAAACGTCTCCAAAAATAAAAAACAAGCGAAACGTCCAACGTTACCAAGCCCAAGCCAATCACAGCACCCCAAAGTAGCAAGTTTAGTGGAATAAACTATAAATAGACCCAAAATCACCTACGCACCTTTGTCTGTTATCGAGTTCCCAAGAGCTAGATATCAGGACCCAAGGAGCGGAGGTTAGTTTTGAGAGAAAGAGAGTTGAGGCGGCACACACACAGACAGGTAGAAGTAGAGTTTGACAGCACACAAAGCGACACAATACACTTTTGAACATATCAAATACACGCATCCAAACACACATACACATAGTCCATATTTTTTTTGTAAAACACACACACTTTTTTTATATTTTCTTTGACAGTGTGAGTCTGTGAGTGCAAGTGAGTGACAGAGAGTGAGTGAGTGAGTGTGTGAGGGCCTGAGTGAGTGCCTGGGTGTGAGTGGGTGAGAGAGATGGAGAGGAGAGGAGAAGAGAGAGGGGTGGGGAGTGTAGGAGGAGAGGAGGAGGAGATTCAGGGGGGCATCCCTGGTCAGGGTAGGGGAAGGAGAGGGAGATCCCTGGGGCGGAGGGGCAGTCACCATAGAGCAGGCACATCCAGTGCAGGGGCAGAGACAGTGGGACGAGGGGTAGTCCCCTTGCAACACACACAGCCAGGGCCAGTGCAGGCAGGGCTGGAGAGCCACAGCCAGGGCTCTCAACAAACCTCTGGGGGTGAGGAGGAGGAGAGGTCCAGAGAGCCCAAGTTCACAGAGGAGGAAAACCTTGTCCTCTGTGAGGCTGTGGTCCAAAGGCACAGGATCCTGTTCCTCAAGGGGCCTGTAGCTGGTCTGTCCCGCAAGAGGAAGGCAGCCTGGAATGAGGTTGTGGATGCAGTCAATGCTGTGTCCAACCGCAGCCGGTCCCTGGAGTCGGTGAAAAAGAGGTGGACAGACTGCAAGGCAAAGGTAAGATAGTAACATATTAACATAGTAATGTATGTTGAGAAAAGACTTGCGTACATCTACTTCAACCCTTTTCCCATTTCTGTCCATCTTTGTAAAGGTGAAGAAGAAAATGGGCGAGCAGGCCTTGCACGCTGCTGGAACAGGGGGTGGTCCGCCCCTGCATGTGGAATACAGCGAGTGGGAGGAGGCCGTGCGGAGGACCATCTCCTCCATCATGGTGTGTGGTGTCCCTGGATGGAGTGACACCGGGGATGAAAGTAGTCTCCAGTCCACTGGTAAGTGCATCAAGGCCCACACACATCATCACACAACTCCTGACACCCACCAGACAGAGGCCAACACAGTGACACCTGAACACATGGACAGCATTCCACACCACAATTCACCCACACAGCTTGGAGGGACGTCAAACAAGGACAGAATACATGACCGAACCATCCTGAATGGTAATGGTCAAGTCCCTGTTGAACCACCTTCATGCTTTCTAAAACAATATCATGCACAGCACAAAAACAATGCACACTGTCATGTGTCAGTCACAGATCTAACTGTTATGTGTATCACAATGTCATACATAGAGTGACAAAGAGGTCTGCACACAACCCCTTGAGTGCCACAGGGATGAGTAATGCATTGGTCGACAATACATTGGCTAGTCCCTTGGCAACCAAAGGGTTAACAGAGAATAGCAAGGAGGGGAATTGGTGTGTTTCCTATTGTATTGTGACTGCATGTCAGGGCTAGGCGTTGTACATGTAGGTTGTTAGTCTAAGTGGAATAGTCAAGGTTCAGCTTTCTGCATCATATGTAGCCTGCAGAGTAGGGATGGCCAGGGGGCATTCCCCGCCATCCCCACTCTGCAGGACATATGTGATCCACAAGACTGATGGTGGGGACACTCACTAGGGTGTCAGAAAGAGGTGACAATGTAACATAGTAACATAGTAATTTAGGTGGAAAAAAGACTTGTGTCCATATAGTTCAACCCTCTTCCTATTCCTGTTTATCATTGTTGATCCAAAAGAAGGCAAGAAAAAAAAAATACCCTCAATATATCAACTTCCAATTCTGCCCTGAATGGGGGGGGAATTCCTTCCTGATTCCAAATGGCAATCAGATTTCTCCTTGGATTAACAAGCCCTAACTAAATATCAATCCCAACAATAACAACGTACATAGCCCTCTATGTTATGCTCTCTTAAAAAAGTATCCAGGCCCTTTTTAAAGGCATCTAATGTATTCGATAGCACCACCTCCTCAGGCAGTGAATTCCATACCTTTATTGCCCTTACAGTAAAGAAACCCTTCCGCTGTTGTGGATCAAATCTCCTTTCCTCAAGTCTAAGCGGGTGGCCCCTTGTCCTGTGTACTGTTCTGTTAATGAACAGGTCTTTGGAGAGCTCTTTGTATGGGCCCTGAACATATTTATATAGTGTTATCATATCCCCTCTAAGATGCCGTTTCTCCTTTGCACTTTCTCCATAATGTCCTTTTTCAGAAAGGGCGCCCAGAATTGCACAGCATATTCTAGGTGGGGTCTTACCATGGACCTGTAAAGAGGCATAATTATATCTTCCTCCCTTGAGTCAATGCCCCTTTTAATACATGCCAATATCTTATTGGCCTTTGCAGCTGCCAGCTGGCACTGCATGCTACTGCTAAGTCTATTGTCTACCATTACTCCCAAATCCTTTTCATTAGTAGATTTCCCCAGAGAAACACCATTTAAACTATATGTTGCATTTTCATAATAATACCTAAAATGCATAACTTTACACTTGTCTATATTGAATCTCATTTGCCATTTGCCTGCCCAGTTACTCAATTTGTCCAAATCCTCTTGTAATGAAGACACATCCAGTTCAGACCTTATTACCTTACTTAATTTTGTGTCATCGGCAAACACTGATCCATGGCTCCCTATGCCCTCTGGGAGGTCATTAATAAACAAATTAAAAAGAAGAGGACCCAGGACAGATCCCCGAGGTACTCCACTTATCACGTTTATCCAACTGGAGAACTTGCCATTTACTACCACTCTTTGCATTCTATCTTTCAGCCAATTTCCAATCCACACACAAACATTTTCCCCTAGGCCAATTTCATTCAATTTGTACAGTAACCTCTTGTGTGGAACCGTATCAAATGCCTTGGCAAAGTCTAAATAGATCACATCAAGCGCCGCTCCCGCATCTATATCATTACTCACTTTTTCATGAAATGCGATCAAGTTGGTTTGACAAGACCTATCTTTCACAAAGACATGTTGACTCCTGCTAATGATATTCCTGTTCCAGTAGAATTCTTGAATAAATTCCCTTAGCAACTCTTCAAACAGCTTCCCTAACACAGATGTCAAGCTTACAGGTCTATAATTTCCTGGCTGTGACTTTGATCAATTTTTAAATATGGCCACCACATCTGCTTTACGCCAATCCATGTGTACCATACCGGAGATAAAAGAATCCCTGAAAATCAAATATAACGGTCTGGCCAGGGCCTGGCTTAGCTCTTTAAAGGGATAGTAACACTTTGTTTTAACTTTATTTTATTTTGTAGGCATTAAAAAAACATGAAGAATGATATAAGTCTTATCTCTCAAACCTTTATGGTTTATGAGATATTCACAAGCAAAGTTCCCCTCCCCGCCCCTTTTACCTAGTGTATGCCATCTCTTCTCAGATGTGAGTCTGGTTGTATGACAGTACAGATAACAGAAGGGGACAATTTTCTTTGTATGAAACAATGAAAGCCCTCCCCCCCTTGACAAGTTTTTCAGCTTTTTCCATTATCTTAATTGAAGATTGTCCCTCTCTGCAGTCTACCTGGGCATCTCCCTTCTGATCTGGTTGAACAGGGGGGGGGATACTTTGTTTGTGAATATCTCTTAAACCATAAAGGTTTCAGAGATAAAACTTATATCATTCATGTTTTTTTAATGCCTACAAAATAAAATAAAGTTAAAATGAAGTATTACTATCCCTTTAAGTGGGTGTATACCATCTGGCCCCAAAGCTTTGTCTACCTTAACACCATTCAATTTTTTGAACACTTTTTCTTGTGTTAGCCAGTCCCATGTTTGCTGTGACTGTTCTGTAAAAGTATTTTGCAGATTCTTGTCCATTGGGTCTTCTTTGGTAAAAACAGAATAAAATAAAGTATTTAAAATATCTGCCTTCTCTCTGTCCCCTTTGACCATCTCACCTGTTTCAGTTAACAAGGATCCAACATTATCAGCCTTTAATTTATTGCCATTAATGTATTTAAAGATTATTTTTGGGTTTCTCTTGCTCTCCTTAGCAATATATTTTTCATTCACTAGTCTAGCTAATTTAATAGCCTTTTTACAGGTTTTGTTGGCATTTTTGTATTCTGAAAATTCCTCTACTGATCCCTCAGCTTTATAATGTTTAAATGCCGCTTTCTTGTTATTTATTTCATGAATTACATTATTGGTTAGCCACATTGGTTTTTGTTTTGTGTACATGACAAATGCAGTGTCATCACTCCTGCAATCCCTGTGTTATTCTGAGGATACAATGCACTGAGATCTAAACAACACGTGACATACCAGTGCTTAGTCTCCATAGCATAACATGGGAAAAGGTAGAAGAAAAACGCAAATAGTACAGTCTAACCATGCACATGTTTGCTGTGTGTTCGGATTTTAGCTGTCAAGGGTGTGTTTGTGTGTCCTCCAGCAGATGATTGTGTTGCTGGGTTCCACAGATCATGTTGGTTGGTGTGCTTGGTGTGTTCATTACTGTTGCCGACATCATTGGTTGGACTGTAGTCATAGGTCATTACTGGTGCATTGCTGTGTTTAGCGGTCTAGTGTGTTTGTTTGCTGTTAAGGTCTAGGTGTAGGACATGCAGTGGCTTTGTGGCATTCAAGGTGTGATGGTTCACTTTTGCTCACCACATGGATCCTGATGAATGGGGATAGCAATGAGATATATGCCGAGCCATACCCACTGCTCAGGATGCATATGATGACCAAATCTCCACCACTGTAGGTCAGTGGAATCAATGTATGTGATGTAGTCAAGCTAAGCAATGTGTGTCAGGATGGTAACCAATGCATTGCTAAGCAATGCAATGAATACCATCCTGCCACTCAACTGTTCACATGTCAATGTAATAGTCTTGCAGCACTCCTGTCATGGCTCACGTCACTGATTGCATCATGTCATTTCCCCACACAGCACACCAGTCATCCCGTGTGGAGGACTCCGGAGGCACCTCCTCTGAGGAGGCTACCACATCCAGGGCACTGCCACCACAACGCCCACTACAGCAGCAGCCTCACCATGGCACCCAGGGCACACCCCACCATCACCAGCAGCAGCAGGGCTACCAAGCCCCACCACCTCAGCCCCACCAGGCACCACCACCTCAGGGCTACCAAGCCCCACCACCTCAGCCCCACCAGGCACCACCACCTCAGGGCTACCAAGCCCCACCACCTCAGGGCTACCAAGCCCCACCACCTCAGCCCCACCAGGCACCACCACCTCAGCCCTACCAAGCCCCACCACCTCAGCCCCACCAGGCACCACCACCTCAGGGCTACCAAGCCCCACCACCTCAGCCCCACCAGGCACCACCACCTCAGGGCTACCAAGCCCCACCACCTCAGGGCTACCAAGCCCCACCACCTCAGGGCTACCAGGCCCCACAGCAGCAGGGCTACCAGGCCCCACCACATCTGGGCTACCAGGCCCCACCACCACCGCCGGGTAGGCACCTGATGCCCCAGATGGTGCCAGAGCCCCAGCTGTCCAGCTTTGGCCCAACCCCTAGGCCACGGGGACATATGTGGCAGGAGGACACCCAGGAGTCCACATATGAATGTCCCATGGGGTATGAACATGTGGGGCTCCTGGGTGAGCCACAACGTCCCCTGCGAAGGGAGGTATTCACCCCACCACCACCACCAACACCATCACCACCACTGGTCGGACAACGTGGGGACAGAGGATCCGAGGGGAGTGACGGGTCCAGGGAGCAGCATCATTTCTCCCCACACAGCACCCATGATGTTGAACGTCCCCCTGAGGCACCCCATGGGAGTCTGCTCACCCACGCCACACCACCGCCTGCACCAGCTTCTAGGGTCTCCACTCCTGTAACCCCGTCTGGCACAGCGGCCCTTGACGCAACATGTGTGGCCATCCAGGGGGAGCAGCTGACACTGGTTAGGAGGTGTGTCCGAGCCCTTAGACGGGTGGAGATGACTCTAGGGCGGATCATGGGGTGCCTCAGGGCCATTGAGGCTCAACAGGTGGTGACAAATACCCAGCAGCTCCAGTTTCACACGGGGATGATGGAGGTACTGGGCAACATGCTGGTCGAGATGCGGGCCTCCAACCGCAGGCAGGATGAGCAGCAGGACATGGGCCAGCCATCACGGGAGGGGTCCAGTGATGTCTCACCAGCCAGCAGCGAGCCACGACCCCCACCACCACCACCACCATCCACCAGACCCCCTCGGGTAACCCGTCAGAGTCGGAGGGAATCCTCCTCTACAGCTCCCCCCCCCGACCCTCCAAAAAGGAAAAAAAAGTGAGGCCAACCTTCTCCAGGCCCTTTAAATAAATCTTGTCACTTTGTCATAACATCTGTGTCCATGCATGTTTCCTATTTAGGATGTGGTTTGTTTCAGGGAATGAGTTGTCTCCAATGCATTGTCCAGCTATGCAGTGAACACAACTCAGGCACATCTAACATGGGTGTCAGGGAATGAGTTGTCTCCAATGCATTGTCCAGCTATGCAGTGAACACAACTCAGGCATGATGACTGGCATCACAAGCTTTTACAGCAGGGTGTACACACACATCACATTCAGACATGTTTGTCCAAGTTCAACTCACAGACATTGGAAAGCCAAACAACATCCGGGTGTTGTTCCATGATGTGCCTTGAACTTAAACAACATGAACACATTAGATATATCAACAGATCAACAACATAATCTCAATTAAGGGGATAGTAATGCTTAGAATGTTTGAACAAATATGTGTTAGGGTTCATACCCTTGAGTAGAACAAGGGAACTCCCACTGCTGAAGGGTGTTTCATTCACAGGTTATGTCAGCTCGCACTTGTTTTTACATAGGCAAACCACAGTGGTCTCACATGGTCAAGCGGCACTGTTGCTACACCATCCAATGTAGATTCAAGGTGCTGTGACCAGAAATGTCCATGGGATGGTGTAGCAACAGAACCACTGTAAAAATTCAGGCCACTGTGAGATTTGATGTATGATGTTCAACTGTGAGCTGAACTAACTTTGGAATGCAAAGCAGGGGGAGTTCCCTTGTTTTACTCAGGAGGATGAACCCTACTAGTTAGGTTCATGGAACATATTCAGTATTACTATACCTTTAAACCCTGACAGGGGAGGGGTTGATCAATGACACATGATAATCATGTGTGATCAGATTTGTAATTGACATGGACACCAACAGGTGATCCCCATGGACGTGGATTCAACGTGTCACCGGAATAAACTTCCGGACCATGAGGGGTCATGCCATGGATGCCTGCAGAGGATGAAAAGAAGACTGGAAGGTGCACTACGAACACAACAGTCATGCTACTGCTGACCCATCATCATCCCCTTGAGTGCCAGAGGTGTACACAACACATTGGTCATCACTGCTTTGGAGACCTTACTTGCACTCCACGAGGACAGCTTGGTTATTTGACACAGTGAACAATCCATTGCTTGTCAGGGTGTCATCGAGCCATCATGATTTCATGGGGTTCGTATCACGGTATGGCAAGCAGACATATGTATATGTGAGTGGACACACACATCAGTGTGTAAACCAAGACCCATGAAACAGAGGAGCTATTTCATGGATCTTGATCTACATACTGATGAGGTGTGTGCTCAGGGTCCTTGTGACACACATACATATTTCTGCTTGCCATACCCTTGATGGACAGCTCACATGGTCCTGACGCCTAGACAAGGCATTGATAAGCAATGGAGTGGCATATTCACTGTGCTACACACACATATACAAACAAGTCAGCATAGCAGGCCTTCAGCGGGAACATGAACAGTTGCAGCAGGGGACAGCTGTTGGACAGGGGTGCTTGGAGGCGGGGGGATGAGCCCTAACCCTCTCACACATTCGCCTCCACTGTCGTCTTAGGTACAAGCATGTGTACATCCTGGTGTTGGTCTGTCTCTCTGTCAGTGTCTCTCTCACACTACAACTAAGGAGGGTGGGCTGTCACTGTTAAACAGCAGTAAGGTGTTGTTCATGTGGTCATGGTGATGGGACCAAAACAAAGGGGAGGAATTGCACCAGGTATGTACATAACTCCTTACTCAAGATTAAACTGTGATCAGCTGAGGTGCACTCATAGGGATATGCAATGATAGCAAGGGGAGGGAGGAGAAGAATGTGTTAACCAACCAGGGAAAACCACCAGGCGGTGCCCACCCTCCCCCCCCAACAACACACCTAATAAGTGACACACACTACAGGGGTATTCCAGACCAAAGCTTAATCAGGCAATATATGATTAATCAAGTGAATACATCAAGTCAATTGTGCACCATCCAGCACAGGGATAAAGAGTCATGAAGACATTCCAACATAGAATAATGCCTCTATGGACTGAGAGCAAGTATATGTACAGCATACGTGCTAAACCATGTAGCCACTAACAAATCACAGTGGCCCATTAGCAATATGCAATATAATCATACATGTGAGGTGCAAAGTGGTGATCATGAACAAAGTATGAATACACATCATATACTCATCTCCATGACTCCAGGGGTCACATTGTTTGCCCTCCCCTTATATTCATAGAGATAGGTATAGATGTATTCATACTTTTGGGATTATTATGATGTTGCACTTTATATGTCTGATGATATTGCACATTGCTAATGGGCCACTTTGATTTGTTTGTGTATACATGGTATTGGACGTTTGCTTTACATATACCTGCCCTCAGTCTATGGAGGCATTATTCAATGTTGGAATGTCTTCATGACTCCATATTCCTGTGCTGGATGTTTTTTGATTGATTTGATGTATTCACTTGATTAATTTTGCATTGTCTGATGAAGCTTTGGTTTGGTATACTCCTGTAGTGTGCGCCAGTTCTTCATTTTTTTTGAGGGGGGGCTCTGCCTGGTGGTTCTCCTATGGCTGGTTAACCCCTTCCTTTCTTCCCTTTTTTGTGTATCATGTGGTCATAATGGACTAATGGTAGTGCGTGAGTTATCCAGGTAATTGTTTTCTGGTGTGTCTGTGGTTAGTGGTGTGATTATTTGTAATTGGTATGTAGCTGTCAGGTGTGTGTTTTGTCTCCATGGACTGCTGAGGTTACATAGGTGAGCTTGATTTGTTGCTGGAGTGACAGGTGTGCATGTGGTGTTGTGTGTTAACCCCTGTTGTTCAAAGGTGTGTTGGGATGGCTTATGTTGTGCTGCTTTGCGTTCCCCCTGTCCCTGTGGGGTTGCTTGATTGTTATTGTTTGTCTGTGACTTGTTTGTCTGGTGTCGACCAGTGGTTCCCAACCAGGGTGTCATGTGATGTTGGTGCGCCATGTGCACCAGCTCAGGGTGCATCACTTTTCCCATGTTGCTATGTTCTGCATTGGTGTTTGATAATATTGATTTTACACATTTCTGGGGAGATGTGTGTATGGGACATTTGAGGCACTATTTCTCTTCATTGCCATTGTCACAGCGGGACCTGATGTTGGGCATATGTTTTTTTTATTTGGGTATTCCCTTGTGCCCTCAGGGGATGCCCTGGCATATCCAGATTGCATGTTAGGGGTGTCTTAGGTGGAGGGGTTGTGAAGCACTGTTGTAGGCCTTGTTGTTGTATTTGCTAGGCATTGCAGGGGTTAATATCTGACTCCTGTATGCTTGGGTTCTGTCCTTGGATGACCTGCTTCTCTGTTTTATTTCCCTCGACGATGGTTTTGTACTCTGCGTTGTGTGTTGTTCTCCAAAAAAAATAGGCGTTAGATTTCTGGAGAGAAATGTTGCAATTTAACGCGCGTTAGCCCTAACTCCAACATTTGAATGGCTTTTGGCGTCGCTTGTACATTATCCTTTATGGGTGAGATCTTGCTGTTCTGGCGACGGGCGAAGTGTGTTTCAGAACTGGCGTCGCTTGTTTCTAGTAGAACATTTGCATTGCTCAATTGACGTTAAAACCAGCGTCGCCAGTTTTTTCTGGCGACGCCAACATTTGGATCGAGCCCTGAGTTCCCTTGTTTTACTCAGGGGGATAAACCCTACAACATATTTATTTTTACATTTTAATTATTATTATCATCCCTTTAACCCCTTAAGGACTGGGAAAATCTGAGATGGATTTCACTTAAGGATCGGAGCAATTCTGACATTTTTGACTGTCTTTGTTCAACAGTGTTTTCCCTCTAAGTACTTTATTTTACCCATGAGAATTATATACAGTTTTTTTAAGCACAAATAGGGCTCTCTCTTGATACCACACTTATATGGATAGCCCACCATTTATTTTAGTAAAATGAAAGAAAACAGTAAAAAAAAAAAAGTAAAAAAAAAAACGCTTTTTTTTTTTTCTCTTGGGATCATTTGGGCACAATGGATTAAATTTTTATGGACACTGCATGAAAGATATGACTGGTCAGTCATACCTACAAAATGGGCAGTTTTAAGTGGGCACTGTCTCCCCTGGGTGTAAAACCCCATGTCCATTTTTCCCACCCTATTTTCCCACTTTTTCTATTGATGACATTTGGAGTTGTGCATAAATGTATTACATGGCTCCACAACAATCAAACTTCACATTTTGGTTATTGAATTTTTTTTTAATAAAATTAAAAAAAAAAAAAAAAAAAAAAGTTGATTTCAGCAGGTCAAAAATTGACCTGCATTTAGTCAGCCTCCAGCACAGCAGTGAAGGGGTTAATACCCCCAGCGGCTGCTTTTTATTTAACCACTAGGTGTCTCCTCTCTGCTTCTCTGTCCCTTACTTTGATAGTAAGGGACAGACAGGCATAGGGGAGACATGAGATCACATGACCCAGCACAACCGAGAAGGGCTGAGACTGAACACTCTGGTGCCGGAGGCACACTGCTATCATTTAACCCATGATGGTCCAGGACAGTCCTGAACAGTCGTGGGTCATTAAGTGGTTAACTATAGCCTTTACAGTGCAGCTGCAGTTTCCTGTATATAGTGATTTCAGTTGAATTCTGCCTATTGACCATACTAGCTCACATTTAACAATAGGCTCCATAGTCATGAATGGATCATAAGGGTCACTTGTCTTTATCAGACTGCAAACAAACAACTAGCAGTAGACTACAAAAAAGATCAAAATGAAGAAAACCTACCTAGGCAAGTCATTTTGACAAATTAAAAGCCACTTTTTCCCCCTAGGGTATTGTTCCCCTTTATTATATCCTGTTAATATAATTTTCTTCCATATTTCTATTGTATGTATTAATTAACCCTCTGAGTGCCAGAAGGGTACGCAGAGCAATGAGTTGCGCAGCCCTCTGGCATTCAAAGGGTTAAAGGGCTTTTTGTTTGATTTAGTTGACCACATCTTTATATATTTCCTTGTTGGGCTGAATAATATTGCAAGTTATAAGAGGATTTTAGTGTTCTGTTAAATCCTTTTCTCTTAACCCATATAGGTTACTTGTATCTTTGGGTAGGCAATCAGCCCCTTTAAGTAGGCAGGAACAATTCTGAGAAGTGAATGCAGGGGTGGAGCCTACCTTCTCTCCTTGGCTGCAGCTAGCCAACCAGCTGCAGTAAGATTTGAGTCACTAACTATTGACCAGGTAGTGAGAAGGAAAAGACAACTCCAGCGAGCATGAACCCAAAAGGACCCCCACATTCTGCCACAGGAGAACAAAGCATGGTCCCTTGATAGGGTGGGAGACCAGTAACCTATATGGACTAAGAGAAAATGATTTAACAGGTAAGACTAAAATCCTCTTTTTTTCTGTCGTCCAATATAGGTTACTGGTAACACTGGGATGTCCAACCATTGAGTTTCCCAGAGGCGCGAAGTAAGGCAAGGACCAGGCGCAAGGCCCCCAAAGTCACCAGAGCAGATATGAACCATCAGATCAGAGATAGCCCAACAACAACAATGAAGTGTCAACGGATGCAAAAACAAGGGTAACAACACCCCAGGAACTGTTACACAGCACAATGAACTAGAGCCAACAGGGCTCAAAAGTGAGGGAGCACTAAAGAACCGAAGGAGATTCCAGACAGGCAAGACTGCCTCCGGGATCTGTCTCCCAAAACCGGCATCAGCTGATGCCAACACAGCAACACAGTAGTGCTCCGAAAAAGAGTGCACAGACGACAAAGTGGCGGCCTTGCACAACTGAACAGCTAAGGCCTGATTCTTGGAAGCCCAAGATATCCCAATAGACCTAGTTGAAGGAGCCATGACCCAAAAGGAAACAGGCTTCTTTCACAGTTCATGAGCCCTACAAACAGTGGACATAATCCATGACACAAAGGTCATTTGGATGCAGGTCTCCCTGCCCTGGGACCTTCAGGAATAACGCGTCAGACTGTCGAATGGACTCAGTGCAAGGCACATAAATCTTGAAACACACCATAGGGAACAAGTGGAAATCCTTCTCCTTGTCAGAGGAAGGGTCAGGGCAGAAAGAAGGAACCATAGTCTCCTGATTAGTGAGGAACTCAGAACCATCTTGGGGAGAACTCCTGCAAAGTTAGAAGCACCGCCATGTCCTAGTGAAATATAAAAAAAAAAAGAAAAAAAAAAGGTGGTGTAGAGGAGAGAGCATGCAACTCCTCGACACGGCGAACAGACACTATCGCCAGGAGAAAGGCCATGTCAGCAGACGTAGAGGAATAGGAGCCAAGACTCAAAGGGAGGTAGTTGAAGGGCACTCTAAACCAAGCGAAGATCCCATTAAGGAGCGGGAGTCTGAAATACAGGATGGGTATGAGCAACAGCCTGGAAGAAAACCTAGACAGACAATTGGAAGAATAGCAATGTGCCTCTGAATGAAAAACAGAGAGAGAAGATGTCTGAACCTTAAGGGAACTCAACGGAGGATCTCGTCCACACCTTCCTGTAAGAAGGCCAGGACCGAAGACAGGTCCTTATCAGTACACCAATAGAGAAAGGTAGACCAGACTTGATGGTCAACCCTAGAGGAAACAGGCTGGAGTGCACTAAGCATAGTTGCCACCACACCAGAAGAAAACCCTGTCTTCCACAGTAGTGAGGATTCACTTTCCAAGCCATCAAAGCTAGATGACGGATAATCTCCTTATCCAGGTAACCCTGTAGGAGATCCTGCAAGGGAGCCAGAAAGGCCTCGCCACTGACAGAACCAGATACTCCGGAAACCAAGCCTGGCAAAGCCAATACGGAGTAATCAGAAAGACTGGACAGTGCTCCAGTCTCAGTTTCCATACTACCTTGTGCAACATGGGAATGGGAGGAAAGTTGTAAGCCAGAGGAAACATCCAAGGAAAGGATATGGCATCCACTGCTAGAGCCAGAGGACCCCTCCAGCGAGAGCAGAACTTCGGAATCTTCTGGTTGGATCTTGTCACTATCAGGTCGATGCAAGGAAGACCCCACCTCTGAACAATGAAGTTGAACACCTCTGGATGCAGTTCCCACTCCACTGTGTGTCAACTGAGGAAGTCTGCCAGGACGTTGTCTATGCTAGGAATATGAACTGCGAATGGAGTCCTCACAAACACTGCATTAGTGGCACAGACAGCAACCCACAGCGGCGTGAGGACCTGGGTTCGGCAAGTCATGCCGAAAAAAGTTTGGAAGCCTTGGACTTGGAGGAGACCTTAGGCTTCCCTTATGGTCCAGGCTTGGAGGAGGAACGTGGAGCTGGGGGAACCGCCTGGTTTACAAGATGTCTCTCAGTCTGGAAGCACTAAAAAGCCGATTACGTTTGAGAAGAGTCTGCTTCCTGGAAACCATAGGCAGGAGGGTACTCTTACCCCCTGTGGCCTCACTAATTAGATCCTTAAGATCTGGCCTAAACAGAAAAGTGCCCAGAAGAGCAATGCTTTCTTAGAAGCAGTGTCAGCAGGTCAGATCTTGAGCCAAAGAGCTCGTCTGGCAACCACAGACATGGTGGAACCCCTGCCATCACTGATGGTATCAACAAAGCAGCAGAGACCTAGTGCTGGGCTTCAGAATGTTGTCAAGAAGTCGCAACATGCCAGATGTAGGAGCTCCATGATGAACCACAAGTGTGAGCTGTTCAGTCCAAACCGCAATGGCCCTATTTACCCATGCGGTTTCAGTAGGGAAGATCTGACAGAAGTAGGGGTCTCCCAGGAGTGGAAGACCCCCTGTAACTGGGATGGAAATAGTTGTGATGTATACTGGTGGTCTCTAGTAGCAGCCTTAAACTATTGCACCTAAACTGGCTCTAATGCATGGCTGGAGGTCCCTGGGGGAGACTCAGGGACAACAGAACATGTTGGGCATAAATAACCTGAGAATTCTCTAAGCAACCCTGATTGACATGAGGATCAATGCGAAAGGGGGATGCAGAGACCCCAGCATCCTCAGTCTTAGTCCTAGCCCCAAGCTCCAAAGGAATAGGCATTCTCACAGTGTCAAAACATTCAAGGGATAAGGAATTACCCAAATACAGTGTGTACGATTAAAATTTCACCCCAGAAATCGCTAAAATACACTTATCTGGCAGGCGAAGGGTTAATCTGCTGAGGAGAGAAGGAGAGACCAGGCCCAGCATAGGATACTCATTCAGGGAAATCGCAAAATGGGTTCCGCGATGGGAGCCAATCAGGAATGAACGCACGATGCAAGTGCTCATGGGAAATGTAGTTTTCCCAGAAAAAGTACCCCAACAGTGCCCGAAGCCCCCCAACACACACTAAATGTTGACCGGACAGGAGAGCAAGGGCAGACAATTAAAATGAGCAGTCTCTGAAGTCACTATGTTAAGCACTTGCAGAGATTTGTCCCAAACTGTAAAGTCCCATGGAAGTGAATGGAGCAATGGCGTCTATGCGGTAAAAGTGCACCGGGAACACAATTTTTGTAAGGTTGTAACTGTGAAATAAATTTGCACCAAACATCACTAAAACAGGTCACTAGACCCAATAAACAGTGAACCCAGTAGGGAAAGTGCCCAAACGCCCACAAAAGATGCTAACCAGCAACCAAAGGGTTAAGTTACCACAGAAATTTGTTCCAAACACCCAAAAGACATACAGATAAACCCAATGAGTGCAGGAGTATGCAATAGGAACTCCAAAGGAGACCCCTGTACGGAGGGGCGATGTGGGACATGTGGACCTCAGCACTCAAAGGGTTGCTCACCTTTCCTGCAGATCTTCTGTCCTCAGATTACCATGTATCAAGAAGATGCCTCAGTGAGCAACTCCTGTGGAAAGAACTTGCAGCCAAGATTTTCCCCCCAGGGCTTAGGTCCACAAAAGCACCTGGTAAACTGAGCTATCCACATTTGGGTGATGGGAATTGTCAGTGATGGTAATCTGCCTAATGGTGGCATCCCATATCTAACAGAAAAACAATAAACAAGCTAAAACTATAGCAGAACTGTTCTATTGCCTTGTGTCTTCACCAAGGAACAAATCTTACTGGAGCTGGTTGACTAGCTGCAGCCAAGGAGGGAAGGTAGGCTCCACCCCTGCATTCACTTCTTAAAATTGTTCCTGCCTATTTAAGGGGCTGATCGCCTACCCAAAGTTACCAGTAACCTATATTGAACGACAGAGAAAAATATATTACCAATTTTAACCCTTTGAGTGCCAGAGGGGTAGTCAACTCATTTCTCTGCAATGCGTTGTGTACCCCTCTGGCACTCAAAGGATTAAATCTTCCTAAGGACTACAATAGAAACGTTTGGGATAAAATCCCATCATAAATGGATAACTTGCAATAGAATCCAGCACATTTATGCAGACTTGTGATTAGGACCCGATTTCCTTCCTTGATACAAGAACATATAGATTTTTAACATTTGCTTTAGATGCTGTGGGGTGGAGGGGGCAGGTGGGTGAGACATTACTGAGAATTTTTCAGTTTTATGGCCTATTGAAGCCTGTGTAACTGAATAAACAATTTAAAGCAAGAACAAAGTATTTCATTTATACACATATATGCTGCAATTTATACAAACATTGATGTAAGTTTTATATATACACATTGCACAGTCTGATCTTCTAAAAAGGGGGACACCAGTGTTGGAGAGAGGGACAGAGGGATTTGGTTCTGCAAGAGGGACTGTCGCTGCTTAACCCCTTAAGGACCAGCGGTCCAGGGGAGTTACCTTCCCTTAAGGACCGCTTTGACCCTTGCCGACGCTCCGGTACACGTGACCTGTTACGCGCACCGGCACGCAGCTTTGATGCCTAAGAGAGATCGCTCCAGTCTTAGAGCGATCAATTTTAGGCCCCGTTTTTACTTACAGCACTCCAGGTAGAGCGTTGTAAGTAAAAAGTACGTGACCTGCTATGACCGTCACTGGTCCTTAAGGGCATAAGGACCGTGACGGTCATAGCACGTCACGTTGTCCTTAAGGGGTTAAAGCAGAACTTTCACTTTGTATAAAGTCACCCTGCAATAATTAACCCCTTATTGACCCTTGTCATAGTACGTCAAGGGTCGATTTGACTTAACGACCGATGATGTACCATGACCATCATCGAATTCCGGGCTCCCCCCGCGGCTGCACGCCGTTCGGGGAGCCCGGAACGCAACGGAACAATAATAAAAAAAATTGCTCCGTGGTCGTTCAGTCGGGTCACGGCGCGGATTCCTCGGTCCTTAAGGGGTTAAGCATATGGCGACTAGCTTCATAACACTTCTGTTACCTTTCAGAAGTGGCAGATTCTAAAGTAATCCTTAATCTTTGGAGACTGACGGCCAGGTTAGTGCAGTCTGGGTGCCTGCGCCATCAGTCACTTCCGGTTACCTTGCGGTAACTGCAATGCTTCTTAGAGGACACCAGGAGTGACAGCGCAGGTGTGCAGACAAGATGTCTGCGCTGATGCCTGGCTTCCGGTCTCCAAAGATTAAAGATTACTTTGGAATCTGCCACTTCTGAGAGGTAAGAAAAGTATTATGAAGCTAGTCGCCATATGCTTAATTATTGAAGGGCGACTTTATAAAGCGGAACTTTCACTTTGTATAGAGGGGCACTTGAGAGGCATGGATCTGTCCAGCATTCCGTTTTGTTATAATATCAGGACTTCAAACAGTTTTTCTTGTTATTGTGTTAGAGGGAATTAAGTGGATCTTTCTTCAGTGCTTTAAATAAAAAGCTTATGATCATTACTGTAAATGCATCCTTTTTACTGTTTCTCACTTGCTTAAAGCAGAACTACCACCCCTAAAAAACTTGAGCTCCAATAATTCCTCAGTAGCGCTAGTCGCCAGAATTATTACCTTGTTAAATAGAATTATCCATTGTTCCCAGGCTGACAGGCAGGACGGAGCACAGACATCTTTCCATAGTGACATCTGTATGCCTGTGCTGTCAGTCTCAGCCAGCTCTAGGAGGAGTTGCTAGGAGCCGTTAGGCTCCAAAAGGGACTGACAGCGCAGACATCACTATGGAAAGATGTCTGCGCTCCGTCCTGCCTGTCAGCCCGGGAACAATGGATAATTCTGTTTAACAAGTTAATAATTCTGGCAACTAGTGCTACTGAGCAGCTAGCCGCCAGATGGGGAATTATTGGAGCTCAAGTTTTTTAGCGGTGGTAGTTCCGCTTTAAGGATCTGATTATACAAAATATTGTAAATTGTATCTTCTAAACAAGAACAGGTCCATGAGTGCTGTATGTCAGGGTTGGACAACCGAAAGCCCTCCAGCTTTTGTGGACTCCAACACACATAACCCCTGGCCAGCCAATGGGAGTTGGAGTCCACAACAGCAGGAGGGTCTGAGGCTGCACAATCCCTGGTCTATGGCAAATCTTTCATACTGCCCAAATGCACCTTAAAGGGATAGTAATGTTTCATAACAAAAGCATAGTGTGAGGGAGGAAGGACTCAAACAGAAGTCCTTCTGTTAAACACATTAAGAGACATCTATTCTTATAACACAGAGCTTTCCAAACTTTTCATGTTGGCGACACTTTTTAGACATGCATCATTTCGTGACACAGTTATTCAGTTTTACTAGCAAACCGGAGGTTAGAGGGATAGTAATGTTTCATAATAAAAGCAGCTCTAATTAATCATCATAGTATTTGGACTTTGGAGAGTGTTATTTCAATTCTGTTGAAGTTCAAAAGTAATTCAATGACAAAGTATCCCTCTCCCGCCCCTTTTACTGATGTAACACTGTTCAGCCAGATCAGAAGGGAAGTGCCCAGGTAGACTGCAGAGAGGGACAATCTTCAATTAAGATAAGGGAAATACCTGAAAAGCTTGTCAAGGGGGGAAGGGCTTTCATTGTTCTCATAGGAAGAAGATTGTCCCCTTCTGTTATCTGTCGGTCTTACAACCGGATTTCACATCTGAGAAGAGATGGCTTACACTAGGTAAAAGGGGCGGGAGGGGGAAACTTTGCTTGTGAATATCTCTCAAACCATAAAGGTTTGAGAGAAAAGACTTATATCATTCTTCATGTTTTTTTAATGCCTACAAAATAAAATAAAGATAAAATGAAGTATTACTATCCCTTTAAGTGTTCTTTTGTTTATATAATTTGGTGAATGAATAATGTTAAACACTTCCCAGTCACATTCTTATTTGTGATTCTTTTCTCATGACATTTCAGGAGTGTTTATTTCAATCTGTTTCTGTAAATAAATAAAAGTCCAAAGAATCAAAGGGACATATGGAAAAAATCTGGGTCAATCCAAGTGTATCAAAGGGAATAAAATAAACCTTTCCCTTGATTTTAATGGGGCTTTTAACCATTTATATGCTAGAGAGAACTATCCAGCATTCAATGAGTTAAAACCCCATTTTAAATCAATAGGGACTAAGAATTTGTATGTGTTCCTTGTGGTACAGTCGGCTTGGCCCAGAATAACTTCTTGCACATACACCCTAAATAATGACTGAGGCAATAGATTTTCATTGGCTGTCAGGGTCTATGCATCGCAATGGGTGGAAGGAGCTGGAAAGCACGGTCAGAATTTATACATTGTATTGCGGAGTAGGATGGGCACAAATCCACCTCTAACCAAGTTCAAAAATGTGAATAAAAAAAATTGACTCCATGACTGATATTTTATATTGAGAGTTACCACATGCAGTTATTACTTGAAAACTGAATGGTTCTAGAGAAGCGATGTGCAACATGACGCCCTCTAGCTACTGCTGCCAGACTTCAACTGTCATTATGAATAGTGGGTGTCATAGTCAGGCAACAGCTTGAAGGCCTCATACTGCCCAACACTGTTTTACAGCCATAGCGAGATAATGAAGAAAGAAAATAGAGCAGTCATTGAAACAGCTCTATCATGGGGAACACATTAAAATGTCCACTGACTTAAAGGGGATCTCTCACCCCTATAGAAGTTAAGCTTATTAGGCACAGTATTTAGCCATATCGATGAAAACGTTATTAAAAAAAAAAAAAGTTATTTGGGCTAAAATTATTGATTACATAGTGCCCTGCGCCATACTTCCACATACACTAGTCTTGTCTCTCTGCCTCTGCTCCCTTCCCAGTACCCAGACTCCTCCAATGACGGAGGCTTCTGTCTGTAAGCTGGAGAGATCTCATTGGCAGAGATCGATATCTAGCCAATGAGAACGCTTCAGCTTACCGACAGAAAGCCTCCGTCATCGGACGAGGCTGGTTAATGGGAAGGAAGCAGCGGCAGAGCAGCAAGACCAGTGTGTGTGTATGTAGGGTGCAGGGCACTATGTAATCAATTTTAGCCCAAATAGCTTTTATTTGTTTTTTTTTGTTTTTTTTAAATAAATAAAGTTTTCATCACTATATACTGTACCTAATAAGCCTAACTTTTATAGGGGTGAGAGATCCCCTTTAAATGGGGCTTTGACCCCTTGAATGCTAGAGAGGTCTCCAGTGCATTTGAAAGCAATGTACAAGAAATCATTATCCACCAAGGGGTTAAATTTCTCATTTAAAATTGATGTTCATTTTGGGAATGCGGTTGGTTTGTTCCAGAATTGCTTCAACGTGTTCACCAAGTGAAATACTACAGTCTCCTGTGAGAACAGTGGATGATAATATAATTAGCATTATCGCTGCATATATAGACTATCCTCCGATGTTTAAGTGCCTAAACAAACCCTTTCATGGAGACTGTACTGAGAAAAGATCAGATCTGAAATCACTTCCTCACTTCCTTCATACTACAAAGAGCAGACCTTATTAGGAAATGAGAGGGCACTCCAGAAGGGGCATTCCCAGACAACCAAAGGAAGTGGAAGATCTAGCTTTGTCACGTAACATAATTAAAAGCAATCCCAAATAAAGTCCTAATTAACTTCATAGGATAGACGAACACGTTAAAAGCATTACTGTGAATTAGATCTATTTTTTTTCCTTCAAAACACCAAACACTTAACGATCTGATTACTTTGTGCTTAAATGTGTCCTATCCCTTATACCATTTATGCCTTCAGTTGAGGCCTATACAGTGGTAACATTTCCCCTCTTTTTTTAGTAATATATTGGTATGGGATACAAGGTGGAGTGTGTGTGTATGTGTGTGTGGGGGGAGACTTTGCATGGAGCACCTTCTTTGTCTTCAAGGGACACCATCACATAAAAACAACTTTCATACCTCCCAACATTTCAAATGGCCAAAAGATGGACACTTGTGTTTTAGGTGGTGTTGTTGGGGGTGTGGCTGGTGGGAGAGGCATTACTGAGAATTTTTAGGTTACTGTATGACCTACTGACACCTAATTATGTGACTGAATAAATTATTTATCATAAGATCAAATTATTTTATTTCCACAGCATGATTTATAACCACATATACTGATGTTTAAAGAAGCATTAAAGGAATAGTATTGCTAGATTTTTACAAACATTAATATTGTAGACCAGTGGTTCTCAACCCGTGCCCTCAGTGGCCACTAACAGGCCAGGATTTGAGGATTTCCTTGTGAAAGCACAGGTGAGTTAATCAGTGTGAATGAGCCTCTGACCAACACACTTGTGTTCTAGCAGGGAAATCCTGGCCTGTTAGTGGCCACAGAGGGCATGGGTTGAGAACCCCTGTTGTAGACATTAAAACCATGAATAGAAAGAGCTATGTCCCATCTCTCAAACTTTTGAGAGATCGAAGCATGTAAAGTTCAGGTTTCCCAGAAGTCTGCCATCTAGCTGAGAAAAGCACAATCCGGTCCCGGGACCGTCCTGCGGCTCTTCAGCAGAGCCAAAATAGCACAATGTAGGAAGAAAAACGTCTTTGGAACGGTCTACCAAGTGTACTTGAAATCCAGGCACACTTTGTAAACCGTTCCAATAAAATATTTCTTCCTACATCTCGCTATTTTGGCTCTGCTGAAGAGTCGCAGGACAGTCCTGGGACCGGACTGTGCTTTTCTCAGCTAGATGGCAGACTTCTGGGAAACCCGAACTTAAAATGCTTTGATCTCTCAAACTATAAAAGTCTGAGAGATGGGTCATAGCTTTTTCTATTCATGGTTTTAATGTCTACAATATTATTTTTTGTAAAAATCTAGCAATAATATCCCTTTAATGTGAGTTTTATTGTTGTGGAGCAATGCGATACACACTCCACTGTCTGACATCCTAAAAAGAGGAACACCAGAGTGGGAAAGATGGACAGAGGGATTTGAGTCTCAAAGAGGGACACTTGGGAGGTATGGAACTTTGCTGATTTTGAAAGAGCTTTAAAAATCCCCTAAATATGATGTATGAGCAATTTTTTTGTTTATAAAACAAGCTTTGTAGCTATTTAGATTTATAAATAATGCTAATTAAGGAATGCTGTGAAGGCCCATCCTGATCTGCCATGGCTATAAATTACCTTCCTCACTCACTGAATGGTCATCAAAGCATTAACCACCACCCCAGCACTGAAAGGGTTAAGTTCAGTGAATGGGGGAGGTCATGTAGAGCCCAAACAAGGAAGTGTCTCCATGTTATGCTTTAACCCTTTGAGGGGCATACACAAGGTATTGCTTTGCAATGAGCTGTGTATCCTTCTGGCACTCAAAGGATTAATTTGCATACTCTATAAATCAAAGTAACTCAAAGACTAATATTCAAAATATAAAACACTTAAGATTTTAGGTGATAATATCCCCTTGCGGTACCACCACACTCCATGCATATGATACACCAGACTTATACCCTAATCTCTATATTTTTAAATAAATGAGTATCTCAGGTGTGATATTGATCCTGCACCAAAAAGTTAATCAGGCAAATAGAGAATTTGAAAGAATTGAACAACCAGGACTGAGCCTGACATGCACTGTCAACTACAAGCCCTCTCACAGAGGCATAGTATCTCACCTCACAGACTGGCTGCACTTCCTGTTGATTTTCAGCTGCTGGGTCCATTCTTTTTGTGGTTCTTCCTGTGTCCAACATTCCACCAGGCAGGAAAATAAGAAACAAAGGGAGATTCAGCCAAAACAACAGTTCAACAGTTGCTTATTTTCTGGAGCTTCCCTTGATTGTTAACACAAACAGGTCATAGTGTCTGCATTCCTTTGCTGAATAATGCCTGGTATTTACAAAGCTAGCACAGCGCTCTCAAAAGATCCTATAAGAAAAGGATCAAGTCGTCCACTATTACTCTACAAGTGCAGAGAGGCTCTTGAACATTCCTTATTTTTCTACCCCTCTTTTTTTTTTACCAGCAAACTTGTTCAACTGGCTTAGCATCTTGCCACACTCTGTTCTTTGAAGGATGCCCAGACACAACTGCTGCTGGAAAAGAGGACTAGGGAGATGCCCTCCAATAAGGCTGGTTTGTTTAATGTTTTCCTAGTGGCATCTAAGGCCCATGCTACTAAAACAAAGGTGTGGCTTGTATTTGACTGGCTTTACGTGGCATACTTTTTTAATGGAGAGTTATTTCAGTATGTGACATAAAAATTACAGCGGAACTTTCATCTTATATAAAGTCGCCCTGCAATAATTAAGCAGATAGCGACTAGCTTTATAATAAGTCTATTACCTCTCAAAAAGTAGCGGATTGTAAAGTAATCCTTAATCTTCAGAGGCTGACGGCCAGATTAGTGCAGCCTGCGCACCTGCGCCATCAGTCCCTTCCGGTTACCTTGTGGCACACTGCAGTGCTTGTTAGAGGAGACTGGCACTGACAGCGCAGGCATGATGTATTCGCTGGTGCCTGGCTTCCAGTCTCCTAAGATTAAGGATTAATTTACAATCGGCTACTTTTGAGAGGTAATAGACTTATAATAAAGCTATCTGCTTAATTACTGCAGGGCAACTTTATATAAGATGAAAGTTCCGCTTTAAGCATAAGTCACAGTTATCTCCTAGCAACACTGGATCTACATTTGGTAAAATATTTTTGTGGAACAATGATCATGCTGGAATGGAAGGAACAGACTAAGATAAAATGTGTGCATCTATACTTACATCTATATACCCATCTTAGTAATGGCTAATATGACAAATATTTGAAACAAAGGTCTAGACTAGATTGAAGTTGATACAGGTTGTCACTGGTTTTATCTCACATTCCCATTGAAGCCAAAGAAAATTTGTGGCCAAAACCTTTGATAAAGTTATCAGCTGCAAAGGAATCTAGGCATAAGTGAAGTGAAGAACACTTCAGGGGAAATGCACTAAGTGGTGATGCTATGAAGATGTGTGTCTGGTGGTGGAGAGCCCATCATCTTGGCCATATGCACTATGAAATAGGGGGTTTCCTCATTAGCATGCAGGGTTGTCGAACTGTTGGCAAAGTGGAAGCTATGCCCTTGCCTTACACATCGCCAGCAGTTCGACAACCCTGAAGTCTGAGTGTACTCCCCCCCCTTGTCCACTGGTAGAGTAGAGGATGGACCCAGACTTAAGCACCACAAACCCTTTCAGTGCCATAGGGATGTGTCATGCATAACCCTGTGTTTATTTTTAAAAGGTTGCATGCAAAAGAGCATGCAACCTTTTCACACAGTAACCATGTTGCCATAATAAAAATGGGGACATGAGAATCTTGCAGTGCATGACAGGGCAAGATTCTCATGTTGCCTACAGAAATGTAGCGGATGTGAAGATCTGCTGGTCTGTGTTACAATAAACATTGTTGGATGTGTGAGTATGCGCTTACTAGACAACCACAAATAGCATGCAGCAGGGATCGATTGTAGTTCCTCCTCCCAAACAGTGCTCATTCTCTATTGTTTCCGTCTCACGGCCTCCTTTAAAATAAACAGTCCTCTGGATCTCCGGTCCTCCACTACTGAGGATAATGCGGAAATAATAAAGAACGGGCATGGTGTGGGAGGAGGGACCTCAATCCGTTAAAAGTGGCAAGAGCCTTACTGCATGCTCTTTGCTGTTTTCAAGTAAGCGCACACTTACACATCCAACAATGTTTATTGCAACACAGACCAGCAGACCTTCACATCCACTTCATTTCAGTAAGTGACATAAGAATCTCGCACTATCATGCAGTTAAAGGGATAGTAATACTTTATTATTACTATCCCTCATATTGTAGATATTTGCAAAATAAGTTAATAGCCCCCAGGTTCATCTCTCAAACCTTTATGGTTTGAGAGATAACCGAAAGCAAAGTTCCCCCCTCCCTCTCCCTTCCCTGAAGTCAGCGTGGTGCTGACTGCAGGGATATCCGGTCTGTCTTTCATCATGCGGCTCTGCAGCCGCGATCACGTTAGTGACAAAGAATTATTTCACTGAAACGGTCTTCTACAAGTGCTTACAAACCAAGGACATGTAGAAGACCATTTCAGTGAAATAATTCTTGTTCACTAACAGGATCTCGGCTCAGCTGCAGAGCCGCAAGACTGTCGTAAGACAGACTTCCCCTGCAATCAGCCCAACGCTGACTTCAGGGAAGGGGGAGGGAGGGGGAATTTTGCCTTCGGTTTTCTCTCTAACCATAAAGGTTTGATAGATGAACCTGGGGGCTATTAACTTATTTTGCAAATACCTACAATATGAGGGATAGTAATAATAAAGTATTACTATCCCTTTAAAATGTTAGGTGTGCCCTGAAATGTCAAGACTGCATGTTAGGGGGACCTTCAGCAAAAAAAAGTTTGAGAACCACTGCCATTTGCAAAAGAGCCTTTGTCAAATAAAATCATAAACCAGTCAAAGGCATGGCGAATTCATGGTAATGTCAGCGGATTGTGTCGGACTGGTGGTGTATTCACAAGAATATGATGGAGAAAACACCTTAGCACATGCTGTCAATATGCCATCAACACCATATCACAACCCTGGCCCCTTATCACCTCTTAGTGCATCTCTCCCTAGCATTTCTAAGTGGTGGCTCTAAAAGTTTTAGGTGGAACTGTCACCTTAATATATGATTAGTTAACATTAAAAATAATAAACAATGGTGTATGCCATATGCTAGTCATTTGTGTGTAGTATTAATAATTTTTGGGAAATTAACAAATTTGTTAGCAGCACAATCTAACACTTTATGTAAAATACCCCTCAATGCACTAAGAATACATGTAAACAGAGCCCACACACATGGAAACATTTCTAATTGTAACAGAGACAATGGTAAGAGTGGCTCTAATATAGCTAATTAGTATACTGTGCAGGGCATTAACATACTGTGCCACCAAAGCATTAAGTTTACTTTTAAATTTTTTTTTTTTTTTTTTTTAATTTACAGAAAAATGGCTATTACTACAACAAAGATTTCAGTTCTCTGTAAAACAAATTAAACTTGTCTTAACCTTTTCAATGCTAGGGCAGTGTGTAGCACATTTGAAAGCAATACGTTACATATCCTTCTAGAACTCAAAAAGCTAAAGTGACTAACAAAGTTACTTCTATATGTTTAAAAAAAAAAAAAAAAAAAAAAAAAAACGACATCAATATCAACCCCTACGTGATTAACAGAGGCTCGTAATACACTGGAAATAAGTAACAATTTTGAATTAAATCTAGAGCTATGAACTCATTACAAATTCACTTTAGGCATTACACTGTGTTACCTCACCTTTAACAGAGCTTTTCTCAAGTGCCAAGGGTCTCCATGAATGGAAGTACCCTCATCCAATCTGCTGTGCTGAGCAGGACACAAACAGTCTCCACACCGTTTCCACTGATGATGGTGGTGACTGTGGTGAATGCAGGGACAGCTTATATGATTTGTTGAAATATTTCGTTTCAACAATGCTGGACAAAGTTCACTAGCACAGTAGACACAACTCTCGTGAACCCTACATCCATACGCCATGGGGTGAAGATATTCAGCAGGGTGTCCTCCCTGATTGCAACACAACAGGGGGTCCTTTGTGTGAGTGACACAGTAATCTGGATAAGGTAAGGCATTGTCTTGAAGGCTGGGAGAGGATGGATGGTAAGCATGGTCTACTGAATGCCTTCTTAAATCTGAAACAAACATTTGAGTAAGAGGTGGTTCTGGGAAACTTGGACAAAAATGTTTTTTATTTGATTTTGGATGTAAAGGTATGTGGGAAGCAGAGGGCACCTTGGTGCTATTTTCAAAGAACCTCCTTCGATCAGCAAAGGGCATCAGAACATTCTCCTCTGTGACTTGTCTAAGGGGAGGATTAGCACATTCTACATTAAATCCATTGACATCTGGGGGTTTTCCCTTTGACAAATGAGAATGGGGCTGCAATTTATGCTCTGGAGACCATGTCCACCGGCCTCCATGAGACATCCGCTGAGCCGTGCTGTCTTCGAAATCTGAAGAGGAATGAGGAGAATTCCACTGTTTTGAACACACGGAGGGATAATCACTTGCCCTTCCTATCTCATGTAACCTCACTTCTTGGCTCCTCTGTTCTTTTTCTGTGTTTTCCGTAGAACTTGCTCTCCATTCCTCAACAGAAGGACCATCCACATAAGGTTGGTTTCTATTGGATGGATCGCCATTCCACTGGACCTCTGAACCCAAAGAATTTTTGTTGTGGGTGTTAGCTTCAGATTCATTTCTTTCTAGAATTTCACTTTGGCGCTCAGTACTGTTTATGCTCTGAGATGAGCTTGTCCTCCACAGTTTATTTGGATACTTTACATCTGGGATTGGAGAAACCCTGTGAATTTCATTCCACTTTGCACTAGATACTGTGCACTCTGTAATGCTTCCTACTTCATTGTCCCATTGTTCTTGGACTTTGGAATTCTGACTTGGTATATCAGTGGGAACGGTTCTACGCTCCTCTCTGTAGCTTTCTGTTCTTGTTAATATTCTGGGTCTCTGTGAAGACTCACTCTTCAAGTTTGCAGATACCCACAACTCAGTGTTCTTCTGATTGTCCTTCTGCCTAGGTTCTTCAATCAATGGCTTAATATAATCGCACTGGAGTCCATTTTTGGAGCTCAATGGCTTCTCATCCCCTTTTAAAACTACCCCCCTTGTGCTCAATGTGCCTTCCATTATGTTGATTTTGTCATGGTCTTTTTCAGTAACATGCTCCACAGAGAATTGCTGCTCCTTGTGATGCAGATTTTTGTAGTCCTTACATTTCTGAAATTGTTCAGGGTGTGCTCTCTTGATTTCTAGCATCAGTGACTTGTTTTTAGGTGGTGGAGGTGGAGGACTGGGCCGTGGTGGAGACTGACTGTCAGCTGGCTCCTCTCTCTCCTCAACAGGCTCTTCCTCACAGACCACCACTGAAGAACCTTTGCTCTTCTGCAACTGAGCCTTTCGTCTTTGTATCTCATTTCTCAGGTTGGTGGCAAAGCGATCACTCTTCCTTCGCATCTGAGCAGAGCGATTTCGTGAAGACCCAGGCTTCTTTAATGCCCCATGACTCTCCTCAAGCTCTTTGCTCACTTCTAAAAGTGTCTCTGTGCTGCAAGATGACTTCATGCCTCCTGTACCATTTTTCTGCAAGGAAGCAGGAAATATATCCCTCACTTCATTAGGCTCACTGATTGACCTACTCATGTGAGAACTGTGCATGTTTGTAGATTGCTCATGATTGGTCCCAGAGAGCTGAGTGAAGTCCCTAATTTCTTGCAGTGTTTCCCCTTGGGAAATTTCAGGAACTCTGTGGATATTGCACATCTGTTCCTTGGCAGACAGTCCATTGCACTGATCTGTTTGATACTGGTGGTTTTCTGGAGAAGGAGTTTTTGTCCACTCACTTCTACGAAACACAGTCTCTGCACTGGATCCTTCTCTATGGGAAGAATGAAAACATGGAGGCTTCTGGTGCTGACAGGTTGGATGCTCTGGCAAAACATCTTTGTCTGTTTGAGCAGAAAAACATGTAATCTCCCCATCTTGATTATTATGGAAGACCTCAAGGTTACCATGATTTCCAGACAACAAGGCTTGAATGTCAGAGGAATTACTTGGCTTTTCCTCATCACCCACTGTGGCCTGGTCAGTGTTTTGATAGCCTTTGTCAGTCTGTGAGCTTAGCATATAATATTGGTCAGATGTCAAACTGTCTTTTATATGTACAGTGCAAAGTTCTTGGCCACATTGGCACCGCATAATGTTAGAGTTCCTGTGCTGGGAAGCCTCTGAAGACCATCTTCCTGACATCTGTGAGGAGTCTTCTGGAACTGAAGCCCTCCTTCTCTCACCATGGCATAGTTGATTTTTGGAAGCTCGTAAGCTATCCCTCCGGACAGGTGGCTGAGGTGGGGATTTGATAATGGTCAAATGGTTTGCTTCATATGGGAAAGAGGAAGGCCTCTGTTGATGTTCCACAACATTTTGAGTAGAAACCTCCTCTTGTGTTTCTGGGGCACCTTGTCCTGTGTGAAGATACCTCCCATCACCCTGCTTAGCAGTCCCTAGTACTTGTAATATACAATCCATTGCAGAAGAATCCTCTGTTCTTGCAGATACTGTGTAATCAGACGCATTGGAACTAGCGGAGAACGAGCTGTATGCAGAGTCCCTTTTGTTCTGGTACATACTTGGATCAATGGGAGATAATGTTCCTTCGTAGTAATTCTGTCCTGGTGGGTCCAGGCTTTCCATGCTACCAATAGAGCTGCTTTTGTCTGTGCTGCAGTGTCGAGACAGAGGATTCCATTGCATAGGGAGATCGCTGCAAGAAAAAAAAAATATACCTCTATTAGATTATAAAGTATATCAATTGTATATATGCACGCTGTACTAGACTGGTATAAGGACACACACACACACACACACACACACACACACACACACACACACCTGCTACCTCAGACTCTGAATCATCCACTTTAAACACAAGCAAACCATCTTCATGCATTTTACTGGAATCCCGCTCTTTAAATATTTATCCCATATACTACTATACAACCAACTTTTTAAAACAGACATACACCCTGCCCCAGCAGAACTGTGTACATTCCACTAAACCAAAACTCACCTGTTTTCACAGCCTGAGTGCCAGGACAAACTGAAAGCATCTGTTGGATACTGCATACTAGCCACATCTGGATGGACTTCGGAGAGCTTGGCAAGGTGCCATGAGTGGGGTCTGATGACAGAAACGTTTCTCCTATGAAATATGAAAGGGACAGGAAAATGGCATTAGTGCAAAGGTAGTAACAGATTAGAAGCCACATTCCTCACTCAAAAAACGTAAACCATAACAGACAGACTAAGAGGGACACTTTATCAGTCAAGGAATAACAGACATTTATAATCCCTTAGCAAAACTAAAGTGCCCTAAGCCCATCATCAGGTTGCTACGTCTCCCTGTAAAGCATTATAATTTTCATTGATTATAAAAGAGAAACAAATGCTGGCATATCTCATAGTGTTGAATAATTTGGAATCATAACTATAAACAAAACAATATACAGGTGCAGTAACACGTTATGACAGCCAGGTCAATTTTTTGCTAACGAGACAGACCCTTTAACCCTTTGAATGCTGGAGAAGTACGCAACGCATCTCTCTTCAATGCGTTGCGTACACATCTGGCATTCAAGGGGTTAACCCACAACAGATCTTCAAGTCATTAAAGGGCACAAACATTTTAAAAGAAAATTTGTCTATTAAATACAAATGAAAAGTTTCCTTTTTTTGTGCATGTTTTAAAGGGGATCTCTCACCTCTATAAGAGTTTGCCTCTGTGTAAACATCCTACAGTGTTAACATGTAATGTGTGTGTGTTTTTTTAATTTAATGGCGAAATTTTCCTTTTTAAAAACGAGATGGTGACGTAACTTCAGGACAGGCTGCGGCACAACTCTGCCCGCAGCCTATCAATCTTTGTCTCCTCCCCTCCCAAAATAGTGCTTCATTCCAACCTCCTCTGATGATGGAGGATTCCTCTATGTGAGCTGGAGCACTCATTGGCAAGTGATCACTCCCGCTCACATGGTGGAAGCCTCCATCATTCTTGGAGGTTGGAACAAATAATCTTCCATCATCAGGGCAGGTTGGAACGAGGAGCTACTTGGGGAGGGGAAGAGACAAAGATTTACAGGTTGCGGGCAGAGTTGTGCCGCAGCCATCCCTGAAGTTACGTCACCGGCTTGTTTTTAAAACGGTAAATTTTGCCATAGCCTGCAATAAATTAACAAAAAAATAAAAAATACACACAGATTACATGTTAAAGGTATAGTATTGTATCATTTAAAAAAAATGAATATTGTAGCCATTAAAGGTTTGAGAGATGGCACTGGCATCATTTGAGTTATTTTTTAATGGCTACAAGAAGATTACATACAGGCAAACTTTTATAAAGGTGAGAGATCCCCTTTAAGGAGGGCCTATCACCCTTCAAATTCCTCCGCTGTGTGAACTTCCACCTTGAAATAAAAATCATGATTATTCCTTATCACATACCTCCCAAGTGTCCCTCTTTAGAAGGGACAGTCGCTCTTTAGAAGGGACAGTCCCTCTTTTTGAACCAAATCCCTCTGTCCCACCCTGGTGTCCCTCTTTTTAGGAGATCAGACTGTGTGGTGTGTATGTTAGTGTATTAAATTGCTCCACAGCAATAAAACTCATATATATATGTTTGTATTAACTTCAGTATTTGTGTATATAAATTAGTCTGTGTGATTAAAACACTTTGGTCTTGTTCTGAATCATTTATTCAGTTACACTAGGAGGTGTCAATAGGTCACAAAATAACCTAAAAATACTCGGTAATGCCCAGCCTACTAGCCACGCCCCCAGCTACACCCCCTAAAACACAAGTGTCCCTCTTTGGCCATCTGAAATGCTGGGAGGTATGTTATCAATTTATTCCACCTTCCTGGTGGACATGGATAGGTTTTAGCAGCCTAAGGAGGCAGAGAGGTAATTTTCTGGGCATCTAATTATGCAGGTTTATCTGACCCAGTAAGAGAACAAAGCTCTGATGAGATTAGATTCCCCGACTACTAAATCAAAACTCTCAAAATATTAACCTGTTTGGAAAAGAAAAAAAAACAGGCTATAGGCAGTTTAAATAGATAATTTAATAGCCGTTTAGGTAAATGGTATACTTTAAGTTACTTTGGCCCATATTTATTAACAAAAACTGAAGTTATTCTGGCGTAATCGAACACCACTATAGGGGATACAATAAAAAAAATGTGTAAATTCCCATGCACTTGCACAGAGAATTTTAACCCCTTGAAGGCCAAAGAGGTCTCCAATGCATTCCTTTGGAATGCATTACAGAATTCGAGTACGCAAGGGGTCAAAAGCCCAACTTAATTTAAAAAGAATTTTTATTTGTCCCCTGTGGTATAGTTGGTTTGAACATAGAATGTGATAGCAGATAATGGCCATTAAGCCTATCTACGCTGCCCATTTCCCTACTGTAAAAACCTCAAACCTTATTTGGTCCTTGGTCTTGTCTTATGTTCAGGATAGCCTTATGCCTATCCCATGCCTGCTTACATTACTTAATAATAACTAGTATTTATATAGTGCCTTTCTCCCAGTGGGACTCAAAGCGCTGTCAGCGCGCGCTCTCGGAATTAACCAAATCGGCAGCTGAAATAATAGGTGTTATTATTACCCAATCAATGGTACTCATTTATCGACCTCGGAAGGATGAAGGGCTGAGTTGGCCCTGCTGGGATTCGAACCTGCAACCCTGAGGTTGAATAGGCTCCATAGTCAGGGAATTTACCACTGAGCTATCTCACTTCATTATATTAACCTTTACCACTGCAGCTGGTAGTCTTTGCATCTTATCTACTACACTCTCAATGAAGTAAAACTGTTTTACATTACATCTAAGCCTCTGTCCCTCTAGTGTTGTCCTAATATTCCTACTCTTGAAATGTACTTCCCTCCTGTACATTGTTGAATCCCTTCATGTTTCTATCATATCCCCTCTGTTCTCTCCTCCAAACTACTATACATGTTCATGTCTTTTAGTCTATCCTGATTGTTACTCCAGAATAACTCCAATGTGCTTCTGTAAATATGGACTCGTGTTCCTACATGAGTTCAAGTCTTAAAAACACAAATGGAACGTTGACTAGGTCCCTTTGATCCTACACGCCCTTAATCCAATTGTATCCCAGCAATATTCTGACATTTTATCCCTAACCCCAGCATTGTAGCAGACCCACAAGAAATGTTACATATATTCCTTAGCACTCAAAAAGGGTCAGGAATGTTATATGGCAACCAGCTGCAGCTTGAGTATGACAGGTTGAGAGTATTTGTTTGTCAAATATTCCATACTAGTTGAACAGCCCGTTACACGGGCCACAGTGCCTCTGGCAGTCACTGCCCGCGCCACTGCTGATACAGAGCTGGACGCTCCTTCGGAGCGCCCAGCTCTGTATCAGCCGCTGCGCGGACAGTCTGTACTGCGCATGACTGCCACACACGCAGCAGTGTCTACTGCGCATGTCGGGCGTTACACACAACTTAGTGAATTATTATATAGGATTCGTTATTAAGCTATTTTTCACCAATGCTTGACTAGTAATTAATACTGCTACTTAGTTCAACAGAATGGATCTGTAAAGCAACAGGTAGTAATGCATGACTGAGTGCAAGCGAGGGAGAGGACAGATCATGTTAACCCTTTGAGTGCAAAGCAATGCGTTGCATACCCCCTGGCACTCAGAGGGTTAATATAAGAACAGAAACAGTGGTCTTTCATGTAAAATAACTATCAGTCTAGTAATATCAATTTCACTCACTTTGATGACAAATAAGATAAATTATGTGTATATATACATTCACACACACATACATTCATAAATTAAAAGAAATGTTTTACTCCTCAAAAGTACTTACAGCAACAGTTTGGTCCACTATGAAGAGGTTAATAAAGGCAAATTACCTAGGAGTTTCAAAAGCTGCATAAAAATGGTAATAGCATTCTTAGGGCTTCTACAAGTTTCAAATAATACGATAATTAATTGTGCCAAAGTTTCAGTTAAATTATAGACCTTTATTAAGACAATATTATATAGTACACTCACACTATATAAATTGTTGGTCTAATTAGTCCAAGACAATAATGTGGCCCCACACCAAAGCCGGTCAACTCAACATCAAGTAGCTCTCCATTTCCTGTACATGAATGTGTACAAAATACAAATGATCTGCCTTAAAATGTTGTATATGAGAGAGTGATCAGTGATACACACTAACCGTATACATTTTTATATTTAATTAAAGGGATAGTAATGTTTCACAGAAACAGCAGCTCCAATTAATCTTCATAGTATTTGAGCCATAGAAAGTATTATTTCAATACTGTCAGAGTTGTAGTTCAAGAGTAACTGAATGATAAAGTTTCCCCCTCCCACCCCTTTTACCTAGTGTAAGCCACCTCCCTCTGATGTGAAATATGGTCCACAGACCAGACAGCTCACAGCAAGGGACAATCTTCTTACTGTGAGAACAATTAAAGCCCTGCCCCCTGACAGATTTATAAGGTTTTTTCCTTCATCTTAACTGAAGATTGTCTCTCTCTGCAATCCACTTGGACACCTCCCTGCTGTTCTGAGCTGAGCAGTGTTACATTAGTAAAAGGGGCGGGAGGGGGATACTTTATCATTCAATTACTTTTGAACTACAACTCTGACAGTATTGAAATAACACTCTCCATGGTCCAAATACTATGAAGATTAATTGAAGCTGCTTTTATTATAAAACATTACTATCCCTTTAAAGAGAGCAGCAGTGATATGCCACCCACTGGCTGTCATTATATCAAGAAAGCAGATAGCTACCATTCAAAACCCCTAGATAGACAATATCATGTCAAATACTTATCATAATATGAGCCTGTGGCAAATCCAATTGGCTGAGATAGCACAGATATATTTTTTTTTTGTTTGGGATAAAAAAGTATATCAAGCCACCAATAAAGAGAGGAATATACAGATTACCAGTCTGGTAAAGAGAGAAAAAAGGGATTTCAGATTACATTTTTTTTTTTTTTTGAAGATTTAGCTCATTTCACACGGCCAACACTGCGTCAGCAATACCAACACATGAAAAAAAAAAATGTATGAGCTGTTAACTTGTGCATTTCACGTGAGCAACATTCCCTGTGTTTGTCAAAGAGAGACCAGGATACCGCAACTGGTAATACAGTTACCAATTTGTAGTTATAGTTTCAATGGAATCACATCAGAGGTAGCTGCATTCTCCCTGCAAATTTGTCACTTCTGTTCACATTGAGAGAACTGGATACTCGGAACCTTACATTGTAGCACTACGGCCCCTTTCAGACAGGTGCCAGCAACATAGCAATGTTATGTTGGTCATGTCGCCTGCTGTGAAAGGTGCAAGCTGGGCTATAGTGCTTGTCACGTGCACTATCCCTTTATGAAAATTTACAAAAATCCAATCTACTGAATTTATACTGTGTTCACACAGTAATGTCGTAAATGCAAAACAACAAGTTTCACACCCCTCTGGTCCTTAAGGGGTTAAAATATGATGCAGCAGGGAGATCATCAATACTTTAGATACTAGACAGGTTTTAAATGCATTGCAAAGCAATATATTGGAGATCTCTATAAGATCAAGGTGGTAAAAAAAAAACCAAAAAAAACAAAAAAACCAGAACAGTGTGCAACGCATACTCCCTCTGGCACTCATAGGGTTAAAAGGGACATTTCCACCTTATCTTAACTTTACATACTCAGCAGGTTCATAATATACAACTTCAAAATGCACATACGTCTTATTTCTTTTTTCATTTCATGTATTTTGACATGTTTATATCCCTGACAGGGAGATCAATTAATTTCTGTTTCCAGAGAGCTTTCTATCAGGGACTATGAAAGCAGATATATCGATACAATGTTGCAGTCTCCCTGGAACATGGAGAGCTTTGTATGTTGTAGATGTAGGTTATTCTGCATTGTTTCCCCCATCCTTTTTTTACATTGTCGCACTTGCTGCTTTCACAGTCCCACACAGAAAACTCACTGGCAAACCAGAGTGCTCCCTGTCAAAGACAACTCATATAAAACAGGTGAAGATGAAAAAATAATGAAGTATAGGTAATTTGATTTTGCTGCAAGTGCATAATATGTTAAGTCTCTTTACCTACAACCCCATCCAAATAAGCCCACAAGGTATTGCAAAAAAAATGCTGAAAGTGCACTGAAAGGGTTAATTATTTGAAGGTGTAGAGAGATAAGGAGTACTTACCCAAGACTGAAGATCAATCCAGAGCAACTGAGATGTAGAGTAAGAAAATTCAGAATGAAACATTTAACTCTTTCCCTGTTAAACTGAAATCTGAAGAGAGGAAAAACAGCAACATTTGTCGCTGACACAAATCCAGAGAATGGTTTTTTTTTTTATGAGAGGAAAATGAGAGAATTTTTCCAGTGATTTGGGGAGGAGAGAGAGGTATAACTGCAGACTTTCTGGATGGCGTGGGGGGGCACTGAAGATGTGTCCCTGGGAGAAGGAGCGTCCCCAAATGCAGTGTGACGTTATGGGCCAACCCCTCCCCGACATTCCTGAACCTTTCAGGAAAGGCCGAGGAAACGGAGGAGAGAGAGAGATAAGAGCAGACAGAGGAGGTTGAATGAGGTGCATGTTGCAAGGGAGGGATTTAAGGTCCATTTTCAATCAGCTAAAAGAGGTGTAATTCTGAAGCAAACCAACTGCAGCATAAGCCTGAAATGAAAATTCTCAATTATTTAAATGTCACTTAACCCCTTGAACGCAAGAGGGATCCAATGACTCCAAGTAAATGCGTTGGAGACCTCTGTAGATTTCAAGTGGTTAAAAGATCATTTAAATAAACATGGATTTGGGGACTTTTATTTCTCAACTATGGTGCAGTTCAATACAAATACAGCCCTAAAGGTCTGGACCTCCTGCTGGTGGGAGACACAAGACTAAGCAGGCTACCACAGAAGAAGTGTCAGTGACACTAATGCGCTAAGAACTGGAACAAGCAAATCAACCACTGAGAACAAGAACAACCAAACATTCCTCACCTTTTCATTGGCTTACATGGGGCTTTTAACCCCTTGAATGCTAAAAGGCTTTCAGTGTAAGTATTTGCAATGCATTGGAGACCTCTCTAGCATTCAAGGGGTTAAAAACTCAATTGGATTGCACCACTTCTTTTTAAGTACATCAGCCTCAGTGTGGTGAATGTACTTATCTGCCAGTGCAGCCCCACATTCAATACCAGAGGCTGCATTCCAGGCTATGCATTACAGTTGGTGGGCGATAAAATGCGCACCAGACTGCACTCTAGGTTATTCATTCTAGTGTATGACTGATATAATGCACACTAGAGGCTACACTCCATACTATGCACTGCAATGTGTAGTTGATACACTGCACATCAGAGGCTTCAGTCCAGGCTATGCATTATAGTGTGTGGATAATATAATGCACACTATGGTTGATTTAAAGCACACCAAAGGCTACAGTCCTTTGATACAATGCACACCAGAGGCTGCACTCCAGGCTATGCATTGCAGTGTATGGTTGATATAAAGCACACCAGAGGCTACAGTCCATTGATACAATGCACACCAGAGTGTGCAATGCATTACAGTGTGTGGCCGATATAATGTACAGCAGAGGCTGCACTCCAGGTTATGCATTATATAGTGTACAAGTCCGTGTACATGGGCCAAGGTCCGGGTGATGTTAACCCTTTGAGTGCCAAAGGGGTACTCAATGCATTGCTTTGCAATGCACTGCGTACCCCTCTAGCATTCAAAGGGTTGAGGCCGGTCCTGCATTGCATCCTGCTGCCACCGCAGTCATGCATTGTAGAGACTGCACAGAATGCTCCCAGCATTCCTACACCTCCCAGCATTCTGTGCATTCGGGCAGTCTCTACAGTGCATAACGGCTTCTGACAAACTTCCTAGCGCATTATTATACAGGATGAGGATTGCTATAATGCACACCAGAGGCTGCACTCTAGTCTATGCATTCAAACGTATGGTCGATATAAAGCACACCAGAAGCTACAGACCAGTCTATGCATTCAAACGTATGGTCGATATAATGCACACCAGAGGCTACAGACCAGTCTATGCATTCAAACGTATGGTCGATATAATGCACACCAGAGGCTACAGACCAGGCTATGCATTCCAGTGCGTGATGTATATAATGCACACCAGAGGCTGCACTCCAGGTTATGCATTATAGTGTATGACTGATATAATGCACGCTACAGGCTGCACTCCTGGCTATGCACTGAAATGTGTGGTTGATATGATGCACACCAGAGGCTGCATGCCAGGTTATGCATTATAGTGTGTGTTCGATATAATGCACACTAGAGGCTGCACTCCGGGTTATCCATTACAATGTATGATTGATATAATGTACCACACTGCTAGTAAGCCTCTTACTCCTGCCCCAGAGGAAAAATGGTGTGAACTTACACCTTTACGATTTGTTAATGCACGTCATTAACTCTGAGTCTCATGGGGGTGCACAATGCTTTGTTTTGAAATGTACTGCATACCTCTCTGGCATTCAAAAGGTTAAATACAGAGGAAAGGAACATTAAGATATGTTCATAGATTGCCCTATTGTCCTTGGTACAAGTGGTGTTATGAGGAGCACTGTTGATGGAAATAGCTTATCAAATTGGGGTTTGGAAGACATAGGGCTAGAAAATCAATTCCAAATGCCTATTTTTGCATGGTCTCATATTCATACATTCACCATAGTATGAATTACTGCAGGGTGACAATATTCAATCTGTCATCCCTATGCTGGAAGACAGAGACTGAACAGAACTATGAGAAAGTTTCTGTCCCTGCCACCACTGTGTGAGACAGTGAAAGACTAGGATAGGAATACTGCTCTTGCACTACAGAATACCTCTAGCACACCTTAGCTGTGATTTAGACATCTAGAGTATTCTCCACTTCCACCCTTTAACTGTAATGAGATTACACTATATATTAAACAAACATGTTCAGACTCCCCCTCCTTTCCCTCCTGAGGGATTATCGTGACTACCTAAGAATGCGAGTCATTATGTCTGTTTATTTCCCTCCCCATGTATATTATTTTGAGGGGCTGCATTCCATGGCTCCCCCTACACCAGTGTAGGAAATCTCTCGGCAATTAGCCTGGCTGGCAGGAAGCGTGTCAGTCCTACAAACAATACTGTGTTTATTTATATAGGGTGAGCAAGGGGGAGAAAGAAATCCAGGGAACAATGCATGTGACTGTCACACCTAAAGGATTCTGGGAGTTTGGCTCAGGACACAGGCTTGTAAACATGTGATTCTATTAGAGTCTATGAACAGCTGAAATGTGTTTAAGAGGGACATCTTACAAAGGGCTATGGGTAAATCTTACTTATGTAATAAAGATAAGGATAAAAAGATAAAGCAAGGGAGATGGGCCAATTAGTTCTTGCCTTCTTGTGAACTATAAAAGAAAAATATAATGTATGAGATGGCTACATACTGTTACAAATTATATTAATAATAAATACATTTAAATAAAAATTGACTTAAAATTGAATTAAGCAACAACATTTGTTTTGATGGTTTGTTTTGTTGGACTGCTGCTAAAATGTTTATCAAATTTCAATAATGTTAGCAGCAATTGGCACAACACATTCATATTGCTACAAATGTATTAGCAGTTGTAGCAATTTTAATTAATTTGCTCATTTAAAAGGAGTAAAACCATTGCCACTAACTTGCACTGAAATGTATACACAGTATATTGGAGACATCCCTGGTATCCTATTAAAAATAGGGATCCTACAGTACAAGATAAGCAGTTAATTACGGTTGACATATAGTAACAGTGATGAGGCTGAAAAAAACATGTATCCATCAAGTTCAGCCCATACCACCCCAGCTGATCCAGAGGAAAGCAAAAACCAATTTTCAATATTGTTCTGTGCTAGAAAGGTATATCTGCAAGCACAGCATGTCAAAGCAAATAATTCCATAATTTTACTGCCTTTACTGTATAAAAAAAACTGCCTTTCTTTAGTTGAAAGCACCTTTCCTCTAGTCTTAAAGGAGGACCTTTTTTTTTTTTTTTTTTTTTTTTGCTTTGCTCTTTGAATTAATAGTTCCTAACACAGTCCTTTGTATTGACCTTGAATTTGTAAATGGTAATCATATTACCTCTTAGATGTCTTCCCTGATGTAAACAAACCCAGTTTGACTGCTCTCTCTTTATAACTCAGAAGATCCTCCAATCCCTTTATCAGTTTTGTAAATTATATAGAATTCAGCATGTTTATTTAGTTATAAATTAATCTGATTTGTCCAAAAATTGCGCTTAAAACGTTCTACCTAAAAATACATGGAGTATTAACCCTTTCAGTTACAGAGGGGTATCCCTCTGGCACTGCAAGGGTTAAACACAATACAATAAATTTGGTGCACATGAGTAGTTGTAAACATTTTTTGTGATATATTTTAATTAGCTGTGACACATGCAAAAACTGTAAACACTTACAAATGTGACAAATATACACACTGTAATATACTGAGTATGTCTGGAAAGATGTCACACAGTGTATGTACTACAACCCACACATTGCCACAAACATGTTGGAAACCAATGATTTAAAGGGGAACTTTCACCTTCTTGTGGCTTCAAGTCATTGAATTTCGTTCTTCTAAAGGATCACATATATTCTTTTAAATCCTTCTAAAACGGCAGATGTTACACTTTAAAGTAATCACATAACGAACCCTGTTCACTCAACACTAGCCTTGCCACACAGAGCAGTGTACAATGCCTGCTCAGGGCAGAAGCAAAAATTTGGGAAGCACGTTAATGAAAGCAGATCCAGTCAGCAAATATGAAACAAACACTTGGCTTACACTTCCAGCAGGTGTGTATAAATGTAGAGCCTGTTCAAACTGCAGAAAAACATACCAGCATCCAAAGACCTCAAAGTTGGTGAAAATGAAAGACTTTGTGAACTGTGACAGTCGGTAATCATATACATGATCATTTGTCCCTGTAACTTATGTTACATAAGAAAAACCACCACCAAACTTATAGAAAGAATTAATAATCATAAGGCATCAATAAGAAAAGCCCTTGAGGGGACAATGGAGAGCAAGGAGTATATACAACAACCAGTCGCCAAACATGACATCAAAGACTTCCGTTTTATGCCTATACTAAAAGATTAGAAGCCCCACAGAGGAGGTGACAGGCATCAATTATTACTTCCAAGAAGCAATATTGATTCTTTTAATACAATACACTGGCACCAAATGGACTCAACCATGAATTTTAATTATCATGCTTCCTTTGAGAGAGTGGTTAAAAACAGTCCATTCTAAGGATATAATGTATGAATCTCTGGATGGACATGGGATATAATCCAGTGTATAACAAATCAGACCAAGTGTATTAAGATTGGTGAGCATTGTTGGGCATCCCCAAAGGCAAGATCCTTGGGTAGGAGCACCTAGCTACAGAACGATATAATCCATCTACAATGGGACTTCATGAACATGATGGAAGTTTCACTGAAACACACTAACTTTGGTGAGCATTGTTGGGCATCCCTGAAGGCCAGATCACCAAGCAGGAGCACCTAGCCACCAAGTATCACTTTGACTGACATATGTGATTTTATTCTGGTTGCCACTGGAGTTGAAATGGATTATAATAAAAATTATGGATAATGGTTGTAGAACAACTCTGGTCAAAATGGTCTATTATTTTTTATTGTTCACCAAATGGACTACCACAAAAGACTGTGGTTGTTAAATAACTTTAGTCACAATGGACAATTGCCATCTTCCATGTTCCCCAAATGGACAATTACTATATTCCATGCTACCCAAATGGACCAATATGTGAAGGAAAACAGACTATGCCTATGTAGATATTACACTAGATTACATATATGTGGTGGACCCTTTAGGAATCATTAATATCTCACTGGGATTTTCTCTAGTTTATTATTTACATCTAGACTATCGCTTAAGCTTGAAGCCAGAGGCTTGGGACTTAATGGCCAACTGTTATTCTTACATCTTTATTTATTTTTATTTCATTTGTTTCCTTTATCTTAATGTAACTGTTGCTGTTTAAGCCAGGACCAGATATCCTGGTATTTGACAGCATCAGTTATTGTATCAAATACCTGACTGACAGGTTTTAAGCAAGTAATTGATCCTGGATCTCTTGCACATTGTGCGGCATTAACAATGTATGTCTAACAAGTGGATGCACCACTTAGCCAGTGCGTTGTGCGAGTTGTCATGTGCCTGTTCCACCACTAAGACTGTAAGAGATGTGGCGATATTGGGTATCTGTTGCTTGGATACCATGTAAATGTTCTGAGGTCACATGCCCCTGCTGAAAGTGGTAACACCACGATTCGGGCATATCTGTTGCTTGGGTACCATGTAAATGTTCTGATGTCACATGCCCCTACTGCAAGCGGTAACACCACGATTCGGGCGTCCCTGTGGAAAGCAGGATGGGGCCAATAGAATTAGAGACACACTGTAGCTTGTAAGTATAAATACATGATATATTTGTTTGACTGGCCCTTTGCCCTGATGAAGATCCAGTAGGGACCAAAAACATTTGGCTGATGCATTAAAACTTGTTTCTACACTTGAACTACTGATGCTGTGTGCCCTTTCTCCCCGGTTCTGGATGGTTCAGGATGAGTATATTTATACATAATCTTATATGGAACGTACACCAGTGACATGCATATTGTGGGATAAATTTTGTTTATATATATATATATATATATATACACACACACACACACACACACACACACACACATATATATATATATATATATACATACACACACACATACACGCATTGTTTTGGAAGAGCACTCACTTAGAATTTCATTATTAACTTGCCTGGGTGTAGGGTTGCCACCTTTTCATAAAAAAAAAATACCGGCCATGGCATTCTCTCCATAGGCTTAACATTGGACAGAAGCCAATTTTTTACCGGCCTGCCAGTAAAATACCGGCTGGGCGGCAGCCCTACCTGGGTGCCAGTCCCATATCCACATATACAGTCCAAAAGAAGAAACCACACTCACAGGACTTTTTGCGTGAAGAAACAAAAGGGTGTTTATTCAATCAACGTTTCAGACAAAACTTCTTAAGAAAGGCCCCAGTTTGGGACGAAATATTGATTGAATTAACATCCTTTTGTTTCATCACGCAAAAGTCCTGTGAGTGCGTTTTTTTCTTTTGGACTATAATTGCAATTACTTGGGTCAGACAAATCTATAGAACATGACTTAGCTAGACATGAAAGTTCCTCTTTAAAGGAGCACAAATAACTCCTAATAATACCCTCTGCTTACATTATTGTGGCTAGAAATTCTGACTGGCCAAATTAATTTTGCCCTCATACTTATGTTCTAGAGAACATCTCCCGTCAGTCCTGTATGTCTTTTCCATGGAGGCAGACATGACAGTTGCTTGCTACTGAGGGTTTGGGCTTACACTAAGTGGTTTGACAACTGGATATTATTGCATGTCTCAAGTCAATATGCAAATCAGATTGCATTATTACATCTAATATTACCTACCATAATTCACTTGTGAACTCTACAGCATCCAAGGGGTTAACCAATTTTAAGTTAACTTTCAACTTTTGCCTCAATTTTGACAGGTTCACTGGAATAGTATACCAATAACATTACATAACTGCAGGTAAAATACAGAACACAATTGTTTTATTGGAGCGGCAACTGCATGAGGAAAAGCTGCTAAAACCAAATAAAGAGCAGGATGTTAAGAAAATAGGAGACAGAGTATAAAAAGGGAAGGGGGTAGACTAATTTTTACTTATAAAAATGTCCTCCAAAATAGCTGAAATTAACAGACCTGTAGAAAATATGTTTATTAACGAAGGCAGGGTTCCAGACATGACACAGCTGGTCTATGGAGGCTGCACACAAATCCCATGAAGTTTGTGGCTTTCTGGGTTGTATTAAAGCCTGCCGGCACTGTGTGGGGGTCATTTTCCTGACCCCACCCTCTCCCCACACACACACACGCAGTGACTGACAGGAGCCATTTTGGGGCTGCACAGCTCACATAGTGCAACAAGATACACCCATAGGAGCAGACTACTGAAACAAAATACACTTTAAAATGAGTACTGTGAAATCTTGGATATTCTACAAATTTTTTTTTTTTTTAACCTTTTTCTCCCATTTGATGTAATCTGTGGGCGATTTAGGGGAAGAAAGAGGCAGTAGGAGGAGATCTCTTAATTTACACTACCATCAGTGTGAGTGTTGTACCCAGTCCTTGTAGGTTTTTGTTTCCTGAAAAGTTCAAATATCAGTTATGGGTAGCCAGATTCACTTCATTGGCCAAATGTGCCACCCTACTGCCCTACACAGTTTGCTCATTGTGGGTCAAACAAAAGATTAAACATCTTAAAACTGAGAATGTTTGTGTGTGATGCAGGAGAGGAATGATCAACATTGCAAATTGGAAACAGAACAGACTGAGGCCAGAGGAGAAGCCTTTGACGGCTGCATGCAGTCCCCAGACTGCCGGCTGCTTACCACCAGTTAAAATAGAGAAGATATACAGCCTCGCCTATCCTAATCAGCACTATGTCCTACAGATTCAAATTACAATTACTAGAAAAGTGTGGGCAATGTGAGACCCCCCAGCTGCTGCCAGGTTACAACCTCCATCATCCTTGATGATGAGAATTGATGAGAATGGGAATCCAGCAGCCGTTAGAGGGCCTTATGACGCCATTTTACTTTTAAAAGGTCGCACAGAAAACAGCTCGTGGCTATGCAGCACGTTAAACATGACGCCATGATCAAAGGGGTGACATGAGAATCTTGCACTGCATAAAAGAATAAAAGAGCAAGATTGTCATGTCGCGTACTGAAAAGCGGCAATGTGTGTGTGTGTATTTCTCTCCCAGAGCTGCTCCTCAGTTTTTACATGCATACTGCCCTATATAACAGGACAGTCCACACAGACAGATGACCATACTGACATAAAAATGTACAGAAATTCAGTGTTATGTTTTTAACCCTTTGAGTGCCAGAGGGGTATGTAAAGCAATGCGTTGTGTACCCCTCTGGCACTCAGAGTAAAAACCAGGAAGTTGTCTCTCATTTATTTGCTCCAGGGAAAAAATACCACTACCTGTGAGCCTGAGCCCAGCTAATCCGATCTGCATCTAGATTACAGTTGTCAGGGCCTGCAAGTCTAGCTATATGTAGCCTGGGTTTGCTTGCTGCACCTGAGCCGTATCAGCCCGGGATGTGCTTCTGTGCTTGGCTCCATGCCATAGTACAGACGTAGGCAGAGCTCAGTGTCTCACTACTGACTGACCTGAGAAGGTTTTAACTCTCTATTTGCGGTACATGCATAACTCTCTCAAACGCGGGATCTGCTGCCCTTAATGAAAAATCACTTAGTCTCAACTGAAGGAATGTGAAAGGAGCCGGCCTGGCACATAATGGGTTAGTCAATAATACCCATGGCTGGTCTCATATTCAGTTTAACACTTTGAGCTACAAAAGGGAGTCAGATGTGAAAAGCATTGATAAGCTCGGGTTCATCCTCAGTTTAAGTCAGGTATGCAGGCAATGCTGCGGTATTGAAGGAGGCGACATGAGAATCTTGCAGCCATGCAACATTTTAAAAGGATACCCATGTTGCCTACTCCTGTACCTCAACTCTTGGTCCTCATTCTGTTCATCTTCTCAGAATAGTTCTGCAATTAACCCAAACATAATACCCAAATCTTAAAGTGGACCCATCATTTTAAAATATATTGTATATAAAAATATATAAAATAACAAGACTAAAGCTGTATAGGTAACAAATCCACTTTAACTGGGCCAAATATTGACACTGAACCTCCACCCTTGACTTCCTAAAACAGAGACCAATTTTACAGTGAAACATCAATCTAGCTTTTTAGCTACTTCCGATTATCAGTTTTTATTCTTAAATCTGTTTTTTTTTCTTTTTAATTGTTTCTTTACAATTATTCAGAATATGCTGCTGCTTTAAATCTACCTAAAATGTACACATATGAAAAGTATACATCTGCTGTTAGCTGTCAGAAATGTCTCAAACCCTTAAAACACTTCTTAGTAGAAAGTTGTTTCCTTATTTCACCACACGATGGCAGAACAGGTTTGTATTACAATAAGAAACAGAGGACTTGCAGTGATATTCCTATGTAAAAGTAAATCACTAAGGTGATGAAAGGTTCATTACCTCCTGACGATCATCTTGAGTATCTTGTAGGAGCCCTTAATCAAGATCAGTGCTTCCTGGCGAGAGCCATACAAGGGAGTCCCATTAATATTCACCAGCTCATCCCCCACTTCCATCTTCTCGCACATCGATGCTTTCCCGCCATCTTCAATCTGGGAAGAGGATGGACAGAAAGGCACATTAACTCCTATATAAGCATGGAATAGACAGTGGCCTCCCCCTCATATACAAAGCTTTATACTCTGGGAGCAGGATGAGCAAATAAAGCCAACTTGTTCTTCACTTTCTAGAACCTTTTCACATGTTCCAGTACTCATATCTTTCTCTCTTACCCTTTTTGTCTGTCCTCCCATGAGTTTTACACTCTTCACTCATATGTACGCTACACATACAAAACATTACACATCTGAAAAAATATAGTTTATGTTTAGAATTGTTAAAATATTCATTTTTTATGGAGAGATCTCCTTCATTTTAGTAACACTTAAGTAGAAAGTTTCCCTGACACAAGAATGTAGTGTACCAAGGTGAGTGCCTTTTAAGGGATAGTAGTGTTTCATAATAAAAGCAGCTCTAATTAATCCTCATAGTATTTGGACTTTGGAGAGTGTTATTTCAATTCTGTCAGAGTTGTAGTTCAGGAGTAATTCAATGACAAAGTGTCCCCCTCCCGCCCCTTTTACTGATGTAACATTGTTCAGCCAAAGCAGAAGGGAGGTGCCCAGGTAGACTGCAGAGAGGGACAATCTTCAATTAAGATAAGGTAAAAACCTGAAAAGCTTGTCAAGGGGGGCAGGGATTTCATTGTTTTCATATAAAGAAGATTGTCCCCTGCTGTTATCTGTCTGGTCTATAGACTGCATTCCACATCTGAGAAGAGATGGCTTACACTAGGTAAAAGGGGTGGGAGGGGAAACTTTGTTTGTGAATATCTCTTAAACTATAAAGGTTTGAGAGATAAGACATATAGTGTTTTTTTAATGCCTACAAAATAAAATAAGATAAAATTAAGTATTACCATCCCTTTAAGTAGTAGTGTTTTATCTCAGCACCCAGTGTAGCTCGTGCTTGGGTTGAATGACAATCTCGCGCTGTGTAAACAGCACCTTTGCCTATGACACACCTACACACTGCAGCCGACACACCAACGTGTAGCGACAAACAGTTTACCTTTAAAGAAGAATTAACACCTACTAATAATACCTCCTTACCTTAATATGGCCAGAAAATCCTAATGATCACTATGAATATTGACTTTGTGCAAAGAGAAAAGATCTTCAGATCGGTGCTGGATATCATGTCCATTTAGGCAGACATGACAGTTGCTGACATATTTCAAACAATTTAAGAACCTGATGAGTATTCAATACATTGAAAAGCAAGGAGTTCCACATCCCTCTGGTCCCTTAAAGGGTTAAGACTCCCATATGAAGTGAGAAGAAATTGAGGCCCTGTAGTCTGCTTCCATTACATGATATACAGGTATGAATTACCCTGAGTGGCAAAGAGGTCCCCAATGCATTACATACCTCTCTGGCACTCAGAGCGCTAAGATGTTATCTAATAAGAAAAGCCACCAGATGCATTCAGGTACACACTGGGCAGTCAACTGGTAGACCACCAGCTATCAAGTGCTACAACCCCTATCACCCCCATCCAACCGTTGGCTGCTTAAGGATGATGGGAGCTGTAGTCCCCAACACATACCTCCCAAGTGTCCCTCTTTAGGAGGGACAGTTCCTCTTTGAGACCCAAAGCCCTATGTCCCTCTTTAACACCCTGGTGTCTTTTTTTTTTTTTTTTTTTTTTTTTTTTTTAGGAGATTAGACTGTGTGGTGTGTATATAAGTATCACATTAATCCACATCAATAAGATCCCAGTAATGTTTAAACATCAGTAAATGTGTTTATAAGTTAGTCTGGGTAAATTAAATACTTTTTTCTAAGTCATCTGTTTAGTTATACAAAGAGATATCAATAGGTCATGAAATAGTCTAAAAAGGATTGGAAATGCCCTGCCCACCAGCCACACCCCCACCAACACCATCTGAAACAAAATTGTCCCTCTATTTGGCCAATTGAAAGGTTGGGAGATATTCCAACAGCAGGAGGTCCAGTGATTGGGTACCCCTGAAGTATGATCAATGCTAATAATCCCAATGCTACAACAGAGGAAGCTAGTACTCCAGCTGTTGGGGACTAAAACCCCCATCATCCCTAACCTAGGAGTGGTTAGGGATGATGGGAGTTATAGTTCCCAAGAGCTGCAGGATCAACAATCGACTGCCCCTGTGCTACATCAATCACTGCTGAACTATTTACATATCTTAAAACTGCATGTACTGTATTTCAGCAGGACAGAGAACAACATTACTGCCACTTAATAATAAAAAAATCCAACTTCATTCACATAATTAGGCTCATTATTCACAGACCCAGTAAGAAGAAGTCTGTGTAGGTAAAAAGTCTAAAAAGGTCTTCCTGATGGAAAAAGCACAAACTATCTCAAATCAGGATACGGAAACATGTAGGTCAGCAAGTGTTTACATTCATTTGCAAGTTTAATGATGAAAATCATTTTTTGAGTACTTTTGTCCCTTTAATTCAAGGGTGTATACCCTGCAGCCCTCTAACCAGGGATGGATTTCCCATTAGGCAAAGTAGGTAGCCGCATAGAGAGCCAAATTTTGAACGGCACCTCAGCTGTGCTGGACACACCCACATTCCAACTTACGGATGTGGCCAAAGCAATTTTAGTGTCCATGCAGCAGACTCTGGTTGCTGGTTTATGATAGCTAGCAGGTATATTTACCAGTTTAAAAAGAAAAAAAAATGTATATATATATATATATAATGTGATTTCTGTGGGAAAACAAGTCTCATGGCTTGACTGGTATGTCAGACTTTTGTTTAGCATTGTATCTACCACCATATTATATATATATTTTGCAGATCCAAATAAGGTCTCCCCTAACGGCGTGCAGACTCGAACTCCAACCCATGATGTGTCAGGACAGTCAAGGGACCTTAAGGGGTTAACGTGACATTTTCACATAAAGTTGAATAGGGTTAGAACCATTTTGAATTTTATGTGTACCTCTCCCGCATTTTTTATTTTTATTTTATTTATTTTTTTTTAAGTTATTTATGTGAATTAATTCCAGAATGTACTATAAATGTACTTCTCAAACGCATATGACCATTTAAACACTCTGTATATTTATACAAGTGATAAGGGCAATGTATGGAATGATTTATGTAAATAAGAGATAACCCACCTAGTTCAGTTCACTGACACGCTTATCTCAAAACACTTAACTGTTGTTTATCAATTTATCACTTTAACAGGCTCCACCAAAAGTGGCCACTTTACCCCCTTTTTTTTTTTTAATAAAGTTGTCTAGGAGTACAAAGTATTTAACCCCTTCAAGGGATAGATGTGGAATGCAGTCCATAGACCAGACAGATAACAGCAGGGGACATTCTTCTTACTATGAGAACAATGAAATCCCTGCCCCCCTTGACAAGTTTTTCAGGTTTTTCCCTTATCTTAATTGAAGATTGTCCCTCTCTGCAATCTACCTGGGCACCTCCCTTCTGATCTGGCTGAACAGTGTTACATCAGTAGAAGGGGCGGGAGGGGGATACTTTGTCACTGAATTACTCTGGAACTACACTCTGACAGAATTGAAATAACACTCTCCAAAGTCCAAATACTATGAGGATTAATTAGAGCTGCTTTTATTATGAAACATTACTATCCCTTTAAGACCACTGACATGCCAGGACCGTCAAGGCGGTCCGGCAATTAAGGAGCAGTGACGGTCCTGGCACGGCATGGAGGTCAGGGCCCCCAACGCGGCTGTGCGCCGCTCCGGAAGCCCTGAACCGGAATTAAAAAAAAAAAAAAAAAGCCCTGTGGTTCTCAAGTGCCGGCCACGCGTGCCCCCTGGTCCCCGGTCCTTAAGGGGTAATTGGATTTAAGTACTCCCCCCCCCCCCCAATTCATTTTTTGATGAATATCGTCCATATTAAAAAAATCAAGTTATTCTGGAGTAAACCAACTGCACCATAGGAGAGAAATACAAATTCTTGTTAAATTAAATTGGGCGTTTAGCCCTTTGAATGCTAGAGCAGTCTTCAATGCATTGCAAAGCACACTATTCAAGTTCATTGGAATTTACAAATATTTATTGTGCAGGTGGCTTACTCCAGAATAACTCCAGTTTCCTTTTATAAATATGGGCCACTTTCCCTTTAATTTGGCTAATTAACCACTTGGATGCTAGAGGGGACTGCAAAGAGAGACATCTCTAGGAACTAAGGCATTCCATACGTTTTATTTTCTTTGCATGTCACAGGCTAAGGGTATGTTATGTACCAGGTAACATTTGATTGTTTTGCGGGTGCAGTTATAGAAAATTGTACAGTGAAAGGATGATCTCTCTGCTTGGTAGTAGGTCATATTTAGTGATAGATCTGTAGGTACTAATATTTTACAGGGTGGGGGGAGCAAGAGAGAGAGATCGCGAGAGGGATATCGATAGCGAGAGAGAGGGAGCGACAGCATGACAGAGAGCAAGAGAGGGAGAGAGCGAGAGTTCTCCACTGACTCTCTCCTGAAAGTTTCTCTCCAGTCTGTGTTTCCCCGTTCAACCCATCTATCTTGTTTCCAAGTCATATACTACACATTTTCCTTCACTAAATACTTATTCTACAAACAATTAGCTCACTTGTTTCCTGGGATTAGGAAGCCATTTGTAGCAGCACTTTGTAAACTGTGCGGACTACTAGAAAATATGTCCATTTTATTAAAACTTTTTTTTTTTTATTTCTGCAGTCTTTTTACTCTAATAAAAATACTCCTGGAACATTTATCTTGACAGCCTGTCTATACAAGAAAGTATTAGTACTGTGACTTTTTCCCCCAGCGTACCCCAATGCTCTGACATTTTGGGAGGCTCTTCTGGGACAAGAAACCAGGACCTCTTTCATAACTGAGGAATTGCTGAATTGGGACATGGCCACTAATGGGGCCAAGGGCACCTAGGATCACCTAAAATATAAATCCAGCCCTGCCTCTGGCAGTTGTGGACCACTTCCCATCATTCTTAGCTGGCCCATGGGTGGCTGATGTTGATAAGAACTGTTGCCAGTTGGAGTGCAGAAGCTGACTGCCCTTGGTCAAATCAATGGATGAAGTCTCATTGCTTTGCAGTGCATTAGGGACTTCTCTAGCATCCAAGGGGTTAAGGTATACTGTACATGTACATTTGTGTCCCGAAACAGACCTAGATGCATTAGCACATTGCTGTTTATCGTGAGATTTCAGTTTCCGGCGCACATTCTCACTCCACTCAGAATACAGTGGGTGTCTCCAAATCGAACAGTGTGACATTATTCACTGTATAATGGTTCTTTAATAAAAGGAATGTTAGGAGGCGATATATAAATTCCATTTCATGGACATGAATGATGCTAAAATGTGCATCATTGCTTTTCACCTTCTTCCTGTGTTCACTGAAATTTAACATCACAAATGCCAGTTTTTACAATTGTTTCACTCAGATGTTAGTGGATAACAGAAAAGATGATTACAGTGTATTAAAAGAACTTGTGTTTATATGTATGGGGTATATTATACATGAGAGAAGCAAAGAAGAGAATGACACAGAAGTGAATGGGGGACTGCTGACTAAGGACTGGATTACATATCAGTTTAAAAAAGTTATCACTGGTCTCATCTACAATTATCCCTATACTTTAGACTGTAAGCTTTTGGGCTGGGATCTCGCACCCAGTGTTTCACTCTACAAAGCACTGATAACATTTTGTGTCTGGCAATAACATCGAAGGTTATGGATCTTGTACAGCTATCCTGGGAAGCGGATGTATGTAAGGGATGGGCATCCAACATACGGTCCGTGGGCCAAATGCGGCCCACCTGTCATTTTTTAAAAAAAAACTTTTTTTTTACCCAATTCACTAGCACACATGAACTAGTAGGTCTGTTGGATACAGAATAGTTTGAGAATAGTTGCCAGTTTTAAATGTTACATATAAAAGAAATCCAGATGCTTGGGCATTAACTAAATGGAACAGTCACTTGCCTGGGTGCCAGTCAATTGTGTAAAGTGTGTAGCAGACTTGAAGAAACTACAGCCCTCGCAGGACTTGAAAGAAGATCAACATTTTTGCTTCTTTATTATCAAAGTATCAATCCTCAGCGGGGCTTTTGTCAAAGTGAGAGCTGAAACACTGGAAATAAAGGAGCACCTTCAAGCCCAGCGAGAGGTAGTTTCTTCAAGTCTATATATATATATATGAACCCTCTGAATGTCAGACCGGTATGTAACACAATTGGCTTAATGCACAAAATAATAATAATTTGGGAGCAAATCAATGGAGACATTCCACTGTCACAAAACCCTAGCAATCTATATACGTCCTATAGTAACAGTAAGTGGCTTGTTCTTCCTGTATTAAGGGAGTAGGACATGAGTGAGCCACTATATGTTATTGTACTACGACTCATAATCTTCACTCCAACAATGCTAGAACTCCTCTCATCGAGCCAATATAGGACTGATAAGGATAGGAGTTGTAGTCCAATGACAGATAATGGCTCACACATGTCCCACGTCAGGAAGAACAGCCCATTAACTGCTGCTATACAAAGGGCTGTATGTCGAAAATGGGGATTTTAGCCCCTTAAATGCTAGCCCCTATAGTGCAAATGTTTTGGGCCAGAACTCCTCCACTTTTCTTTTGAACATAAGCTCCATATTGCTAGGAATAGAGTTTCTAAATGAAGCAGTTTGTATGGCATACCATCTGGTAAAATTTATTAGATCTTAAAGTGTTAGTAATGTCTAAAAAAAACTTTTTTGCATTTGCAAAAAACCATATCTCTTAAACCGCTATGGTTTAAGAGATACGGGCGTTTAAAGTTTGATTTCTCCTACTGACAGCTGTAAAGCTGTCAGCAGGAGATCCGTGTCGGTCAACACGCTGGCGCTTGAGAAGTGCCGGGATCTCGTTATTTACACAGAATCCCTTCATTGGAATGGTCTAAAATGTGTGGGGGGGCCGAGATCACCTGCGTCTAGCAAGTCCATGCCTATTAAAAAAAAAAAAAATACAAAGGGGCAGCGATGTTCTTAGTAGTGGACAGTGGGGCAAAGCCTGTGAAAATCGCTGCAGCAAGACTCAGTGCCATCAATGTATAACATTGCAGCTGTGCACAATGTGGTGGATCTATTGGAAGACTGCTATTTCTGATACAGTGCTTGCCTCTTTGATCACCCTCTGTGTGTTATTTGTTATTTGCATTACTGTTTATATATTTCTAATAAAGGTGATCTTAACTATACCGTCTGACTCCTTGTCTTGCTTGCCTACCATAACAGTTACCGCAAGAACTCTTAGAATATCGGTAATTGTATTTAAGGATTTCTTGTGTTTCTCCCATTTTATTTTATGGACTGTTTTGCCAATGTGTAATCTTTATTTGTATATGTCCTTTATTTCTATACTAGTTGAAGAGCCCGTTACACGGGCCACAGTGCCACTGGCAGCCGGTCGCTGTGCAGTCATGCTCAGTAGAGACTGCACGCGCCACGGCTGACACAGAGCTGGGCGCTCCGAAGTCTGTATCAGCCTCGTCACTAGCAGTCTCTACTGTGCATGATTGTGGCGTTACACACATTTTAGCTAATTATTATATAGGATTTTTGTACCCAGCACTGTGAAGCCTTTTTTCAGATTAAATGTTCAATCAATCAGCTCTTTTCTCTGTTCTTGAATATGAAATCACTACTCTGAAGGAAGCTCAAGTAGCACGTTACTAAAGGTTTGATTATATATGTCTGATTATTAAGGCGATTTTATACTGTATTCTGTTGTGTTTGGGGTAACCTAAGATGCCCAAATATAAAGTTTTGGTAGTGGCAGCAAACAGTGGTACTGGGGTGATAGTGCAGGAGGGATTTCAGGGGTTAATTTGGTGGTTGCTAGGAATAGTAACGGGTAACCAGGGGTCTGGTATTGTTAACCCTTTTACTCCCACATTCTCCCCACCATCTCAGCAGGGCTTATAGCCTTCACTTGTGACACACCCACACACAGTTCACAATAAGGCAATTTTTACTTTTACTTGCTTTGTTTTAAATTTCAAGATTTATGAAGGATCCCCTCATTCCTCACTGCATTTATACACTATGCACACAGGTGACTTGTTTCCACATGGTATATTATGAGGGTTTTTTTTTCCCATCTTCAACTGTGACTGACATTCATTTTATTGTCTCACCCAGTACAATTTGCCTCTACACATAATCCCCCTTGCTTGCTTCCAATCACTGGTACTTATTTTCCCTCCTTGTCAGCAATCACTGAATCCCATAAAATCCACCCTTGAATATAATACATTTTCAGCCACATCTCTCTATTGCCAACAATGTGTTTTCTGCTGAAATGTATCACAATTCTCTATATACATACCTAATTTGATTTCTAGTACATTATCCATTCCAAGTTCTAATGATAGGTACAACCCTGTAAGTAGTGCCCAATGTGCCAGCCTCAACTCTTGTGTCCACAAAAGAACACCTTTGAATCTTTTACATTTCAGCTGAAATAATTCAGTGCAATAGAATGAACGGCAGTAAACTGTGAGATTCAAATATTCCCTTCAGTAGTGTGCGTCCACAGACTAATACATTTGGGAGCAGTTACTGTACAGTCTTGTGCAACATTTTACATTCTCTATAGGAAGACGCTGCATGTCAGCGACAGGACACCAAATGCCAGAAGCCTACCATAATAAAAGGCACATCACATTAAACATTTTTCTTCCTTCCTCTGAAGGGCCTTTCTGCCCAAACCAATACTCCTCTCTCCCTTCCTCCATTTCCATGTAACCTTATACAATAAAACATGTTCATTTTCAAAATGTATGAAATAGCAGCTACTCCATGTTAGACTATTTCCAAGGGTAAAGACTATGGACAAAAGTGAAGTAAAGGAACAAAAAGAAACCATTCGCATTTACAGTGGCCCCCAACATTTCGAAAGTCCTCCCCGTTTCAGCTACTTCAATGCCCCAAGCAGACTGATCATAATAACGGTAAATTACACTGAAATAAGACACAAGTCCAATCAAGTTCAACTTTTGCCTCATAACCCACAGAAATGATAATTATATAATATTCCCTGATGCAAAATAAGTCAGTCTTTATCTGAACTTCCTGTTTTACCTACTAATACACAGTATAACCCTGTATGTTCCTCTTGAAAGAAATGTATCTAAACTTCTATTAAATGTATCCACTGTATCTGCCTTTACCACATCCTTGGACAAGGAATTCCACAATTTAACAGATATTACTGTGAAAAACCTTCCCCTGCTGAAGTTGAAGCCTCCTTTCCTCTAATCTCAAGGGGTGACCCCCCCCCCTTATTAAACAAGAACAAAAAGAAAGAGAATGTTTGATATCGATTATTACAATTTAAAGAGGAATTATACCCTAGGAATAGACTGATCTCAATTTAACATAATGACTTATGTAGGTGTCATGATTTATATACCGTACATTTTCGATCTGATTTCTGTTGCAGTCTATTGATAGTTTCAGTTAATAGGATGATGTCAACATTCATATGAACCATTCAGTACTACTGAAGCCCTTTGTTATGAGGGGGTGGGAAATAAACAGAGACTTAACAGATTATTGTTCTATACAGACAACTTCAGATATGGTGCAAGAAATATAAAAAACTTGACTGCCACAGCCAGACACCAAGCAAGCCAAGTCCTTAAGTATTACTAATCCCTATAGTAAAGTACTACTTAAAAAAAACGTATTGCCCCCAGTGTCATCTCTCAAACCTTTATGGTTTGAGAGATGATCTCTTCTAAAGTTGCCCTCTCCCTCCCCCTTCCCCGTAGACAGCGTTCTAGCTGACTCAGGGAAATCCGGTCAGAGATCATCAGGAGGCTCTGCATCACAGCCGCGATCGCGTTAATTAAAAAAAAAACTTTCACTAAAATGGTCTTCTATGTGTGCTTGCAAGCCAAGCACACGTAAAAGACCATTTCAGTGAAATTTTTCCTTTTTAGTAACGCGATCCAGCTGTGCTGGAGAGCCGCCTGAAAGTCGTACGACTTTCTTCCCCGCAGTCGGCTAGAATGCTAACTACGGGGAAGGGGGAGAGGGCAACTTTAGAAGAGATCATCTCTCAAACCATAAAGGTTTGAGAGATGACACTGGGGGCAATATGTTTTTTTTAAGTAGTACTTTACTATAGGGATTAGTAATACTTAAATATTACTAATCCCCATATTGTAGCTATGGTAAAAAATGTAATTGTCCCCAGGTTCACCTCTCAAACCTTTATGGTTTGAGAGATAACCGAACGCAAAATTCCCCCCTCCCTTCCCCTTCCCTGAAGTCAGCGTTGTACTGACTGCAGGGATATCCGGTCTTATTTGCATCAGCCGGCTCTGCAGCTGAGCCGATATCACGTTAGTGAAAAATAATTATTTCACTGAAACTGTCTTCTACATGTGCTTGGTTTGTGATCTCGGCTCAGCTGCAGAGCCACATGCCTGTGGTAAGACAGACTTCCCCTGCAGTCAGTACAACGCTGACTTCAGGGAAGGGGGAAGGAGGGGGGATTTTGCGTTCGGTTATCTCTCAAACCATAAAGGTTTGAGAGGTGAACCTGGGGACAATTACATTTTTTACCATAGCTACAATATGGGGATTAGTAATATTTAAGTATTACTAATCCCTATAGTAAAGTACTACTTAAAAAAAACATATTGCCCCCAGTGTCATCTCTCAAACCTTCATCTGCAGAGCCACATGCCTGTGGTAAGACAGACTTCCCCTGCAGTCAGTACAACGCTGACTTCAGGGAAGGGGGAGGGAGGGGGGATTTTGCGTTCGGTTATCTCTCAAACCATAAAGGTTTGAGAGATGACGCTGGGGACAATTCAATTCTTTTTACCATAGCTACAATATGGGGATTAGTAATATTTAAGCATTACTATCCCTTTAAATTAAAAGCCACATATTCCCTCTTTAATCACAAAGGATTCAGATTAATTACTTATGTATTGTTAATGCACAGTGTTCATTGCTTTGGAATGAGTTGCATAGAGCACTGGCCCTTAAAGGGGAAACAATACCCTGGGAATACGTGGTACTTAATTTAATAGAAATAATTGCTTAGAAATGTGTGATGATGCTGATCTGCACAGTGACTTATAGGCATACCTGGGAACTTCCAGTTGAGGGCTACCCGGAGGGTAGTCCTCTGTTCACCAGGGGGTGACAAAAATGACGCTAATCACGTCAAAAAAGGGGCGGGGCTTGCCGTGAGTGAGGGGGGATTAACCCTTTGAGTGCCAGAGTGGTACGGAATGCATTGCAAAGCAATGCATTCCTTACCACTCTGGCACTCAGAGGGTTAAAGGTGTCACACAGAAGGCTGGGGACTGAGGATCAGCGGGAGAAAAAGCGGATGTGGCAGACTTTCAATAGAAACTCTGCCACATCCGGAGGAATCAGCCTCTCCCCCGGAGACCCGGTAAAATTCTGTCAGAACCGGAGTCTCCGGGGCAAATCCAGAGAGTTCCCAGGTATGCTTATAGGCGTTGTGACACACACCTTTTCCACACCTCCCACGCAAGTGAATGACAGAGGTATGTTGGCATGTGGTAAAAAGGACCACAAACAAAATTGCCCGTGTGTGAGCATAGCTTTAGTGCTATGGAAACTGGAGATCTCTGAATAAAACCACATGCTCTTCTTCACTAACAACTGTGATCTTTGAATTAGTGTTGGTGTCTTGGTCCTTCATGCCTTTTATACATTATCATTCAAATATCTAAAATACCCTATCCCAAAATATCAGCTTAACTTAGTGCTTAGACTAGACTGACCATGCCCCACCTTCAACCATGGACACATAAAAACTGTGTTGTACAGAACAATTCAACCCTAAAATATGAATATTTCATATATATGTGCCTAAGGTTGCCAGATAGTCCATTTAATACCAAACTCTTTCATAAGGTGTGCTATTATGGCTTTGCTGCAGTTGTTCCCATATAGTTGTTGCATGCATTTGTTGTGTGTTCAGTTTTAAAGGGATAGTAATGTTTCATAATAAAAACAGCTCTAATTAATCTTAATAGTATTTGGGCCTTGGAGAGTGTTATTTCAATTCTGTCAGAGTTGTAGTTCAAGAGTAACTGAATGATAAAGTATCCCCTCCCGCCCCTTTTACTGATATAACACTGCTTGGCTTAGTGCAGCAGGGAGTGTCCAGGTAGATTGCAAAGAAGGACAATCTTCAATTAAGATAAGGGAAAAAACTGAACAACCTGTCAAGGGGGTCAGGGTTTTCATTGTTCTCACAGTAGTAATTTTGACCCTTGATGTGACCTGTCTGGTCTATGGAATGGATTTCACATCTGAAGAGTGCGGGCTTACGATAGGTAAAAGGGATGGGAGGGGGAAGATTTATCATTCAATTACTCGAACTACAATGCTCACAGTAACAAAATAACACTCTCTATGGCTCAAATACTATGAAGATTAATTGGGGCTGCTGTTTTTGTGAAACATTACTATCACTTTAAAGGGATAATCTGCCAACCAAAGACATACACAATATGTCCCTGGTTAAAGGGGTGGTCTGCTCAGCTTATCTTATACCAACCCAGACTTAAACCACTAATCATTTTACAAGACTTGATTAAAAACAGCAGAGATAAAGACAAGACAATCAATCAATTATAGAAGCTTTAAATCTCCAGACAGATTAAGGATGATGTTCCAAAACAAGACCTGGTGCAAACAAACTAACAGACAAAAAAATCACCACAATGACAGTTTATTTCAATAGTTTCTTAACCCTTTGAGTACCAGAGGGGTATGCAACACATTTTGCAATGTGTTACATAACACACTGCACACAAAGGGTTAATACCCTGAACATTAGAGAGGCTCACAATCAAATGTGAAGCAATGTGTTGTAGGACTCTAGTTTTCAAGGCACTAAAAGTTCCATTTAAAAATCAATAGTTCTTATTTCTCACGCGCGAAAGCAACATCACCCTGTGTACTCACAGCTACCTCTCAATACAGAGGACTGCCAGAAAAACAAATGGACGCCTTCCTGCACCTCTTCCTTAGTTTGAAAAGCAAAAGTAAAAACGATGGCTAATCAGCAAAACAAAAAAAGATGAGTAGGAGATACTATACTCTGTGTAAAAGTAATTAACTAACTTATTTTGATTGTATAGTTTTCTTTTAACTCATTAAATATATCACTGTTATATGGTCACTTTGCTTTGTTCTCCACTGATACTACCCCTTTGAAGACATTACATTTGCAAGGCCAAAGGACTTCAATGCCCTGAAGGGACAGCTGCATTCTGGGATTGAGATGCTAATCCTGAGTTTCACCCAAGTGATAAAAATTCCTTCCTGGTCTCCAGATTTGGAGGATCATTAATTAGTAGCCAAGAGGAGGCAAGTGGAGGCTTGTTTGGAACAAAAGGAGACAATATTAGGAAGGTAAGGAATGGGAGAGAGAAAAAGAAAAGACAAAAAACAAATGAGGAAAGAAGAGAACAGACAATTAAAGGAAAGGGAGGGAAACAGAGAAAGTAAAACAAAGGAGAATATGAGGCAAAGGGAGTTGAAAAAAGGAAAATTGTGATTTAGTACCAAAGTTCTTCTGTGCTTTGAACAACATTGAAGAGACAGTAAGAAGTATTATGAAACTATACATTATGTAGAGTACATCCTGTGGCGTAAAACAAGGGGTATACCCACTGCCATGATATGCCTCATTCAAAAGATTACAGAGCACATTAAGAAAAGGATATATAAATAAAGATCGATATTATATAGTATTTTTCATAAAAAGGCTCAATTTTCCCTTTATAGAAAAACAACTTTGATGGCTGCTATTAAATTATTTTTTTCTTTCTTATTTAGCACTATAGATCTGTACACAGATTTAACCATTTAGAGGACCAGAGCGGTATGCAGTTCGCCTCTTTACAATGCCCTGCACAAAAGTCTCACTTGTCTCTGCAGCTCTGCCAATCTGAATTCAGAGGAACAAGTGACAACTAAACAATAGCCTGTTTATATAAACCCTTTGAGAGCCAGAGGTATCCAATGCATTGCAGCCTCTCTAGCACACAAATTGTTAAAGTACATTCCCCCACCAAGGGTTGCACAAAGCTGCCTCTTTTGTAGAGACTTCAGTTTTCAGTAAAATGTAGGGTCAAACACTAAGGGTGAGATGATCAAAAAGTCGTGGTAACTGAAATTGTCTGCAGTCAGTTCTTACACCATGGTCCGTCAATTCTCAGACTTGTTACGGCCATTTTTTGCATCCAATTCTGCCATCTCTGTCACAGGGAAAAAGCAGTCTTATAAGTGGGCGTGGCTTAATCTACAGTCATATTGTAAGGTATTTTCAGAAATACTTTGTCTGATTAATGTTATTTTTTCCCAACAAAATAAAAATGGCCTAAACTTCGAGAAGACAAATTAAAGTTCTAGTACAGGATTGAGAAGCAGTACTAGAGAGTTAACTGGTTAACCCTTTGAGTCCCTGAGGGGTACAGGAACGCATACCCCTCTGGCACTCAAAGGGTTAAAAAAAAAAAAAAAAAAAATAACACGTCTGCCTGAAAATGTAATTTATCGTTTTAAACACACAAAAAAAAAAAAAAAAAAAAAAAAAAAAAAGGTGGGGGGGGGGGGTTTGTTTCCTGAAAATTTTCATCTCAAAGACATTTCCAATATCAGAATTTTTAATGGAAATATTCATCAAGATCCTGTTACTGTAATTCTTAAAGGGATAGTAATGTTTCATAATAAAAGCAGCTCTAATTAATTATCATAGTATTTGGGCCTTGCAGAGTGTTATTTCAATTGTGTCAGAGTTGTAGTTCAAGAGTAATTGAATGATAAAGTATCCCCCTCCCTCCACTTCTTCTGATGTAACACTGTTCACCTCAGAGCAGCAGAGAACAGACCAGGTAGATTGCAGAGAGGGACAATCTTCAATTAATATAAGGAAAAAAGCTGGAAAAACCTGTCAAGGTGTGCAGGGCTTTCATTGTTCTCACAGTAAGAAGATTGTCCCTTGCTGTTATCTGTTTGGTCAAGCAACCAGATTCTACATCTGAGGTGAGCAGTGTTACACTAGGTAAAAGGGGCGGGAGGAGGATACTTTATCATTCAATTACTCTTGAACTGCAACTCTGACAGTAATGAAATAACACTCTCCAAGGCCCAAATACTATGAAGATTAATTGGAGCTGCTGTTTTTGTGAAACATTACTATCCCTTTAAATTATTATGACATTTTCAGACCTGATGGATTTACTTCTGAAAATATTGTCCTTCTTTTACCACCAACTCCTGATCACACAATGTATTCATTAGGATGACTTTTGAACATCTCGCCCTAAGTAGAGCAACTCTGAGGCAAACCAATTGCATCACAGGATACAAATACTTCCCATTGATTTAAATTGGGTTTTTAACTCCTTGAATGCTAGAGGTTTCAAATGCATCAGCAAAGAATAACACTATGGAATAAATAAAATGATACAAGATAGATTAACTCCTTGAGGATCAGAGGTTGTGCCATGTATTTGGTTAAGTTGATAAAAGCTGATCGTATATGAAAGAACAGGTTTTAATCCTGACAGATATAAAAGTAAGGGAGTTTTCATACCTTGATAGAACAGAAGATATCTGAAATTGCATCAGGCTGGCCCCATGAATTAACATGAGGCCACCATGACAGACAGGGCCTTAGAGAGAGGAAGTTAGTTCATTTGGAGGGGGTGAGGTATAGGGGAGACTTAGGTTAGGGCTTAAATGGGGAGGTTTCTTCCATCCTGTCATTTTTGCCAGATTACCTGGGACAGCAGCGGGTCAGCCTTTTGCCCCCTCTCCTATAATAACAGCAGTCACCTTCTGCCTGTATTCGCTCTTTCATTATTACAGGTTTTCAGATGTTAATTATAAATGGGTACTTTCCTGTTATTCAGAACCATTTTCAAAACATTTTTAAACAAATAAATAGTAATAAAGATTTTATTATTACTATATATACTATTTATGATTACTAAACTAGGTTAGTGTGTAAATAACAACAACAGGAATTAGTTTTGAAAATGGTTCCTGATAACAGGAAAGTACCTAGAAATGTTCCTCTGCTGTTGACAGTAGTAATAGATAGATAGGGTGATAAGGACTGGCTAGTCAGATGCCCAGTATTAGTTAATGAAGTATTAGTTGTAATGTTTTCATTTGTAAAATAAAGTTATCGTTGGTCAGGGTCAGCAGTGCTCCACACCAGCTGGAAAGGTAATCTCCTTATGGTGGCTGAACATGCTCACTGACATGTTGGCGACTGGCATGGGTACTTGCTCCCTCTTGGATGGGGGGCTGGTGCTTGCATCTGGTTGTGAAGTGTCAAGGAGTGGTGTAATGGATTTAACTGGAGGAGAACAGGGTCAGACTGTCGATCACGGCCTTTCACCTCCATCTGGGTGTGCTGGTCATTTGTTATTGTTGCACCTCCGCATCTGGTGGTCATGCTGTTTTTTTAATGGGACCCCTTCATCTAAACTCACCGATGTTTGTTTTAAAGAGCTTTAAAAATCCCCTGTATACTATTTTTTTTGATTTAGAAAACTAGTTTTTAGTTATTTCATTTTTATGCTAATTAAGGAATGCCATACAGGCACTTTCCCACTCTCTGTCATTTAACCTTTTAAGTGCTAGGAGAGAGACAGACCACATAAAGGTGCCTCTGTGTGTCTGTGTGCCTCTGGTCTGTGTGCTTCTGAGTGCCACTGCCTGTGCCTGTGTGCCTGTGTCTGTGTGCTTCTGAGTGCCTCTGCCTGTGTGCCTGTGGTATAGGGCTGAGACGGTAACTGACTGACTGACTTACATGCCTTTAAGAACCAGAGGTATTTGCAAGACATCACTTTGCAACTTGTTGCACACACACCCCTGGTCATTAAAGGGTTAATTAGCAGAATACATAAATCTAAATAAATCAACTAGCCATCCAGTTTCCTAAATACAAGGGGCTGGATTCAAATGCAGGTGCTAATTGTATCTCTGCTTTTATCTCCAGGTATCCCCATAGACTTCAATAAGAAATATTTTTATAAAACGGGAGGTAACATTTATCTCCTGCATTTGAATCCAGCCCAAGATGTCTAACATAGATGTTCTGTTTTACTGATAGGGCCTCTTTCACAGACTAGGGAAGCAGCTATATTCTTCTATGTACAATGCAACAGGAAGACAGCAGTGCAAGGAAAACTGCTTCCCACAGTCTGAAAAAAAAAAAAAAAATCATGTATCGAAATGACCTATCACGGCTTGAGAAGCTTTACATGTGTGCATGTGAATGTAACAATGGGTCTCATGTACAAAGCAGATCAGCAACAAACCAACTGTACCACAGATGACAAAAACTGCCATTGATTTAAATGGGGCTTTTTACCCCATGAAAGCTTCTCAACACTGGAGACCTGTTTAGCCTATTAAAATTGATGGGAATTTTGGTCATTTTGTTCGTGGTGCAGTTGGTTTGCTCCAGAATTGCCCAGGTTGGACTTTATCCATAAGGCCTATTATATTCTTTCATATAAGAGAGATGTGTGTTTTCGTACCATTGTTTATTTAACCCTTTAAATGGTACAGAATTCTCAATAATCCAGATCTTCCTATGGAAATAAGTGTATTAATATGACAAAGACTTCCATTAAGTAGTACTTAACGCAGCAGTCCAGTATATGTATTAAAGTTTTGCATTTGCAGTTGTCTGTATTTTACAAATCTGTACTTAAACGTACTTTGGGTTTACACCTCCTCAGTACAAACAGTAGGCTTTTACAATCGGAATGAGTAATCCTCATACCTGGGAACTTCCAGCTGAGGGCTACCTGGAGGGTAGTCCTCTGTTCAGCAGGGGGTGACAAAAAGGACGCTAATCGCGTCAAAAAGGGGCAGGGCTTGACACAAGCGGGGGGGGGGGGTGCTTAACCCTTTGAGTTTCAGAGTGGTACGGAATGCATTGCAAAGCAAAGCATTCCGTGCTACTCTGGCACTCAAAGGGTTAAAAATGTCACACAGAAGGCTGGGGACGGAGGAACGGCGGGAGAAAGAGTGTAAGTGGGTAGCGTTTCAATAGAAACTCCCCACATCCGGAGGAATCAGCCTCTGCCCCGGAAACATGCATAATTTCGTGACACAGTAATTCAGTTTTGCAAGCAAACTGTAGGTTAAAGCGATAGTAACGTTTCATAATAAAAGCAGCTCTAATCAATCATCATAGTATTTGGACCTTGGAGAGTGTTATTTCAATTCTGTCAGAGTTGTAGTTCAAGAGTAACTTAATGACAAAGTATACCCCTCCCGCCCCTTTTACTGATGTAACACTGTTCAGCCAGATCAGAAGGGAAGTGCCCAGGTAGACTGCAGAGAGGGACAATCCTCAATTAAGATAAGGGAATAACCTGAAAAACTTGTCAAGGGGGGCAGGGCCTTCATTGTTCTCATAGGAAGAAGATTGTCCCCTGCTGTTATCTGTCTGGTCTTACAACCAGATTCCACATCTTAGAAGAGATGGCTTACACTAGGTAAAAGGGGCGGGAGGGGGAAACTTTGCTTGTGAATATCTCTCAAACCATAAAGTTTTGAGAGATAAGACATATCGTTTTTAAAGTTTTTTTTTAATGCCTACAAAATAAAATAAAGATAAAACGAAGTATTACTATCCCTTTAAACTAATAATCCCTTATAAGAGATATGGACACATACGTAAATTGTAATAAGAAGATGTATGGGGACACAACATCTCATGAAAACCTTTCATTCATACTGCGGAAGGCATTAAGCAGGTTTAAAAGGGTGACATGAGAATGTTGCGCTGCATATAAGCGCAAGATTCTCATATCGCATTATTAAATAGATAGTGCATAACTGAATTTAGAAGTACTGTCCTTCTTTCCGCTCTCATCGGCACCAAAAGCAGAAGCAGCAGCCATGTGACAGGCAGCCTCGTCGCACAGGGACATGCCACCCCGGCAGCCCAAAGAGAGGGCAGAGGTATAGAGGAGGTGGCATCTCAAAAGATTTTAACAGCTGAACCGCCAAAAGATTTGTTACAGCTGGACTGCCTCCGTGTGCTGTATACATATTATGTATGCAGCCCACAGAGGCACGCCAGCTGTTACAAATCTTTTGTGGCGCTCCAGCTGTATGCAGCACACGGAGGCAATCTCCGCTGTGTAAATGCGGCCATTAAAGGGATAGTAATGTTTCATAATAAAAGCAGCTCTAATTAATCATCATGGTATTTGGACTTTGGAGAGTGTTATTTCAATTCTGTCAGAGTTGTAGTTCCAGAGTAATTCAATGACAAAGCATCCCCCTCCCGCCCCTTCTACTGATGTAACACTGCTCAGCCAGAGCAGAAGGGAGGTGCCCAGGTAGACTGCAGAGAGGGACAATCTTCAATTAAGATAAGGGAAAAACCTGAAAAACTTGTCAAGGGGGGGGAAGGGCTTTCATTGTTCTCATAGGAAGAAGATTGTCCCCATTTGTTATCTGTCTGGTCTATGGACTGCATTCCACATCTGAGAAGAGATGGCTTACATTAGGTAAAAGGGGCGGGAGGGGGAAACTTTGCTTATGAATATCTCTCAAACCATAAAGGTTTGAGAGATGAGACTTATATCGTTCTTCATGTTTTTTTAATGCCTACAAAATAAAATAAAGATAAAATGAAGTATTACTATCCCTTTAAGTAGTAGTGTTTTATCTCAGCTCCCAGTGTAGCTCGTGATTGGGTTGAATGACAATCTCGCACTGTGTAAACAGCACCTTTGCCTATGACACACCTACACACTGCAGCCGGCACACCAACGTGTAGCGACAAACAGTTTGGAAAACACTTCTATAACAAAATGACTTGTGTGAAAGAAACCAAGAGAGTAGTGAGTGAGTGTGTGTGTGTGTGTGTGCGAGAGAACGAGTAAAAGAGCATTGTGCAACGGCTCACAACAGAGAATAGGTTTAATTAACCTAAAACAGCAATTAGAAAGAGAAAATCCATACCCACGATTCTACATACCATATTAAAAGTACAGTAACAACTGAAAATTATCTGGAGTCATATATACATGTAAATATTCTGTACTTATTGCTAGTGTTAGAAAACACATATACATTTTCACAGAGTCTTACATATGCTCTGAGCAGGCATTCCTGCCTTTTTCAGAAATCCCATTGATCTCCAGGATTATCTGTGAATGGTCTGAAATAAGATAACAATACAAGAGTAGTGGACACTAACCACAATCAATTAACTGACTTTGTGTTCATCTTTCAATACAAACAGAACAAAGCATATAAGTGCTCTATGAACAGGACAATTTACAAATACCTTAAAGTGATAGTAATGTCTAAAAAAAACATTTTTGCATTTAGAAGAGCTTAAAAAGCTGATCTAAATGCAAAACAATGCATCTCTCAAACCGCTATGGTTTAACAGATACGGGCGTTTAAAGTTTGCTGTTTCCTACTAACAGCTGTAAAGCTGTCAGCAGGAGATTCGTGTCGGTCGATACGGTGGCGCTTGAGAAGTGCCGAGATCTCCTTACTTACACGGAATCCCTTCATTGGAATGGTCTAAAACGTGTGCCTGGTGTTCATGCATGGGATAGGCATAAGGCTGTCCTTAACGTAAGAAAAGACCAAGGACAAAAAAAAAAAGGTTTGAGGTTTTTACTGTAGGAAAATGAGCAGACTAGATGGTTCTTATCTGCCGTCAAATTCTATGTTTTTATGAATGAACCTTAAAGAGAGAATTAAAAAGGTGACTTTATATTACAAACAAATGGCTAGCACATCAAAGGGTTAGTAATGCCAGAATTTAAGTTGATTAAATGTTGTAGGTGTTAAGAAAATAAAGTATATGAAGAAAGTCCTCTCTCTTTCAGAGATATTTGCCGCTAAAGTCCCCCCCTCCCTCATGTCAGCTGTAAAGCTGAGAGAAGGAGATTCAAGTCATGCGACTCTTCAGTAGAGCAGAAACATAAAAATAATTCCTTCATTGGAACGGTCTACAAAGTGTTTGCAAACCAGACCGTTCCATTGAAGTAATTATTTTTATATTTCGCTATTTTGGCTCTGCTGAAGAGCTGCCAACTGGTCCCAGGACCAGGATCTCCTGCTGTCAGTAGAGTGCGGACGTCAGGAGAAGGGGAGGGAGGGGGAACTTTAGCTGTGAATATCTCTCAAACAATAGAAGTTTGAGAGATAGGACTTTCTTCAGATACTTTCTTTTCTTAATATCCTATATAATAATTTGCTAGGATGTTTGGCCAGTCTCTACTGCGCATGACTGCATCGCGTGAGTGAGGCGACGCAAGACTGCATTGCTTGGAGCAGTGAGGTAGTAGCCGCCCTTTGAGTGCCCGAGGGGTATGCAACGCATTGCAAAGCAATGCATTGTGTACCCCTCTGGCACTCAGAGGCTTAACATTACCCTGACCTTGGCCCGTGTGCACGGTCTTTTACACTAGTCTACAATATTTAATAGACTTAAATTTCGGAATTACTAACCCTTTAAACATAAAACAATTTAGAGAAATGACACTATTTTTTGGTGGCAGGGGATAGTACTTTAAACTAATTTTAACTGTGCTAGACCAGTACTGAGATACACAGTGTTATGAATGAATCTAAGCAGAGCCAGGGCATTGGGTTCAATTCTGATAGCACAGCACGTGATAAGTTTGACCTAAAGCAGGACCCATTGTCATGGAGTGACAGGAATTACCAGTCTATGCCACAAAACAAGAGTTAATGTCTCAAAAAGATTTATTTTACAGAAAATGGCTAATACAATATATCCCTTTGCGTACCAGAGGAGAACACAACGCAGTGCTCTGCAAAGGGTTGTGTACTCCTCTGGCACTCATAGGGATATAGAAAGATTCCAGTTAGTATAAAGAACTACTTTTGCCTTAAAGGGATAGTAATACTTCGTTTTAACTTTATTTTATTTTGTAGGCATTAAAAAAACATGAAGAACGATATAAGTCTTATCTCTCAAACCTTTATGGTTTAAGAGATATTCACAAACAAAGTATCCCCCCCCCCTGTTCAACCAGATCAGAAGGGAGGTGGCCAGGTAGACTGCAGAGAGGGACAATCTTCAATTAAGATAATGGAAAAAGCTGAAAAACTTGTCAAGGGGGAAGGGCTTTCATTGTTCTCATACAAAGAAAATTGTCCCCTTCTGTTATCTGTACTGTCATACAACCTGATCCACATCTGAGAAGAGATGGCTTACACTAGGTAAAAGGGGCGGGGAGGGGAACTTTGCTTGTGAATATCTCCTAAACCATAAAGGTTTGAGAGATAAGACTTATATCATTCTTCATGTTTTTTTAATGCCTACAAAATAAAATAAAGTTAAAACGAAGTATTACTATCCCTTTAATGTGACAAGTCCACTTTAAATTCTAGTCCTAAGGTCAAAAAGAGCTGAAACACACATGATCAGGTTTCCCATCTTCAGACTATGTCAGAGTCAGTCCATTAACCAAATGCATTATTTCATAACTACTATTCCTGAAAGGAAAAGGAGGGCAGCAGAACATGTCACTGTTCACTTAAGAGCCAGACCCTAACAGTAAGCATAAAAAACAGCCCCCTTCTCTCACTTTAACACCTTAAGGACCCTTGACAGTCCTGGTATGTCATGGCTGGATTTGCTTTAAGGACCAATGACGTACCAGGACCATCATGGAATTCCGGGCTCCCCGCGCGGCTGCACGTCATTCAGGGAGTCCAGAATCAAATTAAAAAAAAAAAAAAAAGAAATGGTCCCTGGTCCTTAAGTGGCCGCCGTGTGCATGCGCGGATGGTCCTTAAGAGGTTAATAAAGTGTGTTTTGAGGTAAAAAAACAAACAAACTGCAATTCGTAATGCAAAAGCATTCAAATATAATAGGACTCAGGCATCACTTATGTTTAGAGATATTTCTAGCAACCAAGAAGTTAAAATTAATACGTTAGACCCCAGTCTGTCAGAGATTAAACCTCCCTTCATCCCAAACCATACCTTCCAAGTGTCCCTCTTTAAGAGGGACAGTCAGTCTTTTGAGATCAAATCCCTTTGTCCCTCATTCCCACCCTGGTGTCCCTCTTTAGGAGATCAAACTGCATAGTGTGTACCGTAAAATCTCAGGTATAATACGCACCTGTGTATAATACGCAGGTGTATATTATACCTAAGATTTTAGGGGAAAACAAGAGTGCCTATGTATAATACACACCCTTGTTTTCCCCTCTTAGGAAAAAAAAAAAAGTTAAGCCGGCCAGAACCCTTCCCTCCCTCCCGCGGCCCAATTCGCTCTGACAATAATGCTTACTTGTCCCCACTGAAGTCCGCGCTGACAATGAGGCTTACGGTAGGTACTTCCTTCCACTGAAGTACCCATCTTCCCAGCGGGCGGCAAGCTTGCATTTGCCGCCCGCTTCCCTCATGGGCTTTCAGGACCTTCCGCCTCTATTACCATTGGCTGGAGGCGGAAGGTCCTGAAAGCCCATGAGGGAAGCGGGCGGCAAATGCAAGCTTGCCGCCCGCTGGGAAGATTGGTACTTTAGTGGAAGGAAGTACCTACCGTAAGCCTCATTGTCAGCGCGGACTTCAGTGGGGATAAGTAAGCATTACTGTTAGAGCAAATTGGGCCGCGGGAGGGAGGGAAACTGTCAGCACAATTTTTTTTTTTTTTTTTTTTTTTTTTTTTTAAATAACTCTCGTGTATAATACGCACCCCCCACTTCACATAAGGTGAAATGGGGTAAAATTGTGCATATTATACCCAAGATTTTACGGTATATAAGTGTATCTCATTGCTCTACAGCAATAAAAAGCACATCAATATGTGTTTAAAGGGACAGTAATGTTTAATTTTAAGATTCTTTAACATTGTAGGCATTAAAAAAAGAATTACATCGAACCCCTCATAAGGGTTTGAGAGAATTAACTGTGTAAAGTTCCCCCCTCCAGGCTGTTTCAGAGAAGTCAGCGCTCTAGCTGTCAACAGATTCCGGGACAGCAGTTCTTCAGCAGAGCCGAAATCCCGCTATTTAGAAATAAATATTTCATTGGAATGGTCTACAACGTGTGCTTGCAAACCAGGCACATTCTGTAGACTGTTCCAATGAAGTATTTATTTATTTCTAAATAGAGCAATTTCGGCTCTGCTGAAGAGCCGCCAGCCGGTCCCGGAATCTCCTGCTGTCAGCTAGATGGCAGACTTGTCTGAAACAGCCTGTAGGGAGGAACTTTAGCCAGTTATATCTCTCAAACCATAAAGGTCTGAGAGACAGGACTTTTTTTTTAACTTCATACTATATTAAAGAATCTTAAAATTAAACATTACTATCCCTTTAAAATTCACAATGAGTTTATAAATTAAACAAATACTTTGATCTTGCACTAAATCATTTGTTCAGTTACGTAAAAAGGTATCAGTAGGTGAAGAAATAACCTAAAATATATTGGTAATTCGTTGTCCACCAGCCACGCCCCCAGCAACACTACCTAACACAAAAGTGTCCCTCTTTGGCCATTTGAAATGTTAGGAGTTCTCGTCCCCTGCAACTAGAGGTCCACAACTTGATCATGTCAGCATAACAAAAAAAATAATCTAAATTCATCTAAAAACAGATGTTCAGATGTTAAATATTGCACAAATAAAAAGGGAGATTTTTTTTTAGTATATATTTATATAGGCAGATATTCAGCTTTGAAGGTATGACATGATTGTAGGTTCAATACACAGAGAAAAAGAAGGCTTTATGATCAGTCACCAGGGCAAAATGAACCATATAAAGCAGAATTTAGTTATATGGGAATTTTGAGCTGGAAAAGGATTTGCTGTGTGGTCAGGGAAACTCTGCTTGCCAAGATTCCTGAATTCCCCATTGCATCTTTGAGGCACCATTAAGGGGTTAGTGTGTGGTGGGGTGGATCGTTTTTTTGGAGAACCCTGTAACAAGGCAGCATTTCCTGCTTTACCCTGTAACGCCTCTCAACAGTCCCAGTAGTATTGTGTTTATTTTTGATGGAGAACAAATTAGAGAGCTATGTGTATCCTGTGCCCAATCCCCCATCCCTTAACATCAAACATTAGCACTGAAACATTTAAGAACATGCAAAAGAGTAACAGCATCTCCCCAAATGCTACATTGTTAAAATAAACAACACACTTGTATTATAATGACTGATTCAAAACCCTATACAATCACTGTCAGATCTCTAAAACCAGGTACAATACACCATTATCCAAATGCTTTAAAGGGATAGTAATACTTCATTTTATCTTTATTTTATTTTGTAGGCATTAAAAAACATGAAGAATGCTATAAGTCATATCTCTCAACCCTTTATGGTTTAACTGATATTCACAAGCAAAGTGTCCCCCTCCTTCCCCTTTTACTGATATAACACTGTTCAGCCAGAGCAGAAGGGAGGTGCCCAGGTAGACTGCAGAGAGGGACAATCTTCAATTAAGATAATGGAAAAACCTGAAAAGCTTGTCAAGGGGGGCAGGGATTTCATTGTTTTCATAGGAAGAAGATTGTCCCCTTCTGTTATCTGTATGGTCTATGGACTGCATTCCACATCTGAGAAGAGATGGCTTACACTAGGTAAAAGGGGCGGGAGGGGGAAACTTTGCTTGTGAATATCTCATAAACCATAAATGTTTGAGATATAAGACTTATATCATTCTTCATGTTTTCTTAATGCCTACAAAATAAAATAAAGTTAAAACGAAGTATTACTATCCCTTTAACCTGTCCTAGACTCATTAAATAACCTTTTGACAGTGACACGTTTAATGTGATAGGATAAGTTATGTCAAGGAGCACAGTGACCTAAGAACAAGGACAACTTTCCAAGATTAAAAGGGTTAATTCCATATACGAGCAAGGTGAGCAATTTATAGTGATATGTTAAAGTCAACCTCCTAGTCGACTTTACAGGTTATGCAATTCAAATTGCCTATTTTTCTCCCAGCTTCATTTTTGTTTTTTCTCTGCACTTGAGTTCCTGACAGGGACCTTGCTGAGTTTGTTTCTAGAGAGATTTCTGTAAAGGACTAAAAGCAGTAATAGAGATACAATGTTGCACCATCCCTGCAGCACAGAGTACTACTCTCTATGCTGGTATGGAGGCAGAGTTTTCTGCTGAGGGATTAGTGCAACATTGTATCACTATTCCTGCTCTCTCAGTTCCTTACAGAAAGCTCTCTGAAAACAGAAATTCAGCAAGTCCCTTGTTAAGGACATAAATGCATAAAAAACAAAAAATAGAGGCAAAAGTAACAATCTATTCTGCAACTACAGAATATGTAAGTTAGAACAGAGGCTGTTACTTTAAATGATAGCCATTTGTACATGTGCTTTTACTTTGCTGTGACAATGGTGAATTTTCTAAATATTTTACAGCCCTAATCCTCTTTCCCTTTACCTCAATGGCTCAAAGAGAATTGCTTATAATACTGAGGTTTATCTAATACATCATTAGAAATGTATTTTGATAGTCCTAGAAAATTAAAACGGAACTTTCACCTTCATAATACTATCCCCCAATACTTTCCTAATGTAGCTATCAGTAAAGCCATACTGTTATTATGATGAAAAAGTCTGTGTTATTAAAGAAAGTTAACTTCTTATGTAGGCATCCATGGCGCAGAGCTTTCAAGAGAAGCTCTGTGCTCCTGCGCCTGCAGCAACTTCCTTTACATTGGTAACAGAATGAAGTCACCACCAATACGGGCAATGCACGAGACACACAGTGCAGACTCAGAGGTAACTTACCTCTAAAATGTCTGCATTGTTGTCCGCTGGACACCTACAGAAGAAGAGGCTTTACTTAACGTGGACGTTTTCATCATAACAGTATGGCTTTACGTATCGCTACATTAGGAAAAGATTGGGGGCAATATTAAAAAGGTGATACTTCCGCTTTAATAATCGAGATGAAAAGTAACAGCCCACTTTGTGGACTGGCTAAATTAATAAAATAAAAAAATAATGTAATCCTAGGAGATCAGATTACATTTTAATTACCTTTATCCTGATATCCTTATTTCATGGAGGCCTGATAAAATGGATGCCTCTGTTTACAGACCTTATTGTGCAATCTCTGAGAAGTGTCTATTTAGAGGTCCAAAGAATGTTCCTGCTGTGCAGCAAGACAAGATCGTCCTTAGAGAGGGGTGGGGTCTTGTTCAATCACAGCCATCAAATTGTGTGCGAAGACAAGAAACCTTTTATATACCAAGGCAAGGAGGTAAGTCCAGGTCCCGAAAGACTGAGAGGAAAGTGTGCATCCGAAGAGGAGTGGAGAAAGAAATAAGAACAGACCAAAGTGAGAACTTTGCCTCAGTACAACTCTGTTCATGATCAACAATTTGCCCACAGTACTGAGGAGATCTATGGCCCCAAGGCTAGCACAGAATGAGGCAGAAAGCAAATCCCTGCTGAATGCAGACAGCCTGCACATTCTAGCTCCTCTTACAGTGGGTCTGCAGCAAAAACAAAGAGGGCAATGTCCTAGAAAGGCGAAGGCGTTCAAATTGGGGCTACATTTTTGTATAAGCAGTGCGGCCTTGTGCTTATATATCAGACAAGTGTGACTAAAAATAAACGGATGTGGTATGTCATTTACATGGACCAAGCACAATGTGCACCATTATTTCCTATAAGTACTGCCCAACAAAGCACCAGTGTAACATTCATAATTGTGTCTTGGCATATATATCTATATGGGCACAACCAGACTTGGTAAAGGAGACGTTAAGTCTTCAAATAACCACTTATACCTACCCTGCTATGACAAGAAAATCCTAATGGCCCCTATGAAATTTGCCCTTGTGCTTTTGTTCAAGAGATAGCTTCAATCAGTCTTGGCTGTCATGTCCATGAAGGAAACATGACAGTTGGTGGTAGATGTTTTTTTTTTAATCTTAAAACAGGCAGAGGGCATACACCTACTTAATCTTTTAAGGGCAACTGGTATGTCCGCCTCCATGAACATGACATCCAGGAGTGATGGAAGAGGTGATCTCTTGAACCAAGGCACAAGGACAAAATTCATAGGGGCCATTAAGTTTTTCTGTCCATATTACGCTAAATGGGGGCTATAATTAAGTGGTGGTTAGTTCTCCTTTAAAGTGGAACTTTCGCCCTCAGGACACTTGATCCCATTGGATGTAACTCATAAAAGTGTCTCTAGTTTGTTATTTTCTTTAATCTGAACACTTTATTAGATATTGTAAGAAAATAAAAAACGTACCCAGTGCCGTCACCAATTCCTCTTGTAGCAGCGCAAGCTGTACCACATAGCTCTGCGAGACGTCCCCTGTTCAGGAAATCTCCTCCCTCCCTAACTCTGCACTGGAGCAAGCGCGTGCCCTTCATCTTCCTTGCCCACCAATGTTCTAGTGTAGAGCTGGTGAACCACACAGGCTAATTGCATGAACAGGTAGCACAGACAGCATCAGGATTTGGGACAGTTTTTTCAATGAATTAAGAAGATACTCCCATGGAGTGATCAATGTGATATATGCAGATTGCCCTAACAATACAATGTACGTAGGTGAAGTGGTGTTTGGCAATCTCTGTCAAACTCCGACTGCTCCTTTTCTTCTCTGCTTGCTCCGGTTTCTCCTCTTGTCTTTTACACCCGTGAGTTCCTGAAAGGAATCCAATAATGTACTGGATACCTTTCTGGCACTCAAAGGGTTCATTCTAACCATGCTTGGATGCCACACTCTGGACTCCACTCACTTTTAGGTTCTCAGCTTCCCGGCAACTGGTGCAAGATGGGAACCTAAGCAGGAGCAGAGTTCAGCGAGCTGCATCGGTGAGAATTTGGAAGATACGAGGAGCAAGCAGGGAAGAATAAGACCCAGTGCATTGCATTGCACTGCTATCTCTCTAGCACTCAAAGGGTTAAGTGTATATAGTTAATTTATAGGTTTTAGTGTTCCTTTAAGGCAGTTGCAGATATAGCACACACAAAATAAGATATACAGGACTGCTTTACAAAGGACTTCTGCCTAAGTCAGTTCTTCTGTTAAACAAATTAAGAGCTACTTATTCCTACAGGTATAGTTGCCTTTATGTGTTATTAAGGAGTGAGGCCAACAGCTTAAATTCCTTGTCAGTTTGCGATTTCAAAGAAGCAGGAGCAGAACAAGAAGGCGGCTCAACCATCTCTATAACAATGAGTTGCATAGACCTTTTTTTCAACCTAATTTACTGTCATGTTCAACCTTTGGCTCATTACATCCCTGAAAATGAGGATTCCATAAGCCTTTCAGACTACAAAATGGATATTCTGTTGATCAGAACTTCCTGTTTTATATACATATTATAACCCTATAGCTTCCCTTCTGTTAGAAATGCATCTAATTTTCTCAAAAATGTGTCCATTGTATCTGCTGTTACCACATGCATGGGCAAACAATTCCAAAATTTAACAGACCTTACTATATTAAAAACATTTAAAAAACCTCCTTAAGTTGAAACCTCCATTCCTTTATTTTTGTTGCCCTTCTCTCCAGTTCTAGAATATCCTTTTTTCAGAACTGGTGCCCAAAACTGCACTGCATATTCGAGGGAAGGTTTTACCTTTGTACAGTGACAAAAGTATGTTATCCACTGTTGCTTCAACACTCCTTATGCTAGACAAGACTTTATTTGCTGTTGCTACTGTGGTTTGACTCTGATCACTGTTTCCAAGTTTATAAGGCCTCCCAGATGATTCTCTGGCAGGGACTGTCCGAGAATGATTCATAAGAAGCATTACGATTTGTTTGTCCCAAATGCATCATTTTACACTTCCCTACATTAAATTTCATATTCCATTTGTTTGCTCAATCTGCCATTTTATATAAATCCGTCTGAAAAGAACAAACATCCTGCTCTGAATTTATTACGCGGCATAATTTAGTGACATCTGCAAATATTTAAACATTGCTATACCCATTTCCAGGTAATTTATAAACACGTTTAAAGGCAGTTGACCATGCACTGAACCCTGATGTACTCTACTCTCAGCTTTAATTGAGGATTTTCCAATTAAGACAACACACTATTCCCTCTCCTTCAGTCAATTTTTTACCCAGTGGCAAAGTTTATCCCCTAGCCCCAATGTCTTCAATTTAAAAGATAGCCTGCTACATGGCACTGTATCAAATGCCTGTACAAAATCTAGACATACTACATTGATTGCTTTACCATTTTCTAGGTTCTACTCCCTTTTTCATAGAAGCTCAAGAGATTTGTTTGGCAAGACCTAATCCTCATAAAACCATGTCAATAGTAATAGTTTATAGTATTCTCTAATACAATCACCAAAAGGCCAGAGGGATTTTTGTTGTGCATTAGTACTCTCAGTGTTGCTCCTATGTGGCCCAAACCTTGATCCAAAGGCTTGAGTAGTGCAAGAAGGCCTCACAAGCAGGTAGACAACATTGGAGAATACACAGTGGAGATGCTTTTTAATAGAACAGCTCTCACCTATTACTGAAGAATAAAATATTTATATTAAACTTAAGTAAAAGTGAGACATTTACTTACTGGACATCTACAACTGCCCTGTAGAGTCAGAAGATTGTTCCACGTGACCATTTACCTAGAAAAATTTACATTTTTCAATTTACTTGGAGTTAACTAATATTATAAGCTGGATGCTTTTCTAAAAGTAACACAAGGTCACTCACCAATGTATTCTTCAATAGAGGATCAATTTGAAGGACACCAGTGCTTATCAAAAAAACATTTGATGTTTTTGTATGTCAACATTATATTTTGTGGTAATGCCAACCTGCTTGGCATGATTTATCTTATATGTTTGATCCTGCAGAGCAGAGCTCCTATCATGTATGCTTTGGAATATTCATTAGTTATTAGTTCAGGATGTTCTCACTTCCCCTTAAGATTAATGAACTTGCTGTCAACATGGTCCTCATAGCGACCATCATTTCATCTTATCCTCCTTAACTGTTTATAAGGTATATTCCTGAGCCATGTTTTAGAATGATAGTTATTGTAATTGAGAAAACCACTGGAATTTACTTCTTTGAAATAGATTTTGGATCCAGTATTCAAATCTGAATAAGTGAACACTGGTGATTCAAATACTAGATGCACCAAAGGTCACTCTTAGTTCTAAACTAAATATCTAAATTCATTACTATTCAAATATGAAAATAATTAATTAATGGTTTCAACATTTCCCTTCCAAATCACAATAAGATTTTATATGTAATGGGGGTGGAGGATCAGGTTCTCACCAAAAGAACTGGCAGTATAATAAACTGCACTTCAACAAACCTATAGATAAATTAGCAAAACCAGGTGTGAATCTGGTCCTCACCTAGTTCAGAGAAAAATAAATAAATAAAATAAAACAGGACTTCACTGTGCAATCCTCCAAAAGGACGACAATAGCAACGCAATGGAGACCTCTTTAGTATTCAAGGGGTAAAAAGATTTAAAATCCAACAAGATTTTTTTTAAATAACTCCACCCCTCTCCACGGTGCAGTTGGCTTGCTCCAGCACTGTTTATCTTTTGCTTTCTGCACAAGGACCTAAAACAGCCTGTAGTTAATTGGTAAATAACTACAGAGACATTGAGACGAGGACTGGAGGATGCGGCTATATCAGCAGCAAATACAACTGCCAACCGAATCCTAGGTCACCAACTCGCAGATATGTCTCCAACCAGATCTCTATCTGCATGTGCGTTGTCACTTTAACCCTTTGAGTGCAATTCGTTGGCTACCTCTGGGGCACTCAAACGGTTAAGCATGGTTGCAGGTCCTTAATAGGCCGAAAGCTTAAAAAGGAAGAGTAACACCTCCCCATAACTACCTCCCACTTACCTTATTATGGTCAAAAATTCTGATTGCCCCAGTGAATTTTGCTCGTGTGCCTTTGTTCAAGAGATAACACTTGCTCCCGTCACCATCTTCTTTACACCTTCCACTGATGATGAACCCATTGAAAGGCTGGGTGGAACATCAGATGGACATCACCAGAGTGGGAGATTTTAAGAACAAGAACCCTTCATGTTGCCATAGTAACAAAAGAACTTAATAAACTATTTAACATTTTTAGAGTAACCCCTTAATGACCCATGACGTGCCGGCTGTCCGGGCGTTAAGGACCAGTGACTTTCTTGGCATGTTATGGAATTCTGCGATTGCAGAGTGGCTGCCAGGTTTGAGGACTCCTGCCCTATGGTACAACTGGTTTGCCCCACAACTGCACCTCTTTAGCTATCTGAATACAGGCCAGTGATTGATTCATTCACCAGTGAATGCAGGCGAATCTGCAGCTCCTGGCATGTTAGTGATCTCTGAAGGCAAGAGTTAAAACCCTCCATTTTAGGGGACCATGGCCTGTATTCAAAATGCTAAAGAAGAGCTATTCGTCAAACCAACTACACTAAAGGAAACTAACAGACATTCCCAATTAAGCCCTTTAATGATGGGATTGATTCATTTAACCCCCTTAATGATGGAGTTCTCCATCACATTCACCGGAGACCTCGTGCATGCAACAGGTTAACCCTTTGAGTGCTAGAGGGGTATGGAATGCATTGGTTTGCAATGCATTCCATACCCCTCTGGCACTCAAAGGGTTAAAAGCCCCATTTAAATCAGTGGGGATTGGTTCAGTATGGTGCTGTTGTTTCTTCCAGAATTGCTAATCTTTATATCCTCACTCTGTCCCCATGTGACTTTTATCTGCTTCCTCCTGAGCACAAAACAGGAGTCTGGTGATACTTTTTTAACCACAGAAGAAGCCAAAACAATTCTGTCTCTAGGAAAACAAAATACAAAACTAACTAAATAACGCATTTAACCCTTTGCATGCCAGAGGGGATCACAACGCATTGCTTCCCAGTGCATTCAAAGGGTTAGATTCATAAAAGGGCAGAGATAAATCAACACAACAAAATAACTAATCCATCACCCACATGGAACAGAATTCAATGTAATCTTGAAGTCAGTGGAGAATACAATACAAATACCTCACACAGTACCAGACCTACATTCACAAGAGCGTTTATGGATTACCTCATGCACACAAGGAAGTAGGTAACATGCCAAGTGCACTGAATACACAGATGACAGTATACTGTATGAAATCAGTAAGCTAAATTTGTAATGTGTGTCTAACAGGGTTAGTGCAAGATAAAGAGCATGAAAAGAAAGGCTAACACAAACCTACTGATAAAGGGCATCGTTCAGATATCTAGAGATGGATTCAAATGCATGAGATAAATGTTACCTCCAGTTTTATCAAAAATGTTCCTATTGAAGTCTGTGGGGAGAATTGGAGATAAAAGCAGAGATAAAATTAGCACCTGCATTTGAATCCAGCCTGTAAGCTGGTGCAAATCTGGAGCAAACTAACTGCACCAACTGGTGTCCATTGATTTAAACACTTTTTTTTTTTGTTTGTTTTTTTTAAACTGCTCGGGCTGGATTCAAATGCAGGAGATAATGGTTACCTCCTGTTTTTTCAAATATATTCCTACTGAAGTCTATGGGGAATCCTGTAGATAAAAGCAGAGATAAAATTGGCACCTGCATTTGAATCCAGCCCCTTGAATGCTAGAAACATCTCTAACACTCTGCCAAGCAATGCACTCAAAAAGCCCCATTTAACCCCTTAACGGTCATAGCACATCATGGGTAGATCTGACTTAATGACCCATGACGTACTATGAACGTCATGGAATTCCGGGCTCCCCCCGCGGCTACACACCATTCGGGGAGTCCGGAACCAGAAAAAAAAAAAAAAATGTTCTGTGCGTGTGCAGCCGGTCCTTAAGGGGTTAGAGGGGAACAGTCAAACATTCACCTCTTCAAAAGTTTTTACCCTATGTGTAGTTATTAAAGTAGTATTAGGACACTTGCAACCTCAGTAGAATGATAACCGGATATTGCTGCAACGATACAAGTGATTCACACCACACCGAAGCGAAGAGTGAACGCACTCCATGGGGCAGCTGCGTAGGGAGGTGGGAGGAGAATTAAATAGCACTGGGAAGTCATGAAGAGCTGCGCCGAAGATTCAGCATGTCGCATTATGCTGAAGTTCACAGCTTAAAGATTAAATATCTTTATAAGTACATAAATTTAAAAAACAAACACGTTTCCTAATACTACTTTAAAAGGATAGTAATGAATCAATTTCAGAAACTTTAATATTGTCCATATTAAAAAAAAAAAGAAATTGATTGAAGCCATTCTGATCTCTCAGACTTGTATAGTTTGAGAGATGTAAGGTAATAAACTTCCCCGCTCCCTCCCCTTTCATAGATGTCAGCGCTGTATGGGACGTCAGCAGATTCCGGTCATTTGACTGGCAGGCGGCTTTTCAGAAGAGCCAAAATAGCTAGATCTACAAATAAATACTTCACTGGAACGGTCTACAAAGTGTGCTTGCAAACCAGGCACACTTTGTAGACTGTTCCAAGTATTTATTTGTAGATCTCGCTATTTCGGCTGTGCTGAAAAGCCGCCTGCCAGTCAAATGACCGGAATCTGCTGACGTCCCATACAGCGCTGACATCTATGAAAGGGGAGGGAGCGGGAAAGTTTATTACCTTACATCTCTCAAACTATACAAGTTTGAGAGATCAGAATGGCGTCAATCAATTTCTTTTTTTTTTTTAATATGGACAATATTAAAGTTTCTGAAATTGATCCATTACTATCCAAATTTATAACTGCGCCATAAGGGACTAATAAAATATATTAGTAAAATGTAACCCCTTTTATACTAGAGAAGTCTCCACTGTACTGCTTCACAATGCATTGGAGACCTCTCTGGCATTCCAGGGCTTAAAAAGCTCTATTCAAATCATGGGAATTTCCCCTATGGTGCAGTTGGTTTACTCCGGAATAACTATTTTTTTTTTATAAATATGGACCAAAGTTCCCAAACACTCCGATGAGTGCCTGAGAGGTATACAATGTATTTCAATGAAATATGTTTGAAACGTCTCTAGCACTAAAAAAGGTTAAAAAAGGGGTAGTACACCCTTATTATGGAAGAGGTGAAAAAAAAAAAAAAAGAAAGAAAAAAAATCCAATATGTATAGTACAAATGTTTTTCTAAATTGGCCACAGCTTTATTGAGTAATGGCAGCACATAAAAAGGTCCCTGCCATGCAGACACAACTTAAAGGGATAGTAATACTTTGTTTTAACTTTATTTTATTTTGTAGGCATTAAAAAAACATGAAGAATGATATAAGTCTTATCTCTCAAACCTTTATGGTTTATGAGATATTCACAAGCAAAGTTTCCCCTCCCGCCCCTTTTACCTAGTGTAAGCCATCTCTTCTCAGATGTGAGTCTGGTTGTAAGAACAGACAGATAACAGCAGGGGACAATCTTCTTTGTATGAAAAGAATGAAAGCCCTGCCCCCCTTGACAAGTTTTTCAGCTTTTTCCCTTATCTTAATTGAAGATTGTCCCTCTCTGCAGTCTACCTGGGCACTTCCCTTCTGATTTGGCTGAAAGGGGGGGGGGGGGGGGATACTTTGCTTGTGAATATCTCTTAAACCATAAAGGTCTGAGAGATAAGACTTATATCGTTCTTCATGTTTTTTTAATGCCTACAAAATAAAATAAAGATAAAATGAAGTATTACTATCCCTTTAAATGTGAACATTTTGTCCAGAGATGGACCAACTTATAACATTCAACTGTGTGCTCCGTTGGGTGGCAACAAGTAGCCCAATGGGTACGACAAGAATTAGCACGTGGCTGACACCCAGGTGAAACCTCACAATTCAGGCCATTGGCCTTCCCACTGGTTCTAAACCGATTAAGAACCTTCACACTTTTCGCCAATTTCTATGCCTGGCAAGGACATAACCACCAGATGTGAGAACACAACTAACAATCCACAAGAAGAGGGAGGGGGTGCTTGTGCTTACCTCAGATACACCTGGCGAAATGGCTGCCAGAGTGCATTTGCTTTATCTACACGCCAGTCACATGACCTCTTTCTAAAAAATAAATACAAATTTACAGATGTCTCTAAGGCCAATCACATGTAAATGTGAACACAGTTGTGTTAGAGTCCCGTGACTCTCCCTTCATTGGGGGGGGGGGTCAAGGTCTGCACCTGCCATATAAAAGAATAACACTCTTGTTGGTCAGCCAGTCACTGGAAGTTGACTTGAACGTCTCAACCTTCAAATCACTCAGGAGAGCTCCTTTTTCTATCTGTACTGAAAAAATGCACAAAATGCTCATGGTGTTTTATAAGGTAACTAGCAATATTGGCACAGCTTTGCCCATGCGGTTAATAAAACAATTAAAAAAAAAAAAATGTAAGAAGACCCATGCAGTTGTAAGCATTATTAAATAAACATAGAATGTTTTCTAAAGGAAGAGTGCTATGAAGGCACACACTACAGAATACATCCTAAACAGGAGTATCAATTATGTGCGTTACCCACTGCATTGCAACCCAATGAGCTAAATACGTGTCTGGCACGAAAAGGTCAGAAATGTAATAGTGGAATTACACGTAGGACTATTTTCCCTGACAATCAGAAGAATCCAGAAAGGAAGCAGTGTTTTTATTGACTGGCTTGTTGAATTAGCAGTACATAGCCCTTTCCGCTCGGTGTGTGTGCGAGCGCACACCAGACAGGCAGAATTTTGGTTACATGACATGTTATATCATAAATAATATTTCACTAGAAAGTTTGTAACAACGCAGTCATGGGCAGTAGAGACTGTCCGTGACGAGGCTGATACAGACCGGGAAGCTCCAAAGGAGCATCCATCTCTGTATCAGCCACGGAGTGGGCAGTCTCTACTGAGTATGACTGCACCGCAACCGGCTGGCACTGTATCAGCCGCTGGGCGGGCAGTCTCTACTGTGCATGACTGCCCCGTGACCAGCTGGCAGTGGCACTGTGGCTCGTGAAATGGACTTTTCAACTAGTCTAGATTATATGAGCATAAATAGTACTGTATCTGCTGAAAAATGTACAGTTGGAGGGCCTGCTAATATGAGGAAACCTGGACTGGAAAGCTTACAGTCTCATACCCATACAATCCATAGCTGCACTACTGCTACCACTACTGCATTTCTGCTTTATTCACACTGTGCTTCACTATTCCTCCATGACCCCTGTGTTTATTCACCCACCCTAATCACCCTCTCCTCCTGCTTCACTTACATATGCCCCCTCATCTGTTTGTCCCCTTTTGCCCACCATGCTCCTGTACCTCTTATAACCCTTTATAGCCTTTTTACTTCACCCTTTCACTTTCTTCTTCTGTATGTATTCACTCTGTATTGACTCTGCTTTATCACTGTATTTCTGATTATTACAAGATTTATCACTTTCCCAGCCTAATAAGCATACTCTCATACAGCTGTAGTATGATCCTACCCCCTCCCACTTCCAAGGCCAGCTTTCTTACAGCTGGGCCTGCTCCCTCCCTCCTGTAGGAGGCAGTGGGTCCCCAAGGCTGGGGTGGGAGGCCACATTCTCAGACTGTGACACAGGCTGTGACAAGAGACCTTAGGAATGCAGGACACAGGGGGACCCTGGCAATTATTAACCACCCCTTTGTATTAACGCCTTATAGAAATGACCCGGGGGAGGCCTCAATCACAGCCATATTTCAAGAGGAACTTTCACCTAAAGCTAAAGGCTGGAATGCTGGAAGCAGGACTTTGTAAACTGGCAAAAGCAGTGCGAATGCAGAATATCCTATATAATAATTCGCTAGGATGTTTGTCAGAAGCAGTCATACGCAGTAGAGAATGCCTGAACGCACAGAATGCTGGGAGTTCTGTGCAGGGAGCATTCTGTGCTTTTGTACAGTCTCTACAGTGCATGACTGCGTCGGCAGCAGGACACAGAGCAGGACCGGCCTCTTAACCCTTTCAGATGCATACCCCTCTGGCACTCAAAGGGTTAACATCATCCGGACCTTGGCCAGTGTACACGGGCTTTTACACTAGTAGGTAGAATACTTGGGTTTTTTTTATTCCACTGTCAGACTTTTTACTAGGATGAATTCCAGTGTAGCTAGATTGCCCCCATGAGGTCTTTGTGGGGTACACACTTAAAAGGACACGCTAAACTGGTGTACGTTGTTGCACTGAATATTAACCCCTTGAATCCTAGAGAATGAGACATCTCTAGCAACCCCAGTGGAGTTAACAGTAGCCAGAAGACTCCTGTGAGAGGGAGATACTGGTTCTACTGGCTATAACTAGCAACATATTAAGAATATAAGGGCCGGATTAAAGATAAAATGATATGCAATTGTGTAGCAAACCAACCCAACAAAATGAAAATTCTGCAGATTGAAACAGATTTAAATGGAGCTTTTAACTATACTAAAGCTAGGGAAGTCTCCAATGCAATGCAAACCAATGCATTTGAGACCTCTCTAGAGATCAAGAGGTTAAAAGAAGAGTAAACCCTAATATCAAGCTTACTAAAAGACTGGCAGAAGACAGAGACACATGGCCAAGTCCTCTGGTAGCTCAGGGATTCAAGCTATGGCCAATATCTGCTGTGTCTTGAAGACTAGGGGAAAGTGGCTTCCACCTTCAATTGGTGACTGGTGCTGCAGGGAAGTGCAAGGTCCATACTTTATTATTAACATTTATTTATAGGGCACATGCACTAACAAAGATAGCACATTTTTGGAATAAAAAAAAAAAAACGTTCTTGAATAGTGACAGTAAAATGTACATATGTATCATTCCCATAAAGAAATAACTAATCAAAATTTGCAAAGAAAAGGAGATGCGAGATAGGAAAAATGCCTTCCTGTCTAATGTTTAAGTGTTATAGGGTACAATTCAACATGTTGCAATTTCAAAAAAATAGGCTAAATATAATTGTGACGGACTTGCTCCTACTTATAAAAATAATGACAGAAATGTTAAACTGTGAAACGAGAGATAGGTCAAAGTGAAATACCGGAAAATACAAAAGTGACTCAGCAACATAAGTATCAAATATATCACAATAATTACAGACAATACATGCAAAATATTTTGCACCACTCACAATAAATGACTGAACTGAATCATTGTTAGTGACAATACATGTCCTTGTACATCTCCCAATCACAAATGGGGTGTTACTTGCAAATTACAACCAGTTAATATTTCTTTAAAGGGATAGTAATACTTCGTTTTATCTTTATTTTATTTTGTAGGCATTAAAAAACATGAAGAATGATATAAGTCTTATCTCTCAAACCTTTATGGTTTAAGAGATATTCACAAGCAAAAGTATCCCCCCCCCGTTCAGCCAAATCAGAAGGGAGATGCCCAGGTAGACTGCAGAGAGGGACAATCTTCAATTAAGATAAGGGAAAAAGCTGAAAAACTTGTCAAGGGGGAGGAAGGGCTTTCATTGTTCTCATAGGAAGAAGATTGTCCCCTGCTGTTATCTGTCTGGTCTTACAACCAGATTCCACATCGGAGAAGAGATGGCTTACACTAGGTAAAAGGGGCGGGGAGGGAAACTTTGCTTGTGAATATCTCATAAACCATAAAGGTTTGAGATATAAGACTTATATCGTTCTTCATGTTTTTTTAATGCCCACAAAATGAAATAAAGTTAAAACAAAGTATTACTATCCCTTTAAAAGATGTAAACAATATGGGAATGTTACAATAGCTATTAAAGAACTTATTACAAAACAATGTAAACTTTTAGTGACACGTTGAAACATACATCTCAAATTACTGTGGATTTCTGCTATTTTCTCTATATTTATTGCACTATTTTTGATCTCCAAGATTCATTATGAAGTATTCTGTGAAATCACTTTTGATCTGTCTCACGAGTAACTAATATTACATTTTTATCCCAATTTTGCTTAAAGTATTAGTAAAGTCCCATAATTTTTTTTTAGATTTGTAGAGGGTAAAAAAAAAGAATCTCTCAAATCACTTTGGTTTGAGAGATATTCGCAATCAAAGTTCCCCCTCCCCTTCTCCTGAAGTCAGCGTCTAGCTGACAGCAGGAGATCTCGGTCAGGGGACCAGCCAGTGGCTCTGCAGCAGAGCCGAAATCCCGTTATTAGAAAAGAATTAACTTCATTATAAAGGTCTAGAAAGTGTCCCTGGTTTGCAAGCATACTTTGTAGACTGTTCCCACAAAGTAGTTATTTTCTAATAACGGGATTTTGGCTCTGCTGCAGAGCCTCGTTGTGTAGGCCGACATTGATCTCCTTCTGTCAGCTTTACAGCTGACATCAAGAGAAAGGGGAACTTTGATTGCCAATATCTCTCAAACCATAGCGGTTTGAGAGATAGGATTTGTGGCAATGAGATTCTTTTCTTTTTTACCCTCTACAAATCTATAAAAAAATGTTATGGGACATTACTAACACTTTAAAAACTAGCAGCAAAATCAGTCACAATTGCATTTGTACTCTATTTTTTAGTTTCTGACACATTAACCTTTTGAATGCCAGAAGTGTAGTCATTGCATTGTCGTGCAATGTGTTGCATACCACTGGCACTCAAAGGGTTAATACTAGGGGTGCACCGAAATGAAAATTCTGAACCGAAACAGAAACCGAAACTTCAGGATGCTCTTGGCCGAAAACCGAAACCGAAAAATGACTTTAATTTATAGGGCGATGCCTAACAAAAGAAATAAAAAATATAGTAGAGCAAGTGCCCCCACCAGATTTAACTTACCCCCTACCAGCACTACTTTGCCCATCAGCTCCACTTTGCCCCCATCAGCTCCAACTTGCCCCCCCACCAGCTTCAACTTGCCCCCCATCAGCGCCAACTTGCCCCCCATCAGCTCTACTTTGCCCATCAGCTCCAACCTGCCCCCACCAGCTCCACTTTGCCCCCACCAGATTCAACTTGCCCCCCATCAGCTCCAATTTGCCCCCTATCAGCTCTACTTTGCCCATCAGCTCCAAGTTCCAACTTGCCCCCCATCAGCTCCAACTTGCCCCCATCAGCTCCAACTTGCCCCTACCAGCTCTACTTTGCCCATCAGCTCCAACTTGCCCCCCCATCAGCTCCAACTTGCCCCCCCATCAGCTCCAACTTGCCCCCCCATCACATACCTGTAGCTGCTGGAGCTCCCATTTGTTCTCTTTAGTAATGCAGAGCGCTGGGAGATTATGTCATCTCCCAACGCGCTCTGCATTACTAAAGAGGCAACGGCGACGAGGGAGCTCAGAAGCTACAGGTCTGTGATGAAGACCACACAGACCTGTATGTACTGTGGTGCCGGGCGGGGGAAGCCAAAACGAGTGAAGTAAAATCTGCAGCACAGCACACGGATGCGCTTCAGCTGCAGCACACGGGGACATCACCAGCACAGCCACATACATCAGTGCTGTTCTTGTTTAGAGCCTACGTGTGCTGAATCTGAAGCGCGTCTGTGTGCTGAGCTGAAGATTTTACTTCACTTGTTTCTGCTCTCCGTTTGTGAAACATTACTATCCCTTTAAAATCAATGGAATTTTTATTTGACCACTGTGGTACATTCTGCTCATTTTCTTTCTTCATGAGACCCTAAATATTCTGAAGTGCTGTATATGATGCTAAAATCCTCCTCTCCGTTCCCTTTCCCTGACGTCAGCTGTAAGCTGACAGCAAGAGATCCTGGACGCGGGAATGGCAGGCTGCTCTTCAGCAGAGCCAAAAGAGTAAAATGTAAAAAGAAATACTTCATTGGTATGGTCTACAACATGTGCTTGCAAACCAGGCACACTTTGTAGACCGTTCCAATGAAGTATTTCTTTTTACACTGAGCTGTTTGGCTCTGCTGAAGAGCCGTTTTGAGTCAGCCGACACAAATCTCCTGCTGTCAATCAGGGAAAGGGGAGGGAGGGGGGAACTTTAGCATCATATCTCTCAAACCATAAAGGTTTAAGAGATGGGACTGGGATGATTTAGTTTATTTTTATAATAGCTGCAATATTACATTTTGGTATATAAAGATACTACTATCCCTTTAATTAGAGCTGCTGGTTTTTGTGAAACATTACTATCCCTTTAAAATCAATTGGATTTTTATTGGACCACTAGAGTGCCCTCTGCTCATTTTCTTTCTTCATGAGACCCTAAATATTCTGAAGTGCTGTACAAAATACAATCCAATAGTACTCAGACTACTGACTTGATTCCAGGCACTCAGTGTGACAGGACGCATTACGGCAGTCTGATTGTAACTTGCTGATGGCACCCCAGCTAGAGACTGTCCCCATCACACACTGTGTCTGGCTCCATTCTATCCCAGCTGCATATTCCCTTCCTGTGTAGCATTTCGTATCAGAGCCAAAGAAAATTCTCTATTCCCCATCTGCTAATAGGCAAGGATGTCTGGGAGTAAAAACCCATCTAATGGGTTACAGAATCGAGAGTGACCTGTAATATGTAAGAGCAGAGTGGCCTAATGACAGTGACATGTTTAATGAGCTATGAATGTAGGATTGAAACCCAGAAAGGAATCTGAAAATGTATAAACCTCATTGCTTTTTCCTGTTATTTTAACAGGCTGAAGGAATTTCTATTGGCTGTGTGGAAAGAAACAAGGGGATGTTTGATTTCAAACCATAAAGGCTGCATTATATGTAGAGTTGGTGTAAGGTTTCCTCTTCTGCACCTCTAACAAGTTTACCATAACCCTTCAAATGCCAAGGAGGCCCACAACCCAGACTCATTATGAAGTGCAGGGGTGGGCAACCTCTGGCCTTCCAGCTGCTGTTGGGCAACAATTGCCATCATTCTCAGCTGAAGGGCTTCAGGTTGCCCACTACTGTTTTAGTGATGTTCCCAAATGCAGGGAGACCTGATTATCTGAACAGACTCAGAGGCCAATACACTGACAAGAACTAGAACACACCTTTGCCACCAGAAAGAATTCTTAGGAGCCAAACTTCAGGAACCAAAAGTAAAAAGAGAAGTTACGATCCCAGGCTCCTGATACTTTTCCACACCTGAGGCTGGTGGGGGATGATGGGAGTTGCAGTTTGGCAAAAACTGGAGGGCTTCAAGTTGTCTACCATTATTCCAGCGCTGCACACAGGAATCTCTTACAGTATAATGGCTCAGGAGCACACTCCTGATTAGAATCTTGTTGAGGATTACAACGCTCTGACGCAGAGATAGTAAAAAAAAACTTTATTGTTGCATTAAAAGGACAGACAGTCCAAAAATGGAGGGAGCTGGACACTATAGCATGCAATGGATAGTTAGATGCGTCCCATCTAACACGTTTCGTACTGAAAAACACTTGGTCAAACTATGATTAAGTGCTTTTCAGACCGAAACACGTTAGATGGGTCGCATCCAACTATCGATTGTATGCTATAGTGTCCTGCTCCCTCCATTTTTGGACCATCTGTCCTTAATGCAACAATAATGTTTTGCCTTTTTTTTGGTTAAACTATCTCCACGTCACAGCATTGTAATCATCAACAAGACTCTAATCAGGAGGGTGTTCCCGAGCCGTTATACTGTCAGATTCCTGTGTGCAGTGGTGGAGCGCCGATCTGGTGTAGCACCCCTGAGGATTTGGCAAGTCAGTGCTTTTACCCCACAAGAGCTGATTGTTTAAGTGTTAAACCGGTACCACCTATTTATTTTGTTTTGCCATTATTCCAGACCCACCATTGTCCTTTCATTGGGTTACGCCAAACATCTGCTTGGAGTGGTCATACCCAGCTTGCATGCCCACACTGCCATTCCATTCAGTGTTGGAGTGAGGAAGAAAAGAATGCTTGTTTTGGGTGTAATCCAGAGCTTGCTGTGACTCCTAGAGGCTGACTCAAAGTCCACTAAATACAAGTAGTACTCCAATAGAACACTTTAGAGCCTATGGTTGTGCTTCAAAAAGGAAAATACTACTCTTAGACTGTCTGTGCCATTTCACTTTTTCATTTGCTGCTACAGAGGTGTAAAAGTGATCTATCGAACCCATCAGAAGTGAGCCACCACCTTGTTCTTTCTGATAAGGGAAGGCATATTGAGAGTGATTCTAGGACTTTGTATTGGTAACATCAGAAGTAAGCATAGCAGTAGTATGCAAAGAGAGGAAAGCTGGATGCTACCAGACTACACCTCCCACCAACGGCTGCCAGGGGATGGCGAGAGGTGAAGTCTGGCAGCAGCTGGAAGGGTTTACATTGCCCATCACTGAAGTATAGACAAGGTAGAGGTGTATAGTCCTAGGTATACAAATTTATTGCCCTAGTACATGGGTAGGCAACAATTTTTTATCCAGCTGTTGGGGCCATATTTTCAAAAGAAAACAGGAATCAATCATTCTGGAGCAAACCAAGTACACCACAAAAGGACAAAGAAAAAAAAACCCTTTGATTTAAATGGGACTTTTAACACAAAGAATGCAAAGCAATACATTAGTGACTTCTGGCTTTCAAAGGGTTAAAAGCCCTTCTAAAATTAAATGGGAATTTGGGCTCCCCTATAGTTCATATGGATTGCTGCCAGATTTCTTTTGAATTAATGGAACATACAACTCCCACGATTACCAAACATCCGGTGTATTATGGCAGTTACATTACCCAACAGCTGGAGTGGCAAATGTTGCATAACACCGTCCTAGCGGAAAGTGGACACAGTATAAACAACTGCCCTCCCCATGTATGTCCCAGGAATGGTATAATCCTTGGAACACTGGCTCCTAAACTAGAACTTCTGACTCTAATCCAGATAGCACCTATTAGCTGTAATGTCATCAGTGGTCTTATCTCATTCCCATTGACATCTATAGATAAAACCCCTCATAAAGTTAACAAATGCAATATAATACAGGCCTCAGTTAGCAGATGCTTTATATCCAAAAACATCCTTAAAGGGATAGTAATGTTTCATAATAAAAGCAGCTCTAATTAATCATCATAGTATTTGGACTTTGGAGAGTGTTATTTCAGTTCTGTCAGAGTTGTAGTTTAAGAGTAATTCAATGACAAAGTGTCCCCCTCCCGCCCCTTTTACTGATGTAACACTGTTCACCCAGAACAGAAGGGAGGTGCCCAGGTAGACTGCAGAGAGGGACAATCTTCAATTAAATAAGGGAAAAACCTGAAAAGCTTGTCAAGGGGGGCAGGGCTTTCATTGTTCTCATAGGAAGAAGAGTGTCCCCTTCTGTTATCTGTCTGGTCTATAGACTGCATTCCACATCTGAGAAGAGATGGCTTACACTAGGTAAAAGGGGCGGGAGGGGGAAACTTTGCTTGTGAATATCTCTCAAACCATAAAGGTTTGAGAGATAAGACTTATATCATTCTTCATGTTTTTTAATGCCTACAAAATAAAATTAAGTTAAAACGAAGTATTACTATCCCTTTAAAAAAAAAAAAAACACTTACTGTACAACGCTTTGGACAGCAATGCAAGTGTACTGGCACTTTATATATAAAAATAAGCATGTGGTATGCATACACAATGTACTTTAATTAGGGCCCTGTTATCCAAAAGAAATCTGGACTAATTCTGGAGCAAACAAACTGTCGGATAGAAAGAAAAATAACCACTGATGTAAGTAGGGCATTAAACCCACAAATGCTAGAGAGTGCTTCAGTTTATTAAAATGCATTGGAGACCTCTAGCATTGAAGATATTAAAAGGCTCAGTGTACAGTGGGATTTTTATTTGTGCTCTCTGGTGCAGTTGGTTTTCTCCAGAATTACTACAGTTCTCTTTTGAACATGTCCGATTAAGATATGTACTATGTATAGTAGCACAGAACACTGACAGACTGAACACAAACAATACATATAGAAGCAGAGCAGACATATGTACTGTTATAAGACAAGTGTGTAAGTCAGGCTCCATATGATCTCCCAGGAGGGTCCAGGATGGCAGTGCCTCCTGCACAAGACAACATGTTGTACTGTTAACCCTCTGAGTGCCACAGAGTACCCAAAGCATTGCGTTCCTCTCTGGAACTCAAAGGGACTAATGCAGGGTGGCCACCCCTGACTCAAGATCAGTAATGTCTAACTTTTCCATATGGTGGGCTGTTTTTTTTGTTTGTATTAAAGCTAACACTATTATCCCTTTGGATGCAAAAGAATCATTGCTTTACAACACGTTGCACAAGGCTCCAACATCAACGTATGTCTATTCCCTATTGTACAGTGCTGTGGTAAAGCTGGCACTATATAAATAAGGCATAATAATAAGAATAAGAATAATAATGTCCACAGGGTTGAGAGTAGTAAACTCATGATAACTGCACATCAAACCTAGCAACATGCCAGGCTCAGTGGACTGTTAGCCAACTGTTGCATGACTACAACTCTTACTATTATGAACTGGCCTATGGTGGCTGAAAATTCTAGGAGATGTACTCTGACAACAGCTGGAAGAGACACAGGGTGCCCAGCCCTATCCAAGATGCATCAGACGGAAAGAAATCCACAAAACATCTGGACTTGAACAAAAATATTATTTACTGAATATGATCAAATAAAATATTTTGTTCAAATCCAGATGTGCCCTAGATTCCCATGAGTGAGAAAAGAATTAGAGCCGTTATGTCCACTGGAATGTCAGTGGCCATTCAGCGAAGAGCGGTACTCAGACAATACTGGGTTTCCATTCCTTTCAGTGCAAAAGTCATGAAGGGGTGAGAAGGCCAGCTTATCAGATACTCTGCCTCCATTGCTGATTGATACTTTTAGGTATTCATCAATGATGATCTTATTTCCCTGCCTTGTAGATGCAAGGCAGGTAAAAAAAATTAAAATCTGCTGCCCACGTGATACAAAAACACATACTATATTATATATATATATATATATATATATATATATATATATATATATATACACATACACACACACACACAGCATAAGTGTGACGCCCCCCCATACATTTCTACAAGAAGTGTGCTTTAGTACTATTTTAGGGTGACAGATTCAGGACTCCAGCATAGTTGTTAGGTATTAATACTTTAAATTTCCCACCGATTTAAAGAGATAGTAATTTCACAAAAGAAATGTCCATCTGATTATTCAATGTGATTTTCTATACTTAAAACTATTTCCTTTACATTTGGCTTGAAAATCTAATAAATTCCCCCCCCCTCCCCTTTTCAACACGTCACGCTGACTTCCCTCAGATCCAAAAGCTGCTCAGGGGTACGCTTGCACTGGAACCCCTCTTGCGCTCAAAGGTTTAACATACATGGAGATAAGCAGTAGCAATGCTTGGATGTGTGATTCTTACAGCCATTAAAATCATTGTTGTAATGAACCGTTATGACTTCCAACACAGTGTGCTGCGTGTAGGTTATAATTCTAAATGTCAAGTATTACAATATGCAACAATATACAACACTTTAATCCCGCGATATCAGAGTCTCGCCCTTTTGATGCAGGCGAGATTCGGACATTATGCTTTTCATTGCGGCGACCTGTTTAATGCGCCGTTTTGTCGGCCAATAATGGCTGATAGTTTCATAGTGATGCAAAAGCCTAATTTTACAGGAATTTTTAATTTTCCCCTATAGCGCACTTGGTTTATTCCAGAATAAGTGCAGTTTGCTTTTATTACTATGGGCCTATGTTTCATAGGCTTCTGTGGCATCTGCCAGCCTGGAACTGGTGGATGGAATTGTCAGATATGTCTAGTGATCGCTCCAGATTAAGAAGCAAGGGACAGATGCAATATGGCTACAGGAGAAAGGTGAATAGCTATTACTCAGGGAAATATTTTTCCTTGCTCAGTCATTTGCAGCTTAAGGATCTCCTGACTGAGATGCAATACATTCAAACAGTAGTTCTCAACTGCTGTCCTCAAGGCCCGCTAACAGGCCAAGATTTGAGTATTTCCCTACAGGTATGTATAAAAATGAATGTGCCTCTTATTAAAGTGATAGTAATGTTTCATTATTAAAGTACAATCAAGTCTTCTTCCTACTTTTTTTTTATAACGATGTGTAGCAGTAAAACCTTATAAAACATTGCCGTTTTACATTTATTCTCTAATAAAGTTCACCCCTCCCACCCCTTTTACTAAACTAAGCAGCCTCAGCAACCCGGTCTGGACAGAAAGCAAAAAGGGACAATCTTTTTCCAGCAGAAGGAAAAGCAACCTCCTTTGTCAAGGGGGCATGGTTTTCTATATACCAAAAGAGGGAAGATTGTCCCTCGCTGCAATCTGCATGGTCCAAGGACTGGATTCCAGATCTGAGGGGAGTAAAAAGGGCGGGAGTAGGACACTTTATTAGAGAATACATGTAAAATGGCAAAGTTTTATAAGGTTTTACTGCTACACATGAGTAGGAAGAAGACTCAGTTGTACTTTAATAACGAAACATTATTATCCCTTTAACTCAAATGTGTTCATGCAGGGAAATCAAGTTCTGGCCTTTTAGTGGCCCTAAGGACAAGGAGTTCCACTGAGCTACATTGTCTAGTGAATAATAAAGAATTGAGATATTATCCAACACAGGGAGAACATTATCAAGCAGAGTATCATTACAATGAACTTAGCTGTACTTCAGAGTGGTCACTGAGAAATACATACAGATATTGATCAGTGATCAAAGGGCCAGTGTGGACAAAGATATACATGACTTCAGGGCCAGATAAAAAGTTTAGAAGCCAATGAAATGGTGCATGTACACAATGTATACAAAATACTCCAAAAACTTAGAAGCCAGCAGTAATTTTTGGAGCATGGGCTCCTGGGAGTTTTCCACGCCTGAATCAGGAATAGATCAGATCAAAAAAACACTACAGCATAGGGTGGCTACAAAATAGGGATGAAGTATTACTATCCCTTTACCTAAGGAAGTTCTGCTCAACACACAAGATGGTATCTACATACTGCGTATGTCTATTAACCCCTTAAAGACCAGAGAAGGGAACACCACATTGCTTTGCCATGCATTGTGCACCTCCCTGGTCCTTAAGGAGATTAATGTATAAAAATAACAAAATAGTACTTAAGTAGTACTTAAGGCAGCTATAAGTGTGCAAACATTAACACCCTGAGTAGCCTAACATTTTTACCTCTAGAGCCTAAATGTGGGGGTCATTTAGTAAACACCTATGTACATGCATCACTTCACTGGCTCCTACATTTTTTATGCGCTTGTGAAAAGGTGAACAGGGGTATATGTATACACGTGTATATAACATATTCAAAAAAGTAAAATTCAGTCATACTCCTGGGATTCTTCTGTGAACATTTACTCACAAAATGCATTTGGTGGGTTAACAGAACAATAAATTTGAGCATTACTTGCGCTCTATGTTGCAGTTGGTATGGCCCAGAATTGCTAATCTTTGAATTTCGGTCACCAAAAGGAATCATAGTTATACATCAATGCATAGCATAGTAACAACATTTAGGACTGCCGCCAGTTTACATAGCACTATACAATGGGGTAACAAATTGTAAATATTAGTAATTATAGTGCCAGGCAACACAAGTCATAAGGATAAAAAAGTCCCTTTTTCATGGGCAAATGAAAAGTAGCAGCCATGTTTCACATTCAAATCACTCATTTACTTGCCTGCACTGATGCTTGTGGGGGGGGGTGCACAAAATGACAACCAGCATATTTCGGTGTCAGCCAAACATCATCTGCATAAACCGACATAGGCTACTGTTGATTCAACCACTGCAATACGCATTGGCCATATGAATTTTCTGTATGGTGGCCACGTAGATCTTATCCGCTTTCTGCCTTGAGTATAATAATGATGTTGCAAGATGCATTTCATTGTCACATGAGGCAACAGTTGCCAGCACAAACAGCAAACTGCAGGCCATTTGTTCCCTTTTTTGGGTGACCAAATCCCTTGAGGACCAAAAGGTGTATAAGTACACTGCTTTGCAATACATAGCACACTACTCTGGTCCTCAATAAATTTTAAAAAAGTTAGAAATTCTTCCACATTTCCTGAGACCTGAACCAAAGAGCTTACAATCTAGAAGACAAACCCATACAAACATTAGATACACACTCATAACCATGAGACCCAACCCAGAGAGCTTCCAATCTAGGAGACAATGAAATGATCCCAAATATACATTCACCACCACCACCCCAGCCAAAACTTAACATTTTAAGAGATATGGATTTATTTTGTGGGAATGTTATAGTTCAGGGGTGAATCTAAAAATGTTTAATATTTGTGAAATGAATATCATTTTTATGAGTCAATGAAAGGATACATCTACAGAATGCTTTTAAAAATGTATGAGACAGATGGAAATTTTAGGAGTCCAGGTTCTGAGGCTTCTGGGATTTTTCCATCCCTGCTGAACATTAATTTTATTAACTCAAGAGTTTCTCAATGTCAGTCCACAGCAACAGGTCAGCTTTGCAGCAGCAGATGTGCCTGCTTAATCACAGATGAATGATCAGTAGCTCTGTCATTGTGATTAAACTGCATGTTCTTAATTAGGGATATGCTGAAAACCAGACCCTATTTGTGTAACTAGAGGACTGGAGCCGAGAATCACGGAATAACCCCTTTGATGCTAGAGATGTCACTACTCTGCGAAGCGTTAGGTACAACGCTAGCATCCAAGGGGTTAACTTATACCTGATCCTAAACGGGGCTGCGGGTATAAGGCAATAAAAACAGTAAGAGGAATCCTAAACTTCAGTCCCTCCCCCATCCCACGATGAACAAAAGGCATCGAGGGGGTTTCAATCCCAACCACTTCCTACTGCAATCCAGAGAAATGCAAACTTGACAAGAAAAAAAAAAAAGACTAAACAAAAAATGTTACTTCAAACACAATGAACGTGCAGTCTCCATACTAATTAATAACACAACCAAGAATAGGTGAACGATAAAAATGGTTAGAAAGGAATCCAATTCTGTTTAGAATGTTATTTAAAGTGAGTCCCCCACTTCTGTGGGACTACAAATCTAATTTCTCCCCCCCCCCGTCGGATGGCGGGGAATTATGGTATCTGTAGTCCCACAGCAGCTGGGGGGCCCAAGGTTGCCCACCCCTGACCTAAATGAACTCCTTCCCACTGTATCCTGTTCACCTCCAGCATTGCTAATTACACAAAAGTCCCAAAGCACATACACTTATTGAACAAATGTAAACAGTCCATTCCATTAAAGTAGTGTTACATTAGAATAAGTGCACTTTTCTGCAGCTGAATTCACAAAACAATGTAACTAGGATTGGTGAAATATTTAACTCTGTTCATTCTAAAGCCAACAAATATTTTACATTCCTTAACCCTTTGCCTACTAAGAGAAGACTATAAAAGGGTGAGCTTTTTGAGTGCCAAAGGGAAATCGAAAGCATTGTAAATCAATGCGCCTCTGGCACTCAAGAGGGTTAATTTCACATACCATAACTGACTCCTATTGCCAAGGAAAACATTTACCTGATTCTACTAAGTCCCCCACTTGTAAGCAAAATAGAACAAATCACAAATGGTCCTATCCAACAAACCTCATGTGAGGTTTTACCTTAAATAATATCCCTAATTGTCTTTAACACTTTGAGTGCCAGAGAGGTAGCCGCTACCTCTCTGGCACTCAAAGGGTTAATCCTATCGCTTTCTGTCGATTATCCCCATAATCACCTCACATTCCTTACCATCGATTTGTAAAATAAAAACACAAAGAAATAGGTTATGGGAGCATAATCCTTAGGACGTCCGAACGTTAAAAATATTATTAACCATTTGGACCTTATTCATTTAGTTAAAGTGGTACAAACGAACTGCACCATGGAGGAGGGTGACAAAGCCAGTTATTCTGAATGGAGATTTTAACCCTTTGAATGTTCGTTGTGCATGTAGAAGTATACCTTTATGTTGGTAGGTACCGCGTTATCTATTGCAAAGGCAGGAGACGGGTAGAGTAATAATAGTGATGCCTTTATTGGCCGAGCACCCTCAGAGTGCAAGCTTTTAAGACAAGACAAGTTATGACTCTTCTTCAGACTTATGCAGAAATAGGAATCATCAGTCCACCCAATAGCACCTACCATAATGTACATGCATTTTACTGGGTAAAGATCCAAAGTGAGCTTAAAAAAAAAAGTATGACTTTTCATCGGACATAGATAGCCCTGCACTGTGCGAGATCAAAAACACGGAGCAAATCAACTACATCATAGGGGACAAAACATTAATTTCCCCAATATTCCCACTAATAAATGGACTTTTAACACATTGAATGCTTTAGAGGTCTCCCACTGCGAACAGAACTGTATGGCATGTAATGCGTTAACCCCCCCCCCCATTAAATCCATGACAATTTGTAGTACCCCCCTATAGTGTCAGTGGTTTATTCCTGAAATACTACATTTTCTTTTGGAAGTGCTGCCCCA